>OX381678.1:1250000-2500000 GCA_947462355.1 Caradrina kadenii | reverse complement strand
TTAATACAAAACGTCGATTCAAAAAAAAAAAGAAAAACGGCATTATTATTTTGTGTTTTTAGAAATCCTGGCTGGTGTAATTTTAAGGCCTCTTTGTTTTCAGAGAAATAATATACCATGTTCTCGTGTGTTAAAGCCAAGAGTGTGAGTGTCTTTTGAATTTGGGTTCCCAGACAATGTTTACCTTCTCCATAAATCTGTGGAGTTTTCCAATTTAAAGAGTATAAATTAGGCAAGGCATTTTTGCATGGCAAGTTTACATTTAAGCGTCACCTTTTCATTTCTTTACTCGATATTAAAACTCAAATAAGGACCTAAAACATCAGCTTAAAAACACAAAATTAAAAATTTTAAGTAACCCCCAAAAGAAGAATAAAAAATTCTACCGTAGCCAGATAAGAGCAGATAACTTTGAAACCGCTGAACCGATTTTCATCAAACATAGCCAAGAATACTCCCGACTAATTCACCTTTCAAACACAAAAAACAAAATCAAAATCGGTTCATGCATTCGGGAGCTACGATGCCACATACTGACACACACAGACAAAGACACGTCAAACTTATAACACTCCGTCGTTTTTGCGTCTGGGGTTAAAAAGAAGCTACAGTGCTCTGGTTAAATTTTACGTGGCAACCATTTAAGGATATGTGTACCGTATGCGTGCCGTTTTGTACCTCACGCTTGTACAATGCCTTCTAATCGGCGAAATACATAAAATGTAAGTAAATCCAACAAGTAACAGTAACTTTTTCTTCATAGAAAGTAAGGTCAGAGCTTAATTACCCTTTATTAACGGCAATCGTGCTACTAATGGCAATATCCACCAATTACAAGCCAGTTTAGAACAGACACGAGGAATAAGTAACTTTCTCTAGGTAATTGTTGCCTTACATTGTATCCAGTGGGTATTTATTAAAATGGTCATTATCGTTGATAGCTAGATCTTAATGCAGATTAATGTCTGTTACTCTAATTTGCATCCTTTTGTGTGCTAATAAAGTTTGTTCTGCGGTAACAAATGGTACCTGTAAAACAATGGGGCGGTGATGTGTTCATTTGAACTGATAAATGTAGGAGTTTTCTAAGGAGCAGGTTATTGAACTTAATTTTCCAAAGACTATTAGCGAACAAGACAACGAAAGAGTGAATCTTTGTAAGCGCCCTTTTAAATTCTACGATATACATGAAACAAAAACCAATTACTTTCGAAGAAAAGTTCCAACAGTCAACATCATCACTTTAAAAGCACAAAATTAAAAAAATTTAGTAACCGCCGACAGAAGAATTGAAATCCCTAACGCAGCTAACAAAAGAACTAATAACTTTGAAACTGTTGAGCCAATTTCCATCAAACGTAGCTAAAAACACTCCAAATAATTCACTTTTCAAACAAAACAAACAAAATCAAAATCGATTCATGCGTTCGGGAGCTACGATGCAACAGACACACTGACACACACAGACACGTCAAATTTAAAATACCCCGTCGTTTTTGCGTCGGGGGTTAAAAAAATAATGACAACATTCGGTCAACTATCGAGACATAAATTTGACAGTGTCGTAATGACCCAGTGGTTAAGATTCCAGACTATCTATGAGATTGTGATATGTAAGTACATACTAAAGTGTCTTTTTCATATGTATTGACTACTTCTAAGTTTATCTTCTGTCGCATTTTTGACACCAGTAAAGTACATGGCTGCAAGTGTTCCCAAGTCTTTGAAAGCTATATTCATGTTCAGATTTTCATAACTATTCCTTCAAATCCTTTCCATGAAACCTCCACTCATTTATTAGGCAGCTTATACTATCGATTTTGGAACCGCAACCCTATCGTAGTGCCCTCAGTAACTGCGCCCTTGCACTTCGGTGGGGTGTAGCTGAATTATTGTTTAGAGGGGGTGGCCTTTTAAAGCGGGAAACCCCAGCTATTGTGCATAGCCGATTTCCCGCTATCCGCCATTTTAATGTCCTTCCATCGCGGGCTTTCTTTGTGCGTGTGTGGGTGATGTGGTCCAGTTTATAAAAGGTGACTGTAGTGGCACTGTTTCATAAGTAAACAAGCAGTTTTTTGTTTTACTACATCTCTTATCTGTCTCATTGAAATTAAGTGTGGTGAACTGCCAAAGTGGCCTGCCAATCTATTAGATGAGATGACAGTCACCTCAACCATACTGAACATAAGTTCTCAGATGGAGATTTAGTAGGTATAAATATAAGTCGTAATATTGATAAATAACACCTTTGCTCTGTTACGAACATCATTCAGGGCAAATACGGTCATTATCCAGCACACAATTGAAATATTTTTAGGATATTGAAGACCCTTGTTTAAGTTTTCCATTAAACCTTTATTCAGTAGTCACCACCGCCTATAAAACATGTGCAATACCAGAGGCCTCGCAGCTTCGTAGATGCGTTGTCATCCCGTACCCAAAACTCAAATGTCTTAAGTGGATGCAATTCCTCCGACACCCATACTCAAATAAAGCTTGTTATTCAGAAGTTTGACGTATTTTAAGTAAATCCCGCCGCCCGCTCATCGCTTGGGCCGCGCATTATTTTTGAGTGTGTTAAACATTAAGGTATGAACACACAGTCGTGTGTGTGATCACTCCACAACCTTTATTACTGTTCACTGTATTTTTCTATTGTCGCCATGTCCGCCCTACGGGGCAACCAGCCTGTGTCATATTAGAGAATAGCACTGCTCCTTTTTAAGTGCCTTTTTGATAGCTGAGTGGGCTTCTGGCTTTAGTTCACTTTTTAGTAAGACACACCCAGTTGCTGAAAATGTTTTTTAAATTTTAAACGCTAATACGTTCTTGAAGTGTATAAAAAGCTTTGGTAGGCAATTGTAATGTTCCTAAATCGAGACTGTAACATGGACAACATTGAAAAACTTAAAAAATATACAAAATTGAACAACAGTAGTGAACAAGTCATTTACCTAAGCAGCATTTTAAGAAAGCTTACTGCAACTCCATGCTTCAGGCCGTGTCGACGGCAACGCAAAGGGCACAAGAAGGAACATGGATGGGTTTTAGTCAGTAAAAGTCTGACACTCCCCCACGCCGTTTTATATTATTATTTTTATTGCATAGTTTTTTAGATTTGAGAAAAGATTTCTATTAGGATTTTAGTTCGAAATAGTTCCATATGCAACTTTAAGATTTTACAATCGAAATATCTCTCATAACGCGGGTGGTTTATTACGTAAAACATTACCATCTGTTTTTATTTCGCCAGAAAATGGAATTAGTCAATAAGTTTGACAACGACAAACGAAAAATTAGCTCAGGCTTATTTAGTTTCGACAAAAATTATCTAACACCATCTAATACGAAATAATAAAGAAGTAAGGCAGGTACTTCATGGGTTCTGCTATATTTTCGCAAGACCAAGTTCAAAACATGACGCCTACATGTAGATATACGGTGATATGGATACTTAAAGGATATTAAACTATCAGGGGTCTGTCAGTCCGTCATTTAGCAGTTATTACGAGGGTGGGAGCTCAGTAATCTTCGCGGAGGACTATCAAACCTTTGGTGGTGTATCTTTGTTGTGTACCTATATTTTGGATTTAGTTTACTTCCGAAATAACCAGATAAATTCTACGTAGTAATGTGAATTTTATTGTAAAGTAATGCTAATTTAATGTGTGGACGATATAAGCACAAATAAATGAGTCGCCAGTTTTCAAGAACAAAGAAAAATAGGCTTTCATGACATTTTCATTTTTTTTTAATTCTTCTTCGCAGAGGTGTACTAGTGTACACCCACAGTTCGCCTGTATGTTACTATTAGCCTGCCAGTCTAATGGCCTTGTTCTTTCATAGCCAATTAGAAATTATTTAGAATAATTGAATTTAGTTCTGCTAAGACCAAACCAAGTAAAAATGTCTCCCATTTTAAGTAATTGTAATGATTTTACATAATTAACGCTGATTAATTTAAAATCTATTCTGCGCATAAGTTTACATAATACATTGTACTATTATTGATGCTGGATAATAATTTAATTATTGAGATAATGTGGGTTGGCTCATTTTAGCAGAACAGTGCCTAACTACTGGAGACAATATTATAACTGAAATTCAATTTTCTGTTCTAGATTTAAAGTATACTTTCATTCAATGTGTATACCGTAAAACTAAATAATTTGGGAGCTGAAAAAATATCACCAACAAACAAGGCACATTCCCAGTTGGGACGTCCGTTTAGCGACATTAAAGAACATTTATCGACCAGAGGGGGACACGCGATCATTTTTGGATTATAACCGCTCCAGATAGACGAATTAATTAACGACACAAACCAATATAACTAGATCCCTGTCACTTTAAGAACTCCCTTTAATTTCTTCATTATTCTTTGATCCCCGCGGGGCGAGGCGGCTCAAACTGGTTACGGCTGGATTGCACCGGTCATAACTGGACGTTCTTTGAGGGATTACGGACGGAACGTGTTTGTGAAGGGGGATGAGACGTTTTTGCGTAATTAGTGGTTCAAGTGGGTTTCTTGACAAGTACCACTTTGGTGCAGTGTGGGCGTATAAGATAATGTGTAAGCGGATTACTTTTGAAGATGCGATACTATACTAGTAAGCTATAGAGTTTTTTGTTTGTTTGTTTAAACGTGTTAATCTCTGAAATTACCGGTCGACTTGGAGCAAATCATTTTGCAAATGATAGCCAAATTCATGAGGAACAGTATAAGTTATAATACATCACGCTGCGACATACGGGAGCGGAGCAGGAACCAAAAACGCATCATAACGCGAGTGAAAAAAACTGTAAGTAAGCTATTCAGAGTTTGTTATGTTTCAATGCAACACAAGATTCAAAGGTGAAATTGAAGCAAAGAACTTGAAGTAAATGAACGAATGAATGAATCTTTCCAACAGCAAAATATGAAAATCTCATTTTGTTCATTCACTCTGTTCATTCAATCGAAATGCGATTCCGCACACATTTCAGCAAATATAAAAATTTCCTTCCATTTCTACGTCTGACCGTAACATGAACGTCAAAAGACGATATTAAAGCATATAAGGGTTGTTCCACAATAGGGAACAGGTACGCAATGCACGAATATCATTCAAAAAGTGACGGGAAATGGAAAAATCAAAATTCTCATCCGCCATTCAAAACAGATAGCAGTGACGGAGAGGGGAGAGGGTGTACACAATGACCAACGGTGTAACGAAACAGGAATACACCGAGAATTTTGTATACTTTTTTTTTTAATTCGAAAGTGAATAGAATTTTGAAGCAGAAAGGTTTATGTAGCTTGTGTGCTTGTGTGTTTGTGGTTTTGAAGCTGTCAATGATGTGAGTATCTGCACGCCATTTCGTCCGCGTTTATTTTTTTCACCCTTGTTTATTAACGTCTTTGGACACTGCTTCGCTCCCGGGTGTCGTAGCGTGATGTTATACAGCCGTAACTATTCCGCAGCGCAGCAGTCGATCGCTCGGTCACTGCGCCAACCGTGTCATCATCTGTCGTACTTTATTTTTCACAGTCACTTCACATTAGTTCATTAAACTTTGTCCGGTACATGACGATGTTTGAAATCCTCTTTGAGTCCCTATTATTTTTATATTTAAATAAAAGATTTATTCACAATTAAATGTGTTCACTGAACTTGTTACAAAACATTTGTTTTGTACGTAAAATGTTTAAAACAAAACAATACGCGGTTTCGGTTGAAATCTGATCGGAAACAAACATTACGGCTGGTGGAGTCCATTGTAAGTCCATCTTACTCGCTTCTCCCCTTACTTTTCATCTAAAAATGAGGGAGAGAACAATGCAGCCAGCCATAATGAAATATTTTGAATATTTGTATTTGATTCCTCATAAAAGTCTATATTAGACTACCAGTCTTACTAGACCTCCCGAAAAAACTTTTTTAATAACACTGCAGGCGAGGTAGGGTCCATTCTGCGCTGGACAGGGGAGACTTAGGGGTCTTTGGCGAATTTTTAATTCCACAGTTTAGAGGATATTTGCTCAGGAATTCGTACTATGAAGATAAGTTTTTGTTCGAAGTTATGGTGCCATATACGAGGGGCAAACCGTTCCGAAAGGCATCGTAAAGTTTGCCTGTCTGGACACAGAATGCTGTGGTCGAACAATCGATTTTGTTATTTAGGTATTAGAACTTTTATTACATTGGCAAGTGGCCCCGTTCACGCGAACCACCACATCCGAGTGAAGCGGACCCGGGAGTACACTGTAATTTACGCTTTTATAACAAAGAAATGTATGTTCTGATCTGAAAGCCAATTTTTCTAATTAAAAAAGTCACAAGATACCAAAATACGCTAATTCGTTTACATGATGACATATTTTTTTCAGTTTTTTTTCTACCAAAGTACTGAACTAATTTCGTTGAATTTATATGGGTGATCTCATTGAAGATCCCCTTTGAAGTATTACCTATCAAACAAAGAAATAATCATCAAAATCGATTTATAATTGGCGGAGTTACCGCGTAACACACATACAAAAAAAAAATGAAGTCGGTTAAAACGTGCACCGTCAATCAATGGCAAATGTACGTAAATTAGAGTAATTTTTAATGGGTCGGCACAAAGATTACTACCTATTCTTAAAAGATGGTAGAATTGTCCCCAGATTTTCAAATTAAATTGGTTGTCATAAGTTTTATGTAAACCTATTGGTACCTATATGGAAAAGTACTGGTGCTCACAGTACAGTACCCACCTCCCTATAGGACCATCAAACTACACTTCAGTAATCTCGAAAAATCACGATTTTTTTGTGTGACTTTATTTTGTGTTTGCCTTAAACCTTCCTATACACGCGCCTTAATTAGCGAGACGCACACAACACTATTACTATTAACTACTCTGAGCTATTTGCAAAGAAGATTTAGATTTTTTGAATGAAGGTGACGGGTAGCGGATTGATTTGGGCTGCCCAAGATGATAGGCTGATATGGTTGATTATTATTTGGTGCGTCTATAGAAAGGTTAAAGGACTAGCTGATAACAAAGGTACTCACCTCAAGTGCGGATGATAAGGACGCCTTCTCCTGCTTCAGAGTTTCCACGCGGCTCTTGTATTGCAGCAGCGATCGCACTGTCTCCTCCATCCTGCAACAATTGAGAGAAAAACATTAATTCGTAGCTAGCTTCTGCTCGCGACTTCCTCTGCGTACATTTCAGAATAAAGTCCTTTATTATTTCAAAGGGACACAAAAACAGAATTTAAACTATTTTATGTGTTAAGCTAGGTCAATATAATTGTCAAATTTCAACTAGTTCCGTTCAGCCGTTTAAGCGTGAAACGATAATAAACATCCATCCATTCATCTATTGAAACATCTTCACAAAATGTCGCCTCTATAATATTAGTAGGGAGTAGGATATCATGAAACCACTGAACCGATTCTAATGTGTGACAAAAAGGTATCATAGGCTATGGACATGCTGCCAGGGTTGCGGAATTGGTTCGAAAGTTACCGCGGCCCTGGTACGCAAAGGACATTAGGAGGAACGCTGATGGGTTTTAGTCAGTAAGAGCCTGACACTACCTCCCGCTCCACCCAGAGTGGAAGAAGTAATTTGATCACATTCCATCCTTAAAAAGAAGAAAATAAAGGTTACGGACATATGCCACTTTTTAATATGCAACTTTATCTGATAACAAACATTCACGTCGATGAAAACGCGGCCAAATCTACTGAAAATATATTGAAGTTTATAGATAAGGGAGCTTGTAACTTTGATGGAGTATCGCTCAAAGTGAACATAAGTTTGGGATAACGGCCGTATCAAACACTCCGGCTCACCGCCTACCGGCCAAGTCTGCCAAGTTGTCGCACGTGCTTAGAATGACAAGCGTCACGTCAGTTTCACTTACAACCTTACTTGTTGACAATATTGGGGTTTTTGGCGACATTGGATCGAGTTTGATGAGAAGAATGTTGCTTGAAAGTGTTGCTCTGTATTAGGAATTTCTTTTGTATCGTCAGTGCGTTTACGAATATACAAACTCATATATACAAACAGACAGGGTACTATATATAACTATCTGTAGGCCATACAATTTTTTGTCTTATGTGGAATTTGAAGCCGCGACACGCAGTGCAGCAGACAATCGCTTAGCCACTGCGCAACCGTGTTGTCATGGGTATGGCATGGTAGTTTAATGAATAGAAATGGTAATTTATAGAAGACTTTTTGGTACACCTTCGATAAAGCTCCGTTTGAATTACTTGGCAGATCATACTCATCATACAAGTTGTTCTCTATTTTATAATATTTCTGGTAAATAATATCTATTGAGAGGTAGTGAAGAAAGAAAAAGAAAAATATTTTTATTTCTATGATTTCCCCTTCACTGTATGAGAAGAGGTTTCGCCCTGCAGTGGGACAGTAAAAGGTAAGTATAATATTATTAATTTATTTACATTTCAATGCTAAATCATTATTTTGCCTCACTTTGAAAACCTGTCTGTATCATAAAAACTCGTACAGAAAAAAAATAGACCCAAAACAAAGGAAGACAAACGATCTTACAGAACACTTCATTATGCAGATGGATCAAACTGGCGAGCTGAAGATTTGCATATTCTGCGACAGAAAGAGACAAAAGACATTCTGTGGATGTAAGTAAAAGACGGAAGAAGTGCACTTGTCGCTTGTCGGCACTTCATTAGCGGGAGACGTCCGTTCGCGGGAGCGCATCAACGTCAAATGACGGCTAAGTGAAGAAATATGGGACTTGTTTTTGTGTTCCTAATTTAAAATTAAACCAGTCATGTGGTGAGAGATTTTCAAATTTCTTTTTATTTTTCTTTCTCTTAAAAATACCTCTATTTCCGCAAACTTATTTGTGGCCTAGTCTAAATATTAAGAAGAAAAAAGATTTTTGTTTGTAATGGATAAACATGAAAAGAGCTACCGATTTTAAAATTTCCTTTACTGTGTAAAGCTTCACACGACGACACGTTTGGCGCAGTGGCCGAGCGATCGACTGCTGTGCTGCGTGTGGCGGGTTCGATTTCCGCACAAAACAAATATTTGTATGACTTGCAGATAGTTGTTCCGGGTCTGGCTGGTTTGTGTATGTGAGTTTATATGTTTGTTAACGCACGCACGACACAGGAGAAATTCCTAGTGTGGGGCAATGTTTAACAAAAAAAAGCTACATTATTAGCGAGTAACATTGGCTATATTTTGTAAATAAAAAAATATTAGGGTCCCGTAAGTAAATTCACGCGAACGACGGCAAAATATGAGTGTCCAATCTCCTTTACGTCAAAATCAACTATTTTATTTTTGTTCACCAAAACATTTTGGAACTAAACAAGAATCTTAATCGAATTTCCTAAACCCTGATTTAAATGAATATAAACAAGATGAATTATGAAAACGCTCATCGCCAAGCCACAATGCCACTGTTTTAATCTTGGAAATTAATCAACGTTGAGTTGCAATTTTAATACTTAATTCTGCCAAAGCTGTATTAAGGTTTTACATCACAAAAGGTCTTCAGAGCTTTCTTAGAAGATAATGCTTGAAACAAAACCCCTCGAAATGATTATTTCACCCTCTTTTAATTATTAATACACCGTTGAGGGCCAAGATTACAGTCTTTAGGACGTAAAGGGTATTATGGTGTAACACTAAATATTACGTTTAGTAACTCGAGAGAACCGGTCAAATTGCTCTACAAATAGACTTGGTATTGTCTGAGAGATTTTGTTAATTAATTTAATTTGAACGTCAATTAAGAATTCTTTCAGAGTTGAGAGATATTAAAATAATATGTCGCTGAAAGTCATTCTTTAAGGGTTAATTTTTCAATAAAAATTTGTGACTTTTTTATTTTTTATATATGGCAAATTTATCGATGTCAAAATTGGATTGAAATAGCAAATTTTATGTGACGATCAGATAACTTTTACCTGATAAATAAATATGATAGTTTCATATATTTTCTATACTAAAGCTCTCAAACTACCATATTTATTCCTCCGTGTTCAGTAGATTGAAAATTTGGCTCTCAGTCTCAATTTTTCAAAACGCTCAGAAGAAAAACATTTTTAATCTTGTCTTGTCTTCATAGTACTTCCTTAGATTTATTACTAGTAGAAAATACTTTTTTTTTTGCATCAGCCGAAGAAAACCTCATGGATTCTTCCTCATTACAATCATGGAGAATTGGGACAATCCGCGCTTGGTTGCCTCTCCATTATTAACTTGTTCCATAACGAATCCTTTTATTATAAAGCTGGCAACGGAATCCATTCCACAGATACTGAATAATGGAACTTTTTCAATAACTCTGAATATAATGAGTTCGTTCCGAACGCTCTGTAAGAAATTATTCATTTTTTTAAACTGGCAACATAGGATTCTTTGATTAGAATTTTTAAGTTCTAAATGGTTGCGTTCAATTTTTAATATCTTTGCTAAGCCAAACGGTTTGATAATTTTTTTTTTTTTAATATTCTTTCAGAAGCTGGAATATTTTTTGAAATTGGAATTATTTTTAGGACAGCCTGTGTCAAAAATATCTTTAACTAATTATACTCTGTGGTTTTACCCGAGTTACGTTTCGTCTTTGGTTACTATTCCGCTCCTGAGTTGTAGCGTGATGTTATATGTATAGCTTTCCTCGATATATGGGCTATTAAACGCGGGCGAAACCGCGGGCTATAGCTTGTAAACAAAATGGCGGGTTGACAGTTTTTGTGTGGAAAATATTTCAAATTAGACTACATACTGAAAAATCAGCCAAAAAATCGTCAAATTATTATCTAAACAACAAAAGTTATCAAATCACAAAGCTAAAGTCAAACTAAAATAAAATTAATCATCTAAAAATTAATTTCTGGAGCAGCAATTGAACCTTTTTTGCGTATTTCCCACGTGGCGTATCTAGTTGGTCGGTTCGGGGGTCGATTACCTCACACCGAGGCTTATTACGAAGTAATTTAATGTTTTGTTTTTTTTTCGACGGTGTTTTTTTTTACGTGGGCAATGTTTTTACTGCGGCCAGTCACGGCAGTATCGACCGGGGTGTGTGCCTATTTTTGATTAATATACCTACATGTTTTGTGGGAAGAAGAGGAATTTGTTTTTCGTGAAGGCATTTTCGGGAAATTGGTTAGGGATAATCGTTTTGTTGGTAGGTATATGTTAGTTTTGTAGGTAGACAGAGCAATGAAAATGACAGACGCAGTTCGGACTAATATAATTATCGTAAAAGTAACTATGTTTTATAAAAACAAAAAAAAAATAAAGAGGTGAATGTTTATTTGACACAGTCTATGCGGAACAAATTTTAATAAAAAGGTTAGTTGGTTGGAAATACAAAACTACTTAACCCTCCTTTTAGGCTTCGCCACAGTCGGGTAAAAATAAACCATTTTTTTTTTGATTTGTTTATTATCTCATCTCGGCAAAACTACTGAACCGATCGTAATGAAATTTAACAAAGAGGTGGCTTGGGATCTTGATAAGAATGTGAACTACTTTAGATACGCGATGACTAAAATTCACACGGACAAAGTCGCGACCAACAGCTAGTGTCCACACGAAGCGTGGAAAAAAGACAGTCAGACAAAATCACTGCTAGCAATCCCTAAACGATATTTTTAGTACGAAAATCCAAAAAAACTATTAAAAGCACGGTAAACAATTACCATTTTTTACCAAGCTAGCCAAACATGGCGGCAGCGTCCCCTGGCCCCCCTGCCGCGACAAATTACGTCGCATTCAACCCTTGACCAGATGAGAGCTCGTAAATCTTATCTATTAAAACCTGTGTCGGTAGGCACTGTGCTGTGGCGTGGTGTAAGTCAGGGGCAAAAAGCGAATTGTAGTGAACGGTTGTCTTCGTTGTGAAATTATAATTATACATGTTCCATTCAGACTACTGTTATAAATACGAAAGTAACTCTGTCTGTCTATTACCAAAACATAAACATACCATCACGCCTGTATTCCCCGAAGGGCTACGCAGAGGTGTAACAATGTACACCCACAGACCGCCGGTATGTTTAGTTCCCATGTAATAGGGGGCGAGCCTATTGCCATTAACCGGGCACAAATCCTAACTCCGAGCTGCTACTGAGTATTTCATAGAAAAACCCAATAACACTTTTTGCTCGACCTGGGAATCGAACCCAAGACCTCTAGCGTAGCAGTCGCGCTTAGGACCACTAGGCTACCGAGGCAGTTCTGTCTATTACCCTTTCACGACTAAACCATTGAACCGTAAAATCTAGGTCTTTTATAAATACTCTACATTATCCAGAATAGTCGAAGATAAGGGAAGAGGTGGTAGAGGCCAGCCCCTTCTAAAAATATGAGAGACAAGCCTGATTGTGATGTGTTCGCTGACCAATGGTAGATGATCTTGTAGTAGTATTTTAGGAGTATTGTGAGATGAGCGTGTAAATGTGGTGTATTTGCATATATGTATGTTTTCAACTAATCGATAAAATTAATTATTGTACACAATTGGTAAACAAATTACAAAAGAATTCCTTACACAAATTACCATTTTTCTTAAATTATGTATTTATATTTTTAAGGACTTTTATTTTTATAGTTTTATTCACCACATACAAATCGCTTCTCGCTCACACATTGTCCCACCACTCCCCTATATCGATGTATTTGCCTAAACGCGAGGATTACATTCAAGCCACGCTCTTCGCATTGTCGCCAACGCGCCAAAGTGTACTGGGTACACTGCTAATGCCGAAGTAATTACTCATTGTATATCAGTTAGTCTGTGGCATTTGCATGATACCCAAATCATTGGCGTGTGGGAGGCATGAAAAACTGGGTAGAAAAATGGATGATTTTACAATGGCCGAACGAGAAATGATTTTTAAATTATGGCAATTTCATCGCATGGATGAACCGTACTATTCCAAACATAGCGATATTGTCTTTATGTTTACCTAGTGTAGGTAGGTTTTTCATTGAAGTAGAATTTTGACTTTTAGATTTGAACTGAATCCTATACTAATATTACAAAGAGGCAAAGTTTCTTTGCTTTGTTTTTGTTTGTAATAGGTTATCTCTAGAAGTGTTGATCCGATTACAACTAATCTTTCGCCGATAGGAAGCTGCTTTATTACCGAGTGCCATATGCTATGTTTCATAGTATACATGAAGCCGGGGGCAGAAGCCAGTAAACATTATATAGGAAAACTTTCTTCTTCAGAATTCTTAAAATATGTACTTATCTACACTGAAACTTAAAAAGTTTATTACTCTGGTGGGCGTATAGACCTAAGACATGTCTGATTTTATACAGAAGTCTTCAAAGAAGATCTTAAAGTTGGTATTTATTTCAGGAAACTCTCAAAGACTTTGAAATACTTAGGTCTTAGTACTCCTTCGGCACCGCTTAACTGTTACTTTCACAAAGCTACTAATAAAAATACAGCACAGTTCTTGGAAGAAAAATCCTTTTTATGATATTTTGTAATATACTTGAACCAACTTTATCTGGTCCTCTGAATAAAACAATGGTACATTATTGTAGGTCCCGTAGGATACTTAACACATACATACCATCACGCCTGTATTCTATGCAGGGTTAGGCAGATGTATACCAATGTACACCCACAGTTCGCCGGTATCTTTAGGTCCCATGTAATAGGGGGCGAGCCTATTGCCATTAACCAGGCACAAATCCTAAGTCCGAGCTACTGATAATTTCATGAAAAATACAGTTTTTGCTCGACCTGGGAATTGAACCCAAGACCTCTAGCGTAGCAATCGCGCTTAGGACCACTAGGCTACCGACGCAGGCCTATATTTTTTATTGAGAAATAAGCACTTTTTGCTCGACTTGGGAATCTATCCCAAGACCTCTAGCGTAGCAGTCGCGCTTAGGACCACTAATGTAACGAGGCCGTGGGACGGTAGGAAATTATACAACCTTATTTTTTGTTTATCGAAAACTTAAAAAAAAAAATGATACTGGGTTGTCAAAGCTTTCTTTCTAAGTTTATCTTGGACATCACTGACATCGGTGAAGGAAAACATCGTGAGGAAACCTGGACTTACAATAAATATAAGTCTGAATTCGTCAATCCGCATTCAGCAAGCGTGGTGATAATGCTGGTGCCTTTTCTGTATGAAATCAGATCTTTGCTCTATATTGGGACAATTATAGGCTGGTATTCTTATTGCCAAGTCCAAATAAGGTTAAAGCAGAATTAGATTACAGAAACCCCGTCGAAAGCAGTCTAGCCATCAAGATTTTATAAAAACGAGGAGCAAGCACCAAATACCCTCGAGAGCAATGAATTTGGGTCACCAACAACATTTAATATTTAGTTAATGTTAGTTTATTTAAATAAAAAGTATTTTAAAAGTATGGTATGGTAGTATGGAATGAAGAGTAATAACATGGCTGCGTTTTTCTTATATAAACAGGAAATATTTAGCCGGTCTTTAGATTACGTATATTCTGTAGTTTCCGAAAGTTTATGTTGGTGAACCAGATTCATGAGTGTATTTAAAGTGATTACGCAAGACGCGGCGTCTTAATCCCTAATTTACGTACGTAAAGTGGTGAGACAACATCAGCTTATTAACACAAAAAGCCAGCCCACGAAGTCCATCATCATCATCAGAGCGACTTCTTAAATATTCAAGCTCATTTTTAAGCCTTAAAATTCACTTTGATAAACGGCCCGTTGTTCGCGTAACTTACGCGTCGGTATACCTGCTAGTAGGGTTGCCAGATTCCAAAATGAATATACATACAAAAAAAAAAATGTTTTTTACCACCAAAAAAATATAAATATTTTTTTTTGTATGCCTTTGTACCAGGGTGGTATAGGAAAAAAGAAAACTAGAAAAAAAAAATGGTTTTACTTAGTTTACCAACTCATCTAGTAAATAATAATAATGAATGTTTTTAGTGAGATCATGACGCGATCGACAGCGCCCATAAAACAGACTAATTCCTAGTACTAGGCTTCATTATGTCGCTTACTTAACATTTCTAATATCTGTCACTCATGATCAAGTGTTTAAGTTAACATGGACTCACTCAGAAACAAAACCAATGAAGAAGGAGGGGTCAAAGTATATTGAAATAAAACTACTATTCAATAAATTTCCTGACATTTTGAATCAATGTTTTGAAAGACCAACAGTTGCTGAAATTAATAACCTATGAACTGAAATAAATAATAATAAAAAGTACGAGCAAAATCAGATTGCATGAGGCTTAATTCTATTGTTGCGATTCTTTTATTAAAATTGTTTTGTGAACAAACTGTTCATCAAATATTTAAAATTTTATTAAAAAAAAAATTCTCTTTCCAATTTTAAATTTTCCACGTTTCACTGGAATTCGGGACATGTCAGGAAAATTCCTGTTATCTGGTAACCCTACCTGTGTACCTGTAGGTAGACTTTTACAGACGATATGCCTTAGTACGAGCGATGGATGTAAATTTTTAATAAAACGCAAACGCAAGTCGCTCGTGACGCACCTGTGTTGGGGGTGATGTGTATTGACAGTTATATTTTTTTGACAGCGACACTCAGTTTTTTGGGGGAAGTGTGTCAAAGTAAAATTGTAACGTTGAGTTAAATAAAGTATGTGGAAATATTTAGTAGATCTAGCAGGAGCGTGATGACGTAAAAGCATTCGATTTAAGTTGATAATTAATGGATATAAATAAAATATTATGTGCAAAACTAGTTTTTACAATTTTTTATATCTAACGAGTGTACTAATGTTTATTTTACGTGCTTCTACTTAGGGCCTCAGATGAACATAAATTACGAATCTTTGATAACTTCATGCTGTATGAAAATTCTACAACAATTAGATAACTATTGTTTAACAAGAAAATCGATGTTTTCTTTTATTCTTTTTTGTAGGTAGGCAGGTAGGTAGGTAATTTGAAATAACATTACCCCTTTTTCGGGTTTCACCACAGTTAGGTAAAAACAAATGAGACCACGTACCGCTACATCCAATATTCTTTATATATTTTTTCTTAGTTCCTCATAATTGCTTACTCCGTACATCGTGGCGAGGCAAGAAACCCCACAAATGGCCCACATTGCCATCAATGCTTACAGCTCAATGCCCACATAAGGCGGTCAGCAGTATTTCTCTGCCCAATACATAATGGTCGCCAGCAATATTTCTTTCCGCGACACCCAATTAGAGCCGGGTTGCGATAACGAGAGGTCAAAGGTCACCTCTAAGGATTATGAAGACCTTTTGCTGCGATTACGCACGGCTGGAAGGTTCAGGTGTGTAGTGGTCTTTTTCTATGGTGGTTTTATCACAGCTGATAAATCTTTGGTGAGGTAGGTAGCTCCGTTTTTGAAGTTCCTTGTAAACTGTCATGCAATCAGCTGTTTCTAATTTAATGAGACGTAAAGTGTGTTTATAAGAAGTAATCATTAGAAGTGGTGGTCCAATTACAATTCTATTTCACTGATAGTAAGCTGCAGAGTCCTTTAGGCTGTATTTTATGGTATACTTTTTACACGTGGATGAAGTCCAACTGAAATTCTCTGAAACTGAAAACAATGTTTTGAAAATGCGTAAATTCGTTCCATTTTTAAATTGAAGCTTACCGATTCGCAATTAGTATTTATTTATATTCAAGTTTATTCATATCAATGGGTTGATATTAATTGTGCTTGTCATATAGAATTAAACCAAAATGCTTCATAATTACATTCAAATTTCCAATTTGGACATCAACTCAAAATACTGCTACAGCCCCTCAGCAAAATAAATACAACGCTACCAATAGCCCCATAGGATTAAAATATTTACATCAAGGGACTAATTTCCTTCATAATTTCCCATAAGACAAAAACTAACGTCTTAAACCGGATTAAAAATACAAAATTGTCTCAACCCTTCGTCGCTATGAATAACTGAAGGTTATTTATTCCGTGTTGTTGTTAGGCCGTTTTTAAGTTTATAAAGAATATGAAGGTTGAGTGCGCATTCTAGTGACACAAAGATCTTCTGCAGTGTGGGTTCTTGGTTCGATACCTGGGTCTAACAAAAGTCATTAATAATTGCAGAATCTTTTTTTAATGCATAAATTGTTTGTATCTATTTAAATACACCAGTATTACATTTTCCATTTCAATGTATTCTACTCCGTTCAGTACAGTACTAATATGTGTTGTTGTGATAGTGACAAAACAGGTCTGTATCGGTTTTTAATTATCATTTTTGACGTCAAGATGTACAACTATACCCTATTCAGGATAACATCTGATTTATAACGGCGAGCAGATTTGCGTTATAACGTTATGTTGTTGAAAGGACTCTCGACGCAAAACGACGGGGTGTTATAAGTTTCATGTGTCTGTGTGTGTGTGTTTGTGGCATCGTAGCTACCGAACGCATGAACCGATTTTGATTTAGTATTTTTTTGTTTGAAAGGTTAATTAGTCGGGTATTTTTCTGTAGGGGGTTACTTAAAGTTGTGAATTGTAAAATTTTAATTTTGTGTTTTATCGTAAAAAAATAAATAAATAATTCATAACGTCTCAAAGTTATTGTAAAATAACCCAGTCTAATACACGTTTAAATTAACGGTTTTTGTTATGTTATCTTGAATAGGACTATAGTATGATTTGTCGTCTTGTTAGCAAAATTTCCTGATTTTATTCTGCCTTTTTGGGAACTGAATGGTATAAATCATCAGTAGTAAAGTATGTAGGTCGAACAAACAGAATGTCAGGCAAATACCATCGGGTCAAGGCTTAGCATTTAGTGAATCGTTCGTTAGCTGTTCACTGGAAGTGTGTTAATGGGAACGTATTTTACGTACGTTATATTTTGTACGCACAGAAGAAATGAAAATGGAAAATGGAAATTCTCAGTAGCAGCTCGGAGTTAGGATTTGTGCCCGGTTAATGGCAATAGGCTCGCCCCCTATTACATGGGACCTAAACATACCGGCGAACTGTGTGTGTGCATTGTTACACCTCTGCCTAACCCTTCGGGGAATACAGGCGTGATGGTATGTTATGTGTAAATGAAATTGGAAAAGCCGCATTGATGCCCGTGCTTAGTTGCGAGCTCACAACCCCGTGCTTTAAAGGGTGCCTTAACTACAGGGCCCTTCAAGACACTACTTGCTATATTACCACAATATGTTATGATTACAGATACTGTCTAGATATATTGAGTTTTAGACTGTCATAATTTTCCATTGAAAAGTTCGTAGTAGAATTTCAAGTGGGTTAAATTCTAGATTTATTAGGGCTTAGCTTAGACTTGCCTGAACTTGCTATTGTCCGATGAACAAAGACTTTCTTGGGTACCTGGGAAGCTCTTTATAAAGATAAATTGATAGTCTTTGTAGTCGTATCTTTTGCGCGCAGAATATAGTGGGTAGGTAACCTGACTAGGTAATATCGGAAACTGATTGTCCTAAGAAGCTGAAAGTCAGATAAGTAGGAGATGTCTGCTAAGCACGACTTTGACTTGAACCACTCACATTGTAATTTTTTTGTTTAAACATAATTTCCAATGTTAGAACTTTGTATTCAATTGGAGTTTTGATAGGTAACATTACTTTAGATTTAAAAAAACAAGTGAAGTGTATCCTAATTTCAGAAATAAATTGACAGCTTCATGCGTCATACATAAAAATAATGTGCTTTCGGCACAATAACTTAAAGAACATTTTTATTCAAGTTTTAGTCTCTTGAGATTATTAGATGCCTTTTAGTTATTATGTGTCCAATGACCTCTACTTTCGACTTCCAAAACTAGCGAAAACAGACCCAAGTACCAATTAAATAAAGCATTAATTTCTTCACAAGCTACACTGTTAAACACTTCTTTTGTAACGAAGCTGAAAAGGCGTTTAAAAACCGTTGGTCGTGTAACTCGGTCGCTATTAAGGCCTGGATCGACAGAACAATGTATGAACACAATGCCACGCCGGGTGTAAACCCATTTCGGAGTGTGGAGCACGCTTTTAGTCGCACCGTGCTCGAGAGTCGACGGGGTATGGTCCCACTAACTGCTATTTTCTCATCTCAAGGTGAATACCTGAATATTTTGATGTAATGTAACGTTCTTGCGAATGGTGCGGTGCAAATAAAAACTCAAATTTAAAAAAAATCTTTAGTAATTTAACTTTCATGCGAATGCTAGACGTTGTTACAATTTTATCTATTTTACATTAACTCTTCGTTGAATTGTCGGATCTGTCGGTTGCGTGTGCTAGGTTCGCGATCATGTCCTTGCTTGACGAAATTTACACAAATTCGCTCCTTGCTTTGTAAAATCAAGTTGTAACAAAGCGTCGATTGTCGTGCTCAATGTTCGATTCGTGTGTGGGTTACACATTAGAGCAACTCGATGTTCTGTTAAAAGTAAAGTAAGTGCTCAAATGTATACTCACCTTAAAGGAAATGTATGTGTACTTTAAGTGTACTCATATTACCGGAGGGACCACTCAGGGCCAAGGCCTGCTGGGGCTGCGGGTTGTTCGAAACAGATACCGCACCCCCGGAACGCAAAGGGAACATGAACGGGTTTTAGTCAGTAAAAGTTTGACACTCCCTCCCGCCCCGCTCAAGGCGGGGGAAGTAATTTGATGACTTCATATCCAAAAAAAAAACTTATATTGTAAACTTACTGCTATTGTAATAAATTTAAGAATATTTTTTGGCGTTCTGTCATAACGAACCATCCCATTTGTGTGAGTGAATAAAAGTAGGTAAAACAAGCCATAAGTATAAAACGAAAGCAGTTTTAAGACCCGCTCTCGCTCATGCCTTGAGCCACAGCCTCAGAAGCTCCGCTGACTCGGCTCGGATATTGATGTAAGCGATAAGCGTTTTATGAGCCGCACATGTGCCACTTTTAACAACACCTGCAAATGAGTTTTTGTACACAATATGTGAATATGTTGTCATATATCTTAGGTAGGTATGTAGTGGCTTGGAAACATGAGATAACTAGGGAATTTGTAGGCTTATGTATCAGATGACCTATTCTGCATGAATCTCCCTTTGTAAATTTTGTTGGAGTTTTATGTGAGCTGCCATCTAAGCAAAGGCCCTAGCATTAGTAATGTAACATACAATCACGCCTGTATTCCCCGAAGCGTTAGGCAGAGGTGTATCAATTTACACCCACAGTTCGCCGGTATGTTTAGGTCCCATGTAATACGGCGAGCCTACCGCCATGAACCAGGCACAAATCCTAACTCCGAGCTACTACTGAGAATTTCATAGAAAAACCCAAAAACACTTTTTGCTTGACCTCTAGCGTAGCAGTCGCGCATAGGAGCACTAGGCCGAGGCAGTTAATGTAACGTAAAACATATAAATGTATGTTATTTTCCTGTCTATTTTTTTTTAAATATTATACAACATCGGAATATCTGAGTAGGATACTCAACTAATCCTGTTTCCTATTAATATTACAAATGCGATAGTTTGTGAGGATAGATGGATATTTGTTACTCTTCCATGCTTAAACGGCTAAACGGATCTGGATGAAATTTGGCACTGAGATAGATTGTAGTGTGGAATAACACATAGGTTACTTTATACTCCGGAAAAATGTACGGTTCCCGTAAGTTTGACGCGAACCAGGTAAAAGCTAGTATGGAAGAAAACAAATTTATGGTACTGTTTTTTGCAAATTGCTAAGCTAATAATTTCGCGGGTTACCCTAGTGATTTTACCTTAAGTTTGTTGCACACAGACTAGGACAAATTCCGAAGTTTCGCAAAATGTTAACCAAAATTAATGTTGTCTCTTTGTTTGTTCCGGTTAATCTCGGAAACGGCTAGACCGATTTTGACAGGGCTTTCACTAACAGATAGCTGATGTTATAAAGAGTAACTAAGGGTAAAAAGTAATTAGAGTTCCCCGCGACAAAAAAATAAGCCACGCGATTCACGTGAGCAAAGTCGCGAGCATGAGCTCGTACTTGAATAAGTAGTACCTTTATAACCTTTTCCGTTAACTTCATTATAAGCAATCCTTGGCTACAAAGCGACCAGTGAAGCATACCAACCATTCTAAAAAGATCTGTAACAGCTCATTGATGTGTTTAAATACAATGAGCTTTCTTCAGCTTGAGGGCTCTAAGTCGACTGGTTTTTGATACTGGAATCAATTTAATTTTGACAGTGGATTCAATTTCCTTCTGTATATTAAGACGTGTTACTGGAATAGTCGATATCAGTAATTTTGAAATTATTCTGTTGAAAAAATTATTGACTAATAAGTAATAGTGTGTAGAATTTCAGTTAGTGCAGTGGCTGACAGATTTACAGCTGCGCTGCATGTCGCGGGTTTGGTGCTCGCACGCTAAAATTTTACTACACTGTAATAGTTGTGGATATTTAACTGCTAATTTTTTTTCTTTAGTCTAGTTATCCTAAGCGTGACTGGTACGTTAGAGGTCTTGGGTTCGATTCCCAGGTCGAGCTAAGTGTTATTGGGTTAACAGACCATCACGCTTGTTTTCCCCGACGGGTTAGGCAAAGGTGTAAGAATGTACACCCACAGTTCGCTGGTATGTTTAGGTCCGATGTAATAGAGGGCGAGCCTATTCCCATTAACCGGGCACAAATCATAACTCCGAGCTGTCACTTAGAATTCTATACAAAAACCCTGGCGTGATTGTATGTTTAAACATCAGTTTTGTATATAGCTAAATTGAGCAATTATTTCTGGATACTAATATAGCATATTTGGCTATGGAGAGACTGTGGGTTGCCTTAATTTGACAAAACTAAGGTCAATTTAATTCATTCTTATTGACCACCAAGGCCCACCACCTAGATTTTACCCCACCAACAAATCAGACAAGATCCAATAGCCATAAAAGGATATCCCATAATTCCCCCACCTGTTTGGCACATCTGTCGTATAATCTATGGTCACCGGCCACTTCGGATCACCGGAATCACCGGCGATTAGTAGCCTAATAGCCTTAGTAATAGCCCATGAACATAAATAGCCGGACTATGAATTTGTGGTTAAGTTATGGCATAGGTATATTGCCATAGGTATTAGTGTCATCAGTCTGGTGGTAGGTGAAGGGTAGTTTTGTTTAGAAGTTTATTGGGTTAAAAATAATCTTCACCATTATTAACCCCCGACGCAAAAACGGCGGGGTGTTATAAGTTTGACGTGTCTGTGTGTGTCTGTCTGTCTGTGGCATCGTAGCTCCCGAACGCATGAAGCGATTTGGATTTTGTTTTTTTTTGTTTGAAAGGTGAACTAGTCGTGAGTGTTCTTAGCTATGTTTGATGGATTACTATTCTTCTGTAGGGGGTTACTTAATTTTTTTAATTTTGTGTTTTTTAAATATATATTTTTTGTATCTTAAATATAAACTTAAAAGGATATTCCCGGCAGTGTACTCCATACAAATGTAGTCTAGTCATATTTTGTTTAATAAGTAATTGAAGTCGATTGAAGTAGATAAAATAGAGGCACTAATATCTATCTAACTTGGTTTTAAAAGGATACATAACTGAACTGCCTCGTTGGCCTAGTGGTCCTAAGCGCGACTGCTACGCAAGAGGTCTTGGGTTCGATTTCCGGGTCAAGCAAAGTGTTATTGGGTTTTTTTTATGAAATTCTCAATAGCAGCTCGGAGTTAGAATTTGTGCCCGGTTAATGGCAATTACATGGGCCTAAAAACATACCGGCGGACTGTGGGTGTATATTGGTACACTTCTATCTAACCCTTCATTAATACAGTATGTAGAAAAAAGTTTTGTAATCACATACTGGCCATCATTTCGGTGTCAAAACTGCTCTCAATTTTTAAGATATAGGCCAACAAATAGCAAATGGCTGGCTAGATTTAGCAAGTATTAAAAGGAAATATATTTTCTTTAAGATTGAAACAAATCCATACATATTTTCCTATAACTTATTCATCCCACTACAATTCCGTATCCACTATATCTAGCTTCTCCCCCCCTCTTCCTGCCCTTCGGTACTGTGCTATAAGTTACTCTGGAGCACAGAACACGGGCCTCCACTCAACACCAACATTTCCATAGCCGATTGACTTATCGGCCAGTTAAGAGGTCAGCTTGATTTATGTACTCCCATTCAATTGTAGCCGTTGACTGTGGTGCTGTTCAAATTTGGGGGTAGTTTGGAATTTTGGGTTTTGGGCTTGAAGATGGTGAATTTGTAAATGGAATAACAGAAACGGAGAATCTAGTATGTTTTAGGATGCTTCGGAAAAGCATGTGTGTACTTTTTTTTACATATTTTTTTCAAAAACTACCTCGTTAGCCTAGTGGTCCTAAGCGCACCTGCTACGCTAGAGGTCTTGGGTTCGATTCCCAGGACGAGCAAAAAGTGTTATTGAGTTTTTCTATTAAATTTTCAGTAGCAGCTCGGAGTTAGGATTTGTGTCCGGTTAATAGCAATAGGCTCGCCCCCTATTACATGGGACCTAAAAACATACCGGCGAACTGTGGGTGTACAATGGTACTTTGGTAAACCTCTGCCTAGCCCTTCGGGGAATACAGGCGTGTGGTAATTTAATGCAGGTCAAACCGCTGGGTAAAGCTAGTACTTATTAGCAAGACTGACTAATAAATCCCACCTGTTCTCATATCACCATTTTTATAGTCCATCAAAGACTCAATAAGACACAGACACGGGATTTCTTATCAAACTCCGCCATCTCATATACAACCGTTTGATCGTTTCAATAAAAGTAAGTGGGACGGTTCAAGTTGAACCGTTCGTTTTTGTCACACATTACCGTAACAACGAGATTAGAGTTTGCCGCCGACTTATTAAACGGAACACGTACAGTTCTACGGTAATATGTTTTATTGTACCGGTTAGAGAGGTGCCACACTGTTGGACGGTAAAAAATATAATTTTAAATTCTAGGCCAACATAAATGATCAATATTTTTTTAATTATTTTGGATTTTCCTATTTTTCTCAAGGCCTCAATAATGCTTTTAACATTGATTAATTGGAATTATAATTAATTAAGGTTATCTGATTCATTGAATACAATAACGCATGCAATTGTAAAAATACGTTGCTGTGCACTCGCAGCGGTGCGATTTGTAACCTCTTTTAACAACATCAATGTAATAATAAATAATAACCCTCACTCTGAGGCAGTCGGGTAAAAATATCCTACTTGAACGATATACAGTTTTCATGCTTTAATTTGTTAAAAATATCTTTACTGTAGATTTTAAACTCTCTAGATGACAGATTTAACAAAATATTCACGACGGATTTTCTATTAGAATTATATGCTTCAGTTAAAATACTTAAGAGTTATGTAAAATCAAGAAATCATAAAACCTTTTGCGTGCTTCTAAAGACCTTTAATCCCTGCTCAAGAAATTTTATCCAAAACGCGGCCTAATCTAATTTATTTTCGCTACCTTGCATTACAGCTTAATTACTCACATTCGACCTTTAAGAGGCCTCGATCGCATCACATTTTCGTGACTGATATTATTACGCACGACAGCGCGTGTGCCGTGTGTCAGCGCTCTTATAAAGCGCGGGAATTAAAGCGGCCGCCATCTTGAAGAAAGTTCTCGAAAGATTGCTTTAGTAATGAGTGCTATATGTGTTATGTTTAGCGTTTAATATTCGTTTTATGTCGTTTTCATACAAAGAAATGTTGGCATTTTTTTTTGTGGAAGATTGTTTTCTATATTAGTATTATAATATTTTAAACAGGTAATCTCTGGAAGTCAGTCATTCAGTCAGTCGCTCCATGTAAAACACTGGTATTCAGCTGCATCTGGTTATACTGGAAGCCGACCTCAACATAGCTGGGAAGAGGCTAAACAGATAGATTACAAAAATTTACTCACTAATCGTAAGCAACTTTATTGCAGAGTGCCATAAGCTATGTTTTATGGTAGGTATTTAGGACAAAGTCGCGGACTGAAGCTAGTATTTGATTTTTATACTTTTTAATGCCAACAAAAAGAAAGTTGTAGCGGGTTAAGAAAGCTACTGTCTAGAACATAATATCTTTATTAAAGAAAATCAAACACGTTACTACGAATTTCCCGAAACAACTTTCCTTTTTAATCAAAGCGCTTCTTCGACAACTTGAGTTCGAGAAACCTTTTTGTATGGGGAAGAAACAAAACACGCTCCCTCCAAGCGTTTAACTAAACGTGAATTAGTGAGAAGAATTTCTCCACATTCATCACGGTTATATTCAAAGTTCACGTGAAACGTTTTTGAGTTTAATGTAACGTTTAGGATTCAGATGG
Organism: Caradrina kadenii; assembly: GCA_947462355.1. NCBI lineage: Eukaryota > Metazoa > Arthropoda > Insecta > Lepidoptera > Noctuidae > Caradrina > Caradrina kadenii. The sequence goes on along the minus strand of OX381678.1, from coordinate 2,474,712 downwards.
TGTCATTGTTCTACGGAAGAAAGGTGTGATTGTATTTTACGTTTTAGAGATGAGGGAGTATATTTAATCTCAAATGGATTTAGTTGTGCCAAACCAACACGTAAAAATTGGTCCCTTTTTGCGCAGAGCTTGATTGATTTCGGATATTTAATTGTGATTAAAATTTGCCTCGTTAGCCTAGTGGTCCTAAGCGCGACTGCTACGTTAGAGGTCTTGGGTTCAATTCCCAGGTCGAGCAAAAAGTGTTATTGGGTTTTTAATGAAATTCTCAGTAGCAGCACGGAGTTAGTATTTGTGCTCGGTTTATATAGGCTCGCCTCCTATTACATGTGATATTAACGTTCCGGCGAACTGTGGGTGTACACTGGTACACGTCTGCATAACCCTTCGGGAAATACAGGCGTGATGGTGCGTGTGTGTGTAAAATTTAAATCTGTTGTAGAAATGTTATTGCTGGATAATAATAAAACATAGCTACAATAAAGCATTTTGACATAACTTGACGGAATTAATTTTATTATTAAGAGATACTTGGTTGGGTCGTTATGGTAAAACTAAAAAAATATCTATACTCACTCAATATTAAGAGAATTATGGATCCGCCCATTTCAAGTTAAGTAATTATTTTTATCTTTTGTTTGTCAATTTTTGAGAACTTTACAGTATTTTTTTAACAACTATTATTCCATATATCAAAAATACAATATTATAAGCATTTCCTCCTAAAATAGCGGCCTTGAAATTACACTTCCATGTCAATTTAATGACCCATTTCTTCTTGCAATCAACAACACTATTGTCACATCTCATTCTATGAAACTATTGTATTATCACTTCTAAATCATTTTAGTGTCATTTTATCACTTATTTTTGCCTTCAAGGTTGTCGCGAACCGGAAGTCGTGAGAGCGGAAACGAGCTATCCCGACATCCGGCTGTGACGTCGTCTGAATGGCGCCAGAGATTAGCGCCGCCATCTTGAATCCTCCACTTTTCATATGGAAATTGACTTGAAAAAGTTTCGCGGAGATATTGTTATGGTGATATTATTAAACGGGTGAATCTGGGATTTGTAGTCTGAGGGAAATTGAGAAGATGGTTTGAAAGGGTTTAATGATTTGTAAATATAGGTATATTTTTAATTTGTTGGGTCGATTAATATGGACTGTAGAATATACATAGATGTATTGTGTTATATATGCCATTAATTCCATGATAAAGTAATATTGCTTTTATGTAGCTATATCTTATATTTTATAATCTACTTTTGTTATAGAAGATGCGAGAATACTAAGTCAGTTTTTCCATTTAACGAAGTAATTATGTTGATTTTAGTTATCAACGCTCTGATTACGTTTTTTTTTGTTTTCTAAGCATACATTTTGAATCTATATTGAACTGTTATTGCTAGATAGTTAGTAATATATTCGGCGCATTAAAATAATTTGCTACATTAATTTAATTATTAACAGATTGTGTGTTTGTTTGTTTAGAACTAAAATCAATTGGTTTTTTAATTTTGGATTACAGTCAACATAGGAATTAGACGACAAGAAATCAAAGAAAATTGCTTACAATTAGCTCAAATTTAGACAAAGGTCTGAAGCAACCTAATCAAAAGCTTAACATATTTTGCACTATCAAACTCATCGACATAATTGTCGTACCCATTACCCCCCACTATTATGACATGACCAACATAATAATATTAAAATCACTCTGCCAACATTCAAGCCACGCAACCTATTGCTAAAACAGTTCACAGTTACCTAGCTACCTCATCCATCCATCGACTTGAATTGGATTGGATTACCGCCGGCGTCTTAGACGGGCAGCCATTAGGTGTCGTTTATGGAGATTGTACCCCCCTCCGCTTCCCCCGTACCTCCCCCTGTCTCGTCTGTTCTCGTTAATCATCAGCTGTCCGTCAGTTTGGCACGTTGCAGCATCGGAGATGTGGAATTATGGGCGGAAAATGCGTGTGGGATGTTACATTTTAGGTATTACTAGGATAGTGAGCAATTTACTTGCAGAGCAAGTGTGATATGTTCGTGTGGTGTTGATTGATTCTGTAAACATCTCTCTCGCCGAATTTGATGATGGATGCATGGATAGATAGATGGATGTTTGATACTCTTTTTTATGCTTAAATGGCTGAACGGTCTAACAAATTGTCATTTTTGTCTCGTTTTTGTATTGCTGTGGGATAATTTAGGACTTTGGCTTATTTTTTAAGTCTATGTAGATGAAATCGCAGGCAGAAGCTAGTATTAAATATAAGTCCAACTTTCCTTACCATGTTTTCTTTTGCCAATGTCAAAGATATTCAAGATTAACTAGGTAGTATATATGAATTAAAAAGGTCACAATCGTTGGCCGTACCAAACCCCCACCGTGCCCTCAAGCATGAGAGGCCAGAAACTTGATAACCACGACATAAAAGAAGACAAGATCAAAAAATAGATAGCATTCGTATCTCAAAATAGATAACGTTTCATTCCTCCATCTTCCATTTTTAACCATATCACAAAGTAAATCTACACCTAATTACTCGAAAACTGTTAAAAATGAAACATAAGCCCGTTATATCCGCTCTTCAGACTCACAAAGGCATTTTTTATCGGCCCATTTTCAACAATGGATTGAGGTCAGACGGCCTTTGCGAGACTACTGCCTCGAGAGCCATTGCGCTGACATCGAGAGAGTACCTACAGGAAACTGGGGCGTTTGCGCAGACGGAGAAGCATTCATTTGCAATATGTGTATTAATTTTTGCGTTAAAATTATTCCCATTAATCGATATAATTGGAAGGATTTATTATTTGACGCTGATTAATATTAATTCTTTTTTAAGTTTTGGATGTACTTTTAAACAGTTATTGATCTATAGTATATACATACATACCATCACGCCTGTATTCCCCGAAGGGTTAGGCAGAAGTGTACCAATGTACACCTACAGTTCGCCGGTATATTTAGGTCCCATGTAACAGGGGGCGAGCCTATTGCCATTAACCGGGCACAAATCCTAACTTCGAGTTGCTACTGAGAATTTCGTAGAAAAACCCGATAATACTTTTTGGTAGACCTGGGAACCGAACCCATGACCTCTAGAGTAGCAGTCGCGCTTAGGACCACTAGACTAACGAGGCAGTTGTCGATGGATATTGATGTAATACATTTGATGTATTCATGAATCACAACTTCTAAAATAATAATTAACGTATTATAAAAAACAAAGGAAGAGGCTTGTACAGCGTAAAGCGTATTAAACTGATTTGACGTAATTCACTTTATTATTGAGCTGGTGGCATTGGGTTGGCTCGCTTTGGCATTGATAAGGTAATTTTTTTTCGTAAGTAAGCGCTTTCAACTCAAACGATGCTATTTAGAAACACAAAATTAAAAATTTTAAGTAACCCCCGGCAGAAAAATAATAATCCCTACCGCAGCTAACAAAAGAGCTGATAACTTTGAAACCGCTGAACCGATTTCCATCAAACATAGCTAAGAACATTCCCGACTAGAATACCTTTCAAACAAAAAAACTTAATCAAAATCGGTTCGTGCATTCGGGAGCTATGATGCCACAGACAAACACACAAACACATACACGCACACAGACACTTCAAAGTTATAATATAACACCCTGTCGTTTTTGCGTCGGGGGTTGTAAAAGGATTTTCGGAATTGCATACAAATTGTATAATAGAATTAGGTTGGTTCTCCTCGTCTCCTAGGTTCTTTAAAGAAATCCTGATAGACCAGAAACGATTTCGTTAATTATATTGTACATAATTATTTATAAAAGTTATTTACGACTGTATTGATAATAACGAATACCTATTACATTACGTTTACCCTTCAGGCAGCAGAGAAGCCCTTTGTGCTAATTACCATTTGCAAGCTTGACTACACACCCATAAATCAAAATTAATATTTCCACGCACCGAATACGCCTACGCCGTAGCTTCGTAGTAGTCTACGAAATTCGTAGCATTTGCTACGTCGTAGCAAGGCCAGCGCTACGGTTGGTTGGGCCTGTTGAGTAGAGCTCAGTGAACTGGCATGGCCATTGTGCCTGACATTTATCGGGAAACCAGGATTGATATTAGTTTCTGGTAATGAGGATTGGAATGAGATCCCAGGTCGCCTGACAGACTTCATTTGAAAATAATAATAAATAAACTACGCTAGAGGTCTTCGGTTCGATTCCCAGGTAGAGCAAAAAGTGTTATTTTCTGCAAAATTCTCAGTAGCAGCTCGGAGTTAGGATTTGCGCCCGGTTAATGGCCCCATATTACATGGCACTTAAAACATACCAGCGAATTGTAGGTGTACATTGCTACACCTCTGCCTAACCCTTCGGGGAATACAGGCGTGATGGTGTGCAATAAATAAAGGCCTTGTACGCTATAATAAATACTAAGCTAGCAATAAGTAATAATAGTTAACAATCCTGTAAAACATATATAAAATCCGCCGTCACACTTGACCGAAAGTGATTAATGAATAAAACAAGTATCGATAGTTTAAAAAAAAAATTGATTCTTGCAAGAACCAATACATGCAGCATAAATAGCCTTATATTTTTATTGCGTTGAATTAGAAGTATATTTTTTTCACAGTTCTTAGAAATAGCAGAACGAGTATTTTGTGAATGAGCTCGTTCGGGAAGTACTACCACCATACCTATTTCTGCCGCAAAGCAGCGCTGCTGTGTTCCAGTTGAAAGGGTATGGGTGCTGGTGTTATTACAGGCATGTGGGACATTTCAACTTTGTCTCTGGGATGGCAACGCATTTGCAAGGCCCCTGGTATTGCACAACTATAGGCAGCGGTGAACACTTAACATCAGGTGAGCCTTGAGATTGCTTGCCATTCAATGGAATAAAAGTAAATTGCAGTGCGAGAATTGATGTTCGTTTCAACTCGATACCTCGACATGTTCCTGAGGAAAAAGATCTTTACAGCCAAACCAAACAGACGGATTACGAAGGGATCCTATAAGGGTTCTTTTTTTTCCTTTTAAGGTGCCTACGGAACCACAGCTTTTAGTGTTATTTATTCCCTATTTGCAAAGAAGATACCATTTATCACTTATGTCTCCTTTCCACGACATATTTTTATCGACAACCTCAACTCTCCGATGAGATCAATTTGGCGATCATTTTCGTTCGCAGTTCGTCATTAAGGTGTTTCAGCATCTGTCAGTACTGCATCCCCTCAGGTAGATGATAATATATCACTGCCGCCAATCATTTATACGGATCGTGGAAGTGGGTACACTTGGATGCGGTATTTTGAGGATTTTTTTCGCGCAAGAAAATTTTGCTTGGTGTATTATGGTAAGTGACTTTGCATGATGTATGTAAAATCTTATGTTACTAATATTATAAAACTAGTTTCTGCCGGTGACTTTGTCGAGAACGATGTCAAAGTACGTAATAATCCCACGAAAACACAAAAACGAGATCAAGATTTATATGTGTGTGATTTATATGGAGTTTCTTGCCCGTTCTTCTCAATACCAAACTACCTTTTGGAATGGGAAACTAGTTTTTTTTTTTTTTACCTTTTGATTGACGTTCAAGTGTCTTTTAATGATCTAATTGAAATAATTGATTAGACTTTGACTTTGATGTGTGTCACAGCTAATTCCGTTTGCCCGTTCAAGTGAGAATAACTTATTCATCCATCTTCACAAACTTTCGCATTTGTAATAGTAGTAGGAAGTGAAAGTTTGTCTGTCAGTTAACTATTTTTACATAATAATAAGTAATCATTTTTGGATCACAATATGACATAATATTAAAGCGTGTAAAATATGTATAAAATAATGTTACAATAAAAAATTGACAAAATGTATTTATATTTATAGAAATAAAAGCCCTTTGTACTTGAATTCTATTACTTACTCAATATATTGATCATCTATGGGTGAATTAAATAAGGGATATTTTTACGAAATAGACCAGTAAGTTGCCTTCTCCATACTTCATACATCTGAGTTCTGTCACACATACACAGAAAATTTTCTGAAACCTCCCCCTGTCTGTATAGACATTTATTCCGACATCCATTTATTATTCTGACACAAAACGTCTTGGTGTGCTGAACCGAAGATTCAGTATTGGAAAGTCTTCTTTTAGGGCTAAAACAAACTAGCAACTTTTATGTACCGGTATGTTTAGGTACCATGTATTAGGAGGCGAGCCTATTGACATTAGCCGGGCACAAATCCTAACTCCGAGCTGCTACTGAGAATTTCATAGAAAAACCCAATAAGGCTTTGCTCGACCTTAGAATCGAACACAAAACCTCTAGCGTAGCAGTCGCGCTTAGGATCACTAGGCTAACGAGGCAGTTAAAAAAAAGGTAAAAGGTAGGTAAAAGAAATCAGCTGATCCCTACATTTAATCGATAAGTGAATGTAAATGCAATTTTTTTTCCGCGTTTTCAGTATTGGTCCTATCGTAAAAAATGTTTATAATGATGGGTTCAATGACCTCTTTTTCAGATTTCTGGTAAACAGTAAAATAAGGTTATAATCTGACTGACCGACAGTTTAGAAGAAGGAAAGTTAGTAAAAAACAAAGCTGACACACTGTAAACATTTGGTTATCGATCAGCTGTTGGGGAACGTTCCAGTTGATTATTCAGCGTATTTTCTTTTATGCTTTATGTGGTTATAAATCTCTGACGACTTCACGCGTCCGTGACGCGGTGGGGCCTCACTTGTAGCGGTTTATAGTTTTAATAAATTATAATATATTGTTATGTTAGAGGTATATGTGGTAGGGAAAAAGAAATATTTTTTCTTTAAAGTTCCTGATTTGTTATTTTATTTTTGATTAAACATTAACCGAAAAGTTGAATAAAGTGTAACAAACAAATTGTATAACACCTGATGTACATTTTATGGCAAATAGAAGTATCATTTATTCAAAGAGTTACCTTTTTGTTAATAATTATTTACTTCAATTTGTTTTTTTTGTAAGTAGCTGTGGCTCAAGTTGTCGCTTATGGGCATGTGATTTATAAAACCTAAGAGCAGAATAATCCTATAAGAAAAAATTGCAATTAATGTTTCTAGTAATATTTTTGTGATATTTTTATTTTTTGTTTCTTTTTTATAATACATTCAATAGACATCATTTTCAATCGCACGTCGCTATCACTGGCACCCCACCCAAATATTTATGTAAAAGCTTTATGAGTCAATCCAGTGACTTACGCTGGATGTTATTATGCGTTCCGTTTTTATGTCACTTTCATTTGGCAGCAGGCACGACATCGACTATTTTTGTACGATCGGCGCGCTCGTAAAACGGAACGCAACGTTTGGTGTCGCATTGAATTTTATGTGAATTAAGGCATTTATTTAGTATATAAATGTATTGTGGTATCATCTTTTAGGGCGATGTGATGTGGGTCGTGTGTACACCCGGATTTACTGGCGGTGGAAGTGATGCTAAGGTGTATTATGAAAAAGTTGATTGTATTTCTCTGTTTCCTATTGGTTTTGAAATTGAGAAATATATTTTTATTAATTTCAAAGTCTTTTGAGGTCCCATAAACCGACCAAGAAAAAAATAATAATTAAAAAGAATATATGTATCGAAAGGAAATACATGGCACGTTATTTTTTTATACAATTTTTTTATTCACTAGATATTTTTCATCAGTTATTACTAACAAAAAAATTGCTTTTGTTGAAAACACAGATGTTCTATATAGTCGTATTTTATACGTGTTTAAAACGAACACAGTTAAAATACTAGGATGTGGAACCGATGAGACTTTTTACTTCCTGATGATCTATGAATGATAAAATTACGTATCACAATACCCTTCTACCGCTTATGAGCATTCCTTAAACTCATTATTACTATCATCTCACAATAACAGATATTATCCACCCCACCAATATACGCTACCATCCCCAAAAACCCACGCACCCATGTCGTGATCAAACCAATAAATAGTAGCATTTCGTCAAACTTCAAAGCTTCGATTAACTCATAAACATTCGCTAGGCGAAGCTTCGTGTCGCAGATATGTCGATCGTCACGCCACCCGAATATTTGTGGCGTATTGAGATTCGCTTTTTTGAAAGAAAGTGGATTGGTAATTGGAGTGAGTTTAGAAATAATTATGGTTATTTGGAAGGTTTTTAAACGTGTTATTACTACAGAACATAACATTATGGGTGCCGATGTAATTACAGGCACATGAGACATTTCAACTTTGTCTCTAGGATGGCAACTTGCAGTTGTTTATAGGTAACGGTGACCACTTAACATCTAGTGGGCCGTCGGGTTGTTTACCATCCAATGCCATCCACTTGACAATTCAAAAGTGCCTGTAAATGGTCTAATTGAAATAAATGCTTTGACTTTGACTTTGAATGATATTGAAAATAGAAAGGTGGTGACTAGCGCGTTAGTCTCATTTTCGTTCTCATTCTAGGTTCGATTCCAAAGCCCGGCAAAGTGATATTGAGATTTTCCATTAGGAATTTCTTAGTAGCAATCAGTAGCTTTTAAGTTGGCAGTGCGAGCAAGATGTGATTAAGAACAATGAATACCAAATAAGCATGAAAGATACATTTTAATAATTTTATGGCCTCAAAATCTTGCCGGCCAAAAGCGACATGTTTGAGTGTTTACGCGCTAAACTCTGAAAATTCTGGACCGATTCTGATTTTTTTTTACGCAAATAGGAAAAACGTAATCCTTGGGTGCTAGAGACTGTATTGCACGTCAAAATTTATGCAAACAAAAGCTAGCCACTTCGCATTGTGAGCCAGAAAAAGACAGCACTATTCCTTCCTCCATCTCGTTCTACCACTTCATAAACCAGAAGCCAGTTGGCCAAAAGATTTATGTCCCAGAGGTTTATCACCTTGACCATTACATTTGGGGGCTTTAAGAGATAAACTCAACTCTTAACTGGCATAAATTAGGCATCTGTGTGAATGTGATAAATGGGAATTTATGAGATTTTACGAGAAAACCCAAAGGACGTACAGTTGTGTAGGTTTTACGAATTATGGTTGTGTGTGCGATTACTAACAGCCTAGAAAGTAACTCTTTATTGTAAAGTTTGATAACCAGCCTATTATTGTCCCACTGCAGGGCCAAGGACTTTTCTTATACAGAGAAGGCAGGAGCATTGATTATCACGCTTGATTAAAGTGGATTGAGAATTACAGACTTATCCTAATTATAAGTACAGGTTTCCTCACAATGTTTTCCTTTACCGATGGTAGTGATGTTCAAAATAAAGTAAGGAAGTACTCATGAAAGGGAATAGTCACATCTGTACATGCCCGGTTGCGGTCAAGTTCTGTTAAAATTTATTTTTATTTTTGTGTTTCTTATTTACATCTTTTTGGGTCATGTAGGCTTTGAACATGTAAATAAGTATGTAGTTAGTATGAGAGCACTTTAATATCGAAATGACTTGTATTTCTAAAGTCTCATTAGCCAAAAGCAGTCATGAGTCGAATGAATAAGGTCAATTTTTCATAAAAACTTTTCCTCAAATACCTGCGCTGTCAGGAAAACTTCACAATTCTTCCTTATAAAACGTTCACAGAGTAAATTTTCCATTCAACCTTATTAGAGATAAGCTAAGAAGAACGGGGAAGAATGTCCTCTCAGTGAGAATTCTAATTAATGTTATACATCAAGAGCGAGGCGACGGTTCTTCTCCAACAGTGTTACGACTTTTGCGTCGAAGTTAGGGTAGATATGCATTTGTGAAAGACAGGACATTCATGGATAAAAGTTTAATGAAACTTACTAAGTATTTCTGTAAGTACCAAAGTGACTTTTCAATTCACATGTACTTTATAAGTTTATCTTGGATATCACTGACATCGGTGAAGGAAAACATCGTGAGGAAACCTGGAGTTTACAATTAAGATCAATCTGGAATTGCCAATCCGCCTTGAGCAAGCGTAGTGATTAATACTCGTGCCTCCGTCGTATGATGCAGCCTTTGCCTTGAATTTAGACAGTAATAGGCCGGTGTTATTGTCATTATTATATTGGATGTTTGTTTGATAAACTGCCTCGTTAGCCGAGTGGTCTTGGGTTCGATTCCCAGGTCGAGAAAAAGTGTTATTGGGTTTTTTTATGGAATTCTTACTAGCAGCTCGGAGTTAAAATTTGTGCCCGGTTAATGGCAATAGGCTCGTCCCCTAATACATGGGACCTAAACATACCGGCGAACCGTGGGTAGGCATTGGTACACCTCTGCCTAACCTTTCGGGGAATAAAGGCGTGATGGTATGTATGTTTGATAAACATACATTAACTAAGTAATGTATAACATTATACACGGGGCTCCATAACATTTTTTTTTAAACCGTTTTGAACAAAGAAAAGACTACAATCTATACTGATATTATAAAGCTTTGTTTGTTTGTTTAGTTGAACGCGCTTATCTCAGGAACTACTGGTTTGAACTGAAAAATTCTTTTTGTATTAGATAGTTCATTTATTGAAGAAGGCTTTAGGCTTTATAACATCAAACTATAACACACGGGAGAGGAGCAGTAACCAAAGAACTAAGAATAAACTTAACGCGGGTAAAAAAAACCCACGCGCACGAAGTCGCTGGCAGAAGCCAATTAAAAATAATCGTAAATACCTACAAAGAAAACTATTTCGATTAATTAATTGTATCATGTTTTTCTTTTAAAAAAATTTTACCAAACGATGTTATAAAGAAGTACTTTCTTACCGAACATATTCAAACTACTGCAAGACGGGTCCTATATTATCCCAGATTGATGGCATCTCTCCAGAAGGTAATTCGTTTACGTAGTTAGACAGATTACGTCGGGAAGTAAAGACATTTTGTTCAAGACGAGACTGTGTTCTGATGTATTACGTGTAGTAATGTAATTAGCGTATCTCCTTAACTTTGAGATAGATGGGAATTATGATAATCATGTTTTGATTTTGTTTTTGAACTTTTTGTAATTTTTCAGTACGATATAGAAATACAAATTTAAAGGAGAAAATTGATATTAATTTGCAGTAATTTAAATTAAGTGGAAAGACACTGTTTAAATTAACTTATTTTTTTCCAATAGTAAATTTATTCAAAAAACCAAAAACAAGCTTCATGAATGTTAATGTTATAAAGGGAAAAAAATGTTAACTAATGTCTATACTACTTCGTCTGCGTGATTAATTTCACCCGAATTAAGTGGCGTGATGTTATATAGCCTATACTATTCCTCATTAATCTAGCTATCATTTACAACTGTCAATACCCGATCCAATTATCCAATTATCAATCCAACTGGCAATTCCAGAGATGAACGCGTTTAAACAAACAAACAAAAGAAGTCTTCTGCTTTATTAGTATAGATAAGAGTGGGTATACCTGCCGCCACGAGTCGTGAGCACAAACCTACGCTGCACGTGACTAGTCTGACTGACGGACCAATCGCGTGCAGCATCCGCCCCAAAAAACCGGAATGGAACACAAACACCCAAAAATAAACTTGACATTTTTGCTCACGACTTGTGGCGACTATTGTGCCTACTTGTGAAATTACACCATTAACTCCAAAACCTCAAGCAACTAACGAAAACAACAGCAACATGCAAATTAACAGTTAACACGCAAAATCAATTACACAAATTGGAAGCATCTTCATCGAGCTAATTACGAGACCACATCACTTCAATCATTGGATTATTCAAATTATCGCTAGTCCCCCTAACCGCCACCAATTGGTTCAGAATCCTTAATTGAATTGAAAAAAAATCAGGCATTAATTAAACCCTTGAGCACCCTAAATCTTGGGACGTAGAAATTTGATAAAAAAAGGTAAAGGTACCTTTAATAATGAAGGACGGGGCTTGTTGTGTATGGAATGAAATATTTAGTTCAGCTAGATGAGTTATGGTGTGGTCCAAATATAAAGATGCAGACTGTTTTGGCGAGACAGCTTTATTTTTGAGTTGGTTCTGTCAAAATAAATTAACACATGTCATAATTTTTCCTGTTTTTTAAAGTAATTGTGAAAATGTTAGGTATTTATCAGAACTGCCTCGTTGGCCTAGTGGTCCTAAGCGCGACTGCTACGCTAGAGGTCTTGGGTTCGATTCCCAGGTCGAGGAAAAAGTGTTATTGGGTTTTTCTATGAATTTCTCAGTAGCAGCTCGGATTTAGGATTTGTGCCCGGTTAATGGCAATAGGCTCGCCCCCTATTACATGGGACGTAAAAACATACCGGCGAACTGTGGGTGTACATTAGTACACCTCTGCCTAACCCTCTGGGGAATACAGGCGTGATGGTATGTGTGTGTTTATCAGAACTAACCGCATTATTCGATTTCAAAAAAAGTGTTATGCCAAATAATAATTTGAGAAGCCTGTTCAGCATATTATTAATTTAATACAAAAAAAAATACGATAAAAAATGAAAGATTTAATCTTTCTATAGATACTTCTATTTTTCCTTTGTTTTTTCAATTCACATAACATACGTACAAATGCATACTATGCGACAAAGGATATTGCAGGAAAAACTAGACCTAGGTCCTTCATCTTTTAACTTGATCATTTCAATCTAAAACCGCCGCTCCCGCTTCATCTCCTGACTTAAAACTCCATAAAAGGGTTGTCTAAACTGACAGCTGCAGCATCAGGAACAAGTAATTAAATATTTCATCTGATTAACAACACAAAGAGGTAGGCAGAGCTTTAGGGCGTTCACGGACCCGACTTTTAATTTCTCCGTGAAGAAGCCCAAGATTTGCGACTGACGGGTTAAAAAAAAAAAGATTTAATGGCGAAAAAGGGGTGTACTATGAGTTATTACGTTAAATATTAATCGGTTTTGTCATTTTTCCGGTTGGATTAGGAAAGGAGTGGATTTTGTATTGATGAATTGAAAAATTCAATTAGATTAGTTTTTTATTCAAAAGTGAAGGAGGTTCTCAGTTTTAAGTTTTTTTTTTTAAATGTTGGTTACCTCTGAACTTTGTTATTTGCCTACAAACCGAATTGGTCCCATAAGACCCGATTTCTCCAATTTATATCAAAATTAATTTGTGTTTCATGAGAAATTGAACGAACTCCTCAAATGCTAAAGCTAGCGACAAGACTTATCGGTTTTGTATTTTTTTTTTTTTAATTAGAAATGCAGAGGATTTTTTATTAAAGAATTAAGAAATTAAATTAGATTGTAATACAAACCTTTTTTCCAATTTAACTTAAAATTCTTAATAAGAATGTCGTATGTTTGCAGTTTTTTAAATCTAGAACAATTTCAGTATTCATCCATAGACGAATATAGGTGAGAAACATTTCAATAAAAAAAAAAAAGAAGTCTCTCCATCAAACTGTCATTAACTAGGTCGATTTAACGCTGCGTCATTGAAACTTTTTTAAAACCCGACTTCTATAATACATACCCGATAACATTGTCACGGAACAAAAAAAAAAACAAAAGAAAAAAGCAAGACGAGGCACAGATTACCTTTTTTACTGTTAATTTTCAACAAAGAAACTTAAGGATTTCATTTGGTAACGAAACGGTGGACAAAAGGGGTACTTCGGAACTTACGAAGTTACCCGAAGTTTCCCGAAGTAACGTTACCCTCCGGTTTTAAGGGTTTTAATGGCAACACTTCTAGTTGTACCGTTGTAGTGAGGCAAAGATAATTTCTTACAGCCTATTCGCCTTCAAGAAGGGTTTGCTCAAGGTAAGGGTATGTTTTAGCACCGAATGGGGACAAAGTTCTTGATGAAATTTCTTGATTAAAATTTTGGATTTTTGTTAGCGAGACAATGGCGTAAGAGTACATAGTAAAATGTTGGATTTTTAACGTAAACTGTTCATGTATTTTTCATTTACGAAATCTTAGCTTCTGTCCGCTACTATGTACGCGTCAAATTTGATATCTTACATACATATATTCCCCGAAGAGTTAGGCAGAGGTATAACAATGTACACCCACAGTGCGCCGGTATGTTTAGGTCCTATGTATTATAATAGGGGGCGAGCCTATTGCCATTAACCGGGCACAGATCCTAACTCCAAGCTGCTAATAAGAATTTCATAGAAAAACCCAATAACACTTTGTACTCGACCTGGGAATCGAACCTAAGACCTCTAGCGTAGCAGTCGCGCTTAGGACCACTAGGCTAACGAGGCAAATTTGATATATTATCCTACGGTAACTGTACGCTTTTCCGGGATAAAAAGTAGCCTATATGCTATTCCAGATTATAATCTATCTCTGTGCCAAATTTTATGCAGATCCGCTCAGCCATTCTGGCTTAATTGAATGACAAACATCCATCCATCCAAACTTTCGCATTTCTAATAATAGTAAGATTCTGCAGTTTTCAGATGACCACATAAAAAACAAATTTTAAATACCTACATACAGTACATACGTTACAAAATATTTAATAAAAACCGCTCGCAAAAAAAGTCCGTTACGTTCTACTATGTGAAAAATGATGTAGAAGAATTTCCCTTTTTTCCTATACATGTAGATTTTGTAAGATTACCATCTAAATGCAAAGAAAATCGTTTCTCTACGTGTTAATAAACACGAGCTCATCATAGCCACCCTACACGGCGAGGCCATATTTAATCACGGCGCTACACCGGCCGATAAATCGTGCTCCCAAATTGTGAAGGATCTTGCCTTCTATCAGTTTATGTGCGCCTGGTACTTCTTGAAGGGAACGTAAATTATGTATGGGGTTTTAGGACTACGACCCGCGTGTGAATCATAAAATTTGCTATTGGATAAACGTAGTTATAATTATGTAATTAAGGACAATTTTAAAATACTCAGGGTCTATTACCACCTCTGAATAGCCATTATTGACCAGATATAGTAAAAATTGGACCAGTGATCTGCCAAGTAATCTTAAGTTATTTGAGAGTCCTTTATCAGCCTTTAGTTAAATAATATCTTTAGTTTCGTGGTAAATGAAGCAACCAATGTTATGTGGTGTTAGGTTCAAATTAGGACAATAAAAAAAACAGTACCGTCAAAGACTTTCGTGTGTCATGTCTCCTGTAGTACCTTTTATAAATAAGCAGTACTTTCTTTACCTCAAAATTTTCTTCAACTGTCAAATCGGCATTTGATTTTTTACCTGTAACAAATAAAGAAAGACTTATTATATTAACATTATTATAATTTATATCAACTCAAAATCCACATCTTAAGGGCGTGGGTTCGCAACTGAGCAAGCGAAAACTCCAATCTACCAATGTGACTTTCATTCATTCATTTATACTTAGTAAGACATCATTGACATCGGTAAAGGAAATCCTCGTGATTATTACTATTGAGCTTGTGTGGTTTTCTTTTTTGCCCTGAACTGAAACAATAATAAGCCAGTATCTTTATTACTATAAACTCAGTTAAAAAGTCCTTTAAACATCTCAACATATTATCCTTAAATAACAAATTATTAAGTTCAATTGACAAACTGTCGCGAGACGACTCCCGGCCACTGTAGATACGGGCCTGTGGACGGTGAGCAATGGGTAGCTCACCGTCCGTACGTTGCATGACGACAGGCCGTGTCGACGGCGCGTTCGTGTTCCACGCGCGCCTCAAAGAGATGTTAGCATATGGAAGGGGCCACTGAGGGCCGATGCCTGCCGGGGATGCGGGTTGTTCGTAAGAGATACCGCGCCCCCGGAACGCAAAGGGCACAAGAAGGAACATGGGTGGTTTTTAGTCAGTAAAAGTCTGACACTCGCTCCCGCCCCGCCCAGGGTGGCAGAAGTTATTTGATGATTTCCCAACCCCAAAAAAAATTGACAAACTGTACCTTCATAACTTTCAATTTAGGCTACAAAAAAGAAATTTAATTTCCTGCCTACCCACTCTTTAGAACTTCGAATAGAAAAATTATCCAACATTTGTGCAAAATCAAACGGGAGCCAATCAAAATTATAATAACTGTTCAGGTGTCCACCAGTTTCAGTAGACCTGTGAGTTTCAAACAATCTCCTTTCAATATTTAGCATAATATGAGAGCAGGAGCGGCAGGGGAGGTCTTGTTAGCCTGGTCAAATTTACGTGTTACGTCGCCTGGCTTTATTGAAAGGCATTTTTGTTCCGTTGACATTTTATTAACGCATGGAAGGTGTATTAATTAAATGTTATGAACAAAGTTGAACAATACCTACGAAGTGTTGTATAGCTTTATCTTTTATTTTAATAAAGTGATGCTGTTAATTTATATTTCATATTATAAAGCTGAAGTGTTTGTTTGTTTTTTGTTCGAGAAAGCTATTTGCTATATTTTATTATCCAAATCTTAATCCACTAGGCTAACTGCCTCGTTAGCCTAGTGGAACTACCTCGTTAGCCTAGTGGTCCTAAGCGCGACTGCTACGCTAGAGGTCTTGGGTTCGATTCCCAGGTCGAGCAAAAACTGTTATTGGGTTTTTCTATGAAATTCTCAGTAGCAGCTCGGAGTAAGGATTTGTGCCCGGTTAATGGCAATAGGCTTGCCCCCTATTACATGGGACCTAAACATACCGGCAAACTGTGGGTGTATATTGTTACACCTCTGCCTAACCTTTCGGGGAATACTGGCGTGATAGTATGTATGTATTATACAAATCATTAGGGATCTGCAAGGAAATCGTGCGGCGAAATCGGGATCAGAAGTTATTGATGATAAAATTATTAGCAAAATAAATTGACCAGTCTCTTATACCTATTGGAACAATACTTCTATATTTAGTAGCATAGAGTCACAACCACTACTTTATAAGTTTGTGATTCGAAATTACAAAGATGCTCACAAAATAATGGAAACGCAAAAAACGACCTAACAATAGAAGTAATACGAATTAGGTTCGTTTAAAATAAAAAGTCATTGAACAACCTTTTCTACAACGATAATTTATGTACTTATATACCTTTACCATCACGTTAAAATTCTATGTACATAAAGACGAAAGACTCTTAATAAAAATCCCTACATAAGAACCCCAACAAAAAAGTATCCATTCATAAAAATCCAAAAAGCAACATCCAATTTACAAAATTAAATAAGAATCCTGAAGCCCTCTTTAGCGAACAATTTCCTCCATTTAAAAGCTACTAAAGTATTGGAAAGCATCCTTATTAAATTATAAAAAAAAGAAGCAGTTTTACGTCCACTGTTTGCTATCTTCCCCTGTAAGAAGGGTGGCCCATGGGAAAATAATTAGTTCACAAAGTTTCGTATTAAAATTCGGTTTATTTAGCCATTAAGCCATTTGACGATGTATAAACCGCTTTGCCTAAATATTAAGATGATGCTGTATATTTAAAAGAGTTTTTGATTTGTTAGGTTGTGGTGCAACTTTTAACGAAAAGCGACTATACTGTGTTGTAATTCATATCATTTTACGTTACAATAATAAAATGAGTGTTTGTCAAGTTTTGAGATAAGTAATTAGTATTTATGTAGGCAGTGTTGCTGCAAAAACAAAATACTAAACAGAGATGTATGAGACCGGAAATGTAATGCAAATTCGACCCGATTTACAAATTGGAAATAGCCGTTCTGTTTTGTTCTTGTGAAGGCTTTATTTAAACAAATGTACGCTATTTATTGTGCTTGTCGTATTAAAGTTGTAGCACGCTTGCACCTGCACAGATGTGGGTAGACATTTAGCACAATATTTATTTTTTAAGAATTTTTACTGTCATTTAAAAAAACACTGCCTTACACTAGGAATTTCTCCTGTACCATGAGTGCGTTTACAAACATATTTATAAACTCACATACACAAACAGATCCGAACCAATTATCTGTAGGCCATACAAATATCTGTTCCATGTGGAACTGAGCCTGAGAATCGCACAGCCAACGTGTCGTAGAATACCCCGGTTATAACTTAAACCACTCAAGAAACTCTCTTGGGAGATTAGCAGCTTACTAAGTCGTACTTCAATATTCATGATTTGTTTGCTAAACTCCGCTGTAAGAATGTTTAGGGAGTAACTGTGACAAAATCTGCCGAGATTGGCCGCGGTCGAATTTTATAAATTACATATTTTAATATTAATGGATAGATGGACTTCGATTGAGTTTGAAAGTATTAAATAGGATTTTAAATAAAATGTGCTCAAGTTTTAGACGTAAATGCACCAGAATAAGCGATGATTAATGTTTTAATTTGTTAAAGGGTCGATTTTTCAAAATATATACAAAAGCTGTCAAATCGTCAAACATATCCTTCAGATAAAAGTTATCTAGCGATTGAATAATCGGCCCTTAAACAATCAGCCAATCATAGCAGCTATAGCGCGTTTGACAATTGCATACTTGACACTACCAATCAATCGACATAATATTTAGGAGTTGTCAAAACTCGATTCCGACATGGATTTTGTATGGCAATAATAAACTATGACGTCACTTTATTAATTTCAAAGCAACTAAAAATATAATTTTACTAGTAATGACAGCAATGCAGAGATTTTTTTTAAGCCATTTTGTTTTTGTATCTTTTTTAATTATTTTTGTTTTTAAGTAATCTTATTTATTAAGTCTGTTAATTTGAAAATAAATCGGATTTACAGAGCTAAATTCAAATATTTTTTTTTAAGTGTTGCCTTGCGATTATTTATTAACGGTATGAACTGCCTCGGTAGCCTAGTGGTCCTAAGCGCGACTGCTACGCTAGAGGTCTTGGGTTCGATTCCCAGGTCGAGCAAAAAGTGTTATTGGGTTTTTCTATGAAATTCTCAGTAGCAGCTCGGAGTTAGGATTAGTGCTCGGTTAATGGCAATAGGCTCGCCCCCTATTACATGGGACCTAAAAACATACCAGCGAACTGTGGGTGTACATTGTTACACCTCTGCCTAACCCTTCGGGGAATACAGGCGTAATGGTATGTTATGTTATGTGAACTGTCAACTAGGAAAATTGTCACATTACTTTTTTATTCGAGAAACCGGAGTTTTAGTGACATTTGGATAATACGCAGGATAATTTGGATTAACCAACCCGCAACATAAAAAACGTACTCTCAAATTAATAGAGTGACGTTTAGAATATGATTATCAACCCTTCTCTTCATTGTCTGTCACAATTAAACCTAACCCTTGCGCGCTCGCGTGACAAATGTGCGCCTAAATTGTGGTACGTGACTATCATTATTCAGTGAGGATTTTTATTACAAGCTTTCATTTTGAAGATCTATCTAAAGGTGGATAGTTTTAAAACGCAAAATATTATTTACGCATACTAATATTGCCTCGTTGGCCTAGTGGTCCTAAGCGCGACTGCTACGCTAGAGGTTTTGGGTTCTATTCCCAGGTCGAGCAAAAAGTGTTATTGGGTTTTTTTTATGAAATTCTCAGTAGCAGCTCGGAGTTAGGATTTGTACCCGGTTGATGGCAAAAGGCTCGCCCCCTATTACATGGGACCTAAACATACCGGTGAACTGTGAGTGCCTTTATCTTCACAACAAGATTATAAATGGCCGATTAATGTCAAAGGGGCAATTTGAAAGAGCTTCAATCCTAACGTAGTCGGTGAATTTGAAGTGGCTAAGGTTCAATATCATAAAGAAAAACAGCTGTAACCATTCCTGCATTCAACCACACCTCCCCTAGGCCTTACAGACAAAGTATCATCCAGAAATTCTTAGCAATCTTAAAAGCAGGCAATTTAATTTCATGCATCCTGATTCGGAATAACATCCCCTTCCAAGAATACTCCCCTAAGCGCAATATCACATTAGAGGGGTAATTATACTCATATTTGTGTTTGGGGTCCAGTGGGGGTGAAGGGGTCCGCGCAAAACGGCCGAGAACCTTTCGCTTTCCTTTTGGACGTTTCAAAAGCTAATTTGTGCTGGATTTTATGGAATTGGGTTTTATTTTTTTATTAATTGGGGTTGTTTTGGAGAGGTATATGTCCGGTACATTTATTTTGAAAGTTTTTTTTTAAACATTGATTTCTAATTGGTTAAATGTTGATGGGGGGGGGGGGGGGGCTAGTTCGGTCAAAACGAACCACGCCAAAGTCTCTGGAATTTCTTTGAGATACTTGTAATTATGATGAATGTGTAATGTTCATTTATTATAAATCTATCTTAAGCATAAGTTTTAGATGAGCATTGTGCTGTTAATGTGTCTTTGCTTGCTCCAAACGTATAGTGAGTTTGATTACCGCTTGGATGAAATATTTGTATGGCCTACAGATAGTTGTTTCGGGTCCAGTTGGTGGATATTAAATAACATACCACCACGCCTGTATTCCCCGAAGAGTTAGGCAGAGGTGTACCAATTTACACCCACAGTTCGCCGGTATGTTTAGGCTCCATGTAATAGGGAGCGGGCCTATTGCCATTAACCAAGCACAAATCCTAACTAGGAGCTGCTACTGATAATTTCATAAAAAAAACCCAATAACACGTTTTGCTCGACCTGGGAATCAAAACCAAAATGATCGATCTGTTATGTTGGTATTAAGTATTTTTAATATGTTTGTAACAGCTTCTAGACAGAAGCCAAAGTTTTTCTTTTTAAAAAGAAAATTTTTTGAATTAAAATATCACCACCAAAATTGTTTTAAAACCCCCAATACTGCAAACCAGTGCCAGAAATCAGTTTTGCAACACAGCCCAATTCTGTATCTAGGTTACTGCCTACCTCGCCAACCGAGCCAACTTTAACATACGCTACACAAGGAAAACTTTCATAAGTAGAGCAGTGCTAGCAAAATGGAATCTGCCACATATCTGTGTATATCTGGGGTTCCGTATAAATAACGTAAGCGGAAGAATAATGTTTGTTGGATAAACTACTTACGAAGATACTAATGTATGGCGCTCTTTTGCTTATTTATTTGTTTTTTTTCCCATGGCTTTTTTGTATTGTATCTACGTTTATTCAATGGGTATGGCTTTATTATTGAATTTAATGATTTCGCAGCCAATCATGATCGTCCCCCCCCCCCCCCCCCCGATTCTGACTGGGGTTACTTGAGGTAACAGAATACATCTGTTTCAAAGAGACGATAGGCTCTTTGTCTACGCGGCAGGCAGTGTCGCGCGACAGCGTAAACCCAGCGGCAAGGTGGCCAGTTCGAACTCGAAAACAAAGTTAGAGTGAACAGGCTTCTTTTGGGTAAGCTCACTCCATCGCCGACTTTGTCTCTGTCACCTCTGACCTAAACTAGAGTCAAGAGCAAACACATCTCAAGTAAAAAAAAAATGTATTCTATAGACCGATTCACATAATGTAAAAATACACTGTACAAAGGCGGACCTAATGCCTTAGGCATTTTCTACCGGTCTGCCTTAGGGCGATGCAGAGACAAAACATAGAAGGTGCAAAGAACAGAAAATATTCAGGAATAAAATATATTATAATAATAAATACAAACAAAATATACAAAGTAGAGAGATATAAAAAAACATAGTTAGAGGAAATAATAAACAAATTAATTGTGAGACGAGTCTGCCAACCTCATAAGCAATTGTTCGCAGCCTTTAATATATATATATGTATATTGGTTCATAAAACCATTATCAACCAACAGTACTACCCACAATGACCTATATCTAAAAAAAAATTAATGATTTCAGTAAAACTGTCAAAACTACAGGAATAAAGCGAACAATATTGTATGAAAAACATTCTGAAAATGTTTCTAAGGCAAAGTTAGTGCGTTTTTACGAGCGAATATATACATATCTACGTGTATGTTTGTGTGACTTCTCCGGATTCTAATCGGGCATTCCGCAAGGAATGGGAAAGATATTTTTATTGTCAGTGTCAGCTTGTTGTTATATTATTACTGTCAATGATGTTTTTCTGTTACGTTGGTACTATTGTTATGTTATGTCGGGCTGTAAAGTTGTTTGTGGAAAATGGCGTCAGTGTTCACTCATTTAAAAGAACCAGCTTTGATACGGAAAATAATTTGCCATTCAAGTTAGGACTCTAAATCGTACGCAGTAAAATCAAATTTATAATGACAAGATAAAAAGGTGACGGCTTGCGGGTGGCTGTTAAGTAAAAAGTGTACCAAAGAAGTAAAATGTAATACTATATCCGAGCTTCCTTTAAACGTTAAGTTATTTGAGGGGAAACAAACTAACCACAAGTCAAGATATTAGTATCCCTATCCAATCTACAAAATATCGTTGAGTTTAATTACTTATTCAAAGTGGAAATCAAAATCATTTCAATTAGATCATTAAAAGGCACTTTTGAACGTCATTCACAAGAAAGAAAAAATATAATATTGAATCTAGTTAATCTAGGTAGTAATTGACAAAAGTATGATTAGATTACGTATTGTCGACTGCTACGCTAGAGGTCTTGGGTTCGAATCCCAGGTCGAGCAAAAAGTGTTTTTGGGTTTTACTATGAAATTCTGCCCGATTAACGATAATAGGCTCGCCTCCTATTACATGGGGCCTAAACATACCGGCAAACTGTGGGTGTACATTGGTACACCTCCGCCTAACTCTTCGGAGAATGCAGGCGTGATGGTATGTGTATATTACGTATTGTACGAAGCGCGCTATCGATAAAGTCCTCTCAAGTACAACTACCCCCGCCGTGGTCCTCGCCACCGCCGCCGCCGCCGCCA
Organism: Caradrina kadenii; assembly: GCA_947462355.1. Classification (NCBI taxonomy): domain Eukaryota; kingdom Metazoa; phylum Arthropoda; class Insecta; order Lepidoptera; family Noctuidae; genus Caradrina; species Caradrina kadenii. Next base: position 2,452,087 of record OX381678.1, on the reverse strand, counting down.
CCGCCGCCGCCGCCGCGGCGGCCACACCAGGACCCTCACGGGTGATTCAGGAGGGGGTTGTGATGGATTGCCAATAACGGCTCCATTACGCCTCCTCCAGGCGAACATCAACCACTGCGCCTGCGCTCAGGATCTGTTGCTCCAGAGCATGGCGCAGTGGTCGATACACATCGCCGTGGTCGCTGAGCCGTACTTTGTCCCGCCCAGGGATGCCTGGGTGGAGGACCTTAGCGGCTCAGTGACCATAATTGCGTCGGCCGCCGCCGGCACCCCGTCCCTGGAGAGTGTCAGGAGGGGACAGGGGTGCGTAGCAGCACGGTTCGGGGACATTGTCGTGGTAGGAGTCTACTTCTCCCCGAACCGAACTCTCGCCGAGTTCCACAACTCCCTTGCGGAGTTGAGTGTCGTCGTCGGAAGCCATTCCCTTCCCGTGCTAGTGCTCGGGGACTTCAATGCCAAGAACTTGGCTTGGGGTTCTCGTTGCACGGACGTGCGAGGAAGGATGGTGGAGGACTGGGCTCTGGAGAAGGGCCTAGTCGTCCTAAATCGGGGTTCTGTCGCCACGTGCGTGCGGATGCGGGGCGAGTCTGTTGTGGACATATCGTTCGCCAGCCCCGCTCTGTCACTACGGGTCCTCGACTGGCGCGTTATGGAGGGGGTGGAGACCTACTCCGATCACCGGTATATCCGGTTCGACGTCTCCGCCCAGGACTCCAGCGCGCCGGTCATACAGGCCCCGAGTGGTCCGCGGTGGGCGCTGAAGCAGCTGAACCGGGAGCTTCTCCTGGAAGCCTCGATCGTGCAGGCCTGGGTGTCATCACCGGACAGGCCTGCCGACATCGACAACGAGGTGGGGTGGTTCCAGGAGGCCATGTCCGAGATTTGTGACGTGGCAATGCCCCGAGTTCGGCCAGGTAGCGCCCGCCGGCAGGTATACTGGTGGTCGCGCGAGCTGACGCCTCTGCGAGAGGCGTGCGTCGCTGCGCGGCACCCATATGCCAGGCATCGCAGACTCCGCGTTCGGCCTCCGAATGCGGCAGTCATCGAGGCGGAGTTGTACGAGAGGTACAGAGCGGCGAAGACCGCCCTCAGCGAGGCTGTCATGCGGGCCAAGGCTCAGGCCCGCGAGGAGCTGCTGGGGACTCTGAACGGAGATCCGTGGGGGCGCCCTTACAAGACGGTGCGGGGTAAACTCCGCACCTGGGCCCCCCCGCTGACGCAGAGTCTCCGGCCGGAGCTCGTTGAGGACGTGGTGAGCGCTCTGTTCCCTTCGCGGGGGGAACATCCTCCCCCGCCCATGGCTCCGCCGCCTGCGATGCCGGAAACGGACCACGACGACGACGACACCCCTGAAGAGACTGGGGTAGACCTGAGGATGGCGGTACGAAGGCTGAAAGCCAAGAATACCGCCCCGGGACCCGATGGCTTACCTGGCAAAGCCTGGGTCCTGGCCTCAGAGGCCCTTGGGCCTCGACTGGAGGGGCTCCTAAGCGCATGTTTGGAGAGAGGCCAGTTCCCACGTCGCTGGAAGACGGGGAAGCTGGTCCTCATACGGAAGCCGGGGCGCCCTGCGGACTCGCCGTCCGCATACCGGCCCATCGTGTTGCTCGACGAGGTGGCAAAGCTCTTTGAGAGAGTGATTGCGGGCCGCCTCGTCGGGCACCTAGTGGGGATGGGGCCGGACCTTGCGGACAACCAATTTGGTTTCCGCAGGGGGCGCTCTACGGTGGACGCCATCATGCGCGTGAGAGCCCTATCGACGGGGGATGCAGTGGCCCGGGGCGGGGTCGTCTTGGCGGTGTCTCTTGACATCGCCAATGCCTTCAACACCCTGCCCTGGAGTTGCATTAGGGAGGCACTCCGGTACCACCGGATGCCGACCTACCTCCGTCGAGTTGTCGGGGCCTATCTGACGGATAGGGCCGTGATTTACCCTGGTCGCACAGGAGAATGGAACCGGCGAGAGATGTCGTGCGGTGTCCCACAGGGGTCGGTTCTGGGGCCGCTCCTGTGGAACATCGGATACGACTGGGTGCTGCGAGCCGACCTCCCTGAGGGCGTCGGCGTAGTATGCTACGCCGACGACACGCTGGTCTGGGCGCAGGGAAGGTCGCACGAGGCGGCGGCCGACTTAATGACACGCGGGGTTGCGATAGTCGTTGAGAGGATCCGGCGGTTGGGTCTCGAGGTGGCCTTGCACAAATCTGAGGCCATGTGTTTTCATGGGCCTCGGAATAGGCCACCGTCGGGATCCCAACTAACGGTAGGAGGGGTTCACATCGGCGTCGGGTCGACGATGAAGTACCTGGGACTCGTCCTCGACAGCCGGTGGAACTTCGCGGAGCATTTCCGACGTTTGGCCCCCAAACTGGAACGGGCCGGGGCTGCCTTTAGGCGGCTTCTACCCAACCTGGGGGGACCAAACGCCTCCTGCCGGAGGCTCTACGCGGGAGTCGTGCGGTCGATGGCCCTTTACGGGGCCCCGGTGTGGGCGCAGGGGTTAAGGCGACTTGCCGCCCACTACCTCATTGCGTCCCAACGGGTGATCGCCATAAGGGTCATCCGAGGATACCGCACGATCTCGGGGGAGGCGGCGAGCCTCCTTGCCGGATTGCCGCCGTGGGATCTGGAGGCGCTGGTCCTCGCGCGCCTGTACGAGTGGCGCGTGGAGGTACTAGGCCGGGGGGAGAGTCCGCCACCGCGGCAAATTGCCGCTCGGCGGGCCGACCTCCGGCTCGATCTCATGGCGACATGGAGACAGCGACTGTCGCAACCTCGTGCTGGGCACGCCTTAATAGAGGCGGTAAGTCCCCTCTTTGAGGAGTGGCTGGAGAGGCGCCACGGCGCCCTCACCTACCGCCTGACGCAGGTCCTCACCGGACACGGGTGTTTCGGGAGGTTCCTGCACCTCATCGGGCGGGAGGAAACGTCCGGGTGTCACCATTGTGTGGATCGCCCCGAGGACACGGTGGAGCATACCGTGGCGGTATGCCCCGCTTGGGCGGAGCATCGCCGAGTCCTCGTGGAGGCCATCGGCGGCGGCGAACTCTCGCGTCCGGCCCTGGTGCAAGCCATGGTCCGGAGCGAGAGGGAATGGGATGCAGTCGCCTCCTTCTGCGAGGCAGTAATGCTTGAGAAGGAGGCGGCGGGACGGTTGAGACAGCGGTTCTCCCGTCCCAGCCGCCGCGGTAGACGCTCCGGACGTCGGGAGCCGCGAGACGACTCCCGGCCACCGTAGATACTGGCCTGTGGACGGTGAGCAATGGGTAGCTCACCGTCCTTACGTTGCATAACGACAGGCCGTGTCGACGGCGCGTTCGTGTTCCACGCGCGCCTCAAAGAGATGTCAGCAAAAGGAAGGGGCCACTGAGGGCCGATGCCTGCCGGGGCTGCGGGTTGTTCGCAAGAGATACCGCGCCCCCGGAACGCAAAGGGCACAAGAAGGAACATGGGTGGGTTTTAGTCAGTAAAAGTCTGACACTCCCTCCCGCCCCGCCCAGGGCGGGAGAAGTTATTTGATGATTTCCCACCCACCAAAAAAAAAAAAAAAAAAAAAAAAGTACAACTACCCCACTACTCCTATCTACCCATACAAATCCATAACGTACTTACAAACTACTCCATCCTTCAACCAATAAACCTTCCCTTCTACACGACAAACACACAAATATTACCCTTCGACCTTTTACAGAAGCAAATCCAAACCGGAACCTCGCAGGGGTCGCAAACACCGAACGATAATAATCCGACGAACTTACGAATGACATTGGTACCCAATTAAATGGCTCCCAAGTTGTGTATATAGGACTCTTTGAAACAGACTATACTGGCCGTCTTTTATTTGTACGGAACCTGATTTTACGGGTGCATGCGTTCATACGTTTTGATTGGCTATTGGCTATAAATCGGATGTAAAACGGCTGTTTCGAATTCTTTTTTTGAAAGCTGTCTGTGGGGTTGGCACTTAATGAAATTGTTTGTCGTTTTTTTTTTAATTGGCAATGTTTTCGTTGCGATGTGATGTGGGAGATTTAAAGGGATTGTGATAGTGTTTTGCTGGTCAAAAATAAAAGGCAACTTGTAAATCTTTTACTTATTTTGAATGGTAATAGTGCCAGTAGTAATAAACTATGTTTAAAAGAAATTGGAGTTATGATATGTATAAGATCGATTTAGATAGAAGAGAAGTTTCTCTTTACAAGTTCATTAGAAAAAAACACAAAATTAAAAATTTTAAGTAACCTCTGACAGAAAAATAATAATCCCTACCGCAGGTAACAAAAGAGCTGATAACCTTAAAACGGCTGAACCAATTTTGATAAAACATATCCTTTCATATACTTTCAAAAACAAAAATGCATTTAATTCGGTTTACCCGTTTAAGAGCTACGGGTCCACAGACAACCACACAGACACGTCAAACTTATAACACCCCTCTTTCTTAATAGGGGGTTAAAAAAACCAAATAAGCTTTACCTTTTCTAAATATTGTATAGATAGTATGGATAAAAAACACTTTCAAACATCTCGTACACCGCCATTTTACATCCACCATTACCAATAATTGCTCGCTCACCACAGACAGAAATAACACTCGATATTATTTTTAGTCCTCATTTTTGCTAGACTGGAGTCCATCCCTGCATGGCTGGAGGCTAGCAATATCCTGCGAGACCTCTCAAAGCAAACTAGGAAGCGTCCGAGCGGGGAAAAACACCTACGAGGCGTGTGTGAGTCTGGGTAATGACGGCGCGTTTGATGCTGTTTTATTTTGATAAAGATGTTGTTGATGTTGTTTTGTGTGATACTCGTACCTATAGGATGTGTGGTAGATGGGACTTATTTGATAATATATAAAATCTAATTACCTAAATGAAGACTCTTGTTATGCTTGTGTTTAATAGACACATTGAATAACTTTCAATTGACACATTTGGTTCAAGTTTATCATTTTTCTTTTGGATGTATACTACTTTAATTACCTAATTATTAACGGTACAACGTTTACAGTTTCTTTCTCATAAATCCCAAGTCTTTATTGTAATCAATAATATGGCATTGGTTGTTTGTACCAGCATGATCATGTAGTAAAAATATATATGAAAATTATCATAATTGGAATATCGCAAGACATGGCATAAAAACCATCCTAACGGCATGGTAACATGTAGTAATAATCTACCATAGGAACATTAAACTTAATAGAATCGCAATTAATCCGGATCTAACACGATATCATCAACGAGAGTCCATCACCAGTCCGACATTCAAGTTTAAGTGCAAATGTAACCCTTTGGAAACGTTTGAAGCAACGTTTGCTTAGGACCAATTAATTATTGAAATCGTTTTAATTTATATTTGCTTAACGCTCCTCTTGAATGCAGTTCAATCCAGCTTCCTTAATTGGTTCTTATTTTTATTTGATCTGTGCATACAATAACATATTATTACTAGAACTCAATTTTAAGGAGATTGGGTAATAAAACATAGCTATGAGTCTGTTTTTCTCAAAGGAGATTGGGTACTGGAAATGAATGTAAATTATATGGAGTGGAATGTACGTTCAGCAGAGATAACATTTTCTGCCAGTTGTTAAAAAAATCACAATTACAGTAGAAGAAAATAAAGTGTAAAAATGTTATTTTTAAACTATTTACAGAATAAATATCACTTTTTAATAACATCTTTTCAGAAATGAATTTGGAAGGACCAAATTATTGTCATAATTCGATTGTGATTACGTAAGGTACATATTAATGAATACCAAATATCTATATTACCAATTCCCTGGACCAAATTATTGTCATAATTCGATTGTGATTACGTAAGGTACATATTAATGAATACCAAATATCTATATTACCAATTCCCTCAACCGTGCAGTCGCCACTAGTCGTGAGCACAAATGTCAAGTACATTTTTGGGTTTTGGGTTCCTTTCTGGGTTTTTTGGGTCGCCGACGCTGCACGCGATTGGTCCATTAGTCCGATAGACCGCGTGCGTGCGCTTCTAAAATCTGATATTTAACTTGATATGTGTGCTCACGACTCGTGGCGGCTACTATACCAATATTGAACCTAAACTTATATAGAGTAAAATAATTATATTTAATTAAATTATAATGTAAGTATAAAATACCCAAACAAACTTCAAAAAGCAGAAATGAAGCAAAAATGAAAATTTAAAACTCTCTCAAACATATTCCTCCCCATCCTTCAAGAAGATGCGTTTCAAAGTAATTTCGCGTCTTTTTTTTTATATGGTCGGCGAAAATTTTATTAAAGCCAACGCACACTTCTTCATAATACAGATTAAGATAAAAATTGAGATGACGTTCGGTCCTCGTCGGGAGTCCTCGGGAGCGATATTTTTTTAATTTTCTCAAACAAGATCTTGAAATTCGATTATTTTGTTGCGTCTCACAGTTATTAAATTTCGTTTCGCTGCGGGGGGTAGGACCGTGCTTATTTGTTTATGATGTGATGACGTTTCGATACTTTGTTGAAGCTAAAATGTTTTTTTGTATTGAGTTGTAAATGGGAGTGATTCTGACGATTTCATTTATTTTTTTCAGGCGGAGGTTTAGTCAGTATTCTTACTTTATACCCGACATAGTTTTTAAAGATCTTTTACTTTTAACTCATCTATATAATACATTATGAAATGCAATAAAGAATAGAGAATACAAAAAAAAATAAGAAATTTCAATCGTGATTAATCATGAAATCTCGAAAACTACTTGGCCGATGATACTTAGGCAGGTACCTACTTTATAGGTAAGATATATAGGATACGATAGCTAAAAACAGTTTTGACTTTGACTTCCACGCGGATGTAATCGCTGAAATCGCGGATTAAACTAATCTATACTAATATTATAAAGCTGAAGAGTTTGTTTGTTTGAACGCGCTAATCTCGGGGACTTCTGGATTGAATTGTAAAATGCTTTTCGTGTTTGATAGTTCATTTACCGAGGAAGGCTACAGGCTATATAACATCACGCTACGACCAATAGGTGTGAAGCAATAACCAAAGACGTAACTTAAGATAAAACTACGCGGACAAAGTCGCGAGCATAAGCTAGTAAATAATAATTATGTGTTAAATAAATTACGTGTGTATGATTCAAAAGACTATGAAAACAGCCGCTACATAATATTTATTCCTTACGCTGATTATTTGAAAACTGTGCTTTAAGTACCGGTAAATTATTTCACTGAATAATTTTAATCAATATTTCATGCAATATTTGACCACGATAATTCTATCACAGTTGACCCATTTTTAATATCGAGAATCAAGATCAAGCGACTTGAAATTCTCACAAAAAGTCAACTTGGCACAAAAGTTAAATGGCTCCCCACATAAAACCTATAAGTTTACACAAAGGAAAAAATTCTCGAACACCAGAGGAAAATAAAAAAAGTTTTTAACGACGTAACCAGAAACTTTCCATCTAAGCCAGCCAGCAATAATTGTTAAACCTACAAAGCAGTTACAATCGTGTTCTCCATTACTACAAAGAACATTAATATATTTTTTTGCTCTCTCCTCACTGAAATTTCAGCTCCTTTCTTTTAATTTCTACCCCAGTTTCCCTCCGTCTTTATGAAATAAGTTTTTTTTCTAACAAGATTACGTTTTATGAGCAAGAAATTGAAGGATAACGAATTTGGAAGCTCCAGTGCGGTGTTACGTACTTTTTTCTGTAGGCTGAATGTTTTTTTGTCTTCGAGTTTGTTCCTTTTTTTAATTTTTAAGAGGGTAAGCTACTTAGTCTCATATATTGTCTATTGTGAAAAAATGCGGGGAAAGAGAATTTGAAAATGGAATTGTTTCTGATGCTTCTTTGTTTGATATGCGATATTGTTTGATGTTTCGCATCTTCAAAAAAAAATAGCACGTATTATTAACAAGTACGCGATTCAAATTGTCGATTGTTTACATTTTTTGTATCGTGTATAATTTTGAGTGAAAAGTGTCTCGTTTTCAGACATATTGTACAAATATTTTTTTACCGTGAAAAAACTAAATCAAATCATCTACAGGCACATATGAATCGTCTATGAGTCAGACAGTCATAAAGTTGAAGCTGAAAGACGAACAAGCAAGAAACTGTGTTAAGCTTTACTGTAATAAAGGAAACAAATTCTTATCTAATAAAACATCAACTTACTCCATAAGCTACTTACCAAACCAGCGACTCCCAAATCAAATTATCAGTACCTAAATTCAAATCATCCCCAATATGCAAAGCATTCATCCCTCACCCTTCCGTATGTATTATTGCTCATATACACTAAACTTCACCATTTGCCTAAACTATGAATCCGTCAACCATAATCTGGTGGGCAGGGGCATAGAATAAGAATGTGGAGAAGCGAAACTCCTGTTTCGAACGCAATGTAAATGCCTACAGATTTAAAGTGTAAGATAAGATTAACTGTTCTGGTTTGGGTGAGTGTGGGTCATAAAAGGGACGTAGCATTATCCTAACAAAATCATAGTTTCGTAGCAAGGTTGGGGACGGCTCGTAGCATGATCACAGCATCTTCGTGGCAGAGTCGTAGCTGTGTCGCTGCAGGGTCCGAGTAGAGCCGTACGTTGCAGAATTATATATTATGTTGCTGTGCCCTGCCAGGGTAAATAACTGTACTTTATCTCTAACCCTATTGCATACATACATACCTGTATTCCCCGAAGGGTTAGGCAGAGGTGTACCAGTGTACACCCACAGTTCGCCGGTATGTTAAGGTCCCATGTAATAGGGGGCGAGCCTGTTGTTATTAACCGGGCACAAATCCGAGTTGCTACTTAAAATTTAATAGAAAAACCCAATAACACTTTTTGCTCGACCTGGGAATGGAACCCAAGACCTCTTGCGTAGCAGTCGCGCTAAGGATCACTAGGCTAACGAGGCAGTTAAGCCTATTGTAACATCTTTTATACACATAATGGTATGCAAATAAATGAATATGAATATTATTGTAGCAGAGTCGTACCTTTAATAGATGAGAATTTCGTAGATGAGAATGTTGAGGTGGATGTGTGGTGTGACTAGAATGGATAAGGTAACGAATGAGTATATTAGAGGAAGTTTGAAAGTAGCGCCAGTGACAGCAAAGTTGAAAGGGAACCGTTTGTCTTGGTACGGGCATGTGAAGAGGAGGGATGAGACGCATGTGACCAAAAGAGTTATGAATATGAATGTGGATGGATGGAGGGGAAGAAGGAGGCCAAAGAAAAGATGGATGGATTGCGTGAAGAATGATATGAAAGAGAAGGAAGTCAGCGATAGCATGACGGTTGACAGGACAGCGTGGAAGAAGAAAACGTGTTGTGCCGACCCCAAGTAACATGGGATAAGGGCAGGAAGATGATAATGATGATGATGAGTCGTAGCTTTGAAACAGAAGCGAAGCAGAGACGGAGTTGGGCCGTAGTAGATTCGAAGCATGGTCGGAACATGATCGTAACAGATATTTAAGTTTAGGGTCTAAACAGGGTCATAGCAGGTAATATTTCGGAGTGATAGGCATACACGCACCAACAAAGGAAAACACGAGTATCGCTTCCATACAGTTTATTTATTCTGTGACAGGGGCTAGGCTAGACAGATTATCATATCGCATGAATATTTTATAAGACGGTGTGATTCAATTAGACGGCGGTTCGAATGCGCAGACAGCAACGAGAGTTACTGAATAATGTAGATAAGTTAAAGTTTTGAGTTTTATATTTATTTTTTAATGAATTTTGTGGGCGGTGGGGGTTGAACGAATTAAATTTTATTTTGTATTATGTAGAAATATAATTTCATAACTTATCGTGGTTTTTATCGAATAAGAAAAAGGTGTATTTAATGCCTTTATATATAGTTTTCTGTGTAACGGCAGATATTTATCGCCTATCTGTATTAACTAGGTAAGCTAGTTATACTCATCATCATCTGTTTAGCCTTTTCCCAACCATGTTGGGGTCGGCTTTCAGTATAACCGGATGCAGCTGAGTACCTACCAGTGTTTTATATGGAGCGACTGCCTATCTGACCTCCACAATCCAGTTACTGGGCAACACGATACCTCTTGGTTAGGCTGGTTGTCAGACTTCCTGGCTTCTGACTATTCGTAACGACTGTCAAAGATCTACGAATGACAGCCGGGACCAACGGCATTACGTGCTTTCCGAGACACGGGGGTGTCACACCACAAACTTCTAACCTCTGGGCTGCTACTGAGCAAATCCTAATGGAAAAACCCAATAACACTTTTTGCCCGACCTGGGAATCAAACCCATGCTTATCAGTCGCGCTTGCAACCACTAGCTAAGCTAGTTGTACTCAAATTAACAAAAACAAAATATACTTGGATTTATCATAAATACAAATCAGAATTCAGCAATCTGTCTTGAATAAGCACGGTGATCAATGCTCATAGCTTCTTAGTATGAGAAGATGCCTTTGCGGAACATTGAGACAATAAAACTGGTAATAAATAAACCAACGATCATTCCCAAAGTCATTAACCGTCACCAAATACGAAAACTCAACAAGAAATAATGACGAAAATCCCGCAAAGATTTGGTCCAATCTTCTTAATCCAAAAGAAGTTCCACAATCAAGCAAAAACAAACATATACAACGCTTTACATTTGTACATAAATTGCGAAATAAAACAAATGTATTCAAGTTTGCCCAACAATAAGGAAGTCTACATAAGCACGGATGTATGTAGCGTCCGACATACGTACATGTGCATAGTAGTAGGTTGTCGTGTGTGAGCATCCTAACATCGCCGTTTGTACAATGAGTACAGAACGAATTGTGTCTACTCATACCAGTTCAGTTTTATGTACGGAGATTTATGATGTTCAAGCTGTAAGAGGGAGCGACAGGTGTGTAACGGGTTTTAGCTGGTTTAAAGCCCTGTCGTAAGCAAATGTTTAGGTAATTGACAATAACGCAAAGCGGCAACAAATAAGGTTCAAAATAGCGATACGTTTTATGTTACTTGAATCGGATAACCACAAAAATAACAGTAAATTTGAAGTTTTCTTTAAATTGTGGAAAAAATACACGCCTCAGTGGAATAATTTATAGGTAGGTCTTTAGTTCATGAAATTTCCTATAATTTTATTACATAAAATTATATAGTTTACGCTCAAAATTCTGAGATCTATGCGACGAAAAAAATGTTTTATGTTGCTTTGCGATTTTTTTACCATAATACTGTTATACTTTCATGAAATATTTCTTTAAACCCTTGAAAATACACTCAATTTCAGGCTTTTAATATTTACCAATACGCCAAACTATGCGACAAAAAAATGTGTGTTTACGGTGTCCTGTGTTCGGAAAGCCCCTTAATAATATTGAACCTTATTTTAATTGTTAATAATTTAAAAAAGTGAGATAAAGACTGTTCCAAAAAAGGAGCACTGGCAACATTAGCCTGAATGGCTAAATGGTGGTTTTTCGCTTATCACTACTACTATTATTAACGAGAAAATTGCGAGAACGGATATATAGCTGTTTGTTACTCTTTCACGCTTTAACTCCTAAACTGCTAAGCTTATATTGGCGACTTCATTTGCGTAGACTTTACAATTAAGCTATAGTCCTAAATTATTCAATGGGAACACGTAAACGAGATGAAAATTATCCTTTGTATCAATCTAGATCAATATTTATACGTGTGCCAAATATTAGCCGATTCTGTGAAACATCTTACCATACATTCTCACAAAATTTCGCGTTTATCATAGCAGTAGGTTAGGATAGTTGGATATAAATATGTCTCAATATATCTTCCAGGAACGCAAATCCAAGCATCTAACTTTCACATAGCATTGCAATAATTAACTCCTAATATCGCTACTCGCGCCCGCTACCGCCTCCATTTTGCACCAAAGCTCTAAAAGCCAACGGAACGGAGCAGTAAATCAGTGCGCGGCGCCAGCGACCTTCCGCCATCGCTTGTTATGTTTATTCATGATATTGCTCATCTAGTGAAAGTGAATCTTTGTTTATATGCGCCATGTTCCACTGTGTACGTACTGCGGAATTTATATTTGAGATACTGGGAAACTTGGTGCGGATTTTGGGCGAGAATTTTTGGTCATTAATTTAATTAAATTGGTCTAGAATAAGACATTTAATTAGTTCTGGTAATACAGGTTGAAAAGCTACACCACGCGGTTTTACTCGAATTTGATTACGTTTTTGATTACTGCTCCGCTCCTGTTGGTCATAGCGCAATGGTATATAGTCTATACTATTCTTCATGAATCTTGATATCATATACAAAAAGTTTTTTTTATCCGTCTGGTAGTTCCAGAGGTTAGCGCGGTTAAGCAAACAGACAAAGGAATTCTTCTGCTTTGTAATATTACTATAGAGTATAGATAGATTAATAGAACTTCCATTAAGCTCATTTTTGTGAAGAATCTGCAACAAAATCTACAGTTTTCAAGTCTTTCAAAGTATTTACATAATACTTAATTTTCCTATTTCATACATATATACATTCACTCACGCCATTTTTTACATGAGGGTAGGCAGAAGTAACTAATAATCTGAAATCACCAAACTGTCAAGACAGATTGGTGATTTATTTCTTGATTTTTTACATGCTCCAGAACAAGCGTGGTGATCAATAATCGTCTTGGTTGTACTACAAGAGGCCTTTGCCCTGCAGAGGATATTTTTTTAATTACTCTTCATTATATTTTCCCACCAACTCTAAGTACAGCCAGAATTATTGTTATACCCCGTACACATTTTGTTTATTTTATTTTATTTTATTCAGAAAGGAACTCCAACAAAGGATACACATTACATGCATTATTATACAAAGTTCTTTAAAGATTTGTGCTCCTTCAGTTATAGGAGAACACATCATGCATACATCATCATTTTAAACATAGTTTAGAATTGTATAAGTTAAAGTAGTTAAATACAATAAAATTTCAATTAAACAATATTAAATTAAATAACACATAAACCTAAAATTAAATATACATAACATAACATGGGTAGGTACTTCGGAAATAATCTCGCTTTGCACTGAAAAGATTCCCACACAATACATGTACCCACTTAACCTATTTTTCGCACAATTGTTGGTCTACTGTAGTACATTTGAATGTAAAACGGCTCCATTCCAAGCTGAGAGGCGAAAATTCTTATGCCAAGTGTTATTATTTTTTTTACAGTCGGGTAGAGTATTACTTAACTGATGTCAAGTTTTTGAGGTTGGTACTGCAAGCGATTGGCGGGTTTTTATTACCCAACTGCGTGACGCGAAAGGCAGACTATGAACAATTTTTGTTTTGAGAGCACTTCCACTAACATAAGTGCCATTTACATTTTTAATTTTATTGCACTTAGTTTTGTCAAAATTATCCAACTCACAATGTATCCAAACTAATATTGTAAAGAGGAATGATTTGTATTTTTGTTTGTAATGGATGAACTCAAAAACTACTAATTTTTAAATTGTGTCACCTACGGAAAACTACGTTATCAGTGAGTGACATTTGATTTTCAAAAAAGCGGCTTTAATTGATTAAAAGAAATTGGATCCTTAAGAGGCAAAAACTTATAACTTAATTACATAATATTATAAATTCGAAAATAACTCTGTCCGTATGTTACACTTTCATGGCTAAATCACTGAACTTATTTTGATGAAATTTGGTTCGGAGTTAGCTAAAAAGAGACATAGATTATGTTTTAATATATGCTAATAATCTCAAACTTATGATTATAATGGATTTAAATTTATTAGCATTGCATTATTACATTTATTTACGAAAAATTAGTAAAATCGTGACGTAGATTGGATCGTTTCGTTACTACAAAATCCCAATTAATGAGGAAAGTCAGTTCTCGTAAAAGTTTTATTATCTACTTCGTTTGGAAAAAGGATTACCCTTACCCAGTCCAATGACCTACATATGGGTCAATGTGGTTGTATAACTATTGTGTCTGTTTGGTTAATCATTAAATAATCAATTAATGATTAACACGTTACGGGTTGTGTGTGTGACTTTTTTTATTGTTTCTAATTTTAGCTCGGACATCACTGACATCCGTTAAGATAAACATCGTGAGGAAGCCTGTACATATAATTAATTTAAGTGTAGATTTTAGATAGACTGCAGCTTGTAATGTCATGTAGACATAGAGGTGTAGCCTCGCCTTATATTACACTAGTTCTTGCCCTTAACTTCGTCCGAATTCGAATCTCAAGAATACCAATTTTTTTGATAATAAAATATAGCATAGAGCACTCAAGCGTAACGTATTTTCCTACTCGTAAAATAATTATTGAAATCGGATAAGTAGTTTCGGAGGTTACCTCCTACAAAGTAGTAGAGCTCTTTGAGAAGGAGCTCGTCCGGAGCAGTACTACCACCATGCCTATTTCTGCCGCAAAGCAGCGTTGCTGTGTTCCAGTTTAACGGGTATGGGTGCAGGTGTAATTACAGGTACATGAGACATTTCAACTTTGTCTATGGGATGGCAACGCATTTGCTAGGCCTCTGGTATCGCAGATGTCTATAGGTAACGGTGACCACTTCACACTAGGTGGCCCGTCAGCTTGTTTGCCATCCAGTGACATAAAAAAAAACATACAAACAAACGAACAAATTTTACCTCTTTATAATATTTGTGTAGGTCTACATCTCCGCTGTCAGTATTACCTCGCTCGCGGAAGTTCCCCGGGCGGCATTAGGCGGCTTCCAGATGTAGGTCGCGCCAGGATTTGGACGCAGCTTACTGACGACTGATTTAAATATAACCGAGGATGAGGGGTGTATCACTCGCTTTATGAGGTACTGGATACTGGGATACTGGATTTCTAGTGTATTTGTATGTTTTGGGAGTTTTGTAGGAGTATCTTTGGGTTTTCTCGTTGAAAAAATAGTATATAAGAGGCCGTTCTGATAAGGATATTCCTATTTATCTGTTAGTTGGCAGGTAAGGTTAGGAAGATATTAATTTGTTATTTTAACTAAGGCAAAATTTTATAACTAGTAGGTACTAATCTTATAACAGTGGAAATTTAAAAGTTCTTAAATGTAAAATTCAAAATTTGTATGCTGGCAATGACTTTTGGTTGGTTTAAAATTTTGATGAAATTCGTCCCTACTATATAATTATAGCATTTATAAATAAAAGGTCTCTTTTTCTAGTGTTCTGCGCTTAAAATTCAAAAACAAAATATTTATTTTAAATTAAAAAAATATATTTCCATAATTAAAAATACACGAAATGTTCTCGCAAACATACAGGAACTCCTTAGGATTTAAAGAAGAAAATAACTTATTTTTTTTTTATTATTTGACATGTAAAGGAATTGACATCTGAAAATGTTACAAAGATACCGATGAATAATTGCGTCTGAATTGAAATTCACGTTTACATTTCAATTTCAATCACCGAATTCCATTCAAATTTTAATGGCGCAAACGTTATTTATTGAAATACATGATGAGCAATAAACAAAATGGCGGAATACAAAACCATTGGTTGGTTTAACATGATAAATCATTTCCATTCCTTTGAATATTCATCTACAGAAATGTTTTTTGTTTCATTACGGAGCGGTACCTGCCTTGGAATGTTAATGGAAGCCCAATTTTCTGTATTGTTACCAAACATCTTTGTTTTCTCGTATTGTTTTGGAGTTTTGGATAGATGTAGGTCTGTGGGGCGTGAATTGATCCGTCTGGGGAAGATTTTGGGGTTAGAGTTGTGTTTTAAAAGTAATATTTTATGTACTTTTCAGGTATTTGGGAATAATCTGTTTATTTATATAGTTTAGGTATGATGGCGGCAAAGACTTAACACAGAGTAAGTTGCTAAGATCAGGTTAAATTTTAAAATGTCGTATATAATGGCTTTGTGTTGACAACTTTGTACCTTGTTTGGTGCAAGTTCATAGAAAAACCCAATAAGAATTTTGCTCGACCTGGGAATCGAACCCAAGACCTCTAGCGTAGCAGTCGCCGCAGACCACTAAGCTACCGAGGCAGTTAATACGGGTGTAAATACCATTATCCAAAAATTCTAAGACACAATTTTGTCAATTGTGTTAACAAATAAGTGACATCACAGTATAGTATCAATTGGGGATTCGAGTTTTGACAGCTCATAAAAAGTATGTCAATTGATTGGTAGTGTACTATCCAATTTATGACCGTACTCTCAAAATCTCTTTATAGTACAAAACAAAGTCGTTTTTCGCCGTCTGTACGCTTAGATCTTTTTATTTACGCAACAGATTTTAACCTATTGACCGCAGCAGTCATGTATAGATGACAAACGAAAATGTGCCTAGCACGCCACGGTCACGATCACATGACAGATTTTTAAATGTAAATAAAACTCGTAAAACAACAACAACGTAAACGACATCATTCCGAACTCACTACTAGTTTGTAGGTGTTAAAGGATGAATTCGTAGCTTGGCGCTGAGGGCACGTTTTTGCTTTTTTGACGCGGCGGTTAAAAAGTTAATGTGGTTTTTATCACTAGACAGAGAGACTCAAGCGGAAAATTTTTGCGTATAGAACATCACGCAACGACAAACGAGAGCGGAGCAGTAATCAAAGATCTCGGGAGACACCTCGGGTATATAGCTAGCATCATCTCTAAATTAAGATCATAGAATAACATTATGTACACACCCATATATAAGTTTAAATAACAAATGCTCATAAATAGCTAACTGCACGAATGGAAAGCGATTTTCCTTCACAAGCCGAGACGCTCGCAATCAAAAAAGTCGGCTAAAGCATCGAAAGTCCCTTATAGCTCGTTGCGACTTCCCAAACGACTTTTTACTGGACCCTTTGTCTCCGTCCCTTTGTAGGGTTGTCTCGAATCGGGAGATTAGAAGTTTTTTATTGGTGAAGATTTTTTTTTTTGGATTTTTGGTGAAAAACTGCCTCGTTGGCCTAGTGGTCCTAAGCGCGACTGCTACGCTAGAGGTCTTGGGTTCGATTCCCAGGTCGAGCAAAAAGTGTTATTGGGTTTTTCTATGAAATTCTCAGTAGCAGCTCGGAGTTAAGATTTGTGTCCAGTTATTGGCAATAGGCTCGCCCCCTATTTGATAGGACCTAAACATACCGGCGAACTGTGGGTGTACATTGTTACAACTCTGCCTAACCCTTCAGGGAATACAGGCGTGATGGTGTGTAAGATTTTTGGAGACGGTTTTATGTTTTTGATAGAGTTGATTATAAGGTGTTGTTGTCCGTAGTTGTAGGTACTTACAGATTCCAGACTAATGGCTGGTTTGGTATGGAAGTCACTGTAGTGGCTCTAGCTCGTTTAAACATATTCACTTTGTATGCCATGTCATTTCAATAATTTATCCGATATGTAATATAATATTTCGAAATTATGATAAATACTGTTCTAAATTCAAACAATGAAAGTTGCCAGTTCACCACTACCGCTAATAGGCGAATTCGCTTAAATAATTCTTAGAAGTTAGCTAATCACTTTCGGAGTATAATTTTAACGAGATTTTAAATAGTACCTTACACGATCTCAGGGATTATAAACAATGTATTTATATCCATATTCTATTGTACTGAAGATCCATATTCTATTGTAGTGGAGAATTTAAAAATGTGAATCTATTTTTATTGCAGACCATACGTATTAATAAAAACTTTTGCAGAAGCAAAATCTCAGAACTTTGAATTTCCCGTTCACATTTTGCGCAACCCTGGCCACCCTACTCCGGGATACCAGTCGCAATGGCGACAATTTATGTGACGCGCTGACGACGTCTAATTCTACTCGATCTCATTAGATGCGACTAAACGTAGATCTATTCACTTAGGGCGACTTTTTTGTCGGACCGTTACCTTTTCCGGTTTATGATAGATTTTAATGAGAAAATAGTATTTTGATTGTTTTAGATATGAATTAGTTGTGATAATTCATATTATTGTATTTTTTTTATGTAGATTTCATATGAATGTTTTTAAGATATACGAATCACTTTCTGTTTATTCTAGTCGATAGCTTAGACAAAATAATAATAATATTAATTATTATAATTTAACGTGACGTTTGTATTTCTTCGGTTTTTTTTTAGATTAAAAAATAAACTATTAAAATGAGGTTGAATATAATGAAACCAGTGAGCGTCTCCGCAATACACAAATAAACGGATTTGATGAAAACATAGCGTTAAAACCAAACCTTTATGTCAATTCGCCTTTGTTTTTCTTCGAAATACTAATTGCCATTTCATACAAAGACAGATTTACGCCGATTGGGTACAAGAAAAGGGAAAGCAATTAACACTTACACGACTTTTCCTTTCTTCTCATTCCGTTCGACAACACAAAGAAAGTTAGCCAACGCAAGGAAAGAAAATTACAGCTGTATATTTAAGTCCATGTCACACGTAAAATACTACAAGCATTGACCTAATTGATAGCAACATATAGCCTAATTTAAAAAAAACGAAACGTCAAAACAAACATTGCAATAAGTCCATCAATTTAACCGTTTACGACAATGTTGCCATAAAAATATATCCAAACGGCACATGAACGTCAAAAACTAATTTACTTGGCAACTCTATAACCTGTATACTTGTATGATTCCGTTAGATAAATTCGAAAATTAAATTTTTTGGACACGCAATCCATTTTGGACTTTATTTTTTTAGTGTTATGACGTAATATCGCGTGCTGGTGACGTGGGAATTCGGCCGAGCCTTAAAATAATGCTCGCCCGAAAACTCGGGAGTGAAAGGTCATTGCGCCTTGCCCTATGTAGGTCAGATAGTAAGGGCTGGCTGATTTTTTAGGTGTATTTGTGAATAGATAAATATTAAATGGAGAGAGAATAAGAAGACATGTTTAATAAAGATGCTTCGCTTATCTAAATGGCGAATGCGCGATGTGCAAAAACAATTTTTTTCCGCTGAACTTGAGAATATTTAGAGAGCTCCCAATAAGATGTTTTCATCATGATCATCATCATGTCAACCGTAGGACGTACGCTATTTGTCATAGGCCTACCCTATAGATTTCCAAAAGGACCGGTTGGAAGCGTCTGCGTCCAGCGATGGTGGACGTCCTACGCCGCGCATGGCCGGTGCATGGTCTCCATTCGAGAACTTTGCGGTTCCATCGGCCATAAGTTCTGCGTGTCATGTGCCCTCCCACTGCCCCTTCAACTTGCTGATTCGCTGAGCTATGTCGGTAACTTAGGTTCGTCTGCTAGCATGCTAACATGTTTAACATCAAGAATATCACAGAAAATTTCCAACAATTTCCAACACGCACATTCCAGCAATGACCTCAATTAAAATCATATTTATATTAAAAGTGTCACTTTTCAAAATGGCGTCATATCCGTCGGCACATTCGTGTCAAACACGTATAATCCTGTCACAATAATTAACTTTACTGCTCTATCTAGAAAACAAACACGGGGACAGCCGCCACAGTGGTGTAAAAATAAGTAAGTAAGTGGTTCACGGGGACAAATAAATAAAATATATTAACCAAGTGGGAGGAATTTGTATAAATTAATAAATGATTGGGCTAATAATTGTGTACCTATGTGTTTATTTGAGGCTTTCGTTCTGTGAATTAGTAAAAAAGGGTTCTGGCATTTCAAGTTAAAAATTCTTTTATAGTGTAACCTTTTAGGAAGTTCTCTTTAGTTGAAATGGTGACTTGTGGATTTTTTTTTGGTATCCTAAAATCTATACTTACTAATTCTTGCGCGTTATTTTCTATAGATCCACGATTGGAATCGAGCAGGTAGCTTCAACTTTCTGGCTTACTAACAGACAATTCAAAAGTGCCTGTAAATAGTTTATTTGAAATAAATACCTTGATTTTGAATACATATAAAATAAAAGAACTAACATTGTTCTATGGAATAAGTTGTGGCCATAAGATAGTTTATGAAGTAAATTGTAATCAGATATCCACTCAATATGAAATTACATTTGCACCTAGAATAACGCCGTTTGATACAATAATGGTCACAAAATACTCCCCATTTGCCACCCCTTGTTACATTTGACATTTTTCTAGGTCAGCACCCAGTTTCAGGATGTTTTTCAGCATAAATAAGTAACGTCTCCGAGTTTATGTTACAATCGCTTTCAAGATTTATTGGTGAAAGGTATATTTGTTGATTAAATTAGAATGAAAAAGTTGGATATATCACTGTTTTGCTCTGAAATTCATGTACTTTCAAAATGCAAGTATCTAATTAATCTCAATTTTATTAGTTTTATTTTAGACTACGACCATAGAGGTATGGGAAAAATTATGTAGCTCGAGATTTCTTTTTTAAATAAATAAATAATAATGTAAATAAATACTTTTTATGAATTCCCGCAAAATGAAAAAGAAACAATCATAATTTTATAAAAATGCTCAATATTTTTTAAAGTTTAATATCACTTTATTTATATTTATAACTTGCTGACCCGGCCAACTTCGTACCGCCTAACAGTCGATTCTTTAAATTCTTTTTTATTTTATTTCAGGCAACTTTTCAAATTGTTCTCTCCGTAAGAACCATCCTCGTACTTAAAGGAATATTATAAAAAAATAATTAGAGAAATCGGTTCAGCTGCTTTCGAAATTTGCGCTTATCAACACATTCAGCGATTAATTTTTATATTATATATAATAGATTATTTATAGACATAACAAGATACAGAATAAAACAGTCGTGTTTTCCTTTAACTAAATGAACAAAGTAAATGCGACAAATCGCACAGCGACTAGAATCCGAGTTAAATAACAAACTAATAAGTAGCGAGTCGTTCCGTATAGTTGACGTACCAGTCGTGTTGCCTTTAGCTAAGCGGGTGAAATTCGCGAAACATGGTTGGCGTATAGTGTGGATGCGCCTTATATTATTTAAATTAGATTTGTATGAGGATAATAATTCCTATATTTGTTTGGAATCGCAAAACGAATAATCACACTATAGGAAACCTGTTCCAGCATTAGTAGGTAAACCACCAAAGTTTATATACTATTTATGCATTACTAGCTATTGCCCGCGACTGCGCCCGCGTCAAATGTGATATATTATCCCACGGGAACTATACATTTGTGCCTATTTTCATCCAAATCTGTTCAACAGTTAACGCGTGATTAAGTAACAAACATAGAAACATCTTCACAAACTTTCACATTTATATTTATTTTGAAGTGCGTTTATTGATAATAATAACAGTTTATCCCACTGCAGGGCAAAGGCCTCTTCTTTTCACAGAATAGGCATGGGCATTGATCACCACGCTTGCACAAGGCGGATTGACGATTTCAGACTTATATTCATTTGTACATCCAGATTTTCTGAATATGGTTTTCATTCAAAGTCAAAGTCAAATCATTTATTTCAATTAGACCATTAAAAGGCACTTTTGAACGTCAATTACATGTTAAATTAAAAATATTGAATCTAGTTGCCTACTCCAAAAGGTAGTTTCGTATGGAGAAGAACGGGCAAGAAACTCCATACATACTCTTTAAAAAAAAATGTATTACAATAAGTTGTACAATTCCATAAAATTATACTAATGTCAAAACGATCTATTAAATAAAGTCACTCAAAGTACTGCAATACGTACTCAGTGCCTCAAATTAGAAATGAAAGCCAAGTTAATTATAATATTAAATACATTTATACATTTCAAAGACAAAGAATCAGTGTGTGAGGAATACTCAAATGTAGAATTAATGTCGAAGAGAAAAATAATTAATCAAAACAAAGTACTTATATAATTAAATTAGCAACCAATTGATTTTGTCAAGAATTTAAATTGTCCTATGGAGCAGGACCAGCATGTTCCCAAGCATTGTTATCTTGAATATAATCTTCTCAAAAAAATAAACTTGAGACGTAGTACATAATTAATTGAAAGCGTAAGAGGCGGTTAACTGGTAGGCTATCACGATACGATATTACAATTGATGACAATTATTATAAGTCAATTTTGTACGAAAAATGGCATGTAGTAAGATGGCGTATCCCTTAAACTGTAATACTAGCGTGGAAGAAGGTAGTTTTATGAATGCATGTCTTATCCAAATAGTCAATGTTCCCCGAGCCGTGAAGGCCGGGCCTTCGGCAGCGGGGGCGGAATCCAACTTAAATTGTTGCGCAATCCGAGATCTTAGTCCGCAGTAATGTAGGGAATCTGCCTCTAAGGGAAACCACGTGATTTAGAGGATTTAGGACTGTCTTAACTAATTAAAAACGTTCAATATCTCGTTGCAATTTCCTTTTAGGGACAATCAACGTCAAAAAATCCAAAAGGGAACAGGCCAAATTCCCCCTGAGTTTGGTACCATCAGCAGCGTCCAACAAATTCAGAAACGGTAGACATCAGGGCTTTAATTTCTTTTTCTTTCAAAACGTTGTCCCACACTAGGAATTTCTTTTATATCGCGGATGCGTTAAAAAACATTTTAACTCACACACACAAACAACCCAACCCGGAACAACTACTTGTAGGCCATACAAATATTTATTCCGTGCGCGAATCGAATCCGCGACACGCAACGCAGAATCACCATGTCCTCGAATTAATAAATTAAAATTAATTTTCTACATCGACACGTCCACAACCGTCCACATGGTCACCCTACAAAACCCTGAGGCCATCGGGCGGCACCATCGGCATGCGATACTGAAAATAAGTTCAGTCTCCACAGTTTTGTGTCGAAGCATTTAAACCCGGCCCTCGTCTTTCGGCTTTCGGCCCTCGGCACTCGGCCCTCAGAGACCGGGTCTCAGTGGCAAATGTTTGCAGTTTGTCTGGCGTTAGTTTCGTCTCTATTGGGTTGGTCCCCTTTAAGCGTTTTCGAAAAAGAGCTTTCAAGCTTTTAAGATTGTTACATACAATAGTCAAATTATTTATTAGGCTATTATAATGTACTTTTGAACGTTATATACATGAAAAATAAAGAATTGAATATATGTAGTTACCTGTTCCAAATTGTAGTTTCGTATGGAGTGAAATGGGCAAGAAACTCAATACATTATAAGGAAAGGAATATTTCTAACATGAATTAATACAAAAAAAAAAAAAATTAATAATTAATAAATAATTAATTTAATAATAAATAATTAATAATTAATTAATATTTAATAATCAATTTAATTAATATTAAAACTATAAAAGCATTTAATTTAATGAACAAAAACTTTTTAAGTTGTAGAGTATATTAAAAACTAAACAATTATACTAGAAATATTTTTTCTTTATTACTTCGTTGGAACTTACAAACAAAAATCAAGCTACAGAAAAAGAAGCTTCGAGAAAATTTCTTATGAAATTTTGTAAAGCCATACTTTACTTACTCATGTTATTGAAATTATGCTTATCTACTAGATTATAAATAATACATACATGTCAGCCATTTAAAAATTTGTCTGTTCCACACAAGGTCATAATGTATGAATTTCATCGCTTGAGTTACTGCGAATCATTCATTGAGTTTTTCACCACCACCATTCTCTTGGTGAACAACCCAATAATACTGAATAAAAATATACTGATATATTCTGATTAAAAATATGTCTGTACATAGAATTATAAATTTATTTGTTTTGAAGATAAAAGAAGAAGAACAAAATGTCACCTAACTCGAAACATTTGACATTTGCACATAGGTAAGTTAAATGGAGTCAATTAGCTATCAATAACCTCCCCCTACATCCCCTTAATGGATTGCCGACAATTACCAATGACCCTGTATTTAATAGCTCATAAGTAAGTACGTAATTACCGACTCAGTCAAGCGCGTAATTACATTTCATATTCACACAAAAACCCTGAAATGTCAAATGAATTCATAAAATCCATGAATAGACAAAAATCAATTGGATTCTTCAAGTTAGGAGCACAGCCAAGTTCTTAATAGCGATTTGATATGCACATAAATTTTCGCGGCAAACTTCTAAGATAGTGAAATGGAGAGAAAGGGAACCCGTATTAAGATGTATGGTCCAGATGGTGCTTTTCTTTCGGATTCTGGAGTCAAGTTGTAAATAGGAAGTTACGTAATAGTGCTTTGTTGTAGTGATTGGCTAGAGAAAAAATGTGTGAGAAAATATTTACACTTTTATATTCTATTGTATCTTTAAAACTATTAAAATAATCGCTCCCTCATAACTGTGTAAATGACTAGTTTCTGCTTGACTTCGTCCGCATTGAAGTCAAGTATACCATAACGCATTATCATATAGGTATCACTCTGTAATGGTGTAACCATAAATCAGTGAGAAATGTTTGCAATCAATCAGCATTTCCAGAGATATTACCTCTACAAGTAAATTTTACCTTTTATAATATTTAGATTTGTTTTTGTGTACAATAATGAGAAATGAATAAAAAATTATGTTTTGCAAACGCAACCACACTATTTTAAAGATAAATTTCTTTTCTAAGTACTTACCCATTAAATGTGAATCTAATTTGAAAACATAAATAAATCACACGGCAAATTCGCAACTGAATTCCAAAGCGAAAGAATGTAAAAAATGCCAATTGATACAAACTCCGAAACTGAATCCAAAATTCACAGTGAACTTGGCTTGAACTCTGCCATGCACGATAACACAGACATTTTTACTGTTATGTTAAAAGTTCGTCGAGTTCCAATGACATAATTTCTTTGAAATTAGGTTTCATTGTCGACTCGTGCACTGCGCCTGTGTTTTATTGAAAACAATGTAAATATTCTGAAACAGAAGCACTTCGGTATATTAACAATTTCTCTTTTACTTTTACAGATTTTCGGTAAGCTGTTTTATTTTTTGGAAATCGTTCAGCGATGCGATGGGCCATTTATACAGTTCATGGAAAAAATAATTGAGGTTAGTAGGTACCTACAGAGTATCCCATAAACTGAAAAAAATATTGGAAAAAAGTAACCAATTCAGTTTTCTAACGGCAGCAAATTTTTGGTTACAGACATTTGTCAAATGCCTCAAGTCAAAAACGAATTCACCAACTCCCAAAAGTATTTAACAGTACAAACACATCCGTCCAAACTAAAAAAAAAACTCTCTAAATAGATTCAAATGTCGAAAATAATATTTTACTTCAAAAGCGTTTCACAAATAGTAAGAAAATGGCTTTTTACAGTCGAAACTTTACCTTTGAGTGCATTGAGTGTCATTCTATCGTCAATATTTCCTGCCATTCCATTTCGCAGCGGTTCCGATTGCGGCGATGCGATGAAAAAAACTTTATCGGTTCGAACTTGAGTTTGAATTTTTTAAAACGAACATTCGAATAAGAGTTTCTCGCGTTTAGGTGCGGTTTATAAAACGTTTCGTGTACTAACTTATATGTATATTTTGTGCCAGATTACAGGCACATGAGACATTTCAACTTTGTCTCTGGAATGGCAACGCATTTACAAGGCCTCTGGTATTGCAGACTGATGTCTATATGCAGAGGTGACTACATAACATTAGGTGGGCGGCAGGCCTGTTTGCCAACGACAGGCCGTGTCGACGGCGCGTTCGTGTTCCACGCGCGCCTCAAAGAGATGTCAGCAAAGGGAAGGGGCCACTGAGGGCCGATGCCTGCCGGTTGTTCGTAAGAGATACCGCACCCCCGGAACGCAAAGGGCACAAGAAGGAACATGGGTGGGTTTTAGTCAGTAAAAGTCTGACACTCCCTCCCGCCCCGCCCAGGGCGGGAGAAGTTATTTGTTGATTTCCCACCCCCCCAAAAAAAAAAAGGCCTGTTTGCCATCCAACGATGTGTTAAAAAAGATACTTTTCTTTTTTATGCTTGAAACTTTTACGCAATATCACAATCAAATTATGATTCCGTAGATTTATAATTGACAATTTCGACGAACAACAGTCGATATGCATTTTTTTGATGACACATGATGGCATAAAATAAATAACCTTAAAATGAATGGCGGGTATAAAAATGGACGCGACATTTCGAATTCAGAAATATATTTTCGAAATTCAAATTCGAATTTCGAGCCGATGGAACGGAAGTGACGGGAAATCTGTGATCGGAACGGGTTGGCTGGCCATTGTCTTCCGGAAACGAATGGCGCGTGAGGGTTGGCAGAATTGGTATGACCGGAAATAGTGCGTGTGACCTATGCTGTGTGTTTTCAATTACTTATTGGATGCAGGTCTGTAATGAAATTACTATTGATTGGTTGGGATATTATAAGACTAACAACCAACAATATTACTGCAAGGACGTAGGCTATGGCAAATTACATAATAATGGAAAGTTAAGTTCGTATAGCTTTTAGAACATGATTTTAGAGAAATTATGAAAACATGTTTTAACCTGTTTTTTTTAAATAATAGGTACTAAATATTTACATTACATTTTTAAAACTAAATAGAGTGATTCAAGAGAAAGGTTTATACGTATAGAACATTACGCTACAACAAACAGAAGCAGAGCAGTAACCAAAAACGTAATTCAACAGAGAATATAGCTAGTAGTGTCATAAAGACGACACGGTTGGTGCAGTGGCCGAGCGATCGACTGCTGCGCTGCGTGTCGCTGGTTCGATTTCCGCACGGAATCAATATTTGCATGACCTACAGATAGTTGTTCCGGGTCTGGCTGTTTGTGTATGTCTGTTTATATGTTTGTTAACGCCCCCACGATACAGTAGAAATTCCTAGTGTGGGGCAACGTTTAAAAAAAAAAAGACTTCAAATTTTCCTAACATATTATGTCCCAAACATTGGATACTTAAACTGCATATTTGTAACAGCAGAACCCAAAAAAAAACAAAAGACAAATGAAACCAACCACCATTTAAAGCCAACTCATGACTGAAACTATTTTTCACCCACACTTAGACGTAATTAGGAGCGTCGCAATGCGCAAGTTTGTGTTCCATAATACTTTTTCTCATCGAGGTAATGGATCGAGGTGATTCGTGCATTTCGGCCAGTCACCGCGCTTGTAGGTGAGCATGTGTTCCTGTTGTGTTGGCAGTAAATTAGAGGTGTGTTGGCTGGGTGTCTGTGTGTGTAATTGAGGAAAAAAAAAAAAATATACACTCACGCCTGTATTCCCCGACGGGTTAGGCAGAGGTGTAACAATGTACACCCACAGTTCGCCGGTATATTTAGGTCCCATGTAATAGGGGGCGAGCCTATCGCCATTAACTGGGCACAAATCCTAACTCCGAGCTGCTACTGAGAATTTCATAGAAAAACCCAATAACACTTTTTGCTCGACCTGGGAATCGAACCCAAGACCTCTAGCGTAGCAGTCGCGCTTAGGACCACTAGGCTACCGAGGCAGAGTGTAATTGAGGAGCAGAGGGTATATAAATGTGTGTAAATGTAATTGTGATTTTGTACAGTTCAGTAATGAAACGTATTAAAACTTTCTAGTTATTGTATCACACTTAAACAGTGATTAGTTTTTGTAAAAAAAAAAATAATAAAAAAAATATAATATTAGTCTATTATTGGCAAAGCAAAGGCCTCTTCTCATACAGAGAAGGCACGCTTGCTCATGGCAGATTGGCAATTTCAGACTCATATTAATTCCAGGTTTCCTCACAATGTGTTTCCTTCACCGATGTCAGAGATGTCTAAGATAAACTTAGAAGAAACGTACAAATGAATTGAAAAAGTCACATCGGTACCTACTGTACAACTGTTAAAATCTTAGAAGTATGGAATTGCTGATATTTTATCAAAGGCAAATAATTTATTTCAATTTGACCATTAAATGGCACTTTTGAACGTCAATAAAAAGGTAAAAAAATTAAAAATATTGAATCTAGTTGCCCATTCCAAAAGGTAGTTTCGTATGGAGAAGAACGGGCAAGAAACTCTATACATACATACATATTTTCTTATCAAATCTAAAATAAGACTACCATGAACCAAGTAACAAAATGCCTACAAAAACCTTGCAGCCATGCCCCACCATATATTTGGTATGAAGCGAGCCGAGACAATCGAGCCATTATCTGCAGGCAGAGGGTTAATGGGCTAAACTGGACTTGTTCACAAAGATAGCAAGTGGGGACTTGTGGGGAGCACTGTCTTCGCCATATAACGGGGACGGTTAAGTGCGGGGGTGCTTTAGACCTGTTTAGTTTTTGTCAGTGCGGGATGAATCGTCTTGTAATGTTGGTTCCTGCACTGGTCATTTTAAGGTTACGACATAGGAATTTGTTGGGTTATTACCATGCAATTGAAGGTTAGAGTCTACCTTTACATCTTTACAAATATTATAAAGCTGAAGAGTTTGTTTGTTTGGTTGGTTGGATGCGCTAATCTCAGGAACTACTGGTTCGAATTGAAAAATTATTAGTAATATAAGTATTGGTTAGTCCTTGTAGCGAGGAAGGTTATAGGCTACATAAAATCACGCTACGATACTAGGGAGCGGAGCAGTAACTAAAGATGTAACTTTTTTTTTTGGGACAAGCCCGCAACACTATTCTCAACCACTGCAACTTCTGTAAGCCAGAATCAAAAGTGAAACAGAAGAGCGCCGAAGCAATGAAGCTCAACGAGTCCCGGAGAAACGATATAACTGTCTTGGATCCCGCAACGAAATTAATCAGAAAAGATTAGCGGAGGAGTAGGAAAAAATATAATTTCCACTTCCTCCCAACAAGCAGGAGACAGAACAGAACTTGGTCAATAGGCACAAGGGGATGTTTACAACTGGGAGAAGCCCAGATTGCCAAGCACCACGGATTGCAATTATTATTAAAGATGTAACTTAACACGAGTAAAGGCCACGCGGACGAAGCCGCAGGCACAAGCTAGTATATAATTATATAGGTTTAAATACTACTTGCTTCCGCCCGCGACTCATCCGCATCAAAGTTGATCTATTGTCCCAAGGGAACACATTATCGGGATTAACTATGTGTTAATCTAGGAAATGGTCCATCTATATGCCAAGTTTCATCCAAATCTGTTCAGCGATTTACGAGTGATTGAGTACCAAACATCTTCACAAACTTTGACATTTATAATGTTAGTAGGATTCAAAATTTGAAAAATATTCAAAATATAATTAGTAGAAAAGTTTGCAAGCTTTTTACATACCACCACGCCTCTATTCCGCGAAGGGTTAGGCAGAGGTGTAACAATGTACACCCACAGTTCACCGGTATGATTAGGTCCCATGGGGGCGAGCCTATTGCCATTAACCGGGCACATATCCTAACTCCGAGCTGCTACTGAGAATTTCATAGAAAATCCCAATAACACTTTTTGCTCGACCTGAGAATCGAACCCAAGACCTCTAGCGTAGCAGTCGCGCTTAGGCCCACTAGGCCAACGAGGCAGTTACAAGCCTTTTCTTAAAAAAAAAAAGATTTAAATAAAACCCCCGCTTTGATTTTTTACGTTTTAATAACAGAATATACCTCCTGCTTAAGATTTTACCAAAGTTGCCGTTATCACGAAGCAATAATTCAGTGATAACAATAAAAGTCTGCCTTTTATACTACATAAACAAAAATCGTCCAATAAAGACATCGGGGGTACTCGGGTATGTTCGGGGGACGTCGGCGTCAACCACGTGGAATTGTGATAACCAAGTGATGGTTTAGGGATGAAAGCTTTGACATTATTTAGAAAGTTTCAAATTAATCCTCTTTTTCAAAATTTATTTTGGACACCACTTACATCTGTAAAGGAAAATATCGTGAGGAAGCCATGAACACCTTTATTATAATGAACACCTTTAATAAGCAAGAGTGGTAATTAATGTTCGTGGCTTTTTCTGTGTGAGAATTCTCTGAGTCTAGTATAGCATAATTTATTACAAATCAATGAACTATATTATTCAATACTACGAGTATATATAGATTCATGTAAGATGTCATAATATGTATATTTAAATTTTAATATTATAAGTACTTGAAAAGATACAATAAACCACGAATTTATTCCGATATTTCGTCTTGTAAAAACTAAATCAAGTGGGTTTTTCTTTTAAATCTTTTTGTTCAAAGAGTAAAAATGTTTATACTGTATTTATTATTTCTCTACATATATTATTATTTCCAACATTCGACAGCCCTAAGCTCCGTCATCAATGGGAAACGATGGTAAACCGACAGTGTGGTGGATATTGCCGTCTATGTTACAATAATCGTAAAACGCGGCATTGGTAAACACGCAATGTATTGGAAACAGGAGATTAGTACCGATAGACGGACTTACGGCTCATTGTTTGGCTGCAGTTGTACATGGAACATACCTGAAACAATAGAAGTTATTATTAGAATTGATTTGGGATGATTTCTGTAAGTTTCTTCATTATAGAAATTCCTCGGGTATTGTAGTTCGTACGTTTACATATAAACTCACATACACAAACAACCAGACCCGAAACAACCCGTGACCCTCAGTGCAGAAGTCAATAGCCCGACCATTACGCCAACTGTGTCATCCAAATACGTTAATAATAAAAATAAAAAACAAGTAATTTTTACTTTTCATAACATACCATCACGCCTGTATTTCCCGAAGGGTTAGGCAGAGGTGTAACCCACAGTTGCCAGTATGGTTTGGTCCCATGTGATAGGGGGCGAGCCTATTGCCATAAACCGGGCACAGATCCTAACTCTGAGCAGCTACTAAGAATTTCATAGAAAAACCCAATGATACTTTTTGCTCGACCTGGGAATCGAACCCAAGACCTCTAGCGTAGCAGTCGCGCTTAGGACCATTAGCCCAACGAGGCAGTTTTCCGTGAAAATAAAAAGTACGTTACGGTAACACAATGTCCATTCCAACAAACATAAAAAAATACAAACTTCAAAGATCCTGAAACCCAAAGTTCCGCCATTAAAAGTACCGAAAAAGGAAACACATACAATAAAAAAACTCTTAATCCATTGAAAATCTTATAATGATACCCAAAACATAGCCAGAAGGAATGCGAAAATATTAAAAAAATCCCAAGCAAAACAAGGAAGCGCCTGCGGGCAGAATGTAACAATATTACAGTTATCTAATACCCATAATATTGTAACATGTCAAACTTCTCAGATATGGCGCTTTATGGCGTTTCGACTCCCATGTCGGTGTTTTTCGCGAAGTCGTCAGTTTTTTCGCTATACCTCATGGCGCCGCAGGCGGGGGGTTAGGATTTGAGGGTATGGAGATTGTGTTTTGAAGTGATTTGTGATGTTGTGTAGAGTGATTTTTGTCGTATTTATTGTAATTATGCAATTAAGCTTGTTTTAAAAGAATTATCGTTTTAATGCTTAGAATGGAGTAAATGTATTTCAATAAAAATTTTAGACTGAAAAAAGTTCGCTTACAGTCATGTTTTTGTGTATGTTTGCATAAATATAATTACGTAGGCGATGCCATCCTGCTAAAGTTATTTTTTCAGTTAAAGTTAAACTTAGATTATCGTCAAAATTAACAAGACAAAGTTATTGAATCTGATTACCCCTTCCAAAATATAGTTTCTTATGGAGAAAAATTTGCAAGAAACAACAAATGTTCCCAAAAACAAAAAAAAAATACAATATTATTCGGAATAAACTAAAAACAATATCCTATTTGCTTTCGAACAATATTATGTTCTAAGTATTCGTATGTAAGGATCAAATCTCTATACTTCACAGAACATGTCATTAAGCTAAACATCGAAGGGAATTATTATTATACAACAAAACATTTCCAAGTCTAAAAAAGAGAAAAGAAACTCCAAATAACTGCGAAAGTAAATATAAAATATATTCATGTTTAAAATGTATCCGAACAACCAAAAAAAAAAACTCATTTTAAGATGAACGTCCATCATTTGACAATGAACTCTAATACTTGAGACACAAGGTTGAAATTTTAAGTTGCGTTAAAGTTTTTTTTTACACTGAATGAAATTCCGCAAAGCGTTATAGAAGACAATGGCTTCAAGAATGAAGAAAATAAGTTGAATAAAATATTTTGTATCTGCTGTGTGATGGGTAGTGTCTTATTAAGAATTTTCTGTCTATCTTTTGTGTTTTTCTTTTAGATTATTGTAATTGAAAAATCATGCTTAGTAAAGATAAGTAAACAACTGATGGATGTTTATTAAATGAGATTTCAAAAACAAAACTTCGATAATATATAATTATAATTAGATAGCAATTTCTTTTCTTGATAGTTACGTAAAGAGAAAGAAAGACTGACTGATTGCCTCGTGGTCCTAAGCGCGACCGCTAAACTAGAGGTGTTGGATTCGATTCCCGGGTCGAGCAAAAAGTGTTATTGAGTTATTCTATGTAAATGTCAGTAGCAGCTCGGTGTTAGGATTTGTACCCGGTTAATGGCATTAGGCTCGCCCCCTATTACATGGGACTTAAACATACCGGCGAACTGTTGGTGTACATTGGTACACCTCTACCTGACCCGTCGGGGAATACAGGCGTGATGACAGTCGCGCTTAGGACCACTAGGCTACCATTAGCATACCATTAGGCATATGAAAGATAAAACTATATAAAGGATCCCATACATCGAAATAATGCTTTGTTACTTATTATGTAATATCGATTGTACACTGTACGACCAATTACATCGACCCACATATGCTTGAAGCTATCAATTGCCGTAATAAGAATCGTAATGATGGGAAATCTTTTATAAGACGAGGTAATACTGCCTGCCAATCGTTAATAATGAGCCCCTTCGAGGTATTATTGAAAAAGAAATGTCGAAATAAAATGTATTCTTTCAAAAAATGATACAAAAGATTTGCTATTCGAGTTAGAGATTTAAATCGTGTGCATTAAAATATTTTTTATAGTGATAAGACAAAAAGGTGACGGCTTGCGAGTGGCGTGCTGGCACCTAGCTATGCTGTCATAGTGAGCGATGACCATAAGAGCCTCCGCCCACGTCCGACTGATTTTTTGTAAGAGGTGTGCCTTGGTATATTTGAATTCATATGTTTCATTCTCACCGACAAAAAATCGGTCGTCGATTATCTGACGTAAAATATACATACATACCATCACGCCTGTATTCCCCGAAGGGTTAGGCAGAGGTGCAACATTGTACACCCAGAGTTCGCCAGTATGTTTTTAGGTCCCAAGACCTCTAGCGTAGCAGTCGCACTTAGGACCACTAAGCCAACGAGGCAGTTAAAAAAATCACGTTTCTTAAATATTAACCCATAAAAGCCAATTTAAGTTTTCGAAGTAAAGTTCCAAATTGAATGAGTGATGAAAATTATCGCAAAAGCATTTTAAGTTTACGAGTAACTATCAAATGAAATAATTTATTTCAAATAAACCATTTTATATATATATATACCATCACGCCTGTATCCCCCGAAGGGTTAGGCAGAGGTGTAACAATGTACACCCACAGTTCGCCTGTATGTTTAGGTCCCATGTAATAGGGGGCGAGCCTATTGCCATTAACCGGGCACAAATCCTAACTCCGAGCTGCTACTGAGAATTTCATAGAAAAACCCAATAACATTTTTTGCTCGACCTGGGAATCGAACCCAAGACCTCTAGCGTAACAGTCGCTCTTAGGACCACTAGACCACCGAGGCAGTTAATAAACCATTTTACTACAGGCATATTTAGATAATATCAAGAAGTTCGACTTATTCTAAAAGTTTAAGCTAATTGCTTGTTCCAAACAGTAAGATCCTATGGAGAAGAACGAGCAAGTACTAAAATCAATGAATATTAGAGGACATTATCATACGTTAAAAAGTACGTATCTATATTAACTTTTACGCCCGCATCAGGGTGGAAGTGACATTTGTCTACCCAAGCATGAACGTGAATGAAAAGGCCAGCTTTACAGATAAATTCACGAGCATCTATTTTTAAAAGTCACCGTTAAACGAAACGAAACACACATGGCTTACTAACGCGCCAACATCAACTTTAAGGCTTGCACACCAGGGTTTAAAATTAAATGCAATACTTTGTTCACTTCACAGGCAAAGATTTAATTTGTCCAACTAGATTACAGCATTGTTTCCGACCAACACATGTATTTCAGAAGTAAGGGTGGAGTAAAAAACCCAATTTAAGGCGCCTCGCCTCACGATAAAGCTTCATTTATATATTTTTTAATTCTATTTCCTCTGAATAGGGTTAATTTTATGCTCGCCAGTGTATTCGTCTGGAATGGAATTGTAAATATGTGAACTGGAGTGCATGATGATTCACCGGATTCTCGTGTGTGAAATTAAATTCTTCCGGTTTTGTTTTTTCGCGCGTGATTTCAGTTAATTTGGATAGTTGGGATTTTTGATAGAGTGCAACGCTTCGTATCGGTTGCTTTTTGTGAACGTTAGTGCAATGATGAAGTATGCTACATTTTTGTATACTTCGAAATTTTTAGAATATGTATTCAGTACTGTGAAATCACTGGATACAAGAATCAGTATTGAGATGTTTTGTAACCTCTTTATATATTGTTATTATTTTTTATCTTGGCATAGATGAGGTTTATTTTGTTTGTGTTTGTTTTTTCCTTCTTCTTACAGTCATTACAGCCACGCCAAAGGCAACCACTTGCCATGAGTGACCCAACATCAAAGGCTAATAAATAAAGGATGATATTCTTCACAGCGCGCTGCTGCTTCATTTATACACACTTAATCTAGTCCACGGAAGATCTAGGCATATATTGCTCAACACGAAACTGAATTCTATGGAAATTATAGTTGGGAAAATGGTAGGTGCTAGAAAAATAACTTTATTGCAAAATATAGAAAATCCATCGTATTTTCTATTACCAGTAATTGAATTACGTATCATATTGAAATTAAGTTATTTGACGGAAACTGACTAATCACAAGCCAAGATATTAGTGCCAATATCCTTTTTACAAATAGTCATAGGGTTCAATTTATTGAACAGAATATATGACCTTTCGTATGAAGCGTGTTGTTAGAACAGTTCTCTTAACATGTCCCCGAAAAACATTGGAAATCGTAATCCACGGACCGTTTTAATGACCACAGTCCGTAAGTAGTCCCTCTTAAGTCCAAGACGTTTCCTAATGCCTCGCGCAGATCATCCACAACATTAAATGTACGTAATTCAGGGGGCAATGGACATGAAAAGGGCGGGGAGTACTTTGGATCGAGTGTTTTGGAGATACCCTTGTATATTGTGATGAAGAGCAAACTAGAGGAGTAATAAAAGAATTTAGTACTATCTTTGAGTGACTGACTACAGCAAGTGGGACATGCATGGAACAAATAAAGAATTTGAGAGAATTTGAGGGTTTGGGTGCCAGAAAAATGACGGGCATATGAGACATTTAAACTTTGTCTCTTGGATAGCAACGTATTTGCAAGGCCTTTGGTATTGCAGATGTTTGTAGTCAGAGGTGACTACTTAACATCAGGTAAACCGTCGGTGTTTTGGCCACCCAGCGATGTTTAAAAAAAAATTCTCCTATTCTGAATGAACAGAAGCGTGCTCAGAGATACCACTTTTAACGTGTGCAACTTGTTACATTGTTCTCACATTGTGGCCGTAGATTCAAGATGAATGATGTTACCGAATTTTGTAAAAAAAATATTGATTTTTCAAGAGTGCTTATGGCGTTTCTTGTTCGTTCTTCTCCATGGAAACCTACTGCTTAGAACGAGCGATTGACTACTTGAAAATTCAAAAATGCCGGGCCCGTAACAGGTGTATTTGAAAAAAAAAAATTTTGTTTTGATTTTGAGATAGAATTGGCCTTTGTGCTAGATTAAAATTGTGAGAAAGAAAAAGAAGACATTTGCTCTGTGGGGTGAGACTAGCTGACATAATAAGAAAGTTACGGTACATAATCAAAATTATGCTGTCTTTTACAACCAGATTCCTCGAACCATTTTGTTTACCACGGAATACACAAATATGTTTTCGTTAGTTACAAGGCCACCATTTTCGCAGCGTTTTAGGAAGTTGGACACGAGCCAAGATGTCAGTGTAAGATTGATAATGTTACAGCATCCATAGTAAATATAAACACAAGGTCGTATCTCAAGTGAGGATGTGTCACACACGATACATCAGCTAATATTGTTAGACAAGAAGACAAAGCTAAGACGCAAAGCTGCGGTCCCGACATACCCAACATGAGAGCTATTCCACGAACCGTTATAACTAGACCCATCTCCGCAAACAATCTCCATCAAGCCTTAACTAAATCAACTTAGTAAGGGAGGAGAGGAAGACCAAGTTATACTGGCTATATCTTAGACATGACCACATGAACGAACCTTATTTGAAACTCAAGCAGCAACCGTTTATTCAAGACCTCTTGCGTCATGCAAATCTAAAGCTTGAAAATATCTCGAAGGAATGGTTAGCGAATTTTATTTAACCAGTTTGCTTGGACCTGTAAATGGTACTATTATAATAGGTTTAAGAGGTCTTTGATCGTGGTTGTGGCATAATGGATTACCGTCAATAAATAAGTAGCATTAGCATTATGTCTGAATGATGGTGGAGCTTCATTTGAGCCGATTTTGGTGGAATTTGGGTTTGAATCGGAGTGGAGTATATTAATTAGTCATGTTGTGTAATGTTGCTTGCCTATATTAATTACCGGTGGATTTTATAATGGATGTTACAATGGCTTTTAATTTTGGATGAGGCGTGCTCCTGTATTGTTTGTATTGTGGTGATTATTTGAGGAGTATAAGAGGATTTCTTGTGGTAATTCCGAAGGTACTGGTAAATAATCCATCGGTTCAGATCCGTGATAAGATCTTTGTTGAATTTACTATTTAATAACAGAATTTGCTCTTTTATTTTTTTTCGTAAATGTTGCATCAAAAGTCTATGAGGTGGTAATACTTTTTGTTAAAATGTACTCGTTTACCATAGCTTTTACATGCTATTAGACGTAGTGTTAACATTATTCGTCGGTTTAAAAAAACACACCTTTTCCATACATTTTGACCAGTTGCGCAGCAATTTTTTTTAAACTGGTTTCAATCATGTACACTCGTTACTGTCTCTTGCACCCGTCATACTGAAACCTAAATTAGACTCCATGCAAACCAATACACGGCGGGACGGTTGAGACAGCGGTTCTCCCGTCCCAGCCGCCGCGGTAGACGCTCCGGACGTCGGGAGCCGCGAGACGACTCCCGGCCACCGTAGATACTGGCCTGTGGACGGTGAGCAATGGGTAGCTCACCGTCCTTACGTTGCATAACGACAGGCCGTGTCGACGGCGCGTTCGTGTTCCACGCGCGCCTCAAAGAGATGTCAGCAAAAGGAAGGGGCCACTGAGGGCCGATGCCTGCCGGGGCTGCGGGTTGTTCGCAAGAGATACCGCGCCCCCGGAACGCAAAGGGCACAAGAAGGAACATGGGTGGGTTTTAGTCAGTAAAAGTCTGACACTCCCTCCCGCCTCGCCCAGGGCGGGAGAAGTTATTTGATGATTTCCCACCCACCAAAAAAAAAAAAAAAAAAAAATGCAAACCAATACAGACATCAATAATAATAGTTTCAAATAGAATTACGATTAACAATAGAGCACCTAGTATAAACGTGGCTCTTGCTGCCGAGTCAAATTAAGCTTTACACAGAGCCCGCTCTCCATGATAATTACGAAATAACTACTGCATGGAGTTTGTAATTGAAACCGACGCGACGCGAGCTCTGCGTCTAGTGCCTAGGATAGCAGTAGAGCAGATAGAGTTGATTCAATTTTACAGATGTATCTGGATAAATATAGAGCTTACTATTTTTCTTGCAGATTTTATGATGCAATCTTGGAAGTTAATGCTGTTTATTAGACTTACATTGCAATGAATACTTATGTTGGATTATTGGTCCTTGGATACATAACGGATTAATCACGTTTACTCTTTGTTTCTGGGATTATAACGCACTTGCAAGGATGGAAGGATGTCTATAGACAGAGGTGACCACTCAACAGCAGGTGCTGTCGGCTTGTTTGTCATCCAATGATGTTTGAGAAAGAAAAAATAATATACTTTTTAAGATAGAATCTATAATTAAAACCAATAATAAAAAATCTGAAAAAATAACACAAAATATTATAAAAGTAACCGCTATAATAAATAAAAACGCATGCAATAATCGAGCCTTTAAAGTAATCTAAACGAGTACTCATACAAAAGAAAGTAAGCTCAATTTTAATCGTAAACTAGAAACAGTTTACAAACTCACAAACGAGTATCCATCGTAGGTTCAACGTAACAAATCTCCATGAGGATGAGGACCCTGAAGGCCAGACACACTCGACGCTTGACGGCACTTTGAACTGCACGAGTTAATTAGCACTTTAAGTGGCAATCCGCTTTTTGCTATCCCGAGCTAGTTACACGAAGTGCCAAATGGGTTAGGTGTTACATCTGTGTTGTGGATGGGCAAATATAAATGAGGAATGTGAAACTTTGACTATTGGAAGGTTCGTATTGTAATACAAGGAGGAAGATAATAATATACTCGTTGGAAGGGACATTGTGATACAAACATTTACCATGGATTAAGTAAAAGTTATACCGTAACGTGTAAAGACAACTTTAATATAATCAGGTATTTTTTTTAAATCACCGATTACTATTTTATCGCAGTCGCAGTTCGTGATTCTAGAATCATGAACGAAATTGATGGTAAAAAGCCTTCTTATAATTTTTCTTCCACGCTGTATTGTCGAAACACTTGAATACGTATGGTAGAAATATGTAATAATAACATTAGTGAGATACCAATTTTTGTAGATTCTGTTAATATAGATTGGAGTAACAGTACCAATAAACACACAATACATCAAAGGCTTTTTAAACAAAACACATAATATTATATACGAAACACTTAGCGACAATTCGTGAGAGCAAATAAATCCAATAAAACACGCACTTCCAACGTGCCTAACAAAACAATAAAAATCCCCACTCCAGCTACATTACCACAAAAAGGAAAATCAAATAAAAGCAAAAACCTTGAAATCTCAGCATCGTGTAAATCAGTTCGGTGGTCGTATTAATTCATTTCCTGGAGGAAGGAGGGAGCACGCGCGATGTACGTGATGGCCGACCAAACAGATGGTCGGTCTGCAATGGATGCTATGAATGTAAGAGTTTTTGTAGTAGACATAGGATTCTTTTTTTGTTCTGTTGGAGAGATGTGACGTAAACAATGGATGCAGTAGGGACCACATCAGGCCATCCCATGCATGCAGAGTGCAGTGATGTGTTCCGTGTTCGTGGACGTTGCAATAAAAATGCACAACGCGAACTACGTTATCGTTTTGTTGCAATTTCGTTTGGAAATGTTTAAAAATTAGATACGTGGTAAAGCGTTTGATACGCCAAATCACAACATAACGTTACAATCTTGTTACATACTATTAGATTTGACCACTGTATTTTAAATAGCGTTTAAGATTTTTTTGTAGTGAGTTTAACAGTTCCAGAAGACTGTAACCTCAATGACCTAGGTTATTCGTTACAAACTGATACGTGGTCCCTCAAGGTAACTTACTAGGTCCCATTACTTTCCATCCATCAGTTGGTAGAAAAGCCTGATTTACGAGCCAACCAACTTTATATTACGTCTTAAACGACGCCAATAAAAAGTTGTGCTATAAACGACAAAGCTGGAGCACTTATAGCGTATACTTTTTTATTGCCCGACCGGTATACATAGTAAAACAATTCGCTGGGAAAGTAGGGGGAATGGAAAATTTTCTACGGTTCGTAATTTTCTTTGAATATTTAATTCCAATGATGATGGTAAGGTTTCAAGTATATTTTGTTATGT
Source organism: Caradrina kadenii (assembly GCA_947462355.1). NCBI lineage: Eukaryota > Metazoa > Arthropoda > Insecta > Lepidoptera > Noctuidae > Caradrina > Caradrina kadenii. Next base: position 2,412,307 of record OX381678.1, on the reverse strand, counting down.
GATTTTTTATTTATAAAATCAACTATTATTTGTATATAAAATAGTTTATTTTATACTTTTTCTTAAATATATTTCCTATCCATACCTAATAAAGCTGAAGAGTTTTTTGTATTAAAGCGGTAATGTCTAGAACTGTTATATTATGATAGCCAGATTCATGAGTATAGTATATAATATTATATCATCATGCTACGACCAAAGAAGGAGGAGCAGTATCCAAAGACGTAACTTAACGCGGTTGAAATTAACCATGCAAACGAAGTCACAGGCAGAAGCTAGTCTACATTGTATAATATATTGAAGGAAAAGGACCTGGATATAATTTTAAATTGATTCAAGATAAGGAAGCAATTCCGACTTTGGGTGTAACAATGTACACCCAAAGTTTGCAGGTATGTATTTAGGTCCCATGTAATAAGGGGGCGAGCCTATTGCCATTAAACGGGCACAAATCCTAACTCCGAGCTGCTACTAAGAATTTAATAGAACAATCCAAAAACACTTTTTGCTCGACCTGGGAATCGAACCCAAGACCTCTAGCGTAGCAGTGGCGCTTAGGACCACTAGGCCAACGAGGCAGTTGATTGATTGACGAATGTTGATTTATTGTATAATTGACATCCACGTAAACGAAATCGCGAGCAGAAGCTAGTGTCTAATATCTTACTAACATAAGAAGATAATACAACATAATTCGGCTAGCTAACTTGTTTTTTTTTTTATCAGTAAGCATTATTGCGAGTCACCTGAACTGTGTATACGTGGGTCGCATCTAGGGAATCCAAATCCGTTCTGTTTTAAAATCCGGATTTTTAAGAATGGATTTTTGGTCCAATCCGGATATTCCGGATTTTGCGATTTTTCCAGAAAACAAAAAAAACTACCCATATTTGTGTATTAATATGACGTTTCTTATATTTTTGTAAATTGGTTAAAATAAAAACTTATTGTTATTCACATTAAATACTATAATTTAATAAGGATTCGATTTTTGAAAAATTCGAAAAATGTGCGGTTATTCGAATTTTTCTGACTACGGATAGTCCGGATCACAGTCCCTAGTCGCATTTATTCTATTCTATTAAGCAGAAACAAGATAAGTCTATCAATATTTTCAACTAACTCATTCATATCTTCTAGCTTCTAATATTTTTTAAAGTCATTTTGTGAGGGTAAGCAGATAGACGATAAACGATGCGGTGGTGCGGAATCGTCTCGGGGGAGGCTGCGCTAATCTGCTCAGGGGTCTATCGTTAACTGAGATCCCGTAAAAGTCTTGTTTTGGAGTTAGTGATTTATGAAATATTGTTTCGAAGACTGAAATTATATAAACTAACTGTACCCCACAGTTTAAACGCGCTCAGTAACGTCTAAGGTTACTGCTCCGCTCTCGTGTGTCGGAGCGTGATGTTGTATAACCTCATAAAACTAATATCATAAAGAGAAAACAAAATTTGCTTGTAATGGATTTAACCATTACAAAAAAAAACTTTTTAAATATGGAAATCTACATTTTCAGCAAGTAACATGGGGCTATTTTATATTTTCAAAAAAATTGGGTATCCGTAAAAAAATCCCGAGGACGAAAACGTAGGTGCAATAAATTGCTTGCCTTTTCATAGAACTAACAAATCTGAGCAAAGAAGGTTAATATATGAACAAAACTAAATATTCATTCAATGTCGAGTAAATAAATCACCCGTTCTCTTGCTTTATTTCAGTTTATCGCGTTTTCACTAAACCGGCTGAATATTAAGACTAAAACTTGGCTAAAGACTTGGCCATGAACTTGTATTGATCTTGGCTTTTCATTACGCGGTTGGCGGCACTCCAAACGTAAGCCGTGTAGGAAAGGATTTCATTTGGGAGCAAATAAAAAGTTGAAGACAAGTGCTGTAACAATTTGTTCCAAGATTTTATTGGGAATGTGTTTAAATGTTCCAAGTGCTTGGCGAGGATTTGTCTTATTGAGAGCTTGATTGGAAAAGATACACACACACATGTTGACATGTTTATTTGTCTGTCTGTCTGTATGGTTCTATGTGTGGAAAATCAACATCAATTTGTTTGAGTCAAATAAAATAAATTAATTTAATTTAGGCAACAGTAAAAGAAAGAAAAAGAAGAAGAATATATAGAAGAAAATATTAAAAAACATTAACAATACTTATCTATATGTACCATTCTATTAAAATATGTATACTAATATAATAAAGCTGAAGAGTTTGTTTGTTTGTCTGTTTGGTAGAACGCGCTAATATCAGGAACTTCTGGGTTGAATTGAAAAAAAAAAATTGTGTTGGATAGGTCATTTATCGTGGAAGGGTCTAGGCTTTATTACATCACGCTGTAGCGTAATGTTATAAAACCTAGACCCCCCCCCCCCCCTCCATCGTGGGTTGTAACCCACGGTGGAGGAGCAGTACCAAAGAAGTCACTTAATGCGGGTGCAGAAGAGTTTGTTAGTTTGTTTGAAAGCGCTAATCTCTAGAACTTCAAGTCGGATCCGTAATAATCTTTTTGTATATGATAACCTGTTTATCGAGGTAGGCTATGAGCTATATAACATTGCGCCAACCAACGAGGGCGGAGCAGTAACCAAAGACGCGGGTGAAAAAACCACGCGGACGAAAATAGTACATAAGTTAGTACATTAAAATGTGAAGAGTTATAAAAGACTACCAACTTCTTATTTAACACACACATTTACATGTAACTCATTTAATTCCGATCTCATTTTAGGTAATTTCATTCATCTTTTTATCTTTCCCACCCATAATCACACACACGGCCATAAACGTATAAACACGAACAAAAGGCAGGTTTACATCTGCTGCACGGACTTCTTATCGCACGTTAGGACCCCAAACGGACCCGGCGACAGATTTACGGATCTCGGACGCGAGTGACCTCGTAATTTCGGACCTATCTCCCGTATCTTTCGGTTTTATTAGATTTTCCAGGATCCTGAAGGTGAAAGGTTCGAGTTTTGGAGAAATGAGGATTGATAAGACTGATTTGTGTGTTGTGATTTTTCGGGAATGGATACGTTTACAGTTTAAAGTAACGTCATACGAAATTGTATACAAGTAGTTAGACACTTAATTCTGTCCTCAATGTCAAATATCCAGTGGTCTAAAACTTACTTTTTCCAAACTAAATTTCAAGTACCTTTACCAGTGAGGCAGTAATGCTAGAGAAGGAGGCGGCGGGACGGTTGAGCCAGCGGTTTTCCCGTCCCAGCCGCCGCGGTAGACGCTCCGGACGTCGGGAGCCGCGAGACGACTCTCGGCCACCGTAGATACGGGCCTGTGGACGGTGAGCAATGGGTAGCTCACCGTCCTTACGTTTAACACAATGACAGGCCGTGTCGACGGCACGTTCGTGTTCCACGCGCGCCTCAAAGAGATGTCAGCAAAGGGAAGGGGCCACTGAGGGCCGATGCCTGCCGGGGCTGCGGGTTGTTCGCAAGAGATACCGCGCTCCCGGAACGCAAAGGGCACAAGAAGGAACATGGGTGGGTTTTAGTCAGTAAAAGTCTGACACTCCCTCCCGCCCCGCCCAGGGCGGGAGAAGTTATTTGATGATTTCCCACCAACCAATAAAAAAAAAAAAAGTACCTTTACCACCAATATAGTCCTCTTCAAATCACTAATTAGGAAAGTAATAAGAAAACACATATGCTTGGAAATCCATACTAATATCTATATTATAAATGCAACGGTAACTTTATCTGTCTGTTACGATTTTACGATTAAACCAACCGAACCGATTTTTATGCAATTTGGTAAGGAGTAATTCGAACCCCAAGAAAGGACATAGGCTACTTTTTATTACCCGCCGTCGTATGTGTGCGCGATAACCGAACGAAGTCGCGGGCAAAAGCCAGTACAAAATAAAATAATTTAAAATGTTTTTTCATTATTTTTTAAATTAAATCGCTAGAAGTCTTGGGTTTGATTCCCAGGTCGAGCAAAAAGTGTTATTAGGTTTTTCTATGAAATTCTCAGTAGCAGCTCGGTGTTAGGATTTGCGCCCGGTTTATGGCAATATACACTCGCCCTCTATTACATAGGACCTAAACATACCGGCAAACTGTGGGTGTACAATGGTACACCTCTACCTCACCCTTCGAGGAATACAGGCGTGATGGTATGTGTATGTAAGATAAGATCTATATAATTCACATTATCTGTTCTCCAGACATATTGATTGTAACCTTAGCTATTAATCCACCAGCTAGTGTTGTAGCTACAACAATTACACAGTCTGCGGTCGAGTAGTGTTGTGCACACGTTGTGCTGTGTGACTAATGTTTGCGGAGACGAGCCTACAGTTCGCACGTCGGCTGCTGCCTAGTGTTGGGACACACGGGTATGTAAATTCACGAACTGAATCAACACATAATCATGAAGTTGAATAATTTGGTAATTTATAACTTGAATGTTTTAGTTATGAGAATTGATCTTCTGATAATACAATAATGATTAAAGGCAGTTGATGAGATAATCCTTCACACTAATATTATAAATGCGAAAGTTTATGAAGATGCATGGATGTATGGATGTTTGTTACTCTTTCACGCTTAAACAGCTGAACGGATCTGGATGAAATTTGTCACATAGATAGATTATAGTCTGGAATAACACAAAGGCTATTTTTTATCCTGGAAAAATGTACGGTTTCCGTGCGATAATAATTATATCAACTTTGACGCGGACGAAGTCGCGAACAGAAGCTAGTTACAAAATAATCAATTTAACAATTAGTTTATTTTTGTTCCATTTTTACTACGCTTCAGAGCTTGGCTTAGCGCTGAGAGTTCAAAATCACTCTCAATAATATTTCTTACAATATTTCACAAATCTGCTCGCCAAACTTCACAGCCGTGTGTTCTAATGTGCCAGTCAATATTTATCTGCAAGCATATTGTAGGTGTTGGTGACATACTGTACACAAATACTTGTACATACATGTAGTAATTACTGACACAACGCCAACAGCTCCTCTTTAAGTCTATACGTTGAATTTCGTTTGTATTCGACTGGTATAAAGTTCTCTATGAAATTAAAATCTTACATAATTACTGCTGAATTTTTTATTTATTTAAAAGTGTATTCAGGTTTTAGAGGTGAGGAGTTTCAGAAATACAATCTTATGCACCTGGTTCTCATCAAAGTTGAATGTAACTTCATAAAATCTTAGACTAGATAGGATTATTGTAATACTAATGTAAATAGGATAGAGAAGTAAATAAATCTCGTTAGCTTATGAATTAAATTTAAAATACATCATTTGTCCTACATAAAGTAGGACGAAAAAGAAGTTAGAAGTAATGGATTTAATTGTGTGAAAACAAACCAACCCACATCAAAATGTCTCCCCTTTTGTCAAAGTATTTGTTTTGAATTTAGATTGTAACGGCTGATTAATATTAAATCTTCTTCAACTATAATTTTTAGATGTAACATTGGAACTTTTTTACTGGATAGTACTTAATATATAATACATGATAACGCAATAAGTTTAACCGTTGTTAATTGAATTATTCACAGATAATAAGTTGGCTCATTTTGGCAGAATTAAGATCGATTATTCTTACAAACTCCCAATGCGTCTTTACAGACAAATCCCACAGGATGCTTATCTAAATAATTGTTCACTGAACAATTTCATCAAGATATAACAGTATCCACGATTCGAGGATGTTTCCCTTCATATTCCATCTCCGGCTGAAACGTATCAAGTCGTGGTCCTTCATTTGTGAAACACAATACATTTGTGTAAAATACGCGGTTCTTTTACCATTCTTGTTTCGTTGTTTTTGAACGAATTTATTTGGGATTCTGAGTGATTATTTTTGTGCGAAATTATGTCTACTTTAGGGGACAATTCTAAAAATTTTAAGGCAAGTTCGTATTTTGATCTCAGTCTCAATCTGCCGAAAATGCCTTTATTTTACCAATATTGCTGATAAGATTTCCTACATCAATGCTTTACTGAAAGGATTGGAAAATATTTTAGATATTCTCACGTAGTAATTTTTAGCACTACTAGTCCAATTACAAGAAATCTTTTACTGATAGAAAGAGTCAGAAGCTGGGAAGTCTGTCAACCAGTCTTACCAAGAGGTATTATCGGGTTGCCCAGTAACTGGGTTGTGGAGGTTAGATAGTCGCTCCATGTAATACACTGGTATTCAGGTATTCCGCTTAGACTGGAAGCCGACCACAACATACTTGGAAAAGGGCTAGGCAGATGTATACTGGTAAAAAGATACTCTATTACCCAGTGTTATGGTTTATTATACACTTGACATTTACGCGGAAGAATTCGCGGGCAGAAATTAGTTTATAATATTTCCAACCCCATAGTACATGTTAATGATTGGTTTATTATAAATGCTGTATTGACCAATCACAGACCCCTCGCTTTTGTCATTTCCGAGTGCATCGCAGGCGATAATTAATTTATCTCTATTCATTATTCAATGATCGCGGTAATTCCTCGATATAACTGCCATTGTCACTTTCATTGGCAGTTATGCTTAAATGACTTTAGCTGTATGGTTGGTTGGTGGTTGACTGCCTCGGTAGCCTAGTGGTCCTAAGCGCGACTGCTACGCTAGAGGTCTTGGGTGCGATTCCCAGGTCGCGCAAAAAGTGTTATTGGGTATTTCTATGAAATTTTCAGTAGAAGCTCGGAGTTAGGATTTGTGCCCGGTTAATGGCAATAGGCTTGCCCCCATTACATGGGACCTAAACATACCGGCGAACTGTGGGTGTACATTGTTACACCTCTGCCTAACCCTTCGGGGAATACAGGCGTGATGGTATGTGTGCTGTATGGTTAAATATTCTATGATAGGTGTGTGTGGTGATATTTTTCTTATGCAATATATTTTACAAAGGCTCGCTTTAAAACTTAACTAAGAGTTTGCTGCTAACATGACGAAGTTATAAAATGACAGGGATTAAAAATCCTAGTTCCTACTAATATTATAAATACGAAAGTTTGTGAGGATGGATGGATGTTTGTTACTCTTTCACGCTTAAACGGTTGAACGGATCTGGATGAAATCCAGTACTGAGGTAGATTGTAGTCTGGAATAACACATAAAATACTTTTTATTTACTTTTTATTCTTTTTACTTTTTAATGTGTAGTTCCCGTGGACAAAAGCTAGTATATCAATATTTATAAATCTTAAAGAGGTTGTTTGTTTATTTTTGTTTGAGCGCTCTAACCTCCGGAACTACTGCCCCAATTTTGAAAATTCTTTCATTGATTGAAAGCTACACTGACAGCCGAGTGTCAAAGGTATGTTTGACAGTATACTTGACTTCTACGCTGACGGAGGCAAGTGCAGAAGCTAGTAATACCAATAGTCAGCTCTTCACTAATCATTACAGACTAGGAATATGTTTCCAAAATTTAATCGAAACCTGCCATCACATTAAAAACACAGACATGGAAATAAATAAAGTGTTTATCGAGCCATTTGTATCAGACGTCTGCTCTAACCGCTTACTTCGCTCACTCGGCTCAGTCCGCACGCCGCGCGCCTCTGTAAAACACTGAAAGCCTTTATCTGAAGCCGCGACCGCTCTAGCTTTGGTGATGTGGCTATTACATGAGCGGGGATTTATAAGCGGGTTCATTGGCGGATGCTGTGGGGCCTGGGGTATTTCTGGGCCAAAGAATACACACCACCTCTTTTTAAAAACTTATACATGATAATATTTTCATTTTTCAGTCATATCATTTTTTTTTAGTTTTGGATAATATATTAAACGTCAAAAAAATTGCACCTCCCATAAATTTTGCTTAAATTTAGAGTATGCATTTGATTCGCTTGACATTGGTATTAATTAAATACTCATTTAACTCTTGTAATAATATAAAATAACTAAAATTCATGTTAACCCTTCAATAACTAACTCGCGGTCTCCTTAGCCCCTCATCCAACTAAAGGGATTCGGCCACACGGAACTGTTGCTCCAAACTGCAGTCTTCAACAGTTCAGCCAGATTGTATGGCACCAATACTTCAATCGATTTCTTTGCTAGACCGCCAGTCCGCCTGGCAAAGCCGCCGATATGTTTTGCCAATTTGCTGGCGACTTTGAGGGTATTCGAGGATTTAGGAACAATTTTGTTGAAGGGTAGATAGCGTTTTTATTCAGGTGTGAAATGTTTGCAGTTTTCTGTGGTTTGGCTCTGTTTAGGGTATGCGCTAGTTGGAGTTTGTTTGTGGAGATGAAAGCAAGTAAGTCCTGTCAACGTGCTGTAGGTATCATATATTTAATAGAGAAGACAAATTCCTAGCTTTCTTGTTTACTAAGAAATTATTAATATAGTTTGGATCATGTTTGAACATTTTCAATAAAGGCTTCAAAATCTCGATTTTTATTTACAAAACATACCATTACGCCCCAGAGGGTTAGGCAGAGGTGTACCAATGTACACCCACAGTTCGCCGGTATGTTTTTAGGTCCCATGTAATAAGGGGCGAGATTATTACCATTAACCGGGCCCAAATCCTAACACCGAGCTGCTACTGAGAAATATTATTAAAAACCTAAATATCCAAGGAATCAATTCTATTAACTTAAAAATACGATCGATTCTAATTTCAATCTCAATCTGTCAATTATGTGTCTAATTTACTTACAGTTTCTGACATTGATTATCGCTGAGCTGAGATGGCGACAAGATTATAAATATTTTTAATTAGAACTATTTGCCGTCTGTTTTTTTTAATTACCACAGCTTCAATAATGACTGAACACTGTCACTAAAACCTTAGAAAATCACGATTTTTATTTCCAAATATCATTTATAACAAAAAATAACTGAGGAAATCCAGAACTGCACTTTCAAAACACAGTTTTCCATTTTTTAATATAAATCCATGGTCACCGAAGGCTACAGCAGTAAAATTGCGAATCATCGAATTAGGGAAGGGCCAAACGATAAGCATGCTCGTAAATTCGGCGTTCGGCATTCGGCTTTCGACCGCTGAGTTCATCGCTCGGGTATTGTTTAGGAAATGTCAGTGTCAGCTTGGACTTTGGACTCTGACATTAGGCACATCATTTAAAAAGTTGTTTAGAATAATGCTTTGTAATTAAAAGTATATGAATACTATGAGTAGGTGTTTTCAGGAAAAGGCAAGCTAATTACTATCATACCATCACGCCTGTATTCCCCTAAAGGTTAGGCAGAGGTGTATCAACGTACACCCACAGTTCGCCGGTATGTTTAGATCAAATTTAATAGGGGGCGAGACTATTGCCATTAACCGGGTACAAATCCTAACTCCGAGCGGATACTGAGATTTTCATAGAAAAACCCGATAACACTTTTTGCTCGACCTGGGAATCGAACCCAAGACCTCTAGCGTAGCAGTAACGCTTAGGACCACTAGGCTAACGAGGAAAGCTTTTTATCGTGTCTATACCGGTAACTCATATTTTTTAAGTTTCCGCATTTCTATTAAAGGTGATGATCTATTTGAAAGGAAGCTGGATGATTAAAAGCAGCAAAGATCTACACAATTTTATTGAATACTTTGTTTAGGTATCTAATATACATGTCTCGAATTAATTCCCCACAAAAACGTTTCCTTAATAACGGTTTCTTTATCTTAAATAATTTTCTCATTAACATCAACAAAATTAAACAAAAAATATAAAAAAGCAGTCTATTATGAAAAACAATCTCTCTCGATCAATTTAGGTAAAGTAATCTAATTGAGAGCTGTCATCCTTTTTTTTTAAGTATAGGGAAGTCATTAAATGATTTCTTCCGTGTGTCAGACTTTTACTGACTAAAATCCATCCGTGTTCCTCCTAATGCCATTTGGGTTCCACAGCCGCAGTGAATCTCTCGAACAAATTCCGCAACCATATAAAGCTGTCCTACCATGCTAAAGATTGACAGCTTACGTCAAAATTCCATTCATTTAAATTCACCCGGGGTGATTTTTATTTATTCTTTAAATATCACCCTTGATGAATAATGCAGTGCTATATCACCCAATTCACTACTCACCCACAATCCCATAAGCCGCCAATAACACAATTAGTACCAAAATATGCATGGGCAAGCAAATATTGTGATACAAGCCCATCATGGCGGCTGGTCGTGACGTACGTTGAAAACCTATTGTTTTGCTCCCGACACCGCCTGTCAAATTACTGTCCAAGCCAAATTGTGGGGTGTGTGCGAAACAGATTTGTGAGTGTTGAGGGTAGTTGTGAAGTAGTGTGCAAGTAGTGACATGATTTTGATTAGAAAATTAATTTTGAAATCTTGTTGGAGTGTCGGATTAGGAAAAGGATATTTTACATAAAAAAATTTGATAACGAAAAAACAAAATTGAATTACCCACGATTAAAGTAAAAAGTTATCTATTCAATAATCTATACTATTACTAATATTATAAAGCTGAAGAGTTTGTTTGTTTGTTTGTTTGGTTGAACACGCTTATCTCAGGAACTACTGGTTTGAATTGAAAACATATTTTTGTGTTGGATAGTTCAATTATCGAGGAAAGCTTTAGGCTAATATGTAACATCACGCTACGACACACGGCAGCGGAGCAGTTACCAAAGACTAAACTCGGGTGTCGAAGTCGCGGGCAGGTCGCTAGTAATAAATAAACTTCAAAATAATTTTTTTCTGAGTCAACCAGCATTTTACTCATGAGTCATGCAATCGTCTACGGTATTTAGTTAAACATTTTAGGGCCTGTTATGTATACCTATTTTCCAGATATTGAAAGAGGATGTGGTACTTCTATGCCTTGAATTTAACTAAACGTATAATGTTTTGAAATTTTATCTTTATTTGAGCATACTATGCTAAAAAAATAAGTTTAAAAAAAGTTTTAAGTGACAGCAAAAATAGCAACAAATATAAGATACAACTACCTATGTAAAAAATTATAAAAAGAGCTGCAGTTTTCATAAAATAGTGTTATATTTAGTGACGAGAGTACTTCCTGGCGTGGGGTCGGACGTTCAAGATGTCTCGACAGAATTACGGCTCGACACTTTCAGAGGCAAGTTGTAGCGAATTTTAAAGTTGCCATCGTAAATTAATTCTAGGAAAGTCGTGTTGGAATTTTGTTGTGAAATAAGTATTTATTGAAGTCTCATATTTTTATATTTTGTAGTTTGATAAGGGTTGCGGATGTTGTGATTAGTTTTGTTTTTTGGTTGTTCTGGATTCTCGGTCTAATAATTAACGCAGAGATGTTTCACATGAAGTTATGATAAGGAAAACTAGCTTCCACTTAGGACTTCGTCTGTCCATACTTTCTAAGTTACTTCACGGGAACACAATAATGGGAATTATAAATTTAAAAAATCTAAGTTACCCCTGCGCAGTTAACAAAACAGCTGATAACTTTGCAACCGCTGAACCGATTTCCATCAAATGTAGCTAAGAACACTCCCGACTAATTCAGCTTTTAAACAAAAAGTCCAGAATCAAAATCTGTGCATGCGTTCGGAAGTTACGACGCCACAGACAGACACACACACATACACACAGACACGTCAAGTTTATAACACCCCGTCGTTTTTGCGTCGAGGGTTAAAAATTATCGTCTGTGTAAAGGTAGATTAATATCTGTTATGTTGTCTCAGTTAATTCCGTTGAGTCAGATGGTGTGAAAGAGGAATAAACTTCCATGCACCCATCCACCCATTCATCCATAGTAGATAAATAGAAATATAAAATAAATGTAAACTGCCTCGGTAGCCTAGTGGTTCTAAGCGCGACTGCTGCGTTAGAGGTCTTGGGTTCGATTCCCAGGTTGAGCAAAAAGTGTTATTGGGTTTTTCTATTACATGGGACCTAAAAACATACCGGCGAACTGTGGGTGTACATTGTTACACGTCCGCCTAACCCTTCGGGGAATACAGGCGTGATGGTATGTGTGTGTTAAAATAAATGTAACCTAATAACAAGGAAAATAAATAAGCGCTCTTCCTATCTCTTCTTATTTAAAATTTGCTGTGCCCAACAGGGTCCATAATTGTTCTTTATTTTTTATTATTTACCGCCTGTAAGTGTACATTATGGATGCAATAAACAATTTGATATGATTTGAAAAATTTGATTTTATCCTTATAAATTCACATATATAAAAGTACATAAAGGTTAATGGGATGTCTAAAAATCTCATTCCAATAATTACATTTGACATAATCATTTTTATTACCAACATATAATATATTCTTGATAATGCAATCAATATTACAGGTACACAAAATTCTGTAGAGCATATAATTTTGTTTGTAATAACATTAATAAATGACAAGACAAAAGCCTCTGAATACAACTTAAAGTCAAGCAAAACATTTCGAAAACAAAAATAAAGTCGTTCCCAACAACGTAATGTAAGCAGAATTCTCTAAATGCTCCAGTATTTAAACTCAGCGACGAAGGTCATCATAAATAACTAGCAACGAGTGTTGAGAGCTGAAGCGAAAATTCTATACTCCCTCCCTTTCACTCCCATAAAATTTATCCCCTATCTCTGTCTCACCAGGGTGTTTACCGGTAGACGGGCGAAAAAATTATGTTTATGGTTATTGGATGGTAAGAAATTTCTTATGGGACGACATTTTTTACGTAAAGCCACTGTTGTGGAGACAATGATGATAGTTGATGTTCTTGTATAAGTTGATGGTAAATATAACGATCGATAAACTGACAATATCCTGGGAATTTTCTGCCTCCATTGATTTTTAACGTGTTTATAGTAGTCGCCACGAATCGTGAGCACAAACTTCAAGATAATGAGAAAATAATTGAGTATTTGCATACCTTTCTGGGTTTTTTGAGCCGCTGACGCTGTACACGATTGGTTCGTCAGTAGGACCGACCGCGTGCAGCGGCGTCGCCCAAAAAAACCCCGAAACCTCACGACTCGTGGCGAGTACTATACTTGTGCTAGACTTGGCAAACTATAAATAATAACAATAACGGCCTATTTTTATCCTGCTGAAGGGCAAAGGCCTCTTTTAAAACAAAGGCCTAAGCATTGATCACCACGCTTACTCAAGGAAGACTGGCGATATCGGTCTTATATTCATTATAAGTCCAGGTTCCGTCACGATGTTTTCCTTCAACGGTGACAGTGATGTACAGCATTTTAAAATAGCCTCAGTCCGGTTGTGAACCCCGACCTTGGGCATGGGAGGCGGGCGCCTTAAACACTACGTAAACGATAAAATAAGAGACAAAATTGATGTTTTTAAGACATCAAGACCTTCAATACTAAAGATGCTTCATCATCCATCATATCAGTCAATAGCCACTTCTTAAGACAACTAAATCTATACAGTTGAAAAGAGTGACCTCTCAGTGGAAATAGACAACACCAGATATAATGGAAGCCACTCTAGCAATTCAGTGTTTCTGCGCATTGGTTCAAAAAGAGCAAGATAGAGATAAAAACACACATAGAAATCGAATTCATTCTTTCAATTTCAATGACAATAGAAATACAAATAAAAACGCAATATAAGAACCTGTTGACTCTTGGCAATATAAACACAAATATAAAGCGTCCAGAGTGCTTGTAATAAGAATTGTACATTAATGCAATAACATGAAAGCTAACAAAGGGAATGGCTATTGCGATGTTAAGGGTACTTGGAAACACTTGATATGATAATTTAGAAGTAAAATTGCCAGCGGTATGTTGTTGGTTATTCTGGTCATTTTAAATAAAAAATAAAAAGTCATAAAACCAGGATATACAATAGAAAAAAAATTTAATACATAGAGTATCCAACATTGTGGCGATGCGACTAAATGGTGACGCAAAGAAAGTACGCGGTCAAAATATAATCGAAGAAGAATGGAAAGCTTAGTAGGGCATTAAATATTAAGGACCCGTTAAATAAACATGCCATTCAAATACCCCATTAACTCCTCCAAACAAAAGTAACAAGTCAATCCCATTCCTAATTACGGTTAAATATTTAAAAACCTTACCCAAAAAGGGTTTGGTACAACAGAATAATCATCGAAAATCTGCACGCAGCGAAAATTCCAACTGAGATGCGAAGTCACGTACCGGCTGCAATGGCGGAAATTTTTGCAAATACCTGCAAAATTCGTGATAATGCTTTGAAAGTCAGCTTAACTTTGTTTGTTTGGGTTGGCCTGCACTGGGACTCAACTTCCCATCCTTAATCTGGGATAATTAGTTATAATTTTGAACCCCTAATTAAATTAACCTTTAGACGGTAACTTGGAAAATATTAAGGTTCTGGAAGTCCTGAGTTTGCTTTCGTTAAAGAGGGTGGAAATGGAGACAAAGTAGAGTAATAATTTTGATGATATCTTAGTAGACCATATTGAAATAAGCATGTGGGTACATAAGAACGGGGTTAATGTAGATGCAAATAAATAAATACATGAAGGAGGGCATATACAAGAGAAAACGTGAATTCTCCTCCCCTAAGAATTTCAGTAGCCAGACGGGAAACCGTCTACGCGAAACCGTAGCACCTAATTGACGTGAAACTGTCTGGTTTTCTTGGTGTACCAACAGATTAGAGTACCTTAATGCAATAAATGATTTACAGGCTTAGTAGCCTCTAAGTTTAAACCTAGGAACTGTGTTTATACGTAGTTCAATCAACTTAGGAAGTTTATATAGGATCTATCTCGCCCAAAAAGAAATTGGATTATAGGTAAGAGAATGATGCTAATATAGAGAATAAGTAATTATATTTTAAACACTTTGTTTACATACTTATGTGCGTACATTATATAAGTAGATGCGCTGTCACGTATAACGATGATGATAAGATAGCAAGCGAACTTCGCGACCTAGTTACTGAATGTAGATATTAGGTGTATGGTGTAAAAATTGAAATTGGGCGGATGATCGAAAAAAAAAATTGAGACTTGAATAGGTAGTTCTAAATCACAATATGAAAGTAATAAGTACATGTATTCAGATAGGTAGTTTATATGTTATAGAATCAGTAAATAATCAAAATTACAAAAAATAAACTAATAAAGCTTCCAACGTCCATTCCAATCTAGATCAAAAGTTATATATATTTTTTTTGGGAATTATCTTAGCTGTTCGCTCTACGTTAACGTCTTTATGGATATTATTGCCAAGGTCTAGTGGAAGACTACAATACACAAAGCGATTTTTTTTTCACCCAAATACACCACCGGTTTTAATCTCTGTACCATTATCTTATGACTTGTCCCACACTTCTAATGAATGAAGTCGATATGCGAAGGTAATGACGCGCCCAAAATATACAAAGTGCGCAATGTTTACTGATAGGCTCTAAGATTTTAAGCTTTCAGTATCAGGCGTGTACGCAATGTATGAACATGAGTTTCAGCTTGTGTAGTAGACTGGAAGGTTTTCTCATAGCGTGGAAGAATTTAGAAAAATCTTTTTGCTTTTCAAGGGAAAATGATCAATGGGGAAGTAAACCTAAGGTTTAGTAAGCCACTAAATAAAAAGAAGGTAAATTAGTACCTAATATTAATCAACGACCAGATGAAGATGATAGCCAGTGATGTTTTATGTAAATTGCAATCTATCCAGTGTATATATCTAGAACACTTACTATTTTTCGCCTTAAACAAACAAGTCTTTGCACACTCCAATATAAATTCAAAAATTGACAGAAGCCAACTATTTCACTTTAATTCAGTAATAAGTAGAAGGGATCTTTTGATGTTCAGGGACGAGGCGACCTCACGAACTACCCTATTTGGGTATCTCTTAGAAATGACGAGCCCGATCGTGGAATGAGATCTCTTTATGCGAACCACTGGCAATTGTGAAGGAAATAAGACCAGGGACTTTCGTAAATACGTGTATATTTGGATGTTGCAAATGTTGGTATTCAAATATTTTTTCATCATGCTCTTTTTGTTGAATTTATAAATTCTTTACTTTAAAAATATGTTTGCTTCATGGGTTTAAATATTTGGAGTTGACGCACCTCAGACAAAAGCTAGACATTGTAATGTAACCAGGATTTTGTTGAAAAGAGTGTCCGTGGAGTTCTTGCTCGTTCTTCTCCATAGACAGACACCTTAGATATTTTGGAAGGAACAACAAGCACCAACATTCTTACTGAACGACTCCTTGACAATTCAAATGTGCCTGTAAATAGTGTAATTGAAATAAAAAGTTTTGATTGTTGCAGTATCACATCATTTCCATTCACGTACCATAAAGGGAGCCTACACATGTAGTAACCCCATACCACTATTACGAGCATCCATAGTACAATTACTAGTGGCCACAACAATCATGAATACATATACAATACTATATAACTACTGTTCGTTATTATGTACTGCAACAGCTTCTGTGGTTGACAGACGCTTTGACTCCAATAGCTATCGACCGGCCTTTGTTTTATTGTGATAACATCGCATTGTGATTCTAATGTTAATTTGTTGTGGTGATTTATTGATTGTAATGTGCAAATTAATTATTGTTGGGTTAGTTAATGCAAATTAATTATTATCAGCCTTTTTAGGGATTCATCTAAACGGTTGGTTGACACTTCCCGCGACCCAAAGGCTGGCTTTTACCTTGGCCAGAGGTTAAGCATTGCCATCCAACGTGGCAATGCCGCCAGTCTTTTGGGCACTTTTCCGGTTGACGGCGATGGGGAGGAATTTTTTGATGCCATAGTTAGTTTTAGTTTCTTTTTGATTTTAATTAAGGATTTCTAATTTTAAGGCTGTAAATATAAATGTTAAATAAATAAATCAATTATTGTTTCGAAATTGTAATCTAACTGCCTCGGTAACCTAGTGGTCCTAAGCGCGACTGCTACACTAAAGGTCTTGGGTTCGATTCCCAGGCCGAGCAAAAAGTGTTATTGGGTTTTTCTATAAAATTCTCAGTAGCACCTCGGAGTTAGGATTTGTGCCCGGTTAATGGCAATAGGCTCGCCCCTTATTACATGGGACCTAAATATACCGGCGAACTGTGGGTGTACATTATTACACCTCTGCCTAACCCTTCGGGGAATACAGGCGTGATGGTATATATTTTTTTTTTTAATTGTAATCTCGATTTAAGGCTCTAGAAAGTTTGGGTAAGAAGATAATTATACGAGTCTATTATAGTAACACTGCAAGGCAAAGGCCTTTTTTTATACAAAGAAGGCACGAGGATTGACCACGACACTTGCACAAGTGAATTGGCAATTTCAGACTTATATTCATTTTGTTAAGTCCAAGTTTCCTCGCAATGTTCTCCTTCCAGGTATCAGTAATTTCCAAGATGAACTTAAAGCTTAGAAATGTTAGGGTTATAAGCCGGTTTACAAAATACTCAATCCTGTTCTAGAAATGTATTAAGTTTATTCTCTACTTATTTTCTTTATGCCGCCTAATGGTTACTATAATTTGTATTCTTAGCATAACTCATTGACTTTTCATGAATTTTGACAGTTATACATGTAGCTTCTTCAATCATTTTATCTAGTCTAGACACTTTCGAAGTTTATTTTTAATAAATGTTACGTTACTATCCCTATTTCACGTGTAGCACACACCTACCTCAATTCGTTATGTAACTAATCCAACAAAACTTAAACATACCTAAGACTACATCGCTATTAGGGAGGTAACCAACGTGGAAAGCAAACAAGGGGTTGATGGCGGTTGCTGTAACCATCGGTGTGTACACGTAGTCATTAATAATAAGAAGCAATCAATAAGGATTTGTTTGGTTATCGTGATTTAGGTTATATATTTATTGACAACTTAATGGCGTTGTCCGTTTACTTCATATTATCATATCCTTACCATATGATTGACTTTGAAGGGGTAGTTTTAGGATACAATTATGCATTCTTCTTCCATGGTAATTTAGATGAGCGGTTGCTGTTACTCATAATTTAAGGAAGATTTGAAATATTGATTAGAGCTACAATGCCTAAAAGCGTAGTCTGACAAAAACTTGTATTAATTCCAAGTCCGATACATCACGATGTTTTTATTCACCAATGTCAGTGATGTCCAAGATCAACTTAGAAAGTCCATTATTAATTGAAAAAGGCAATACAATGGCTTATAGTTAAATTAATGTAAAACAGATGTCTGTTTTACACTAATACACTCCCGACGCAAAAACAACGGGGTGTTATAAGTTTGACGTCTCTGTGAGTGTGTGTGTATCTGTCTGGCATCCTAGCTCCCGAACGCATGAACCAATTTTGATTTAGTTTTTTTTTAAAGGTATATTAGTCGGGAGTGTCCTAAGCTATGTATGATTAAAATCGGTTCAGCGGTTTCAAAGTTATCAGCTCTTTTGCTAGCTGCTTTAGGGATTATTATTTTTCAGTCGGGGGCTACTAAAAATTTTTAATTTTGTGTTTTTTTTATACTTGCAGATAAAGCTGAAGAGAATTTCAATTATTTGACATAGTATAATTTTGTGCTGCATTCCATATTTAAAATTCGAATGTAGAATCTGTTTTTCAAATAGATACAATCCAAACCAATATCAAAACAAACACATTCAGCAGTATTTTGTAAGTTACACCAAGCAGAGCAACTTCTCCGGCATCACAAAAAGGCGGTCCCAGACATTGGTGTTAGTTTTCAGTTTGTACAAGTACAAAGCAAGTACCCAGTACAAGCACAAGACAGCACAAACTTTCAGCACAGTCTTCTTGTTTGAATGGAAACTCGATCTGTACGACATTGTGCGACTGTAACGAGTGTCGTTATTTCTTTTTCAAAGCTATAAAGTTGCTTAAATTTGAATATAGTTACAGTATTAGTAGCTAAAAGGTAATTTGCTAGAGAAAATTGTACCTTAGATTCTTTGGTATATCTAGCAGAATACACACGTATTGATCTATGTTACAATAAAATGCTTCGGTAATATTAAAGCCGAATATAGATACTTCATAAGGTACTGGTTTCTGCCCGCGACTTTTGCTGCATGGAAATTTTGTATACAATAGTATAATTTACTGTCAGTGAAAAATTTCTTGTAATTGGACCAGTTCTTCCAGAAATTATCTCTTACAAAAAAAAGTTTCAAAGTTAGAGTGCACAGGCTTCTTCTTGGTTAGCTCACTCCATCGTCGACTTTTCTCTGTCACCTCTAGACCAGAAACCCCTAGACCAGAGTCAAAAGACTTTACCTCTTCATAATATTACTATAGATGTACCTAACCATAGATCTATCCCATTCTAATCACTCAACTCAAGCACCGTAATGGCGGTGGGTGAAATATGGATTTGCCAGTGAAAAAAAACAAACTTACTTCGAAATCCTTAAGTGCACAGTATTTATGGGATTATAGACCTGGCCTAATAAACTCTCACATGTTTTCAGAAAATAAAAATGGCTAGAATTTGTACTTTTGATACGGTAAGCTATTTAGGGAAAGGAAACATTAGCGGCCCGGGTCAGGTCAGGTCAAGTCAAAACAAATACAATAACAACTTAAATTAATTATATCATTATTCCGTTTCACATTAAAACGAACCAATTATAACAGCGTTGATTACTTCAAGGAAAACGGTTATAAGGTTACAAATAAATATAGATTTTAACAACTTGCGAAAGGTTCTTGAAACATGAAAGACGACCATTTTGTAAAATAAAAGTTGATGCTAAAGCGAATTTGTTAGTTAAAGGTTGAAATTTGAAATTCTATATTATAATTGACGATAACATAAATACAGTTATTATTATAGGTAGGTAACGTCGTTAACTTATTTAGTGAAGGAGTCAAGAATTAAACAAATTGTTAATCCAAGATCAGTTTGATCCTATTCTATGAGCCCTAAAAAGTGTCAGTATACAAAATACCCTAGAGAAAAAGAAAAACGTCAAGAAATTCACTGTCCACCACATGGTGGAATACTTTGTTGACAAAATTCAAGCCACGATAAACAAAACAAATCACTAGTTGTTTTAAAAGGCGGAAATGTATAAAAGCTAGAATTGTGTCCCTTGAAGTAGATTAACACATTAGCAATATACACGTAGTTATACAGCAAATACCAGATAGCAACAACACAGTTGCCATAGAAAACCAATTTACACTACAATAAAATAAATCATCGCAGAACTGTACCGCCCGGAACACCCGGGATACACACATAAAAAAGTTTCCCAATCACACTTGCTAGTTTGCTACTACGTAAATGTACCTTGTTATACACTATTCCTACATTTACCGTCGTAATAGTCCGTGGAAACAAGTTTAGTGGGTAGATTTTCTCGAAATTACATTTGATTTATGAGAAAACATCTATGTTAGGAAGTTCTTGTATTGTAAGCCTAATCTATTTTGTTTTTGGGCCAAAGATGTTTTTGGAAGAATTGGGACGTATTTTGTAGCTAGAAAGTTGAGGTCAATTGTAGTAAAAAATTTGATCGGCTTTTCTACCATGAATCTTGGCATTGATTTATTTGTTTTTGCTTACTTGGAAAGTTATCCCGAACTATACCTATCTACAGAAAATAACCTAGCAAAGCCGTCAATAACTTTTTCCATCAGTAATCACAAACAAAACTCATTCAAATACATTCCATTTTCATTCATAATAAAGCTTAAAGAAAACTCTGTTCCAATTTCTTCGTCGTAAATAAACTCAATAAACCAATGACAGGCTTGATCAGCCAAAGCTCAATCAACATCTAAAACACGCAAAGAAGGAAATATAATTCGCAATCCCTGGTCGTGACAGCAAAGATGTGGCTTCAAATCTGAGTTCAAAAGGCACGGAACATTAAAAATAAATAGGGGGATACTGAGGGCAGACAACGATGTTTATTCAGCTTTTAGTACTGTTTGTTAGTTCTGCCAGTGACAGTAAAGTAAAGATTCATATTTTTAATAGTGCTATGAACATATTTGCAGTCGAATAAAATGTAGAAATGTTTTTACTACCACGACGTTTTTGCGGACAGTCTAAGCTAGTTGAGTCCTTGATATAAACGATGTAGATTTAGATGTTGACGCAAATAATATTGCATGAAATGCAAAACTATATTCTGAAACCGTCAGAGAAGACGTAAGCAAGGACAATCAAATCAAATAAACGAACAAAACAACGTACCCAAATATACGAATAGTGATAAAGCTAACAAATTGCGAATTATGCTAAGGCAGCTAAAAACAATTTTTAAATCCACCCCGGAATATCCGGACTGGAAATACGGCCTACATATCCGAGGCCCAATTTGCATGGAGATGGCGCCAGAGCGACGGCCTGGGGCTTCACACTGTCATAATCCGAAACTCGGCTAAACTGATTTAAATTTTCGCCATACAATGACTCCATGCTTTGGTAGCTGTTCATACAAAGTTAGCAATGTGGCTTCCAAATCTGTATTTGCTTTTATTGCAAGGGATTAAGGATGCGAATGATTGGATTTTCATTTCGGCAGTTTTGTTGAATGGTTATTGTTTATTAAGAATTGCTCCTTGGGAACTTGGAAAGGTATAAAGGGGTCTGAATTTAGAATTTGTTAATATTTACAGTTTGTTTTTGTAGATTACAGTTAATTGTAAAATGCTTTTTAGATAGACGGGTGTGGAGAGACAGTCATAGCATCTAATTAAATCAATATTTTATTTTAGAATTATATTGTCATAACGGCACATAAATACAACTATTTTCTATTGCTATTGCTTGTTAACAAGCGTGATGATTAATGCTCGTACCTTCTATGTATAGCATGCAGTGGGACAATTACAGACTGGTATTATTGTTATACGTTATATTCCTTGTTAACCAGTAACACCTTATTAAGAAATGCAATATTCTAATTTCAAATATTGATTTTGGAGAAAGATTTACCCTAGTTCCAATACTATTACGCTCATTGAGATCCATTTTCTTAATCATTACTCAAAGTTCACAATTTCAGTAAGATAAATCCGTATTACCCTCAACCCTTTTCCTATTTTAAGAACACTTTCCCAAGCTAACATCAACTTTTATGTCGGTGTTAAAGAAAAAGTGTAAATAAACTTCTCAGTTTGTGAAATGGATCTCTTGGAGTCCGCTTTGCTCGCTCTTGCTTTAATGAAGAGATTCACAGCTTTTGAGTTTCCAGCTAAGTATGCAAATTCTTTATATTCGGAGTTACGACTTTGTGGATTTCTTTTGTATACAATCATTTCATTTATTTTAATGGGTTATACGATTAATATGGAGAAATAAAATTTGCTAAAAAACACTTTTCAATTACGTTCCGCCATTTGCCATTTCTGGCGGTTGTTACAAAGTATATACTAGTATAGTTGTCAACATAATCCCTTACAAATTGTATTCATTGACATGATCTTAAAGAAAAGACTAAAACATATTTGTAATCATAAGAGTGATAAATAAACTACCTATTTTCTTCTATTTAAAAAAAAAATTGGTGATACCGAAGTTTTAGGTTCTATATTTCCCTCTCTTTATGCGTTTACGGAGGAAACTATTTCAGGTCCTCTTGTGTCTGCCATTTTTATTTTAAAGTTGCGATAGCCAAGACAGGACAGGTTCCTATTAGTTTCTGTCGGCAGGGTTTTGTCATCTGTCTGGAAGGATTGCTTGTTTACTGGCTGGCATCTTGGGCTCAAGATTTCCTATTTTCTGAACAGCATTTGTTAAATAAATTGTCGTCAAAGACAAAGCGAGTCTCTAAGGTTTGTGGAAAATATAAGTTATGATGTATATGTATATCGTACCAGCATTGTCGTCCCAAATTATACAACAATTTACTTAATATATTTAAATTTGTTGGCCCACAGGTTCACCCACCCCTCATACATGAAGTTATGTGTTATAATTCGGGCACGTACCAATGGGATTTTTTAAATTACTGTGTGCTTTCTTAGTTCGTCTTGGACATCATTAGAATCAGTGAAAGAAAACATCGTTATGAAACCTGGCCTTATAGTTTAATATGAGTAAATCTGAAATCGCCAAACCGCTTTGAGGAAGTGTGGTGATCAATATTCGTCTCTTGTCTGTATGCGAAGAGGCTTTTGCTGTGCAGTGGGACAAATAGTAGGCTGGTATTCTATAGCTATGCAATACTTACTCTTTTTTTAAACCATCTACATCAAGAATTCCAGTTTCATATCTAAACTTATTTCAAAAATCCTTCGTAAAAGTTGGAGCAAATTCAGATTTCATATTCCACCACATTATTGCGGTAGCCAGACTCGAATACACTCGGTCGGGGTAGCGGATTTATATCATATATTTATTTCGCTTCGCCTGTAATGGCGCATTAATCTTGTGGTGCCTTTCCAATGGCATTTGACATTTCGCCTCTTTTCCGGAATTGAGATTTGTAGTTTGCTTATGTGTATATTGACCGTTTTAGATGTAGGGTTTGAAACGTTCGTCTTTTGTTTGTAATCTTTAAGATTTGAAAGTGGAGTATTCATTGGGGTCAGTAACTCCACTTCTTTATCGTTGATGTTTTATAATGGGTGGAAGGGACAACGCAACGATAGCTTTTACCACGTACAGTACATTAGTGCATGATGTGCAACCCTCGCTTTCGTGTTGGATTTTTAAAATCATGGCCAGAATCCATGGATAATGTTTAAGTTACGGTGTACCCTGTACCTATAGCAATGGGTAGCTCACCGTCCTTACGTTGCATAACGACAGGCCGTGTCGACGGCGCGTTGGTGTTCCACGCGCGCCTCAAAGAGATGTCAGCAAAAGGAAGGGGCCACTGAGGGCCGATGCCTGCCGGGGCTGCGGGTTGTTCGCAAGAGATACCGCGCCCCCGGAACGCAAAGGGCACAAGAAGGAACATGGGTGGGTTTTAGTCAGTAAAAGTCTGACACTCCCTCCCGCCCCGCCCAGGGCGGGAGAAGTTATTTGATGATTTCCCACCCACCAAAAAAAAAAAAAAAACAAAAAAAAAAAAAAAAAAAAAAAAAAACCCTGTACCTATAGAAATTCTTTCCCTGCTCTCACTTCTAATTTTTTTGATCTGCGGTAATTTTATAAGCGCCTGATTTGTGGACATACCTGTAACAAATAAAGGTGATATTTAGTACTCAATCATTATCATCAACATATCAGCCCAATGACGTCCACTGTTGGGCACAGGACTTCCTTAAAGATAGCCACAATGACCAGTGAAGATAGCGGGAAATCGCTGGATGCGAGTAGCGCAGGACCGGTCCTAGTACTTAGTAGGACAAGAAAATAGAGTTGTAGAGATTGTCTTACCAAAAAGGCAAACAGCAAGACCCATTTAGAAACTAAACAATGTTAAGTATTGTTGATAAGAATCTAAACAATATCAAAAGAGCACAGTACATTATCATACACCAACAGTTGAAGGTTACCAAGCTATAACGCATCAACTTTACGAGCATAAGCAGACAATATAGCAGACATAACACGCCATACTCGCGTTACAATTGGAATTTATGAAAAGCTAGTGTTTGTGACGGAGCATAAAATCAGAAGCATTGGTTATAGTTTTATGGGTACGTAATCGATGATAAACAAACGCATGTGGTGCTTTTATTTTTGTTTGTGTAATTGGAAAGTAATAAATATTCAGTGTTTAACATTGTTTCCATTTGGATTTTTAGTTTGATATTTGGGTATGTTATGATGTGTCTGTTATATTTGGTTTTGGCTACGAAATTTAAGTAATTACGGGGGTTAAATAGGGCGTTGTTATATCTTGAAATGGTAAGGTAATTAATTCTTAACGTTTTAAATGTTTACTTAAGTTCTTCTTCTTTTCGTGTCGATGGACCCGTATTACATTTTGTCCGATCTATATTGAGCAAAATGTACAGCTCTATTTAAGTTTATTAAAAGAGAAGAATAATATAACAGTAAACAAAGAAGTAGTAGTGAATAATGTAATAGAGAATAATGGAGTTCATAGTTTAGATAGCAAGTTAATTATGGGGTGTAGTATAGTAGTCGCCAAGAGTCGTGAGCACAAATAAAAAAAAATGGACGAATCGCGTGCAGCGTCGACAAAACCTAGAAAGGAACTCAAAAATCAAAAAATGAACTTGACATTTGTGCTCACGACTCGTGGCGACTAGTATACTGACGTGAGAGAAGTCAAAACTATCTATATAACTAAGTCAGGGGCGCTAAGTAAATAGGTTCCCTTAACAAAACAAGAACTATCAATTAGACCTTAACAGTGCTAATTACTACAGCGGCCGTAACTGATAAGTCAAAGGCAAATTACACAGTAACGTTAATTTTCCCTTTTTCAAACTTCATTAAGTCAAACGTTAATTTGAAAAGGTGAATCTTTTTGACATGTAAATTGGTCAGAAAACGCTAATTGGGATAGCCGTCGACACTGGAATTGTCAGGCATTTAGTCAAACTCAGTTTGAGCGTAGCATGTTCACTCCCAGTCCGGTTTAAACCGGATTTCGCCGCCTATAACCACTTACATCCAGTTTTGTTAGTTCGCTTTGACACTTGATTCTGAAAAGGGGACTGATTGACGTCGAATTCTGCTTTTGGGTAATGGATATTTGGCTTTTATGTGATACGTATCAATGATGATGTAATTGAGGAATTAAATTAAATTGTAGGTACAGCTGTAATTTTACATTGTTGTGTTTTCTCTCGTACTGAAAATATTGAAAACGCCGTGGATAAAAAATTGTTAGCGGGATTATGTTGAGGAATAACATCTAGTTTGGTAGCTTTAATTGCAATAAATAGACTCTGGTTCTAACCATAACCGGTCCTCATGGTTACCCCTTGGCTGAGAATAACGTAGGGTTATGTCGGCCTCTTACCTACTAAAACCAAACGGTTCCTCCTGTCCACCTGCTGCCACATCTTAACACAAACTATACCTGTAAATTCGTGAACAATGGTGTGGGTTACATGTGTAGTAATATAAATATGGAATATATTCATGTATAACTTTATTTCTGTCTCGAACTGCCTCGGTAGTCTAGTGGTCTTAAGCGCGATTGCTACGCTAGAGGTCTTGGGTTCGATTCCCAGGTCGAGCAGACATTGTTATTAGGTTTTTCTATGAAATTCTCACTAGCTGCTTGGAGTTAGGATTTGTGCCGCGTTTATTGGCAATAGGCTCGCCCCCTATTACATGAGACTTAAACATACCGGCGAACTGTGGGTGTACATTGGTACACCTCTGCCTAACCCTTCGGGGAATACAGGCGTGATGGTATGTATGATGGTATGTCTTTCTAAATATTGTGCTTATTTAAGAATTATTATTAGTTTGGTTTGGCATGTAACTGTTTATGGTTCCTAACAAATAAAATAAAATAAAATACCTACCTAAATTAACAATCGTATTCCAGATTAGATTCCACGAACAAACAAAACCCCAACAGAATAAAACTACTCGAAACAAAATCAAAACCTCAATGGTGATTTACGAGCTGCAGGGTGAAGGGAAATAAGTGTTACATTTCATACAATAGCCATTACGAACATATTTCATTTTGACGTTTAAAGCCTTAGAAGAAACAAAAATATCAGAAGGTTCACCTCTGGGTGAAGCAAAACTTCAATACAACTTAAATTGACGTAAAACTTATTTTTTAGAAAGAATAGGACATAATATTGGGTAGAAACAAAGAGTCCCTTTTAGTAAGACGTTGTTTTAAGAGATAGGCATTTCTTTTTATGAATGAGATATCATCAAACGACTTCTTTCGCTCTGGGCGGAGCGAAATGAAGTATCCGACTCTTACTGACTAAAACCCATGCGTGTTCCTCTTTATGCCCTTTGTTTTCAAAACCGTGGTTCCTTTTTCGAACAAATTCCGCAACCCTGGCAGGTACTGGCCCTAGCGGGCCCCGTCTATTATCCTGACATCTCTTTGAGGCGCGCGTGGAACTCAACTTGCCGTCGACCCGGGAAGAGTGAGGTATACAACTTTCATCATCATCATCATCACCTTTATGTCAGCCCAACGACTTCCACTGTTGGACATAGAACTCCCCTAAACATAACCATAATATACAATTTATATATAAATCAATAGACAATTATACTTTTCCGAATTTAACGCCATCTATCGTCAAACCAAAAGGTAACAAAAACCATTTTATTTGATGGTGTATTTAAAATATTTGAATAGAATGAGTATATTAGAGGAAGTTTTACAGAAAAGTTGAAAGGGAACCGTTTGTCTTGGTACGGGCATGTGAAGAGGAGGAATGAGACGCATGTGACCAAAAGAGTTATGAATATGAATGTGGATGGATGGAGGGGAGAGGGAGGCCAAAGAAAAGATGGATGGATTGCGTGAAAAATGATATGAAAGAGAAGGGAGTCAGCGATAGCATGACGGTTGACAGGACAGCGTGGAAGAAGAAAACGTGTTGCGCCGACCCCAAGTAACATGGGATAAGGGCAGGAAGATGATGATGATGATGAGTGTAAATACATTATTTGGCAATACTAGACAGAAGATGCAAGTAACTGTGTCATATTTCAATGGTGGATTGTTTCAAACCTCTGATGAGAAGCAGATAGGAATGGAGTTGTATGGTCACACCACTTTAGAAATAGTTGGGTTTTTGGAGTGCTGACGCTCCACTCGATTGGTCCGTTAGTCGTACCGATCGCGTGCTTGTCGGCGCCCCAAAAAACCCAGAAAGGAACAAAAAAATTAACTTGACGTTTGTGCTCACGACTCCTGGCCACTGATATACGCTACCGATTTAAATTAGCGCAAATTTTGTTTGACAACTGTTGGATGAAACATTTAAAGCAAAGCGCATGCACAAAATAACAGCAGATTCTAAAATCACAACTGCATTCTCTATAATTTGCATATTTTGAGGCATTGTATGAACTAGAACTTCTGTTCCTTCCAATTTTATGTTGAACAAACAGTAGCTATTGGCTTAACGCATATCGAATGACTGCGAAGCCACTTAAAAGTGCCCGTAAAATATTTAATCTGTTAAGTTGGTCATAAATATTTCGGCATAAAATCGGAGAAGGGTCTAAGTTCGGCGTTTGTTTTTCTTTTCCTATTCCAAGATTGGAATAGGATATCGAAGTCGTAATTTTTGGGAGTGCCGAAAGACGTTTGGGTTTAGAATTGAGATAAAATGCTGCTATCTTTAAATTATATCTTACTAGGATTGAAGATAATAGAAGAATCTCCATACTTAAAGGAGCTTATAGATTAAGAACGATTAAACATGAAAAGAATTTGCTTAGACTTGGTAGCGGATAGCTTACAGCGAATAATGATTATGTTAGAGTGACTACATCATTATTTTGCCTAGCGACGTCAGAATATTAAAATTTATTGTGCAATCTCTTGGAAAGATTGAAATACAGGGGCCATAGGGTCCAAGTGCTCACCTAATTTTTTGAGACATCCTCGTGTCGACCAGCCGGCTGGTGATGTCTCGAAACAAGATGACCACTCGGATCCCATAATGTTTCAACCTCAAACGGTTATTTCATATTGATATCTTTTTAAACGCTACAAACATCAATCGTAATAAATGATGAATGACTTCTCAATATTGAAGCATCCAAAATAAACTCTCCACTCTCAACCAAATGTATTCCTAAAATCAATAGTGTTTTATTTTAAGCTCTCTCAGTGGAGCGAAGCTACTGTTATTTAAACTGATGTTCCTCAGTAAGCTAAGCTTCGGATTACCACGTCAATTCTATCTATTACGCAAAACTGACCTCGATCTCTCAACCAAATTATGATGTGAGAGCGAGAGAGCGACATCCCTTTTCTAGCAAAATTAAGGCGAGTGACAGGGATGGTTATAGTTTTGTTCCCTTCATCTTTGATGGATTCTAGTGTTCTGGGAAAACTATTTGTGACGGAAAGTCCTAGTTTAGCGTTAAAGCAATTTGCATGCGTAATTTTCTGTTAGCTATCTAATTTATGTGTTGTTTTAGTTCAACTGGAGTCATTAGTGGGTGCTAGTTTATTACTGAAATACGTATGATGTTGGAGAGTTAATTTGGTATTTTTAGAGTTCAGCACCCAAAGGGAGCCAAACGGGGCACTATAACTAAGACTCCGTTGTCTGTTTGTTCGCCCGTCTGTTACTTTTTGAACCCTAATAGGTGGCACTTGAAACTTTCATAGTTTATGACTGTTAGATTTTTAAAAATAAATAAAAGGAATGCCATTATAGAATGACATTGTAATATCACGCTACGTTTCACGGGAGCGGAGCAGTATCCATAGACAACTTTTAACTTATCGCGAGTGAAAGTACCACGCCTACGAAGTCACCGGCAAAAGATAGTACTAATTATTATTATAGTCCAGATTTCCTCACGATGTTTTCCTTCACCGATCTTAGTGACGTCCAAGATAAACTTAGAAACTAGGAACATATAAATTGATTGGATTAGCTTCTTCAAAGCATATTTCTCAAGTCTGAATAACAGTAACATGAAAATATCTACCAACAAAATTAGGTCAAGAATGAAAACAAACGATTCAAATGTTAAAAACAAATGACTCCAGCTCTTTCTCTAAGATCTTTTGTTTCACGAATGGATGACACGGCGCGACAAAAATTATTGCCATCGTTAAATAGTATTAAATGAAGAGGATTTTATTAAGTAACTCCCTCTGAAGAGGGTCGCTTTGTGATGGTACAGAAGGAGAAATGTCTAGGCTTAAATATGGAGTTGTTTTGATTCTTTTATTAGACGTTTGTTATCAGGGTTTATTAAAGTTATTAACCTTTTCGCGGGACTTCGTCTACGAAGGCTTAAGAATTAAGCCCGAGTCCTAGCTATGCGCCTTTAGTTCACGGGAACAGAGTAATGGCATTTAAATCAAGCTATGGTCATGCTGGACCAATATTAGGAATATGCTAAAATTCAGCAAATGGCAAACAAAAAATTGGTTTGTATGCTCGTTATTAAGGTCATCTATCTATCCATCTATCCTCACAAACTTTCGAGTAAAGGTCTGATAAGCAAGCGTAGTGATCAATGCCCGTGCTATCTCTGTATGAGTAGAGGCCTCTGCCCTGCAGTGGGACACCTAACAGGATGGTGTTATTACTACTCGTGACTGCAGGCTGTTCGAAAGAGATACCGCGCCCCCGGAACGCAAGGGGCACAAGAAGGAACATGGCTGGGTTTTAGTCAGTAAACGTCTGACACTCCCTCCCGCCCCGCCCAGGGCGGGGGAAGTCATTTGATGATTTCCCATGCGGAACGAAACATTTATTACTATGCATTGCTGCACATGATCATGTAGACAAATACACAGCCATCAATAAAATTACAAGCTTAAACACACGTCTTAATCAAAGCACAAATTGATACCATTCACCCTTCTATAAAGGTGGCCGTCCATGAACGGTAAACAATTTTTCAATAATCGTTGTCTAGACGGTGTAATGCGAGGGCGACCGTGGCGACACCTAACGGCTAAACAACTACCATTATCATTACGATAGAGCGTGATGGGTTTCATTAACACCGACGTGAAGCGAGAATTTCTCAATTTATAGAAAATTAAAAGGACAGTTAACGCCTTAGAAGACTGTAAAAAGTATCTTAAAAAACCGAGGCAAATTTTGAAAATAAAAAACATTCGAAAGAAAAAATCGTGAACTTTTCTTTTTTTAAATTTTGACACTGACATTTGAGTAAAAATATATTTAAACAAAGAACGTTTTAAAAACAAAGTTAAGAACGTATTTCGTTTAACACATATAATTAAGACTAAAGTTTAATTGAAATCCATCTTTGTGAAACTAATGGACTGTAAATTAGGAGTAGTTATTTTTCCACAAATTCTCACTCTATTACAAATAATAATAGTACAAAGTAACGATGATGTATGGTCTCATAGATTTTCAACGCACCTATTATTTGGACAGTGTTATTGATATTGTCACGCGATGGTGGGAGGGGGGCATAATGGCTTAAATTAGGAGCTATGGCTGGTTTGGTTAATCAACTTTTTAACTTAGTAATTACATTTACTCATTTTAAAAATAAGAGTAAAGTAACAAAAAAGAATGTATTTTTTGTAAAAAACGAACAGTTATTACGATAAAAGTAAGGTTCTTCCAGACAATAGTATCAATTTTCTTTTTTATAAAAATAGTAATTGGTAAATGGATGCTACAGTCCCGAGGCCTTTCAACTTTTTATTCTCTAAGGACATAATGGCATTAAAAGTCAATTATTTTCAGCCTACATTTACTAAAAGAAACATAAAATAAAAGCGAAAAATTTCAACAGTAAAGTGGACTTTGACAACACAGTTGGCGCAGTGGCTGAGCGATTGGCTGCTACGCTGCATGTCATGGGTTCGATTCCCGAACGAAACAAATAGTTGTATGGCTACAACAGATAATTGTTCCGGATCTGGCTGTTTGTGTATGTAGGTTAATATGTTTGTAAACGCACCCATGGTACGGGAGAAATTCATAGTGTGGGGAAAAGTATTTTTTATGTAAGCTGAACAACAACATGCTCAAGTAGAACTTTCATTAAAAAAATAACAACATTTTTTCAGTAAAATCTGAAAGGAATTTTAAACGGTATGGTGTTCTAATAAACGTGATAATTAACATAGTATATCAGTCCCTGACAGTTATGGGTTTTAGGGGTTTCAAAAAACCATTAACTTTTGACTCGCAATATCTACCATCTAAATTAGGTGGTACTAATGTCCTAGTAACACGATGTTTTTGGTGATTTTGATTAAAATGGTGATTAGTGGACAGGTAGTGGCATTCTGATACAAGTGCTTGTTGTTGTATAGATCGACTGATGTTATCGGATAAAATATTATATGCCCTTTTCGTTTGCTTTCGGAAAAATATGGACTTAGTTTTTGTGATAGATTGCGTGAAAGTAGTTAATTTTTTTTATTTCTCCCTTGCTTTGAATTATATCATCTCATAATCACCATCATCATCTGATGATGATGATGGTGATGGCTGATTATGATGATTCATAATCAGCCGAACGATGTCTACTGCAGGACATAGGCCTCCCCTAAAGATAGCCACAATGACCGGTCTTGCGCTGCCCACATCCACTCATTTCCCGCAACCTTTACTTTTGGTATCATAATGCTATAATTATGATATATTTTTTTAACCCTTTTGCGCAATGTCCCCATAAAATCACGCTTCAATTTAAAATTAAAGTTGCTGATATACAAAATGTGCAACACGGAAATACCCGACAATATCAAAAAAGAAAATTCTCGTTAACCCTTTACACGCGGCGTGACGGTCCATGTTGACGGCACAAGTTTTCGACAGTTGCAAATTAAAATGGCGGCCGGCCGTGCGTGATCGCTCCAACCGAGCTCACCGCGTAATCTCTTGCGGCGACGTGACTCGAATGTCGCGTGACATTTCACCTTTGTCTTGCCCAAAAATTGTGAAAATGTTTGGTGTTTGCGGGACTTGCCAGCTGCTCTTAAAGGATTGGGTTTTTGAAGTTGGCTATTGATGAATTCCTGGTGGATGATGCCTGGCATATTTTTTTTTGGTTTACGAAATACTTTATTTTCTTTAACAAGGTTTGACTACTTAACTAGCGTCTGAAGAGCATGCTTTTGGGAAAAAATGCCTATAGTATCAGACTTCACTCTTCCATTACTTATATCTATTTGACCTAAAAACCTTACACAGAACTGATTAAGGTTGTTGATTTAACACACTATTATGTAAACAAAAAAAAAAGGAAACAAGCATAAATGGCATTAATTGTACAAAATATCGACAGTTACAATTGTCAAAATAAATATGTTTTTTATTAACGTCTTATAATTTTGATTAAAAAAAACTTTTATTATTTTAATAAATGATTTGCTGTCACTTTAATCCCCTTAGAATTCAAAATTGCTTAGGTAACAATATCCAAAATTCAGCCCCAACTAGCCTTTAAAGTTTAACCCTCCCGTAGCCATAACAAGCTACACCAAACATTGTCAATATTTACCAGAGCGCTAGTTTGCTTGACTTCTATTAAAGCCCGAAGGGATCCGGTAATGGTAACTAAGGTAATCCTAGGTCTGAGATCGTGAGCGCCCTGAGACAGACGGTCGGATAGACAGGCAGCTTAGCTACAAATATAGACGCTGATTAAAAGGGTTAGAACGAAAGGTGAACATGTAGAATTACAAGACGTCTGGTGGAAATAATGATTGAAGAATTTAGTGTCTTCTGCAAGAATATTCTGCTGTATTTGTTGTTATATTGCTTGCACAAGTAATAAAGGGAGTTTATTTATTTAGCAGTAAATTGAAATTAGTAGACTGTCTTAGTCTTCGTCTTAGTTAAGTAATAAAAGCGTAGTCGATGCAGTAATAACACGTTATTGAAAAACAATTGCAGTAGAATTTTAAAATTTTAATTAGAACTTGCTTATGGCTGGCATTTCGTTTGCGCAAATGTCGGTATTCTCGGTTTTATGTTATTTGCGCAGAACCCTAATTATTTTTCTAAAATAAAACTATATTATGTTACTTTTAATAACAGCAGCTATATACCAGTGAAAGTCACTTCAAAATCGGTCCAGCCGTTTCAGAGATAAACTGGAACAAACAGACAGAGAGACAGACAAAAAAAAAACACATTTTTCCTGCAATTATTACATGTAAACATTAATATTTATTTTGGAATAAGCTGTTATTTCGACATTACAAACAGACACTTTATTTTTATTAATTTGTATTGATGTTTTTAAGGAAATATCAGTCGTATTACAGCAAAAAAATCCTCAAGCCTCGTGATCATTACGGTCGAAAATTGGTCATAAAATATTACCATGAAATTGGCAGCAGCAAGTCGTAACACAAAAACGATACGACCAACCAATAAACTTTAAAATTAGCTGAACACTGAACCAACACTTAAAACGAAATAAAACGCGCTTAAACCTCCAATAATCTGGCCAAACAATCAATTTTCCGGCTCAGTTCATCTCTGTGTACGAACACTGCAAACAATAGGAGCAGCCTTAAACCGTCAGAGAAGTGTTATTTACTCCGTAGAATCACGGCACTTGGTCGACGCGACCAGAATACCAAGTGGTGTACGGTTACAGGAGGGTTAAGAAAAAGTGCGGGAAAATATTCGATATTATCGTTTTTTGATTGTGGTTCCTTTGTTTTTTTTTTTGTTTGAGGTGTTGTTTTGCGGTCAATATTTTTGTTGTAATCCGATTTTGAGGTGTTTGTGGAGTACCATAAGAAAAAAATAGATATATTTTTTCTTCCGATAATATTTCAAGCTACAGTCTTCCTTTAGAAGAATTTTCTTTGCATTGCTTCTTTTGCTACGTGAAAACAACGGTTCATTTATCTTTGATGATAATTTTATTTCTTTAATAAATCTTCCTTCTATTTTAAATGCGAAAGATAGGATGGATATAACTGCCTCGGTAGCCTACTGGTCTTGGGGTCGATTCCCAGGTCGACCAAAATTGTTATTGGGTTTTTCTATGAAATACTCAGTAGCAGCTCGGAGTTAGGTTTTGTGCCCCGGTAAATGGCAGTAGGCTCGCCCCCTATTACATGGGACCTAAACATACCGGCGAACTGCGGGTGTACATTGTTCCACCTCTGCCTACCCTTCGGGGAATACAGACGTGATGGTATAATGAGGATGGATATTTTTTACTCAACCACGCCTGAACGGCTGGATGGATTAGGATGAAATTTGCCCCAGATAAAGATTATAGTCTAGAGCACATAGGCTACTTCTTATCTCGAAAAATGAACGATCCCGCGGGATAGTGTATCAACTTTTACGGGAATGAAGATGCATATAGATCGTTGTCGCTAAGTGTGTTACTCTTACCGAAAAATACTTTAAAAACATATAAAATTAAAATATTACATAATCGCCTTATCCGTTACTCCCACACACCTCAGAACATTTCCACCAACAATTACACGAACAAAGCTAATCCCTTTAAAAGCGCATTTTTATAAAAACAAAAGAATATGACAAGCGTCCGACATTTTTCTCTTTTACATCTGACGATGTAACACAGGCACAAAAGTTCCGCGGCGTGGACAAAACGTCGCACACGACAATGCACTCACACTGCATGGTCTGTCAAACACAATTAGCGCTAAATTCGCTTAACGATGGCGCGTCGCAGTTGCAGGGTTGGGGCCAATTTGTAGAGTACGCTTGTTAGGCACACTGTGGAGTCGCGACGTTGTTGGACTTTCAGTGGAAAGTAGTGGAAACTATTCGTTGCAGACTGGAATATTAGTTTGAATGACAATTTAGTTAAATCTGAAGGACCCTTAAATTAACTTATTTAAATCCAGTACAGGATCTGACTTGCTTAATTAGGTGGTAGACCATTAACCAATAATTCAAGGACATCAATTGTAAAATTAGAGTTTAAGTTTGTCAATTGAGTTGTCAAAAAAGTGACATCGCATTTTGACAGCTCATTAAAAATATGTCAATTGATTGGTAGTGTCCAATACTCAAATTATATTGTGTTCTTTTCAAGGTTATCTTGGACATTACTAACATCGGTGACCGAAAACATTGTGAGGAAACCTGGACTTATAATTAGTATATATCTCAAATTGCCGATTCTCCTTGATCAAGTTTGGTGGCTTCTACATACCATCACGCCTGTATTCCTCTAAGGATTAGGCAGAGATGTACAAATGTACACTCACAGTTCGCCGATATGTTTAGGTCCCATGTAATAGGGGGCGAGCCTATTGCCAACCGGGCACAAATTCCAACTCCGAGCTGCTACTGAGAATGTTACAGAAAAACCCAATAACACTTTTTGCTCGATCTGGGAATCGAACCCAAGACCTCTAGCGTAGCAGTCGCACTTAGGACCACTAGGCCAACGAGGCAGATGGTATGGTGGCTTATCTGTGTAAGAAAAGGCCTTTGCCCTGCAATAGGATTAGAAGGTTGCAACTGATCTCCCTCCAAACAATAACAAACAGTTCTTCCGGAATTGAAGATGTGCATTACATTTTTAAGAGCATTTCCTGCAATAAGCACCTGTTTGTAACAGTAAACTTCAGGCTAAGTTCCATACGTGCATCCATTGCAGACAATTTGCAAAGTGCGCCTGTTACGACTTGTGATATGACTTGTGAGTGATGCAACACGTTTGGTGTTTACCTCTGTTGCTAAATGCAGTTGGAAACTTGGAATTTTGAAGAAGATGTACGAAATAGTTTTCGTGTGTGAAATGTGATGAGTTGTAATTAAAATTTCGATATTATTAGATTCTGCTCGCGACTTTGTGTGCGTTAAAGTTGATGTACTATTCCACGGGAACCGTAATTTTTTCGGTAGAAAAAGTAGAGTAGGTGCTTTTCCAAACTATAATCAATTTTTGTGCTTTTTTAACCCCAACGCAAAAACGACGGGGTGTTATAAGTTTGACGTGTCTGTGTGTGTCTGTCTGTGGCATTTTAGCTCCCGAACGCATGAACCGATTGAGATTTAGTGTTTTTTGTTTGAAAGGTGTATTAGTCGGGAGTGTTCTTAGCTATGTTTGATAGAAATCGGTTTAGTAGTTTCAAAGTTATCAGCTCTTATGTTAGCTGCGGTAAGCATTTTTAATCTTCTGTTGGGGGTTACTTAAAATTTTTAATTTTGTGTTTTTTTTTATCTAGATGCGTTCAGTCATTTCGGCGCGATGGAGTAACGGACATCCATCCATTCAAACTATCGCATTTATAATAGTAGTATGAAGCAAGATTATTACCATCTACAAGAAAACCAATTGTTTTAAAGATTTGACTTACATTTTGGTGTTAGATTCCCCTCAAAATGGAACATAACAACAATAATTATTTAAAGAAAAAAGAAATAGCCTATGAGAATCGACTTGTAGCTTTCTATTAGTGAATGAATTTGTAATCGGACTATTATTTTCAGAGAGTACCTCTTATAAACTAAAAATATAAAATAAAACAAACTCTACGGCTTTATAATAGATTTGCTTTTTGAGCATTTACAAACATTAAACTTTTCTTCTTGTTTCTTTTCTAATGGCAAGACTTTTATTTCGATATGGCGACTCGTGGCTCCTTCTTCGATCGACTGCTTAAAAATACTATTTAGGGAGTAGGGTTTATTACATATTAAAACCTTACATTGAGTTGGTTTAACCATGAATATGGTATTAATGTAAACCTCCCCAAATTAAATCAACAAGAACAAGGTAGATTCAAATTAAAAATTTAACCTGCTTGTTAACAACGGCGCTAATTTTCTTCCCAGCACGAGAAGGGTTAATATTAATGAGCTACATGTTCCTAATGCGTACAGCAAACATTTGTTCAAATCTGCATCACCATCTTAATGAGAACCCTTTAAATGATGTCAAAATTGTTTGCTAGAAGTTCTGGTAAAAGTTTAATTTTGAACTTTATTGGTATGCTTTTTTAAGTCACAATTTCAGTGTACGGTTTTTATCTGCTTTGGCTAGGTATGATGAAGGGCCGGACAGCAGTTAGGTGTCCGAAAAATAGCTTTTTTTTTAAGTTATAGCTTGAATTATGGATTAAGATGGTAGCAATTTTGGGATTTTTTGAAACAGGACTCACTGGAATTGGTTGGAATTGGTTGGTTGGTTGGTTGGTAATTTTTGGTTACAGTTTAGGCTGCACGAGATGTATCCAAACGACAGCTCCATTAGTCCTCCCCATTATTTCTATGAGTCATATCTATACTACCCTATCCTACCGAAAAATTATCTTTATGTATCGTATCGTATTATTTATTGTATGAATGTACCTGTACAACTTATTGTAAAACATTTTTTAAACTCCCGACTCAAAATGAGGGTTGTTATAAGTTTGACTTGTTTGTATGTCTGTCTGCGGCACCGTAGCTCTTAAACGGGTGAACTGATTCTAATGCGATTTTTTTTAAATTTGAAAGCAGGTTTCCTAGAGATGGTTCTTAAGATATGTTTTTCAAATTCGGTTCAGCCGTTTCAAGGTTATCTATCAGCTTTTTTGTTAGCTGCGGTAGGGATCTTTATTATTCTGTCGGGAGCTACTTAAAATTTTTAATTTTATTACTCGTTAAAAGAGCAGGTATGGAGTTTCTTGCTCATTATTCTCCATACGAAACTACCTTTTGGAATAAGCAAACTAGATTCAATATTATTTTTTTCTTTCTTGTAAATGTTGTTCAAAAGTGCCTTTTAATGGTCTTATTGAAATAAATGATTTGACTTTGTCTTTGAAGTAAATAAGCATCCGAATACCCGTAACTGCTAGGTTCTAGGG
Source organism: Caradrina kadenii (assembly GCA_947462355.1). Taxonomy (NCBI): domain Eukaryota; kingdom Metazoa; phylum Arthropoda; class Insecta; order Lepidoptera; family Noctuidae; genus Caradrina; species Caradrina kadenii. The sequence continues at coordinate 2,374,028 of OX381678.1, read as the reverse complement.
TCCTAGGTTCGATTCCCAGGTCAAGCAAAGTATTATAGGGTTTTTCAATTAGAAATTTCTCAGTAGCAGCTTGGAGTTAAGAATTGTGCCCGGTTTAAGTCACTACACTCACTCCCCATGGGATCTAAAACATACCGACGAACTCCGGGTGAACATGGTTACACCTCTGCCTAACCCTTCGGAGAATACAGGCGTGATGGTATGAATACCCGATCCCTAGTCATAAGACATATATGTACCAATCCTATTGTCTGTTAGCAAACAAAGGATTGATGAGGTGATGCTAGTTAGTATCTGTGTGCATTTGATTAGAATTCTGGCTGTATTAACCGTATTTGCTGAGTGATTAGCTTGTTTGTAGACTCGTGTATTACTGATGAAGATGTTATTGTTATTGACATGAATGAGAAAGGTATTGTTCTTGAAGGTTTGTTGACTATCTGGAGTTACGGAGGCTGCACTGTGACGTTTTAGAATAAAGATTAAGCCAGTGTTAAAGAGATGGAGCTATACAGAAATGATTATTATGATGATTATATATTAATATTATGAGATTACCGTAAATTTAACAACAATCGCATTTTATTCCCAGTCCCAATTGGGAAGATGACACCATTAACTCTGATTAGCCGATTAATTTTTGAATACCTATAAAATTAGATTTTTAATTGCTTTGTAATCAATAAATAGTTAGTGAATTGAGATGTCAAAAAAGTGACGACATCGTTTAGTATTGTCATACAAAATAATTGATTACTTAGTGGTGTCATCTACCCAATTTGTCAAAAATGTTTCCTGACATGTATTTGACATCGCGCTTTTGACTGCTCTGTCGAGTTTAGTGGCTATTCAAAACTCAAGAGTTCAAGGTTAAAATAGTTTCTGACAATATTTTGTATTGTGAAAAACTTTATTAAAATAAAGACGAAGGAATAGGTAGAAATAGGTTTGTCTAGAAAACTAGAAACAAATAAATACAAAGAAAAATATTAATTATTAATAGATAGTCAGAAGCCGAGAAGTCTGACAGCCAGTCTTATCAAGAGGTATTGTAAGTTGGTTCTGGAGGTCAGATAGGCAGTCGCTCCATGTAAAACACTGGTATTCAGCTGTATTCGGTTAGATTGGAAGCCGACCCCGACATAGTTGGGAAAAGGCTAGGCAGTTAGTGCCTACCCTATTAATCCCGTTGCTCTGTACCATTCTTGTTACAATAATAATTTAGATTAGGTACATGAAATAAATCAGTAATATCAGGGAATACGCTTCAGTAATAAAACGATGTGGTCTTTACTTTGACATATAAAATAATAAAAACGTAATAAAAAATCTCCAATTCAATATATTCAAAATAAATTGGTCCGGGTTCCGTAGTTAACTATAAAGCGCCACCTAACATAATGAAATCGTATATCTTTCAGTGCGTAATTCAATTATACGGAGCAATCACACTCGCCCACTGTATAACAGGTGCGTTTTATACTGCCGCCAAAGGAACCCTAGTGCTGTACTTGGCGTGTGGTACAAGTGTAAGGAGGTAGAGGGTTATATGTAATTGGTTTCGTTTTGACCTTTAGATTTTGTTGGTTGTTAGCGGTAAGCAATCTGTTATTTTATTACAAGACCAAAGGTACTAATGTATCTAGGTATATTTTACTATTATTTTATCAGATTACAAATAAACCCATTCATTGGTAAAATAATTACAAGTGACAATTCAAGTCATCATTAAAAGATACTATGACAACTTTCAATTAAAAAAAGATTTCATTTTTTTTCATTTGCAGTTTGTTTATGGCTGGTAACGTCATTTTCGTCATCAAAAACACATATTAACTTGATCGGTTGTTATTGCATTTTCAATCAATTAAATGCGACTTTAATGGTCTATTTTCCCACTACTCTAACTGGCCTTCTTCATTGTCAATGCGGACTCGAAATTCATCTTAGTTCGTAACCAAAATTCCATCTTACCCACACTCCACACATCCACTCTCTCATACCTCATACCATCCACTAGAAGCATCCATAAATCGCGGAACCCTCCGGTCTTCACCGCGGCCATTAACACGCCCGACTTAGACTTTATACCGCCAAGAATAGAGTAAACAAAACTGGTGCGGTAACGCGACACGACGCGTTAAAGTTTTCGGTAGGAAGTGATTTTTGGAAATTTTATTAAAGGTACACTGTATGGTTCTGGCAATTATAACAACGCTAAACGATGTAAGACTTAATGCTGAAAGCAAAGAGTATAGTTTCGGACAATAATAACCTTATCAAACTCAAAGAACCACAATGTGGCGTTATTGGGTGTGGTGTTACGCATTTTTATATAGGCAAGTCAGAAGAGAACCTGGCAAGAACGTGGCAGCTGCTTATTACAAATTTGCTTTTTACGTTCCTAGGGAAACCTCCCTAGGAACGTAAAAAGAAATTTGTAATTAATCGATCATAAAAGTCAATTTTCTGACTGACTGACTCTTTGACAAATCAAAAGTAAATGGTTTATTTGAAATGAATGGATGCGGATGATTTTTGAACACATCTAGGTTTACCAAAACATTTTCAACCATAAAAGACTAAGAGTACAGCACCACAGCTGCTTGCCCTCAAACCCTCCGAGGAACATATAAAGCCTTCTCATATACCATTACCTCATACAATAACTCCTGCTCACAACAAAAGTGTTCCACAAAATCACTGTGTAAAAAAACAAGAACACGTCGTTGTATTCCGAGACACACCTGATGCTCTATTTATGGTGAGGGTCCGGTGATGGAGGGTTTCATGAGCAGTTGACACCTGCTTCTCCGTACTTCTGTGTTGTTTTAATTTGCTATAAACAATAGGGGAGAGTGTGCGAGGTCTATGAAAGACGTGAGAATTTTGAAGGAAAATGGTTGGTGATGCCTCGGGATGCTATAGTTTTTTTTTTCATGTCATAAAACATTTGTGAAAGTACTTATGAGACTACTTTAAAATAACAAGATCAGCTGTTCCCAACAAAAGTACATTCAGAACCGAACAGCCATTTTTCTTTTTTTTTGGAGTTGTTTCTTAATAAAAGCCGTTTATATTCGTGAGTACTTTCAACACTTGAAAGCTGGATAGTAAATCAAAAGACATGTTCGGCTTCATTTAAGGTTTAAATTCGAGTAACCAGAGAAATTACAATTAAAATTAAATTGTTCCGTAAGTTAGCGCTTTCAACCCTAATAGCGGTCCATTTAAAAATGAATCACTGGAATTGCATACAAATAGTAACATAACATACCATTACGCTTGTATTCCCCAGAGGGTTAGGCAGAGGTGTACCAATGTATACCCACATTTCGCTGGTATGTTTTTAGATCCCATGTAATAAGTGACGAGCCTATTGCCATTAACCAGGCACAAATTCTAACTCCGAGTTGCTACTGAGAAACTCATACAAAAACCCAATAACACTTTTTGCTCGACCTGGGAATCGAACCCAAGACCTCTAGCGTAGCAGTCGCGCTTAGGACCACTAGGCTAACGAGGCACTTACAAATAGTACGTCTATCATAGAAGCCGTCATCGTTAGCAGAATGTGTGTTGGCAGCAATTTATTTTACATTTTCGAAATCGTCACGGCCCGCGTTCTCAAAGTAATCATCATCCCAGCAGTTCCCTAACTACGTTTGACAAATCCGTATCGAACAGATGCGACTGAAAAAACACATCGATGTATCAAGGGAAATCTTATCGCGCGATACAAAGGAACATTTTTTCTTCCTGTATGACTGGGATAAGCCTTGCATCAACTTTTGGATACCTAAATATGAGAACTAACTTAATAATGAGAGAACGACAAATCGAAGAACCGGTTTGTTATGGAAAATCATTTTTTCACCAAAAGATGGCAATATGAAAGAAGGTCATCTTTGGGTAACGAAATTTCTTTATGTTCACGCATTTTGTTAGTGCAAAATAAACTATTTCCTCTTTCCACTACTATTATCAACGCGAAACATCCGTGGCTGTTTATTACTCTTTCATGCTTAAACGGCAGAATGGAATTAGCTGAAATTAACACACATACATATAGACATTTGTCTATGTAAAATAGGATAATTTTTAAACCGTTATTGTGTACCCGTTTTATTTAAATTAAGAACTTTTAATTACGAAATCTATGCAGACAGAGTCTCAGGCAAAACTTAGTTCTTCACCATTGAAACCACAAAGAAAAATCACAATAAAGGAACTTCGAACCACCACAACTTGAAGGTGTAATATGAAGACATCGCAGCACTCTCGACTTGCCAACAAAAGATGGACAGAACAATGGTGTATCGGTCGCCATCTTGAACCTTCGCCTGGAGTTTAATATAGTGTTCACGTCTATTGTTCCAGAAACGCTGTGAAGCAATAAAAAGCGCTGTGTGGGGTATGTGAGATGGAACTGTAGCGGTGTGCTCGGAAATATGGACACTTTTGGAAATATTGCGAAAATGTAAGTGTCGATATTTTCGTGTGACATTGCTATTGAGGTTATGGTATTGTTTGTGTGACATGTTGTTTCGTCTATTTGTTTCTTGTTATACATAGAACTAAATATTTGAAATGATCTCTAGCTGTTTTCATAATTTCCCGACCTAGTCTTGGTCCACCATGATCTAATTGGTGAGGTTCTTCAGAAAGGTTTTGTGCACAGTACTAACCGGCGTGCTTATATGACCAGATGTATGAACGTGGACGAGGCCAAAGGAGTTTGTAAGGATCGGAGTAGGTGGCGTTCTGTGATTTCTGCCTTCCCCATGGGAAAATGGCGTGAGTTTATGTATGTAAGTAGTCTTGGTCACGGAGGATAATCCCTATGGAGACTAGTCAAGTACGTAGAAGATAGTATAGAGGGGAGATATTATGGGGGAATTACACCAAAAGCTTCCTATCTCCGCTCTGCTACTAAGATTGTTTTAATGGAAATAGCCAATAACACATTGCCTAGCCTAGTAATCGAATCCAGGATTTCATAGTCGCGCTTGTGTCCACGAGATCAGCAGGGTTTCTAGCTATAGTTTTATGGTCAAAGATATTAAAACTAAAAATTTTTCCGTAGTCACTTTGATTTTTTTTGTATTTCAAAGTTAACCCCGCTTATGCTTACAGATTACACCAATCACAGTCTCTGCAGCATAAAATGTATCGATGGCACGTGAGTTCAAATTCATTCTGCGCGCGGCCACAAACCGATTAAGTCAAGGCCTACAAAAGGCCATAACCCTTAAATGCTAATGGGGTACCATAGACCCCAACATACAAAGAACACAATACACCTCACTCGGGACTGATAGACTGAGTTTGTTCAGGTAGAGGAGGTTAAGATTATACGTGATGGTGTTAATCGATTTGGAGGGTACCAAATAGACATAAATTGTGTTGGGGTCTCAATTAAGGACACAATATCCTCACACACGTCTTAAGATAAGAATGTATTTATGTTTCGTCCTGACAGCTTTGATGTCACCACAAGAAAAGGTGACACGAAAAAAATAAAATATTTTATCCGGGTTTACATTCATCATACATGCAAATTTTATTTTGAGTATTCAATTTTAAGTTGAACAATATGGGTATGATTTTTAATTTATCAAAAAAAAAATAAAAATTGTGTGCGAACATTTAAAAACGAAGTATCTGCATTTTTTGAAACATTCACTGTTCCGATTTTCACGGTTATTTTTATTTTATAAAAATAAACGTTAAATGTTAAATAAATATACTGTAGAAGGATGGTCTTTGATCAATACAAGAGACAACAATATTAATTAAAACAAACACTCTTGTTTATTTTCAATAAACTTGGTTGACATAAAATTTTCTTTCGAAACAATTTTCCTTAGCTATTCTTTGAAAACCTTCACCAATTATAGGAGCGTGAAATAGGGTCGTTTGTACCCCGTTCGCATTAAAGGGTTGAAGGTGTTTATTTTGGACTTAACACGTTATACATCGACTGTTTGAAGTAACAGGTATTCCAGTGAAATGGAAATTTTACCATTTGCTTTACCATTTCACCATTCGTGCGAAGGGTTAACATCAAATAAAGGTGAGCGTTTATTAGTTTTTTGGGACTATGTACCTTTTTAAATTGTTAAATCGGATAAGGGCAATACTTGTTAGTTTGATAACAGAGATTGCGTGTCAAGTGTATTTTGTATACCAAAATTTTAGCTTTCAATAAACTTTTTTATTTTTAATTATAAGTAGTATTGAGTTTACTAAGAGGAACATACCATGTACGCCTGTATTTCCAAAAGTGGCTTGAAGGGTAGGAAAAGGTGTACCGATGTACACCCATAATTCGCCGGTATGTTTTGGTCCCATGTAATAGGGGGCGAGCGTAGGGACGTAGTACGTACAGTTACGTAGGTGGCTAATTGAGAATTCCTTCTATAATTGAAAAGAATTCCTTCAGTTTAAATTCAAATGTTATTATTATTGTAATTGACCGAAAATTTGCATGTCATTATGTTATGATTAATTATGCTAAGCTACTATACATTGTAAGAACTTTTGTAACCATATTTACCTGCAAATAAATTGATTTGATTGGAGCCTATTGCCATTAACCAGGCACAAATCTTAACTCCGAGCTGCTACAGAGAATTACTAAGAGTAATTTTCAACTAAATGAGATAAAACGATAAAAAATCCTTACCCGTCCATCTTTAATTGAACCATAAAATATTTTGGCAAGAAACCTATCGATCTTAAGTAGAATTAATTTCATTCATATAAATTATATCCTTGTCGTAATAGCCTAATGGTTAAAGGCTGCCTCTCATGCGTAAGGCTGCGGGTTCTGGAATAACACGTGTTATTTTTAAAATAAGTCTTAAAACGCCAATTCGCCTTGAACAAGAGTGGTTATCAATGCTCGTGTCTAGTCTGTAGGTATATTAAAAGGTCATTGTCCTGCAGTGGAACAATAAACTGCCTCGTTAGCCTAGTGGTCCTAAGCGCGACTGCTACGCTAGAGGTCTTGGATTCGCTTCCCAGGTCAAAAGAGTAATTTGGGTTTTTCTATGAAATTCGCAGTAACAGCTCAGAGTTAGGATTTGTCCCCGGTTAATGGCAATAAGCTTGCCCCTTATTACATGGGACCTGAACATACCAGCGAACTGTGGGTGTACATTGGTACACCTCTGCCTAACCCTTTGATGAATACAGGCGTGATGGTATGTGGGACAATAACAGGTTGATATTTTTTTTTTATAATCTTTGGGCCATCATTATTTTGTAACATACCTAATTATCATTCTTAAAATATATAAAATCTTTGTTGCGGATAACTACCCATCTTTTCAGTAAAGCTCTTATTACTAAGGTAATAAGAGCCACAAGGGGGACAAACACACACAAAAACACACAATGTCAAACCGACGACCTATACAGTTTATAACTCATTATTTTCTCCGAAACTCGAGAACTTCAAAGGGATGTACCTACACTTTCAATATTTGAATAGCAGATTCCCTACTCAAATAATTACCCAAATTAGGGGGAGAATTTTACGCACGCGTAAATAAATGATGAGCGAACTTACCTGTTGTAGGGTTGTAAGATAAATACAAGCAGGATTTTAGGAGATATTTCAAGATAAATATGTTTGTACGTCAGTCTCTAAGAAGGTGGTGAAACATGGGGTTATGTTGAGTGTTATAATTTACATTTAGCTGTTTACACGACTTTATGACATGAATATCTGGTATATATTTTTGTTAATTTTCTTAAAAAGCCGTAGATTCAGTCTGATAAACTAAAAACATATAAAACACTTTCCCGTTGTGTAAAAAATTCAAAAGCTTTCAAATCAATCAATCGACTACTTTCTGAATTTTGCAGACTTATATACTTACGGAAGCAGAATTATTACGCAAGAAGTCATAGGTACAAATTTTGCAGTCAACAAAAAACAAAATCAACATAAATGTTTCATTAGTTTCCAAATAAAAAAAAAAAAAATAAATAAATAAAATAAAATAAATAAATAAATTAATAAATAAATTAATAATCTTCAGGATAGTTTTGTCAAATTAAACTTATCTCTCGTAAGTTATTATTTCGCATACTAGGTAGCCCTACACAAGATGTAAGTACATGGCTAAGTTATTCATAACTCAGGAGATTATAAACTTGGTTTTGATGGCGCCATACAAGACTTAATAATGTACACCAGGTTTTAGTGCAAATAAATAAAGGGGAACAAGAGAGGAAGCACGAACTTAAAGTGCCTTTTTACTAGCCAGTCGTTTCTTCGTAACGATTTTATAAAAATAAAAGTGCACTTTGAATAAATAAAGATTTACTCAAAGGGATTTTTTATTACAAAACACTTTATTTGTTTTGTCAATTTTTGTACTAGTTGGCTAGTGTCGCATCCTTTTAGGCAAGAAATGCCTGTAGTAGGAGCCCCTCTTATACATCTTATGTTTATAAAATTATATCTTTAATAAATTCTTAATTACACTCTATAATGACACCATCTTTATGTAAATACCTGTTAAACTATCAAAGAAATTCTTTGATAGATAATAAAAATATGGAAAAGCAAAGTTCGATATAATTTAAGTAAAAGAATGCTTTGTTCCGTCACAACTATCAATTTTTATGTTTTTTTTTAAAAACCCTGTTACAGACATCAAATTCATTTTTAAAATAAAAAATACATAATCTTAAGAAATATAAAACCACTAAACTAAATTATGCAAACCAAATCCCAGCAACTACCTACTAAAACAAAAACAAATTGTAAAATGCAAAAACAATTCCGAAAATCCATTTTTGAAAAACAGGTGGGTTCAAAACTACGTTACGGTGAGCTTAGAGGGGTATTCCCACTTAATCTGCATACGATAATCGAGGGGAGCGGCGACATCTGTCCTGGATCTGCATAAGTTTGAGTTTCGCCCAATTTGAGTGTGCACTGCCCTTTTGAATTTATCTGTGTGCTATATACAGGCAGTTGTCAATAACTTTGAAAAACGAAACTTGAAAACAGAAGACAGCTAATCATGTTTAACCCGTTATCGGCTATGAGAAGCGTATCTAAAACTTTTTATATGAAAAGGTATTTAAAAAAATCGTATTTTAATTTTTATGTTTGAGAATTATAAATCTTCTGTAGCAAGTATTTTATTTAAATATCGCTTTGCTTTTGTTTTAGATAAAAATCATTGTAATTGAGAAATAGCTGCATCCTTATAACATCTACACAATAGCTTTATTCCTCGATTTAAAGTAAATAGCAAATATTATTATGTCGCGTAATAAGTTTTCCACGTTACATTTTACAAAGATACTTCAAAGCTCTTTTTTTAAAGCAACACACTCTGTTATCATTTTCAACAAAACGCGTCTATACTTCCCTTTGCGACCCCTCTATTATTGCGAGTTTTCCCGAATTTTCCCCAGGTTTTCATTAGCGGGGGTGAGTTTAGTGACTTATGCAAACAATGGAAGGGTGCAAATGATAACAAGTTGCAGGCTGCAACGGACGACTGTTTATTACAATTCGTGTGTAAACTTGAATAAATCATTCGGATTTCGTTCCATGGCACTTTGGAGTGTAACGGCGTGGCTTGAATTAATTATTGATGTTTAAGGGACTAGAGATGGAGATAATAAGCTATATTTTCCAGGTTTAATAAGAAAAAATATAATTTGATTTAACTTTATGAAACAATAGGTACAAAGGCGGACTTAATGCTATTCAATCTTTTAGTTTATATTTATGCCCTGGTTGAAGGCCTTAATTTTTAAAGCAACAAAGGTAAGTCTGGTTAACCAGCAAGAATATTATCTTATGTTGATCTGTGAAAAGCCAATCAGAAAAAAAATACTTTCTCTAAAACTCAATCAAAGATGGTGAAGAGTAAAGTGACAGGTGCAATACCAGTTAAGTCAATGAAATCATGTCAAAAGATTATGGCAAACTTATGTGTTTCCGATAGCTCGTTTATTTACAATATCTTTAAGTGTTTAAAACCTCAGACAGTTTGACACGAAATAAAATCATATTATTTATTTCAAATTAAGCATTTAATAGAACTAGAATTAGAATTGGCTAGGATTCAGTCAGTCAGAAAGATAAAGCTAGATGCTCGTTCCAAATATTAGCTTTCTATGGAGAAGAACAAATAGGAAACTACAAGTTTCTTCACCAAAAACACATAATATTTTCGACAGGCACCCGTAAATGCAAAGCAAATTTTCAACAGAACATCGGACTTTTCAATTTTCTGAACACTCGAGTACAAGACGTATATCTTAAAAATTATGAAACATAATTTCTTTAAGATTTAATTAACATGTTTACACGTAAAACTTCCAGAACACAATTTAATTTAAACCACACACAACCACATTGCAATTCACAAATGTTCAACTCTGAATGTTTCCTTGAAACCGCTTAAAATTAATAAAGCGTAAATTGAATTGTACGGCCAACAAAACAATTAACTAAACAATAATGTTTAGGCTTTCGGAATGCAAAGCAAACCGTATTTACTTCAAAAAGTTTGGGTTCTAAATACCCCTAAATACCCCTTGCCCCTTTTGTGTGGGCGGCCATCTTGCATCTGTCCGAGTGTTTGTACCTAATGATTTGTTGTAATTATTTTAAAGTTTACGTTAGGTGGTTGAAATAAAATCACAAGATAATTTACCAAGCCACAGAAATAGGTTCAAAACTATGAGACATTTTCGAAATAAAGACCTCTTAAAAATGTTACAAGAAGCATCAATTTCAGAGCAGACGTCTTCAAGATTCAACCCCTAATCAATAAACAAAAAATAATTGGAAAGCACGCCGAAAACTTTTTCCGAAACTTCCCCTAATTTACATCGAACAATATTGAAAGAGCAATAAACAGGTTATAGCAAAATAACCGTCTGCTAGAGTTTAGAAAAGTAAGAAGAATTAGGGGTGAAATGGGGAAATGTTTTTAATGGGGGTGAGTTTTGGACAGAGACTTTTTTCTATGGACACCTGAAGTCTAGACTCGATGGGGGTAGAGTTTGTCGCTGGAAACTTTTAAGTGGGTTTGTTACGTAGTTTTTAAGGGTTAGGTGCAGGAAGTTCTTTTTTTTTACCTCGAGGCTGTCAACGGCGTCTTTGTATCGAGGTTTGTACGAGTTTTATTTTGTTTTAGTGGCCTGTCAATTGTTATAAACAATTTTAAAGTACATAGGCACTTGAACAACGCTATTTATTTTAGGGTTACTTTTGTTCTTTGGTTGAACATGTTCTATTGATATCAGTGATATTGTAAAACTAAGGGACTGAAAGCATGACTAGCGTTTTGCTAATATGCGATTTCTTTTTCTAACCTATACTGTCCCACAGCTGGGCAAAAGTCACCTACTTTCTCTCTCATGTTATGCGAATAATTTTTTTCAAAATAGATAAAATATTGTTCGAATAAATATCCTCTGCAGCTAATTCCACTCTGTAAGTAGTACGTACTCATATTAACTACCCGTTCTAGGATTTCCTGTGTCGTGGGAGTCGTTACACACTCAAATCACAAGCACAAACCTACATGGTCTGACGGAACAAACAAATACGCCGTACAAATGTTTGTTTACGCATAGGTATCGAACTTACCACCCAGAAGGTCCACCATCACCACGCCAGCATTTCGGAATATTTACCTGAAAAGAAGAGAAGACCATTAATATATTTTAAAAAGAAAACATTTTTAAATAAAGAACCGAAATTCGGAACAGCAATTTAAAATCAACAGATCACCCTCATTACTTAAAGTATTTTAAAATTCGAATAAAATAACACTGGCCACTCAAAGGGTTAAAACACAGTAACATGTGAAATAAATATTTCCAATTCGCGCTTAATTTCGAGGCGTTATATCGAATGCTGTGACCACCTTCCATTGCAAACAAACCTATTTGCTACCATTCACACTCTTCTTTCAACGTGATAAAGTTTAAATTCACTTAAATCTTCACCAAATACAAAGCTCGACGTTACCAAATATTCGTATGCAGTAATATCCAGTTTTATTTCAATGTGGTAAAGTGCATTTTCAGTTGTTTAAAGTGCATATAATGATGTAGTGTTGATCCGCCGACGGCTGTCTGGATATCAAAGGCTATCGGATGGAAACCCGATGAATTTCGCGAGCCATTCAATTTTGCATTGGAGGTTCGGCAAAACTAGCTTTGAGAACATGTGTAAAATTAACTAGCTACGGAAGTGAAATATTTTGCATGGTCTTTTATTGTAATTAGCAGTTAAAAGCTAGGCATTTTGCCTGTATAGTACGTTAAATTAGTGATAATTACCTTTGGGATATACATGATTGTATTAGGTTGTGGATGACCGAAATAAATACGTATTCTTCGTAAAACTTCTTTTCTTAATTATTTAAACGTCTTCAATTTTTTATCGTCTTTCGCCTTACTGTTCTCGCTCTCTTTCTCTTTCACACACCGCTGCATTCATCTTCTAGTATATTTAAATTTATGGCGCGTTCATGAAAGTCTCCAAATTAAAAAGATATATCTAAATGTTTTATTTAGCCTTGTGTTAAATCTAGAGCTATATCAGACACATGAGACTTTTCAGCTATGTCTCTGAGGTGACAAAGACGGCGGTGACCACTTAACATCAGGTGGCCATTCTGCTTAAAAATCAAGAATAATTTCACACCTTGACATCCGGAACCGCAAAGCAACCAACGTCATCACAATTAACGGGTATAATAAGACACTCAAAGGAGCTGTAAGTCACCTGTTATATTCCTCTCATCATTACGTATTTTAATTGACCTTGACGAAGAAACCTCCTTGTTAAGGAGATATTGAAGGTCAAAGGTCCAACTGTTTTGTACTATTTTATACAATCTTTATGTAAGCACATTGTTTTACGTGCTTTACATTGCCCGCTATCATAAACTGATTAGTCACACTAAAAATAAAATTCATTTCCCAGCGATAATTTACGTTCAATTTTACTTATTTTGATGTGCAAATAGCGTAGTGTTGCATCTTTTTTTTTAGTTTAACCATTTCAAAAGTCATTTAGCATAAGAATACTTATTTTAAGTAGACACGACACTTAACAGAAAAATCAACACTATAGTTTCTAAGTGCGTACTCCCCATCACCCACAATTCCCTCACTTCCTAATTTCATCGATAATTGTGACAGGAAGTGGTAATGCGACTTGGTGCAGCGGTAAAGTGACCAATTGGAGGCGGCGGGTGGTCCTCGGTCCTCAATGATCGCAAATTGTTCTAGAGGAAGTTCTGTGGGGGATCTCGGCCCTTTGGACTTTAAGTAGTCTGGTTTGGACGGGACGTTGGAGTTTTTTTGTCCTTGTGTCGTTTGTGATAAGGATATTTGAGTGTAATTAGAGTTTAGACTTAATTTTGAATAAAGTTTTTTTTTAATTCAAACTCTGTTGGAATCTGGATAACTCTGTATTATCTATTTGGAAGTAGTTGTGCCCGTGGCTTCGCACATGTAGATCACGTGTAACCTAAGAATTTTTTTTTCTTAACCCTCCTTATACTGAAGCAAACAAAACAAAAAGCGATCGAGCCATTTTTAAGTTTTTGCGAGATAAAAGTATGCATCATTTTTCGTCGAGTGAAATTTTAAGGGTCAACTAATCTCTTTCTGTAATAGCCATAGACTAACCATGGTCACTATTACAAAAGTGAAAACCATAGATAATTACTCCAATAGTTTCGTTTACCATAACAGGAAGGATTTACACAGAACATCCACCGAATGAAATAAACACGCAATTAATAAGTTAACCCGAACTTTACCGGATGAAAATGAAAAATGTCGTAAGGTAAAAAGCTTTTTCAAATAAATTTGTTTATTTCATACAGAATTCTTCGACGTCATCGTTTTTCTTTCCCTTTTTAATTGGTTGGGGTTTGCAAACAAATCTTACATATTTACATAAACAGACACAACCGGGAGCAACCATTTTTGGCCAAGCAAATATTTATTTCGTGTGGGACTCACGTCAGTTCCCAACAACAGACATACTGTATGAAATTACTAACTTCTGACTTCTACCGCGTGTTTTTTTTTTCACCTATGTTTATGTTACGTCTTTGGTTACTGCTCCGCTCACGTGAGTCGTAGCGTGATGTTATATAACACAAACTATTCCTCATGAATCTGGTTTTTGAATTTTAAAATATTTTTTCAATCCGACTGGTACTTCCAGAGATTAGCGCGTTTACACAAACAAACAAAAAACGCCCATTTTTGTTATATGAGCATAATCGTATATAAATCCTAGATTTTTGCTTATTTGGTGTTTTCGCAATGTAATTCATTTATTCAAAACATTATTTTTACAGCCACATCTAAATCCTTATATTCATAAAAATCCACAGCACCTACGCAATACCTATAATACCCCCAAAATTAGGGTTCCTTCGGTTATTACGCCAAGTCGTTGTCAGATGCAAATCAACTAGGGTTTCCGTCTTTTTCAGGGGCTGAAATATGACGGTAATAAACAGTAGCTAGGGACGCAGTTTCGTACACCTGTCGCGGTTTGGTCACCCTATTCGATATGGGAAGTCCGTGTTTGAATATTTTTATGGTTACTGTATGAATATTAATATTTTAATGAGGCTTCGGAGAGGATGGATCGCATAGAGTTTACTATGGATGTGATAAGTTACCTAAATAGTAAATAAATGATACCGTGCTAAGTTTGGATTACTATTCTTCGGGATTAGTATTCAATCTTATAAAATAATAGTAGGTACATATTCCAGTCATTTTCAGTCTTTGTGTGCTTTTCCAATATTTTAATTAGTTGTCGAAGGCAGTTTACTATTAATGATTAGGTATAAATAAAGTATATATCTGTTTTATATAAGTAGTGATGAAATATTTAAAGATCTTAAGGTATCCCAGTATTTTTCAAGACAGAGATGGTCAGGTTTTAAAGCTTCGGCAACTCGCTCTGTTATGCTTCTGTTATTACATATGTCCATAGATTGTGGTGCCTGTTAATCACCAAATGGGCTACATGACGGTTACGTTACATACCATCACGCCTGTATTTCCCGAAGGGTTAGGCAGAGGTGTAACAATGTACACCCACAGTTCGCTGGTATGTTTAGGTCCCATGTAATAGGGGGCGAGCCTATTGCCATTAACCGGGCACAAATCCTAACTCCGAGCTGCTACTGAGAATTTCATAGAAAAACTCAATAACAGAGTCGTGGTATAAAAAAAAAGATTCGTAACATTTCATTAATCAGAACAAATCCTGCTAACACATCTTCTCGAAACACACAACACAAAAGTACCCACCTACGTACCTACCTAATAAAAACAAATGATGAATACTAAAAGGTACTTGTAGCAGCAGGTACAGTAATATGCGCGAATTATCCTTATTACTTTTTTAATTTAGAGCGGGGACTATGATAAATTTGGCTGTTAATCAAACGCCTAGGGAGTCACACGTCCTCGGATTGGAAAAAATGAAATTCAAAAATAGAATGTGTAATTGGATTGAATTTTTTGAAATTCTTTTGTAGATGGCGCTCGGAGCGATTGTGCCCTTTTATGAATTTTGGCGTATTTGTCAATCGTGATGTATTGTTTGCTTTGAATCCCTTTGATGTGATCGGGCATGAAATTAGACGGAATTTTATTGAGTTATGAGTTTTGTAACGTGAACGAACGGTATTGATCGGTATTAAATTTCGACTGGATAGGAAAGTAGATTGAAAAATAGCTTCGATTTGATTACGCTGTAATTAATATACGGTATGGAAGGGACGTCGTAATGAAATCTTTTACCATGGATTTAGTACATGATTCTAGTAACAAATTTCGTCAGTTATTGAAAAAAAATCTACTGTTCTATACATTTTGACCGAGTAGATCTTGTATGGAACTGCTGATTTTTTCTTTAATAGACATCATTTAGTCTCTGGTTAGTCTAAAACCATAACTGAAGTCACGGTGTTCGTATTTATGTCCCTTCCTTCTATTAGGTGAGACTCAAAAGATGAAAGTTTACCGAAATGTATATGGCCATATTAAAATGTAAACGACGCAATTATTAAAATATCATAACGCATAAATTCCATATAGTTCACTCATAAAACTTCTACCTACAATTCCGGTTGCGACATCCGCAGCACGACCGCACAAGATTTTCCTTACATTTTAACAATTATCATTTTCAAACAAAAGAGAATTTGAATTTTAATAAAATAACACTTATGCCAATGGTAATAAAGGTCATAAAACTTCTAAAACTCTAAGCGGGTGCGATTAATTCTGAAATTTGCATGGCAATTGCATTAAAACAAACCGTCGGTAGAGGGCGTAGTTCCGTTTGAACCCTCACATCGTCCCCTTAGTATTTGCCGTTGATTTCATTCGGTATATTTCCTAATTTTATTGTATTTATGATGATGTCTCTTATGGTTTCCGTTCTAAGTATTTAATGACTTTGTTTGGTAGTACAGAATGGTGCCATAAAAAATGATATTACAGCTTGGTGGCCAAATAAAAGATAGGTGGACTGTGTGACGAATGACATGAAAGAGAAAGGAGCCAGTGATAGCATGACGGTTGACAGGACGCGGCATGTGAGAAGAAAACGTGTTGCGCCTACACCAAGTCACATGGGATAAGGGCAGGAAGATGATGATGGACACTCGGCCAGATTTGGTCAATTTCAATATCGGAAACCAGCAGTGCTATTCTGTAAAAAAAATCCTTTGTGAATTTAGATGAAGTATGATGGTATTCAAAGCTTGCTTCAAGAAATCCTATCAGGTTAGATGAAAGCTCACCTTAACTTCACTCTACTTGAATTCCCTGAGAGAGATTTTTTATAGTGTAGTCCGGTTGATTCCTACCTGAATTCTTAAGAGAGATTTTCACAAAATACTTTTGTCGGTTTATACCACGCACCGAAAGGCGCAGTGTGAGAAGGCCCCCCACGAGGTGGACCGATGACCTGGTAAAGGTTGCGGCAAATCGCTGGATACGGGTAGCGCAAGACCGCTCATTGCGGCTATCTTAAGAGGAGGCGTGGTATATCCAACATTGGATGTTGTTCGGCTGATGTGTTGATGATAATGATTACTGCTGGTTTTTGATAACAAAATTTTTTGCATCTGAGAAACATCGACTTTCAACGTTGCAGTCAATCAAAACTAAATTATAATATAAAACTGCCTCGTTAGCCTAGTGGTCCAAAGCGCGACTGCTATGCTAGAGGTCTTGGGTGCAATTCCCGGGTCGAGCAAAAAGAGTCATTGGGTTTTTTAGAAATTCTCAGTAGCAGCTCGGAGTTAGGATTTGTGCCCGGTTAATAGCAATAGGCTCGCCCCCTATTACATGGGACCGAAACATACCGGCGAACTGTGAGTGTATATTCGGTATACCTCTGCCTAACCCTTCGGGGAATACAGGCGTGGTGGTATGTATAACATAAAAAGGGAAAATAACACCTAACAGTAGTAAACCTATTCATAACAAAAGTAGAAAAGTTACAACGTTCAATTAACTTAAGAACACAAAAATCCGCTACGAAAATGTAAAACTCACGCAAAGGAATCATTTGCGTCAATTGTTGAAAGTTGTGCTGTATGACAAATTATGTTCACCCCTATGCAGTTTTTTTTAGCTTTGGAGGGTAGAGTTAACTAAATGTATTTAGTGGACCACTTGTTTATCAATGTATATAATTTTGCAGCATTATTTCCAGTGTGGCGTTTTTCTAACCACTGCGTGGGCAGTTTAGATAAATATGCTTAGTTTCATATAATGTAACCAGAAAGTCTCAAATATCTCTTTCAATATAGGTTGTATTAATATTACAATAAAAAAGAGTAGATACTTAGTCTAATTTAAGGCAAGTACAATAATTTCATTGAAGAATAAATATGTACACCAAATGATACTGTGATACTTATGTAGTATTACAAAATTAAACTGCGATTCTAGGGTCGCCAGACCTTTAAAAACTTCAGGAATGCTAAAATGACGTACGTCTAGAGTTTTTTAAATATTGGACCAAAGGAAACAATTACTATAAGAAAAAAAAAATACTATTTTCTTTTATCTAGCTAATATTGTCCCACTGCTAAGCAAAGGCTTCCTCCATCTCCTTCCAAATATTATTTTCTTGCGCCGCCTCAAACTATGTAGTTACTGTTAAACCAAACATGATCCAAAATTAAGAATCCGCAGACATCTCTCCTCTATTTTATTAACCTTAACAAAATTAAAGCGACTACCGACAGACTATCAATCCTGTCTAGTTTACACCGAATTATCACGATCCTTGGTCTCCCGTAAACTAATTTATCTACCCGTCTGTTTATAGTCGCACTAATTTCATAAGACCCCTCCCCCCGCTTTGTTCTTGTATCGCCCAGAACATTGTCATAATTTATAATAAACATAACTGTATGGAGGGAGGTGGTGTTTAGATGTCTGGCTGTAGTACCTTCAGGATATAAATGATAAGTGCCAAGAGTTCGTGGTTGAGAAAACATGTGTTGGAGGTAAAAATATAGTAGTTGGCTCTTTTTCGTTGTGACTGTGGCATTCTGTAAAGTCTTCCTTGGTGAGTTAAGGTGAAGTGAGCTTGAAATAAGGTATCAATCAACAGAATCGTGGAATGTCCGGTCACCTCAAGCTGACTTTACAGAGAAATAGTTCTTGACTGTCAACATCTCCGATTGTATTCCGTTTGTCGTAGATGAAGAATAAATGCATGACTTACAGATTGATAATTCACTTACGGTCGGACTTAATTCACTGAGTGGACGTACTTATGCACACTTAAAATAACTTTCAACATGGGGCCAAAAAATACAATTCCTTACAAAAATGCACTACAGCACGATCAAAATGTTTCGAACAGCAGATATATTTTCATCGAATTGGTCTCATGATAAAAATTGTTCGTATTCATGAGTATTTTAACCTCCTAGAAGATACTCAATGATTTAACAGCCAGCCTGTATATTTTCAATACAAAACAATACGTAATTACAAACAAAATTTTAGCATGAATTCTTTTCCTTTTAGCATCGCCAAGAAAAAGGCAAACAACAAGAAGTCAAATAACGCCACTATAATTTTTAATACGATCATGTTGTACTCTGTAGTCTACTGTAACTAACAATTATTTGCTCTATAATAGTCTTGTCTGACAAATATAAGGAAACTTTGCAACGAAGGCGGAGTTGCCAGCCAGACAATATTTAATTCAATTAAACTTGCGCAGTCCCTGCTTATTGTCCAGGACAAAACGAACAGAAAGGTTCAAAAAGAATACTAAATGAGGCGTATTTTCAATATGATATACGATAAAAGTGAATGCTGTTAGAACCTTGTGTGCTTGTGTGGTGTATTCTTGCATTATCTAATTTGCTCTTTGTGACTTGATATTATTACCTACCGGTGTATTTTATACAACATGTTCATCTGCAATGCTATTCTGTAAATATTCTTCGGTGAATTTAGGTAAAGGGACTCGGTGAGTTAGTTTCAGGTGGAATGACAGCACTAAGCTCACCTCAAACTCACTTCATCTAATTTCAACAAGGGAGATGTTGACCAGAGTAGACCAGCTGTATTAGCTTTTACTTCAGATGGGTATTGGAAAGGTTGTTGTCCCATCCACGTTATGATTCTTACATTCAATGTCATCGTTTTCAGTTATGGTTCTTACGGACATCTTTCTGCATTATGGAAATGCCATCTGCTGATTTTTGTAGACTTGGTAACAAATCCAAGATTCCATATTATCTTCAAAACAAACATAATATCTCGAATTAATCTCCTCGCTTAAAATTTAATAACAATAAACACCTGTCAACTAAAATTAAACCTTGCTCACACGTATGACGACTAATAACTTCCCCCGGCGTCGTTTATTAAGAAACCGCTGCACCCGTTGCAGTCTCAATAATGGCTTGTCACTCGCGCGGTCGCCGCCATATTGTGACACCATCTTGAATTTGAGGCTTCTTCACGGGCTGTCACGTTTAGCTCTGACTTAGCTTCCAATTTATGATATAGCAAAGCAAATCTCAAAAGAATGTAATAGCATGCATTTTCAAGATTTATATTAAAAATGGTGCGAAATAGAATTTCAAAGATTTCGATTGAAAATGTTTGTGAGTTGAATAGTTCTTTAATTGTTTGGCAATAGGCTCGCCCCCTATTACATAGGACCTAAACATACCGGCGAACTGTGGGTGTAGATTGGTACACCTCTGCCTAACCCTACGGAGAATATGGTATGTGTTCATTGTTCATACTGTTATTACTGATATAGGTAATTAGTATCCAAAAATTGTTTACGGGTATCCTTAAACTCAGTTTAGATACTCTATTATCATCAAAATAAAAACAGCTTCAGGCATTAAAAAAGTTTCATTTTTATTTCCATTTCAGTTCTCACTTACTTTTAATTCCCAAGTTTCAACACTGCACGGGTCATATTCTCAAAATTTCAATTCGCTATCGTGCCATTTTCTCCAAACTGCCGCCTCGCTCATTCCTCGCTACGTTTCGCAAACTTCGAAAGACTTTCGCATGACGTGAGATTAACGCGCACTTTAATTACTACTTGAGCAACCAGTTTTCATAAACAGCTGTTTCAGATTTGTTCTCGTGTAAAATTTTGACGGGAGCTGAGATTTTGTACATATGTGAGATTTTAGATTTAAATTATGACGTTCAACTTTAGTAGTATATCAGGAAAATTGGCATTTCTGTACCAAAAACAATGAAGCCGAAAATTCACCGTTAAGCTAGAACAGACTTCTTAAATCCAAAAATCAAATAAAAGACATTCCTCGACACGGAAAAAGGTCCTCTAGTCCTCTTTGAATACAACATAGGAGTTGGCATATATCAAGTGGCCCTCACAAATGAAATAGCTACGGGGACAATTTCTCAAGACAGACAGCACTCAGAGGGACACTCCGAAGGTCTCCGATCCCTCCTTACCGTAATCTTGACGATTATTAAAATCATATATCTTTGGAAAAAGGCTAGGGGTGGAATGCACCCTGATTTCTTGGGGTGCATTCTGTTGTGTCTCTGTTTTATGCATAGATACTGCTATGTTTATTTATAAGAACGCCCGTAAAAATGATTGCTAATCTTTATTTATATTGATGTTGTTATTGTGTGTAGTAATGTATGTTATGGCTTCTAGTCGTACGGCTGAAGCAGCAGGTTTGGTAGTTTCATTTTATGATTTTAGGTTTAATATTAATCATAGTTCTCACTGCTGTGCCGCACACGTAAACGGAGTGAACGACGTCAATCATCTTAATGGAGATCGTTATTTTAGGTTCAAGTTAGTACTTCATTAAACTTAAGCCCGCTTGCGCCAGTGAACTTCTAGACTTCTACACCTAAGCGTGTTTAGTCTGATAAATAAAAATAGCTCACTCTCTCATACAACCGTTAACCAGTAAGTCACGTCTTCGAAGGCATGCGACCCGTCACAATATTATTCTTACCTCCCGCGCCTTCATTCCTTCCTTCACTCTCATTCGCTGTTCATTATCATTCACTCATTCCTCGTAGATAAGAAAAACGCCGAGCATTCGTGAGATTATCGTTGAACTTCCGACTTTTTTGCAGGAAATGATTGGCAAAATGCCGGTGAAAGAGGTTTTGTAGAAAAAGAATTTTGTTTAGTCTCCGTACAATTCTTTCTATAGTAGCTGCTCGTTTGTTAAGTAGTCCAAAACTTGTTGATTATCTTAGAATCTCGCAGGAAATATTTTCTTTACTTAAATTCCAAATATTTAATTTCTTTAAGTATGTCTGCATAATAAGCTAATCTGTTACAGCACTAAGTATTACTAGCATATTAGATGTGCCTACTGGTTTTGTTATACTCTTGTCAAAATAAGACTTACCTACCTCAAATCCCCGAAAGCAATTTCTTCCAATTCTCCCATACTTCCTTTCGGAGCAACACAAAGCCTCTTTCTAAAGCTGCCGGGCAAAGGTATTAGATCCAGTAGTTCCTATCTCCTGCCACATTACGCTTGAGTAGTGTACTTTTCAATTTGGAAGGAAGTGGGTCTATTTGTAAGTTGCGTAAGAAATCGTAAATTAATTGAATGTATGATAAGGTATTATCATTTTAATAAAAAAATATAGACAGTATTTTGACTTTTCATAAAAAAAACTTATGACATGATTTTGATTTTGTTTTTATTTTTTTAATTAGGTTTCATATTTATAATGTCGGGGGACTTTCTAAAACTCTGCGTCGACTGGTAGAGATTGGTATTTCTACCAGGTGGCTTAAATGCAGAGCTTTATCAGATACGAGTTACACAGTCGTTTATGAAGCCGGTGTCATCATAACAGCAATAAGTACACCACATTTACTCAACAACCGCTATGACATCTTTATAAAACACACATAAATGACGGAATGTTAACGAACCAAAACACACAGAGAGCTATTAAGCAACAATCTCAACACATCTCTCACAAAAGGTCACGTTGCTCGTTACAGAGCACTGCAATCTCGAGACGACGCTGTGCTCATGCGAGCCTGGTATGCAACCCGCTATTACTCACAAGTATGACATTTTTTGTCTTGGTTTTTCGAGATATTTTACTGTTTTGCGTGAAAGGAAGAAAGAATATTTGGGTCATTAAACCTTTCCTTTTGGAATACTTCTGTTAAGTATCCTGGTGGGATATTGCTTAGTTGCATGAAACTGCAGCTACGGAAGATTAATTAAAGCCGCGTCTAACAAGATACCAAGAAGATTTAACCAAAAATATCATCGATGTGTATTTTGGGACCTAAAATCTAAAAAAACAACTTTAACGATAACTTGTATTATCTGACACGGCCTGCTCCATATCGTCGATATGAAGCATGGAAAGGAAATCGCAACTAAAACTTTTACTATGCATTTAGTACATGATATAAGACCCCCAGGCAAAAACGCTTATCTTCAGTTATTACAAAAAAACAGGTGTTCCATACAACACAGCAACACCTACACTGTCAAAATGTATGGAACAGCTGTTTTTTTATCACCGAAGACAAATATAAATAGATCACCTTGGTTCAGCTACTATCTAACATCTAATACAAATGTGAAAAAGACCAAAAACATCAAAACCTCAAATATAAACAGAAATAAAACAGAATTATTGAACGTAAGGAGCAAGCAGAAAGGAAAGTACAAGTTAGCAATGCCATTGAGGAGCAACATCTGGTGGGTATGAAGCTCCTCACTTTATGAACTGACAATGTACTTCGGAAAATTCTTACTTTTATCGGAAACTTATAAGGAATGTTCGCGTCATATCCCTTGCAACTTTTGTATTGAATGCAACTTTTACTTCGGTGGTTACATCATGGATAATGTGACGGGATTTTTTTGTAACTCGTAATAAACTGCTATTTAGTCTTGGGTTTCAACTATGTCTAAAATAGTTATATTTTCTCTACTTACTATAAAACAAAGTCGCTTCTAGCCGTCTGTCCGTTTGTATGCATAGATCTTTTAAATTGCGCAACGGTTTTAATGCGATGTTCAAGAGAAAGGTTTATAGGTATAGAATATCACGCTACAACCAACGGAAACGGAGCAGTAACCAAAGATGTAAATGAATTCGGATGACACCGCGGTTTACTTATATATAGCTAGTCAGTTGTAAAAGTATTTATTAGTCATGATTTTAGCTCGAAGGTACTTTAACACATGGAATCTAAAACTTTTTACATAAAACCCTCGGGACCCACAACTTAAGCACTAGTAAAGTGAAGAACAACAAAAATAAAACAAACAATAGTGTCTTAGTGTATGATCAAAATCTCAATAAAAGCCCTTACAATCTTGTCCCAACATAAATTCTCAAAGTAACACCTTCCAGAAAAATACCTGTAGCAAAACAAAACCACGAACTTCACGAAGGTCATCGTGAGGGATTCCCGCAAAAAGTATAAAACGTGGGATCGATAGGAGGGTAGGTCGCGGAGGGCGCGTGGACGGAATACGAATTAAGGGTGAGCGGCGATATATCAGTCTGTTTCGTACGTCTAGAGGAGGTGAGGTTAAAAGAGTCGTACTGTATTTTAGATTTTGGAGGTTAAAAAGTTGTATTTGGAATAATGCAAGTAGTTACAAAAAAAAATAACATGAAAAACAATTCTGCAGCAGGAATTCTCTTGGTACATTTGCAGATACAAATCTCATTTGTAATAATGCACAGACTCTAAACAATAAGTATGGTACCTTCAGAACCGTACACTCTAGCCGCAGGATCAAAAAGCCGCTATGTTGAAGTCGATAGATTTCATATTGTTTTCAAAAAAAGTAGTTAAAGTTTCTTGTAACAACGTTAAGAAGCGTTAGTAGAAGGATTAGTTTCAGAAATTGGACTATTTTAATGACAAAAGGAGCTCATTACTGACTGCCATTAATCAATGGTTTTAAAATTTACATTTGGAGACGTTAACAATCACAGTGCAGGAATCAAATAGGAGAAGACTGTTAAAAAATTTTACACTTTAAAAAAATTGCCAATTTCAATACAAAATACGCAGAAACATAATATAATAAAATTGGTCGTTGTTTATGTAGAACGAGAATCAGTTTAAATTTAAATTACATTGTATGCAAATGCACTGCACCCCTCAATAGGGGAACTTTATAGTGTTTATAAACGCGGGGGGCGTTTATTGTACTGAGGTATTACCTATAGGATATAATTTCAACCCTTAGGAAAAAATATTACGTGGCAGTTGCTTATTATGTTGACAATTTCTTGTGATGTAAAATTATTAGGTGGTCTTGTTGTTACAATAACTTCATCTGGATTTATGAGAATCACAGCGTAATAATTTTGATGTAGACTTAGTAGATAGTAAAGATAAAAGAGAATAAAAGAGCCATTTGCCAAAAAAGATAGCATTAAAGACAAGACATGAAGTTATAAAAAAAAATGCACTCTTGTAAAATTCCTTCCTCTTTTCGCAAAAGGAGCAAAGAATCCTGTGATATCACAAGACATTCAAACAAAAGAAACACGACTAAAACATGTCATCTAGTAAAAACCTTCCATTCCACTCTCACAGCTAATTGCGAGCATTCCTACAAACATAGAAATGAAAGACCTGTAGCTAAACATCCTTCACAAATAGCCATAACATTTGTAACCGTATCACAAACCAATAAAGTTCATTTTAGAATTAGCCTTCAGTTTTAAGCGGTAATGTCAGAGTGTATTGGGCAAAGTTAACTTTGCAGTTGCAAAACCAACGTATAGGGTAAATAATATCGTATTTCCAAGTCATAAGGTTTAAGCTTCAGCAGTAGACATATTGATAAGCTGCATGTTGTGTTGGTAGGTGAGATATGACAAAGATGAGGGGCTGTTCCGTTTAATTTTCATTGACAAGTGGTGCGCGTTGTAGGGCATAGGTTATTTAGAAGATATTGTTATTTTAGAACTAGAGATTTATCATGTGACATTTGGACATTTAGGAGAAAATTTTGTCGATGGACGTCAAGAAGTTAAAAGGTCATTTGAAGCAGATTATATACCTTCCTACTTTGACCCAGGGTTGAATTTAAAATGTACTGTTACTTTCATATTAGTATGACTATGATAACTATAAAAAGGAAAGTCTACATGAAATCAAAAAATAAAAAAGTGAATAAACCATTTTCTAACATAACCCAGAACACAATTCTAAAAGCGTAGAAACAAAAATTAAAAATAAAACCTCCCCTGGCAGTCTGATATCATAAACAGTTGTTAATAAAAGAGCTGCAGATGTTCGCGATGCAACATGTCTGCTCACCCCCCTTGCTTTCACGGTCCGTGGTTCACATTGAGACGGTATGACGACTGTTGTATTGTTTTTCGTTTTGAGTTCTATGAAGGATGCAGAATGGTTGATAATGCTTAGGAGCATAGATATCCGATTGAAGATTATTCTAATTGAGTTCATTCACACTAAGTAATCACATTAAACATAAAGAAGATTACATTGAGAATCGATGTAGATAATAATATAGATGATTTTGGGACAAGCTCGCCTCTCTTTTCCCAACCACTCTGACAACTGAAAGTCGTGCCGACCACCAGAAAAGTGAATGAAGATCGACAAGTCTCGGAGAAACGATTCAGCTGTCTTAGATGACGCAAAGAATTTAACCAGAAAAGAATCAGAGGAGTAAGAAAAAAGAAGTAGAAATATGTTTATTGATGGTTTTTTTAAAGTAAACGAATTCCAAATATCGTTACGCAAATGTGATAAAGAAATATTTTAAATGTACCCATTGCACTAAACAACAAACAGCCAATATCGCATGAGACCATTTTGTGGGTGGGACAGGGGACGGAGACTATTCTAAAAATAAGCAAACTTACACATCTTCAGTCATTACTGAAATAGGCAAGTCAACACAAGTTGCGTACAATATGTTTCTAATTACGAGTAAGTAATGACAAACATTATTGGACAATTGTAAAATGTGGATGGAAATAAAGTGGGAACAAGTTCTGTAGATAAAATACACACAGCAGATAGGTACAAACTAAATGAATTACAGTTCAGATCTTCAAACAATTAATAAAAAAGATAATGACAACAACAATGGTCAACATAATCTGAATTTGATTCAAGGATTCCTTGAATCAAATTCAGATTATGTTGACCTGACGTTTCCATCATTTTTAATTTAAAGAGAGTGCTGTAAAAGCATTTGTGATAAAGGGTTATTGAGTTCTATTGATTTTTAGAAACCTCTCTCATTTTTGTCTGTATTCTATTCTAGCTTTTCTCTTTGACTTAGCCCGCGTCCAAGTTGATATATTATCCCATGGGAACCGTACATTTTTTTGAGATAAAAATAAACCTATGTGCTATTCCAGATTAATATCTATCTCTGTATCTTTCATCCAGATCCGTCCAACCGTACTGTCGTGATTGAGTCACAAACTTGCATTTGTAGTGCTTACATAGATTCTTTAATTTTGTTTCCTTTAGTGCAATAACTTTCAATTATTATTCCTAACGTTGATAATCTATAATCATCCTTTCCTTCTACCTCAATCCCAACTTACGACCCTGCTATAAATAAGCTATAATCTACTTCAACTAACACTAATTTAAACTATTATCCGTATCGTACAGTACGGAACACATGTTGATCATTAATATGTTCAGTTACCGAGCAAGTGGCTCACGTACTAGAGTGGTGTTTTATCTGTGTTGTTATAAATCCTCTTCTATTATCTTAATGGTAATGTTTCCCTTGTGAGTTGTTGTTATTTACCTGTGTGTGTGTTTAGGTGGTTTAAGTAAGTTGGAGATTTTAAGTGGAGTATTAGCATGCATGGTTGTGCCATCTTCAAAGTTACTTTGGTCGTTTAAGTCCACTTTTACTCTTAATTTGTTTTCTTGGATGTTTCGAAAGATGTGTGCTATGTTTTAAATCACTGGTTCTCAAAGTTGTCTAGATCGTGCCCCATTTAAAAACTTACAAATTTCGAACTTACCTTTTGGCTGTCATGAAGGGCTTAGCTATTTAATTAAGTAAAAAGTGTTCTATTTAAACCAGGAGGAAGTATTTGTTTCCTATTTTTTTGTCACTTGCATGTCATGTTTAAAGCCTATCCAACATTTACTCGCTCCACTAATAGGTCCGAATCATAGTTTGGGAAATCTCGAAATTAAAGAATTTATTTCAATTAGACCATTTACAAGCATTTTTATAAATAATATAAACTGCACGGACATTCTTTTCAATTAGGTTTTTACAATGCTGTCTTAGATGATTGTTTCAGCTACAAATTCATCTTTAAACTGATCTTTATGTTTCTTAGGTATTAACAAAACAGCCCTTACCACGTACAAACACGGAGTTTCATGACTACACTTGAAAAGTTACACACAGTGTTCCTTACATTCCCGGAATGGAAATAATTACTCGTCCACCAAGTGTTCAGTCTAAAATTACACATAAATTCGTTCTTCGGGTGAAAAAACAAGGGGCTTTGAGGCCTCAGTGTCAGATGACAAATAAAACAGACAATTAGAGAATGTAAGGGGCGAGGGGGTGCCGTTATGTGCTGGTATCGAGTTGCAATGACATCTTAATTTTGTACGCTAGGCGTGAAATTAAAGTAGAGGAATTTGGTGAAGGATGTAAGAAAAAATGGAGAGGGGTTGTAGGAAACATAATACTGAAAGGTGTGGGTGTTTTCTTTCCAGTTGTTGATAATTTTATTTTTGACCGTTTTTAACCAGAAGCAGAAATAAACTTTTGTGTGCGAAAAGAACACTCAGTGAATATTGTTTTTTTTTTTCATTTATATACATCATGTTTGTTAGTTCAAACACACTAATCTCTGGGACTATCAGTCGGATTGGAAATAATCATTTTATCTATGATAGCCGCATACTACATCACGCTTGGACCCACGGAAATAGAGCAGTAACCAAAGACGTATTTTAAGGTACTATACTATGCTACGCCATCATTAAACAAAACTAAGCTGTGATAAATCGATCTCTAACATTCATTTCATTCATAAACCTGTCGCTCAAAAGCATTTAAAAGGAAAACTTCAGTAAATAATCTAAAATCAAAATACCCACAGTGCTACATTCCCTTCAGGGTTTGTACACAGGGAGACGGGTTTCGGGTGTCTTATTATTTTTAGTCGAGCGCTCACAAGCCGCCAAACGACGCGACAGCTGCTTCAATATTTTACTAGAAATATCGTATAGCACTTGGAATTTTATTGATTTTCACTTGGAATTAATTGTGTGAGGAGTATCAGTTACTGGTTTAGGGAGACTGATTCAAATAGTACTGGCTTTGCCCATTTCGCTTATCTTTTGTAGGTATTCTTTTAGACTGCCTTTGGCTTTTGTTGCACGCCTCGTTAGCCTAGTGGTCCTAAGCGCTGCTGCTACGCCAGAGGTCTCGGGTTTCATTCTCAGGTCGAGCAAGTAGTGTTATTGGGTTTTACTATGAAATTCTCAGTAGCAGCTCGGAGTTAGGATTTGTGCCCGGTTAAAGCAATAGGCTCGCCCGCTTAATCATATAGATTGGTACACCTCTGCCTAAGCCTTCACGGAATACATGGTATGTATGTCATGGTATGTCAAATCCTTACATTTGACGTATACGCCTTTGGCACAACACATAAAAATAATGTAAATCTTCTTATACTGAATGGGGAGTTTAGAGACGCGAGGGATGACGTCACAACATGTGACGAGGCACAACCACAATAATATGTCCTAGGCCTAAGAGTGGAAGCAAATTCTATCGTCAATTTTGCTTCAGAAGAGGATGTTTTAAAGGAGCAGTTTAGAGTGTAATAGGATATGAGATCGATTGACAAACGATCGCCAATTGTTTACAATTAACGGAAATTGATCATTAGTGGACTTGCTCATAATGGTTGGCTTTTATAATGATGTGCATGTAGAATTGTGGGCATAAGGACCATTTTCCATTGGATAAAGCGTAAGTTTTCTTGCCTATAGTAGGTAGGTATCTTGCGCAGTCAACTCATGTATTTCCGTTCATCGCACAATAAAAAGCCCGAAAGACGTGACACTTAATACACACATAAAATCATAGGTTTTTTTTTCTTCAAGCTCAGCCATAACACATAACATTTTTATGGTCCAGATAAGGGTGGGACAAAGCTGGTCTATCACGATCGTCAAACGAACACATGTGTAATGATCTATGTGATAGTATCACATAAACTCGTATATCTCCCTTGTGCAGCTGTTTGCCCTTTAGTTTTAGGGTTGTCAAAGTTGTCATTTTTTCATTTTAATAGATGGTTCTTTTGATGATTATTAATGAATTTTAAAGCGATTTTTTTTGAGAATGGTTTACCTTTTATGAAAGTTTATTTATAGAAATTGAAAAAAGGAAATAGTTAGAACAGCAGTCTTGAAATATGTGGTCTCATATTTATGCTATTACCCGAGAGTGTTAGGGAATGTACAGCTTATTAATTTGTAGAATAAGTTAAAGACTAATCAATAAAAAAAAATTACAAAATAGGCGAATTTTTTTTTAAGAAATAAATTATTGAACCTATATAAATCTTTCTCTCTCTAAAAAAATACATCTGTGAAGATAGAGAAAAGGAATTTTAATAGCATGAAAAAATAAAATTGTGTAAGTGCCACTATTTATGACTAAGTCTGTGCGTATTAAGATCTTTTGTGTACCAACATTATTACTTTTAGCATAAAAATGAATTTTCTTTAATCAAGTAATCAGATATAGTTATTTATAGTACAAGATTATTGCTGAATTCTCTAGCCTTACATTGATAATTTTAGTGCTTTATTTTAAAGTAAGACAGTTCCCAAATTCTTCATCTAAAGAATTTGGACGATCCAACCAATTCTTTCTTCTGAACCCAACCCCAGTTTGATGGTCGCGGGTTTATTATTTATAAGTTTTACGATGCAAGGGGACTACGTAAATAGATATACATGGATCATACCAAGTCCGACGAAGTTCACGGTTAAATTCAATTATAGTTTGAAAGATATTAGGATCAGTTGTTTGGAGAACTAATAGTGTTATTAAAAGTGATGGATTTACTGTTAATAGAGAGGCGTTGAAAGAAGTTTGTTTTAATTTGGGTTCCTTACCCGTAGAACTAAGATTAGATATTGGAATTACCTGTGTCGCGCATAATAATAGTTTAGTTTGAAGTTTTTGTTAATACTAATGTGTAACAATTGTGTTGTTAACATGGATTTTAAATGTAGGTAAGGTAGTATTTTCGAAGCAAATAGTTTTATGTTAGCGCGCTCGCGTTAAGTTTATAGCGATGCGAAAAATGTGAGCTTGCAGCTTGTCGTTATACGTTTACTTAGCAGATTTTCGCGATGCGAATTCGCATTTCGTGGACGCGCTGTTTTGTGTTGTGGGTTTGAAAAGATTGTTGACATGAGGATAGCGAATAACTACTTTTTTTTACTTTATTTGTTTTTTCGGATCCAAAGAACGTATTTATTTTTAGAACAAAAATCGACCCTTGAAATATCAGTTGTGGGGCCTGCATATAAGAGTCGAATTAAGACAACAGTATGGTAGAAAATCGAATACAATCATACTAAATTTATTAACCTAGGCCAAATTTATCTTCCATAGCCTTCACAGGATTGACTTGCAAATGTACGCTTACAAATCCTACTTGATATGAAAACCGATGAATCGATATAAGATTAGCGATTATGAATATTGATGGCGCGACGTGCGGTGTTTGTGAATGGAGCACGTGACTGGAACTCGATCTGTAATCGATACCTGCCGATATTGACGAGGATTTGCACACAGTTTTGTTAATAAGTAATATTTATAGGAAAGATAATATTGTAGAAAAGTATTGTGGGATTATAACAGGTGGAAGGGTACAAAGTAACGAAAACTTTTAACGATTTGAGATTTTCAGAGTTAGGTTTGAGGTTTAGGCTGGTTTTGAGTGTGTGAGTAAATTTGTTCTGTAGCAAAAGCTATATAGAACAATTTCTTAGTTTTCAGACCGAAGGACCATTTACTCAAAACATCATACTGATAAGTACCTTTATCAAAAAATCGACACTTTGATTTAAGAACAAGTGAAGGCTTTTAATACAAGTACCGATGAATCTGTATAAGATTACCGATTATGAATATTGATGGCGCAACGTGCGGTGTTTGCGTAAAACGCACGTGTAACTGGGTACTTGCGTAATCGATACGTATCGGTATTGTCCGTGAAATATGAGATTAGATGAGGTGTTGTTTTATTTATCGGATCGCTATCTTTTTCTTTATTAAACAAAAAAGCACATCTGGCCCAACATTAGGAATTTCATATTTTACTATAATTTTAAAAATAATGGTTACGAAGCAACTAGTCTTATTTGGTGCCAAAATATCATGTATGGATTATAAATTAATATTGTTTATATATATTTTCGATATTAGATTATAGATATTATAACAGTAAATTGTATTGCAGAAATAAAGAATATTCTTACAAAAATAAATACATATAACTTAATATGATAAACAGTATAATCATGTTTTTTTTTGTTTCTTTGTTTGTAGAAGATAGTCGCAAGACCGGTAACCGAAATGACCTGGACTCGCACCGAGAGGGCTGGTTCGAGGTGGCGTAAGACAAGAATATTTGAAGGGACTTGGGGGAGGCCTTTGGCCCGTAGTGGGACATTACAGGTCAGTTAAAAAAAACTTAAGTAATGGTACTAGCAAAAAAATTTCACAGACAGAAAACAACTTTGCGAACGAAGTCTCTGGCAATGGCAAAACCTATTTTAAAAAGTATTTTATAAGCTGAATATCCAAACATCAACGCAATCTAAAAACAAGGGTCAAAGTGATGTATCATAGTTTATAGCACCGCGCTATCATACTGTACATCGTTTTATAAATCGACGTAAGACCATCACTTTCATACAAATTCGAGGCAAGGGTCGCGCCTACCGCTCGCTACGTGGCTTGAATCATGAATACCTTACATAGGTATATTGTACTATGATGTAGGAGGTAGTGGAAAGATTGGTTCAATTGCACTGTAGCAGTCGCGTGAAAAATACGTTTTATTGTAGCTTATAGGTGGAGGACTTTTTTGATATCATTTGATGGCAAACAAGCCAACGGCCCACCTGACGTTAATTGGTCACCTCTGCCTATAGACATCTGCAATACCAGAGGCCTTGCAAATGCGTTGCCATCCCAAAGACACATTTGAAATGTGTCATGTGCTTGAAATTACATAGGCACCCATACCCTTCAAACTGGAACATAGCAATGCTGCTTTGCGGCAGAAATAGGTAGTACGGTAGAAGCACTTCCTCGGACGAATTTCTTTGCATAGAGCTCTACCTACTATTACTAAGTACTACTTGCGATTTAATATTTAGAATCAATGAAAGAACATAGATATATGGTTGTTTGTGTATGTTAGTGTATATGTTTGTAAACGAACCCACGAGACAAGAGAAATTGCGATTGTGAAGCACGGTTTTATTAAAAAAAGAAATAAGATACACATTTTATAATTTTCCGTTCATTTAATTTATCAAATTTTTTAGAGATATTTGGTCCTTTGGATTGAACCTATCGATTGATGCCCTAAAGTACTGGATGTGTTAGTTTTTAGATTTTAGCTGGTTCAATTCACGCGTGTAGCAATCGAAGTTCAAAAAATCGTTAACTGCAGATTTGTTTCTTTTTAAAAATAAAGAGATGTTTCCTTTGAGTAAATTTTGCTGTCTCCGATATTTAGAGTACTTCCCTCTAGGTGAGGTTAGAAAATTTCAACGATAAATAAATATTTTACCCTTATTTCAGAACAGGGTAACAAAAATACCTTTATCACAATGACAGAACAATAATTTGAAAACAAACTCCCCTTCGATTGCATATTACATTTTGATCGCTACAGATTAATCTGAGAGTATTTCTTTCTTTTCTATCAACGTCCTTATTTCACTTGCAATAACATTAAACCTCACAGGCATTCAGACAGTATCAGTGTTTTTTAGACCGCAATAATCCTCTTATGGCCCTCGGTACAGTCGGTAACACAAGTGTATGCAATCATCATTTTCAATTAATTTCAAATTCAAATTGTTTCAAATGGAGTTGTTGAAGTGTAATTTTAGTTACATTCGAAATTGTGGACGATAAATTGTTGTTAGTCGAGTTGTTTAACTGTAAATATTATTATTAGTTTGTACCCAAACCCAATCATATCTGTAAATCATTATGCTCAGTAATACTATTCCATTTATCTATACAAATATATAAAGCTGAAGAGTTTGTTTTGTAGTACTGGTCCGATACGAAAATTATGGGTACAGTGGTGGTCAAAAGCCAGGCTAATAAAATAATTTAAATTTTACTTCATGACCTTCATCCGACGAAAAAGGACAGAAATTTGTCTTTTAATAATTTTAGACCTTTGGCTCTGTCTGTACATTCCCAAACGAATTTGTTTTCCCTCTGAAGTCTTTATATAGCACCAGATGCTTGTTCACACGTTTTTTGATTGACATTGGATATATTTGTGTTCGGTTCAATTCTCATATTGTATGATAGACGAGGAAAATTGGAACATTCTCGGGGATTGCAGTGAGCTGAGCACAGAAATGTTATTTTGATATTGTGGTGTCAGATGAGTTACGTAACTCGAACATAAATATAGGTAACTAGTTTTTGCCCGTTACTTCGCCCGCGTGAACTTTCCCTATCAATAAAAAAAATATCCAATAGTATTCAGGGATAATGTAGCTTCTTTTCAGTGAAAGAATTTTCAGAATCGGACCAATAGCTATAAGGTAAGCGCGTCGAAAAAAAAAACCAAGAATCTCTTCAGCTTAATCTTCTGGTCTGATTGTTTGTGTAACTATGTGAGTTTATAATGTTTGTAAACGCACACACGATACAGTTATTGTATTTATATAAATATTTTGCTTTTTTTTTGCTTCTGTGTCCGAAACACCTTGTTATTTTTGTAATGTTTTGTTTTGATAAAAAAAAAATGATGATTTTGTTTTCATCCACACAAAAGAAATTTCTTGGTATCGTGATAAGAACTCATATAGTGCTGAGTTGCAAAGGACCAATACCATTTGGGACATAAGGAAAAGGACCAGCCGAAAGTTTTCGACAATATAAAACAATTGACACCGACACTATCCGCTTTTATCCCAAAATACGAAAGACGCAAAATAAGCGCCGTGCAAAGTACCTTTTAGTCAACAAAGAACCTCATAACCAATAAATAGATGGACGGCACGGTCCAAAAAATCCAATTTCAATTCGAGTCCCGAACAAATTGGGTCAAATCCATAACGGACTTTGGACCGTAAATCCCGAAGTTCGTATTCCCGAAAAGTTACGGTCGATCGGCCAATCGGACGAACGCTTATCGCCATCCAATGACACCGGCCGATTACCGTGCCGTACCGTAAATTCGAAATTGGAACTCAACTTCGTTAATTACCGAAGTGAGCTCGATAGGCATCGCTCGACGGATTCTCCCGATTCTAATTTCCGATATTAAATTATCGATATGCGAATTATGTATTTTTTTTCGTTTGAATTTGCGAATTGTTTGCGAGTTTTATCATGATCGACTTTAATATTTAGCATGAAAGGCAAAATCGGCGTTTATTTACAGGAAGGTTTTCTTTGAAGGAAGGTTTTTCCTGTACTGAAAATGAACGAATAATTGTACAGTTTGTTATCTAGCACAATTTCTATACGGAACCAAATCATGGGACCTTTGGGACGATTTCGAGCAGTTCTACTCATCATGGAACTTGTAGAGAGCATCGTAAGATACAACATTCATCAAGTTTATTACTTGAGAAAAAAATCTAGTACCAAGGCTATGAGATTTTCACTAGCCATTATTTTCAGTACTATGCCCCTAATTTCAATTAAGCAATTGGAACATTACCCAAAATGCCGTTGTCAGACAGTCAGATAACGCGTAAGTACTCGATATAATTTGGCAATAAAATCGATTGTAGTTCTCGATTTAAATGGCTCATTAAATCGAACAATGCCATAACATCGGTTATCGATATGGCATCGAAACGTAAACGCCAAATTGCTATGGCTTTATCAATTTGCACGACGGTGTGCAGGGTCGCATTTAGGGTTATTAAAAGCTACTATAAGGTATTACGCGGACAACAGACTTTTGGCAATCAGTCAGTTTTAGCACTCCATGAGAGAGATGACAGATATTTCACGCCGCGGTTTTTTTATTCCAATAAAAGATAAAAATAGATTGTTCTGTAAACCTCACAGACTTCAGACAAATAAATAAAAACATAAACTAACTACATTTAACTAAATTCAAATGTACCACGTTTGAAACACATACCACATACCAATTTAAACTTGAGCTACAAGCCGCCGAGCCCGTCCCTGCTGAAAATCGCGAAACTTGCCAGTTATTACAGACTCGGTATAACGAACCTAATATTCAGATATATCCGTCGGATTGTTTGCAAAAGGCAATATTTTAATTGGTATTCTGTTTAATTATCAACTGGTGTGTCCGCAATCTCGTTAGTGGTTGTTTACTGTTCAACGAATTATTGTCGGCATTTCGTCTCTCTGCACTTGCAAATATGGTTTTGTTTCGTGATTTTTCTTTGCTTTCCAACTCGTGTTAATTTGGTTTGTAATTGATGGATTTGTAATATTTTGGCGTTATGTGAATTCGAATTGTTGTTTCGGGATGGAAAACTTTTATTGTGGATTTATTACATGATTCTAGATGCCAAAAGAGTTACAAAAGTACAACACCTACACGGTCAAATGTATGCATAGTAAAAGTCTTCGTTACGACATTCCTTCCATTATGCAGTCTGATCATTGTGTCAAAAAAAAATGTTTAACGATGTTAGCCTATTTAGCTTATAAACGTAACTGCAATGTATAGAATTCAGTCTTTCGCACTCTCAAACTAGTTTAGAAATTGAATCCTCAGAAATACGTAGATATTTGATCACACAAACTATGCCTCATACCCATTTGATTCCTCTTACGTTGGTACTAAGTATTTGCATAGATTGTTCTTAGGTGGCGACATTAATCAGGGCATCCATAGCTGCAAAAAATCATAATTTCTCCTAAAACTTTCTTCTTACCTGGTAATTTCACGCTGGGCGGCATGGAGCTTGGCAGCGAGTCTGGCCGCATCAGCCTCAGCGACGCGCGCCCGCGCCTCCCAGTCGCCGCGCGCGCGTCTCTCGCGCTCCGCATCGCTGCGGGCAGCACCCTCACGCTGTAGACAAAGAGATTCAACATTAATATCGAGAAAAATAAACGGTTAATTGACAGTGGTCTTTATGTCCGCATGAATGCTGCAAACTTTATACAAAGTCAAATTGTTTTAATTCGACCATAAAAAGGCGTTGACAAAGTTATTCATAATGAGTTTAATGACTCCTTTTCAGGCTTAGAGTAAATAAAAACTAATACCGTTTCTAATACAAAAATGGTTTTGCATATTTGCTATATAGATTTCCTATCTGCAAAACTGCACTATTTTGTACAAATCTTACTGGTTCACATTGATTCCAAAATACTCCTCTCTTCTTACACTAGCTACCTACTATCTCCAGAACTAAGAAACTAAAGCATCCAACTCCTACAAAACTAGCAAGTTGTCTATTTATCTCGCATGCAGCTTCGCGGAGCCTGTCAATACCTTCTCTTGAAACAATTTCAATTTCCTCTAAAGAAAATCTTATGATATTCAATGAGAAACTTGAACTATTGCAGATGATTTATAGTTAGGACAAGGTAAAGTTTGCAAAGATATACGCTGGAGTTTATAAGCAATATTTATAGACCAAGATTGATAGCTTTTCGCCTTAACTGTTCCTAGTTTTCAACATGGTTTAAGTAGGAACACAGGATTTGCTAGTCCAAACTATCGTCGACATCTCTTTAGCGTACGCTAAAGTGGTTGAGTAACAAACCTCCAACCGATTTCAAAGTAAATACTGGTATTTGAACACCAGTAACAGCATGTAATTGATGGAAAAGAAACAAAATATATTTTAGCCTTTTTTGACCTTGAAAAATAAAAGGTGTAACTTTAATCTGGGTATACAAATTTGAAGGTAAAAATTTAATTTGTGTCTCTTGAATTGCGAAACACAATAATAGCAGTCTGTCAGGAAATCCGGATCTCAACAAAACTAGCTATATCCCTTTTTGTTACATCCACTCAGTTCTCCATAAACCACTTCTGTCAAAGAAAACTTTAAGCAAATACATTTTTAGAACAAAAACAATTTATTCTCAGCTTCGACGTAACGGAAGCGACGTTGGAGGATCGGATAAAAATCCAATTTGAACCGGCCGTCCGGCGATGACGTCACATGGTACGACATGACGTATCGGATCCGTCTCGGGCACGTGACGACAGTTATCGCTTGATATTGAAAATTGGAGAGTATTGTTTGAAGGGGTCAATTTTACGGTTGAACATTTTCGGTATAGAAGTTGAAACTGTGAGGCAGAGTTACATTTGGATTTGAATTGATGTTGCGTAGGTACTATCAAAATTGCTAAGCATGTTTTGTTAAGTAAACTTTTGATTAGGTCAAGATCACGGCGTATATATAGGCGTAAACATCTTGATACTTAAGACTCTTAACAAGCTAAGTACGTTACCAAACTTCAATTATGTATCCTATTAAGCAAAATAAATTCCATTTCCTATTAAATAATAATACTACCAGCTCAGTATGTCTCACTGGCAAAGGCCTCTTTTCATACAGAGAAGCCTCGAGCATTGATCGCCACACCTGCTCAAGGTGGATTGGCGATTTCAGACTTATAGTTATTTGATCTAAGTCCAAGTTTTTTTTACTATATTTTCCATTACCGATGTTCAAGATAACCTTTAGAAAGTACATACATATTGTAATTTGCCCGGATTCGAACCCTCAAGTTGCAGCTGCTTTAACTACTGAGCTACCACGAGTTTAAGCTAGTAAGTCACACATACATAAGCTATATTTAGCAGACTTCTAATAGCGAAAGCTAATACTTATTCACAGAATACCCGTACCACCTACTACTTAACTATAAAAATTAAACTGACATACGTGTCTGAAGGTAAAGTTCATTAAAACTATAATCAAGTATTAAACCAAGCCTAACTATTAATGGTAAGATGTATATAAACATAAGCCGTTTGCCACTAACCAAGGTTCAAAGTTACCTGTACTTAGTTTAGCGAAGATCTTATCTTGATTGTGGTTCAAGTTATGAGCTTATGTGCTCAGCTGCAATCACTATATTGTTTGTTAGTAGAAGACTTGAAATGCTTGATATTTATACTGCATTGGAATTTTTGTAAAAGATGCAATAAAATGAAGGAAGTTCTATAAAAGAATTTATTGACTGGAATTACATTTTTAATTATCTTATAGGTTAATGTTGATGAAGAAGTTTATGGGGTTTTGTATGGAAAATAAGGTAGATTTCAGAACTCATTTTGATTCGTACCTAAATAAAATATTATCTAAGTTGTATACAAGGGCCGATTTTTCAATCGTCAGATAACTGACGGAGTTATAGAATATGGTGGTGTCACATCGTAGACTAGGACTAAGTCAAACTATCATAACACATCTTTAGATAAAACTCACATGTGAGTATTAAAATATCAGCCCATATATTGCTACGTCAACTCAACATTATGAAGATCAAGATATTTCAAAAAGCTCCAAAGACACATATCGTTGTAAAAGTATTCCCGAAGTCCATTATCATCATCGAAGAACCACTCCAATTGTTTTTCTACCTTGAACCACCACCAAACTCCGTAGCAACTTAAACTTTGATGAAGTTTTAATTGAAAATTAGTCTTGGTCGTATCTTCCTGGCTCCAGTTCATTTGGGCTCAGCAGACCGGGCCAACTTTGTAAATGGCCACAAAAATCTGTGCCTATAGATAAGATACTTATCCAAATTCTTACAAAGACCAAAAGTACCAAGAATGTTTGGTCGAAGTAAAGTTTTGAGAAGTGAAGTGAGAGAGAGAGGACGAAGTCGCTAGTCTGTCTCTTTGTACTCTTAAATCTTTTTTAAACTACGGAACGGATTTTAATGCATTCATCAATAGATGATCATCAGGATGATTCAAGAGGAAAGTTTATAGGCATCACGTTACGACCAATGGGAGCAGAGCAGTAGCCAAAGACGTAACTGAACAAGGTTGACTCCACGGGGTATATACCTAGTAACGTAAAAAACTGCAAAGAGTGTTCAAATCCACAAGATTCTATAAAACAGTAAATTCAAAAATAACCCTCAATAAGTGTAAAAGCTATACGGTATTTTCAAGATCATAATTGTTTCGACAACACGCCAAATTGAACCTTACGAACAATTGATTCAATATCCAAATGTAAACGAAAACAAACAACTGCATACATTGAAACATTAGCATTAAGTGGTAGTTAATGCACCTAATTCTAACCCGCTACTAATTTCTGAGATACTGAAATAGATTGGAAAGGGAGAAACGAAGATATTTCTGCATCTATATTTAAGTTTGGACTCTTTTGGGGTTTTAGGTGAGTGGAATTTCGAATGACACCAATTTTAGATAGATGTTGAATGAAAAGTTGTTTTCTGTTTTGGTTGGCTTGTTAGGAGTTAGAATTTTTGTTAATGATGATGAATGATGTATATGAGAAACAGCAACTAAATGGAATTAATGAAGAGTTTATTTTGCAATAATACTTTCACGAAATGTAAAGGAAGTTTTGCAGTTAAATGATTTGTTTGTAGATATCAGAAAAATCCAAATCAAAACATGAAACAAGAAAATATTCCTTTCTGATAGTCTGAATTTCTCCGGACTCTGGAAATATCCCTACACCTATGAGACGATTAGCCCTCCATTTTGGCATAATCGTAGTCGGGTAAAAATCCAAACATAATAGCAGCCATAAATATACTGGGCAGATAAAAAAAGCATTTGGATATTTGACAACAGTCACAAATCTATTCAGAAATAAAACAATAATTTATAAAGAACACGAAGAATTCTAAACAGTAGAGTATAAAATGATTTCTCCCATTTAGAACTCGATGTTAAACATCTGACACGCACCATAACTTTCCGCTCTCATGTACAGACAAAAATAGACCCTAAAACATATTAAAAATGGTCCTCTATTAGCAAAGAAAACCACAAATTAGTATAGCAACCCATCCGTGCAAAGTACAAGACAAAATAAAAGGTGCAGAAAAGGAAATCGTTTCGGCTATTTTCGTCTGTTTCCGTTAACGCTCGGCTCAGCGGCTAACGGAGTTTCAACATATATTTTTATAGCTGAAGACGCTTCGGAAATGTTCTCGAGGCGATTATGGAAAGGTAAATGTGACAAAATTGTTTATTCTTGGAGCCAATGTTTACCAAAGTTTATAATGAAAAATGCTGAAAAAGCCGCGCTTTTGTCTTGACGGATTTAAGTATTTTGATAAAGATAAACTATACTGGATATTGATCTTTCAAATTGCATTTCCTATAATGCCAGTGCTACGCGGACTGCTACGCTAGAGGTCTTGGGTTCGATTCCCAGGTCGAGCAAAAAGTGTTATTTGGTTTTTCTATGATATTCTCAGTAGCAGCTCGGAGTTAGGATTTGTGCCCGTTTAAAGGCAATAGGCTCGTCTCCTATTACATGAGACCTAAACATACAGGCGAACTGTGGGTATATAACCCTTTGGGGAACACAGGCGTGCTGGTGTGATGGGTATTTCCTATAATTCTGTTAAATTTAAAATAGTTTTAAGCTTAAGTTATGCTTGAAAATGCTTTACCTTTTAACTTTTGACATCAACACTTAAAAGCGTTTACGCGCTCATACAAACTTTCAGGTTTCAACCTTCAACTACAAAATATTAAAAGTTAATAATGCGATGTCGATTAAACTTCGTAGTTGAAAAAGTATTTTACAGAACACACTCTCTTTGAATCTCCCCAAGTCCTCACATGAGATCCAAAAGATATTTCCAATCATAATTACTTTTGCATCTTGTGTATCAAGTTTGGTTGGAATCAGTTAATTGATTTCCAGGATTTTTGACATACAAGTTTAAGTTTAAGAAAGACTTAACACTAAGTAACATACATTTTCCTAATTTAAAATACAAAAAATGTATCATTCTCATACCCTTAAATTTCTAAAAAAACTACTATTCCAACTATAACGCCCCTACTACCCAATAACTGTCAAAACACACCACCATCCTCACCTGTCAACTTGTCTACTGTTAAGTTGACAGCTGTCAGTTTGACAGCTCCGTGACGTTAGCGGTAGGGACGTGACGCGCCCTTGAGCCAACTTTAGTAAAATGTTTGTACATTGTAACACTTTGGTAAGTGGTAAAAGCAAACAAAATGTTTAATTTGTTGCCATATAGTTAGGTTGCTGGTGATTAATTGTAGGGAAAAGTTTCATTGTGTTAGGATGTGGATACAAAGTTATGTGATGGAGTTTAATAAGTTTGTTGGTTTCATAAATCTTCTGTGGGATCTGCTTAAACAGAGAATGATTATGTTTGAAGAGCTTAATAAGATTAGCCGAATTGCCTTTGGGTCTGACGCTTAAACCTTTTTTTTTATTTCAATAGGTCAAGAGGTTCAATAGGTTATGTGCTAATGGGATCAGACAATGAAAAAATCTGATGATTTTTTGAAAGTTTATCCCACACTTGATGAGACTTCTTGTCATTGACTCGCTCTTCACTATTGTTTACAGCCCATAGTTACGTAGATAAGTCCTTGGTACATTTTCATTGATACAGATCACGTATGTGCTCATCACAGTATGATTTCCTATTAAACAGTTCACGCTCTATAAAGCATACTAATGGAACTGCAGTAACACGTATCGCACGTCTCACTTTGAACGGAAACCAGTAATTTAAACCTCATTGCTGTGGGCGTCGATCAATGAGGAGTTTGCCATTGCGACGTGGCTAAACTTCTGTGTACCCGATTTGGAATTAGGAAAGATGCATTGACTTTCAAATTTGGATTCACATATTAGAGATAGATGGCTGTCTTGTCTATAAGGATAAACTAGTTACATTTCTATTATAAACGTGTACTTATTGCCTATCTTAATCAAAGTATGCAACTTTGCATACTTTTGATAATCATATTTAAATCATACCCATTAGCACTGTCTATATTTTCCCGCTTTTTGTATCATGTGACAGCTGTCACAACATTGACAACGTCATTTTCAGTGTTGTAAAATGAATGTAATAAAATCCTCTTTGTTATTTAAGAATATTACATGTCATTGTTGTAACATATGGATATTTTTCTGGCCTAAAAGCTATAGATGAAGCTTATTACCCAGCTGTAGAAATTCGGGAATTTCATCGATATGAAAAATATCTATTTATTTTCTGCAATGGATTGCAATTGTATTTAACATTATTGTTGAACTGCCTTACGTAACAAAACTGACTCGAAATCCTAAGGTTTTAAAGCTGTAATTAAATAATGAGACACAATTAACACCAACAATTTTCGGCTGGTCCTCGCAGCAAAACAGTACCACTTCACAATGTATTCACGACAAACAATTTCAAAGTATTTACACTTAAATTTCACATTATATTCAGGTAAAGCACATAACATTGCGAGACACGTACTAGGAACGTACGTGTGTAGGAAGAAAGCTTCTAGTGTGTACGGACTGCAACGGCCAGCCAATGCACTTCCCCACAGGAATGAGTAAATAAGTGCAGAGCTGGGGTTA
This sequence comes from Caradrina kadenii, assembly GCA_947462355.1. NCBI lineage: Eukaryota > Metazoa > Arthropoda > Insecta > Lepidoptera > Noctuidae > Caradrina > Caradrina kadenii. The sequence continues at coordinate 2,330,611 of OX381678.1, read as the reverse complement.
TGCTGTATATCATTACAGTAGTAGGTACTAAGCGCTAGTGTAAATTTTTATGTTGCGAATGTTTATCATGTACATACATACATACATAAACTCATGCTTTTTTCCCATGGCGGTAGCCAGAAACCACAACGCCACCTACAACGATCTTTACATACTTCTTTCGCCTCGTCCACGTTCATACAAGCACGCCCGTTTCGAGTACTGCACACCCGACCTTTCTGAAGAACTGTACTAATAAGGTCAGGGTAGGTCTTTCTAGAGCGTCCTCTCCCGGCGTTGCCACTCACATCTGCCATATAAATCCCTTTTGTTAGTCGCCTTTGACTCATCCTCTCAACATGACCGAACCATCTGAGCATACTCCGTTCAACCTTTGTCACTACATCCTCTTTTAATCCGCAACGTTCTCGTGTCATTTCATTCGTGTATCATCTATCATCATTTTTATTCGTTTATCATGTACTTATGTTTATTTTGCATTATTTGAAACTGTCAAGGAACCAGACAGTTCAATAGTATAGACAATGTACCAGGATACCATACATTGATAAGCGATTATGGTCTGATTGGCCTATTCATTCCATATTAGTCTTTTATTAGGACATTCAATTACCAATTAGACTAGAATTAGTCTACTTAGTGGGCAGAAGCATTCAAGCGTTGCGATCATTGAGCCTTTTGTAAATATTGATGGTCATGCTTCTTGTCTCATTTAATGACTACCTTTTGTTCATGACTTCGTTCCCGTAAATGGCGAAGTAGCAGATTAAAAACTAACCTATGTCCTTTTTAACATGCTTTTTTTTTGAGATTCCAGCGTACTGCGTATCAAACTTCATCAAAATCGGTGTAGTGGTTTAACCGTGAAAACGCATAAAACAAACAGATTTACTTTCTCATCTATCTATACTTATATACATATAAAGCTGAAGAGTTTGTTTGTTTGGTTGAACAAGCCAATCTCAGGAACTACCTAATTCTTTTTGTGTTGAATGGTAAATTTATCGAGAAAGGCTATAGGCTATATAACATCACGGTACGACCAATAGGTGCGGAGCAGTAACCAAAAACGTAACTTAATACAGGTGAAAAAAAACACGCGAACGAAGTCGCTGGCATAAGCTAGTATATAATACACAAGCTTTTGCTCGCGACTGCGTCCGCATGAACATTATATATTCGTCGATAATTCCATAGGGAACTGTTTAAATCGGTCAAATAGTTTTCATGTTTATATCCTATGCAAACAAAAAAACAACTCTTTTCTTTAAATACATACATAAAGCATAAACTCACGCCTTTTTTCCATGGGGGTAGGCAGAAACCACAGATCACCACCTGCTACGATCCTTACATACTTCTTTCGCCTTGTCCACGTTCATACATCTCTTCATACAAGCACGCCGTAAAAGGCGACTAAGGCATTATGTTGTACCTACTAAACCTCCAAGCTGAGGTTGCCGTGCCGAGAGCCTCTTGTTCTTTGTGAGATGTTCGTTTTACCACGATGGTGGCAAACAGGCATACAGCCCGCCTGATCGTGGGCGGTTACCGTGGCCTATAGACGCCTGTGACACCAGCTACCAGCTGATTGACGAAATAATAATCAAAAAAACAAATGAGAAACGAAGACTTTCTTCTGTTTTTTTAATCATATCGAAGTAAAACAAAATACTCTCAAACAATTTCTTTTAAAATTAGGTCGGTAACCCAAAGAGTCGGTTAAATATAACTCATGTACGTAACAGACTCCTCTTCAGAGGATCTGACGTTGATTAATGATGTTCCTTATGAAATTATTTAAAATTCAGTTTAATAATAAAGTGAATTTTGTTATTTACGGAACGTTTCAGCTATCATCTGGATTGTGATGGATGAATGATGATTTTAACCATTTTTGATTTTGAGTTGATTTGTTTGTTTTTTTTTTATGGAGTTACGTAATAATGTATAATAGGAGGTAGGGTAAGAGTAGCTGTAATTGACTACAAAGATGTAAATATTATCTGCTCTTGACAATTTGAGGTTTTCGACTTTAGAGTCATAATCGTTTTTATTTAAACCATTGAAACAGTACTTGAAATGCGAAAATATCGTTATTTAGTTAAAAAATCTAATAGTATACATTTGAAAATTGAAGTTTTCTGATGAAACAACGTGTCTTGCCCTTAGTACTTACCTCAATGTGACCTGTTAGTCCTTAGGTCAGTGTCATATTAAAATAACGATTAATACTAAATAATTGAATTATACTTTTTGTAATATTTGAGGATTTGAAAGTTTTGTGTGAAGGTTTGGAAGTTGGTGGTGTGATACCCCCGTGTCTCGGATAGCACGTAAAGCCGTTGGTCCCGGCTGTCATTCGTACATCTTTGGCAGTCGTTACGGTAGTCAGAAGTCAGGAAGTCCGACAACTAGTCTAACCAAGAGGTATCGTGTGGCCTAGTCACTGGGTTTTGGAGGTCAGATAGGCAGTCGCTCCATGTAAAACACTGGTATTCAGCTGAATTCTTAGACTGGAATCCGACCCCAACATAGTTGGGAAAAGGCTAAGTAGATGATGATGTATTGTTTGAGGATTTATTTGTCTATCCCTTTTTCGCACAAACACGAAGAAGAGGACAAGTCATGGAAAATTATGAATTCGTTTTTTTTTTTATAGTCAGGTACTTATTTGTCGTTCCCTTTTTTACACAAACACTTAGTCATCGAAGTTCCCCAAACATAGTCCCCCAACTTGTCATTCACAAAAAACATTCTCGTTTTTCTTAGACCCTTACATCCCTTAATTCGTCACCAAACATCCCTTATTGACAGCATCCCTGTACTATCACAGTTTGCTTAGGCGTTAGGTATTAAGTAAACCCTTCGGAGGGGACTTTACGGGGGGTGAGCAGGGCACACAAATAAATAGTGAAGATCAATATTTGTTTGATATTGTAAATCAGTTGTGTGCTTCTGTTTTGAATGTTGCAGTTAGTCATTTGGAAGAAGGGGGTGTAACAAGCTAGGTAGTGATTATAATGCACATATATTTAGCTTGGGTTCAATTCCCAGGTCGAGCAAAAAGTGTTATTGGGTTTTTCTATGAAATTCTCAGTAGCAGCTCGGAGTTAGGATTTGTGCCCGGATAATTTTTACATACGCTCTATGATATTAATATTGATAAATAACCGGATTTTAATAGAAAATACAAGTGGCTATGTAAATATCAAACACACCATCACGCCTCTATCCCCAGAAGGGTTAGGCAGAGGTGTACCAATGAACACCCACAGTTCGCCGGTATTTTTAGGTCCCATATAATAGGCTCTAGCGTAGCAGTCGCGCTTAGAACCACTAGGCTAACGAGGCAGTTAGGCTCTGTAAGTATCATTTTTGTAATAAAGTTATTTTACCAGAAACTGACAAACCGCTAGCCTAGACATTAGTGTCCTTAACCTATCTAAAAAATTTCATCAAGTTTAATTGATTATTGAAAAAATTATGACTGGACGTATTTAAACGTAACGCGCTTTCAATAAAATTCTCCTAAAGTAGGCTTACATGCTGGAAAAAAGCGTGAATAAAATAAAAGGAGCCAGTGTCGCGAGCAAAATTATTCGCCATTTAGCGCTCCCGGACACAATTAAACTGCCATTTTTCGAATCACAAAATTACCCGTTTAATCCAACAAGGAACGATTACCATAAAGCTCTTTGATTACCCAATCAGCGTGCAGTGGAAATGAAAAAAATATGCAAATTATTCCTTTTTCAAATCGTCTGTAATGAGGTTGAATGACATAAAACGGGCATGCTGGCTCCCCGTCTAATTTCGTAAAAGAGTTGCCACGTGGCGGTCACGTGACTGCGTTTGGACCAATCGGGGGGCCTTGTTTGGGCATGACGTCATCAGCGGCTAGTTCGTGAGAGAGTATGATTTACGATACACTACAATAGATGGTAATTAAGTTTTGTTCCATAGTTTTGACCCTCGGAGTGTCATATTTTGTATGAAAGGCTATTATTAAATTGTGTTAAATTCTTTAGAGGGTGTGAATTATGTATGGTACTTTGGGGCAAATGCCGGGATCAAAAGAGAACTCGAGAGAATTAGGAAATAGAACAGTAAAAGCGGAAATAGTAATTTTAACCTATTACTATAATTATTATCTCTTTTATTTATTTAAAAATCATAGGAGCTGGCTTTTTAATTATAGCTTTTAAAAAAAACTTATGAAACCACTTAAAAAAAATATTTATAGTATTCCGGTATCGAGAACCGAAACTGATATTATCACTATTGCTATTAATACTAGTATTATTTAAGTTCAATACATGAGAAACTAGTACTTTTTAGTAATTTATATAGTAGTTGGGGCACAGGCTAAGGCGGGCTAAGGCCACAAGTAAGCTGGTGCATTTAGTTTTTATTTTTCAATATTGACTTTAAATATGGGACTTCAGCCCAGATCAACATAAAAGTAAACCCAGGATTACCATTAACATTTGAAAAAAATCCTTACACTAGGTACTTTAGCCCATAGGCCATACATCATAACTCCCTTAAAAGGGGCTGTTGAATAAAATCAACAGCTGCGAAAATCAATAAGTTGTGCTACCAATTATCTTGTAAATCCCTTCGACCCCAAAAATGACTCATCGCAATGTTCCACGAATGTAGTAAAGCTTAGCTTATTGTTATAAATAATTCAATAAACAATTTTCGCGTCGTGATGCAGAATCGATGTCTGCACTTAGAGTGTAATCTGCTTATTTTAATCCAATATCGTATGTCGTAGTATTGAAGAAATTCAGTTAGGGTGTCCAAAAGTGCTTTATATTGGCTTTGACTGGACATGCAGTCTAATAGGATGGTAGGGCCACCTATACTCAATGATATTTTACCACGTACTTAAGTTTGCACCCTTGTAATGGCCCATCGGAAGATATTTTTGATAGCCTACCGAAATTTTGTATCTGGTGCGCAAAGATGCATAGAAGGAGGGAAAAAATTGACAGATGCATGAATGAATCTGTGCATATACGTCTCGGAGTAGTCTGTGAAAAGATGCTATGAATAAATAAATATTTTTTAATCATATGGGTAATTACCGAACATATAAAATGGGAGTACATTATATCAGCCTTTATGGCCTCATTGCAGAGCAATTTAATTATATAATTAAGACTTTGTGGGTCTCGTATTGGCAAAACTAAGTTCTATTATTGGTACATTAAGTTTTAATATACTATCAAATACATAGTATGCAATTGTAAATTCTCTGACTTCTTCATAGAGGCCTACCTACGATTTAGAACGAGTAACTATCTTCAAGTTTCTGACTTACTAACCGACTCCTTGACTTCGGGCCTGGTCCGATTGAAATAAATGTTTTGACTGACTTAAAAAATACATTTTCAACACACCTTTCTTTAGTTTTAAGTAACGTTAACTTACTTACTTCCTCACAGTTATTTAACCCAAATCAGTATTCCGAACTTTGTTTCTTAACCAATTTAGGACCCTGAAACTGAATCCTTGTAACATCGGGTATCAGTAGTTATAACACACAATTGCACACCTCGTTTGGTATCGAAATAAATTACATTGTGCGTTAGAGTTTGCCGGGAGCGGAACCGAACCTGCACGGAGCAACCTTTAAATGAACGTTTACCACTGATTAGAGATCCAGTAATTGGTTATCGGTTTGAGATAATTAGTTTTTAGCTAAATGCGTATTGTACACATTATGGTTAGAATTGCCAATGTTTTTTTAAAAAATAACATAACTATTAAATAGCGTTTAATATTTGGTAGAAAAAAAAAGCATAATATTTTTCAAATTAATGTTCCAGTACTATATTTACTTTTTCAATTTATCTAGGACGTCACTGACATCGGTGAAGGAAAACACTGTGAGGAAATCTGAATTTGTAATTTATTTAAGTCTGAAATCGCTAATCCACCTTGAGCAAACATGCTAAACAATGCACGTGTCTTCTCTTCAGAGAAAATAGAGACCTTTGCTGTGTACTAGGACAATAATAGGCTAGTATTATTATTTAATCAAAAAGGTTACCAGACCTCGTTTACCTAACAGATTTGTCCCAACACTGAATTTCATATTAGTTCAAGCTAGAATTAAGTTAACACAAGCCAATATTTCTCAACAAAATCCAATTAACCTTCTCTAAATGAACAAAGGGTTACACCTGACTTGATGAGAAAAGCAAAGGTTTGCACTACAATTTCGTAGATGTAACCTTCTAGTGTAATTAGTCTGAACACACGGACGGGGTCGGTTGGACCCTTGATTTGAATTGGTTAGCGACGAATTATCTTGAATTTCCACTGGCTAACTAGATTGGGTAGCATTGTTATAATATTGTCTTCTCACCTATTTTTTGACAATGTATACGCGTCACTGCAGTTTTATTTGCTAGTTTAATAATTAATGCGATATGAGGTGGAGGCCTGGTGTCCTGTAATAGAGGTGTTATTTACCTACCTCAGGCACCAGCGATCCACAACCTAAGTTGTAACTTATTAGCATATATTTATCATTTATTTTTGTTCTTTACTTGGTTTGTGGTGAGAAATAAACGATTTATTGTTATTATTGTGTTTTTACTTGGCTCCGGCAAAGGGGGGTTTTGATTTTAACAGTGAATGTATGTATGTTCATAATTGTGCTCATATCTCCTACACTATTCGTTGTATAATAACGGATGAGGTATCGTTGGAATCGTCTTGATGTTCTGCTGGTTATAAGCAATATATAACGTCATCAAAAAGTTGATTATATTTCAAAAATCCCCCGCCGAACTGCCCCGTTGGTCTCGTGGTCGGAAGCGCGACTGATGAGCGTGGGGTCCCGGGTTCGATTCCCAATTCGGGCAAAAAGTGTTATTGGGTTTTTCCATTAGGATTTGCTCAGTAGCAGCTCAGAGTTTGGAAGTTGGTGGTGTGACACCCCCGTGCCTCGGAAAGCACGTAAAGCCATTGGTCTCGTCTGTCATTCGTAGATCTTTGACAGTCGTTACGGATAGTCAGAAGCCAGGAAGTCTGACAACCAGTCTAACCAAGAGGTATCGTGTTGCCTATTAACTGGGTTGTGGAGGTCAGATTGGCAGTCACTCCTTGTAAAACATTGGTACTCAGCTGCATCCGGATAGACTGGAAGCCGACCCCAACATAGTTGGGAAAAGGCTAAGTAGGTGATGATTATATTTCAAAAATGTTTATGGGTATAGTTGTACCTCGAAATGATAGAGACAAAAACTGTAAAAGTGAAAATTTGTGAGAATGGATGAACGGATATTTTTCTGTTTTACGCTTAAACGGCTGAACGGAATTAGATGAGACACACATATAGATATGAGTCCAGCTTAAAACAGGCAAATGTTAAAATTTATCCGACTTTCGTGTTCCTGAGGGAAAATTTAGGACTTTAGCCTAATTTTGAAATCTACGCAAACGAAGACGCGGGCAGAAGCTAGTGTAGAACGTCTAATCGATAATATCTACAACATAACATAACATACCATCACACCTGTATTCTCCAGAGGGTTAGGCAGAGGTGTACTAATGTACACCCACATTTTGCCAGTATGTTTTTAGGTCCCATGTAATAGGGGCGAGCCTATTGCCATTAACCAGGCACAAATCTTAACTCCGAGCTGCTACTGAGAAATTCATAGAAAAATAACACTTTTTGCTCGACCTGGGCATCGAACCCAAGACCTGTAGCATAGCAGTCGCGCTTAGGACCACTTAAGACTAGGCCAACGAGGCATATCTACCTACTATTAGCTACACTATAATTCCATCAGTCTAAATTGGATTAATTAACGGTAGCATACCTCCCGAAGTCAGGCTTAGTTTAATGAAACCTATCCACAGATAAATTAAATTAGATTTAACAACTTACCTTCAGTAAAGAGGTTATAGTTTGGATAATCTAATGGATATTAATTATGTTCCAAATAGAACGAATATTAGAACCTTCAACAGAAAACAATGTGATACGATAAATATTGTTTATATGCGTTAACTGAAACTAACAATAATGGAAAAAAATATCGTAGATTTTTTTGATGGCTTCGTTTGCAAGCTTATCTAGCGTCCATGAGGTCCTGGGTTCGATTCTCAGGTCGGTAAAATGCTATTTTTTAATTAATTAAAATTTATTCAGTAGCAGCCCGGTGAGTCTGGATTTCTGTCCCATTGATATAATTATGGTCACCCCCAATTACTTGAGGCTTGAACATAACTAGCGAAATATACAATTTCTAATTATGGTCCGCCACAGGGAAAACAGACTAGAACTGAGAATTTTTTAAAGGTTGTAGAACTTCACGTCACTCTAGAAAATTCTCGTTTATCATAGGTGCGTTTTCAATAACATAAACTCACATACACAAACAACCAGACCCGGAACAACTACCTGGCCGGAACACAAGAAAACAAAAAAAAAATCTATGAAAAAACTCAATGACTCCCTTACAAAGTTACAATATTCCCTCTCTGCGTGTTGATTCACATTTCCTAGTACAGTTACTACTATCAATGGATATAAAAACTCCACTTTATGATTATGCAACTCGCCTGCGTTATCTGAAGTTGTTTACAAGGAAATTATGCAGGAATCCGAAACGCGTGCGCAGTTCAGATAGTTTTTCAGCATCGAGAATTCAGTTTTAATTAGAAGAATAATTATGATGGTATGTTAGGGAAAAAGGTTTAAGAAATAAAGGGCTTGTTGTGTGTTGATTTCTTTAATAAGTTGAGTTTAATGTTTTAGGGACTGCTTTACCATCTGGTTCTAATAAGCTCTGATTAAATTACTTGATTGGTTATTATGTACAAAATCTGTTCCAGTTTTATATAATTCTTTTGTACGTAAGGCTCTGAATGGTTTATATTAAGCAGGACGCATAAGCTATTGTGATTGTTTGACAGATTTATCAACAGCCTTTCAAAGCGAGCTTGACGATTCGTCACATTTTTGGTCTTAATACTAAAGCTGAAGAAATTGTTTTTATAGAGGTAGGTACAAGCAAAGTATAAATAAATACCATAATCTTTCACTAAACCATAAACAAGAAAACATTTCCTGCCACTTAAAAAAAAAAACCAAAGCTTCCCATTATGTTGCCAAAAAAATAAAAGATAATGCTTCTCCACTTGGGCATTTATTCATTCACCAGATATACCCTTGTAGTAAATCCTCTGGAGCTGAATGCCATTGGTTATAGGGTAAGAGGGGATCGGGGAGGGGGGGGGGGGGTTACACTATTTACTAAGAATCCACACAGCCAGTCCAGAGGGCTATAATCCCAAGGGAGTAGGGATTGCAAAAAGACTTTGTTGGCAGAATTAATGTGATGCACTAGTCGTGTTTTTGTTATTAAAAGTTGTGGGTAAAGATAATTAATTATTGTTGTGTGGTGAAGTAGGAGAGGATTATAACAAAAGGAACAAATTAATAAATTAAATGTTTGCTCTTGGGATATTCAAAATAGCCTATTCCAATATTATAAAGCTGCAGAGTTTGTTTGTTTGGTTGAACGTGCTGATCGCGCGAACTACTGGTTGGAATTGAAAAAATCTTTTTGTGTTGGATAGTTCATCTATCAAGGAAGGCTTTAGGTTTTATGACAAAGACGCTTCCCGCGTGTTTGTCTACATATTTTTCACCTGCGTTAAGTTACGTCTTTGGTTACTGTTCCTCTACCGTGTGTCGCAGAGTGATGTTATATAGCCTATACTATTCCTCGTGAATCTGACTATTTTACACAAAACTATTTTTTTAATTCGGTAGCTAGTTTCAGAGATAAAACAAACAAAAAACCTGTTAGTAGCTAGTAATTTAATATAATTATTCTCATCAAAATATTGATCAAAACTTCAAAAGCCGGTTATCAATAGCTCTCGAAGTAAAACAATCGATGGGAGGGACTGGTTCAAAGGCGTTTATAACCGGACTTTCAAACTGATATTACCTATGCAATCAGGATCGATAAGCCGCGTCGTACGTATAGGTGTGGCGTGGAGCCTTATGTAGGGCGTTTGGAGTTTTTAATCAACTTAAGTAAGTTTAAATTTTTTTTTAGAATTCTATAGAAGAAAAAATAGTTTTAAAATAGGTTTCTGAAATCTGAGGAAGCACCTCGCAGTCATAATCATAATTGGCAGGAAATACATATACTTAATTGCCATTATTCACTTAATTCACATTCTAATTATTATAGTTATTTGAGTATATTATACAGAGGTACAAGTCACAAAAAAAAAAATATATTATAATAATTCTGGCAACATTTGACAAGGTAAGTATCTAAAATAAGATGTAATTTACTTATCAAAAATAAAAGGTCAACAGAAAATGTTGACCACCTAAAAAACACTGCACCCAAAAAAAAATTTTTTAAAATATATTTTGCGGACGCTACATAATCCAAAGTTTGTGAGTGGCTTAAACAAGGCGAGTTGGTCTTTGCGCGACATCCTCGCTCTGATGCGTATTTTTAACGAGAGGCACAAACTCCCTACAATACCCTATTTGGATACTAATTGATGATTTTCTTGTTTTTCCTGACGGGAAATGGAAAGGGGATCAGCTGTATGTTTTAGAAGGATTTCGGATCCGTTTCAATTGTTTTGTGACGAAGGTGCTTAGGTGTGAATTGGGTTGTTGGTTGTCACTGTCCAATGTTTGCAGTAGGGTTCTGCAGTTTAAAAGTCAAGTACCAAAAGGTTTTCAGATGTGTATGTACTAGAAAATTAAATACATTCTTAAACGGGGTGAGAAATCAGAATCTGATAAAGAAGAAGAGGAACTAATAAATGATTCTAAATTGATTAGTTCCTCGTATAACAGATTACGGTAAACGGTAGTCGATTTTTTTTTATTTGATTCTTAAAATAAGAAAAACATTTTAAGGTTTTTCCTGCTTTCGGTTCTCTTTCAAGTCTGTTAGATGCTTTAAATTTCGATTATGTTCTAAAAAAAAACAGAAAATAATTCACATCACACACACCCAAAAAAAATACATCAAAAAATCAAAACAACACTATCCTTAAACCCAATAAAAGCTAAACAATCCCACCTCTACTCACGGCAACGGCACAGTATCGATATAAATCTTCACGCCAGCACATCACTAGGGTGGCCAGCGATTTACATAGTGGACAAACATAAAACTGTCACCGATATATCTAATGTGTCGACAGAAAGATGGATAGTCCATTTTATTGTAATACATGAATGTGAAATGTTGTCTCTTGATCTCGGTACCTTTCAAAGTGAAGGTAGGTATTGGAAAATGTATTCAATATTTTCTTAAAAGCATTTTCACTGTCAGAAAGGATTTTCTGGTGTGAATCTTTTGAGGATTCACTTTCAAATTGCTGTTATTGTTGCTTTGAGTTATATAAGAATAAATTTAGGTATCTTAAATTTCGAAGTGCAATTTTATTTGAAAATATTAATACGCTATAGAAGAAACTATTAATAGACTAGCTATTGCTCACAGTTTCGTCTGCATAAATTCCAATAACGAAAAGGTCCTAAATTAACCCATTAGAAAAATGGGACTAATCTAGACAATAATCTATTTCTTTGCCAAATTTCATCCAGATCTGTTCAGCCGTTCTGGCGTGATTGAGCAACAACCATCTATCCATCCAAACTTTCATACTTAGTTCGTAACTATATAGTATAGATTGTTTAGTAGGACATTGGAACTCTCGTAGATTTGGTCTAAAATTCGAAATTGCTTTTTTTACTTAGAAGTAGTTGTCGAACTGCCCCGTTGGTCTCGTGGTCGCAAGCGCGACTGATGAGCATGGGGTCTTGGGTTCGATTCCCAGGTCGAGTAAAGTGTTATTGGATTTGTCCATTTGGAATTTCTCAGTAGCAGCTCGGAGTTAGGATTTGTGCCCGGTTAATGGCAATAGGCTCGCCCCCTATTACATAGGACCTAAAGCATACCGGCGAACTGTGGGTGTACATTAGTACACCTCTGCCTAACTCTTCGGGGAATACAGGCGTGATGGTATGATGTAAGTAGTTGTCGACAAGAGTCAAAATATATTAAACCTTCAACCAAAGTTTCGTCATCGTAGTTCAGGTAACTATTGTTCTAATACGCTTCGAGTACTCAACTTGGACTTAATTGTTATCAAAACAAACAGTGTATAAAAGCAGCTACAAAATCAAGTTGTCCAAGTATTTGCGAAGCCTTCTGCTTTGTTTTGCTTCCAGTGCTTCAGCGACTTTTTTCTCAAAAGATCAGCTTTTTTGCTTGCCCCTGGTTCGTCGCTTTAGTGACTAAAAAGAAGGTTTGAAACTACCCGCGTTCAAACTTGAAAAAAAAAGTAGGCAGACTGTATGCACTTTGGTAAGGTTTTTGTGCAGTAGGTGCAATTATTTTTAAGATGGTGTAACAGCTATCTAAACTTGTGCTATAAAGAAGTGAGCTCGTTTATTTGTAAAAGGTAATCTTTAGAACAACTGATGCTATTACAAAAAATATTTCACTGATAGAAAACGGCACTATTATCAAGTGTCATAAGGTATGTTTTATAATCCTCGGAACAGACGAGATCCTTAAAAACTAGTATTGAATGATTTGTCAAGACTTGCCAAATATATAAGCCATTTCAAAATATTATATTCAAGATTATTAAAGACTAAATTGCGCAAGTGGATAAATGCTTGTAATTTAACATATCATCACGCCTGTATTCCCCCAAAGGGTGAGGCAGAGGTGTACCAGTATACACCCACAGTTCGCCGGTATGTTTAGGTCCCATGTAATAGGAGGCGAGCCTTTTGCCATTAACCGGGCACAAATCCTAACTCCTAGCTGCTACTTAGAATTTCATAGAATAACCCAATAACACTTTTTGCTCGACCTGGGAATCGAACCCAAGACCTCTAGCGTAGCAGTCGCTCTTAGGACCACTAGGCTAACGAGGCAGTTATGAATGTAATTAATATATAAGTAAAAGCTCGCGAACACTTGCTTATGAAGTTGGCAGACTCGTCTCACAATTAGTTTGTTATATTTCTCCACCTATGTATTTTTATCTTTTGTTACTCTGTATATTATGTTTTTATGTATGAATTTATTATATTTTATTCCTGGAAACTCTATTCCTTGCACCTACTATGTTTTGTGTCTGCATCACCCTAAGGTTGACTGGTAGAAAATGCCTAAGGCATTAAGTCCGCTTTTGTACAGTGTATTATTTACATTATGTGCAAAAAGTTTTATTAAATAAATAATAAATATATTAGTAATGTTGATTCCTTGATATATTATATTTTTACTAAACCTTGAAATTTTGCATGCTCTGTTTTATCTTAGCAAAAAATGTTTACCATCTTTATATTGTCTTACACCATTGCACACCATGTTTTAACGCAAACAAATGGTTTATGTTTATGATATACTTGATATTCAAGCGTACAAAGACGTGAGGTAATGCTAGTAGCTAGTAGGTAGCTCTTATGTGGCTTATTAAAGGTTAATCAAAATTACTTCATTCCTTAAATACCAATACGTTACTCCATCAAATCACATGAAAATAGTAATGAGTTCAAGAGATAAAAAAAACAGTTTTGAAGCTACTGGCCATCATTTTGCTGTTATCATTGTTCCAAATTTGAATGGCCATTTAAAAAGACAACTATAGGCAAGATGGCTTTATTAAGGAATCCAGAAATGTATTTTATAATTGACAAATAAGTAACGTATTTTTGATAATAATGGAACGGTATCCTGGTTGGTAAAAGCTTTTCGAATTGCGAACTGTGTGTGTATATTGGTACATCTCTGCCTAACTCGTTCGGGTAATACAGGCGTGATGGTATGTTGTTATTTCAGAAACCAGGATATCATTCCATTAGGTACCAACAATATCTATTGATAACAAATACATTAAGTCTGATAGCCTAAACAAACCATAGCCAACTGAGAAACCGCATGAACGATTCCGACAACGCTGAATTACATAATAATGATGAAATAAATGAACCTGCTATTATGAATACTAATATACGTAACAGTAATATGAATACTAATATCAGTATTACTAACCGCACTGCAAATGGCCAATGCCGGACATAGACCGTCCCTATAGGCTGGTACAATGAGCAATCCTGTAGGGTCATGCCATAATTCAGACTGTGGCAATCATTTGAAATTTGTGGTTGAATATATTTTGTGTAGTAATAAATATATGTACCTATAATCAAAATAATAATAATACCAGTCCATTGTCCCACTGCAGGGCAAAGGCCTCTTCTCATACGGATAAGGCACGAGCATTGATACTACGCTTGCTTGGCGGAATGGCGATTTCAGACTTATCACTACATAGTATAAAACGAAGTCGCTTTCTCTGTCCCTATATCCCTATGTATGCTTAAATCTCTAAAACTACGCTACGGATTCTGATGTGGTTTTTTTTAATAGATAGAGTGATTGAGGAGGAAGGTTTATATGTATAATAACATCAGCATTGCACCCGTGCGAAGCCGGGGCGGGTCGCTAGTAAAACTATAAGTTCAGGTTTCCTCAGGATGTTTTCCTTCACCGATATCTAAGATAAACAAAGTACTTTCTAAATACATATGAATTAGAAAAAGTTACTTGCCCGCGCCCGGTTGCGAACTCACAGCGTCGTGCAAGAGAGGTGGACGCGTCAAAATATCTCTAATATCACTACTCTAGTTCGGAGTTTACCCTACATAATACTATAAGTTTTGAAACCCTAACAATAGGCATGTTTCAATTTCAGCTTTCAGCAGTCAGTTCCACGGTACCCAAGCACCGGAAAGTTACGAACAATAATCCTGCCACAAACCCAGGTCTTCTCCCAAACATTGTGTCCATTACGGTTAAAAGTTTGACAAATACTTCAGAGGATCAAAACAAATTAGTTCTCGAGGGAATTAATGGAATAATTCTCAACTAAACGCTTCAAAACCGACAGTTGTCAAGTATTGATTTCTAGTGCCCTCTAGTGGTAGTGGTCCATGTTGCAAGAATGCGAAGGTATGATGGCAGTACGAATAAATTATGAATTTCCTAAAGTTTTGAATAAACAATAAAATGTAAGATAGAGTAGATCTGGCATCGCAACATTTTGGCAGAAGCGACGAGCATTAAAATGACATGGCGTGAGGTGAAGACCGATCGCGATGGAGGACTACTATGGACGCCTTTGCCCCAGGCAGGTTATTGGATTTTAAGTCAAGTAAGTGATATTGTAGACTTTCTTTTAGGAAAATTGTAGCAGCACACTTTCCTTTCTTTTAATTATTAAATCATCACGAACGTGGCACTCTAAGTGCGATAATAATGGCGTTTGAAAAAATTATATATTTGATTTTATTGAAAAATACTACCAAAAAACCACCATTTAGGACTAAGAGCGGAAACTAATTCGTCAAGATGATGTTGATGAATAAAAAACAAGATAATAATTTGACAGATAACTCTCATGCAATACTGAAAACACATTTCAATAAATAAGCAGCTTCGAAATCGCTACCCGCTTCAATCTTGAACCCTAAACGATGGCACCCCACAAAAACAAGGGTGGATTTGCAGAATTAAATAAAAAAGTGCACCTTACCGGACATAGAAATGGCGCTAAATCTATTGGATTTTTTACAGAGACAGCGATTTTTCGACGAAAACCATTATTATTTGAACGTTATGGTGTGGGGACGAGGAGACTGGTTTTGTCACTTTTGATTGTATGAAGATGTTATGTTATTGGAGTATGTTAGAGATGATTTTGTGGATTTTAGGAGTGTCTGGCTGTGATGGGGTGTCGTTTGGTCGTCGAATCGAATAAGTACCTACTTCAAACTTAAAAATATACTTATCTAAATGCCAATTAATGACCAATAAAATGTCTAAGGCAGGAATAGTATCTACTGCTATAATACATTTCATTAGAAATTTAAACCAAAACTTAGTTTCATTTCGAGGGTAATAGATAATAGTATACCGGTATCCACAGTGGAAATTTATAATAATGGAAACAATAATTTAATTTGCAAACTACCCATTACCGTGTCCAATTAAAACACCAGAATATACAGCATGTTGCACAGACTTTCACACCATCATACAGGGTGTTCCATTCCTGCACCCGGCACAATACTATTCATAAATTACAGACGTACAATTGTGCGTTTACGCATAAAATCTGACCACGTCGAATTATTCAGTCGCCGGCGCACATAAATCTAACATAATAAATCAATATTTGCAATGGCGAGCTAAAAGCACCCTTTCTGTTTGTACAAATGCAATTCATTCGATTTATACATGATGCATCGGCTGCCGGTGGCCGTTGGTCTACAAACACCGGCACTACAATGGAAATTTAACTTTGTGCCGCTTGATATATGGTCGGTAGTCAGTTGTTTTATTTGAAAATTATGTTAATAATAGAGAGGGGCTTAAGATTGTTTAATTCGTGTGCTTTTTACGTTCATACTAGTACATATAACTGTTTTGGAAGTAAATAAAGATTACAAGTGTATTTAAGCATTTTTTATACTAATATTATGAAAAGATTTTCCGTTTTTCAATATAGCAAGACTACACAAAAACAATCCAAGTGACATTGACTATGTTTTATGATACACTTGATTTTTAAGCGAACGAAGTCGCGGGCAGGTCCTAGTCTAGTATAAAGTTAGTTTTTAACCCCCGACGAAAAAAACGCAGTGTATAAGTCTGTGTGTGTATGTCTGTCTGTCTGTCGCAACGTAGCTCCCGGACGCATGAACCGATTTTAATTTTGTTTGAAAGGTGAATTAGACGAGAGTGTTCTTAGCTATGTTTGATGGAAATCGGTTCAGCGGTTTCAAAGTTATCAGCTCTTTTGTTAGACTTTTATTCTTCTGTCGGGGGCTATTTAAATTTTTTAATTTTTCATTTGTTTTCAAGTTTATTTTCTTGTTTGACTCTTCCTAAGACACAAACCGCAAGCAAAGGTCATATTCCTCTCTTTAGTTCAACAGCATCTTGATGTGACATTAACCTAAGTACACAAGCCTTTTACTAAGACGTCTGAAACTCCAAAATCCTCTTCACAAGAACTACTCGTAAGTACAGTTTCCAGCTCAAAGCTAAACCACACTTGACTAACAAGATACTACCAACTAAGCTGGTTGCGACTTACCAATAACTTAATTACTCTTTATCCTAACGGCTGCGGGTTGTTCGTAAGAGATACCGCGCCCCCGGAACGCAAAGGGCACAAGAAGGAACATGGGTGGGTTTTAGTCAGTAAAAGTCTGACACTCCCTCCCGCCCCGCCCAGGGCGGGAGAAGTTATTTGATGATTTCCCCCCCCCCCCAAAAAAAAACTAATTTAATAAAATGCAAGAGTAAGTTTGTTTGTTAACTGTTCACGCCTACACCACTGAACCGATCATCCTCAAATTTTGCATATACGTCGTCAGGTGTACAAAAAAGGACAAAAGTACCTTTTATCCCCAAAAAAAATACTGTTCCCGAGGAAAACAACGATAATGTTCTTATGATAAAAGATGGCGCCACGTAACTTACGAAACATGATTGAATTTGGAATATAACCGACATTTACGCGGGCGAAATTGCGGGCAAAAGCTTGTGCTTTAAGCAATGAATTAAGGCACGAGGGACAGCCCTAAGCCGATATGGATGTCAGCGATGCGCCCTGACATTTTATTGGTTGCGCGATGCTTTGATCTCGCCGCGGCCGTTTTCAATTACCAATTAGATGCGGCATACGATACGTGCATGTGTTTAGGGTTGGCAGCTTCACTGCGGTGTACATGGATGATGGTCGGGCTTTGTCTACAGCAATAGAGGTATTGGTTACCAGACCGAATTAGTGCTTTGTTAATAACTAATGAAGGTAACTAACTACACAAGTGAAAATAATGTTGTTTATCTGTGAAGAAGAGCTAGAGGTTTTGGGTTCGATTCCCAGGTCGAGCAATATGTGTTACCGGGTTTTTCTATGAAATTCTCAGTAGCAGCTCGGAGTTAGGATTTGTGCCCGGTTAATGGCAATAGGCTGTATTCCCCTAAGGGTTAGGCAGAGGTGTACCAATGTACACCTACAGTTCGCCGGTATGTTTAGGTCCAATGTAATAGGGGGCGAGCCTATTGCCATTAACCGGGCACAAATCCTAACTCCAAGCTGGTACTGAGAATTCCATATAAAAACCCAATAACACTTTTTGCTCGACCTGGGAATCGAACCCAAGACCTCTAGCGTAGCAGTCGCGCTTAGGACCACTAGGCTAACGAGGCAGTTAATGACAACAAATAAAGTAAGAAACAATCTTATTTTTTAATGAGCCAGCTGTACGCAGTATGTATGTCTGTGTGCCCGTCGCACCGCGCAACATGATCAAGTTACGATGGAAATAAATGACTGAAACTTTCAGCTATCCACTGTACATTAGTGAACAGATGTTTCACACTCTTTGACGATGTACTTTTTTTAGTTTTTACGTCCTTTGTTTTGTGGTTTTGGGCTAAAAATGGGTTTGAGTTCGTTTCGTGAGTGGCAGGAACTAAATAATAATTCCGGCCTGTTATTGTCCCACTGGGCAACGGACTCCTTTTTACATAGAAGGTACGAGCATCGATTACTACGCTTGCTCAAGGCGGATTGGCGATTTGAGAGTTATATTAATTACTAGCCGCTATTAATTGCCTCGTTAGCCTAGTGGTCCTGAGTGCGACTGCTATGCTAGAGGTCTTTCTTGGGTTCGATTCCCAGGTCGAGCAAAGTGTTATTGGGTTTTTCTATGAAATTTTCAGTAGCAGCTCGGAGTAAGGATTTGTGCCCGGTTAATGGCAATATGCTCGCCCCCTATTATATGGGACTTGAAACATACTGGCGGACTGTAGGTGTACATTGGTACGCATCTGCCTAACCCTTCGAGGAATACAGACGTAACGATATGTATTAATTACTAGCTTCTGCCCGCGATTTCGACCGCGTGATTTTTTTCACACGTCTTTAGTTAATGCACCACTCCCGTGTCGTAGTGTGGTGAAAGAATTTCCTTAATCCAACGGCAAGTTTCATAGATTAGCGCGACTAAACAAACAAAAAACTCTTCAGCTTTACTATGTCAGTATAGAAGCGTAATTAAACCAAGGTTTTCATTTATTAAGTCAGTCCAAATCAAACTGAAATCATTTGATTTAAATAAACTATTTACAGGCACTTATGAATTGTCGAGTCGGACTATAATTATGAACCCTAGGTACATAATTATAGTATCTAAGTTAGACTAATTATACCCATCGTTGATGATTATTTATGCTGCTATATTTGGTAATATAGTTACCGCTTAGTAAGTAAGTATTGGCCTTGGCTTAGTCAGGCTAAGTTTATTAATTGACTTCCACTTGTCTTACTCAATAATTGACGTCAGATGTTTTAAGTGGATTTAATTTATTGAAACGTTCATTAATATTACCGAGTTTGTTAAGGATTATTGTTACTCTTGAATGGTCTAAGTTTGGGGTGAGTTTCATTTTAGTTTATTTTCGTTTATAATTTGTTTTTGAGGGCCGGAGCCAGTCTCTAATCTGAATTATATTGATTTACTTAATTACTACACTTATCAATACAAATAATATAAAGTTGAAGAGTTCGTTTGAACTACTGGTAATATACCATCATGCCTGTATTCCCCGAAGGGTTAGGCAGAGGTGTACACCCACAGTTCGCCGATATGTTTAGGTCCCATGTAATAGGGGGCGAGCCTATTGCCATTAACCGGGCACAAATCCTAACTCCGAGCTGCTACTGAGAATTTCATAGAAAAACCCAATAACACTTTTTGCTCGACCTGGGAATCGAACCCAAGACCTCTAGCGTAGCAGTCGCGCTTAGGACCACTAGGCTACCGAGGCAGTTATGGGAGAAATTTCTAGTAAAAAGCAGTATTTTTTTTAAACAAATTTTTATGACATTAAACTTCTTAATACATTTGCCTCAATAATTAACTGCTACTAATAAAAAGGGGTTTGACCACAGCCACCTAATCCTCTTTATCCCTTCCTCCCTTCCTGGACTTTTTTAAACCGCCTTCATCCGGGGAGACTGGGGCATTCCGGACCCAATGTAATCGACTGATCGAATATCTAGCCGGATATTGAATTTTCCCGCGCACGTAACGGAAGTCGTCGCGGCTCATTCCGATTGGTCGGCTGGCCGGCGCCATGCTTTTATCTTGTTTATGTTGGTAGTAAACAAACTTCGTAACTGTATCTTTTGAGTTTTACTTTGTTTTATGAATTTATGAGTTTTATCTATCTTTTGTTGCTTCGTCTGCTATTTTGACCTGTTTGATCTATTTGGGATGTAGCAATAAGCTTGAGCTAGTTTGTGGTTGAATATTGCTTGAGATGCAAAACCGTTAACTCAATATTATGTTCTATGTTTAATTAATTGTACATTTTGAAAAGCTACTAATGCTTGTTATTCGGCAAATTAGATAAAAAAACATGGTGGTTTTATACCATATAGGAGATTCTTATTTAAATCGTATAACTATTTTGATATCTTCAGCCCATAACTTCGTTTGCGTGATTTTTTCACTTATAAATTACGTCTTACTGTTCCGCATAAGTCATAAGTCGTAGTATAATGTATAACAAAAAAAAATCAATTCCGACTGGCAGTTCCAGAGATTAGCGCGTTTAAACAAACAAACAAGCAGAAAAACTCCATCATCATCACGCCTGTATTCTCCGAAGGGTTAGGCAGTGGTGTAACAATGTACACCCACAGTTCGCTGGTATGTTTAGGTCCCATGTAATAGGGGGCGAGCCTATTGCCATTAACCGGGCACAAATCCTAACTACGAGCTGCCACTGAGAATTTCATAGAAAAATCCGATAACACTTTTTGCTCGACCTGGGAATCGAACCCAAGACCTCTAGCGTAGCAGTCGCGCTTAGGACCACTAGGCTACCGAGGCAGAAAAACTCTTTAGCTTTATTATATGAGTATAGATAAAGTTGACAATAGGTACATCACACTCCCATGCCACATAAACAAGACAAAACAACCCACAAGGGATTTTTTAAATTTTCAATATTTGTAAAAGCTTAAAGCAACCGTAATACGTTAATCGCTTTTTAATCCGCTTATCTTCATAATCGTCACCGACACGCGCGTGATTGACGCATGATGACGTCACACGATCGTGATCGTGATGTATTATCAGATCACATCTGATGCCGATGACGCAAACAATTTTACAAATTGCTCCTCCAATGATGAATGATAGGTAGTGCGTTAGATGTTATATTGTTAGGCGAGTGGAATGGGGAAATAAGTCAGCTGTAGTGGAAATCGCAGTTTTTTTTTAAATGGTAAAATTGTCTAGTAATTTTTGTAATTTTTTTATTAACTTGATACTGTAGAGACGCTGGTTGGCTGAGCCATATGCAACCTTTTTTTGAGGGAATATTTCTTTGAGATAAACGCTGTTAATATAAAAGACTTGACAATACTCCACAAGGCCGGTGTTTAGCTAGATCAAAATATAATAATAATTTAGTCAATATACGTAAATAATTAAAAGTCTTTCAATCACGTAGATTGATAATCACAATACCGCAGTTGTTACTGTATATTTAAATTATACCACCATCACGCTAGTATTCTTCATGGGGTTAAGCAGAGGTGAACCAATATACACCCACATTTCGCCGGTATGTTTAGGTCGTATGCAATACGGGGCGAGCCTATTGCCATTAACTGGACACAATTCCTAACTTCGGGCTCCTACTGAGCATTTCATAGAAAAACCCAATAACACTTTTTGCTCTACCTGGGAATTGAAACCAAGACCTCTAGTGTAGCAGTCGCGCTTACGACCACCAGGCTAACGGAGCAGTACTAAATTGTAGTAAGAACCAAAAAATAATATTCACTCGTTAAACTCCATAGAGTGCAAGGATACATATAGCTAAAATTCAATATCCTCAGAAATATTAAGTACAACTTAACTACAAAATATTGGCAACACTACCGTCAACTATAAAGTCAATAACACATTACTTGCAATACGACCACAAAAAGAATTAACAAATTGTTTATTACAATCGTAATTTACAGATAAACATAAACAAAAAATAATACGCATATCCACATAATAAATAACTTTAATACTCAAGCGCCTTCGCCATTTTTGCCATTAAGTATGGCAACACGATTAGCGTGGCACATAATAATGTTGCCAGACAACTGAGTTATGGCGCTCCGTAATGGCCACGAGACGAATAAAATGGATAAAACTGCTTTCACCAATAGCTATTACAATTTCGTTCAATAGGACAGAGGTCTGTGAAATAAATTGTTTTTAGATACACTTGGAACATATTGACGGAAAGTAAGTATGAAGGGTCAACTCCGGTTAAGCTTTCTAACGATCTAATTTTTTTACATACTTGGATGACCAACAAGAACACGGCCCACTTGATGTTAAGCGGTCACCTCTGCCTATAGACATCTGCAATACCAGAGGCCTCGCAAATGGGTTGCCATCCCAGAGACAAAGTTGAAAAGTCTCATGTGCCTGTAATTACACTGGCACCCATACCGTGCAAACCGGAACAGAGCAACGCTGCTTTGCGGCAGAAATAGGTATGGTGATAGTACTAAGAAAAAGATTAACAATAATATCTTTTTCTCATGCGAATAATGTGCAAAATATTTTTGCCAATTGTCAAAAAAGAAATTATGCACAACAGACAAAATATAAACTCAGAAAATAATAAGTAAATCGGAACGATAGCGAAATATGTCCAACACTGCAAAAGATACGGATAACAATTTTGAGATGGCTGCGATGGCAGTTTGTCTTTTGAAAGTTCCAAGTTTCTGGAGCATCTTAACTGTTTTAAGATGCTGGAGTAAATTGACTGTTTTCCTTGTTTAAAATAATAAATTTTGATCCTATAGTCTCTCACCATCATCTACTTAGCCTTTTCCCCAACTATGTTGGGGTCGACTTACTGTCTAACCGGATGCAGCTGAATATCAGAGTTTTACATGAAGCGACTGCTTATCTGACCTCCACAACCTAGTAACTGGGCAACATGATACCTCTTGGTAGGATTGGTTGTCAGACTTTTTGGCTTCTGACTATTCGTAACGACTGTCAAAGGTCTACGAATGACAGCCGGGACCAACGGCTTTATGTGCTTTCCGAGGCACGGGGGTGTCACACTACCAACTTCCAAACTCCGGGCTGCTACTGAGAAAATCGTAATGGCAAAACCCAATAACACTTTTTGGCCGACCCGGGAATCGAATCCAGGACCCCGTGCTCATCTGTCGCGCTTGCGACCACGAGACCAACGGGGCAGCCTATAGTCTCTATATTATTTAATTAAGATGAAAATAATATTCTAAGAGATTGTTGAAAGATATCATCATCATCATATCAGATGAATGATGTCCACAGCTGGACAGAGGCCTCCCCCCTAAAGATAGCCACAATGATCAGTCCTAGGCTGAAGACAGTTATTAAAGTATTTTTCTTTTACTTACTTAAACGTATTAATTATTTTTAATATTTAAACTTGGAATGACAAAAAGCTTTCAATGATTCTAAAGCTTTCCTTCTGCCCAAATCGATCAAGCTGACAATGTCTGGTTCCTAAAATCTAACTATTACGTCCAGTCCTACAATGTCTAACTTTAAAACAATGTCTAATCTTCTAAGACGTAAAGCATTTTAGAACACTGGAGTTTTTAGTCTTCTAGACATTATGAATTTAGAAATTAGACATTTTCAGCTTGATCGGCTCAAATGTGCGTTTTCGCGGGCACCCAAAAAACAGCGACGGTAACTTCAGCATACATCATCTTGGAAGGCGAAAAAAATGGTTTCCTCGACAAATAACACTGATTTACAAGCTGTGCCGTCACATATAACTCACTTTTAAATGGCATATGTATCATCGAGGCGGAAATGTGTGCAATAAAATGAATTTATACCGCGGCCTGGATTATTGGGATATAGCTGTTTTGATACTAATTGTTGTGCGTAAAAATGTTTTGGAGACATCATCCTGTTGATATTTTATTTTATTTGTTTTGACGTTATCGATGATCTTTGAAATCGCGCTCACGTTAATAAGCAGGTATGTAGCCATTAATTTTCTTGATATTTCGAAAATTTTGTCTCGCTACACGAAACTCTTCAACATTTTGAAACAAGATACGCAGACGCAAAAAAGTACATCATTAAACGGCCGCTCAGTTAAAAACCATGAATAAAAGCAAAATAAATAATCGAAAAGCAAATAATTTATAATTAAAAATACCAAAATATACTAACATGATTGACACCGGAGACTCTGGTCTTGTTCAATTTAGATAAGTTGGTGCCCATTCGTAGCCATTAATGCCGGTCCTCCCCAACAACTTCTAATTAAACTTGAACCTTATTCTCGTACACATAGAGTCTAAATTCTCAGTTTGTTGTATAATTTTAACGAAATATTTGGCACAGTTTAGGACACAAAATGTCTTAGACAATCACTATCACAAGAGTCTTATTTTATTTTGAACACAGTTTATATAATTAATTGTTAGTAAAAGCCACTTTGGTACAGTCAGTTCACGGAAGAGCTGAAATGAAAATTTTGTTTTAAATAATTTGTTTACGAAGAACAATGAAAAGTCAAAACGGTTTAAATAAAACTAAACTTGTAAGAACTGGATATAAATATTTCAAATAATAAAAAAAAAAACAAAATTTCGTTCTAGATCCCTACAGCCAATTTAGTCAATTTATCCATCAATAATTTAGACACTTTGTAGCGCAATGAAACTATTCTTTTTTTAAATTTTTAAGTGACACATCTCAGTTAATTTCAAAAAGGTTACCATTACAAAATAAATCGTGTTAACCATCAACACAAGTAGTACCAACATTTACACAAAAACGTCTCATGACTACCAACATTCATAAATCTTGCATAATTACCACATCTTGGAACCATAGTAAAGATGTGTCAATGCCTTATCAGTGCTTACGACATCGCCCTAAAAAGGGCAGGTCTCGTTTCATTCAAACCCACGTGTGAGTGGGCGATCAAGTATGAATCAAAGTATCAATGGCCATACTCTCACTGCGAAATTTAACTGTATTTTGTGAATGAGATTCTTGGATTTGCATTTAACTCAGATTTACTTTTAAGATTTATATTTTTCAATTTTCGAACACATTTTGTTACCAGCCTGTTTGTAAGATAATTATATAGTTGTATTTTTTTTAAAGAACGGATTTTGGAAAGACCGACTTGATTTTTTTTTGTTAACAATTACCAATTTAAACAGAATTTTTTCACTATCAGTAATTTCATATCTAACTTTAAAATCATCAATGTACACTTAGACAGTGGTAAAAAAGAGATTATAATCGCACATGTCCGAATAGGTCGCGTTTCCCCTCATTATGCTGTGGGGTAGGCAGTAAAACCAGTGAGTCATCCTGCACCGACCTGCATTTGGTTTGGTAATCGATAAACTTAGCTTGTTTTAGATTTACCAAATGTGGATGGTAATGTTATCATTGTTTATTTTGTGTTCTGATGGTTTCGCGTTTCTGACAGACTTTCATTCATAATTTAATTCGTCTGTTTGGCTTTTAAAGTTATTATAAGATTCTTTTTTTAAATTTTATTTTTTGACAAGATTCTTTAAGACGACAAATTAGTTTTGTATATTTCATAATATAAATGTCACTTCAAATCTTTTTCAATAATTACTTTTTTTGTAATTTTTACTATGCTCCACCAAACTTATCCCCTAATATTTTTTTATTGTTAACCCAAAAGCGTCATTGCCAGACATGTGGCCGAGTGCATAACAAACCACAATACATGGATCGATATTAGGAGTTAGCGTAGTTTTAAATACGGCAAACGAAGGGTTGGGCCCTCGCCTACAGATAGCCGTTATATAAATTAGTTTTGTGAACGATACGTTGAACGTTCGGCAGCCAGATGAATGAGTTTTGACTAAAAGTTTTTAGTTTTTGAGTTATTTTAGTTTTAGTTTAGTGTTGTTTTAGCGTTTTAAACTATTTCGTTTTGAAATATTGTTAGTTAGTTCAGTGGCTGGATTTCTGATTTATTGTACCTAAAATTATTTTTGCATTTTTTGTGTTTTTGAAAGTGAGATGAATGAGTTTTTGCTATAATGTTTTTAATCATTTTAGTTTGGAGTTAGGGTAATTAGGCATTCTAAACAGTTTTGCTCTATGAAGGAATTGTATTGGACTTATTTTTAATGCGACAATAAATTAAAATTGCCAATTTTTAAACGATCTTGGTTGACTTTACTGTTGTAGGCGTTTTATGAATGAAATAAGCAGACTTCTTGGCAGTGATAGGACAAATGATTTGCTGCCAAAAACTGTCGTCAGTTGAGTCTGTTACATAAGATTGATTCAACCCGAAAATACGACATTTTTATTTTTATCAATAAATATGTTGTTAGAGTAAACGGTTCAATTTTTTTTTATTTTTTAGTTTAAAATTATCATTAAAATCAATAAAAAAATTATTTTACTAGTGTAGTTCCTAATCTTTATGTTATATTTACTTACGTCATGAAAATTAAGATTTTGTTATTTTTTATTTAAAAAATATAGTTTGTCACGTTTAAGGTATGCAAGTCAAGTAATTATTTCACGTGAATTACTTACATGTGTAGTAACTATTAGCAATTTAATATGGCTATTTTTAATTAAAACGATAAATCCTTTTTATTCCAAATCTTTATAATCGAATGAATTATCGTTTCTGCTTAAGTGGGACTATTTAATTGCGTGATGTGGGCTGAGCAACACTGGTGATATAACCAATTTCATAAATAAAATATGTTTATGAATTTACGAAAAAAAAACACAATCACGGATAGATAAAGAAAACAAAATGGAAATGATGAAGAAAACAATATGAATTTACGGAATAAAACGAAAAAGAAATAAAAGAATCACCTTGAAAAATTGGTATAAAATAATTTTTGACTCCTTATCGGTTCCTTTCGTTCAAAAAGCACACGCGACTTGATAAGAGTAACACGTGACGCACGAAGAACTACCGACCACTCGTCAGAGAGAAAATAATCGATCAAATCACATAAATGTTTGTAAACTAACGTTCGTACAAGGTCACTTTGTCACAAAAAATTGTTCGGTTATGTCTGTTCGCGATCCATCCAGCGCTTTTCCAGCTACGCCGACCGAATACACGTCCTTTCTCTCCGGGATTCGACCCCACACTGAATCGTAGGACGTAGGGAACTCTCGCTCACTCCCAAAGAGAGGGCCAAACTTATTTGGCCTCTTTGTTGTCCCTAAGAGGGGTAAATTATTACGGTTTTGCGATAACATAATAGAATGGTGCACTAAATAATCGAAAGGATAACACTTTTTAGTGTTACCTTTAATATTGAATTTACTTAATAGCCCAATATTTTAGTTGTCGGCAAGGTATTTTGATAAGAAGGAAACTATGGTGTGAGTGAAAGAGACAGAGTACTATATTACCAGCTGTTTAGTATGGGAATGTTGGTATTTGTTTACTAACAAGAACGTAGTCTTAATATTTTTTACCAAGGATTTCAGAACGGTAATGATTTTTTGATGAAGTGAATTTGTGTGAAGATAATGAGGGTAAGATGTCAGACTATAAAGTCGACTTAATCAGATGCACGCGTATGTACCTGAGTATTAGAGTGACAAAAAATTCCTGATCGAACGTATATTGTACTCATGATAACAACTTTCCAAAAAAAAAACGTTTTTTTATTTATTTTATTAATAATACTAAACACAAAAACCATAACATCACGCCTGTATTTCTCGAAGGGCTAGGCAGAGGCGTACCAATGTTCACCCACAGTTCGCCGACATGTTTAGGTCCCCATGTAATAGGGGGCGAGCCTATTGCCATTAACCGAGCACAAATCCTAACTCCGAGCTGCTACTAAGAATTTCTTAGAAAAACCCAATAACACTTTTTGCTCGACCTGGGAATCAAACCCAAGACCCTAGCGTAACAGTCGCGCTTAGGACCACTAGGCTAACGAGGCAGTTGCAGAACATGATTTCAAGTTTATTTTGTTTTGTTTCAATATACCTACCAATAAATGATTCCTAATTCTTATTTTAAATGTGTTTTAGTATTGCCTATTAATAATTATTATCAGTCATCCAAATAAGTGGTATAAGAATTTCTACACAAATATGCTGGAAATTCGATAACCAAATGCACTGTGTTATCTATACTAATTTTACAAAAAGGAAAGATTTTATGTTTGTACCTATTAAACTCAGAAACTACTGAACCGATTTTAACCAATTTTTCACTAATAGATAGCTAAATTATCAGGATGTAACATAGGCTATATAACATCACGCTACGACACACGGGAGCGGAGCAGTAACAGAATAGGTAACTTAACGCGGGTGAAAATATTATGGCAGTCAAAGTCTCGGGCAGAAGCTGGTTATAGATAAGGATCAATTTTTCTACAGACTAGACTAGACCTAATAAAAATAAATTCGAAAATAAAAGTCATTACGATGAAAAACGGCTCGAAACGTTGCGAATATTTAAATTAAGTGCTGGCAAGGTACTTGGTACTTAATAAATGCGAAATATTTTGCTGTAACTTCTAAAAATTTCATTAAAGTAACGTTTCATTTCAATGAATAGACAATGAGGCGATACAACACTACTTTGGGGTTGTCGCTCCCAGTTTTCATTTCAGAAAATATACTATCTTTACTCTGTGAATTTGTCTTTGATTTTCTTTTACTTATTTTTTCTGGTAGGTACGGTATAGTAGCAGATATTAATTTAAAAAAAATTACCTAATAAAATTAAAGGGACTGCACTACTTAGACGTTTAAAAAAAAAAAACATTTTTATATGGTTATATTTTTTTTTTATTTTTGGTTGTTTTTTTTTTTGTGGTTATATTTTTTATTTTTTTACATACGAGGTGTAAAAATACACATTACACACCCAATAACTCCACATAGTGACCATTAAACTAAGTAACTTAGGTATCTTAGTCGCCACGAGTGTAAAAAATTACTTTTACATTTTGAATACTATGAGTATGAATTAGAGACCAAAGAATAGTGGATATTTGAAAATAAGTAAACACAACTTGAGACCTCGCAGCTGTTACAAACTCCAAATCCATAAACAATGTTGTAGAATTTAAAATGGAGTCGCAGTTCAAAACTAAATTAAATTCAGTACCTAAGCACTTAGTCTGGTCTCCAAAGTCTATTAAATATTGCTTAGATCCAGTCCAAAGAATTCTAAACTCAGTAGAATTGGAAATGTGAAAGTAATGCTAGACGGAATGATGTGTTGTTTATTTATCTTAGTGAAAGGAAGGGAAGGGTTAATTAGGTATATCTTTTGGGCAAAAGACTAAGGGGTGATGTTTTGGTAGTGAGATAACTTTTATCTAAAGAATATGACTGCTTAAAATATTTTCTATACGAAAGCTGTTAAACGGCCATATTTACTCCTCCGATATGAGTTATCTGACGATTGTTACACTTAACAATCGTCAGGTAACTCATATCGGAGGAGTAAATATGGCCGTCTCTTTTACCACTGTAAAAGAGCTGTTTGTGAAGGAGCTCGTCCGGGCAGCCATACCTATTTCTGCCGCAAAACAGCGTTGTTGTGTTCCGGTTTAAAGGGTATAGATGCCAGTGAAATTACAGGCACATGAGACATTTCAACTTTGTCTCTGGGATGGCAATGCATTTGCAAGGCCCCTGGTATTGCAGATATCTGTAGCCACTTAACATCAGGTGAGCCGTCGGCGTCGGCTTATTTGCTATCCAAAGTATGTATTTAAAAAAAACAGCCATAAGACGAATATTTATTTGTTTGGAACCTTATATTTTTCGGTAAGTAATTTTATTTACTGGGGCTAAGTATTATCTTTACATAGTATAAAAAAGTCGCTCCCCGCCGTCTGTCCCTCTGTATGCTTAGATCTATGCAACGGATTTTAATGCACTTTTCATCGATAAATAGAGTGATTCAAGAGGAAGGTTGAGCAGAAAAGTAACCAAATACGTAACTAAACTTACTGAAAACGTTGCCCGTACTACTGTAGTCTTTAAAAGTCGGGTTATCTCGAGCAATGTTATTAAAATGATTATTACCTGCAAACAAAAAAACACAAACATTAGAAGATCAAGTACCTATTTCTAACATTAAAACACAGCATTCATAGATGTAATTTTTTTTTAACCTAATGACATCTTAGATGGGCCATGGTGTAAAATCAGCAAAACAGATAAGTAACCAGTGTCGCCTAATTTAAAAAAAAAAGTTTTTTAAAAAGTGATAAATGTTTTTTTTATTATAATTTAGTTCTATTAATAGAAATTAACTGATTATTAATTAAATTAAATATAATTTAAAAACGACCACCGGTTTCAAAGAAAACGAAACTACCTATATTAGACGATCTGGTTACTTATCTCTTTTGTTGACCATACATGCAATACTGCTAGTAATAAACAAACATTTATGAATGAACACAACGTAATTAGTTCACCAGCTGTGAACGAAATACACGCAACGAAAATAGTCGTCACCGCCGGACCCCCGCACTGTAGGCCTAGCGCAAACGCACAAACGAAAAAGTATTCGATTGGAATTACGAATACGACTATGCGTTAGTGTCTTGGTTTAAGGGTCAGTTCACACCGAGACGTGACGCGACGCGTAGCTGAGCGCACATAGACTCAAAATATTACTTTATTTACTACACGAAAATATACTTATTTTATTGTGAGAAACCACACGACGCAGCACCATCCAGCATCGAACTCTTACAATGTAATGTGTATCTTTTCGTGTAGTAAATAAAGTTATATTTTGAGTCGATGTTCGCGTCGCGTCTCGGTGTGAATTGACTCTATAGAAAAACGACTATACTTCGATAAACCGAACTAAAGACAAAGCAAGAACACTGATGTGTCGCAAGTCAATCGCTCAGCCACTGCGCCAACCGTGCCGTCAATTTAAAAATCGATTACGTTTTCTCCGCGCGCTTGTGCTAAGCCTTTTGTTACATATTATTCATTTATTTGTGCGTATGTTTACGAACATGTGTTGACTTACATTTTTTTAGTCTTTCAAATAAATATTTGAACTTTGTTGAGTCTAGTTTCAATAACTCCCTTAGGGGTGATGAGTGGCCCAAAAATCTGGAAATTGGGGAAAGATAAGTCTAAAATAGAGCGTTTTTAAGCACATTTTTAGAATTTTCCATCGTGTAGTGCTATTATTAGATGCTAATCAGGTCAATCTATATCATAGCAGGGAGGTACGATTCTCCACTAATAGATGTTATTCGTAGATGCATCACGAGCAATAAGCTAGTTACCAAATAGTTACTCAGTCTATGTGGGTGTCAGTGATGATGTTCGTAGATGCATCACGAATAATAATATCATTTTTATGTGATTAAATATTAAAGTTTACTAACATAGATGTAAGTTTATATTTTACTAATCACCTATGGATGCTTCTGGTTTGAAATAAAGAGTATTTTATTTTATTTATATTAATATTATTAAGAGGTGAAGTTTGTTTATTTATAAGAGGTAATCTCTAAAAGTGCTGGTCCAATTTTCAGACTTCCATCACTGATAGAAACGCCGAAATATTTCTTTTGTCACCGCGTCCCTTCCACATTGTTTACTATATGTAATAAATTAATATCGGCCTATTTTTATCCCACTGCAAGGCAAAGATTTCTTCTCATACAGAAAAGGGACAGGTATTGATCACCATGCTTGCTCAAGTCCAGGTTTCCTCACTATGGTTTCCTTCACCGATGTCAATGATGTTCAAGATACATATGAATTGAAAAGCTACATTGGTGGTTGCCCGGATTTGAAACAACAACTTCAGGATGTAATGTATGTGAAGCGGGCATGGCGCCCGCTTCGCATAATTACGCGCTAGCAATCACGGGGGGGCAAGCCTATTGCCATTAACCGGGCACAAATCCTAGTTCCGAGCTGCTACTGAGAATTTCATAGAAAACCCCAATAACACATTTTTGCTCGACCTGGGAATCGAACCCAAGACCTCTAGCGTAGCAGTCGCGCTTAGTACCACGAGGCTACAGTTTCAACTAATATTCAACAGACTGGCTACTACTGAGTTATTAAACCACGGTCGAAACCAAAAATTTGCAAAATAGGTCCCCTGTCCAAGTCCCGTTGATCACGGGCGTGACGGCACATATTTCCCGTAACATTATCTCCCCCTAACTACCAATGGGCAGGCATCCATCAAACATCAAGCCAGCAGATAAAGCCGCGATCTCACTCATTACGATGCCAGTAAAACTGGCCGATCCATCACTTGGCACGCTTTGCCACCTCTCTGGCATTTCTCTGGCATTACGCTGCTAGAGTAATGAGATCGTTTTGTAAGTTCAATTTTGTTGGAGTTCTATTTCGGAGGTAACAATGTAAGATGTATTACTTAGTTTAGTGCGATCTTGATAAGAAGGTGTTATATTTCTACTTATTGATCATTCTCGATGTTTTCTTAGGTACAAGTATATTAGGTTTTTTGAAGTTTACCGACGTAAGTTTAGGGACACAAAATTAAAAAAATTAAGTAACCCCCGACAGAAGAATAAAAATCCCTACCGCAGCTAACAAAAGAGCCGATAACTTTGAAACCGCTAAACGAATTTCTATTAAACATAGCTAAGAACACTTCCGACTAATATACTTGTTAAATCAAAAAAACTAAATCAAAATCTGTTTATGCATTTGGGAGCAACGATGACAGACACGTCAAACTTATAACAGCTCGTCGTTTATGCGTCGGGGGTTAAAAATGCAACTGATTTTGTACAGTAAACAATGACGTTACTTAATTATTTGCCAATTCAATAGGCAACAATCAACAAATTGTTATAATTTCAATTTCAAATAAACCAAAAATGTTACAGAGAATTAAAAATTAATAAAGGGTTTTCAGACCTAAACTGTTTTTAATAGAAAAATACCACCCAATTAGGAACGCTTTCCTTTTCAGAAGACAGTGTAGTTTTATTGCTAAAAAATGAATAAGTGTAAGCAAATTTCATCTTAAATGTATTAAAGCTAAAACACAGCACATTTCAAAATCTAATAGACATTTAAGCAAGGCGTATTATAATATACAGAAGTATTTGTTCCAGGCTGTTAACTAAACGTATCGTATGACACGAGCATGAGATGTCAAGTGGCGTCACTAGTCACGGTGTATTCAAGATCACTCACGTCAAGTCGACTGTAACTGAGTATCATTCTGTGTTACTTGGTAAGGCGGTACTATTTGTACTCGAAGCTTAGTAGATATTTTGTCGTCATGGAAACGAAAAAAATATAGGTACCTAGCTGATCTGTTAAGAGTACAAGCGCTCTATCGTAAAAGTATTCCATTCGAGTAGGAGAGAATTCGATTATTCTACAGGATTTTTCAAGACAAGCATAATTAGTATCATCCATTGAAACAGAAAAATCGGTAAAATTTTCAGTGTGTATAAAAAAAAATGTATACCTATACGGAACGCTAGATTAATAGTAAAGGCCATTTGAGCCCTATATCAGTAAATATTGCATCCCTGTCAAATTGTTTAAATATGACAGAGACAGAATGATTTTGAAATACGTTTATTGGTGCTAGTGGTCTAGTGGTCCTAAGAGTTAGACAAACTCACACTCTTAAACATTTTCAAAATCATCACAGATAGGTGTTATTACATAGTAGGTTCTTACAACAGCGGCCACAGACCAGAAGCAGGTTTTTTTGATGGCAAACAAGCCGACGGCCCACCTGATGTTAAGTGGTCACCGCTACCTATAGACATCTGCAATACCAAATGCGTTGCCATCCCAGAGACAAAGTTGAAATGTCTTATGTGCCTGTAATTACACCGGCACCTATACCCTTTAAACCGGAACTGCTTTGCGACAGAAATAGGCATGGTGGTAGTACTGTCCTTCACAAAGAGCT
This sequence comes from Caradrina kadenii, assembly GCA_947462355.1. Classification (NCBI taxonomy): domain Eukaryota; kingdom Metazoa; phylum Arthropoda; class Insecta; order Lepidoptera; family Noctuidae; genus Caradrina; species Caradrina kadenii. Next base: position 2,296,472 of record OX381678.1, on the reverse strand, counting down.
CTACTACTACTAAGTTACATAATTCCGCCTCCATGATATGTAGGTATTGTAAATGTTCAATAACCGTTAAATAAAATCGTTTAATTATTATATTGAAAGCTACCATACACATACCTACTTATTCAAAGCACTACATCACGTATTTACATATTTATTTAACAGTTGTGTACCTGTACTCCCCCTTTCTGAGCATTTAATTAAACATGACATTTCAAATGTCGGTGAGTGAGCGACGGGCAATGTGAAGTGGGTTCAGTTTGCGCTGTCAGTGTCAACGAATGTCATTTGTGACATTTGATGTACTTGTGGTTCTCGATGGATAAATATGTAGCTATTAATCTTTACAAATTAATAAAATTGAAGTGTCTGCTTGTAATGTCAAAATCACAGCACAAACATAACTTTAAAATTGTTTGTCTCTTCGTCTGTTTGTGCCGAAAGCTGGACCTATTTTGACAGGACAGATAGCTGATGTTATATGGAGTAACTTAGGTCTGTATTTTAGGAAAAGATTTACAGTTCCTTGCACAAAAACTCAAACTCCGTGATAAACGACATTCGCGCAAACGGAGTGGTGGGAATGAGCTAGTTGAGAAATAAATATGGCAGTGTGATTGCTTTTGTATAAAAAAATATGTCACGGCGAAATAATCTTTTTTCCAGTTTAAAGTTATGTAAGGACTGAAAAGACGGCCCTAAAAAAATTATAATAAATTAGTACCACCATCATACCATAACGCCTGTAATCCCCGAAGGGTTAGGCAGAGGTGTAACAATGTACACCCACAGTTTGCCGGTATGTTTACTGTTTAGGTCCCATGTAATAGGGGGCGAGCCTATTGCCATTAACCGGGCACAAATCCTAACTCCGAGCTGCTACTGAGAATTTCATAGAAAAACCCAATAACACTTTTTGCTCGACCTGGGAATCGAACCCAAGACCTCTAGCGTGGCAGTCGCGCTTAGGACCACTAGGCTACCGAGGCAGTCAAATAAATAAATAAATAATATAATAAATTAGTGCTTTAGTAATTAATTAAAAAAGTAGACATCTTCAGTGAAAATTTACTTGTTTTTGTCAGCAAAATTACGGCTAAGTTAATTAGTCTAAGGTTTCTGGATTGACAAATTAATTTAAACGTTATGTAATTTACGATTAAGTCTAATTTAGACCTTTACTTTGTACATCTTGTGACTCCAATTTATTTACACTTGTATCTTTTAATAGTAATAAGATCTAAATTATCTCATCAAAGGTAAAGGTATATACAGGTAATACAGTATAAACTTTCTACCAACGAAAGCTAATTAAAAACTCGACACCTCTCATAATGAACTCAAACAAAGAACTCTCCCATTATAACTAATTTGAGCCTTCTAATCAAAGACTAACATTAAAACATTCATTGAGTCTAGACTTAAGACTGGCTGGTATGCCAAGGGGGTCGGTACAAAGCGGTTGGTCCTAGGTATTCCATACAAATCTGCACATCTCTATTATATGATGCAGACGGGCAACGGCCGGGACATAGAAAAGACGGGGCTGTTTAACAGTGGGGACAAAAGTATGCATTGAGAGTCAACTGTTTTTAGATGTAGAGGGAAGGTCATTGACTTGTAGGTTGAAGAAATTAGTATTTATGCTTTGAAGAATATTGTTAAACTTAGTATTTCTATTATTGTTTACTTGATAGTGGATAAAGGGTAGATTTTTGAGTTACTATAAAAATATCTGTACCTAAGACTCGTTATATATAACCTTGACTTTGATTTTGAAGACCAATTGAATTCTAATTATAAAATGTTATAAATCTCTGAATATGATTATTGAATTCGTCTGTATGGTTTTTTTCGTATATTTGTTACGCGATAACTCCGCCAATTATGTATCGATTTTGGTGATTCTTTTTTGTTTTATAGGTCACACTTCAAAGGTGGACCCATAACCGGAATAAAACTTTTTTTCCTGCTTAAAGTTATTAATTAATTACCACAGAATAATAAATAGTCATTTTGAAAGAATGCATAATAACCCGAGCGGCAGTTTGAATTAAATGCTTTTTCAGACAAAAGTACATAACATACCATCACGCCTGTATTCCCCGAAGGGTTAGGCAGAAGTGTACCAGTGTACACCCACAGTTCGCCGGTATGTTAAGGTCCCATGTAATAGGGGGCGAGCCTATTGCCATTAACCGGGCACAAATCCCAACTCCGAGCTGCTACGGAGAAATTCATAGAAAAACCCAATAACACCTTTTGCTCAACCCAAGACCTTAAGCGTAGTAGTCGGGCCTAGGACCACTAGGCTAACGAGGCAGTTAGTACAAACCATAGATGCCATTAAATTAATGACCACATTGTAGATATCCATCCAAGATACCTATTTACTGTACACAGGTGAAAATCACCGTCCAGGTGATTTGTTATAGAGAACAATCTTAACGTTTGTTTCGGGGCAGTACCAAGGGTTTGAAACTCACAAGTTGAAGTAAACTGTGATGAAACCATGTTTTTCATTTTTATCTAACGGGTGTCACCACAGACCAGACGTAGTAGGTGTAGACACCATGACGTTGTCGAAAATTACATGGTGTTCCCATCGTAGCGAATTTTTAATTATACTGGACCTTACCTGGGAACCTTCTAGTGTATGGAGATATTGGAGAAGGAAGTAGAAAGAAAAACTGTTTATGCAAGTGAAAGTGATGCACGTAACATAAAATTTGTTGTTTATAAAAGCCTAAAACAAAAACAAGTTGGTATTCAACCTAAAATAAAAAATCCTAGTCGGAAATATGAGCCAAAGAAGATAAAAATTCACGATTACAATTACGATTTAAACTCACATTTTATTCAAATTCGAATTTTCAAGCGACAAGAATCCGAGAATTCCAGCAGTAACACCCCGCACTACCAAGGTTCCGTACAGTGTGTATGTCTAATATTTTTATTGCACCGTCAATATTCGAACCTAGACAATTTATGTTAGAAAATATTAGCTCCGATATTTATATCGTGTTCTTGAAACTAAGGCCCGGCGCCCACGGGCGGCGTAGCACGGCAAGGGTATTTTTTGTGACGTACTACAATATAGCTTTAACAACATACACAACATACCATCACGCCTGTATTCCCCGTAGGGTTAGGCAGAGGTGTACCAAAGTACATCCACAGTTCGCCGGTATGTTTTAGGTCCCATGTAATACGGGGCGAGCCTATATACCTTTAAATCATGACATAGTAGTTGAAATTTCGATGATAAATGTCGTAGGTACTAAACAAGCATAGTAGACGGGGTCCGCTTGGCCCAGTGCCTGCCAGGGATGCGGAATTAATTCGAAAAAATTACCGCGAACCTGGAAAGCCGAGAACATTAGGAGTAACACGGATGATTTTTAGACAGGGAGTCTGACACTCCCTTCTGCTCCACGCAGAGCGGAAGAAGTAATATGATGATTAAAAGGTACAAAAACAAATGCTATGCGTTGTCGTGTAGGTATGTATTTGAAATCTCAACCATAATGTTATAAAATTACAATGTTTTATGTTTTGTCACATAAAAATCCCGTGCCGTCAGTGGGCGCACGGCCTTAGAGTTATGGCGTTGTAAATCTTGAAGAGATGTAGTTTCAAGTGGATTTTAAACGTGACAGATTAAGAGATATTTTAGTTTGAATGCACTTGTTCGAATACATGTAATGTAAGGCTTATCTGACTGTTGTAAGACTGAAAGTATTTTGCGAAGTTTTTGTCGATTCCTTGGAAATGGTAACATTTTGATTTTGTTTGTAAGGTTCCGTGTGTTGTATTTTGTCGTTATCTTATTCTAAAAATCCGGATTATGTGTAGGTACTGACAGCGTCATCAACTGATAACCCAATTTTCAAAAAAAACAAAATATTGCAAGTAGGTACAGATAGCGTTAGCAATTGGTAACCTCTAACAATTGCTGACGCTGTCTGTACCTACTTGCCTGCAAAAACTACACATTGGATTATGAAAAATGGTAAGAATATCTTTCGGATGATTTTGTCCGGTAGGTGAGGAACAATTTTAATAATCAAAAACGTTTACACGCAAACTCATCTCAGAAGCAGTCATTGTAAAAACAATGCAGGTAAATTAGTTACATTATTGGCAGATTGAGAAGTTAATAGAAAGGACCCCTGTTGAAAACTTCAGTACAATCGTAACTGCTCCGTTGGCCTCGTGGTGACGAGCATGACTGTTGAGCGTGGGGTACTGGTTTCGATTCCCAGGTCGGGCAAAAAGTGTTATTGGATTTTTCCATTAGGAATTTCTCAGTAACAGCCCGGAGTTTGGAAATTAGTGGAGTGATACCCCCGTGCCTCGAAAAGCACATAAAGACGTTGGTCCTACGCCTGATCTCTCCCCGGTTGTGTCGGATTGCCGACCCATCGAGCAGGAGAATTAGGGAAGAGAACACTATAATATGTCCTGCGTACTTGGCTAGTCTAAATAAAGATTAGCCGCCGTGGCTGGAATCGGTCTGCAGAATACTTACACATACATACATCACAATTGTATTGCACTATCTGCCTCTCAAACGCATGTATGAATATTTCTCCCATAGAACCTCACAAACATAAAACCATTAAACGCACCTTTGTCCACACCATAAAAAAATATCCCTAAGCATTTTCGTCACCCACCGTCCGTCCCTCATTTTCATTCAAAACGATTTTTTTTAACAAAACACACAATTTCGCGAAGAAAACCCTCAAAAAGCTATAAAAAGCGCCATAAAATTTCCATTACTATCCATCCGGGCAAAGCGGGTAACTGCATGTCAAAGGTTAAAAATGTCGAAATAAATTATGAAAAGTGGAAAAAACTGGCCAAGTTCAAGGCGAATTCGTGTGCAAAGAGTTCTGTATAAAAAAAAACTATCTTAGCTGCTTTCTTGTTTTGCTACGATACATGATACTTTTATATTCATTTTTTTTGCGTACCATAATGTGTATAAAACGTGATTATTAAGGTTAATAAAAGCTAAAGTACCTACAGTTAAGTTGTAGTACCTAAAACTTCTTCCATGAAATTTTCAGCTAGGTACCAGCCAGCTAGAGTTTTTTTTTAATTACGTTGGGTTGCAAACAAGCTAACGGCCCACCTGATGTTAAGTTGTCACCTCATCCTATAGACATCTGCAATACCAGAGGCCTTGTAAATGCGTTGGCATCCCAGAGACAAAGTTGAAATGTCTTGGACCTGTAATTTCACCAGCACCCATACTCTTCAAACCGGAACACAGCAACGCTGCTTTGCGGTTGAAATAGGTGTGGTGGTAGTACATCCCCATACGAGCTCCTTCACAAAGAGCTCTACTAATACTTAAACAAGCTGTGTGAAAGACAGACAGACAGCATAATATAGGCTTAGTAATATGGTTCTGTTTGCATATTTTGTATACGTAACCCTTCTTCTTTTTTTCGAATCGATATTAAATTAAGTAAATTCTTTTTTTTATTAATTATTTTATAAGACTTGGCCCCAGTACGTGGCTACATTTATTAGTTTTTTACGGAACCCTAAAAAAGAATAAAAAATAGTTGGTAAACAAAAGCTGATATTAATGGGCGTAGTTGATGCCGGGCATTTCTCAAAATAACCCCCTTTGTGGGCGAGATAGACTGGAGACGTGTATAGATAGCTTTTATTGTCCGTGAAATGGTATCGGGTGTTCGATTTCAGCAATACATATTTATGTATAATATGCAAAAAATCTTATTGTACCGTTAAAGCAAAACAGGATTGACTTTTGACTTAATCTTATTTTGTTAAAGCATACCTACTTGCAATTTGTAACAAACAAGGATTGATTGATTATTTCATAATATGTTATAAAAAAATATTACAAAAACGAATCATATTTGAACAAACAACTTGGTTGATTTTTGTTTTCAGTTACTCAACTTATTTAGGTAAATCGATAATTGCTTCATATTTTGAACTAAATTACTTCTTTTTAACCCCCGATGCCAAAACGACGGTGTGTTGTAAGTTTGACGAGTCTGTGTGTGTGTGTCTGTCTGTGTGTGTGTGGCATCGTAGCTCCCGAATGCTAAACCGATTTTGATTTCTTTTGTTTTTGTTTGAAAGGTCAATTCGTCGGGAGTGTTCTTAGCTATGTTTGATGGAAATCGGTTCAGCGGTTTCAAAGTTATCAGCTTTTTTGTGATAGCGATAGGGATTTTTAATCTTCAGTCGGGGGTTACTTACATTTTTTTAATTTATGTTTATTATATCAGTCTGACAGAGTCTTCCCTCCCTGTAGTTGTTAACTGCGTCTTAAGGGTAACCTATTTCTTTTTTAAATTTAGAAGGCCTCTTACTTTCTTCGACATTTTACGTTTTCTAACTTAGATGTGCTTATGGAACTCACACTTTAAACACCAAACAACTATAAATGGTTACGCTATACGTATGGCTTCTCAGAAATCGACTTAATTTTACAGCGACCAGACAACTTTTCTTATAATATGAGATTTTTTAGAGACCATGCAGTCAAGCAAATGAACCTCTGAAAAAGTTTAGTCGTCTAGCAACTCTGCGGATAGTTGGCAACACTTTCAATTTATATTCATGGCATTAGGCGGGAAATTGGGTGCCAATGAAAAAGCGATATACGCCCACGCGATCGAATAAACTTGATGCTCGTAGTAAGAAACTATGTTTTAAAACATGATCTTAGTTCTGTCACCACCATAAAATATCCAAAATCATTACAATTACTTCAAAATAAGGAGAAAATGTTGCCGTTGGTTGGTTTGTTTTGGCAGTTACAGTTTCGTAAACAAAGGATGCCAAACGGGATCCTATTAGTAAGACTCCGCTGTCAATGTGTCTGTCCTTCTATTACAGGGCTGTATCTTTTAAACTGTAATAGTTAGACACTTGAATATTTCACAGAGAATGTATTACTGTAGCTCCTACATCAATATAGTAGTATAATAGGTATTAAATAAAGTTAAACATCAAAGGTACACAAGAGTTAAAAAGCACACAAGAAACATGTTTTTTACCAAACTAAAACCACATAGTGTTAAATATTGTACGGTGGTGCTGAATACCTTATCATCTTTTACATATTACTAGATACGTTTCTCACTTTGTTAGAAACAAAACTTTATCAGCCATTTACAGATGAAACAACAGTTTCAGCTAGCTTTCATAGTCAAAATAATTGCTTTCAAATATGCGACCCATAATCCTAGCTTTGAAGCCTTTGTACTGCCGCATAGCTTTTAGGCTTGCAGGACCAGCTCAAAGGACCAAATCGATTTGTTTGCTTCGTATCGAAGCAATAATTACGACGTACGGTAATTCAGTGTTCCCATAGCACGACGTTAACCCAATACATGTGGTGGTACATCCCTACTCCAAAACACACCGTCACAAATGAGTGATCTGAAAGGTTGCTATTGGCAACTACGCATGCCTCATTTGCCAGCTATTTCATTACCTCTGTCTGTACCAGAGTACGTTTGATGAGGGCCGAGCGACCCAAAACATTTACAAACTTTTGTAACAACTGAAACAATCTAATATCGACACTATTTCTTGACACATAAGAGTTGTGTAATAAGCTTTTGTAAGTGTGCAAATCAAGTTTGAGAGTTTCGAATTTCGATTGCAAGTTCGCACATGCAAATTTGTGTTTTATTGCTGAGTGTTATGAGTGAGAGGAGGTGCTTAAATAAATTTGCTCGTTTTTGAGAGGCATCAGGTAATGTTCATATTATTATGTTTGTTTTTGATGTGACCTCAATTTGCAGGCGTTTAACTTGGAATAGAGATTAATGTTTGGGGTCTAGTTCGTGAAATATTACGGAACGTGAACTGTATAACTGATTAACCGACTTAAAAAAAAATAGAAGGATTTAAGTTCGTGTGTGTGAGTTTTATTTGTGTTCATCGATACTTTTTTATTTGACGATTTTCAAATGTACATGCGCTTAAAGTCGTGACAGCATTAAAAAACTGTAAGATATGTAACACATAAACATAAAACATAATCTTGACAATAATAAATATGATGTTCCTTAGAACGGATCTTAAATCAATGTAAATATAAAACTCTTGCTTAGAATACATTAAAAAAATCGTTAATATATAAATTCACATTTATGTGCAGAACTGAAACAAAATAACTAGTTATATAATATTCGCAGAAAACCCGACCAGGAAGTAAACAAACCCAAAGAGAGTATCTATAACCCACTAACCGAATCATAATAAAATGAAAGAAATACGGACTCCTATCACAACCTTCTTACAGATGACGTATTTTTGCGCAACAAATCGTTGCCTAACGGTGCAACTTAATCATCTGGAAACTATTCCCTATTCAAAAGCTTGAAATTTTACCTTAAAAAGGTCTAGGAAGATACGTTCCGGGTCGAAGGACCATTTTTAGCTGGTCCTTCGATCCATAGAGTTACAATCCTCTTGTGGTTGAAATAGTCGGCGTTTCGAAGGGGACGGAAGGTCGTGATGTCCTGGTTTTAAAGGACAACAGCGATGTGCTCGCTCAGCCATTATTTCCACGTGATTTGACATGTCAATGCCATGGATGTGGGATAATTTAAAAAAATAGGTAAGCACAGTCAGGTAAAAATAATGTATACCTATTATTATCATTCTGGCTTTTAGTCTTTATTGGGGAAAGTTGAATCTATTCCTTTTTCTAAAGTATTGTTAGTTGTCATGATGGCCCAGAGGATTCAATGTATATGTACTTTTTTAAGTTTATCCCCTCGACTTCGTCCTTCATCAAATATATATAATATCCTACGGACACCGTAAATTTTTCCGGGATAAAAAGTATCCTATGTGTTATTCCTCACTACAAGCTATCTCAGTGCCAAACATCCAGATCCGTTTAGCTGTTAAAGCGTGAAAGAGTAACAAAGATCCATCCATCTATCCATACTCACAAACTTTCGCATTTATAATAAAGTCAAAGTCAAATTATTTATTTCAATTAGATCATTAAAAGGCACTTTTGAACGTCAATTACATGTTAAATTAAAAATATTGAATCTAGTTGCCCATTCCAAAAGGTAGTTTCGTATGGAGAAGAACGGGCTAGAAACTCCATACATACTCTTTAAAAAAAATGTATTATAATAAGTTGTATAATTCCATAAAATTATACTGATGTCATAACGATCTATTAAAAAAAGTCACTCAAAGTACTGCAATACGTACTCGGTGCCACAAATTAGAAATGAAAGCTAAGTTAATTGTAATATTAAATACATTTATACATTTCAAAGACAAAGAATCAGTGTGTGAGGCATACTCAAATGTAGAATTAATGTCGAAGAGAAAAATAATTAATCAAAACAAAGTACTTATATAATTAAATTAGCAACCAGTTGATTTTGTCAAGACTTTAAATTGATAATAATAGGAAGTAAGATATCACTGAGATCATTTCAGTTTCAAAGCTTTATTTAATAAACATAAACACACACCATCACGCCTGTATTCCCCGAAGGGTTAGGCAGACATGTAACAATTTACACCCACAGTTCGCAGGTATGTTTTTAGGTCCCATGTAACAGGGGGCGAGCCTATTGCCATTAACCGGGAAAATCCAAACTACGAGCTGCTACTGAGAAATTCATAGAGAAACCCAATAACACTTTTTGCTCGACCTGGGAATCGAACCCAAGACCTCTAGCGTTGCAGTCGCACTTAGGACCACTAGGCTAACGAGGCAGTTATTTAATATTCAACCATAAGGTACATACATCTTACTTACTACCAACACTACCTTTCGTAACACTTGTACACTACTTAAGACTTCTTGTTGAACTCAAACTACATTTTTAATGTCCCTAACTAAAATTTCGCAAGAAAAACGTCATGAAAACCGGAAAATATGATGTGAAAAATCCCCGATTCCTCTCAGCAGTCCCATGATATATCTCTCACGGTGCGTGTAGACGACGTTTTAGATTAACATCGCTGGATGTGGCAGGCCAGGACTAATGTCCGCATTTATCATACGCCACGATATCTTTGAAAACAATTTTCTTATGGGAGATTTACTCGTAGTTCGGTTTGCGGGTGGTGAAGATATTTTGTTACGATTTTAATTCAATCTATACTTAGTAAAGTAATCGCCAGGAGTCATGAGCACAAATGTCAAGTTAATTTTTGGGTTCCTGTCTGGGTTTTTTGGGCCGCCGACGCTGCGATTGATCCGTCAGTTGGACCGATCGCGTGCAGCGTCTGCGCAAGTAACCCAAAATCAAAAACCCAAAAATTTACTCGCCTTTGTGCTCACGTCTCGTGGCGACTAATATAATATAACATAGCTAAAGAGTTTTTTTTTTGTATTTCTGTTTGTTTGTTTTTCCATTACGAATTTCTCTGTAGCAGCCCGGAGTTTGGAAGTTGGTGGTATTCTTCGGAAAGTACGTAAAGCCGTTGGTCATAGCTGTCATTCGTAGATCTTTGACAGTCGTTACGGATAGTCAGAAGCCAGACAGTCTGACAACCAGTCTTACCAAGAGGTATCGTGTTGCCCAGTAACTGGGTTGCGGAGGTCAGATAGGCAGTCGCTCAATGTAAAACACTGATATTCAGCTGCATCCGGTTTGACTGGAAGCCGACCCCAACATAGTTGGGAAAAGGCTAAGTAGATGATGTCTGTTTGTTTAAACGCGCTAATAAAAAAATATGGTGGCCAGATTCACGAGGAATAGTATATGCTATTTAACATCACGCTACAATACTTACACGGGAGCGGAGCAGTAACCAAAGGCATAACGCCGTCGAAAATATAACGCAGACGAAGTCACTGGCAGAAGCTATGTTGATTGGGATGAGATGTTTGTTCGCAAGAAAAATAGTTTTCTCTTTAATTTAAGTAAACACTAATTAAATTCAAATTAAATTTTTCTGTTGCAATTTATTTCTTACACAGCAAAGTTTAACAAACATAAAAATGACGTCACATAAACATCTCTTCCCACGGGTCCACCGCTGCCTAACCACAGTGAAACAAATCAGTGCTGATACAAGCATTCAATATCCCCCGCTAAGGGACAAGGGAGCAACGTATATCCCGATCACCCCAATATTTCTATTGCCTGAACGCGTCAAATGGGGACACTTGCACCCAAATTTATTAACGTGAATCAGCACTTCTGAATTTGACAGATTTATTTTTTTCATCCCAGTATGGATTTTCGTTTAAGGAATAGCGATGACAAGTGTGTATCGTGTAATCATGCCTTTAGCCTGAGGGATGGGCAATGTGTGGTACAAAAATGCTGTGTAATGCAAAGACGGGATTGTCACATATATGTATGAAGTCCTTCCTCAACTGGGAAGCGAAAAGATGTAATATTTTCCTGTACGATCCATAAAAAAATCTTGATAGCTTTTCTTAGGATGGAAAAATTTATTAAAACATTACTGGCAGATGTCAACAGCTATCTCATTCACTACAGAACTACGTCATACGAAATTAATCTTATCAATCAATGACTGAAGACTTGATTTGATTGGATTCGAAGGGCATCAATTTTGAATACAAGAAAAACCTGTAAAAAAGAACTACCAAAGCATCTAAAAACCAACCATATTTTTAATTCAACTCGCGCATCCTATACGTCGTGATGTTATCGACATTTCAGCCTGCGTTCGTCCGATAGGGTAGCGGGTTCGAGCCCGACTCGTGCTGATAACACGGTGATGTAGGAGCGCGTGCCCCCGCATATGTTCCCAACATTACCGATAACACACAATCGTACAGGTTTTTGTGAGGATAAAAGCAACCTTATTGTGATGGGATAAGATTCTTGGTAGAGCGAAAGTGTTTTACTTATTGGCTTAGCACTGCGTTCATTTTTTTAGGCAGGTTTACATAGAATGGTGGTATGCAAAGGTGATGAAAATTCAGCTGTTGTTACATTAGAAGCAATAATAAAATAGTTGGTTCTCAAGGTTTAGTTTTTCCATCGATTTCAGGAGTCTTTATATAAAAAAAAAAAAAAAATATACCATCACGCCTGTATTCCCCGAAGGGTTAGGCAGAGGTGTAACAATGTACACCCCACAGTTCGCCGGTATATTTAGGTCCCATGTAATAAGGGGCGAGCCTATTGCCATTAACCGGGCACAAATCCTAACTCCGAGCTGCTACTGAGAATTTCATAGAAAAACCCAATAACACTTTTTGCTCGACCTGGGAATCGAACCCAAGACCTCTAGCGTAGCGATCGCGCTTAGGACCACTAAGCCAACGAGGCAGAGTCTTTATATTAGTTATATTTTAACTGCCCCGTTGGTCGTTTTGGAGTTGTTCGTTGGAGTTTCTTGCTCGTTCTTCTCCATAGAGACCTACGCTTTGGAACGAGCAACTAGCTTCAACTTTTAAATGTAACTTCTTGACAATTCAAAAGTGCCTGTAAATGGTCTAATTGAAATAAATGCTTTGACTTTGGTCTCGTGGTCGCAAGCGCGACTGATGAGCATGGAGTCCAGGGTTCAATTCCCAGGTCGCGCAAAAGTGTTATCGGGTTTTTCCATAAGGATTTGCTCAGTAGCAGCCCGGAGTTTGGAAGTTTACGGTTTGACACCCCCGTGCCTCGGAAAGCACGTAAAGCCGTTAGTCCCGGCTGTTATTCGTAGATCTTTGACAGTCGTTACGGATAGTCAGAAGCCAGGAAGTCTGACAACAAGTCTAACCAAGAGATATCGTGTTGCCCACTATAGGCAGTCGCTCCAGGTAAAGCACTGGTATTCAGCTGCATCCGGTTAGACTGGAGGCCGACCCCAACATAGTTGGGAAAAAGCTAAGCAGATGACGATATTAGTTATGTAATAAGTGATTGAAGCCTTAGGTGAAAAATATCACAATACTTTGGTTGGATTAAAACAAAACACACGGTACACGTACTATACAAGCACTACTTAATATATATATAGAGTACTGCACAGAAAATCATTTATATCACTTATAAAAAAACATAATACAATTTCTAACATCTCTCATTAAAAACTACACAGCAACCGTTTTAAAATTTATCCCATAAATCATTTCCGCGTCACGAACTTAGTTGACTAAACAACTATTTTTAATAGTCAGTTGGTTCATGGAATGGGGCACTTAATACTCAATAAAGTGATAATTACTGGGGACTATCGATGATCCATCATCATTATGAGTTAACTGACTGGAGGGAGTGTTGTGAACTGTTTTTTATTAAGAATCATCAGTTAGTTTAATTAGATCGTGTGTTGGATAGAAATTGCTTTATTATGAGTATTATTTTTTTATAGTCAATTTTAATCATAAACAATTTAAAAGTATTAATTCTAGTTCATCTTGTTACCCTTATATAAAGGTAGTTTCCTTCACAGAATATTGTCAAGAAACTCCATAGTTGCTCTTTAAAAATATTTATTTTTAAAATTTTGAAATTTTTTTTTTTTTATATTCTTCAGTAGGTTCAAAGTGTAAACTTGACTAGTTTCTACCAGCCACATCGCCAAAATGAAAGTCTAGTTATACCATAAAACATAACCTATGGCTTCATCAATAGTACCATTAACTTTCTATATTAGTCGCCACAAGTCGTGAGCACAAATGTCAAGTTAATTTTTGGGTTTGTGGGATCCTTTCGGAGTTTTTTGGGACGCCGACGCTGCACGCGATCGGCCTGACTGGCGAACCAATCGCATGCAGCGTCACCGGGCCAAAATACCCAGAAAGAAACCCAAAATCTCGAAAATTAATTTGACATTTGTGCTCACGACTAGTGGCGACTACAATATCTGTGAAAGATTTTTTAGAGAATTCCTTTTATAAACAAAAACACAAAATTAAAACTTTTAGTTAACCCCCGACACATGAAAACGTCACTACCGCAGCTTACAAAAGTGCGTATTAACTTTGGAACCGCTGAACCGATTTCCATCAAACAAAGCTAAGACCACTCCTGACTATTTAACCTTTCAAACACAAAAAACAAAATCAAAATCGGTTCATGCGTTCGGGAGCTACGATACCACAGACTCACATACACACAGACACTTCAAACTTATAACAATACGTGGTTATTGCGTCCGGGGTTAAAAAAAAATACCCGTTTATAATATTAGCATAGATTAGATAGTTTAGGCCCCCTATTACATGGGACCTAAAAACATACCGGCGAACTGTGGGTGTACATTGGTACACCTCTGCCTAACCCTCTGGGGAATACCGACGTGATGGTATGTTCAGATAGTTTAATACGTAAAGATAAACAATTAAAACAATGTAGAGAATATCGCCAAAATCGCGAAATCAGTGTTGCCAGCTCAAACATACAATAGAATACAACTATTTCCGCATCAAATTCCTCAACAAACTAATGACTAAATCATAGGCGAGTTAACCGTTCACTGCGCGCCGATCTTATTAAACCCTTTGATGCCCAAAGGGTCGCTAAGACCCAGCTGCCGAAGAAACTACCCCCACTGATATATGGTAGAATTAATACCCACTTACACTTAAGTCTTCGGAATGTATTGTTCGGGAAAATACAAGTTTATAGCGAAGTGACAATATGGATACAAAAGGATTTTGTTGTTAATTGTTGATGGAGAATCATTGTTAGTTAGGTGGTAAAATTGTTGTGAGGAGAGTAAATTGGTGCATGTTGTTCAATGGCATATCTTGACTGACATAATAAAGAGGTAAAGAGTAGAAAGAGACAGAGAGTAGGGAAGTAGAGGCAAAGTTTGTGAGGTTGTAATCTCAGGATCTACAAAACCGATTTTGAAAATTCTTTTACCCATAGGAAGCCATGTTATTTGTGAGTATCAAAAGCTTTATAACAACACGCTACGACACACGGGAGCGGAACAGTAACCAACGACGTTACTGAACCCGGGTGAAAATGTCCACGCGGGCGAAGTCGCTTGCAGAAGCTAGTATTATATAATTAGTTACGACTTTATGTACGTCAAAGTTGATTATTCCATGGGAATACAAAAATGGGAATAAAAATATGTTAAGTAAACCCCGACAGAAAAATAAAAATCCCTACCGCGGCTAACAAAACAGCTGATAACTTTGAAACTGCTGAACCGATTTCCATCAAACATAGCTAAGAACATTCTCGACTAATATACCTTTCAAACAAAAAAAACTAAATCAAAATCGGTTCATGCGTTCGGGAGCTACGATGCCACAGACAGAGAGACACACACACACGTCAAAGTAATAGTCCGTCGTTTTTGCGTCGGGGGTCTTTTGTTTTTTTTTTTTTTTTTTTTTTTTTTTTTTTTTTTTTTTTTTTTTTTTTTTTGGTGGGTGGGAAATCATCAAATAACTTCTCCCGCCCTGGACGGGGCGGGAGGGAGTGTCAGACTTTTACTGACTAAAACCCACCCATGTTCCTTCTTGTGCCCTTTGCGTTCCGGGGGCGCGGTATCTCTTGCGAACAACCCTGCGTCGGGGGTTACAATATACTATGGCTACATCAATACTATATGAATACAATTCTATATGTTTACAAAATTTCAGCTAATTCCATACACCCATCAAGGTGTGAATACGTAGCAAATTTACATCCATCCATCAATCCTCACAAACTTTCGCGCATTTATAAAGTACTACGATACGCAGAATGTACGCCTTTACCTGTAAACCTTTTATACGTTCTAGAAATTTTAGGAATAATAGTAAGTGTAAATTGTTTCACCCAAGTTCGCTTGAATAATGTTGAATATTTAAGTACTGTTTCAATTAATGTAGCTAATTAGAGACCTATTTCAAGTCTAACTGCCTCGGTAGCCTAGTGGTCTTAAGCGCAACTGTTACGCTAACGAGCAAAAAATGTTATTGGGTTTTTCTATGAAATTCTCAGTAGCAGCTCGGAGTTAGGATTTGTGCCCGGTTAATGGCAATAGGCTCGCCCCGTATTACATGGAACCTACCGATATACCGGCCGGTATGGGATATACCGGCGAACTGTGGGTGTACATTGTTACACCTCTGCCTAACCCTTCGTGGAATACAGGCGTGATGGTATGTATGTTTCAAGTCTAAGAGCTCAAACTATATCGAAATATATTTATTACACTAGCTTTAAGCCGCACTTTCGTCCGCGAAACGACATCGCGGATTGAAAAGTAGCCTATGTTCTGTTCATAGGGCTCAAGATTAGTCTCAAGCAATTTTCATCGAAATTGGTTGAATAGTTTAGCCGTGAAACTGTAACAAACAAACAGATATAATAAAATAGAAACAAAATTCTAGCCTAAATAAATGTAAGCCTTCTAGCATTAAGCTAAATGGGGTAGGACATGAATTATGGTTGGGACCTTGACCATGAAAAGCCACAGGCTTGTTGAAAAAATATTTATTCAGGCTTACAGGAATTTTCTAGATTTTTACACGGAATTTTTATTGTGGTCATATTGCCTACTTTATTAATAAGTTTACGGATTAAAAACACACGATGACATTGTTGGCATAGCAGCTGAGCGATTGGCTGCTGCGCTGCGTGTCGCGGGTTCCATTCCCACACGGAACAAATATTTGTATGGCCTACAGATAGTTGTCCCAGCTACAACACCTACGCACCCACGATACAGCAGAAATTCCTGGCAACATTTTTTTTAAAGAAAAAAATTCAATTTGGGAATCTTGAAATAATTGATCAAAGGTGAATTTTTTTTTTAACTTACCAAGGCCTATCTTCCCCGAAGAGTTAGGCAGTGGTGTAACAAAGTACACCCACAGTTCGCCGGTATTTTTAAGTCCCATGTAATAGGGGGCGAACCTATTGCCATTAACCGGGCACAAATCCTAACTCCAAGCTGCTACTGAGAATTTCATAGAGAAACCCAATAGCACTTTTTGCTCAACCTGGGAACCCAAGACCTCTAGCGTAGCAGTCGCGCTTAATACCACTAGGCTACCGAGGCAGTTAAGTCTTTTTTAATGTTAGACCATTATATATGTACATATTTTCTCCTTATTACTAACACTAGTTACTAAGTTATTTTGTGCTACTAACACTATGGGCTCATGTCTGAAATAAAGAATTTTAATTGAATTATAATTCAAGACCTATTTATTTAAAAACGTAAAAAAGGAAAACGTCGTAAGAAAACCTGGAGTTATAATGAATATGAGTCTGAAATCGCCAAACTGCCTCGAGCAAGCGTGCTGATCAATACTCGTGCTTTCTCTGTATGAGACGATACCTTTGCCTTACAATAATAAGCTGGTATTCTTTTTATTTTTTATATACAAAAGCGATGTACGGTTTGAAGGTAATAATTTTTTGGCTTGATAATTTACCAAAATACCAAATTCGAGACTCAAATTGGCACTCGAAATTCCATAATTTCATACCAAAACTACAAAATTAGCATCATAACCCTGCTAATATCACAAGCATAATCTCAAATACCTACGTTCCGTTAATCCGTTTGAAGCGGGCTTAATTCCTCCGCCAATAATATCTCGGGAAATTAATACCTACCAACCTTGTTTGTTACTCACATCAAGTGCGTTGGGTCGAAAGTACCCCCGTGGTTAGTTAAGGGTTAAGGCTTTGCGAAGTAGGGCGTTCTGTTTGTTCGTATGTGTATATGTGTTTATAGGACATAGTACCTAGGTTTGTTAGATTTGAAGATACGGTTGTGGCTGAGAAATTGGCTACGGCGCTGCGTGTCGCGGTTTCGATTCCCGCTTGAAACAAAAAGTATAGGTCTATAAGTAGTTGTCCCACGTCTGTTTGTTTGTGTATGTGAGATTGTATGTTTGTAAACGCAGTAACGATTTATTTAGTAATAACTAGTGTGTAGTAAAATTTATGAAAAAAATAACTTAACAACTTTTACTCTGGGAGCAACTTTAAATTCTCTGTATTTTTGGTACATCCGGATACAACAAAAGAAGTTTGAGCGGTTAGAAATATATAAAAAAGTAGAGCCAAGAGAACTCTAAAAAAAACGAAAATTTTACGTAACTAATAATAGGTAGGTAAAAATAATGACGTTTCTTAGGAAAATTCTGTAGGTACCTATATTTTTACAATCGTCATTGATATCATGGATTTAAAATGCATGTTTCCCTAGTGTTTGAAATATACTTTGACGGGTTACTTAAAAAACCCAAAATTTAAAATTTTAAGTAACCCCGACAGAAGAAAAAAATCACTACCGCAGCTAACAAAAGAGCTGATAACTTGAAACCGCGGAACCGATTTCTATCAAACAAAGTTAAGAACACTCCCGACTAATTATCCTTGCAAATACAAAAAACAAAATCAAAATCGGTTCATGCGTTCGGGAGCTACGACGCCACAGACAAACACACACACACACAGACACGTCAAACTTACAACACTCCGTCGTTTTTGCGTCGGGGGTTTAAAGGTGTACGCTATCAAAAATGACACCCTGAAACCGAGTATTTTTAATCTATGAAATGTTCGCGGTGACTTTATTAGAAGCATTTTTATAGTGTCACCTACCGTTATGTTATCCTGACAAATCGAACCGCATACCCGGATTTACGATCGCCCATTAAATTTGATACCTCGCACTTTTGGCAGCATTTTACTGTTAATCATAAATGAGGGAATTTAATTAAGAGGGTTCTTGAGTTACACTTTATGTTAGTTCGTGCGATATAACATTGGCAGTTTAAAGGTCTCTTCATACACGTGTACACACACCATCACGCCTGTATTCCCCAAAGGGTTAGGCAGAGGTGTAAGAACGTACACCCACCGTTCGCCGATATGTTTAGGTCCCATGTAATAGTGGGCGAGCCTATTGCTATTAATCGGGCACAATAATTACTCCGAGCTTCTACTGAGAATTTCATAGAAAAACCCAATAACACTTTTTGCTCGACCTGGGAATCGAACCCAAGACCTCTAGCGAAGTAGTCATGCTAGGGACCACTAGGCTACCGAGGCCGTGTATATACCGTGTATATATTTTAAGACGGGAGATTAATATCTCAGGTTGCGTACATCGCCAATCTTGATTTCAAATTATAATTAGGGCGTTATTACGCTATTGCTATTATTATTATTATTGGCTATTGCCAAGAGCCTCGACCAACCCCTCAGGAGGCTCTCGTTGAGCAGCTGAATCAAGGGCTTGATTCAAAGAGCGGTACTCCTAGACTCGGCGCGTATTGTTAGGAGATTCCTTTCTCAGGAGCCCTAACCACCGGTAGCTTGGACCCTGTTCCCGATACCGATGGGCTACTATTTTTTATATTTTTAAATGTTTTTATTTTCTATATTATTATTTATAAATGAATTTAATGTGTATTATAAATGAATAAATGTGAATAATAATAATAATAATTTTTTATTTCACAGAAAATGGAGATAAAATACGTACATATACGCGTTTAAGAAATCATTGTTGACTAGGCAATAATATACGTAGATATGAAGTCATGTGAAGGTAAGTACTACTCTGTTGGATTTACGGAAGAAATAAGCCTGATAGGCAAGTAATCATAGATGTCTCAACTAGCTGACATGACCGATAAAAATCTTCAATTTCAGATAAACGACTTAAATCTCAAGTACTAAATTCAGTACTTCAAGTAGTGATCTGAACTGAACGTCAGTCACATTAAAACTGTCGCGAACAAAACACGTTTACGAAAATGACGGTCCACAACCAAGATGAACCAAAAAGTAAAGTGTATAGAAGAAAAACTAAAAAGTGTCTACAAAACACGTGTAGCATGGAGGTCGTGAAGAAAAGACTTCCCGTCATTGAATGGCTTCCAAAATATAATTTTGATTATTTCATTCAAGACGTCATCGCTGGAATCACAGTTGGACTCACAGCGATACCCCAAGGTATTGCATATGCAATAATAGCTGGACTTCCACCCGAATATGGACTGTATGCATCCCTTACCTCTGGACTGATCTATGTCATCTTTGGAAGCTGCTACAATGTTACCGTTGGACCCACTGCAATTATCTCCGCCATGACAGCTAAGTACGTTGCTGGTTACTCTGCTGACTTTGCCATCCTCACTGCCTTTTTATCAGGAGTGTTCATATTTCTTATGGGTATACTCAATCTTGGCTTTCTAGTCGAATTCATATCGATGCCAGTGATAAGTGGATTTACAACCGCTGCAGCACTACAAATTGCCGCTGCTCAACTAAAATCATTTTTTGGATTAGAAGGTTCTTCAGGAAACTATTTTTCAGAGTCGCTTCAGAATTTTTTCTCCAACATAACTACAGCAAGGCTTTGGGAACCTGTGCTCAGTGCAGGGACAATACTGATGTTGATATTATTGAAGAAGTTGGGACAAGGTTGCAAACGAACAGATGGATTTATAAAACAAGTGAGGTGGTTCGTATCGTTGTCAAGAAATGCAGTAGTCGTGGTCATAGGAATGATAATTGCTTACGTCCTTAAAGTAACCTTAGGCACGGAACCTTTGTTAATAATTGGCGATATTGGCAGCGGACTACCAACATTTGGTCTGCCACCATTTAGTACAGTAGTTGGCAATGAAACGTACAATTTCGTAGACATGTTCGAAGTACTTGGAGTGCAATCAGTTGTTATACCATTTGTTGCGATTCTAGAAACGGTGGCTATTGCTAAAGCTTTCGCGGTAGGCGGAAGGATTGACGCTACTCAAGAAATGATCGCTATCGGGCTATGTAACATTATTGGATCATTTGGACAAAGTATGCCAATCACTGGGTCTTTCACAAGAACAGCACTGAACCACGTTTCTGGTGTCAAGACACCTGCTGGTGGAATCACTAAGGTCTTACTTCTTGTTGTTGCTTTAACCTTTTTGACTACGACGTTTTATTACATCCCGAAGGCATCTTTAGCTGGTCTTATTATAACTGCTATGTTTTCAATGATCGATTACAGCATTTTTAGGAGTTTATGGAAGAATAGTGCAAAGGATTTACTGCTGTGTGTAATAACTATGATTGTATGTTTATTGGTTGGATTGGAATATGGAATAATAGCTGGGATTGTAATTGAAGCCTTATTGCTGTTGTATAGTGTAGCAAGACCTACTGTGGAAGTAAATAAATTAAAATGTGAGAAGGGAGATCTTACGGTGGTCACTTTGTGTGAGAATGTGTCTTACTGTGCTGCTGAACATGTTCGTCAGCGAGTAATGAGAGCTACTTCTCATAGCACTACCGAAATACCAGTAGTCATAGATGGTATCAATTTGAAGAAACTGGATTATACAGCTGCATTCAATTTGATGTCTATAATTAAAGATTTGGATCAGACACATCAAATCGTACTATTGAATTTTAACGCGAATATGAAGCGGTTGTGTTTAGATATCGATTCAAGGTTTGAAACCAAGTTCATTTATGCACCAAGTCCTGAAGAATTGACTGATCTGTTTCCTAAAGATGTTTGAGGAACTATACATACATGTTACGTCAACTAATTAACATGTGTGAGGGGGATCGAATCAAAAGTAAACGGGCAATGATTTGATAGATGAAGATTTGTAGACTTTTAAAGGACTGGATTTTAAAATGTACCAAAAAAATCAAAATCAAATCTCTAGTTGACAAAGTAGTAGTAAAAGAGTCAATCAGTCAGAAAGTTGAAATTAGTTGCTCGTTCCAAAAAAAAATCTATGGAGATGAACAAGCAGACAACTGCACTCTTTTAAAATGAATAAAATGTTACAAATGTAGGTTACATCGTTAATGTTCCCAGTAATACAATGTGAGAACAATTTAAGAAGTCGTGTTGTTACTACTAAATTAAATAATGTTAAGTACTGTAAGGTATTGTCGTAATGGCCCAGTAGTTTAGGCGCCAGCGTCATCATGTACATCACTGACATCGGCAAAGGAAAACATCGTTAGGAAAGAAAGACTTATACTTAAGATAAGTCTGAAATCGCCAATCCGCCTTGAGCAAGCGTGGTGATTAATGCTAGTGCCTTCTCTGTATGAGAAGAGGCCATTGCCCTGAAGTGGGGCAGTAATAGGCTGGTAATATTATTAAGGCTTTTTATTTATAGCAACTAGGTTTTTAGCAAATAGAGGTCATTACAAACAATATGAGATTAGATGAGATGAAATCTTAAGATTTCAATGTGATGGATTTTTAGACGTGCGTGACTATATCTTTGAATGTAAGATACTGTAAATATGTCGACAAAAATGTCGGAAACACCCGAAAGATAAGTGTGATGAGTAAGAGATAAGCTTATTTATTTTGATTTTTTTAAAACTTTGCCCCACAATAGGAGTTTCTCCTGTGTCGTGGGTGCGTTAACTAACATATAAACTCACATACACCAACGGCCAGACCCGGAACAACTATCTGTAGGTCGTACAAATATTTGTTCCGTGCGGGAATCGAACCCGCGACACGCAGCACAGCAGTCGAACGCTCGGCTACTACGCCAACCGTGTCGTTACTACCTACGTCGTGTCGTATTTACTTATTAAGCATGTTTTTTTTTTTAATTTTACTCAGTGAAGGTTTGGTTTATTTTATTTTTGTTTAAGATTTACTGCGTTTAAAGTGATAAATATATTTTTACGTGAGCATTGTTTTAATTTGGCATTTTCTCTACTTCCAAATAACTCACTGATAAACTTATTGAAAATTTCAGTTGTGTTTCATTTAGGCAATTTTTTTATAACCATTACAGATACTTTTTTTTATAAATTCAGTATTTTTTAATTAGTGATATTACATGATAAAAATTTCTACTACTATTGTTCGAAGTACAAAAGACTAAAAATATGTAACAATTTGTGTATTTTTTTTGTTAAAATAATTATGGCCATGGGGTCCGAGCGCTCATCTAGTTTTTCGTGACATAGCCAAGCGACTGGTCGACTCTTCACATGACCAAAGGGCTAGCCTTTTCTTGGGCCAAAGAATCAGCATTGCCATACAACGTGGCAACGCTGCCAGCCTTTTGGGCACTTGTCCCATTGACAGCGATGCGGATGAGTTTTTTGATTTTAATATTAACTGTACATACTCGTAGTTTGTAATCGTATTTTTATCTAAGTAAGTTTTATACTAGTGATTCAAATAAATACCTAATAAGTAAAATAAGTTATTTATGTAATGCAATATTTGTCCCGATTGTCCATTATCACCCAGACAGCAGACTGTCTGGGTGATAATGGACAATCGGGACAAATAGGGAGATATCGGGAGATATGTCAGAACATATCTCATCAAATGAATTAAAGGTTTTTAGATAAATAGAAATGATTGAGATGTCCATAAAACGGCCGACACTCTTTTGGTTTTGGTTTGTACACGTACAGTCAGCAATAGAAATAAGTAACCAGAGTCGTCTAATAAATTCAAAGTTTTTTAAAAACCGATCGATGTTTTTTTTAATTAAAATTATTTTTATTAATAGAAAATGAACAGTTTATTAAATAAATTAAATTTCATTCAAAAATGACCACCGGTTTTAAAGAAAACATCAATTATATTAGACGATAGGTTACTTATCTCTTTTGTTGACCGTACATGGCGTAGTCATATTTATCCGCCTAGCTTCTGCCCGCGACTTGGTCCGTGTGTGTAACTAATATAATAAAGCTGAATTCATTAATTTGCAACTCAAAAGCCTCGTTAGCCTAGTGGTCCTAGTGGTTTGTTTAAACGCGCTAATCTCTGGAACAATCAGCCAGATTGTTTTTTTTTTTTGTATACGATAGCCAGATTCATGAGAAATGAGGGATAGGTAGGTTATATTACATCACGCTACGACATACAGGAGCTCAGCAGAAACCAAAGACGTAACTTAACGCAGGTTAAAAAATTACGCGGAAGAAATTGCAATTGTTTATATGTTTAGAAATATATAGCCCTTTTTAATATAACTCCTTATAATATTACTAGCAAACTGCCCGTGGTTTTGTCCGCGAGGCTTACTTCACCCGCGTTTAGTTACGCTGTCAGTTACTGCTCCGCTCCCGTGGGTCGTAGCGTGATGTTATATAGCCGATGTTACTTAAGAAAAATGGAGCTATCTATTGGTGAAAAAATAGTTAAAATCAGTCCAGTAGTTTTGAAGCCTATTCGATACAAACAAACATAAAAATCTTTCCTCTTTATAATATTAGTATAGATGTCTGTTAAAATAAATAACGCTATGAAGCATAATTGCATTTTCTCAAACATTAAGAGGCATAAAGACTAAACTCCTTTGAAATGCTACATAATATGAACTTGCTATTGAAAATACGCCTCACGGTCGTTTTAAATTTGTTATTTTGGATGTGAACCAACGTAAAGAGTATAGAGAGGATGCGAGATTACTTTTATTCATTGGCGATGTACTCGTACAGTCAGAATAAAAAGTAAGTGTTAAATTCTACATTTATTTAAATGATGGGCATGAAAATTTTGGTTGGTAGGTACATACTTACTGATAAGTTTAATCTTCTCGTCTGCAACACACTTGTAATAACTATTTTGTTTATTGAGCTAATTATATTAACATAAACATAACATACCATCACGCCTGTATTCCCCAAGGGTTAGGCAAAGGTGTACCAATGTACACCCACAGTTTGCCGGTATGTTTTTCGGTCCCATGTAATAGGGGGCGAGCCTATTGCCAATAACCAGGCACAAATCCAAAGTCCGAGCTGCTACTGTGAATTTTATAGAAAAACCCAATAAAACTATGCTCGTCCTGGGAATCGACCCCAAGACCGCTAGCGTAGCAGTCGCGCTTAGGACCACTAGGCTAACGAGGCAGTCACCACTAGGTTAACGAACATAACATAATAACATCACGCCTGTATTCCCCGCAGGGTTAGGCAGAGGTGTAACAATGTACACCCACAGTTCGCCGGTATGTTTAGGTCCCATGTAATAGGGGGCGAGCCTATTGCCATTATCCGGGCACAGATCCTAACTCCGAGCTGCTACTGAGCAAATCCTAATGGAAAAACCCAATAACACTTTTTGCTCGACCTGGGAATTGAACCCAAGACCTCTAGCGTAGCAGTCGCGCTTAGGACCACTAGGCCAACGAGGCTAACGAGGTAGTCAAATTATATTAGTATTTAGAATAGAGTTTTTCTCATACCCATATTATTGCTCAGGCAAATGGCCTACCATTAGAAGTCGGGGGAGCGGTGAATCCGCACCCCCGACCTTAGGCAGAGGTGGAACACTACGGTGGTTTTAGCCAGAAAGAGTCCTGCATGCCCCTCCGTCACCCCCACAGCAGAGGGAGTCCATAAACATATCCACCGCGCACCGAAAAAATTAGAAAACCCGTTTGGCTGGAATTTTCAGGGTTTAAAACATTTTTTTTTTAATACTACCAAAAAGTTTTAGGGTAGCCGGTGGCCAATCCAATTTAGATATATCGCACCAAAATACATAAAAAATAATTTTATGTACGTACGTTTATCCAATGATAAAACTAATATAATATATTTATACTTAGTACTTAGTGATATTTTCAATTTTAAATTTTTTCCTTTTTTTCCGACCGTACTTTTTAGTGTACCCTTGACTTTGCCAAAAATCAGTGTCTAGACAAGCAAACGACTCCCAAGTATAAATTATTTAAATTATATGAATATTAAGCAAAGATACGAACGTGTTTTGTATGTAAAATGATTTATAGCATGAAAATGGAAGATGCAGTTGCGCTTCAAAGGACTTTATTTTTCCATATTAATAAAATGAAGTACCTATGTAGTAAAGCTTCTTCTGGCTTTGGTGATATGTTACGTAAAACGGGCTACAGTTGTATGGTTAATATTAAAAGTTACTTAACACTACACATTTTCAAATCTAAATCCTAATCAACTGAAGATAGTAATCAAGAAGCCTTACTTAGTTACCTGAAATGTTTAAAAACAGTGCAACGTATTGGTTTTTGTCTATTTAGATGGTGTTAATCAACTTTTGTCGCTAACTACCTCATCATCTACTTAGCCTTTTTTTCCAACTATGTTAGGGTCGGCTTTCATTCTAACCGGATGCAGCGGAATACCAGTGTTTTACATGGAGCGACTGCCTATCCGTAACGACTGTAAAAGATCTACGAATGACAGCCGGCACCAACGGATTTACGTGCATTCCGAGGCACGGGGGTGTCACACCACCAACTTCCAAACTCCGGGCTGCTACTGAGCAAATCCTAATGGAAAAAGCCAATAACACTTTTTACCCGACCTGGGAATCGAATCCGGGATCCCAGGCTTATCAGTCGCGCTTGCAACCACGACATCAACGGGGCAGTTCTGTCGTTACCTGTAATATCTGAAAACGAACAATGGTAGGTGTCAAATTTAAATTTTTATATTTTTTAAACGTTGACCCACACCAATATTGTTTCCTATATCGTGTTGCGTTTACAAACACATAAACTCACAATACACAAACATCTAGACCCGTAACAACTACCAGCAGGTCATACAAATATTGGGTCCGCGCGGGAATCAAACCCACGACACGCAGCATAGCAGTGAATCATTCAGCCACTGCACCAACCGTGTCAAAAAAGCCTTGAAATGAAAGAACAATTATAGGTGCCCATTTCCAATATTGAATTCACAAAGCGTTTAATATCCCTCCATATACACGAGTAACGTTGTTTGCCACTCAAAATCGAACGCGATTTCCAATTAACTATGTTGTATAACAAAACATTCCACTTTGACGTCTGGTCAAAGTAACTTCAAACGCTCCCCACTGTACCCACGTCATACAAGTGTCAACTATGAAGGCACAAAACATGGTCAAAGAATTAATATTTTATGTAGATGCGCAACTCCTATATTCCCTAGCGCATCTACACTAGGAATGTCTCCTGTACCGTGGGTGTATTTACAAACATATAAACTCAAACAGTCAGACCCGGACAAACTATCTGTAGGTCATACAAATATTTGTTCCGTGCGGAATCGAACCCGTGACATGTAGCGCAGCAGCCAATTATTCAGCCATTGCGCCATCCGTGTCGTCAAATTGCTCTAACTACACCCAAGATACAGAAGACATTCGAAAGTTTTGAGTTGTGAGTCGCCTAAATGATTTCCAGGTGAAATTGTAACTCATTTTGCGTCGCGGCCGTGTGGCTTACTGATCTCTTGTATGAAAAGGAATACAGAGTTAATTACGCATCTCAAAAAACAGGACTCATATAATTAATTCATAATATTACTTTTGTTTAGGAAGACGCAAAACTTTTTTTTTATTGCCAGGGTGGATTATCCACCTGTACGTCCACCGCCCTGGGTGCCGCGCAGGGGTCTGTCAGACTCTTACTGACTAAAAACCACCCCGGTGTCTAACCAAATCTAAACGAGGCATAAAACTTGATATTTATACTGTATACATGTTCGCATCTATTTTATTCTATGATTCGGTGAATATGGTGGAAGCAGTGAACAAGGTGAACAAAAGAGGGGCGGCGCCGCGCGCCACGCTTGTTTATCGGCGACGCGTCAATCAACGCTTCCTGTAATCGGAATGAGATGTTGGAAACTGTGGAGCGGTTTGAACACGTTTATTTATTTACTAGCATCTGCCAGCGATTTCGTATGCGAGGAAGCTAAAGTCCTTAATTATCCGATGGGAACACATCAGTATCTATGTGTGCCAAATTTTAACTTATTCTGTTCAGCTATCAGAACTAGGGCCGGGTCGACGGAGCGTTGAGTTACACGCGCGCCTCAAAGAGATGTCAGCATAGTGACGGGGCCGCTAGGGCCAGTGCCTGCCAGGTTGGCAGAATTTGTTAGAGAGTTACCGCAGTCCTGGAACGGAATGGCATTAGAAGGAATACAGATAGGTTTTAGTCAGTAAGAGTCTAACACTTCTTTCCGCTTTTCCCAAAGCGGAAGAAGTCATTTGATTATTTCCCATCCTTAAAAAAAGGGCTCCTAGGTTCGATTTCCAGGTCGGGCATAAAGTGCACTTTTCCATTACAAATTTCTCAGTAGCGGCCTCGGAGCACGTAAGTCGGCCCGGTTGTGTCAGATGCCATTCCATCGGAGTATAAGAGTTAGAGAAGAGGGAGTGCATCAGTGTTTGCGCCCACACTTGTGCAATATAACATCCCCTGTGTACTTACAGAACCCGGTTTGAAGAATGAGAAACTACTTTACATTACCTTTGCCGAATCTTTCAAAAACACCATAAAACAATAAAGCCATAGCTATTCATTTCTGCTCACACCACTTCCACACTATTACGACACGCCACCGGCTCTCCGGCGCCTATGGGGCCAGGGGTTCAGAACTGAAAGGTTCTTGTGACATTTCGCGATATTTAATTTTTAGTTATCTTGTACTGTTTCCCTTGTGGGTGACAATTTTATGACATCAACCATAGGAAAATATTTGGTATGTAGTACAAAAATATAATTTGTTGTCATTTAGCATAATAATATATTGTGATGGCGGATGTTGATGGTATGGAGAAGTACGAGAAGGAAACTCCAGCATAAGTGCGATACCGGTTTTATCTTGGATAACACTGGTATCGATGAAGAAAAACATCGGAATGAGGAACACATGAGGAAATCAAGCCAATACGCATTGAGTGAACGTTTTTAGGTCCGTGTCTCGGAATGCATGTAAAGCCGTTGGTCCCGGCTGTTATTTGCAGAACTTTAACAGTCATTACGAGTAGTCAACTAGTCTAAAAAATAAGGGTTATCATATTAACCAGAAACTGGGTTGTGGATGCCAGATAAGCAGTCGCTTCATGTAAAACACTAGTATTCAGCTGCAACCAATTAGACTGGATGCCGACACCAAGTTGAGAAGGGCTCCTGTCGGAGCTGCGGGTTGTTCATAAGAGATACCTAAGGAAATACATAAGGGCACAAGAAGGAATATGTGTGGGTTTTAGTCAATAAAAGTCTGACACTCCCTCCCATAAAAAGTTGAAAAGGGCTAAGGCTAGGCAGATAATGACTTTTATTGACACCACTTTCTCACCAATTGCATGGCTTGGATTGACACCGAATCTAGAGCTAATCGTTAACACAAACACGACTAATAATGGCCTAACTTACTAGAGTCAAGCAATCTAAACAAATAAGGGATGAACTTAAGCTAAAGTAACAAACTTAGGCAGTGATGGATATAGGCTTTCAACAAACTACTTAACACTTAATTCCTTTGCCTTTTAATCCAGCTAAGTGGCAAAAGAAAACCCTGTTCTCAGAGTTTCGGCTACACAACTCCCTAATCTAATTTCAGGAGCTTCTCCGTCGAAGGTCGTTCTTACCAAAACAAAGTTACCCGCCCAGGGTTAAAGCCGGTCAAAAATACCCCGTCCTATGTCCTTTGAAGGTTACCTAGCTTAGTAACATAGTCCTGGATACTCGCCAAGCCCATGTTGTAATGGAAATCCTGCTTGATTTATTATGTGACAATAATTTTCTTTATCGTTAACTTACCACACCATCACGCCTGTATTCCCCGAAGGGTTAGGCAGAGGTGTAACAATGTACACCCACAGTTCGCCGGTATGTTTAGGTCTCATGTAATAGGGGGCGAGCCTATTGCCATTAACCGGGTACAAATCCCAACTCAGAGCTGCTACTGAGAATTTTATGGAAAAACCCAATACCACTTTGCTCGACCTGGAAGCGGAACCCAAATCCTGTCCATAAAATAAATTATTCACCCGCACTTAACCAAAAAAAGGTTTGCTAAAATAGCAGTCTCCATTTAGCTCCAGGGTCAAGACAAAAATAAACCAGGTAAACTAGACGGAGACCATTCAGATATAGCCGACCTTGAAAGGTACGATCGTATCGATTGCGCAGTGCAGACCTCCCGGCGCCGTTTGCTTTCACTCTCAAGAACACATCTATTGCGAACATGCTTTTTTTGCTCAAAATGATTGAATATTTTCCGAAGTTCGGTTTGTTTTATGTGGTCTCGATCTATATTGCTGTTTTTGGATGATGGATTGAATCGTCTGATACAAATACATTAATGTCTACAAGTTTTACGTAATGTAAGAAATTATATAAGATACTTACTACTCGTCTTCCCGTGACATCGACTGCGAAGCCAAGTCCTAAATTATTCCACGGGAATACCAAGGTTAGGAAAGCTGGATATAAATTCAATCAATACCAATATGTTTGTCAGACTTTCGGGCTTCTTATGACTGTCAAAGATCTACAAATCACAGCCGGGCCCAACGGCTTTACGTGTTTTCCATGACACGAAGGTATCACACCATCAACTTCCAAACTCCGGGTTGGTGCCAAGAAATTTCCCAAAGAAAGAACCCAGTAAGACTCTGCCCGACTTGGAAATCAAACTCAAGACCTCCCGCTTAGCAGTCGTGTTTGTAATCACAAGACTAACGGTGCAGTTTTCTTCTATCACATTAAAAAAAACAGACAGACTAAAAACGACCCCAACAAACAGTCCATTAAATCTAAAATTAAATAATTTAAGCACAGTTACAATGAACTCAGTAGAAATAAATTAGTGTACTTTTATTTAAATATCGCATAATGCATTCAAATCCTGGCGCACAAAGGTTTTATTGCCCAAATCTTCCGGTTTAACCGCTACCGTTGGTCTCGGTGACAGGAAAGCGTTACGAGCCAGTCGCATTAGGACCCTGTGGGCTTATAATTAACTATTATGTATAATAAAACACTGCATTAAAACCTCTTTTACGTTTAGAGACAATTTCATCTTTAATTATGGTCCGGGAAAATCCGGGTTAGAGTACGTCTACAAGTTTAGCGTAAGCGGATTTTCTCTGTAAGCGACCTCATTAGGTTTATCTTTATAAAACATAATACAACATACCATCACGCCTGTATTCCCTGTATTATTATCGGTTAGGTAGAGGTGTACCAATGTACATCCACAGTTCGCCAGTATGTTTTAAGTCCCATGTAATAGGGGGCGAGCCTATTGCAATTAACCGGGCACAAATCCTAACTCTGAGCTGCTACTGAGAATTTCAAAGGAAAACCCAATAACACTTTGCTCCACCTGGTAGTCGCACTAGGTCAACGAGGCAGTTTTATTTATTTCAGTTAATCTTTACATATTTCAGGAATTAATAGTGTCAACGCACGTGATGGCTCAGTAGCTAAGGGTTCTTATGACTTTTTCAATATATATGTGCTAAATTTATCCTGAATATCATTGACATGGGTGAAGGAAAATATCGTAAAGAAACCTGGATTTAAAACAAGACCAAAATCGCCATTCCGTCTTGAGAAAATGTGGTGATGGATGCTCGTGCGATCTCTGTATAAAAAGAAGTATTTGCCCTGCATTGGGAAAATAACAAGCTGCTTCGAAAAAAATGAAGAAATTTGACGTGTGTTGGTTTGTTTAAGCAGGAAAAAAACAATAAAGGGCTAACAACCTGTTACGCCTAAACAAATAGTTTTAAAAATGAGCTATTCCTCATTGTACCATCAAGTAAACAACAACTTTAAATAATTCGCCGGTGGAAAAACTGGCGAAAACCCGGCACACTGACGTGTACTACCGTCACATCCGGTGGCTATGAAAAATGGCGTCGGCTGCATTTCCGGCCGGCTACCGATAATGGGTTTACCTTGCATTTTATGGCGTTTTGTGCATAAACCATTTTTTTCGAGGGTAGTTGTAGTTTTGAAAACTCGTCGATATCTTTGCAAATGGTTGCGCTTTTCGTACAAACGGATTTCACACTAGGTTTGTCAATATTCAGTGCAGTTTTTGTGGTGTTAATAAATTCTCTGTTAGTGTTGGATTGAGAAATGATTTAGTGTGACAATGGTCCATTAAAACTTATCAATGACGTTCAAAAATACATACCTGAGGGCATAGTCAGAGCGCGAATCGAATACTGCAACATTAGAAGTATTCGATTTGAATTTTGAATTTGGAATACGATTCACATAGGCAAAAAATATTTAATTAGACGCGATAAGTATATACAGTAGAATCTGTTATGAATTTCTTCAAACTAAACAAATATTATGTTCGAAACGGGTATTTTCAATTTAAAAATCGAATTATTTTTTAAATATGGAAATAGAAACTCGTTTACTCCGTACTCCCTTGCTAAAACCACCGGGCAAAAGATTCTATTTTTGAATCAAACTCTGAACTTCGACTACGGTCATTTGAACCATAGACATCTCTCTTATTCCTTCATTTTTTAAATGGCTGTCTCAGTTCTACATTAAGCCTGTTCTAAATGGCAGATAACCTTAAAGCATTTCAGCATCGCTTAAGCTCCAAGCTAAAAGCACTATGGTAAATCATCTGCGGCGCCATTCCGTCGTCATAGCATGCCATTTTTTATGCACCCCATGGATGAATACCATAGACGCCTGATCCCGAATAACGTTAGAGGGTTGAAATTGGTATTTTATGAACGGAAGCGAGTTATATGGCATAGAAAATTGGAAGACTATTTGACGTTTTAAAAATAGATCTTGGGAGTATGTTAATATGATTATAGAGTGCAGTATTGTGAACCAAAAGACGATCGTTGGGATTTGAAGCCTTTGAATTAGGTACTTGATACCACAAATTAATTGACGTACTTTTTATGAGCTGTCAAAACGTGATTCCGCAATCGATTTTGGACGAAAATAATTAATTGTAATGTCACTTTTTTGCACACTCAATTGACGAAGTATTTATTGATATCAAAGCAACTAAAAATCTCATTTAACAGTTAATTAAAAATTTATCGGGCTTTCAATACTAAAATAAATAATGTTGTAATAAATAAATAGTGTTGAAGTAATTGGTTACCTTAAATTGTTATCTAATGAAAACATAGAAAAATAATGTCAGAAAAGATATTTTTCCAGAACACTCACTTTTAACGATGCTTCTTGACCAATGTTTGTCATAAAAATGAACCCTCACATTTAATCCTTGTTGGGCAACGCTTCTCGGCGCCAACCAGGCG
The DNA here is from genome assembly GCA_947462355.1 of Caradrina kadenii. Classification (NCBI taxonomy): domain Eukaryota; kingdom Metazoa; phylum Arthropoda; class Insecta; order Lepidoptera; family Noctuidae; genus Caradrina; species Caradrina kadenii. Next base: position 2,263,505 of record OX381678.1, on the reverse strand, counting down.
AGCAATCTCGCGAGTGCCTGCCGAGAGTTATCGACTGTCTTGTCGATACATTAGGGTATCCCTTGCAATATCGTAAACACCCCATAAATAACGTGCATGTAGTTTTTTTCGTAATATCTTATTTTTCTTCAAAGGGGAAAGACTCATCGTCACGCCAAACTCTTTAATGCTAGTAATTAAAGACTCATATAATGTTTATTTGAAAAATCAGCAGTAAAAGTCCGTGTTAGGTGCTCTGATTGGTTGACTGAAATAAACATGATTGATTATTGAACTTCATGATATGATTATCAGCTGACGGGCATTTGACAATTGATCACATTTATTTTTTTGTTGAAGTCCTTCGACTTCAACAAAAAAATAAATTTGATCAATGCTTAACAAATGTTTTGAGTTTTCAATGCATTTATTTTCAATTAGACCATTTACAGACACTATTGAATTGTCAAGGAGTCGGTAAATTAGTCAATAAGTTGAGAAACCCAGTTCCAAATATATTATTATCATAAACTTAAATTAATGGTTGACATTAGATTTATAATTTACGAAAAAGTTTATACATTTATTATGCTCGGGACAAAATCCACCACAGGCCAAAAAGTACCCAAGCGTTTTTTGATACGGTAAATAGAAAGTACTAAGATTTCTACAAAAAAAATATGTCAAGTTAATAATAAAAGTACCAAATATATTTTTTTTTATTTCCAAAAACATAATAGGTACTTCCTATTGAATTATGCAGGCATAACCGTTCAAATCCATTGGTACTTTCATACTCCCCTTCAGAGCTCAGTCCAACCCTTTCAAGATGCGCCATAAAGCATTCACATCGACAAAAGCAGAGCCTTAATTCGCATGCGCGCTACGGATGTCCTGTGACCGGATGCGTAGTGTAGAGTAGGCAGTAATACAAGTTTATAATGGCATTGCAGCGTTTATGTTTTGTTTTTAACAAAAGAGTTGTGTCAAATACCGTCGTAGACACCATTGATCAATAAGTGTTCTCTTTACGAAATGTCTATATATGTTTCCTCCATCGATTTGGTATGGCAATAGCAACTGTAACGTAACTTATTTGCCAACTGTAATGACTAATTTATTTAATGATTTCAAAGCAAATACAAATGGAATTTTCAAATTAATTGAAAATTTATTCGATTTTAAGAGCTGAGTAAATTGAATTAAATGTTTTTTTAGAAAACTTGAGTATTGGAATTATTGGTTAGCGATATTGACTACACAATAGTGGCATGCTTAAGCTCATCGTGTGTAGGTCTTTCTTAAAGGCGCTAAAAACAGGAAAGGAAACGTTATAGGAAAAATATTTAAAAGCATTACGGATACTATGAGTGGATCATAAGAAGGTTCCTGCTACTACGATCTTCTAAATTATTGCGAAAGTGTACTTAAGTCGAAGAATCAAAATACTTTGTTAAACTAGTATTCAATATGGTATCATTGTAATGAATAGACATCCCTTTCTTTATCTCTAGCCTTTTCCTGGTGGATAAAATATCAAAAATATTATATAAAAATTTAAATGAAACAACAAGCTTGATTCACTGTCTACCCCCAACTGCACAGGAAGCAGGCACGAGGTTTGAGCGGGGGCCGTGCACGCTTCCAAAATACATTTGCATATGCGACAAAATATTCATGCGTGGGCGTGCTAGCAATTTGTCCTAACATGCTCCTCTGTAATTTTATTAAGCAGACCTAGATAAATGCTAAAAAATTATATTAGACCGTTTAGGAAGAAGTGGAGTTTTACCTTACCGAGAGCCGCTACTCCGCTAGTAATAAAATGTATGGTTACCTGCAACAAAGTAAATAAATGTTAGTTTTGTATTTAGTAAATTGTAGGTTTTATCTTGTTTTGTAACGTACTTTGTCTGTCGGGATGAGAAAAGTATCTTTTTTCCCCCTACAAATTGTTTTATTCCACTGCTAGTCAGGATCAGGATCTCCCAGTAGATAAAGGTTAAACTCTTGGGAAAGGGAATTGGCCAGAGAAGACGACATACAGGTAGAATGCAAATGTAAGTTATTGATAAAAAGTCATCAACTGAATCCAAAATCTAGTCTTCACTTCTGGTTCTTAAGTAGGATAGAGTAATTTACTTGATATCTGAAAAAGGGCCCATCATTTTAACCAGAAAGTACGCCTACCTACCTTATAATGTACTAAAATATTGCTCTAACTATACTCTAAATTTCAACCACGCTAAGATGGCAACTGGCAATTCCAAGATCTAAATCCATTCCATTTGACATAACAAGTATTAATTCTCCATACTATTTTCATCTCTATCTTTTATTGATATAATTAATGACGTAAGAAACTATTCCATTCTTCTTACAATTCTTTATCAATCGGAAATCCGGTGTAATGAATAACATCACAGTTCCTCATTACTCACACATTGTTTTTCCCTCACAGAAGGTAGCTATACCTCGATATATGGAGCGAGCTTCCGTTCTTCGTCAACTTTTCATATTATATCTCTTCTGCACCATTAGTCTGGCGAACTTATCAATTATTTATTATGTCGTGAGACGGTGAAGTTGTGATGTTTTATCTATGGTGATGTGTATATGGTGTAGTATGTTTTAAAAGTTGCTCTATGATCACTATTTCTGTGAGAAATGGAACATTGGTGAATGAAAGAGTAAGAAATAAATGTGTTTTTAGCTAAAGTTGGAAATAGAGGGACATAAATAGAACATTAGGGCGGACGTATTTCTTTAATTTACATTTTTGAATTTCTGCATTATTTGGCTTTTGTTTAATTCGTTTTCGTTTTGGTTATATGCTGTCCATGGATGTTTTATTTAGAAATACAGGCACATACAAAGACAAGAGGCGAGTGAGCGAAAGCCCGCGACAGCTAATAAGCTGTTTTGTATTAAAGGTGAATGAAAATCCTGGCAATCAAAAATTTTTCGAAGCTTGCTGTTAAAATTCTGATAAAGACCGAATGATAATAATTATTATAGCTTTTAAAAAAAACCACAAAACACTCTCAACAATGTATATACAACATGTACATATTTAAATTATAATTATTTCTTCTGTATACTTCAAACAATTAGACAAGTTTTAAGTCAATTAGAAATTAGACAAATGTTCTAAATATGTTTAGCACGATTTAGTGTGTGTCTAAATCTAAAACACATCACCAAATCATCATCACTAGATATAAATGGTTTGTCATAATTATAACTGACGGTTCAATCATCTAACTCCATAACAACGAGTTAACCACAGTCGGGTAACCTACGTTAACCAGTTAACTGAAAATTCGTTCAGTTACATCAAAGCTCAATTTGGCTGTCAGCGTCGCATTAAGAATGTATGTCGTCCACCCTTCCGTTGCATTGCTGTACAGAGTGTTGGTAAACTTGAGAGGATTAATGGAGTTTGTTTTTTGTTTGATGTACTCCTAAGAGTTCATATTTAATACCTATAGAGGTACTTACTAATAGTACCTATAGAAGTCTAAGTTGCTTTGTATTTATCGCAAAATAATAATAAAAAATATTTTTCAGTTACAAAAAAAAATTGGTACCTTATTGAGCTAATTCAAGAAGTCTGACAACCAGTCTAACCAAGAGGTATCGTGTGGCCCAGTAACTGGGTTGAGGATGTCAGATAGACAGTCGCTCCACGTAAAACACTGGTATTCAGCTGCATCCGGTTAGACTGGAAGCCGACCCCAACATAGTTGGGAAAAGGCTAAGTAGATGATGATGATACAACAATACCTAGATTTGTGTCCAAAGGCTATTTTCAGCAATGCCTGTTTTTACTTCACCCTGTATACACTAACCCACCTTTCGCTTTAATCGCATTTTGTGTAGTTAATAAACAATGAATTTGTGAACTCGTTAGCAAGGCGTGGTCGAGTATTCGTTTATACTGTTGTCAATAACTAATGACTAACCTAGGTGTTACAAGTTATATAAGGATTAGAGGGTAACTTTCAGAAATCTGAAGTATATATGGTGGCTACTATAACTATCTATACACCGTGGTTTCACTCGTGTTAAGTTACGTCTTTGGTCCTATCAATGATGTCCTTATTTATATATTTTGCATTGTACGTTTTGATAAACATACCTACACAATAATAATTTTAATTACTTAGGATCTATGAATTAATACAAAATGTAGAACTGAATCCAGTTTATTCAATATTTTCCGAGCTGTATTCATATGTATAAATCCAGTATTTCCGCCATGAAATTATTAACCGTATTCATCTTGTTTTCATATTCCTGTACGCTGTGTTAGCGTAATTTCAGCGCAAAATATTTCATGTTTTTTTCCTGAAATTATGCATTCAACATTTTAATTTATGATGTGTTAAGCTCATGAATTGCTGTTTCTGAATTCTTTTTAGGTTTTCCAAAGTAAATTATGACGCGGTTATAAACATTTGTCAGTAGTAAAAAGTGACTGAAATTCAACACTTTTATTCGAAATTTATACTAAATAATATAGAGCTGAAGACTACTTGTTTTTGGTTTTAACGCGCTTATCTCTGGAACCGCTGGTCCGGTACTAAGATACAACAAAATCAATACTTTAAATGTATGTCTGTCTGTTTATTCTAGAACGATTTTGAAAGAAGTTTCACTGACGGACAGCTGATGTTATAAGGAGGACCTTAGGCTACTTTTATTTTAGAAAAACAATTAGGGTTCCTTGTAAAAAATTACACATTGTGATAACCGACAGTAAGCCTGTTCATGGAAGCGGAGTTAGGCTGCAGGGCGGAGAAACGGAGAAATATCAAACAATAGGATTGCTTAACTGGAATGGAGCGGAGATTTTATGCAATCCTATTGGTTAATATTTCTCCATTTCTTTGCTCCGCAGCCTCACTTCGCGCCAACGGCAAGCAGCCTTAAGCTAGTTCTATCAAGTACCAACTTCTTACTAGATAAGTATCAAACCCACAGCCTCATGCATGAGAGGCAGGCGCTTTAACCACTGGATCTTTCTGATCTTAAACCTGAAACGTAATAAAACTAATGCCTACCGTCAATGTATCAAACTAAAAGTAAATTGAACAAAAGTGTAGTGTGTATGACACTTCAGTTAATGAGTTGTGAACTCGCGCGGCCATGTTTATGTTTACAAGTACTTATGTAAGTACATGGTAGCGGTTTAATTAACTTTTTACGGTGCCAGGACTGTTTGCAAGTTGTGTAGAGGTTCCGTTTAGCTGTGATGATGGAGAGGAAGAAAGATGCTTGAAGAAACTGTTGGTTATAAAATACTTTAGATGTCATGATGAACCAGTGGTTAAGGCATCTTTGTCTCCGGCATGAGGTTGTAGGTTTGAAACCGGGAACGTATTAATGAGACTTTTTCAATTCATAATGTACTTTCAAAGTTTATTTTGGACATCATTGACATCGGTGAAGGAAAACATCGTGAGGAAACCTGGACTTGCAATTAATAAGTTTGAAATTGCCAATCCGCCTTGGGCAAACGTGGTGATCAATGCTCATACCTTCTCTGTATGAAAAGAGGCATTTGTCCTGCAGTAAGACAATAATAGGCTGGTATTAGAAATAGAAAAATAAGTATTTTTTACAGCTACGCTATCGCAGAAAGAAGTCTGCCCACTACACTGAACCATACTATGACATCATACCTACCATTCCATACATTTTGACAGTGTACGTGTCGCACTTTAGTATGGAACAACTCCTTTATATATAACAAAAATATGTTAATGCTGGGAATCGGGATTCATACCGCGCACCATCATCATCTGCTTAGCCTTTTCCCAACTATGTTGGGGTCGGTCCAGTCCAACCGGATGCAGTTGTATACCAGTGTTTTACATGTAACGATTGTCAAAGATGTACGAATGACAGCCGGGACCAACGGCTTTACGTGGTTTCCGAGCCACGGGGGTGTCACACCACCAATTTCCAAACTCCGGGCTGCTACTGAGCAAGTCCTAATGGAAAAACCCAATAACACGTTTTGCCCGACCTGGGGATCGAACCCGGGAACCCACGCTCATCAGTCGCGCTTGCGACCATGAGACTAACAGCAGTTATACCGCGCACCAAAAAAATAAAGGGCACCCTCATACAAGTAATGCTGTAAGTACAATATACATATCACATAATGGACGACGCGAGTCCATGATTCACATTTATTAATATTAAGTGAACAGATGAGCAATTAACTTGATATATTGTAATTATCTGATGTAATGGCCATTATTTATTTATTTATTTATTAAAACTTTATGCACAAATGTAAAATAAAATACACCGTACAAAGCCGGACTTAATGCCTTAGGCATTTTCTACCAGTCTACCTTAGGGTGATGCAGAGACAAAATATAGTAGGCAAGGAAGACGAACTGAAAATTTCCAAGAATAAAATATAATAATAAATACATATATACATACATACAAACAATATATACAAAGAAGATTATATTGTTAGAACTGCCTCGTTAGCCTAGTGGTCCTAAGCGCGACTGCTACGCTAGAGGTCTTGGGTTCGATTCCCAGGTCGAGCAAAAAGTGTTACCTATTGTGTTTTTCTATGAAATTCTCAGTAGCAGCTCGGAATTAGGATTTGTGCCCTGTAAATGGCAATAGGCTCGCCCCCTATTACATGGGACCTAAACAGACCGGCGAACTGTGGGTGTACATTGTTACATCTCTGCCTAACCCTTCGGGGAATACAGGCGTGATGGTATGTTGATTATATTGTTGAGTAAATATTAGGTTTACGAAGAACAAGATTAAGTACTAAATGAAAAGAAAAGAGGTGCGTAGTCCGTACCTCTCTATGTAGATAATTTAAAGTCATAATTTTTAAAACAATGTACCTACGTGGAACATAATTTTAATCGTTAAAATATTATCCATGTAGGTTAGGTAGGTAGGGACTTAGTTCGTATTTCAATTGCTTTTAAAATAAGTTTTCCTATGCAACACGTTTCCTACGATACATCATCAACATCTACTTAGCCTGTTTCCGACTATCTTGGGGTCGGCTTCCAATCTAACCTGATGCAGCTGAATACCAGTGTTTTACATGGAGCGACTGCCTATCTGACCTCCACTACCCAGTTATTGGGCAACGCGATATCTATTGGTAAAACTGATTGTCAGACTTCCTGGCTACTGACTATCCGTAACGACTGTCAAAGATCTACGAATGACAGCTGGGACCGACGGCTTTACGTGCTTTACGAAACACGGGGGTGTCACACCGCCAACTTCCAAACTGCCCGGAGTTTTTGCCACTGAGAATTTCGTAATGGAATAACCCAATAACACTTTTTGTCCGACCCGGGAATCGAACCCAGGACCGCTTGCACATCAGTCGGGCTTGTTACCACGAGATCAACGGGGCAGTCAACGTTTCGTACGATACAAAGAGAGCTAAAATTATAATTTTACTGTCAGTTAAAAGTTAAACGGGTTTACCCAAAGAGACCAAAAAAAAAATTACTATTTTCAAAATTTGAATTCCTTCTAGAATTCACTTAAAAATTTGAATAAATCTTTTTGGCCAGGTTGCATTGTCATTGCTATACAACCTTCATTACTGTTTAGTTATTTATTTATTTAACCATTGAAGTTTAATCCGTTTTTCTTGTACTTACACTCAAGCAAGACAATGCATAGACAGCAGTCGATTCAGCAATTACGTGCAATTTGCAAGGCCAATTTAGTCGGAAGCCTCAAATCGATTGGTCCTAACGTCTGCTCTGTGTGTGGCAATGGAGAAGCCTCACTTTAACTGAGCTTGGTTCTGTTAAAAGGATCCAACCTACAATTAATTATGTTGAAATAATTCAATATGCCAAATGTGCAACATTACTATGCAGCAATAACAATTCAATGTAGGTACGTACCAAAATGTCTAAAATGGATACAAAATTTGCATGATTTCATTAAATTTTGAGTTTGTCAGTTTGCACTTTTGTATAGAACTGACAATTTAATTGTAAGCGACGTAAATGTTCAAAATTAGCTCTGCAATATCATGCACTAAATTACGAACACGTTGCGCGACGATGTCCCTTCAATCCCGTATTTTGTCAATAATATTCCTATTTCAAATACCTAATCTCCTTCAGAACACCTGCTAAAGGAACCAAACCATTTCAACATCAAACACAGATAATTATGAAAGCTCAATTTCCGAGGAAACCTGAAACTGTGTTCAAAGGGAACCTCTTAAAAGCTAATCTACGAGCGTAAATGCTACAAATAGGCAAGATATCTAACTTGAAGGTAAATTAGCATTAACTGCCTCGTTAGCCTAGTAGTCCTAAGCGCTACTGCTAAGCTAGTGGTCTTTGGTTCGAATCCCAGGCCGAGCAACGTGTTGTTGGGCTCTTCTATGAAATTCTTAGTAGCAGCTCGGAGTTAGGATTTGTGCCTGGTGAATGGCAATAGGCTCGCCCCCTATTACATGGGACCTAAACATACCGGCGAACTGTACATCGTACAGCTCTGTCTAACCGTTTGCGGAATACAGGCATTATGGTATATTTAAAAAAGACCAAAACTTTTTATGTACATACAAGTACAATTATTTACTTTTAAACTAAAACTTGTTCTAAGATAAAACTGATTTTTTCGCCATTATTTCACATTAAGCTTAAGCTATAATAAAAACGAATGAACTATAAGAATCGATATATAAAAATGAACGCATTCTAATACAGTTAATAATATAAAACTCACGTACCAAAGCAATTACAGTGAACTAAGCGCCATTTTATTACCCCTGCCGCTAACTTGCTCGAATTTACTTAATTTTAATCAGTTAAATATCACCCTTATCACAACCCAGTAGAGTCCAGACTGTTTGATCGCTAAATTTATAAGGCTATAAAGTATATTCGTTCAGGGAATAGATGCCAGTTTTAAGTATAGGTTGCACACTTGCATTTTAATTTATTTGTAGAAAAGAGAAAGTGTTGGTTTACACGGAATCTAATTTATATGGATTCGTTACTGAATTTCGGCACGAAGGACCAAATACCAGGAAGGACCAGTCAATTATTGTCCCACTGCAGGGCAAAGGCCTCTTTTCATACAGTAAAGACACAAGCGTTAACCTCCACGCGGCTTCAAGACGGATTGGTGATTTCAGAATTATATTAATTGAAAGTTTAATTGCCTCGTTAGCCTAGTGGTCCTAACCGCGACTGCTACGCGAGAGGTCTTGGGTTCGATTCCCAGGTCGAGCAAAAAGTGTTGTTGGGTTTTTCTACGAAAATTCTCAGTAGCAGCTCGGAGTTTGGATTTGTGCCCGGTTAATGGCAATAGGCTCGCCCCTATTACATGGGACTTTAGCAAACCGGCGAACTGTGGGGGTACATTGGTACACCTCTGCCTAACCCTCTGGGGAATACAGGTGTGATGGTATGTGAAGTTTAGGTGTCTGCGAAAACGAGCCAACCCACAACCGCTCAATAATACAATTATTACGTCAAACTGATTCAACTTAATTACTAACATTAATTTTCAGAAAATATAACAATTTAATGTACTACATCCAAAAATATTCATTATATAAAATCATTACTTACTTCTAAAAATAGAAAAAATATTGACGTGGGTTGGGTTGTATTGGCAGAAGTAATCCTATTTAGTCAGTGGCTTTATCTTCTCTTTCCCATGTCTGAGATTACGATAAAGAGTAAATCAGAAAAACGATAATATTTTCTTTGAAAAATATAATTTTATGGATAATTTTATCTATACCATTCGATAAAGAGTAAATCAGAAGAATGATAATTTTCTTTGAAAAATATAATTTTATGGATATTTTATCTGTGTTCTCTCTCAAAACATAAATATCCACTCTTACCAATTCCCATAATAAATTCCTACCTACACAACGTTCATGCAAAACCCTTTACAATGGCTGAAACATTCAGCGCTGAAAATATGAAAATAATGCAGGCGGGTACTTCCGGCGGTGCCGCAACGTATTCCAAATTTGAATGTCTGTATGTAATTTTAATGGCTGCCATGAGCAACCGCACAGATTTAATTTTGCGTAAAATGGTTTGTCAAGTGAACAGTTGAAGCGACTTGAAGAACTGCACTTCGTCTACGTCTTTCTTATTATAAAAATGCATAGCCAACATAACTCTTAGCCATACTTAACAACAACATAGATAACTGCTTCGTTGGCCTAGTAGTCCTAAGCGCGACTGCTACGCTAGAGGTCTTGGGTTCGATTCCCAGGTCGAGCAAAGTGTTATTGGGTTTTTCTATGAAATTCTCTGTAGCAGCTCGGAGTTAGGATTTGTGCCCGGTTAATGGCAATAGGCTCGCCCTCTATTACATGGGACCTATACATACTGGCGAATTGTGGGTGTTTATTGTTACACCTCTGCCTAACCCTTCGGGGAATATAGGCGTGATAGTATATTTTTTGATGGGATGGTGGAAATACCACTACTATCAGCCGGGATCATCCCACGGCTTGGTATAAGCCTCCTCCTTGACATCCAGCTGTTTCAGTGTAGGGCTAGTGTTGAACAATAGGTATTAAAGCACGCATTAAAATAGAAAAAAAAACCTAACTACCTACCTTCATAGTTATTTGGATTCCTAAGTTATACAGCTGATATTATAAAGCATAGTACCCTGTTTTTTTTTTACTTTAAAAGGCGGCCTTACATACGTTGTCTTATTATACATAGAAATTAGTTTCCAAATACATAGCTTAGCTTTATTGATATTTTGTCCGAATCTAGATTATTTCTTACCAGTTATGCATTGTTCATTGTAATTTTTTCAATCTAGAGCCAAATCAACCAACCAAAATTTATTTCCAGAGAATTTCCAATTTTCCACAAGTCGCTTATAGCTCACACTTGTACCACAGCACAAACCGAGCACATTTTCTGGTAACACAAATGTTCTTGCTCTAATAATGTTGTAATTAGGATCTGAAATAGGAAATTGTTATACCACTTGGATTTAAATGGGAGAAACGATAATGTTTGTTTTATACATGTACTTTATTTAAGTGTACATATAGTATTTAAGTATTTCTTACTTATAAAAAAATACTTATATTCCACATCATTGTATACTGCTACGCAAAATACACAATGTAAAATATTTCAATTGTCATTTTCAAAAATGTTCTATACTGAGTCTTTAGACTTATTTATCTTGCAAATAAAAACTGGTGTAAAAACTCTCACTATTCGTAAAACTAATAATTTTTCCTTCAGGCAAATTGTAATTATATTTATGTTTTCTTTTTTAATTAATATACATATTAATTAAAAAAAAGAAATTTTAATTATAAGGCTGTAAATATTTTTACTAACGAAAAATTTTAAATTTGTTCCTGTTTCATATTTTAATGCATAATAACTAAAGTCAACAAAGGCATGTCAATTGATGTGTGATGTACAACCCTATATACATATACAATACATATTTTTTATCTACATTCTGCCTGCCATTTCGTACTCGTGAATTTTCTAACAAATCCCTGATTTTGGACATTATTATACAGCCTATAGTACCTACTCGGGGATGACGTAACTTCCTATTACCGAAAGAGTTTTTTTAAATCAGATAGGTAATTCCGGAGATTGGATCTGTCAAACAGAAAAAACTCGTCAGCTTTATAATATTAGTATATGTAGATAATTATTTATACGAAGAATACCCAATTCTCTGTCATATTCACCGGAGTTTTTGGTCATATCCACTCCGCCATCATAATTGCAAATTAATCTTTTTTGTTTATCCCCTAGACCATGAACACAGAAGTGGACATTGACGATAATTAATCATTTGTAAACTCTCCTCGTTTAAACAGTTTACGGGATCTATACAAGCAGGGTCCTTCGGCGTCACTTGTCATTTGGGTTGGGGATCATTTGTAAAGGTATTATTCGCACCTGCGCCTGCTGACCGCGGAGGTGGGCGATATAAATTAATATTTGGATCATGGGTACGGATGTACGCTAAAATGTTGCATTTTGAAATAGGTGAAATCCTTTTTCCATCCTTCAAAGCGCAAACCGAAAAAAAAGGCAAACCAAGAAAGAAAGAAAGAAAACACAATTGTTTTGCATACTTTTTCTAGTGTGGACAACTTTTGGTCTGTTTATTATGTTGAAAGACTTGAATCAAACTTAATGCCTTAAGAGTATTAGCAGATTCATCGCAATAAATACACGCTTGTGATAGACGAACGCGTATAGGCTCCTCTATCTTTTGGGGTATGGATTCCTAAGAAATGATAAAAGGCGCTGATTAGCACTTTTACCAATTACACCGTCGATTCCCGAAGTTATTCCCGATAAGATATATATATATATTATTTTTAATATTTAATACAAACTTCTTTTTTTTTGGGCTTGTGTCAACAATTTTTTTACATCATGTGCGTATAAGCACTTCAATAAGTGGTTTTTCTGTAATATTGTTCAAAATCCTGAACTCGCGATGCAGAGCGTTTAAAGGAAAACTGTTTGTGTATTCAATACCTACTCTACTGTAAAAAGCTGTCGGGAAATGCTCATCATTTGCATCACTAAAAAAATCTAAAGGAAACACTAATACTAACTAGTCACTAGAATAGCTTTAGAAAATAAATTACTCATAAAATAAACATTTCATTTCCAACAAACTTGTCGACGTGTCTGCCCATCAACTACGTGCACAAACAATAGGCTATAGCCTAGCAGATCGCCGAGAAGCGCCATCTTAGCGGCCCCGCAACATCACCCTACCTACTCAAGCGGTCACTGACCGGACCTCAGATGCGCAGTTTACGACAATATCCCGTAAAAACGTATATTAAATGTAATAACATAATTTGGTCTCGACATATGCATCTTGAAATGATCTTTTTATACTGAAAATCCTGTATGTGGGTGCAAATTTTATGTCTCTATGACTTTAAAATTGCTTGCAGCGATATTTTATGATGCCGAAATTGCAGTGAATGGCTTTCTTTATATTTTTTGGTATATTTTTTTTGGTAAAATACAGTTTTTGAGGATGAATTTTTGGTATAGTAACAAGAAAAATAGTTACTTTATAGGTCGTTTTAAAAAAGAAATACATTAAAATTAAAAATATATATATAAAAGTGTATCTAGGACACCACTGTCATCGGTAAAAAAATACCCGTCTTGAGAAAACCTGTACTTATAATTATTTTAGTCTGAAATCGACAATCCGCCTTGAGCAAGCGTGGTGATTATTCGTCACTATATGAGAAGAGACCTTTGCTCTGCAGTGAGACAAGTATAAGCTAATATTAACGTTTAAATAATTAATATTAAAATAAGATAAAAGAACTGCCTCGGTAGCCTAGTGGCCCTATGCGCGACTGCTACGCTAGAGGTCTTGGGTTCGATTCCCAGGTCGAGCAAAAAGTGTTATTGGGTTTTTCTATGAAATTCTCAGTAGCAGCTCGGAGTTAGGATTTGTGCCCGGTTAATGGCAATAAACTCGCCCCCTATTACATGGGACCTAAATATACCGGCGAACTGTGGGTGGACATTGTTACACCTCTGCCTAGCCCTTCGGGGAATACAGGCGTGATGGTATGTGATGGTATGTAAAATAAGATAAACGTTATTTCATATTTCATTTATTTCGTTACCATTTTACCGACGAAAAAAAAGGAAGAGGTGCTCAATTCGATACATATAGTTTGACTTCAATCTGTCTGTTTTTCAAGAAGTGTAACCCCATCTCTCTCGCACTGACCTATTGAGGTGAACAGGCATCATCATTCACTAAGTTCACAATCCGTCATCAAACAATAGCCCACTCCCTGATAGCCAAACCAATCTCTAATTAAAACGACATACAAATGCATGTATAATGGTGTTGTGATTAAAGCAGGTGTAAACACCCCTTAATTAAAGCACGGAGCTATCGGGGGAGCTCTTCACTTGAATAAAAGATACGACACGTGTAACCTCTGCTTAACCTGGTTCTACTGTGATGTGTGATTGTATGTGGATGGGTATCGAAAATGGTATTGTAGTCTTTGGAAGACTTCTAAAGGAACTGAGCAAGTTGGGTTTAAGCTGCAATTGTCATACAGATTCGATTTTTGAAACGTGATGTTATTTTTTTTTTTCGGCAAATGCGCTTTTGTTTCTGAACATAAATTCAATGTATTTATTTATACTACAAGTACAGGCATAAAAGTATAAAGGTGGACTTAAAGCCTTAGGCATACTCTACCAGTTGACCAAAGATGGTGGAGAGGTCACATGGGAGATGCATTGCTAAAAAGTGAAAAAGGAAAATGTAATAGATATAAATCGTTAGACAATTAGTTTGATTTTCAAATTAAAAATATCCTTTTCCCCCGTATAAAATTAAATTAAAATGCTAAATAACAGTCGTATTCCAAATTTAAAACTCTACTCGAAACGAATTGTTTTTTTAAAGCTGCTAGGCTTACAGCTTTCTTGTACGATATATCGCCCGTCAGTGCAACGGCTGGCACGTAAATGCAATTGAAACTTTAAAATAATTAAAATAAGTTTTCAACATTTTATACCCGCGTTATAATTATCTCCTCTGTATATTACATCCATAAAATTTAATAAACCTCATAACAATATTACATCCCAAGATTTGACCACCCATTTTAATGTCCAAAAAATATTCTCCATAAAAATATTTCCAGCCAGCTGTCATATTACCAAAAACAAACAGTTTACATGTAAATGGCGGACCTCACAATTTTGCCTCCCAAATGTGACAAAATTTTGAGTATTAGCAAGTAAAATGACCTAAAATTCACTGACCAACCCTTCATTAATTTGTAAAATTAATTGTCCGAATCTGGAAACGTTGGTACATACATGTCTAACCTTGTTTATGGGTCGCCTCTTATGGCCGCCATTGTACTTTATAGGACACCACGGACGGTCACTGTTTACGTATGTAGATGGTTTGTAGGTACGTGTTATTGTACGTGGAATTTTTTGTTTTTGGAGTAAATGGTTTTAGTTCTGTCAAAACAATTTTTACTTTTCGAATTGTGATTTTGAAAAGTTAGCTCTGCCGCAAAGCAGCGTTGCTGGGTTCCGGTTTGAAGGGTATGGATGCCTGTGTAATTATAGGCACATGATATATTTCAGTTTTGTCTCTGGCATGGCAACGCATTTGCAAGGTCTCTGGTATTGCAGATGTCTATAGGCAGCGGTCACCACTTAACATCAGGTGGGCCGTCGGCTTGTTTGCCATCCGTCAACGGTATTTTAATTTAAAATCATAATCATAAGTTAGGCACGTTCATTAAACAGTTATTGCTGGATAGTATAGTAACATGTTGGGCATATTGAATTAGATTGACGTAATAATTTTATCATTGCGAGATAGCTATCCTGTATTCCATACATTTTGATTGTGAAGATGTCGCACGTTTGTATGGTGTTTGGAACAGATAAAATTTTGATGTGAAACATAAATAGCCGCATATAAAACCGATTTCTGGCGTGGCGACGCGTCGCCACGCTAATTGCTGTAGGTATTAGTAATCCTACAGCAATTTATAATACATTTTTGAATTTTAATGTGAACATGATTAAAATTGTATTTAAAGAAATGTTTATTAAATGTTGTTGTTTGTTTTTTTTTATGTTTTTTTTGTTGATTAATTGTTGTGCATTTTCTGGAAAAAAATCGTAATATTTTATTTTTACATTATGCCATATTTAGTTTATGTCGTAATCTGTCCTTTTATGCATATTACTGGTAATATATAATTTCGATGTTTCACATCTGCCAGGCATCCGTGTCGACCTACATTTTTTTTTTAATAAGTCGCTGAAATTTTAATCACTCGTTCTACAACCATGTACTAAATCCGTGTGCTGGTAAAAGTTTTCGTCACGATGTTCCTTCTACCGGTAATAATGTGGTGGAGTTAGAACAATTCGCACAATGGGGACCAGACACACAACACACTGCCGATGATGTTTGGTCATAGATTGCTCCTTGCTTAATACTTAGTAAAAACAGCTTCTACCAGGAACTGACTTCTGAGGACTAGACATGGATGTGACGTAGACCCTCAGGACTACAAGCAATGTCCAATTCAGGACTATGTGCATTATGCTTTAAAAGTAATGATAACATTAATACCAGTCTATTACTGTGTACTTCAGGATAAAGGCCTTTTCTCTATCAAAGAAGGCACAAGGACTGATCACCACGCTTGCACAAGGCTTGACTTATACTAATCATTATTAGCAATTTGACTACTTCTCCTTGGGTCGTAGCGTGTTGTCATATGCCTACAACCTCCCTCGATAAACGAGTAATAAAAACAAATAATCTCTTCAGCTTCATAATGTTAGTCTATATTTTTAGTAACTATTGGGCAAATGTAATTCCAAGATGATTTCAACCAATCATAGTCATAGGTGCGCTGCTACCGCATAAATTAATTAATACCAATTCGAATATTAATTTTAACAAAACCATTTCGAATATCACCGCAAATATTTTTGATTATTATCATTAAATACAAAATCAACCCTTGCAATTATAACTTGTATCTGTTTACAAGTTTATTTAAAACAGTAAATGTGGAGTGAAGGGTTAAATCTGCCCCTCCTCGGCCACGCTCGTTTACCTCGTAATTATACACGGCGAGTAACTTCGATGGTTTGAAGACGGTAAGGAATTTCAGGATTGAGTATATGGCGAAGGACAGTTGAAAATTTTGTTAAAGGTAAATGTTTCGTAATTTTCTTTTTAAACCTGCGCTAATCTTATAAAGTGGGTAAAGTTTGTTTGTAAATAATTTCGGTAATAGAAAGCTACCCTATTACCGAGTATCATACTATATGTTTATGGGAAACTTGACTACCACGTGAAAGAAGACCCGGGCATAAGCTAGTTTGGAATATATGGCAATAATTTGTAATATTTGAGTTTATAGAGTAGATAGATCAAGTAGGTACTATTTTGGTTTTTCAGAGATTCTGACAGAATTGTCACTGTAGGATAATAAAAGGACTGAAGCAGACTCAAACGTAGATACTAGCTACCAGACGAGTGCAGTTTTGTCTACTTACTTACTACTAATTTCAAAATAATAAAAATCATAATATAAACCACAATCAGAACAAATATTTCAAATTAAATTTTAATAATAAAAACGTAATTGGAAAATGCCACGTACCGCGTTTTCTTGCACATTATACTGTACCCTTCTTACCAAAGTTTGCGATATTTTGATTTCTAACGACGGGACACGTCTCATAATTTCTTACTGCCCTTTTCTTCCCGAGTGTACCATGAAAATACAACCTATTTTCGACCTTAACATTTAGGACATAAGGTTGTGACAGCAGCAATTAAAATGATCAGATTCAAAGGTATTTGCAAGTTTTATTGAATGGAAAAGTTCCTTTGAAATGTAAGAAGCAAGGAAATGTTATTAATTAAAATATACATTCCCTTATTGTAGGAGTATTAGGAGAGAGTATTCAAAATGTTTGCGGTTTTGATTACGTAGCAATAAGCAGCATTAAGTATACAAAACTTGTTATTGCTAGTTACTTCGTCCGCGGTCATTTTTTAACCATTTTTAATAAAATATGATTAAGGAATAGAACTACCTTAGTAGCCTATTGGTCCTAAGTACGACTGCTACGCTAGAGGGCTTGGGCTCGATTACCAGATCAACCAAAGTGTCATTGAGTTTTTCTATGAAATTCTCAGTAGCAGCTCGGTATTAGGATTTGTGCCCGGTTAATGGCAATAGGCTCACCCCTATTACATGGGACCTAAACATACCGGCGAACTGTGGGTGTAAATTGGTACTCCTCTGCCTAACCCTTCGGGGAATACAGGCGTGATGGTATGTTGTTGTTGTGTTGTAAATCCTAACTCCGAGCTGCTACTGAGAATTTCATAGAAAAACCTAATAACACTTTTTGTTTGACCTGGGAATCGAACCCAAGACCTCTAGCGTAGCAGTCGCGCTTCGTACCACTAGGCTAACGAGGCAGTTACTACTATTTTATTTTAATTAAATATTCAGACGACCATAAGGTTGAATACAGTGTATTAAATAAATTCTATACACCTGATATAGGTCTCTATATCCTACTTTCTTGCAAATAAAGATTTTTTCATTCATACCGTCCACTGTACATACAAGAAGAGACAAATCACCTATGGCCGGACCACCATGAAAACTAACGTGCGTAATTTAGATACGTACAGCAATATTCGGACCCTCAATACAAATGGCTGGTCAGCGCCCATAAGTGATGGTACTCATTAATCATACATATTGCACCTATGTGTATGAACAGATGGATACCCTATGTACCAACATGTTCAAGCATTTATGTTGTTGGAAGAATAAATGTAGATACAATTATTATGTGGTACAAATAAGTGTAAGTATTTATTTTCGGAAATAATATTTAGTAATTTATGTGTCATTATTCGACGCCTGTAGTGTAATTTCATAACGTCGGCTATAAGTGAAAACTTCGTGACTAAAACCATTTTTTTTAGGAAAACATTTTCAAAAATGTTTGTATGAGTCGTATCTTTGATGTCTCCTAACAAATTCCAGCATATTACCACACACATACCATCACGCCTATATTCCCCGTAGGGTTAGGTAGAAGTGTAACAACGTTCACCCACAGTTCGCCAGTATGTTGAGGTCCCATGTAATAGAGGGCGAGCCTATTGCCATTAACCGGGCACAAATCCAAACTCCGAGCTGCTACTGAGAATTTCATAAAAAAACCCAATAACACTTTTGTTCGACCTGGGAATCGAACCCAAGACCTCTAGCGTAGCAGTCGCGCTTAGGACCACTAAACCAACGAGACAGTTACCAGCATATTATTGTCCCACAAAGCCTCTTCTCATACAGAGCATGCACGAACATTGATCACCAAGCTTGTTCGAAACGGACTAAAGATGTCGGACTTATACTTATTAAATATTTAAAAAAGAAAAAATGTACATCTTTTTGATAAAATAAGTGATAGACATAATTTTAATACTAGAAATAAGGACAAAATAGCGCAGCCATTTTTTAGATTATCTAAAGTGCACACATCTTTCATGGGGTACTGTGTTAAATGTTACAACAAAATACCTTGTGATATATTAAAATTAAATGAAAATCAATTTAAAAAATGTATCAAAAGTACACTTTGTAAACAAGCTTATTACAAATTAGAAGATTATATTCAAGATAACAATGCTTGGGAACATGCTGGTTCTGCTCCATAGGACAATTTAAATTCTTGACAAAATCAATTGGTTGCTAATTTAATTATATAAGTACTTTGTTTTGATTAATTATTTTTCTCTTCGACATTAATTCTACATTTGAGTATTCCTCACACACTGATTCTTTGTCTTTGAAATGTATAAATGTATTTAATATTACAATTAACTTGGCTTTCATTTCTAATTTGTGGCACTGAGTACGTTTTGACATCAGTATAATTTTATGGAATTGTACAACTTATTGTAATACATTTTTTTTTTTTTTTTTAAAGAGTATGTATGGAGTTTCTTGCCCGTTCTTCTCCATACGAAACTACCTTTTGGAATGGGCAACTAGATTCAATATTTTTAATTTAACATGTGATTGACGTTCAAAAGTGCCTTTTAATGGTCTAATTGAAATAAATGATTTGACTTTGACTTTGACTATTAACTCCAGGCTACCTCACGATGTTTTCCGTCACAGATGCCTGTGATTTCCAAGACACATATGTAATAGAAAATCTCTCCACATTAGTACTAGCCCATCCCTGATGATACACCCTAAGGTTGACTGGTAGAAAATGCCTAAGGCATTAAGCCCGCCTTTGTACAGTGTATTATTTACATTATGTGCAAAAAGTTTTAATAAATTAATAAACCACAACCTCGTGCATAGGAAGCGAGAGCCCTAACCACTGGGCCATCACGATATTACGAACAAAACAACAAAGAAAGAAACAAAGAACAAAACAATCTTCACCATAATCTTCAAAAAGAAAGAAATACCTAAACATCTGTCAACCAACTGCAGTGAGACATTAACTCTTCATCGTGGTTTTTTTTAAAGAAACTTCTCAGAAAACGGCCAGCAACAGGTGCGAGCAGCGCCGCGTAATATAAGTAGTATTTATTGATTTTTCTCTAAGAACCACTTTGATGTTCGCCGGAAATACTGATACCGATGGAGGGAGATTTTTATAGGTTTACAGAATGACATCTGCCTATAATTAGTTGGAGAAGAATTGGGAAGGATTTCCCGTTTAAACTAAGTATTATTAATAGTGCTCTAAAAACTAAACCAAAGAATTAGGAATTTCTTTCTAAGCTCAACTAATTCAGTAACACATTTAAACTCCAGAATTTTCTTTTTGACATTATTTGTGCCTTTTTTATTTACCATTTATTACAATTATCAAACATAATTAACCTTAATTTATGAATAATAATAAAATAATACTATTTTAAAATAGAAAAGAAGAAGCTTAGAGGGTATTAAAAAAAATAAAAATTCTTAAGATTCTTTCTGATCCAATTCCCGTATCTAGTACAAAAAGCTAATCGCAAACTCATCTCAGCGATTATCAATTATCTCAGCGAGACTGAGATTGAAATACTTCTGAAATATGTAGAGAATCCTGATATAGAAAGAATTCTTCAAGCTAGAAAAATTACAAGACATAAACCTATGTTAAAAGCTAAAAATATTCCATAGCCATCAACAGTACTTTGTATATTTAAAACTTTATACTGCTTTTTTTCAACTCTCACACGATAAAACGCAATTTCAATATAATCACATTCAAACTGAAAGCATATAATGTGACCTAAACAAAATTCCTCTCGAAGGACCTAAATGCAAAATAAATTGTATTATCGATAATAGCGTCTCGCCGTAGATTCACCAAATGATTGGGCTAAAAGCCTAGGTGGAAGTGCAGCGAATCTTATCTAGCATGACCTAGAAGTGGGAATAAAGTGGATTTACGAGTATTGAGACAAGAACGGCACTATTCACTTATGCTGGGAATCGAAATTGATAGGGAATGCTCCGACAACGCGCTCAATACGAAAGTAGTCTATAAAACCATTTATTAATCATCATCATCATTTCAGCCGATCGACGTCCACTGTTGGACATTGGCCTCTCCTGAAGATCACCACAATGACCGGTTCTGCGCTGCCTGCATCCAGCATTTATTTGTCATAAGATTATATTGGGAAGATGGCGAGCCGCCTCGGATGACTTCACCAGGAATTGGCCAGAAGAGGCAAACCATCGATGATAGTGGAAGGAATGGCGGGAGGCCTTTGTTAAGGTGTGAGACAGAGAAGGCTAGCAACGATTCTTTAATTCTAGCCGTATTGACAAAAAAATTACATTCAACCAAGGATAATGGACGTATTGAAATATCGTCACTCGTCCCTTATTTTCGAATTTACCGAATAGAATTATTTCAACCTAACCTACTTCCTTCATCTTACAACCCCAATATATTGGCCTACCATCTATAAATAATCAATTACTCCCAATAGATCCATAACAGCATTATATTCGTCCATACATAATTGTTTGTTACAAATGGTCGCCCCCCGAGTCGCTTGATGTGTTGCAGGAATAAGAAACAATTACAAGACTGGAGGACGTGCTTAAGATCGCAATTGACTAGGAATTGGTACACACTGGGTTGGATAAACGCAACTATTTTTAGGAGCAGAAAAACGCGAGCCAGTAAAATAAAATTAAGTATATTATGTCACTGATAAAATGACTTTGTAAAAAAAAAACTCTTCTGAGTTCACCTTCAACTGTATAGGTAGGTCAGTCCTGAGGGACGAGGAAAGGACATGAGGAAATTCATACCTATATCACCACATAAACTATCAAGAAGGATTTCATATTCCCAATTCTGTAGATTCCTCTGGCATGGAGGTTGACTTTGTCTACCTTCAAGCCGCTTCGAGAGTCTGGGGTCTTCATTACAACAATATAATTCAGAACAACGATAGAAAAAAATGAACGAGAATACTTGGCCAGACTTGTCGTTGTTGGTTCTTGTCGGCCTGTGTGAAATAATTCACATTGCTCGCGTATTTTAAGTTATTGTCATCGCATAAAATCGTATAATTTCTCAAAAAAATATTTAACGATAGAGATTATAAATAACACTGTTCCAAAAAGTTGAGTGTATCAATAAATTAACGTCGTTGTTAAGCGGATAAACGCAGCGTTTCTCAAGCCCAGTGCGTTCAATTCAGAAGGGACGGAGACACATAAAGATCTTGTCTCAAACAAGGGTGTCGGGTCATCTGACGGCGTTCTGTTTAATTGAATCTGTTAAGTTTGATTAGCAAGGACATGTTACGATTATTGCTATACTCGATCTAAGATATGGATAGGGTGTCATTAATTTTAGAGGCAGTTAATTAAGAAATTAATACAATTAGAAATAAATAGGAGTTTAATTTCGTTAAGCGTGTTTTGTTACACATAGGGTAAATTTAACAAAACTTTTAAATACTTTTTTATACTAATAACCTGAATCAGCGTTTCTTATTTTATTTTATTTTTAACTCCCGACGCAAAAACGGCAGGGTCTTATAAGTTTGACGTGTCTGTGCGTGTCTATCTGTGACATCGTACCTCCCGAACGCATGAACCGATTTTGATTTAGTTTTTTTTGTTTGAAATGTAAATTAGTCGGGAGTGTTCTTTGCTATGTTTTCTGGAAATTGGTTCACCGGTTTCAAAGTTATCAGCTCTTTTTTTAGCTGCGGTAGGGATTGAGTTACTTATTTTTTTTTAATTTTGTGTTTTATTCCACTGAGAAAAGTAGAAAAGTGTTTTGAATTTTGTCCTTTAGCACTCGATTTTTTAAGGGAACAACTGAACGGAATTGCAAGTTTCATATTGAAAATAATTGTTATCCCATCTTATTATTTTGTTGTGAGATAATTTAGGACTTAATTTTGAAGTGCACGCAGAAGAGGTGGCAGGCGGAAGCTAGTTATTAAAATAAAAATGTAATATAGATTCTGTATATTAACTGATATAAAATGACTCATCATCTACTTAGCCTTTTCCCAACTATGTTGGGGTCGGCTTCTAGTATGACCGGATGCAGCTGAATACCAGTGTTTTACATGGAGCGACTGCCTATCTGACCTCCAAAACCCAGTTACAACACAATACCTCTTGGTTAAACTGGTTGTCAGATTTCCTGGCTTTTGACTATCGTTAACGACTATCAATGATCTACGAATGACAGCCGGGACCAATGGCTTTACGTGCTTTCCGAGGCACGGGGGTGTCACACCACCAACTTTCAAACTGCGGGCAAATCCTAATGGAAAAACTCAATAATACTTTTTGCCGGAACTGGGAACCGAACCCGGGACCCCACGCTCATCAGTCGCACTTGCGATCACGAGACCGACGGGCAGTGATATAAACTGACTATTGTAGAAAAAATGTATGTTCATCTATTTACTTTCCTGAATGCGGTAGTTTAACTAAAATTATTAAAATATGCCTAGAATATTATTCCCTGTTTATTTTACTACCGACACAGAAATAAACCCCGCACATTACACTTATAATAAAATAAATCCTCACACAGAGTGACCGAAAGGTACTATGACATCAAAAACAATGATAAATGTCTGAAGGTGTCACAACTATGCAATCAAAATATAAGACTGCAAATGTGAGGAATGGCATCCTGGAGATCAGCCAAAGAAACTGCAATTTCAACCCATACATTCCAATTTCAACCTTAACGTCCAAATAATTGAACTCAGAACTCCGTCCACCAATTTAGCAATAAAGACTTTTTGTTGCAGACTATCTCAAAATCAATTACCAATGAAAATTCAACCTTGTCTTCTGCACGGCAGAATACAAAATCGAAGATACCAGAACTGAAAATTTAGAGTTGAATAACTAACGTAATGCAAGCAAGGCATCCGGCTGAAGGACCCACTAATTGCATTGGTCACGCACATTCCTGCGCACGCGGCTGCGTTTGAGATGCGTGCGCGCCGACTTTGGCTAATTAGTAGAGGGATTGATTCATTTGTATGTTTCCTTGACGATTTATCTTAGATGTTTGTTGCAGAGGGTAATGACGGGATGTTGTGTAATAAGATTAAGAATTTTATTTGAAGTGTATTGATTGGTCTTCACCATTATCAGTTATTTAGAGATGCTCCCTGATAAATATGAACAGCCCATAATTATATCGGTTCTATTCTGTACTAATATTATAAGCTAAAAAGTATGTCTGTTTGTTTGAACACGCTTATCTCAGGAACGATAAAAAAAAATGGTTATATAGCGCATTATAGCATCACGCAATAATAATACCGGAACGGAGACAAAATCAGAGGAGTAACGTAACGCAGGTAAAACAGCGGGCTATTGCTAGTCGGTAATAAACAGGTGACCATGATAAACAAGCCACATTGTCAACTGCAGAATTTTGTTATGTAATAGGGAGCGAGCCTATTGCCATTAACCGAGCACAAATCCTAACTTCGAGCTGCTACTGAGAATTTCATAGAAAAACCCAATAACACTTTTTGCCTAACCTGGGAATCGAACCCTAGACCTCTAGCGTAGCAGTCGCGCTTAGGACCACTAGGCTAACGAGGCAGTTACTAGAAATACTGCGGTTATAATTCCTTTAGTGGCTGAAAATATATTGGTACGGATCACTTTTAATCCGTGGTGCAAGGCAACTGGTTTCTGGTTTCCTAGTCGTAAACTTTCTAGGGTGTCTATTGATCTAGCTCTGTTGTATCTCCTGCTTGACATGGAGGGTAGTGGACGAAAGGACAGTCTATTGTTGCTCCTCCACTGTTCTTTTCTGATACATTTCGTTGAAGGATCCAAAACAGTGGAATCGTTTTCCCGGGACTCGTCGAGCTTCATTACCAAGTCATTTTGATCACCACTGTTGATTCTAGCTTTCAAGAGTTGCAGTATTTGGGTATAGTGTAATCCAAGACAGTTTCGAATCGTTTCTCCAGCGGATGTCATTTGCTGATTTCCCATCCTTAAAAAAAAGGACTCTTCGAGTATCATTGACTCATCGTTTTTCTGATGATCTCCACAGTTGATTTTGGTTTTCAGGAGTTGCAAAATACCTTAAAATCAACCTATCCTCCTAATTATTAAAGACATTGTATCTTGCACCAACCCTATTTCGTCAACATTCCAATCTTCTAAGGCTTGCTAATAAAACGTGTGTCCAGTTCGCCTCTTTGTGTCGTTTCGTAAACAATGTCACGCTGAGCACTACAGACGGAGATCGGCACTTTAATTAGTATGTAACTATGTCGCTATTGACTTACATTCCTGCTTTATTTCGATTTAGATCTATTTGTGAGCTATGTCGGATGGGATGTCTTCATTCGCAGAGACTTTTTCCAACTATCTTGAGGTTGGCTTCCAGGTTAATTGGATAAAGTTGAATACCAATATTTCACATGGAGAGATGCTCTAGCTGATCTCTACAATACAGTTACTAGGTAAGAAAATAATAATCATTCAAACTATGTGCAACAAAGTTACAAATGTCGACTGCCTAAGGCGTCCTCTGTCAGGCAAGCAAAGGTGGTGAAGAGATAAAATAGAAAGTGAAAATAATTCAACGAACTCAAAACAACAACTATAATGTAAAATTATTTAGCTTACTACATACACGCGAAAATTAGGAGGGATAGATGTTTGTTCCTCAATCACGCTAGTACGGCTGAATGGAACTGGATGGAATTTGGCACAAATGTAGATTATAGTCTAGAATAAAAAGTAGGCCACTTTGTATTGTTGAGAAATTTTCGGTTCCCTTGGGATAACATAATTATTTACTTTGACTGACTTTAAAATACTCGTATTTAATCTTAAAAAAGGAAAAGGAAGGACGATTATAAGATACCCCTTAGTCTTGCTCTCTCCAGACAACTCACTCATATTCAAATGTAACACAGCATCATAAACTTCTCCAGACATTCATAATAAGTCCATTCATCCTCACATTGTCCGCCTAAATCCTCGTCCAGCCTTTAATCCTAACTTGGTACAGCATGCGGGGGGCGGCAGGGGAGAGGAAGTTAGAAAATCTAAACTTTAACGCATATATCGTCTGGGAACGTTTTGCACAAGTTGTGCTTGTTCAATCTCAGTTGAAGTAACATTGAGATTTATTGTGTAGTCGTGGTATGAATTAGTATTTGGTGGTAAAGTTTTTGGAATGATAAAGCTCATCCACATATAATGTAATTTATTAGATCTGGTAAGGGAAACCGTTGGATGCGAGCAGCTTTAGGGAAGGTCTATGTCTAGCAGTGGGCATCGTTAAGCTAAAATGATAAGGATGATGATGGAAGTTTTTGGCATGGTAAAATTCATCCCAGCCAGTGCCTCACGGTACAGCTAAAGGCTATGTTAACAAAACTACCTAGTTCATAAAATATTTTGAAACTGTCTCCTACAATAGCTTGAATAGTAGCGCAGGAGACAGACATAACAAACATTCTGTTGTTATAAACAAGATTTGTATAATTTTTAATAATGAAATTAATGACTTCAGTTTGATTTAATATGTCTAGTTTTTAGTATACACTACCTTTTCAACAAAAACAGTTCAATATACATCCTATAAAATTATGCTTAACATAAAATACATTTAAAAGTTCGCTCATGGGTTCATGTTGAGAGGATGAGTGAAAGGCGAATAACAAAAGGGATTTATATGGCAGATGTTAGTGGCTACGCCGGGAGAAGACGCCCTAGAAAGACCTACCCTGACTCTATTGGTAAGATCCTTCAGAAAGGTGGGGTGCGCAGTACTCGTAACCGGCGTGCTTGTATGATCGTGGACGAGGCGAAAGAAGAATGTAAGGATCGTGCCAGGTGGCGTTTTGTGGTTTTTGCCTACCCCCATTGGAAAGAGGCGTGAGTTTATGTATGTATGTGTATTTAAAGAAACGACGTAAAACACTCTTCTATTAAAAGAAAACGTTGTGTAACATTTTCAAGTCAATCCATCGACTACTTTCCGAGTTTTATAGACACATATACGGAATCTGTCCTTTGACGGAATTTTGATGGCTTTCTGGTAAACAAAAAACAAGATTCTATAGATATATTTTATACATCTCCAAAGCCTTTAGGATCTATTCTGTCTCAGTATAAAATTACATATTTGCGAAACGATCTATCTGTCCGTCAGTACACAAGTCTCAGTACAAAACTAAACACAGACTGTCGACAAACGAAAGACGCTGTTTACGAAGACTTGGACCCTGGAGCCATCAACCCCAAGTTTTAAACTGCACAGCTAATGGAATCTGCATGTGGAAATAAATGTATTGAACTTTGTTAAAACTAGTGCAGTAAGTAGGGGGTTAAACTCTGTCTAAGATTCAATTTGAGTAATTTGGTGGGGAGGAGTGAAATTGTAGACTGTAAGTAGAAGAATTATTTGTGTGATTTAGGCCAATGAAGAATTATTGTTATTATGACGTATTATAAAAGCATGCATCCAAAATAACTTGACGAGGTA
This sequence comes from Caradrina kadenii, assembly GCA_947462355.1. NCBI lineage: Eukaryota > Metazoa > Arthropoda > Insecta > Lepidoptera > Noctuidae > Caradrina > Caradrina kadenii. Next base: position 2,235,885 of record OX381678.1, on the reverse strand, counting down.
AGAATTTCGCACGCAGGTAATAAGACAAGACGGGAATTTCGGGTAATTTTTTTTGGAGTTTTCTTTTTTTATAAATTAAAACCATTTCCTTCTTACCCAAAGTAACATCATGCTAGTGAAGGGGACTCCATACGAGTCAATTCCTACCGGCTTGCCTTCAGAAGTTCGGAAAAATATCTACTCTATCTACCGCACTTAACAAATGTCACAATCAGTAGCGCACACTGTTTACTATTGACATCTCGTTATATATTCAGTCACACTGTAAGCAATTGAATTAGACCATGAAATAAAAACATGACTGCATAGTTTCCTCTGACGAAACAGAACCCTTCGCCACTGCTGGTTCTTCTGCTCATCTGCTACCTTGTAAGTTACGGCCTAAAAATTTGAAATATTCACCAGGCCTACCTAGCCCACGCACAAGCACCTATACAGCAAAAACATCTCTTTACCTTTGTGCGGAGCCTGCCGGGGCTGTGGGTTGTTCGCAAGAGATACCGCGCCCCCGGAACGCAAAGGGCACAAGAAGGAACATGGGTGGGTTTTAGTCAGTAAAAGTCTGACACTCCCTCCCGCCCCGCCCAGGGCGGGAGAAGTTATTTGATGATTTCCCACCCACCAAAAAAAAAAAAAAAACCTTTGTGCGGAACAAAAATCCGTTGCGATAAATCTGTAGGGAATTCAGCCGCTGATTGGTTGCGTCAAATTGATCGTGAGCCGTTTCAATTGTTTTTTTTTGTCCACGATCGATTTTATTATCGGTGTCCGCGGATTTTTGTTTTTAACTCCCGACGCAAGAACGACGGAGTGCTATAAGCTTGACGTCTCTCTGTGTGTGTGCGTGTGTGTGTCTGTCTGTGGCATCGTAGCTCCCGAACGCATGAACCGATTTTGATTTTGTATTTGAACGGTATATTAATCGGAAGTGTTCTTAGCTTTGTTTGGTGGAAATCGGATCAGCGGTTCCATAGTTACCAGCTTTTTAGTAAGCTACTGTAGAGACTTCTTCTGTCGGGGGCACTTAAAATTTTAATTTTGTGTTTTGTAAGTTGCTACGGACTTAATTTGTAGATCAAATTGTGTTCGACTGTGTTAACGGATGATGTTGTTGTAGCTGTGACCTCACAGTGGTTAAGGCGCCCGCATTATATACACAAGGCTATGGATTCGGCTATGGGCACGAGCAAGTACCAATGTGTTTTATTTTATTTTATATGACTTTCTAAGTTTATCTGAACATCATTAACATCGGTGAAGGACAACATACTAGGAAACTTTTAATTAATATAAATAAGCCTGAAATCGCAAATCCGCCACGAGCAAGCGTGGTGATCAATGCTCGTGCCTTATCTGTATGAGAAGAGGCTTATGATCAAATTACTGTTTCAAACAAGACACCCTTTTTTATATTAACCGGTTCTATCCCACTCCTAAGTAAAGGCCTCACTCCACTCCTTTAAAATAAAGTAAATATGGACACACTCAATTTATCAAAAACTAAGGAACAAAAAATAAAAACAATCTCTCAACAAGAGATCTAAATACTTCCTCAAAAGATAACGCAAGAAAGATACGACAACCATTATTTAAACTATGTACCTAAGCGTCGCCCTTACAGAATACGAAGTCAACGAACCATAAACAGATATCTACAATACATAGAACTGTCTGTCTCGAAGCGGGAATCGAACCCACAACCGCAGACACTGCCACTGCACTAATTGGGTCGTTAGGTACAAGTTACTATTATAACTGCGGAAAGGCGTTCCAGTAAATGGCATGACAGTAACTATAGGTTCAATATGAACTTACTAGTGGTGTTTACTGTACTTTGTATTCTTTTGGAAACGTTCATTGGTTGATTTTAAGTACGACTACGCTACACAGTATGTTGTACAAGCTTTCCAGTCTAAAATCTTGGTGAATGAACCAATTTGAATGACTCTTATTAAATATTTTTTTCTATTTTTTAAACTTATGTATCTTACATATAAGTATGAAATTGAATTGCAATCGGTTTATTGGTTTACAAGATTTTGGACTTAAAAATATCTATAAGATGGCGTTAGTTTGTCCAAATGTTTACTTGTAAACTTTTTAATTTGCTGAGTTTATCTCTATCTTCCTGCCCTTATCCCATATTACTCAGGGTCGGCGCAACACGTTTTCTTCTTCCATGCCGTCGTGTCCACCGTCATGGTATCACTAACTCCCTTCTCTTTCATATCATTCTTCACACAATCCATCCATCTTTTCTTGGCCTCCCTCTTCCTGTCCATCCATCCACATTTATATTCATAACTCTTTATCTCTAATTAAAACATTCAATGTCAAGATAGGTGCTACTAAAGTGGATAAAGTTGGCGTTCTCTAATCGATTACAATATCAAAAGAAATACAAAAACAAAGTCAGGGATCAAAGTCTTTTTAAACATGCATACATACCATCACGCCTGTATTCCACGAAGGGTTTGGCACAACCAATGTACACCCACAGTTTTCGGGGATTTAAAAACCCAATAACAGTTTTTTTGCTCGACCTGGGAATCAAACCTAAGACCTCCAGCGTAGCAGTCGCGCTTAGGACAACTAGGCTAACGAGGCAGTCAGTATTCTTTTTCCAATACATCACACAAAATCCAAAACCCCTTTGTCCCGGTACATCACTCCTCTACTCACAGGCACGATAAAAAATCCAAAAAATCACGTCAGCCCCTCTATAAACGAACACCCATTTTTCCGTCGCTTTGAACAGAATATCAGTGGAATATTGAAATTCTACACACATAAATAATACATGGTCTCAATGCAAACATTCCTGTCTGCACTCGGATTGTGAACAAAATGTAAACAAGTCAGGACCATGTTTAAATACCGGTGCAATATTCCGACAAAAATGAATAAAACGTGGTTTAAAATGAGTATTATCGGTATTTCTCGCTTATTGGCCCTCGAATGCTTCGACGAGCAAAAAAGTATATTGTGCTGAATTTTACCAACACCATTTTTAATTGAACAATCGATGGAGGTTTGGTCATAGAGTAAGTAAATTTAATAGAGTGGACTGTGGCGATTGTAAGTGTCAATGAAAAGGAAGTCTATTGTTTCTTTGCTAGTTTGGCATAAGTCAAAAGCCAAGTCAAAGGCCAAGGAGTCAGTTAGTTAGACAGAAAGTTGAAGCTTGTTAGTTAATCGTTCCAAAACGTAGGTCAATTTCTATAGAGAAGAACGAGCATGAATCTCAAGAAAAAGCTCAAAATTCATAAACTATAAAGATTATAAAGCAGTAGTTTCTGCCCAAGACTTTGTCAAAGTGGAAGACAAGAATAGTACCTACCATTAAATGTACTCTATGGTACTCAGCAATAAGATAGCTTTCTACCACAAAAAAAAAAATGTAAACGGAATAAAATAAAAATAAAACCAACAAAAATAACGTCTTTACAATATGAGGAAAGATAATCTATACAAATAAATAAAATTGAAGGGTCTGTTTGTAATTTCAAATTACAAGCTTTTCACAAAATGCCTATGAAAATATATACGGAACTAACATAGAAAAATATTTTCTTTTTTGGCTATCTGTTTGTTTATTCCGGCTTATCTCCGAAAAGGCTCGACCGATTTTGACGGGATTTTGACCGATTTTCACTCGCAGATAGCTAATGTAATGTTAAAGTAGAAAAATGAGGGTTATGCGAAAACCAAATTGAAACCAATAAAATAGTGAAGGCGAACGAAGTCGCGGGCATCAGCTAGTTAAAAAATAAAACATAAGAGCATTACACCACACTTCTGCAATGCAAAAGAACGTAGGCACTTTCTACGCCTTTTTTTTCAATATCGCATCTGCTCAATTTCATCAGTTAGTGCCTGACGGAAGGTACCAGATTCCTCGAATCGGCCGCCTATAGGGGAAGCTTTAATTAATAGAAGCCAAATATTGACAAGTGTCGGATCGTTAAGGTGGAGTTTGTTGAAGCATGTTATTCTCATAAACGGGTTCAATGTAACGTGAATGTGTAGCTATTTGGATGACAACTTGACTACCTATATTATATTATTCGTTACTGCTCCGTTGGTCTCGTGGTCGCAAGTGCGACTAAAGAGCCCGGGGTCCCAGGTTTGATTCCCAGTTCGGGCAAAAAAAGTGTTATTGGGTTTTTCCATTAGGATTTGCTCAGTAGCAGCACGGAGTTTGAAAGTTGGTGATGTGACACCCCGTGCCTCGGAAAGCACGTAAAGCCGTTGGTCCCGGTTGTCATTCGTAGATCTTTGACAGTCGTTGTGGATAGTTAGAAGCCAGGAAGTCTGACAACCAGTCTAATCAAGAGGTATCGTGTTGCCCAATAACTGATTTGTAGAGGTCCGATAGGTGATCGCTCCATGTAAAACACTGGTATTCAGCTGTATCCGGTTAAACTGGAAGCCGACCCCAACATAGTTGGGGAAAGGCTAAGTAGATGATGATACACATACATTGTTAACATACCATCACGCCTGTATTCCCCGGAGGGTTAGGCAGAGGTGTACCAATTTACACCCACAGTTCGCCGGTATGTTTTAGGTTCCATGTAATAGGGGCGAGCCTATTGCCATTAACCGGGCACAAATCCTAACTCCGAGCTGCTACTGAGAATTTCATAGAAAAACCCAATAATACTTTTTGCTCGACCTGGGAATCGAACCCAAGACCTCCAGTGTGGCAGTCGCACTTAGCACCACTAGGCTACCGAGGTAGTTAGATGATGATGATTATTTTATTCGTTACTTTTGTATGCCCCTCCCTCTCCATAAATTATTACATAGGTGGTCTAGAAGAGAGTATATTATTTTATAAGGAAAGACACATTATCTAGAAACCAGTACTTGTTTGGAACGAGCAACTAGCTTCAACTTTTTGACTGACCGATTTTCTGACAATTTAAAAGCCTGCAAAAGGTTAATCAAGAATTTACTTCAAAGTCAAAGTCAAAGCATTTATTTCAATTATACCATTTACAGGCACTTTTGAACTGTCAAGAAGTTACATTTAAAAGTTGAAGCTAGTTGCTCGTTACAAAGCGTAGGTCTCTATGGAGAAGAATGAGCAAGAAACTCCATTCCAATCTCTTCTCCAACTCTTTTCTTCCAATTTGGTTTTTACAAAATCTTGGTTACAATTTTCATGTTGCTTCTATATGTGAAAACAATGAAGATGAATATAAAACAATACAACAAAATAGTACTAAAGACACAGGTCACCGTAGAAATGAAAACAGTTTTTCACAGCGCCCTAACATTAGCCATCATAGTTGAACTGCCAAAAAGAGCCAAACCTCAATAATAAAATAATTACGTCAAACTAATTAAATATGCCAAATACATTATTACTATTCAGCATTAACTGTTCAATGTGTTGTTGTACGGGAGCCCCCTTAAATATTTATTTTATTCTGTTTTTTAGTATTTGTTGTTATAGCGGCAACAGAAATACATCATCTATGAAAATTTTAACTATATAACTATCACGGTTTATGAGATACGTCCTGGTGTCAGACGGACAGACAGACAAACGGACAGAAGGACTGACGGAGAGCGAAGTCTTAGTAATAGGGTCCCGTTTTACCCTTTGGCTACGGAACCCTAAACATCAGCGATAAATATAACTTTTACAATTTTTTTTTTTAATTTAAGGAATTGAAAGCTTTGTCGGAGCTACCCCCAATTGTCTCAATCGAACAGCTATATTTAGCGTACGGGATTACCCGCCCCCCGAGAATGAATGCAAACGAAACATTCAATCAATTCTCGTCTCACTCATACCTAATCCTTTAAAAGGTTTCAATCAAGCGCCGTGTCTCTTGTTTCGGTTGATAAAAGATGATTGAAAGGTAGGCAGAGACAGCTGTTTACTTTAGTTAACGGCAGTTCTATTTTTGAATGATTTTGAATATAAATTGGTGAAATTGCTCCATTCTTTTTTCGATTATCTGGCAACAATACCAGCCTATTATTGTCCCCACTGCAGGGCAAAGACCTCTTCTCATTGGCACGAGCTTTGATCACCATGTTTGCTCAAGGTGGATTGGCGATTGCAAGTCTAGGCTTCCTCACGATGTTTTCCTTCATCGACGTCAGTAATGTCCTGATGACTGGCACAGGGCTGTATTTTTTTAACCGTAACAGTTAGACTCTTGTTATTTCACACAGAGTTTGTATTACTATGGACTCTGTAATAACAAATAATAAAGTTAATATAAATAAAAGGTGGTTTCCATACAAGAAATTTGTTTCTTTAGTATGTGAGTAGTTTTAAATAATGACGGTAGTACGGAACCATTTGTGTGCGAGTTCGGCACATCCCTTGCTGATTTTTTCTTATTTATTCTTAGCCGCTTAGCCCATCAAAAGAAATTAATATAATATTTGGACTAACCTTAATAAGTTTGTTCTGCAGCTTGGTGACAGCCATCCGTTCCCTCTGCGTTCTTCTCTTCTCTTCTTCCAATTGAGCTTCCAGTTGCTTGATGCGTTTCTCCAGAAGTTCCTAAAAAAAGGAAAGGAATTTATTAATAAACATTGAAATTTGAATTTTTGAATAACCATGTATCGTTTTGTAATCGAGTTTCATGACGAAAATACGAAATCTGTACTAATATAATAGATCTGAACTGTTTTCTTGTGTATTTGTTCAATCGCGCCAATCTCCCGAAGTAAGAGTCGGTTTGGCAAAATATAGTATAGGCTGTATAACATCACATTACGACCCACGGGAGCGGAGCAGTAACCAAAGATGTTACAAAAAAATGACACGGACAAATTCGCGGGCCGAAGCTAAAGCTAGATATACCACATACCACCATACCTGTGTTCCCCGAAGGGACGTGCAACTAATGTACACGCACAGTTCGCGGGTATGTTTAGGTCCCACGTAATAAGGAGCGAGCCCATTGCCATTAACCGGGCACAAATCGTAACTCCGAGCTGCCACTGAGAATTTCATAGAAAAACCAAATAACACTTTGCTTTCGCACTCAGGACCACTAGGATAACGAGGCAGTTCAAGGTGAGTGGGTAGTGTTCGAGGTAGTTAAGATAGATATACTTTACCATATGGCTTCTATACCTACTATCCACATATCGATTTTAACTAAGTACTTTTTTTTCGTTAGCCTGTTCTGTCCCACTTCTGGGGAAAGGCCACCCTCCACTCCTTCTCTATGGATGACTTTTAACTACTTATTGACCTAACTATGACTAGAATACACTTGTATGTAGCACACAGCAGCACTTTCGCTATTACCCTCTTAAGCTTCAAAAAAACTACGTCTACTGCCTAAATATTTACCAACAAACAAAATAAAAAGCAACGTCGCGACTCTTACTAGAGGCGTTTACTAACGGCTATTAAACGGCGCCATTTTGTATTTTTTAATTATTTTTCCCTCGTACCTCGTAAGTTATGGGCATTTTCTTGATTTCGTGCGAAATTAACGAGCCGACTATAATTAGGAAGTTCGAGTGGCAATTCTTGGTTTAATGGGTTCTGTCGATTTTATACAGGCAATGAAGATGCTGAAGAAGATGCTGTGGTGGTCCTCAGCTTGTTTTTAAATTATTGATAATTTCATCTTTTTTTTTTGTCGGTTGAAATCCGTCTTCAAACAAAGGACGAGGTTCTGGACTCTGTCCGTAGGTTTTTTTTACTGAGTTATCAAAACAAATCTTTTTATTTGAAACTGATTTACCTACATTGGCATCCAACTTGGCAATGCCGTCACATGTTTCCAGTTGAGGGCAATCTTTTGATGCCATATAGTTTCTTTTTTTTTATTATTATTTTATCTAATTTCAAAGCTGTGTAGGTATTGTCAATTATTAAATATACACCTGTATACTTAATTTATATTTCGAATGGACTACCAAAAGAAAGATTTTTCATCCTTACGCAAGAAGAGCTGAAATGTTGTGGTTTTGGTATCGAGTCTCAGTCTTAATCTGTTAAAAATCTCTCTAAATTACATTTTCTTTAAATTGACGTTGAGATGCGATTGCAACTACATTTTGAACATTTTTATATTGGTAAATTTGGTTTAGTAAACTGCCTCGGTAGCCTAGTGGTCCTAAGCGCGACTGCTACGCTAGAGGTCTTCAGTTCGATACCCAGGTCGAGCAAAAAGTGTTATTGGGTTTTTCTATGAAATTCTCAGTAGCAGCTCGGAGTTAGGATTTGTGCCCGGTTGATGGCAACAGGGTCGCCCCCTATTACATGGGACCTAAACATACCAGCGAACTGTGAGTATACATTAGTACTCCTGTGCCTAACCCTTCGGGGAATACAGGCGTGTCGGTATGTATGTAAAGTTGGCTTCCAGATGAATGAAACTCGGGGTATAACTTTTCTTAAATGCTTAATTATCAGGCAACCTGACAAGACATGGCAATGCCACACTTTACTAAATGTTCATTAATTAAACTCAATAAACATAAAGATAAAATGTTCATCAATTTTAACAAATGCTCCCATTAAACTTGTCTAAAGTCTACATCGCGGGAAATGGAGCGATCAAGCACAAAGCTAACCGGATGTGACATCGTTTATCCACTGTCATTAGCCGGAAGTACGCCTTGAGCGCCCCCTGCAGGGTGGTATCTGAAATATTCGGCGCGAGAGATGATTTTCAGGAAAATGTTATTTCAGGAATTTTGATAATTTTAAAGTTGTTATGTTTACAACGTAATTTTGAAATTTAGGTTAAATATGGGAGCGGTCTCGTGTGTAGTACAATAAATCATACTTTCAAAGTTTTGGCATTCCGTTAACCCTTTGTACGCTAACGTCAGATTAATTTAAAACACATTTTACGTAAGAGATGGAAAACTAGCCTCTGCCCGCGGCTTTATCTGCGGACATTTCAAGTAAGTTCCTATTCCGTAGGAGCACAAAGACAATAAGGAATATCTTATGTGTTAAGCTATATGTGCTAAGTTTCGGCTAATTATGTTCAGCCGTTTAAGCGTAAAAGAGTAACAAACATTTATCCATCCATCCTCACAATTTTTTGCTTTTATAAAAGCATATTTATAGTAGGAAAGTTCCTGCAAATATATAATGTTCTTATGTATATCTAAGGACTATTTCAAATCAAAGAATTATATTTACATTCCTTTTTGGAACTTCAAATAATGTATCTAATGTAAGTACATCGAATTTGTAACTGTTAACACTATGAAGGACGCAAAACGCCCATAGACGTCATAACAATAAAACATCTATTGTGTCTCGTTTAGTGTCCTTCAAAGTGTTAAGCCGAAACTTCATTTGAGACGAGTCGCCTAGCTACAAGTACTTAAAAACCCAATAACACTTTGCCCGACCAGGGAATCAAACCCAAGATCCTTAGCGTAGTAGTCACTCTTAAGACCACTAAGCTAACGAGGTAACATGACAGTTATGTTTTCAGGCTATTTACAGACACATTTAAGTGTCAAGAAGTCAGTTAGTAAGTCCGAAAGGTGAAGCTAGTTGCTCATTCCAAAACGTAAACCTCTACCGAGAAGAACGAGCAAGAAACTCCACAGCATCACTTGATTCAAGTCGGGGTAAATCTCACGTACTCCCGATTGGAGTCCTAGCCTAATATTTTCTTTTTCACCTTAAGGCAAATCACTTTCCCTTTCACCCCCAAAACCCCATCACCATAGAAACTAAACAAAAGGTGTCAATAATCATGAAAACATCCCCATTATCATTCACTAACTGTCCTATAAATATGACGAATACAACCCACTTCCTTTCAAACGGCTCATTAGCAAAGGGTACCGTTTTCCGAACGAAATCTCGCGAACAATGCTTCCTACCCTTAAATACCAACGTAAATATGAAAATGCCAAAGGAAAATAAACCTTATCGTGTTGTGTTAGAGAGAATTAATAGGTAACTAAGGTTTTTGCGAGACGTTTCAATGAATAAGAACAATGGAAAGTGCGACAGAAATTTTGTTACAGAGCTAGGAAAGGGTAGATTTGTCAAAAGCCTTTATCAATTATCAAGCGGTATAATTAGGTCCGTCAAAATTATTATTTTTATGGTTGTAATTAGATATTTTATTCACATAGCATAAGATCACGCCTGTATTCCCCGAAGGATTAGGCAGAGATGTAACAATGTACACACAAAGTCCGCCAGTATGTTTAGGTCCCATGTAATAGGGGGCGAGCATATTGCCATTAACCGGGTACAAATCCTAACTGATATGCTAACAACTACTACTACCACTTATATGTACATATATAGATATTTTATATGCCTTAAAAAAATGTTAATACTTCTGCTTCATTATAAATATTCAGTAAACACCACCAACAATTACCATAATGTTACGTCATTTATATGCAAATGTAACCGACAAACTATTTATTGATTTCAAAGCAACTAAAATGTAACTATAGATTTTTGACAGTGGTGCTAACTACCCATTGCATTAATATTTATTATCATACATGGTTACATTATTACATGGTTTTAAAATGGAAGCCTAATTATCAACTCTGTAATTTACCTAACTCTTTAATTTCCAATGCTAGATGGCGCCAGGCAGGACGCATGCGCTAATAAATAATAGTTATGTTCCCGAGGGGGTGAAATCTTTCGGAATGATCGCTGTATTAATGTCCAGCTATATTGGACGTTGATATGCAGGAACTATTGTCACTTGTTTATTTCAATTAAATGGAACTTGAATTTGAAACCTATTGTTTGACTTGGTGCAAGTGGGTTCTTTTTCAATATTGATATAAAACTATGGACGTATCTATATTATTTTTTCTTCAATAGTCTGTATGAATTGTACCTATACAAGAAATTATTGTGTAACATTTTTTATACAAGTTCATAATTACGAATCAAGGCAAGTCTAAGTATTGCCGGTTTCTCTCACAAACCATAATACGTATTTTTTTTTAAACCCCTTATTTGCAACCTACTAAAAAAGTATAAGATACATTTCTATATAATATCTAACACTTTTTTACTGGAATAACTGTAACGGTTAATTCGCTCGGTTCCTAAATTGGAAATACCCGTTTCGGTCTTATTCTCATTTATTTATTTTTAAGGCTTTCACTAATGATACTAACGTGCCTGTAAATTTAAAATAAAATGCTATATGGTAGGCGCATTTCCAATTCGAAAGTCTACTTAAATCTACAGATTGAACACAAACAAATGTCAAAACTACAAGCCAATCGACATCGGTCATTAGCAGACAGTGTCAGGATAAGCTGAACAGTTTCCAGCTAATCATTCAACAAGATAACATCTCCACCAGTGGGGGAGAGATGTGGGCAAAAATACGGGCAGGAGTTCGTCATGATTGGTCGAATTATAGGGTGGCTTTTAATAGAGATAAATAAGTATAGGAAGAGAGAAAAGTGATTATTATTAAGGGATAAATAGTAATTGTATCATTATATCGAAGATGGGCAACATCGTGAAGAAACTTTTAATATAAGTCTGAATTCGCTAATCCGCCTTGAGGTGCAGCGATGTTATAGTCTTCTCAGTTGGAGAAGAGGCCCCACGCCAAGCATAAAGATAATAATAGGCTGGTATGGAAATGTTAAATTACAAAGAAAGAGAGTAATATGTACCTCCAATTTTGAAAGAAATTAATTGTTACCTACACGAGAACCTACATTCGATCTTTATCCTTTTGATATATGTATTTTTATTAAAATCATGAATGTGGGTTACATTGTTAGTTTCTTTGTTGATCCTTCCAAGCTTATCAAGGAGGGTCGAACGTCAAATATTAAAGGAATAGGGATTAAATTCATAACTGTTTCGAAAATCGAAACATTCGGATTTTGTCATTTTATAAAAAAAAAAATTGTCTCTACCATCACGCCTATATTCCCCGAAGGGTTAAGCAGAGGTGTAACAATGTACACCCACAGTTCGCCGGTATGTTTAGGTCGCCTGTAATAGGGAGCGAGCTTATAAATATGTCTCTATTATAACTTTTTTTACCTGTCATTATTGCTTACACTTTATTTAAGTAAGTATACAAAATACGCCCAAACCTTCTTCAATTAAGCATAGAACATCAATATCAGTATAGCTCAAGCTCACAGGACCACCCCAGGGTTGTCACCGCGTTTGTATCATTTTTCACGTGCTCAATAAATTCGTTGCCGCCCTTGTCGAGATGTCAACTCAGAAGAATTGCTCTATCTGTGCTCGTACATACTTGTAATGTGTAAGAATTTACTTTTTGAAGAGTAAACGATACATCGATGTGACAGCAATATTCATTAGGTAAGGATCATGGTTTTGTAAAAAAGGATATATATGGTGGAAGGAACATAGGTGTAGGGCCCCACAGAGTTCACGTTTATCGTCGGTTATAAAAAAAAATGGTGTTCCATATATTTTTATCGTATACTTTGGTATGAAAAAGCTGATTCATTTTAAATAATCGACTAAAAACTTCAACGTAGGCAGTTCTTAATTTGAATATGATTCTAGATCCCCCATCTAGAATCATTTTTAAATTTAGAAGTGTCTTTTATTGGTTTATTTCAAATAAATGATTTTACTTTGAGTTTGAACAAACAACATAAATAAATTATTTTAAACTACCTCGTTAGCCGTTCCCAGGTCGAGCAAAAAGTGTTATTGGGATTTTCTATGAAATTCTCAGTAGCAGCTCGGAGTTAGGATTTGTGCCCGGTTGATGGCAATAGACTCGCCCCCTATTAAATGGGACCCATACCTACCGGCGAACTGTAGGTGTACATTAGTACACTTCTGCCCAACCCGTCGGGGAATACAGGCGTGATAGTATGGATGTTTAAAAAACTCAACTTTGACTTTATACAATAAAGTCAAAGTTGAGTTGTTTTTTTATTTATTTAAGTTGGCACAGTTTTGATAAGCCAAGTATATTACAGAGAAGTAAATAACAATAATACAATATTCATCATCAAAAACTAAATCCATGGTCAAAATTTGTGCCACTGTGTTTAGCAAGTTGAACCTACTTACTATAATTACTAGTAAACAATACAGGGTGTTAGATTTACTCATTAAAATGAACAACTTTTACTATAATACGAACCGTAAAATCAAGAAAAAAAATCAACTGCTCCATACATTTATGTTCGCATAACTCGACAACATGTAAGGAACAGCAGATACTTTTTCGTAATTTTAAATTGAATTTCATAGTGAAAGTGGATTACTTTCATAAGGGACTGTAGCTCCCTTAAATAATATCCATTGTTTAAACTAACACCTTGTATACTTAAGTTATTAGAACAAACTCACACTAAGTTAGCTCCTTGAATGATTTCGCAGTTTAGCAAAATTTATGTATTACAAGATGCTTTCTAGGCCGCCAGTCATCAAATCATTTCAAGTGTGTACACCCACAGTGGGATTGTATTGTCGCTTTTATTCGTTACCCACAATCGGTGAAGTGTCCCATTGTGCAATGGTGGCCGACTGTCTTCGCATTGTCTTGCACCATTTGTCTATCCGAGGCCTTATTGTATTGCAGTGTAATTATTTATGTGGGCTTTACCTTGCATAGTACATACTATGCTAAGTATGTGTAGAAAAATCTGATAACTATTACAAAAGCGAAGTAACTCTGTCTATGTCTGTTACGCTTTCAGGTCTAAAACACATCACATATCACATACCATCACGCCTGTATTCCCCAGAGGGTTAGGCAGAGGTGTACCAATGTACATCCACAGTTCGCCGGTAAGTTAGGTCCCATGTAATAGGGGGCGAGCCTATTGCCATTAACCGAGCACAAATCCTAACTCCGAGCTACTACTGAGAAATTCATAGAAAAACCCAATAACACTTTTTGCTTGACGTGGGAATCGAACCCAAGACCTCTAGCGTAGCAGTCGTGCTTAGGACCACTAGGCCAACGAGGCAGTTAAAAAACTAAACAATAAATAAATTTGATAACATTTGGTATAGAATCCGCCACGAGTCGTGAGCACACACGTCAAGTAAATATTTCGGTCCGGACAGACGGACCAATCGCGTACAGCGTCTGTGGCCCAAAAAAACCCAGGAAGGAACCCAAAAACCTAATAATAAAGTTCACGTTTGTGCTCACCACTCGTGGCGATTACTATACGGGGTAAGTTTAAATCCCAAGATAGGACAAAGGTTATTTTTTTATTTCGCGATTTCGTTTGCATCGGCGAAAATCGACATTTACGCGGACGACGATGCGGGAAAAAGTTAGTGATATATAAGTAAATAATCTAAGAAAAATTGTATAGCAAAAGCTCTTGAATAAAATTATCCAGTTAAGATAAACAAATTCATTCAACACTAAATACATAACCGATCCACACTTACGTACTAACACAATTAAAACACACATATTGACGGATCTATCGAGAGTGCCCCTCTCATGTATCGTTGACAATGCTACCGTGACCGTACTCGAACCCCCGTACCTTCAGACAATAACGGGAGATTAACCCGCCCGAATTAAACTGAGACCCTATGAAACCTTAGAGAGAGTAGTGTGTGGACTAAGATGTAAGCTGAAGCGGGTATATGTGGTTTTTGGACCACACTTCTGTATAAAAAACCGTTTCTTTTGAATACGGTATGGTTTGTGTCGAAAGTCGTAATAGCCTAGTAGTTAAGGCGGGCTATTATAACCCTTATACACGAGGTTGCGGGTTCGAACTTGCAAAGTCACAGTCACATCATTTATTTCAACTAGGCCACTGTAAAGCATTTATGAGCGTCATATACCTACAAGAAAAACTAAAATTAAAGTTTCGTATGATGAAGAATGAGAGTTAGATACCAGGCTTGTAAAAAGATGACTTTCTCAATTCATGACTACTTTGTAAATTTATCTTGGATATCACTGATATCGGTGAAAAAAGACGTCGTGAGGAAATTACCGGACTTATCATTCATATAAGTCTGAAATCGCCAATCCGTCTAGAGCAAGCGTGGTCATCAATGCTCGTGATTTCTCTGTATGAGAAGAGGCCTTTGTCCTACAGTGGGACAATAATAGGCTAGTATTATTATTAGACCAATTTAAGACGTGATAAATCAAATTGAGTATCAATCAAGTAGATTGAATCTCCCTGTACCGTAACCACACTTTTTGGCCTCCTTCATATTTCTCGCTCCCGCGTCATCTCCTAACTTACACCCTACCGCACAAAACACACCCTCTTTCATCGATCATTAGCGGACAATGGCTAATCTAACGTGTAGGCTGTAGGGCCACTTCATCACGTGTCGGAGATCGAGACGATAATTATCGTGTAATGGCAGAACTTTGCTTATTATCCTCGTCACTGTGAAGGGATTTGGTATGAATTTTTGAAATGTGCCAAAAATCTGGGTTTTCCTTATTTAGATCAAAAGGATAAGCTTCATTTGAGAGAGGCCTTATTTCAGCTGTGGGATTGAACACTTGACCCGGTCATAGATATTTCTGTTGGATATGTTCAACTTGATATTTGTTGTGTTGGTAATGTAATGTATGCTTGGAACAAAAATGTTACTGCATCTGGACAATTTTTGATAGGAAGGTACAAAATCTTTGACCAAAAATCTGTTAGAAGTATGCAATATCGAAAAAGAATTTCTCCTCAAGTATACAAAGAAAATTATTACGAAAATCAAATAACACATTCGAAACGTTACAATCGTGATTTCACAAGAATATCAATTTTGTTTACTTATGACATTTATGTTCGTGACTGTACTCTGAATATGAATGACCCTCAAATATTATCAAGTTTATAATGACTAATCATCGAGCCACCCTGATGTACAAAACTGAATGAAACATTACTTACTGTAAGGATCGTTACCAGTGGCGGTATATACTTATGCTTACCCCGTTGGTAAAAGGCGTAATAATAAAATACCTACTCATAAACACTATGTTATTATCGAGCCTTCATGAAGGATTAAAACATACTAACTTAAAACGTATTTACCACAAAAGAATCTCCATTCAAATCTAAAAGGCGACACCAAATCAAATCCAAAAGAAAGGCCGATAAATAAAAAATTGCAAACCAGAAACAGATCACTCTTGCCAGGTCCTACTAATTAAGACGCAGACAAGACCTGAACGCGGTCACTACAAGAAGGCAACCTACCCTATCCTACTATTCCTATTATAAAAGTTTGTGAGAATAAATGGACGGCTGGATGAATGGGTGGATTACATATTTATTTATTTTTTTAACCCCACACTAAGAATATCTCCTGTATGGTGGGTGCGTTTACAAACATAAAAACTCACATACACAAACAGCCAGACCCGAAACAACTATCTGTATGTCATACAAATATTTTTTTATATATACTGTGGGTGTACATTGTTACACCTCTGCCTAACCCTTCGGGGAATACAGGCGTGATGGTATATTTTTTTTTTTTAGAAATATTTGTTCCGTGCGGGAATCAACACTGCGCCAACCGTGCCGTCAGACTATATATTTGTTACTGTTTTACACTGAAACGGCTGAACGAAATTAGCTGAAATTTGGCACAACACATAGGATATTTCTTATCGCGTTTTGGTGTTCCCGTGAGATAATTTGAACTTTGGCTTAATTGTAAATTTTATACAGGAGAAGTTGCGGATAGGAGTTAGGAGAAAATAAAGACGATGAAAAAAAAATTGTTATTTGTACTACATAAAAACAGGTTGAGTTACTCATTTATTTTTATGTTAATTTAGTCATTTTAAGAGGTTATTTAACATATGTTTGTATTAAGAAATAAGTTTTGAGAAGAACAAAGTTCTCAGAAATATACTCAATATTAACACATACCTAAATTTTACGCTGGCTCAATAGATTTGGCTAAAACCATGTTCGAAAGTGGTATTTAGAATTTGTCAGCCCCTTAACAGAACGACTACAGTTCATAGTGGTTGCTTTTCTATTCCTTTTTACACTTATTTCCAAGCATTCCTTACAAAACGGCGTAATCGCTCGCTGCCGGTTAGGTTTTTCATTTTTTTTTGCCCGCTGCTAAATTAAAATTGAGAATAATTACCGCATTCTTTAATTAAATAACGAATGTCGTTGGGAATACCGTTTATTGGATATTCTGTTTCGTTTTGAGTTCTGAGTTATATTGTAATGTTGGTTTTTCATTTTTTTTGTAGTTTGAATTACTTTTAGTGTTTTATATTGATTTGACTGCCCCGTTGGTCTCGTGATCGCAAGTGCGACTGATGAGCACGGGGTCCTGGGTTTGATTCCCGGGTCGGGCAAAAAGTGTTAGCGGGTTTTTCCATTACGATTTCTCAGTAGCAGCCCAGAGATTGGAAGTTGGTGGTGTGAGACCCCCGTACCTCGGAAAGCACGTAAAGCCGTTGGTCCCAGCTGTCATTCGTAGATCTTTGACAGTCGTTACGGATAGTCTGAAGCCAGAAAGTCTAAAAACCAGTCTTACCATGAGTTATCGTGTTGCCCAGTAACTAGGTTATGGAGGTCAGATAGGCAGTCGCTCCATGTAAAACACTGGTATTCAGCTGCATCAGGTTAGATTGGAAGCCGACCCCAAGATAGTTGGTAAAAGTCTAAGCAGATGATATTGATGTTTTATATTGATTTCGATTTAGGCGTCGTGTTGCAACTTGGGACAAGATGATGACCAGCATTTGACAGATATGTAGTTGCTGTTTTTAAAATAATAAGAATGCCGGTTTTTCTCATTTGTTGTTAAAATTGTTGTAGTTGTCAGATTATAACTGCAACAATTTCAACAGAAACATTTTTTAGTTGTCATTTTACGTATAATGGGTAGATTACCTATAATGGGTTATCTTCCCCTATCAATCCATATCAATCCCATCCTATCATTCATCCCTCATCCCACCCCATTTAGACATAAACCATCACGCCTGTATTCCCAGTAAGGTTAGGCAGAGGTGTAACAATGTACACCCACAGTTTGCCGGTATGTTTAGATCCCATGTAATAGGGGGCGAGCCTATTGCCATTAACCGGGCACAAATCCTAACTCCGAGCTGCTACTGAGAATTTCATAGAAAAACCCAACAACAGTTTTTGCTCGACCTGGGAATCGAACCCAAGACCTCTAGCGTAGCAGTCGCGCTTAGAACCACTAGGCTACCGACGCAGTTCCTCACCATTATAGGTAAAATGATTACTGAAAAATGTAAGTTACACTTATAGATATTTGAAAAGAGAAAGTTTGGAGTTTCTTGCCCATTCTTTTCTATATTCTGATACTATATTTTGGAAGGCGCAACTACTTAGATTCAAAAATGGTCAGTCATTCAAAAGTGCGTTTTAATGGTCTTGGAAAAGAAATAATTTTACTTTCATTTCGACTTTAAAACTACAATACCTCGTAAGTCACAGTTACCTTAGACTTTTCAAATACGTAGCACTGTACAGGCACTTAAGTGTTCTAGTCTTTAAGTCAACCGCATAAAGGCTCCACCAATGACATCTGAACATTAACATCACAATAAAACGCTCTCAACATAAATCTACAAACCATTTGGGAAAGGTTTCGCATCTTTCTTTGTATTTAATTCCAAGCAGCCCTTTGTCCTCTCGGCTATTCGTCTGTCAGGTGCTGATTGATGGACAATTCATTACAAAGCCCTTCGAAGACAATTTAGAACTTCCAGTTTGTGTCTGATGGGATTCCGTAGTTTTTAGTTAATGGAATCGTGTTGAGACGGAACACGACCGACCGCGTTCCGTACAAACGTAGTCTTACTAATAAATGCAATAGTCTGGATGGATAGATGTTTGTCAATCAATCATTTGGTTTTTCTATTAAATTCTCAGTAGCAGCTCGGTGTTAGGATTTGTGCCCGGTTAATGGCAATGGGCTCGCCCCCTATTACATGGGACCTAAACATTCCGGCGAACTGTCGGTGTACATTGATACACCTCTGACTAACCCTTTGGGAATACAGGCGTGAAGGAATGTAAATACTTATAATAATAAACTCTATAAAATGTTGTAAGTAAGATGAGAACAGTATTATCTAGACTTGTTATATCTATTTATCTTATTTATTAGTCAGCATTCAGTACATTTATTTGTACAAGCATTCTTTTTGTTTACCAGACACCTGAAAAGGAGTCACTGTACTCATCATTATGAATGACAAAACACAAAATTGCATAAACCAGCCACAAATACTACGTATACAAATCGCTACGTAAACTCTATAGTAATGTCATAATAAACTACGTAAATATATACGTGAGAACTACTCCAAATATTTTTCACACTGAACCATGTCATCTCATTATATCAACTATCAAGTGCTTCGTATTTCTTAGAACGGTCGCCAAAACAATGTCTTGCGATATCCGAGACCATGACCATACTTATTTCTGCCGCAAAGCAGAGATCCAGTCCAAAGAATTCTAAACTCAGTAGAATTGGAAATGTGAAAGTAATGATAGACGGAATGATGTGTTGTTATCTTAGTTAAAGGAAGGGAAGGGCTTTTTTTTTGGGAGGTGGGAAATCATCAAATAATTTCTCCCGCCTGCCGGGGCTGCGGGTTGTTCGTAAGAGATACCGCGCCCCCGGAACGCAAAGGGCACAACAAGGAACATGGGTGGGTTTTAGTCAGTAAAAGTCTGACACTCCCTCCCGCCCCGCCCTGCGCGGGGGAAGTCATTTGATGATCCCTAAAAAAAAACAATCCTATTTCTGCCGCAAAGCAGCGTTGTCGTGTTCCGATTTGAAGTGTATAGGTGCCGGTATAATTACAAGCACGTGAGACATTTTTGACTTTGTCTCTTAGATGGCAATACATTTGCAAGGCAGCGGTGACCACTTAACATCAGGTGGGCCGTCGCGTCGGCTTGTTTGCAACGATGTTTAAAACAAAAACGTCGCCTGTCTCTGCCACAGATTACGAGTTAATTTGCAGGATATAACAGCTGTGTTACTAAATGTTGTTTACGACCAGAAGTTGTTATTCTGCCTACGCCTACCGGAATGTCAAAAACCCCTAGGAAGCCGTTACACGTTAGGAAACATGTAGTTTTCTAATTCGCGTATATTATGTCGCTTGTAGATTGTTATAAGTGGGTATCATTACTATCGTTTAACCTAAATTGGTGTCATTGTCGCGTGTTGTCTGGTGTGCCCCCTATTAGTAACAAGTTGTGGAATGTGGAGGGGGTTTTACGTTACAATTCAATAGTAAAAATTCCTGATGAGAAGAGTTTCATGACGAGTCTTAATAGAAATATTAAGTTCTTTTGGCAAGTGTGGTGATCAATGCTCTTGCCTCTGTATGAGAAGAGGAAATTTTTATCTATACGTTTGTACTAAGTACATTCTACAAATAAATAAAATTGAAGTGTCTGTTTGTAATCAAATTAACAGCTTTTCACTAAATGCATATCAAAGTATATACGGTAAGAACATCAAAAAATTAAATTTTTATCATTTTTGTCTGGCTGTCTGTCTGTTTGTTCCGGCGAATCTCTGAAACGGCTGGACCGATTTTGACGGGACTTAAAGCGCAGATATCTAATGTTATAAGGAGTAACTTAGAACTTATTTAAACCAATTAAATAGTAAACTCGAACTAAAACGCGGGCAACAGCTAGTTTTAATTAAACTATTAAAAGGCTCTTTTGCCCCTTTCAAAGTGTAGTTTGGTATGGAGAAGAATGTGCAAGCAGCTCCATTTACTTTTTTAAAATAAATGGTTTTTTTTATAGTGTTATATCATTACACGTGAATTCTATGTATCTACTACGTATATGCATTAGGATATACAAGTATGACAAATTAAGAAATGACACCTAAATTATGTCCATTGAAACAGCGTTCAGAGATACTACCAACTGAGTATATTAGTCGCCAAGAGTCGTGAGCACAAAATTAAATGTCAAGTTAATTTTTCGATTTTGGGGCCCTTTCGGCGTTTTTTGGGGCGCGATCACGCGATCGGTCCGACTGACGGACCAATTGCGAGCAGCGTCGGCGTCCTAAAATACCTAGAAAGGAATTCGAAATCTCGAAAATTGACTTTAAATTTGTGCTCACGACTCGTGGCGAGTACTATAGAACATTAATTTCTATTTCATAGTCCACATCTCCACTGCTTCCCAAAATTCTTTTAAACAAGGCAACAAAGCGCAGACAATGTTAGAAACTTGCACAAAAACGACAGAACCCGTTTACGCGTCCATTTATCTCCAGGCTACGCTCACAGGTGTGCTAACGTCACTTACAAATGTTCAGCCATCACGCGGTCGAGATACAGAGCGATCTTACAGGGTTGGGCTATACACGGGCAATTATTGCCGGCAACAGTTGCCGAAAAAAACTCATTAACATTGCTACAATTCTTTCGTCGATAGGTCTGTGTTGCTTTGTTTATTTAATTGCTCTATATTCCTCAATGTTTCTCTTAAAACTTAGAGTGAACCGGCTTCTTCTGGGTAAGCCCACTCCATCATCGACTTTGTCTATGGCACCTCTGACCTAGACTAGAGTCAAGAGCAAAATCATTTTAAATAAACTAAAAAATATATATTACTAGCGAACTTCCCGCGACTTCGTCCGCGTGTCTACCTACTGCTATAGCTATCTACTGGTAAACAAATCGTTAAAATCGGTCTATTAGTTTCGGAGCCTATTCATTACAAACAAACATACAATTTTTTCTTCTCTTTTTTTATAATATCAGTAAAAATATGCTGTGGTGGTATCACGAGCAATACTGGTAGATAGCATAGCAGTAGATTGCTTGAGGTTGGCGTGTAGTAGAATTTGAAAAAAACAGTACTCAGGCAATTTAAATTGCCCGTTTAAGCTCTCCTTTATAGGTTGCAAAGGATGGAAGAGCATAATTATTCGTATATTTTTTGCTTTTAAAGAACATAAACGTTGGGTGTTTATCTGTTGTTTTTACCTTTAAATTATGCATGTTTTACTGTAGAAAGAGCTAGCACCCTTGATTCGAAGTAATAAAATTGCTCTTTAACTGCGTTGGTCTAGTGGACCTTAGCGCGACTGCTGCGCTAGAGGTGTTGGGTTCGATTCCCAGATCGAGCAAAAAGTGCTATTGAGTTTTTCTATGAAATTCTCAGTAGCAGCTCGGAGTTAGGATTTGTGCCCGGTTAATGGCAATGGGGTCGCCCCCTATTACATGGGACCTAAACATACCGGCGAAATGTGGGTGTGCATTTTTACACCTCTGCCTAACCCTTCTTGGAATACGATGGAAAATTGCTCTATTGTATTTCTAAGATATTGAGTACAGTTGCTAAATGTTCTAACGTAATAACGGTAGATTGGTGATGAATCAAACAAAAACACAGATAACCTTTTTACATAAGAATAAGGTTCAAATTCGTGTGAAACCCTAAGTCGCAAATAAATAAAGGTAAATCTCACCTTGACATAATTTCCATTGTTGCTGTTATTATTATAGGAATTATTATAGTTATTGTAGTACATCACATTCACAAAATAACGCTTTATCAATATCCTTAAATGCTAGATCACACTGAAGCTATTTTGATTTATACTTATTTTAAACTTTATAGGTAAACAAATAAGGCCAACCTACTACTTCACTACCCAATCGTAAAACCAAGTAAAGGAAAAATAATTAAAAACTCAAATTTATTTAAAACACGAAAAACACACTTATAATTTATTCGCCCACGAAAAACCCTTTTATAATTTATTTTACACGACTTTTTATTCACAATTTATTCGACCCGCAACTGAAAGCACAGCACATGCGTTTGACAATCAAATACACAATCGTCAATTGACGATGCGCGTGAGTCGAGCATGTGTATGAACTGAACTACCTTTTAGAGTAGATCTCAATTAATGTGCGTAGATCAATTTATTGATGCAGAAAAAACCTTATGAGATTTTAAATAGGAACCGTTTTTGCTAAAATGAATCCGATAGTTTGTTCGTGATTAGCAAAAAATTACTTGTTTGTGGCTGATGTGACCTTGATGGTTGGAAGTCTATGGTATCTAGGCTGTATTCGTAAATGGGAATTTTTTGAATCTCTTAATGTTCCCAGTTTTTTAAAACTACTTAATGTTTACATTAGGAAATATAGTAATGAACAAAGTGCGTTTTGATCTTTTTCCTTACAAAAGTTCGATACTTACATAGTGAAAATGTAACATGTAATGTGTTGAGTTTTGTACCCGATACCTGAATAATGTCCCAGCATTGAAACTAGCAAATACGCATACCTTGTTAACTATTTCTTTACCTAATCTTTAAGCCGCCATACTACACTGGTCAGGCGACTCCGAGACCCGAAACCGTGACAACTCTGTTACCCGTACTCACCTCACTTCACAATTTTTCAAACGACCAGTAATGTTTAGTATAGTACATAAAGCAGGGAAACAGTAAATACGATGAAGATAAAGAGCATTCTTCAAATAATTTAACTTATTTTCATACATACATACCATCACGCCTGTATTCCCAAAAGGCTTAGGCAGAGGTGTATCAATGTACTCCCACAGTTCGCCGGTATGTTTTGTTTGGTCCCATGTCATAGGGGGCGAGCCTACTGCCATTAACCGGGCACAAATCCTAACTCCGAGCTGCTACTGAGAATTTCATAGAAACACCCAATAGCATTTTTTGCTCGACCTGGGAATCGAACCCAAAACCTCCAGAGTGGCGGTCGCGCTTAGAACCACTTGGTCAACGAGGCAGTCATAAGTAATTTTTATAGTTAAATAAATTATTTAGTCTCTGTCTCTTCACATTACTCTGGGACCATTTATATTCGCATAGCGTCTCAATGCTGTCCTACGATGGTATTGTTCGATGTATTCTTGTTTATGATTGAAACGACGATGTTACTATGTACTAAACTATTTCCGATCTCCTCAAGTGCCGAACTATTGTGTTTGTCTCAATTATTGTTTGATGACATCTGATAATTTGATGAACTGCCTCGGAAGCCTAGTGGTCCTAAGCGCGGCTGCTATGCTAGAGGTCTTGGGTTCGATTGCCAGGTCGAGCAAAATGGGTTTTTCTACGAAATTCTCAGTAGCAGCTCAGAGTTAGGATGTCTGCCCGGTTAATGGCAATAGGCTCGCCCCTATTACATGGGACCTAACCGTACCGGCGAACTGTAGGTGTACATTGTTACACCTCTGCCTAACCTTTCGGGGAATACAGGCGTGATGGTATGAGATCTGATGATGATAAAGTACCATTTGAAGATGATGGTTACAAGGTTAACACATAAATGATTTAAATTGTCAACGATAAAGTTTCCAAAAGCTTGGATGTTGATGAAATATATTTCCATTTTTTTTTTGCCTTGACAGCGAGGTCAGGGTCCTTTCATGTTATTAATTAAAAGGTAGACTGAACAGGAATATTTAGGGCTCGCTTTCCATCTGGCAAAATTGAGGTCAATAGTGGTCTCAATCTCAACAACTAATAATACGAGCTTATTATTTTCCCACTGCAGAGCAACGGCCTTGACACGCAGACAAGCCACGAATGTTCAAGGCGGATTGGCGATTTCAGGCTTATTTCGATTATAGGTCTCGATTTCCTCACGATGTTTTCCTTCATCGATGTCTTATGGAATGAACAAGCCACATTTGTATTTAAACCCAACATTGAAATCTCAAACATAAGAGGCGAGATAGCGCAGCAACTAACAAACAAAGCAAAAAAAAAATGAACACCAAAAACTACTAAATTTTTCATTTCATTCCCGCTATGTAAACAGCTAATTATCTCCCCCAAAATAGTACGTACTAATCTGAGTGAACTGATACAAATGAACTATCACAAGGCTCATGGTACAGGGCTATAGGGCACATAGGGCAGGGGTAAGCATCAAAGAGCACGGTCGTATCCATTTGCAAAATTTGTTTTTCCATTACTCAAATTGGGTTCGCCTAGGGGTAACATTTGAATAGTGAGGGATGACGCGACGATGTGTGTTTTAAGTTAAAACTTGCAAGTTATAAGTATGAAACTTGGCGCGAGGCATGTGCACTTGTAGATGAGAAAATTAATTAGATGAACTGGCTCATTATTAGGGTTCCTCTTTGAAATAGGATTTTTTAGTACGTTTCTTGGTGTAGTAAGGTTGATTCCGAAAGTGAATAAAAAGCGTTAGGTCCAGTAATAGAGTTCTGTGAGACAAACATAAGTGGTAAAATCTTCGTATAAGACTATGGATCCCAGAGTTGCCAGTCCTACATCATATTAGCGCAAGAGCAATATATCGATATTCGATAATTTCGATGCCGGGATCCAAGACAGTTGTATCGTTTCTTCGGGACTCGTCGAGCTTCATTGCCTCGGCGCTCTTCTGGCGGTCTCCACTGTTGATTCTGGCTTTCAGAAGTTGCAGTGGTCAGGAATAGTGTGGCGGGCTTGTCCCAATAAAAAACAAAATCTCGATATTAAGGTATGCGTACTTTCTAGCTTCAATGCATGGCCTTTTTTCCGTAACCAGATTTAAAAGGTACCATAACTTCAAATAAAGTCATTACTACAATAACACAAGGAAAGTATCTGGCAATAACAAATAATAAAAACCAGTCATATCACTTGAACGTAATCCTGAACTATAATATCTGCAACAGGGTGTTTCCCAAAACCAAGCTTAAATTTTATTTGCCCACATCTTTACAGAACGTAAAATGTTTGTAGCAAGGAAAAATTGTTACTGATATTTTTCAATAACTTGCTTTTAGAAAATAGAAAAGCTAATCCAATAAAACAATAAAGAAAATCATTCCATTTTTGTGCAGGGAAATAGTTCCCATTTCCATTAAAAAAACCACGCGCTTTCCCGCCAAAAACCCGCCATTTTCACAGACACAACATTTTCACATTCGCGCTAAAAAATAAAGCAAGCAGCACCCATATTCACAGCCTATCATTATTTGAACATAAATCTCATACAAAAACACCATTGGCCACCGTCCAACGGCTATGGCAGAATTAATTACTGCGCCGAGGTACCAACAGATGGCGCTACCCACCAGGTGTGCTCTGTATATCATAGACAGTCTACACGACCTATGAAATTCAAATTGTACAGGGTATAAATTTTAAACTGTTTTTGGATAAGGCTCTTAACTACTGAAGTGTTTTTGATTTTGCTTTGTGTGTAGTACGGATTGTATTTGGTGATACTTTGCGTTGCTATCTGGGGAGGTTCTTTTTTATATCATTGGATGGCAAACAAGCCGACGGCCCACGTGGGGTTAAGTGGCCACCGCTGCCTGTAGACATTTGCAATACCTACTGGTTCTACATAAGCAACATTTTTCAAGAATAGAATTTATAATATTTCTACATAGTATCAAACAAAGTCGCTTCCCATCGTCTGTACGCTTAGATCTTTAAAACTACGCAACGGATTTTAATGCGGTTTTGTATGGTTTTCATCAATAGATAAAGTGATTCGAGACGAAGGTTTATACGTAAAGAATATCACGCTACGACTAACGGACGCAGAGAGCAGTAACCAAAGACGTACTTGAACGCGGGTAACACCGCGGGATATACTATAAAGCAAGTAAATCACACACGTACATTAATAGTTTTTTTTTGGTTCAGGATGGGAAATCATCAAATGACTTCCCCCGCCCTGGGCGGGACGGGAGGGAGTGTCAGACTATTACTGACTAAAACCCACCCATGTTCCTTCTTGTGCCCTTTGGGTTCCGCGAGTGCGGTATGTCTTACGAACAACCCGCAGCCCCGGTAGGCATCGGCCCTGAGTGGCCCCTCCACTTACTGACATCTCTTTGAGGCGCGCGTACAACACGAATGCGCCGTCGACATGACCTGTCCTTATACAAAGTACGGAGCTACCCATTGATCACCGTCTACAGGCCCGCGTCTGCGGTGGCCGGGAGTCGTCTCGCGGGTCCCGACGCCCGGAGCGTCTACCGCCGCGGCTGGGACGGGAGACTCTTCACCTCAACCGTCCCGCCACCTGCTTTTCTAGCATAACTGCTTCGCAGAAGGTACATTAATATAGATTCCGATATATTAGTAGGTACGTCCAGTCACAAACAAATAATTACTAAATCAATTTATTTATAACTTCGATCGATATTTTAATCAGAACCACCGGACAGAGTGCGCATCAACCGGGCAATCTGTTAAATGACAGTTATCTCCATGATTGATTGCATTTGCATGTAAAAAACGTGGACAAAATCTATCAAAGCCTCTCTATGCAGGGTGACAGTTTTTAGAGTGTGTATGTTTGTGGCGATTAGTAGGACTGTCCTGAGTGAAAAAGAGTTGTTAAGAGAGAGAGAGAGAGAAAGAGAGAGAGATGTTTGAGTGGGTACAGTCGTTGATGATAGAAAATTGGTTCCGAGTTTGACGAACTATAAGAGTATACAATTTATTTAGCCTTCTTAGGATTGTTTAATTTGTACATGGTGTGTAAATTTTTTTGCCTCGACTTTTCTATCCCACTATTGAGCAAAATTCGGTCCCTCAATTACAACACTCTCTATTTATGTTGTAATTTCTGAAGAATATTTTATCTATATCTTTATGTCTTCAATGTTACGCCCATTTTTCTTTGATCTTACTCATTTTATCACTCCACAAATATAACATTTACATTATTTATACATTACCCAAAAAGCTTATCCTTTTCCAGTCCACAAAATGTAATATAAAAACTGTCATAAAATGGATTCGAGTATTTTTATTATGATGCAAAAAATCTCTGTCCTTAAAATTTTACAGTACTCATGGTGACCTAACGCACTCACTCTCGATCGACGAATATAACGTGAGCTCTCAAGTCTCTAACATTTTTATGTTGCGAGTGTATTTGTTGAAAATTTATGTGTTGTGTGGGGTCAAGTTATGTTGGTCGTGTAGCTAATAAAAATGTATACGCATGCCATTGTAACAGCGTCGTATTTTATGCATTATCTATTGATTACGGGCAGTTAACTTTTATTTTGTTTGTTTTAGGGGACGGGACAAACGGAGTTACACTTTTGAATGATGGATATCATCAGTTTTCGCTTGAAAATTGATGTTGTAGAAAAGATTTGGCTAAAATGATAGTGAGAGGCTGTAGATTATCTGCGGGTTGTTCGTAAGAGATACCGCGCCCCCGGAACGCAAAGGGCACAAGAAGGAACATGGGTGGGTTTTATTCTGTAAAAGTCTGACACTCCCTCCCGCCCCGCCCAGGGCGGGAGACGTTATTTGATGATTTCCCACCTCCCAAAAAAAAAAGGCTGTAGATTATGTGCCGATCAGAAATGAACTGAAAGGTAAAATTACCCATTATTACATTATAAAGGTTGTATGTGAGTGTAAAAAGATACTTAGTTACATGTTCTTTCCATCATAGTGATCAGACAACTCCGGGCTATCGCAGACGCGGGCCTGTGGACGGTGAGCAATGGGTAGCTCACCGTCCGTACGTTACATAACGACAGGCCGTTAGCCTAGTGGCGTTAAGCGCGACTGCTACGCTAGAGGTCTTGGGTTCGATCACCAGGTCGAGCAAAAGGTGTTATTGGGTTTTTCTATGAAATTCTCAGTAGCAGCTCGGAGTTAGGACTTATGCCCGGTCGAAGGCAATAGGCTCGCCCCCTATAACATGGGACCTAAAAACATACCGGCGAACTGGGAGTGTACATTGGTACACCTCTGCCTAACCCTTCGGGGCCTACAGGCGTGATGGTATGTATATGTAGGAACAGACTACACCAGATAACCATTCACACTATTTTCAAAAAAAACATCTCTTCACGACCGCTATCGTCGAGACATGAAGCTGCAGAAACGCATCAGACATTCCCACGACGACATTACAATCCATAAAGATTTTTTATTGCCCCAAGGAGGAGATGCCAACAATCTGCGAGATTGGATTCCATTCAAAACCGCTCGTTTGCCTACACTTATGGGGTCGGCAGTAATGTTATGTAATTTTATTGAGCCAGAGGTTACGGAGGAGCGCTGTTGAAAATCTGGCTTAGCGTGTGGGAAAGATAATTGAGAAATGTCTAAGTTCAACATTAAACATTTATTTTTTCTAAAACTTTGCCTTCACTAGGAATTGCTCCCTCACCAGGTCTGGTTGTTTGTGTATATATTATATATTTGTAAACGCACACGCGATACAGGAGAAAGTCTTAGTGCAGGGTAACGTTTTTCTTGAAAAGTCGAATTTCACTATGATGGCATTTTTATTTTCAACGAGCTGCTTCCAACGACTTCGTTTGCTTGGAAGTCAAGCATACCATAAAGACTAAACAATCGTATGGATTTATATCAGTAAACGATTTTTTGCAATTTGTCCAGTACTTCCAGACATTACCTCTAACAAACAAATTTTACTTCTTATATAAGTAGGTATAAATAGTGTAATCTTTATTGTCTTAAATAAATGATTATATTTATTTATTATTATAGTATAACTGCTTAAGCGCTACTGCTACGCTCGAGATCTTGGGTTCAATTCCCAGGTCGAGCAGTCTTATTGCATTTTTTTCTATGAAATTCTCGGTAACAGCTCGGAGTTAGGATTTGTGCCCGGTTAATGGCAACAGGCTGGCCCCCTATTACATGAGACGTAAAAATACCGGCGGACTGTGGGTGTACATTGGTACACCTCTGCCTAACCCTTCGGAGAATACAGGCGTGATGATAGTATGTTATTATAGTATAGCTTAAACTTTATTCAGAGTTAAACTATCAAAGTAACTCCCAAAAAACCGTAACAACAAATCCATGAGAATGATGTAGAAACAAACGAGGATCTTGATAGCTATCTTTATTGCGATCCGTGGCACCAGGCCAAGGGAACACCAAACTTCTGGACAAGCGAGAGGTTGCATGCCAAGCTAGAAGTTTTGCTTCGCTGTAATCTGGCTCGTAGAGTAATGTGTGCTCAGAACATTAATGGTTTCGGTATTTCAATTAATTGAGCTTACTCTGCTTACATAATTATGTATTGTTCCTTTTGTTTTTAACCGACTTGTGGTGAAATAAGGTTGAAAATTGCATAGCCGATATAACATTGTGATTTACATACATACATACATTATATAAATTCACGCCTTTTCCCCATGGGGGTAGGCAGTAACCACAGAACGCCACCTATTACGATCCTTACATACTCTTTTCGGCTCGTCCACGTTCGTTCATCTGGTGATACAAGCACGCCGGTTACGAGTACCGTGCAATTGACCTTTCTGAAGAATCTCACCAATATTGTATTTTATTCTTCTATAATCTATAAAAAAAGAAATATGAAGACAGAAATTGAGGTACCTTGATACGTAGTCTAATTTACACAGTCTTAGTTTATTTTATTATGTAATTAGGCGTTTTAATTCATTATCAATGACTAAAAGAAAAGAATGTTGTAAAGAATGTTGTGAGTGCTAGTGTGTGCTGTGGTAGTAATTTCTTTAAATGGCTCTTTTTAGTATGTTACGTCAATAGGGTCAATTATCTATACTAATATAATACGTACAAGCTGATGAAGAAATGGATCTCGAAATTTCGGATTTTTAAATTCCTGGCGTCGAATTAAAAAAAAAAATTGTACAATAATAATAACCAGATTCATGAAGAATAGTATAAGGCTATATTACTTCACGCTCGATACACCGGGACGGAGCAGAAACCAAAGACGTGGTAAACAATGAATTTCCATTAAAATCTAAGCTGACCACATTATTGTTGGTTTTTTAAAGACTTTTCACTCATCAAAGACTTTTTAAATGATAAAAATGTATAATAAACCATTTAGTTTAAATTACACGTATACCTACATAACTTTTTAATTATAATTACACAGAATCATGCAAATATTCAACTGTCTAGCTTTAATTATTTGCAATTTACTATTTATTCTGTATTTACTAAATAAAGTATATACTATATTCACTAGATAAAGTCGTGGTGGCCTAGTGGTTAAGGCGTCCACCTCTCATGCATGATGTACTTAGCGGGTTCGACACCTAGCCAACCAATATGACTTTTTCAATTCATATATATTTCTAAGTTTATCTTGGACATCTCTGACAGCGCGGCAGCGGTGAAGGAAAACATAGTGAAGTAACCTGGACTTATAATGAATATAAGCCTGAAATCGCCCATCCGCTTTGAGCGAGCGTGGTGATCAATGCTTGCGTCTTCTCTGTATGCGAAGAGGCTTTTGCCCTGCAGTGGGACAATAATAGGCTGGTTTTATTTTAATTTTTTACTAGTTTGGTAGAATGTAGCGGAAACAGTTATGTACCGTCTTATACTTGTATCTACATTGTTGGAAAATAAACAAATCTGAATTTGGATCTATGTTGCAAGCCTAAAAAGTATTAAAATTAATTTTAGCAATGCCCTGAACATTGAATATTTTTGCCTGTATTCCAAAAAACTTGACTTTAGGTACCTACTTATTAAACTTTCAATATCAAGCAAACACAACTAACAGATAAACAACTACATTGGCAAATATTAGACTAAAAATCTACATTTACAAAAAGAAAAACAGATAAAAAAAACTCAACCAAATGTAATTTATTCCGATTTCTTTATCAAAATACAGTTTTCCTTGGAGTCATGGGCACTATTTTTTTTCTTTGACGACGTATTCGATTCGCATGCTTTAGTTTCGCTGGTGAGGTTCTCGGGCACCACAACCTTGGCAGGAGCACGGCCTCTGACATCGAGAACGACGAAGATTATAAACATTACCAGTACCAGAAGATAAACGACCCGATGATTTTCTTCAAGCTGAGCCACTACATATGATGCAGGATTCATGATTACGAAATTTTGTCCTATTTATTATCATTAGAAATTTTGCTACCTGGTTTTATTGTCCTACCCAGAAATCGGTGAAATGTAGGTTATTATCCAAAGTTATGCGAACGTCATGATACTGACAGAAATAATTCAAAATAGGTTTTTTTATATTTTTACGCTACGTTTGAGGTTGGAAACTTTTTGGAAATCTTATCTAGTATTAGTTTTTAATTTAAGAACTCGCTCCTATAAAGTATTTCAACGACGAGGTTTGTTGCTTGTCTCTGGTTCGGTTTGTTCACAATGTTTCAATTTGCTTAAGTACATAGATGCCACTATGAGCAATTTTAACGAAACACTTATCGCTCCTTTCTACTTTGAAAAAATTCTAAATAAAAATTAGAAAAATCATCAATGACCACCAACTGCCTCGGTAGCCTAGCGGTCTTAAGCGCGACTGCTACGCTAGAGATCTTGGGTTCGATTCCCAGGTCGAGCAAAAAGTGTTATTGGGTTTTTCTATGAAATTCTCAGTAGCAGCTCGGAGTTAGGATTTGTGCCCGGTTAATGGTAATAGGCTCGCCCCCTATTACATGGGACCTAAATATACCGGCGAACTGTGGGTGTACAATGTTACACCTCTGCCTAACCCTTCGGGGAATACAGGCGTGATGGTATATTTTTTTTTTATACCACCATGAAGTGACGGCATTGACAACCTCCAAGCAAAACCTAATAGATACGGAAATGAAGAGCAAAGGCAGGAAAAAATTTAACCAGAATTTTGCAAAAAAATAATTGAAAAGAGTGTCCGTGTGTCTTGCTCGTTCATCTCCATAGCGACATACCTACGTTTTGGAATGAGCAACTAGCTTCGACTTTCTGACTAACTGACAATTCAAAAGTCTGTATGCTTCGGATTTTGAGTTTAAAACAGCTGGCCAATTACAGCCGACATTTGGTCTTTTGAGCCGGATTCCACTATAGGCTTAATGTTTTTGATATCTGATCCCTTTTGAACTTAAAAATTGTGTTTTCTTTGTTATGTTGTATTGTAGCATTTTCCAAGAGTGCAGGTTCGTCTGATGACCAACAGCTTTTGAAAAATAATTTTAATTTTGCCAATTACAGTACTACCCAAATTCGACCCCTTCTCACACGGCACTACATAGAACTAAATTGGCTTTAGTGCCAACATTAATAAATGAATAAAGCCATCATGGACGATGTGCAACACGCTAAAATCTGCAGTGTGTCTGAGACGGCGCATTATCGGAAACCGATTTGTATAATTAAACAGCTGATCGGTTTCCTCCGTTGTTAGAGTACCTACTCAACGTGATGGATTTTGTCTCGTCTATTTATAAGAAATTTGGAAAAATCAAACATCATTATTTTGATATCTAGGGGAGGCCTTTTTCCAGTTTTGGACGTCATTTAGCGACATCACTGTCATTGGTAAAGAAAATCCTCCTAGGAAAAGAGTTTGAAATCGCCAATGAGTTTTGAGCAAGTGTGGTGATCAATGCTCGCGCTTGTGGCTTCTCTGTATAAAAATAGGCCTTTTGTCCTTATTTAGAAAATAACAAAAAAATATTTCCAATATTCCAATTATATTTACAAGATTAGATATTATGTACAAGAACAGTACACATCCAAAACGTATGCTTAGAATATATAACAAACTTTCATCATTTTTATAATTA
Organism: Caradrina kadenii; assembly: GCA_947462355.1. Taxonomy (NCBI): domain Eukaryota; kingdom Metazoa; phylum Arthropoda; class Insecta; order Lepidoptera; family Noctuidae; genus Caradrina; species Caradrina kadenii. Next base: position 2,202,360 of record OX381678.1, on the reverse strand, counting down.
TTTCGAAAAATAGTAGAAATTTTGACCTGGGTCTATTTGTTTTGGCAGAACTAAATCCGATTGTGTACTCGTACTAACTCATTGCCTATATGGCTTGGTACCCCGATTAGAACCGTCCAGAGATTTCTTCCCACCATAAACCAAGATGATAGTACAAATTCACGGGTACCACATAGAAGTCGATTTATTCACAGAATCGGTGCAATTAATTCAATTTACTGTCTCCTATCGCATTTGCATGTCTGGAGTGCAATAAGTTTTGGTGCAGATACCACGGTCTCTGTTTGAATTCAATTGAAATGTTCAAGGAATTTTCTTTGATATTATAATAATAGTTTTCCGATGCTATTGGACAAGTAATTGAATTTTGTGGTGATTTTGGCGATATCTATAGGTGATAAAGCTGAAGAGTTTGTTTGTGTTTTGTTCGCTCGCTGTAATCTCTGGAACTACTGATCCGATTCTGAATTTTCTTTCGCTAATAGAAAGCTACGTTATCCCTGAGTGTTATAAGCTATATTTTTTAACGAAAAAGTAAGAGACCCAAAAGAAAATTCACGCTGACGAAGTCGCAGGTGAGAGCTAGTTTGAAGGGTTCTCTGATAATGTGGTGTCTGTACACCGGTATTTTGTCATCTATGGTGACAATGTGAGTCAGTAAAATCTCAGAGACTAGATTGACAGTTTCATGCGTCAAACATACAAATAATATGCTTTCGGCACATAAACATAAAGGACACTAATTTCAAGTTGGACACAAAACTGTCGAATCAGTCTCTAAGATTATTAGATGCCCTTTAGAAGTTAATAAAGATTAAATATAAACTCATAGGTACCTACCTACTTCATGATTCTCCCTAATGATAGACAAAGTAGAGACTGGTTGGGCTTCGTAAATACGTATTGAAAACTTAAGTGATTCTAAATGGCGCAGGACATTGTTTTTTCTCAGTTATAAAAAAAATTACTGCTCCATACATTTTGACCGCGTAGATGTTATATTTCTGCACAATTTTCAGGCAATTGACGAAATGACAAATTGAATTGACGGCACGTTTGGCGCAGTGGCTGGGCGATTGGCTGCTGCGCTGCGTGTCGCGGGTTCGATTCCCGCACGGAACAAATATTTGTATGGCCTACAGATAGTTGTTTCGGGTCTGGCTGTTTGTGTATGTGAGTTTATATGTTTGTAAACGCACGCACGACACAGGAGAAATTCCTAGTGTGGGGCAACGGTTTAAAAAAAAAAAAAATGCAAAATAAGGACATAAAGTTTCTGAGCTTAAAGGTAAAAAACTTCTACTATTTTTCATTTCAATCAAAACACAACTTGGTAAAGACAAACTTCTAAAGCCATAATCAAAAAAGCATCCCCAAAATCTTCTAAGTCAATCTCAGGAAGATATCGCGAAGGCTTTCAAAAACAATTTAGTGTCGCCTAAAGACGCATTATGGTGCATCAGTCCAATTACATGTGAGCTGCCCCCGATTAGGGGATGAGGGGGAATATGGATCGTAGGTACTTACCTACTTCGATGAAGGTACCTACTTAGTTAATAAAAATATTTTGTTCAATATTAACTTTGATGTGAGGAGGGAGGCGTTTTTGAAGTATACAATTTTTTTTATTAATTGTGGAAGCTTGGGTGTTGTTTTCTTTTTTAATAGTGTTAAAAGCAATTTATGAGACATTTAAAATGAGAATGAAGCTACTTAAATTGATTTTGTCTATTAAAACTCGATAGGTATGTACTACGCTTGGCCCGTTCAGGGTCCGAGACTCACAATGCAGTATAAAATATTAGGTGGATACCTAACTTAGCTACCGTTTTGGCTTTTTCACTAATAATGTAATTGGGGGCGCACCTATTGCCATTAACCGGACACATATCCTAACTCCGAGCTGCTACTGAAAATTTCATAGAAAAACCCAATAACACTTTTTGCTCGACCTGGGAATCGAACCCAAGACCTCTAGCGTAGCAGTCGCGCTTAGGACCACTAGGCTACCGAGGCAGGTACTATTAGTATCTAGATTATAGATTAACTAATAAATCCTTGATCGTCCAACTGTGTAATTTCTGGAGTTAGCAGTCAGCAAATATCGACGTATCATTTAACTTCAAAGTTATGCCCCCCCTTAGCATAAAAACGCTCTCAAAAACAAAATTGCATAAACACCAAAACACGACCAAACGTGAACTTTGATAAGAATTTGACAAGGGTCAGTCAGACCCTTTACTGTACTTGGAATTGAATGCTTCCCAACTTTGCCAAGTTTCGTGGGCAAAGTATGCGCAGGAAGATTGTTGAAGTTGTATTGGACATTAAAGTTGTGAAAAGGAAACATGTTGGTTATGGTGAATTTGTTTACACTTAGAAAGCAAAATTACAAATCAATTTAAGAGAACTGGAACATGCGACCAAGACTTGCATTTTTAGGTTAAGTCTGGCAAAATGAACTTTATCCCATTTTTCAAAATTTTACATTTGTGTAACACAAGTTAATATTAAATCTAAGTGGGTATTTCTAAGCACGAATTTGGAACGTAAATTGAATATCTACATTGACCTACCTATAACAAATTGTTACCTACACATTTGGTGTGATATTGAATTATGAAAACGAAGTTATTTTATTTTGGAGAGATTATGGGTTGTCTCGTTTTCGCAAAACTAACCTTTATATACAGAAAATATAAACGTTGCTCCATACCTACTAGATTTTTTTCTGTGTCTTGGATGCGTTTACAAACATAAAACCCACATACACCAACAAAAAACATTATTGTTTAGGCAAGAAATACATAAATTTTCTTAATCTATCAAATCATTTTTTTTAAAGAATACTAGAAACAGCGCCACCTACCTTGTCGCCGTCGAACTTCTCAGTCGGCTCATCGTAGATTCGCGCTTCGCGTTTCTCTCGTGAGCCACGACGCGTCAACAGAGGAGTTTGCGGCGGCGACGCTAGCGCCAAACTGTTTCTAGCGCTCCCTGGTGGCGACTTTATGAACTCAATCTTCCCACCTTCCACGCAAATATTGGGTGTTAGCGGATACATAGGCGACATAGCAACGTTCGTATTCGCCAAATGATTGTAATGATTTTCTTCTAAAGGGAGGTTCTTCGGTTTATTTTTCTTGCGATACGTGGAGTCGTATGCTAATACTTGCGTCTTCTCTTCCGGGTGTACCTGGCGTACTTTCCCGGGTGGTCGGTCAGGTGGCTCTGGGGAGACGTTGCCGTCTGTCCCCGGACTTTCATCCCTTTCATTATTTGATATTCTGAAACAATTAAAAAGAAATCGTTAATATTTTGAACGAAAAATAATGCAATAATTATAAAATTATAATAAAAGGCGTTCATGTTAACATTTTGAAAAATGCGCCAAATGTTTGTGTTCGTCAAGAAATGTTTCGCTGTTCAAACATTACTAACTTCGACATTAGTACCATTGCCGTTTACTAGATGGCGCTGTTGCACGGATAATTTATACGATTTCTAAAAATCGGAAAAATATCTAAAAATAATCAATATTTTTGTTAAATATTTCGTGGGTCGATTCGTGAGATATATACACACTTTTTGACATAAAATTTTTCAACAATTTATAAAAAATAAAGAAGTTATAACTAAAATTCCTACATCGCGCAAGCAAAATGTTCATCGCGGAAAGTATGAGGCGCTTGGTTTAAATCGGTCCGTTGGAAGTGTGTTCTTTAGTGTGATGTTACAACTGTATATAGATCACTAGCTCTCGTTAGAAGGTCTACAGCACGTGACGTCACGCGCTCGTTGCCAGGCAACGCTCCTTGTAATGTGCGCTGCGGACGCTCGCCCGCGCGGCTGCGACGGCTTAGTGGCGCATATTCCTTGGGCTGCCTTCCTGCACCTTACGCGGTTTTAGTTAACTCGTTAGCTTAGCTCCGGTTAAATTGAGCACTTCCATACTGTGGCGGCGAGAACACTCGATTGCCAGTTTTTTGCATTGAAAGATTTTGGTTTTTAGTTTAATTTTAACCTTATTTCACCGAATTTTATAATGTACATTAGCAGAAAAATGTGCTATTTTTGGTACTCCCTTTTTTCGAGAGTTTAATGTCGGTGGAAAATAGTATCGTGATGCCAGGGAGCATAAAATCCCTACATTATCTACCTACTTATTTAAAATAAGCCGTTACTAAGGGATTAACCAAGACAACCATAGTAACAGGAAAACGTCATAAAATCAGTTAAACAAAGGGTTACCACTAGTTATCAGATCACAATGATATTTCTTATCAGTCAGACTTATGTCTAAGGGGCGCTACGAAGGTAGTGATGTCTCTACCCAGTAGCTGTAGGTACTTTTTGTTGACGCTTGACTTAGGGCCGCTAGCAAGAGTTCGAAATCCCACGGTACAATAATAAGGCATTACATTTAGGTTTCGCCTAATCTTAGAGAAAACAGGCACTTCACCTTTCCTTTTTTATTTGCAATTACCTATTTAAATACTTAAAAAGCCCAACTAACAATCTTTTGATAATTAAAATTAATTAAGTATCGATATGCTTTGGGTAATTACCATCCCACTTAATCATATTTTATTTTATATGGATGGGGAATCATCAAATGATTGCCCCTGTCCTGGGCGGGGCCGGAGAGAATGTCAGACTTTTATTGACTAAAACCCATCTATATTCCTTCTTTTGCCCTTTGCGTTCCGGGGGCGCGGTATCCCCGGCCTAGAACATCTGCGCGCCATTCGTTCAGGCTCGCGAAGACCAGCGCCTCCAGATCCCATGACGGCAATCCGGCAAGGACGCTCGCCGCCTCTCCGGAGATCGTGCGGTATCCTCGGATGACCGTACTTAATCATATTAACGGCCATTTAAAAAAATAAGAATAAGTAGATTATGTGCCTACTTACATACTTTTTAAGAACATTTTTCTTATCAAATATTACAGGACATATTTTCTACCTACTTAAAAACCAAATCCGGTTAGCTATTACCTTGTAATTAAAGTGTTAGTATAAACAACATTTACCAAGATTAAGCCGCCGTAAGCCGCGTGCTGTCGTCTTGGCTAACTTCATTACGAGGGGCTTAACATCCTGCTTAGTATATTAAACTAAGTTTGAAGAAAGGTGGTACCTTCTGACAGTTTTGAGGGTATTTCGAGTTATCTTTGTCGTTCTTGTGGCGTCTTGGGGGAGCCTAGCTGTGTAGACACCTTTAGCTGAACGTGTGAGCGATCTTTTTTGTTAAGTTTGACATGTCTGTGTGTGTGTGTCTGTCTGTGGCATCATAGCTCCCGAACGCATGAACCGATTTTGATTTAGTTTTTTTTGTTTGAATGGTGAATTAGTCGGCAGTGTTTTTAGCTATGTTACATGGAAATCGGTTTCTGCGGTTTCAAAGTTATCAGCTCTTTTGTTATCTGAGGAAGGGATTTTAAGTTTTTGTCGGGGGTTACTTAAAATTTTTAATTTTGTGGTTTTTTGTAAAAATCATCAAGACTTCAGACCACATAACTGGGTAGAGGTACTTACTGTAAGTAGATAGGTACTGTAGTTATACCTAATCAATCATTCATGTCATTTTACGCTGCCAAAACTCCAAAAGAATTGCAATATTAGTAGTCATCACTTCAATTAGCGTCAATCCAATGATTGCGTCATAATTATAGTTATTAGATGAGAGCTGGTTTGAAATAAATAATTTAATTATTAACTGGACACTAATAGGTGTGATTAATGGAAGTTCTGCTGGATCGTTAATTAAAATAGAAGTGATGGTTGTAGCTGTAGATATTTTATAGTTATCTGTATTAATAAAATAAAGGTTTGTCTTGTTGTTGGTTTGTTTAAATGCACTTATCTCTGGAACTACCAGTCTGATAGGAAAACTTATTTCTGTGTATGATAGCCAGATTCATGAGAAATAGTATAAGCCTTATATCATCACGCTACGACGCTTGGGAGTGGAGCAGTAACCAAAAACGTAACTTAGCGTAAAGTCGGGATCTATTTTTGAACGCTCTAATCTTTAAAACTCCTGGTCCAATTCTGAAAGTTCTTTAAGTAACAGGATGCTACGTTACTCCTGAGTGCTAGAAGGTTTTCTTTTTTTTCTTGTGGGGAAATCCTCATGGACTGCCTCCGCCCCGGGGAAGGCGGAGGGGTGTGTCGGACTCCTACCGACTAAAACCCCACGGTGTTCCTCCAACTACCATTGGCCGGGGCACGGGTATCCCTCTGGGCATTCTCACAAAATAGAGATCTGTAGAAAATTCACAATAGCCCAACCCACGGGCAAAAGCGAGTCAACAATTATAATTATGACATTTGAATTATTTGTTACGATAATCAATCATAGCTTGAATAGATTTAGGGGCTGCTATCTGATAGTCCAGTGGTTGAGGCATCTCTCATGCATGGTAGAAACCGGGTAAGTATAGTAACCGGCACGAGTCGTGAGCAAGTCGTCTGCAAGCGATCGCTCCGACAGACGGACCAACCGCGTGCAGCATCGGCGACCCAAAAACCCAGAAAGGAGCTTTACGTTTGTGCTCACGACTCCTGCCGGCTACTATAGCAATGTGACTTTTTATTCTGTCAAGCGGGGTGATAAATGCTCGTGCCTTTTCTTCATGAAAATAAGCCTTCATAATAAATGAAGTTATGAAGCTATATAATGCCTCGTTGGCCTAGTGGTCCTAAGCGCGACTGCTATGCCAGAGGTCTTAGGTTCTATTCCCAGGTCAAGCTAAAAGTGTTATTGGGTTTTTCTTTGAAATTCTCAGTAGCAGCTCGGAGTTAGGATTTGTGCCCGGTTAAAGGCAACAGGCTCGCCCCTATTACATGGGACCTAAAAACATACCGGCGAACTGTAGGTGTACATTGGTAAACCTCTGCCTAACCCTCTAGGGAATACAGGCGTAATGGTATGATATAATTCGGTAAATAAACGTAGTGTAGGCCCATAATCGTCCTAAAGTATCCTAAATCTCAATTATTAAAACTTTGAGACATTCTCATTCAAATTAAACACATTTTGAGCGTAAAATTAAGCCTAACAGCTCATCAGATGTCGTTTGTTTTTAGACAACTTCATTTAGTTCATTCTAAATACTTGAAAACGGGAAGGCAGAAAACGTCAATTTTAAAAAGAGTCTTAATTCTCCAAGCTGCTGAAGAAGTTTCAACCTTATCGCGTAGGTGTTAAGTGTATTTTGCTTCGATGTATGAGTGTCGTTAAAATGTAACCTGCACTGACCAATATTTTCGTCATTGGTTTGTTTATTTTATTTTAATGTGGTGTGTGACTATGTAATGTGTGGACTTGAGGCCTTTTTATCAAATTACTAGCCTAAAATTCCCGCGGATTTCGCTCACGCGTTTTTTTTTGGCCATCAAGCTTCGCGGGCATATACAGAACCACCCAACGGAACGCATAAAGAAAGAACTTCCAACATTCATTTCCATTTACACAATCTTATTGTTTGTTTTCCGGAAACCTGAAAAGGGGCCATTGTGCTTATATCTTAGTTATCATTATGAACCAGTTTAACTACGGAACCAACCCAGAAACCAGGAAAAAAAAATGCAAAAATCAGCTGGTCCATGCATCTACGTTTGTAGAGAAAATGTCAGAATGCAAGGTCGAAACAGCTGATATTATTTTCTGATTTAAAGATTTTTTGATAGAAAAAGCTTTACAATGCTGACTGTTAACAGACTTTGTATTCGTTCCTTAAATACATAGTTCTTACGTAACGCAATAACGTTCTAACGTTACGCTTCAGCAAAAACTAGATTAGCTTAGGTATCAGACTGAAAATGTAAATTTTATTGAGTACTTTCAGCTTAAACCAGACTAGGCTTTCTGCGTAGTCTGGTTATCTTGAATTTTATGGGATACTCTCTTTGTGTGGAATATTGAAAAAGCTTTTGTTTAAATAAGTACCTACTGGAATGGTTTTGGCTGCTTTAACGATGTTCAACTTCATTTTAATAGTTACCTAATTTTAGTCTTGGGCTACTGTTCCGCTCTCTTTGGTTGTAGCGTGATGTTATATAGCCTATAAGCTTCCTAGATAAATGAACTATAAGTACGCAAAAGGATTTCTTCAAATCGGAACCCTAGTTCCTAAGATTGGCGTGTTTAACAAAGAAACTTCAGTTTATAATATTAAGTATGGATCATAACATGCCATCACGCCTGTATTCCCCGAAGGGTTAGGCAAAGGCGTAGCAGTGTACAGTGTGTTGAATTTCGGTAGAAAACAGTGCTTACACGATCTCTGATGGTTCCAAAATCCCTACATTACATACCTATATTCTCTAGGTATGCTTTTGTTTCGGTTTCTAAGAGGATAATGAAATCCCTCTAATCTAGAAATGACTATACGACACATACCAAGGTAGGCCGTCAGAAAAAATGGCTGCCTTCCAAAAACTTTTAGTTACTTTTGACAATACAATACCATTTTTTTTTATAAACTGATGACGTCATTATATTTTTTTTGCCAGGTTCACATCCCTAGCGGTCTATCTATGCAGGTGACAGACAAAGTGAGGAACAGTGGCATCAAAGGGACGCCACATCGACTTTGTGCGTAGCATGACGTAATACTTCCTTTTTTATTTTCCTCGCATTGCTAATAGGTGGCGCTGTGAATGTTAGCGCCATTACTGTGAATGTTTTTTTTTGAACGGTTATTGTACAGGCTGGCGTGAACATGCTGTAGGCTGTTTGTATTTATTGTTTGTTTGCCGAATATTGGTATTAGTAGCAATACTTGGTGGAATGGGGTATCGTGGGGCTAACTTTTGCCATATATTCAGTAGATACGAGTACATGATTTAAGACCACCCAGTGTTAAAATTTAAAAAAATTGCTATTCCATACAAAAGTGTAACTAACCACGGTGTAATGTATGGAAAAGACGTTTTTTTCCGAACCAAGAACTGAATCAATCGTAAAAATTTGCTTGTTAAAATTATGTTCAATTCAATCAGCTCAGCCAATCTTAGTCCTCTTCCAAATACTAATACACCTAAGAACAAAATTAGGCTTAGACTGCATTGCGTACCTAAATATTTTGCACTAAGTACTAATTTGTTACATTTCAATAAATTAAAAGAGGATTTTCTTTTATTCAATTCATTCTGATTGAGACGGAGATTTCATTGAAAGACGTAAATATTATAAACTCAGCCAATCACAGTCCTCGGGCCTGTGGACGATGAGCAATGGGTAGCTCACCGTCCGTACGTTGCATGACGACAGGCCGTGTCGACGGCGCGTTCGTGTTCCACGCGCGCCTCAAAGAGATGTCAGCAAAGGAAGGGGCCACTGAGGGCCGATGCCTGCCGGGGCTGCGGGTTGTTCGTAGGAGATACAGCCAATCACAGTCCTGTCTCAAGATCTAATACACCTGGTTTCCTGTTCTGCATCCAACGTAATCCAGCAGTCTTTTGAATTGCTCTAACGAATGGTATGGTCCGGAAATTACAGTTCTGAGTCGTCGAGACAGCATCCGATTCGAATCCAGCATTCGAATATCATTCTTATGATGAGGAACCATGGGGTTGGCAATTGAGCTTTTAACGTTCGACGCAAAAACGATGGGGTGTTACAAGTTTGACGTGTCTATGTGTGTGTGTGTGTGTGTGTGTGTGTCTGTGGCATCGTAGCTCCCGAACGCCTGAACCGATTTTGATTTAGTTTTTTTTGTTTGAAAGGTGAATTAGTCGGGAGTGTTCTTAGCTGTGCTTGATGGAAATCGGTTCAGCAGTTTTAAAGTTATCAGCTCTTTTGTTAGCTGCGGTAGGGATTTGTCGGGGGTTACTTATTTTTTTTTAAATTTTGTGTGTGTTTAGTGTAAAGGTGAATAAAAATTCAATTTTTCTTATTATTTTTTGGTAAATTGGAGTTCCATATAGGGTTGTATCTACAGTAATTAAATAAATAGATCCAACACTAATCGTACCTATAAATAAGCAATTTAGACGATTTAGTTGAAATATTAACTGTAGATATTGCCATTTTTTGCCTAATTTTCATAAGGGTAAAGTCGTAACTTTTCCTTTATAATACACGCTTTGAAATGCTTTACACTTTAGCAAATCCGGTTTTCGGTGTCCGGATATCATATTCGGTTCGGTAGTCTCAATACAACCCTCTATAGCGTCGTTTTTAAAATGCCGAAACGAATGCGTCGACCCGCTTAAAAAAAAATTTGTATATTCGTTCAGATATTTGGATTAAACCATTAAAAGGTACTTTTGAACGTCATTTACAACAAAAAAAAAGATAAATAATGAATTTGCGATCCTAACGCATAAACGTCTCTCACTGTTCTCAATGTTCTACCACAGAATAAAAACTTGGTTTATTTGTTCTGTGGTTCTACGGACGCATGATTAGTCAACCACACAAGTGACAGATGAAAAAGTCGCCCACATCAAAGACACACCAAATTGTTTTTGTAACGGAAGTGACGTCACACTTCCTTCAACTCTGCGGTGTGCTAAATCACCAACTGTTGGTCCACATTTTGAAAGAAATACTAAAAGAGAATTTAAGTGCTTCCAAAATATCTCACAAGTACCTACTTATTTCCTTCATTACCCGACTGCCCAAGAAGTGGTAATGATTTGGGCGAATGACATCTATACTAATATAATAAAGCTGAGGAGTTTTTTATTTGTTTGTATGTAAAACGCGCTAATCTCTGAAACGAGTCAGTCGGATTAGACAAAAAAAATTGCGTATGATAGCCAGATTTATAACGTAACATACCATCACGCCTGTATTCCCCAGAGGGTTAGGCAGAGATGTACCAGTGTACACCCACAGTTCACTGGTATGTTTTTAGGTCCCATGTAATAGGGGGCGGTTAATGGCAATAAACTTATTGCCATTAACCGGCCACAAATCCTAACTCCGACCTGCCACTGAGAATTTTATAGGAAAACCCAATAACACTTTTTACTCGACCTGGAAATCAAACCTAAGACCTCTAGCGTAGCAGTCGCGCTAAGGACCACTAGGCTAACGAGCCAGTTTTTATACATACATGATAGATATGTGCCTAACCTTTATTTTTTCCATATCCCGAACCTTGTTTGTCACCGTTACCGCAAAGCTACTTAAAAATATAACGTTACGAACGACTTATTAACGCTCGTTAAACGATCCGCACTGAACCAGTCGGTAAACTTCTATAAATATACCCTGCAATCATCGGCCGTATGTCTGCCGGTACTACGTTGTGACGCCGTGAGGATAACGACGTAATAACGATAATCATTATCATTATGGATAAGCGACGCAGTTTACCGATGGACAGTTTTACTGGTAAAAATAAACGATGATTTATGGAGGTGGCTGGGTTCTTTTAGTTAGGGAATTTGGTGGTACTGGTGTAGCATAAATTAGTAGTGTATTGTTTTCAATCTATAATGCCTTGGAAGTTGGGTAGGCCGTTGGTGTGGGATGCAACATGCATTGTCACCCTTGCGCCATCCTATCTTCCTAGCACGACGTATTGTGCTGGGGCGGCTGCTACTGGTGCCGAAAACCTCAAACGGCGCAAATATAATAACCTTCGTGGAAGCTGTATGTTTGACCCGTTGGGGTTGAAACACTAGGGCCATGGAGTCCGAGCGCTCATATAGTTTTTCGGGACATTACCAAGCGACTGGTTGACTCTTCATGTGACCAAAGGGCTGGCCTTTTCTTGGGCCAAAGAATCGGCATTGCCATACAACGTGGCAATGCTGCCAGCCTTTTGGGCACTTGTCCCATTGACAGTGATGCGGATGAGTGTTTTTGATGCCCTATAAGCTTTTTTTCTGTTTTTTTGTTATATATTAACTGTACATACTCGTAGTTTGTAATCTAATTATTATGTAAGTAAGTTTTATGATTGAAATTAATAAACACATAACACATACCATTACGCCTGTATTCCCCGGAGGGTTAGGCAGACGTGTACCAATTTACACCCACAGTTCGCCGGTATGTTTTAGGTCCCATGTAATAGGGGGCGAGCCTACTGCCATTAACCAGGCACAAATCCTAACTCCGGGCTACTACTGAGAATTTCATAGAAAAACCCAATAACACTTTTTGCTCGACCCGGGAATCGAACCCAAGACCTCTAGCGTGGCAGTCGCACTTAGCACCACTAGGCTATCGAGGCAGTTAAGTGAAATTAATAAAATATAAGAGAATCTATAATAAATGATAGTCATATCAGCCCAATATTGTCCCACTGCAGAGCAAAGCAAAGGCCGCTTCTCATACGGAGAAGATACGAGCATTGGTCTCCACGCTTGCTTAACACGGATTGGCGATTTCAAACTAATAATAAACTAGCTTCTGCTCGCGACTTTGTCCGCGTGTCCTATTTCGCCCGCGTTAAGTTACGTCTTTGGTAACTGCTCCGCACCTATTGGTCGTAGCGTGATGTTATATAGCCTATAGCCTTGCTCGATAAACTGACTATTCAACACAAAAATATTTTTTAAATTCAAATCAGTAGTTTCTGAGATTAGCGCGTTTATCTAAACAAACAAACGCTTCAGCTTTATAATATTCATATAGATATGAGTCCAGATTTACTCACGATGTTTTCCTTCGCGGATGTCAGTGATGTACAAAAAAAACTTAGAAAGTACATATAAAATAGAAAAGTCATATTGATACGCTAGCTGCTGCCAGCGACTTCGTTCACGTGGTTTTTGCCACCCACATTAATTTGGGTCTTTGGTTACTGCTCCTCTCCCGTGTGTCGTAGCGTGATGTTATATACCCTATAGTCTTCCCCGATAAATGAACTATCCAACACAAAAAGAATTTTTCAATTCCAAATTCCAACCAGTAGTTCCTGAGATTACCACGTTCAACCAAACAAACAAACAAACTCTTCAGCTTTATAATATTTGTATAGATACTTGTCCGTTCTCGGTTGCGGACTCACAGCCTTGTGCATTGTTAAATTTCGGTGTAAAGTTCTTCCATAAAGTAACTTGAAAAAGAAACTAGATAGATACAGTGTAGTACTTAATACTATTTCCCTGACTGGCTTCTAAGAGTTTGCTATAGAATTTGCACTTAATATTTTACTCAATGCAGTTTTCCAATCTCTCGCTCTAATCAAAATACAAAAGAGCTCTCCAAGTGGTTATTACGCAAAACCACAAACAGTTACTTACGGGTTGACCTTACCATTGTGGACTCCCAAGGCGTGACCTGAGCGATTGCGTTGGGAAATACCTCACGCCTCTCATTTCTATAAAGCTGTATTTGCTGGATGTTTGGAAGATTTGTGTTACATTTTGAGTTATAATGAATTATTTTAGTTCTAAGTTTATCTTGGATATCACTAACAGCGGTGTAGAAAAACATCGTTAGGAAACATGGACTACTAGTTAATATAAGTCTGAATTCGCCAACGTGCCGTGGGCAAGTGTAGTGATCAATGCTTGTTCCTTCTCTGTATGAGAAGAGGTCTTTGTCTTACAGTGGAACAGTTATCTCGGTTAGTTGTTAGCTCGGAGTTAGGATTTGTGCCCGGTTAATGGCAATAGGCTCGCCCTTTATTACATGGGACCTAAATATACCGGCGAACTGTGGTTGTACATGGTTACACCTCTGCCTAACCCTTCGGGGAATACAGGCGTGATGGTATGGAACAGTTATATGCTGGTATTTTTATGATTATTTAACTCCGAATTGTCCAACGAACCACCAGGCAAACAGCGGTAACGAGCTCACGAAAACCAGACACTGAAATAACCTCAATTTTTCAACTTTCAGTACCAACATAACTTATAATAAATTGCTTCTCCAAGCGAAGGTTCTAGCGACGCAGTAGAAAAAACATAAATCAAAGAGAAAAACTCATTTACGAAGACCTTGGACTACTTCCACCCTGAAGCGTCCCTTTTCAAGCAGCGGTTAAAGCCAGCTGTGCTTTCCAGGTCTTATTATTTGAGAGTTTATCTTCGTTTGAATAGGGGTAGAAAAATAAATGAGTTCTAGGCTATTTTTAGTCTAGGAATGGAGCGTTTTAGGTACGCTTAAAATAATAGGTGTTTGCCAGAAAATGCTTTTGTAAAAGTATTTTTTTCCGGGTGATAACTTTTCGTTAATAACAATAATACTAGCCTAATATAATCATCCCATTGGATGGAAAGGTCTCTTCTCATACAGAGACGGCACGAGCATTGATCACCACGCTCGCTCAAAGCGCATTAGCGATTTCAGACTTCTATTAATTTTGAGTCCAGGTTTCCCCCCGATGTCAATGGTTCAAGATAAACTTAGAAAGTACAAAGGAATTGGAAATGTCACATTATTTGTAGCCCGATATCTAACCTCATTTATGAGAGGCTTTAACCACTAGGCCTTCACGACATAGTTTAGCATATTATAAAAAAATTACGTCATGTTTTTCTTTAATTTTTGGAAAGATTATGTGAAAGCAAACCTACTGAATACGAATGCTTATAAAAAGACTTCATCTTAACCTCAAATCCACAACAAACAAACGCACCTTTCATTTCTAACCACAAAGAAACTTTTTTTATACAAAATCTATACTAATATTATAAAGGTGAAGAGTTTGTTTGATTGAATACGCTAATCTCAGGAAATGCTAGTTCGAATTGGAAAATTCTGTGTTGTGTTGTGTGTCTTTTTGTGCTAGATAGTCCATTTATTGAGGAAGGCTATAGGCTAAATAAAATCACGCTACGACTCCTAGGTACGGAGCAGTAACCAAAGACGTAACCTAATGCGGGTGAAAAAACTACGCGGACGAAGTCGTGAGCAGAAACTAGTCTAATATAAAATTAGTTGCATGGTCACCGTATTTGTTTACTTTATATAAATGACTACAATTGCTATTATGTGGTCACAAAAGAATGTTAGTTTGTTTGATTGAGACATGAGACTTGACCCTTTGAGTGAATTGAAGTGATTTAGCTGTGAGGAAATTTGAACTTCATGCTAGTTACCGTGTGTTCATTTTGAAGTGGCTTTGGTGTTTGATTAACGCTCTTTTGATTGTCGAAATTGCATCAGAGGGACCAACAAGAAGTAAGTAATTTACATTCGATAGAATTTTAACTAAAAACCTATTTTAACTATTATATTATAAAAGGCTCGCCCCCTTTTACATGGGGCCTACACATACCGGCGAATTGTGGGTGGTACATTGGTACACCTCTGCCTAACCTTTCGGGGAATGCAGGTGTGATGGTATGTTGTTTAACTGTGAAAATTCTACTGATAGAAACCCTACTGAAGTTGCGGGACTTTCTGCTTGCGCAGCTTCTGCTTGCGACTTTGTCCGCGTAGTTTTTTCGACCTCGTTATAAGCTTAACGCCTTCCTCGATAAATGAACTATCCAACACAAAAACAATTTTTCAATTCCAACCAGTAGTTCCTGAGATTAGCGCGTTCAAACAAACAAACAAACTCTTCAGCTTTATAATATTAGTATAGATTTAATTATTATTTAATAAATCATAATTATTTATTATTGAAACTGGCCGCACCGTCTACGTAACTCGATCGTCCTTTGTTTTCCCTTCACATAATTGCCTCACTCGCACCAGCATCCAACATCAACCAGCGAGAGTTAACTGTATGTACTTATAACCCAATAAATCAGTATTATCCACCAATAAAGAGTAGTACCTCCTATACATTAGCTATACACATAATTGCTTTAAGTACAAGGGCACTTCCTGGATAGCCTAGGCTCCTAGTACACTGTGCCATAGAGTGAGAAATACGTATAGAAGCGACTTTTCTATTCGTCGGAATTTATTCGCGATGGGTAAACTCTAGGTCAAAGGTGACTTAGACATCAACAACGCACACCACAACAACAACAACACTCAACAAGAACAGCACCAGCAACAACAATTCAACAACTTTGGTGTAACCTGTGCTCGCTGAAGCCAAAAAGTACACTTGTGCCAAAAACATGACTTGGAGTTGCTAACATGAAGTTAAATACGAAATGTCAAAATGTACCTGTGTTAGCAACTAACTCGGAGTTATAAAATAACTGTGGATAATACATACGGAATTAAGCGATAGCTTAACACATTCAGTATTATCTATACAAATAAATAAAATTGAAGTGTCTGTTTGTAATTTCAAATTACAAGCTTTTCACTAAACGCATATGAAAGTATTTACGGTAGTAACAAAACAAATTTTTGTCTGTCTGTTTGTTCCAACCTATCTCCGAAACGGCCGAACCGATTTTGACGGGATTTTCAGATAGCTGATGATATAAGAAGTAACTAAGGTTATTTTTATTTTAAATTTTTGATTTACTTCAATTTAAAAAAAAAAGAGGTTTATATGCGAAACATTGTATAACAAAATTGAAACCAATAAAATAGTGAACGCGAACGAAACCGCGGGCAACAGCTAGTAATTAAATAAATATGAATGTTATGTATACTTTGTCAATATGCAAGGGTAACGTTTTAAAGAATTACTAAAAAAGTGTTTTGTTACTTTTGTCTATGATTCACACACATACCATTACGCTGGTATTCTCCGAAAAGTTAGGCAGACGTGTACCAATGTATACCCACAGTTCTATTTTGATTTATCCGTCTGTATCATTTAAATGCCCCGTACACTGAATAAGTTAGCAGGAAGATTCTCTTCTACACATTCTTAGTCTATGTCACGGCTCCTAGTCAGCTATAGGCTATGACTACCTGGACTAATCATTGGTACACACGAATGGCGCCGCGGGCCGCAACTAGTGTTGCTATAAATTCATTTTGAGGGCACACGCGATGAGGGCACAGATACTGTTATGATATAGCATTATATTTATTGGTGAAGATTATTGTTCAATTTTTTAGCATTTTGAGATAATCCTGACGATTTACCGGAAAAAAAATATTATATATATAATAATAATAGTTTTTCTATGAAATTCTCAGTAGTAGCTCGGAGTTTCGGAGAATTTGTGCCCGGTTAATGCTCGCCACTTATTAGTCCTAGCCCCTTGTTTAGGTCCGTTTACCTAAACATACCGGCGAACTGTGGGTGTACCTACGCTGGTACACCTCTGCCTAACCCTCCGGGGAATACAGGCGTGATGGCATATATAATTATGATATGGGCATTTGGCATTTTTTGCATGACTTCCGAAGCCTGTTTCCTATCTTTTTTAATGATTACTTTTAAAAGGGTTTTCTTGAAATCGACCTCTTCGTTATATGTAGGTTTTATAACCTACATATAACGAAGAGGTCGATTTCAAGAAACGTTTGGATTAAAACCGACCTCAGGAGTTATCTTCTGAGGTCAGTAATAACTTGGATCTAAAATTATGCATATTTGAATTACAAATTCCTATAGGAATATTCTCCTAAATGATTTTGGTCTTGGCGGCCAATCTCAATAGAGACTAGCTAAGTATCCAGGACATGTTATAGTGCACAAGTGTGTGCGCAAACACAGGTGCACTCAAGAGGGAGTGCACCTCCTCAAAGTTCGATGGGATGGCAATTCGACGCAACTGGGGAGGGATTTAAAATTGCGCGTGATTCACCAAGTCTGGGTAATTCAAAAAGAAAAAAATCTTGGTTTTCTCTCTTTCGTTCTAATAATGTTGCTACCCACAATGTTATTTTTAGTCCATAATAAAATTCAAACTAAAACAACTTATTTATCCGTAGTTATAATTTTATTCATACAAAATAACTAATAACCGATTAAGACAGACACGCGATTATTTTGATTGACAGTTTAGCGCGTAGCTGCGAGCGTTTGGTCCGTTTTTTTACGATTATCGATTTAAAACAACTCAATTCTAATCGATTTATTTTGTAAAATAGACCCATTAGGTAAAAGATTAATGGTGTGGTATTAATGCCTTAAATTATTGCATAATTTCAACTCGAATAATAAGTATGAAGTTAGGTCGCTAGTAATAAAATCATAGAATACAAAAATATTTATGATAGAGGGGACTACGTTTTTAGGATTTCCCTAAACATGATTTTTAAATTTACCTAAATAGAAGAAATCACACATACACACGTATCATCACGCCTGTGTTACCCGAAGGGTTAGGCAGAGGTGTAACAATGTACACCCACAGTTCGCCGGTATGTTTAGGTCCCTTGTAATAGGGGGCGAGCCTATTGCCCTTAACCGGGCACAAATCCAAACTCCGAGCTGCTACTGAGAATTTCATAGAAAAACCCAATAACACTTTTTGCTCGACCTGGGAATCGAACCCAAGACCTCTAGCGTACATAATTATAATAAGTTGATTAACCCATTTTCTTATGCATGAGATTACGGGTTCGATATCGGAGTCAGCACTATTGTTTTTCACATATAGAAGCAACAAGAATATTGTAACCAAGTTTTTGTAAAAACCAAATTGAAAGAAAAGAGTGTCCATGGAGTTTCTTGCTCGTTCTTCTCCATAGAGACCTACGCTTTGGAACGAGCAACTAGCTTCAACTTTTAAATGTAACTTCTTGACAATACAAAAATGCCCGTAAATGGTCCAATTGAAATAAATGCTTTGACTTTGTAACTGTTTAAATTAATTTATGTACTTTTTAAGTTTATCTTGGATAACACTGACAATGGTGAAGGAAAACATTGTGAGGAAACCTGGACGTAAAAAAATCTGAATGAAACATAACTTCAATATCATAAAGCTCTTTCTTCGTTTGATCGCGATAATCTCTAAAACTACTGGTTCGATTCTGAAAAACTGTAATTAGAAATCTATGTTATCACAGAGTGCATAAAAAATCAGATTCACTCAGACAAAATCGCGGCCAAAAGCTAGTAATAATATGAGACACGCCTCCTTCCGACGTTTTCTTCTTCATTGGCACCTGGAGGCGACATCCAGTGTCCAATCGACCAGAAATTTATAGCTCCTCAATCAGATAAAGGCGTGAAAGATGAATAATTCAGTCGAAATGAGCTTTCACTTATTAATTAACGAACAATTTCTGTTATCTCTTCCAATTATGATAAGGGATTATTAATCGAAGTTCAAAGGAACTTTCTCCATTTAAAACGAGTGAATTCACTTTATTTTAAAGTTCACTTGCGATAGGGTTCTGGTAATTATCTTTCAAGAAAACGAATTCATTTTCTCATCAAAAATGTTATCAGGTTAATTATCATCCTAAATTTAATAACTATTAGGTTGTAAGTCCTTTACTTTTGTCTTTTTATGCTATTTTTACATTACGTCTATTAAGCGAAAATAAATCATAAAGTCAAAGCATGTATATCAATAAAACCATTTACAGACAGGCACTTTTGAATTGTCAAGAAGTCGGTCAGTCAAATAAATTAAGCTAGCTGCTCGTTACAATACGTAGGTTACGTACGTGTACGGTAGGTTCGCTCTTTGGAGAAGAACGAATAAGACACTCCACGGTATATTATGTATAGGTAGGTCCCTACCTAAAGAATATCAAGGTATCTGCCTAAGTACCTTGATATTCTTTACGCACCCCTAATCTTCAGAACCCTTATTACGTTTTTCCATTATGAATTTCTCAATAGCAGTCCGGAGTTTGGAATCTGGTGGTGTGATTATACCCCGTGCTTCAAAGAACACCTTGGTTCTGCACCTGATCTTTCCCCGGTTGTGTCGGTTTCCGTCTCACCGGACTATGAGAAGCAGGGAAGAGGGAGTGCACCTGTGTTTGCGGACTCACTAGTGCACTATGATATCTTTTGCGTAACTGGCTAGTCTCCATTTTCTCCAAGGTAGAAACCGATCTGAAGAATATTATTAATCTTGTGCTTAAAGTACCTAATCAAAGTATTGGGCACAAGTGAGTCTTTAGTCTCAAACAAGACTAAATTATCAAAGTAATTACAAACTAAAAAGCACAAACGAATACTAGTTTAGACTAAAAATAAACCACTCAACTACCACATACAAACTAGTATCAACTTTCTTTCACTGCCCACACGATGTTAACAGCGCTCTGTTTAACCTATCTGCGAACTAATTGCGCGTGCGCCGGTCCAGTTCAATGCACTTACATGCAATTGAGGTGTACTGTATTTTTATACGACCATTAGGTACGATAATATTCAGTGGTCTCTGTTCTATTGATATTAATAAGTATGATATAATATGTAATAAGGTAGCTTTGTTTTTTAATGGCCCATATTATAGTATGAATTAATAGATTGGGTTCAAGTTGTAGATTTAGAGGTTAAATTAAAGTTAAAAGGTGGAAAAGATGATTAATTTTGATTTCAGAAACTACCATCATACCATCACGCCTGTATTCCCCGAAGGGTTAGGCAGAGGTGTAACAATGTACACCGACAGTTCGCCAAAATGTTTAGGTCCCATGTAATAGGGGGCGAGCCTATTGCCATTAACCGGGCACAAATCCTAACTCCGAGCTGCTACTGAGAATTTCATAGAAAAATCCAATAACACTTTTTGCTCGACCTGGGAATCGAACCCAAGACCTCTAGCGTCGCAGTCGCGCTTAGGACCACTAGGCCAACGAGGCAGTTTTTAGAGTTCAGTAATTAGTTTTATGAAAATTGTTATGGGAGTAGTAGTAACTAAAGAGTTCATACTAAAGAAAGACGGTTCAGATTTGTGATGGAGTAGTGATCAATGTTGTTGTAAATGTAATGTTGTTGTGATCAATGTTTATTCTGTAGGTTGGGTTGGCGGCTTGGGTCAGCTATAATAAATCATCATCAACATTATCGGTTCTTTTGGAAATCTATCTGGGGGAGGCCCATTGTCCAGCAGTTGAGGTCCTACGGCTGATATAATGAACCAATCCACCTTAAACTTTGTGCTTTTCCGTAGTTATCTATGCTAATATTATAAAGCTAAAGAGTTTGTTTGTTTGTTTGGTTGAACGCGCTAATCTCAGGAACTACTGGTTGGAATTAAAAAAATATTTTTGTGTTGCATAGTTCATTTGTCAAGGATGGCTATAGGCTATATAACATATCGCTACGGCACACGGCAGAGGAGCAGTAACCAAAGACCTAACTTTATGCGGGTAGAAAGAAGTACCACACAAACGAAGTTGCTCGCAGCAGCTAGTTTCTAATATTTTGCGCTGGTAACTTTTTAATTTTTCCTAATACGCTTTGGATGTTTTAACTGTTAATGTTGGATGGTAATGTAGCAAATAAATCATATTAATGTAATTATTGATAGATTGTGGGATGGTTTTGACAAACTAAGCTCGACTATGAGGTGAGAATTTCGCTGTTCAGTAGAATAACATGTTTAAAAGCGTCGTGTTTAACTGCCTCGGTAGCCTAGTGGTAATAAGCGCGACTGCTACGCTAGAGGTCTTTGGTTCGATTCCCAGGTCGAGCAAAAAGTGTTATTGGGTTTTTCTATGAAATTCTCAATAGCAGCTCGGAGTTAGGATTTGTGCCCGGTTAATGGCAATAGGCTCGCCCCCTATTACATGGGACCTAAACATACCGGCGAACTGTGGGTGTACATTGTTACACCTCTGCCTAACCCTTCGGGGAATACAGCCGTGATGGTATATTTTATATATTTTTAAAAGCGTACTGGTAGCTATTTTAATTCTAATAACATTAAAAAAACCAAACCACCACACACAGATCACAATCATTGCAATTCCCTAAATGGCATCACCCCAACAATTTTTCTCACGCCCCTAATCCAACACGGAAAGCTTCAACCGATTCGATTAAGACACGGCGACAACCCTGACCTACAGGGTTCACAGCTCCGTAAACGGCTGCGCAGGCGCAAGTCGCCGATCAAAGATAAAACAGACACGTCAGACTGTGTAACTGAACGGATGACAGACGATAGGCGATCTCGGTTGTGCTTAACAAGCAAATATGATTGGTTGGACTATTTTTACTTGACTGAACAGAAGATGATTGGGTCCAGAACGGGTCTTGATCTTGGCGATTACTGAGCCAATGTTTCTTGGAGATTCAATTGTTTTATTGGTGTGTCTGTTTCTTGTTGATTATTTAGAAAGAGTAAGGAGTTTCTTGCCCGTTCTACCCTACTACGTGCGTTTGCGTACTATCTTCTGGGCAACTAAATTCAGTTCTTTTTTTACTTGTGTAAGACCTTCAAAAGTGAGTTTTAATGGTATGATTGAAATAATTATTAGACTTTTATTAAAATTACGTTCTGCCCGCGTCAAAGTTGAAATATTATCCCACGGGAACGATGCATTTTTCCGGGATAAAAAGTAGCCTATGTGTTATTACAGACTATAATCTATCTATGTGCCAAATTTCATCCAGATCCGTTTAGCCGTTTAAGCGTGAAAGAGTAATAAACATCCATATATCCATGCATCCTCATAAACTTTCACATTTATAATATTAGTAGGATTAGTAGAATTGGATAGTAGGAAGTAGGATGTGATTGCTCAGTTTGAAGCATATTCTTTATAATGAGCAAAATTAAGTAGTATCCAATCAACTTTATTCTCTGCTTTTCCTCTTACTTTCTAAAGGTCTTGAAGATCTGAAGGAACTTCTACTAACTTTTAGGATTGATTACAATCCAATCTCAATCTCTTTTCGTCAAAAATACCTGACATTCGACATTGATTTTCGCTGACATGAGATTGCAGCTACATTTTGAACGTAGTTATTTAGTAGAATTCTTCTTTAGGAGGCTAACTGTTTCGTTTGCCTAGTGGTGTTAAACGCGACTGCTACGCCCGAGGTCTTGGGTTCGATTCCCAGGTCGAGCAAAGTGTTATTGGGTTTTTCTATGAAATTCTCAGTAGCAGCTCGGAGTTAGGATCTGTGCCCGGTTAATGGCAAGAGGCTCGGCCCCTATTACGTGTGACCTAAAACATACCAGCCTAACCCTTTGGGGAATACAGGCGTGATGGTATGTTATGTTCTTTAGAAGGATCATCTTAGCTTAGAACTTAAGAAGCTTAATTCTAGCGACAACTTTAAGTTTTTTAAGTAGGCAGAATTCTAATGTAGGCAAGTGGTTACTTATTCGTATATCATTTAAAAGATAGTGGGTTGCAAGAAGATAAAACAAATAACCAGTCGTTAAGTGGTTAAACATCATATAAAAAAGTATCTAGATTTTTTTTCCAGGAATGCGGCTTGTCGGCTCAGCTAGCTTAGCAGTTGAGACACTTACCTACGACTAGAACAAGTTAATTAAGTCATAATACAAGAAATTATCGTCTAATCGGTTGTGTACCTACCCTTAATAATAACTTCGAAGAGTTATAAGCAACTGCATCGATTAATATACAGTAATTTCGCATATACATTACGACAAAAGATAACGCATGAGAAGTATTCAAGTGGGTTCACAGATAGACATATAATATATATATATATTATATGGCTATAATAAATTATAGCTTTTTTGTTTTGGCTATAAACAATTTACGTTTGTATATAATAATGCTATTGATAATTGTAAAATGATTTAAATATTGTTATGTCATTCGCACAACAATTCTGACCAGGAATTATTTTATAGTTTAGTATTTCTCTGATTAAGTGTTATTTATTAGGAATACGGGACTGCCCCGCTGGTCTCGTGGTCGCAAGCGCGACTAATGAGCGTGGGGTCCCGGGTTCGATTCCCAGGTCGGGCAAAAAGAGTTAATGGGTTTTTCCATTAGGATTTGCTCAGTAGCAGCCCGGAGTTCGGAAGTTAGTGGTGTGACACACCCGTGCGTCGGAAAGCACGTAAAGCCGTTGGTCCCGGCGGTCATTCGTAGATCTTTGACAGTTGTTACGGATAGTCAGAAGCCTGACAACCAGTCTAACCAAGAGGTATCGTGTTGCCTAGTAACTGGGTTGTGGAGGTCAGATAGGCCGTAGCTGGGAAAAAGTAGCAGTAGATGATGAATTAGGAATATAAGATGTAAATAAATTCTATGAAAAATTGTCTTGTGGGTTGAAGAAATAGTAAACATAGTTTATTTTTTGATTGTTTAGTATACTAACAATAACAATGCAAGAACGACGATTCTTAGTCGAAGTCTGTGGTCTTAATCTACACTAATATTATAATAAGGTAAAGTTTGTGAGGTTGTAGAGCATTCTTTGGATCTACTAAACCGAATTTAAAAATTATTTTACCCATAGAAAAGCACGTTATTTGTGAGTGTCATAAGCTATATAACATAATCCTACGACACACGGGAGCGGAGCAGTAACGAAAGACGTTACTTAACACGGTTCAAAATATCCACGCGGACAAAGTCGCGGGCAAAAGCTAGTGTTCAGGTCAATCACCGAACAATAAGAAACACATGTCAGCGTAATTGCGACACCGCGCTATATGCATTGAATATTTTATGTGTCACCTGAGTAAAACAGTCAGTATGCTTTCGGAAGGCATATCGGGCGCGACTCAATCTCATCCTATTCACCTCATTAGATTTAATTGTTATCCCATTTATATTACTGAAATATATCAATCTTTACAATCTTCAATCTTAGTATATCTCAATCCAACCCTAACCCCGAACAGCTAGTAAAAATATAAAGGCGGTCTCTCACCGGGAGTTTAACAATTCAAGATAGAATTTGAAGCTCGAAACAGAACTGTTACATTAGTGGCTCGGGAGGTGAGGAAGCGTGTTTAGATCTCAGTTGCAACATAAAGAAACAGACTCAAATAACCAGGACACCACCAAAACTGGGAACTGCAATAAAGCACACGTGTTTACGGTAGCTACGTGAGATGTCAGCCAACAGAGTTACATTCCACATGAGTTGCATCTAAATTACGACGCAAGTGCTTATGCATTCCGAACTTGACGATTTGAGGGACCGTAACACGAACATTGGGTACAATAGTAGGCACCCGTTATGTCACCTTTAACAAAATGTTAAATGTTGTAACTGCCTCGTTGGCCTAGTGATCCTAAGCGCGACTGCTACGCTAGAGGTCTTGGGTTTGATTCCCAGGTCGAGCAAAAAGTCTTATTGGATTTTTCTATGAAATTCTCAGTAGCAGCTCGGAGTTAGAATTTGTGCCCGGTTAATGGCAATAGGCTCGCCCCCTATTACATGGGACCTAAACATACCGGCGAACTGTGGGTGTACATTGTTACACCTCTACTTAGCCCTTCGGGGAATACGAGCGTGATGGTATGTATGTATGTTTATTATTTAATTGTTTTTATGCAAATAATAAGTTCTATTAAATCCACCCTAAATGTACTGCATAGTACATAATAGGTATGGCATAACAATACGAGATACACAAAACACTTTCAGTGCGTTATTTATATCACTCACGTTCGTACAATGTTGTGCATTATTTGTAGACTGTGACTAAACAAAGGGTTCACCGAATGCTTTATAAATACAGTTTAGTTTCTAGTTAACTTTGATTGACTACTTATAATTGGAAATACAAGCAATCTGAAGTCTTTAATTGAAACGAATGAACTTCTTATTAATGAGTATGTAGATAGGTACACTGCCTCGCGTTGGTCTCGTGGTCGCAAGCGCGAATGATGAGCGTGGGATCCCGTGTTCGATTCCCAGGTCGGGTAAAAAGTGTTATTGGGTTTTTCCATTAGGAGTTGCTCAGTAGCAGCCCGGAATTTGGAAGTTGGTGGTGTGACACGAGATCTTTGACAGTCGTTACGGATAGTCAGAAGCCAGGAAGTCTGACAACCAGTCATACCAAGAGGTATCGTGTTGCCTAGGTACTGGGTTGTGGAGGTCAGATAGGCAGTCGCTCCATGTAAAACACTGGTATTCAGCTGCATTCGGTTAGACTGGAAGCCGACCCCAACATAGTTGGGAAAAAGGCTAAGTAGATGATGATGATTATCATTTTTGATAAGCGCCGAAAAAATACAACTCTGGTAGGTTCAGAAGCTTACTATATTATATTACATCTGCGATAAAAACTTACATGTAATGTCCTTTACACCTCGTATTAGGATTCTTTGTCTCATTTATATCAAGCTCCCTGTAAACTAACCTTACATTCTTAGACCAGCAGATGTTATCATTTATCTCAGGACTTTCCAAGTCATTCATGTCAAAGTACACACCGGTCGTCGTACTATCCTGCTCCGTAGATTTACTCATTAGGAATACAAGTCTACATTCTAACTGTCGAAACACGCCATTATCAAGAACAGCGTCAATTATGTAAATGGAAAGCATGTTTACTTTGCCATTTTGCAGTAATACATTTACAAACTGTATCCGTCTGTCTGTCTGTCTGAAGTACGTGCCGCGCTATCTGCATCCGTCATTTAACACTTATCTGCAACTTGCTAGTGTAAATTAATAGATATGTATGCGTATCATATCTTTGTTATTGTATTGTTGGGTAATAAGTTGTAGCCTTGTTTGAAAGAGACACCGTGGCACTGGGACGCAAAGGGCATTAGGAGGAACTCGGATAGGTTTTAGTCAGTAAAAGTCTGACACTCCCTTCTGCTTTGCCCAGACCGGAAAATCATTTGATGATTTCACATCCTTAAAAAAGGGTCATCAGATAATAAATCATCAAAGCTCATTTCAACTCGCTAATTTTAAGTTCAGGCCAATATCATCTCGCCAAACGCACCAGTAGTCCTAGCAGTAATGTAAGTGTGGAATTTTGTGACTATTCTTTTTCATACGCACCTACCTTTTGGAAAGGGCAATCAGGTACAATTCTTGCCGTTCAAAAGTGCCTTTATAAATGAATTTGATCTTCACTTTTGTATTTTTGCTTTACTTACCCCTAAAGCGAGGTGCACCTTTACTATTCGCGCCGACACGAGCTACACGACTCACTCACACCGTGGTAATTCAATCAGCAAGCACAGTTGGGATCGTGGCCGATCCGTGGCCTAACCGCAAGAGCAGCATTCCGTCAGATGGTTATGAAGCCTCTCATAATAATGGCCCCCACACCGCTGCACTGTTACATCCAAAACATTATACCGTACGAATGGACTAAGATCCCAGGGCCGTCACATCTTCCTCTGCCTGCTAATACTATGTATGCGGTTGACGTGACCAGCTCAAACATTTTTGGGTCTAGCAGCCTCTTGGCTTACATTTGCTATGAAACCTGAAAAGGGTTGTACACATCATTATGAAGAACTTTTAATACGGGACCAACTTTAAAATCGCGAAAACACATCAGCTGGTCCATACATTTCGTGAAGTTGTGTATGGATCAGCTGATGTTTTGTATAGAGGTATATGTAGTTAAGAAGCTATGCGAAAATATGTATATGGTTGAAATTACAGATCATGGGAAGTGTCTAGTAATAATATATGTAAGGGCGACTGCTACGCTAGAGGTCTTGGGTTCGATTCCCAGGTCGAGCAAAAAGTGTTATTGGGTTTTTCTATGAAATTCTCAGTAGCAACTCGGAGTTAGGATTTGTGCCCGGTTAATGGCAATAGGCTCGCCCCCTATTACATGGGACTTAGACATTCCGGCGAACTGTGGGTGTACATTGTTACACCTCTGCCTAACCTTTCGGGGAATACAGGCGTGATGGTATATGTGTGGTATTAATATTATAAAGCAGAAGAGTTTGTTTGTTTGGTTGAACGCGCTAATTTTTTGAAGGAACTATTGTTTTGATATGAAATAAAATTGTTGTGTTGGATAGTTCATTTATCGAGGAAGGCTTTAGGCTTGATAACATCACGCTAAGACACACGGGAGAGGAGCAGTAACCAAATACGAGTAACGACATAACGCGGGTGAAAAAAAAGACGCGATCGAAGTCGCTGGCAGAAGCTGGTATCCTATAAAATATATTTCTAAAAACAGCTGTCACGCTTGATTGTGTGTGATTACGTGTGTAAGGTAACTTTATCACCTGATAACCCTAGAAAATACCTAGCATTAAAATTACACTACATAAACCTAATTGGTGAGGTTCTTCAGAAAGGTCGGGTGCGCAGTACTCGTAACCGGCGTGCTTGTATGAACAGATGTATGAACGTGGACGAGGCGAAAGAAGTATCTAAGGATCGTAGCAGGTGGCGTTCTGTGGTGTCTGCCTACCCAAACTCACGCCTTTTTCCAATAGACCCCCATTGGAAAAAGGCGTGAGTTTATGTATGTATGTATGTATGTAGAATATTCTCTTACTCTATGAACAAGCAAACAGTGACGTGAACATGACGTACATCTGACAACTTTGGGATATTAAACATTTTAAAGCTAATTTTAAATAAAATATCCTTCGTTTAATAAAAAGTAACGGTGTTACACGTAATTATTATAATCGAGTCATTTGCTTATGACACCGTTGTGTGCCTTAAAAAATAAAGCTTAAAATAGCTTTTATTTTTTATCGTTTTTAACGCGTTTTATGTGAAGACTGACCTCGATATGAGTTTTGTATTAATCTTTTACACATACCATCACGCCTGTATTCCCCGAAGGGTTAGGCAGAGGTGTAACAATGTACACCCACAGTTCGCCGGTATGTTTAGGTCCCATGTAATAGAGGGCGAGTCTATAGCCTCAACCGGGCACAAATCCTTCAGTGTGTCCAACAAAAGCCTGATGACAGTAGCACGGACGGACGGACTTGGAGTCTTAGTAATAGGGTCCTGTTATACCCTTTGGGTACGGAACCCTAAAAAAACACTAATCCAGAAAAAAACAAATCATCCAAATAATTGAACATCAGCTAAAAGAAACAGTAATTTAATAAACGTTATGCAAAACTATGGTGATTAGAGAATGAGGTGAGCTTATCAGCACCTTGGCAGCCCACGCAAGTTATAAAAGTCAGGTAGAAATGGGTTAGTGTGATGCAAGTAGGCGGGCTGTTGGCTCTTGCTAGTGGCTGTAGCTAAGTTATAGCATGAGGGGCTCGTTTATGAAGCGATACATAATAAAAATATGTAAAAGATTTGTGATTAAAAAGAATAAGATAAGATAAACAATTAAGAAAAGCGACTGGTCGACTCTTCACGTGACCAAAGGGCTGGCCTTTTCTTGGGCCAAAGAATCAGCATTGCCATACAACGTGGCAACTGCCAGCCTTTTGGGCACTTGTCCCATTGACAGCGATGCGGATGAATTTTTTGATGCCCTATAAGCTTCCTTTTTTGCATTTTATATTAACTGTACATACTCGTAGTTTGTAATTTTATTATTATTTAAGTAAGTTTTATACTAGTGATTCATATTCAATTAAATAGTTATTTGTAATCTAAGTAGTAAAGCCCAAACCACGTAAAAAGACTTAAAAGAAAAAATCAAGTCCAGTAGTATAAAAATCTGTTAAGTAATATTGAATTACTCACACCATTGAAATAGTTTTATGATCGATACACACATAAAACAAATAATAAATTCTAATACGGAACATTGCGACTTTAATAATCGGGACCCATTAAAAATCCTGACTGGTTCAAATATTCTCAACAATGGGTTGTCCCACTATGTCTATGAAGTTTCACTCCTTCGGTAATACTTCAAAAATGTTTTGGGTTTATTTTGACCGAGTTAAGAATCAAGTTAATTTCGACATTTATTTTTCCCTCACGTCCTCAACCGACACAAAAAAAATAGAACAATTTTTCTCAAAACATTCTCACTTCTTTCTCATCTTAATCCAACAAACATATTTCTATTCTTTTATGTGGGGACTCTATGCCTTCAAAGTGGACATAATTCGAAGAATCCATTAAACGTGGTAAACAAAAGACGGTTTCCCATAAAAAGATGGCGACACATGGTAACGGGACACTATGGAAGTTTGTCCCGGAAGAGAGACCACAACACCTGGCCAAACATGTTTGGCCGCAACTGTTTCATCTAATTTATAGGAACTGGGAAGAGAAACTATGGTATGAGGTAATATTTTCAACTTAAATTACTAGGTAATAGTAAAAAAGATATTCTCTGGACCGAATTTTCGGTTACGGCGGCCAACCTAAATGTAGATTAGCCAAGTACGCAGAACATAATTATACAGGGTGTTAGGGTAAACGAGAGACTTTAAGGGAGTGCAGTACTCATGAAAATAAACATCTTGTACGAAACGTAAAATCGAGAAAAATAATCTACTGCTTCATACATTTATGTTCGCATAACTCGACAACATGTAAGGAACAGCTGATTTTTCTTCGCAATTTACGTTTGATTTCACAGTGAAAATAGGTAATTTTCATAAGCTTAAAGTAAGTCCCTTGTTTGAACTAATATCTTGTAGAACAGAATAGATACACACAAGTGTGCAGGCTAGTACAGATGCACTAACTCTTTCCTTACACTACTAGTATGTTGGGACGCAAATTCGACACGGCCGGGGAAAGATCAAGCGCAGGACATGTAACATCTGCGGGTTGTTCGTAAGAGATACCGCGCCCCCGGGACGCAAAGGGCACAAGAAGGAACATGGGTGGGTTTTAGTCAGTAAAAGTCTGACACTCCCTCCCGCCCCGCCCAGGGCGGGAGAAGTTATTTGATGGTTTCCCACCCCCCAAAAAAAAAAAAAGGACATGTAACATTCACATGCTTTCTGAGACACGCGGGTGTCACACCACCAACTTCTGAACAGTAATATTGTCCTAGGAACAAGATCATAGATCATTTTATGTATATTCTGTTTCATTTATATGTCTGGTGCAATTCGGTTCCTGCGAACATTAGAGACAGATTCTCCTGTAAGGGCGAAATTCATAATGATAGGTTTACAATCTCAGCCCTTAAAAGACCCGCCACGATTTATCACATCACTAGTCGGATAACATGCAAAGTGCTGGGGCAACGGACGCGTACTTTGTTGCAAGTGTAGTGTTTTTTTTATGTCTTAGTAGTTGATGTACGGAGTATCGATAGATTATGGGTTGCGAGAACAAATCAAGCTTTAGTTAATTGAATGACACAGGATAACCTCCAAACCTATGTATGCGCACTGCAAAGTAGTGGAACGCTCTACCTGCGTCTGTATTTCCGAACGCATTTAACCCTAATCTCTTCAAAGTTAGAGTGAATATGCTTCTTTTGTGTAAGCTCACTCCATCGTCGACTTTGTCTTTGTAACCTCTGACCTAAACTAGAGTCAAGAGCTCAAAAAAAATATCACCTCAAACTCACTTCATAAAAATTAATCAAGGATAATTTTTTACACAATAGTACCTACTGGTAGGTGTCATATCTACGCCACAAAGACGTCAACGCTTGACGCGTCAATCCCGCGTCATGCAACAAGAACGCAGTTACAGTATAAAAATATCAAAATATTGTCTCTAAATAAACCAGCCAGTGCGACAACGTACTCTTAAAAATGTTCATTTATTACAAAATTGTTTTAGATGCGACACGATAGGGTTTTATGCCTACATGCGCTTGCGCATGTCCTTTATATTCGCTTATCTGTTGCGAAAAGGGAATATTTATGGTATGTGCCGACCATTACTGCCTGTGAGGTCGCTGAATACTGAGAGGCACCTATGCCTCAATCCTGATGTAATAATTTTGAAATAAAGTTTAAATCCTATTGTTCAGTTTGTAAGTACTTTTAGAAATGTTGGCATGTTTCGTGATTTGTGTCGGCAATATCCATTTATATTCATGATGCTGTCGAATTAATAACAATTTAAAATCATTAATGTCCATTTTGAATTCCTGCAGAAATAACAGAAGAAAGACAATGCCCTTTTGGAATGAATTTAAAATTTGAAAAAAGAAGTTCTTCTACTCGATTATCGAGAAATGTTACCAATTATAATATACCTAGGTACTTTCTATAAACAGCAAAAAAGCAATCGACAGTCCCGTCTGCATGAATAACATAATTAGTTGGCAACATGCGCGTGTCGGCGTCCCGTCCCCGATGCTATCGCGTACCTCCCGGACGCATGCCTTTTAATGTTTTTTTCTACATTATCACTTTTATTATTTATACATTACTCGTAGGCCATAAACCCTGAGTAGCCCTTGTATCATTGGGGCTATAATAATAATAAATATACATATAAATAGATGTAATATAAATTTTAAATAAAAAAAATAATAATAATAAAATAATTAAAAAAATATATATTATACATATATATATTTATATATATATATAATATATAAATATAATATTATATATTATTATGAGTAATAATGTCAAAAGTATTGTTTTACTACGAACTCATTTTAGTTCGTAAGATGTGATGAGTTCGAGTAATTGGCTACGGCCGAGAAACATTATTTTCTAGTCTTTAAAAGTAATGATTACAATTAAATTAATTCCTATTGAAGCACTCACATAGTTAAATACTGAAGTGGTTTAAAGATCCGAAGACTTCTTATGTGATGTGATGTGAGTGGCAACGCCGGGAAGGGGCGCCCTAGGAAGACCGATACTTATTGTGAGGTTCTTCTGAAAGGTCAGATGCGCAGTACTCGTAACCGGCGTGCTTGTGATGACCAGATGTATGAACGTGGACGAGGCGAAAGGAGTATGTAAGGATCGTAGCAGGTGGCGTTATGTGATTTCTGCCCACCTCCACCTGCTCCTCCTGTATGTACATAAACACGCCTTTCGCCCATGAAAATCGGATCGAAAAATAAGAAAAGTCACATGCATACATATGCATGTGACTTTTCTTATTTTATCGATTCTCTCAAATCTTTTTAAAAGATCAGGATTCGATTACTTATCGACTGTCGAAATTTACACATGCCAAAGGCAAAGGACCAATAAATTATTTACTTTTTATTTTGCATCTTGCAACATTATGAGGTATTGTAAATATAAGGAAATAAAAACGTTTTTATCGAAAAAGTCCAATCGATTCCCAGTTCCGAGAACGCGTTGAATAAAATTTATCGCAGTTTTTTTTTATTATTGGTAACACTTAAATTCGGTAGTGAATACAAAGTTGGACATTAGTAACTTTATTTTATTGCGGAACTTTAGTGTGTCAACATGTTTAATATTTTACTTTTAAGATAAGAATGCTTGGATTACGATACTAACAATATTTATAAAGTTTACGCGAATACTAATAAATGCGAAAAAAAGAAATTACTACCAAACAGCCATTTTTAATTTGGTTCTTAAACATTTTCTAAATTTAAAACTTTTATTCCTTTTTTAAAAGCCACTTGGGTAAGCCCGAAGTCTACTCTTTAATTTTCAATGTAGGTAGGTACTTGTTTTTTTTTAGCAATTGAGCATGGCACGGAAAAGTCAATATTATTTTATTACCTTAAAAGTTTTTCAAATAGGTACAACTAACATTAATAGTCTCCGTGACAAATCTATGCCCAAAATAACCTAAAGAAACACCATAAAAATGCCATAAATTACCTAAAACAGTTCCAAGCAGGAAAAAATACGACCATCAAATAAATTCGCGATATGATCTCGATTGTTCGACATTTAGTTTCGAATATTATTTTTATTGGATCGTGAATCGTGTGAGATGTGTCTTTGATTTCACTTCGATCACGATGCAAAAGAACTCACGATTACTCTGAGTTTTTTGAATATTCATTCGTTCGGATCAAAGGGCGACAGAATAAATATAGCTGGATTAAAATGTTGCCAGAGGCGAAAATCTGTAAGTTCTGTTTTTAACTGATATCATAGAGCTTTCCTTTCTTTTTCTTAATGTGTTTAAAACTGCTGCAGTGTGATAACGTTATATTGTGACATTTTACTGTTGAACTAACTTTATCTTCCTGCTGAGTTTAACTGCCTCGTTGGCCTAGTGGTTCTAAGCGCGACTGCTACGCTAGAGGTCTTGTGTTCGATTCCCAGGTCGAGCAAAAAGTGTTATTGGGTTTTTCTATAAAATTTTCAGTAGCAGCTCGGAGTTAGGATTTGTGCCCGGTTAATGGCAATAGGCTCGCCCCCTATTACATGGGACCTAACTGTGGGTGTACATTGGTACACTTCCGCCTAACCCTTCGGGGAATACAGGCGTGATGGTGTGTTAACTAACTTTATTGACCAACGTAAAGATAATTAGGCAAAGTTAGTTTGATCCTTTCCAAGCTCTTTCAAGGTTTTCTACATATTAAAGAGTTTGATGTGAGCAAAGTCTTCTTCAGGAAGTTTATCAAATAACACTGTTTCTTCCTACATTGAGTCCACCTGTATCAATCAAAGGTTTCATTTTCCTATTTTTTATTGTCTACTAGTTTTTTTTTTTTATCCCACACATACTAACATCGGCATTACTTGCCATATAAAAAAATGATTCTAATAGAACACTTAGTTCCCACTGGCTTTTCTTCAACTTCAAAAGCTAAACGAATGTTCAGAAACTTGCACAAGTTGCAACACGAAACATTACTTGCATTTCTTAAACGTACTTAACTGCATAGCTTACAAGGTAACTACTGACTTGTATTTCCTTAAACTTAGGTGGCTTACGAAGTACTTACCTATTCAACTAACTATTCTTAAGCTGTCTAACTCTATGCTGTTCCTAACGACTTACCGGCGGTTATTGGTTAAAACTAACGCTCAGTTACCTTAATAACAAAGCAAAGTTCTATAGAGAAGCATCACCTTTTTTTTTTTTACTAAGTTCTACCTGCGGTTTTTTTTCACTCGCGTTGAGTTACGACTTTGGTTACTGCTCCGAGCCCGTATGTCGTAGCGTGATGTCATTTAGCCTTTAGAATTCCTCATGAATCTGGCTACACTACGCGAAAAGTTTTTTTTCCAATCCGACTGGTAATTCTAGAGATTAGTGCGTTTAATCCATATCATCCCAGTGTTCCATTTTTGAAACGGTTACTTTTTTATTTTTTTATTATAATTTTTGAACGCATTTTTAAATTAGTGTTTTTCAAAAATGGAACACTGGGATGATATGGATTAAACAAACAGTCAAATAAAAAACTCTTCAGCTACATTATATTAGTTTAGATATAGATTTGAATTGTATGCAATTAAAGGTACATAGGCGGACTCGGTACCTTTTCGTCGTTGACAAGCTTTTACAAATTAAATACACTGAGATATTCTATGGAAAATCTAAGAAATATACTCTTCTTTTCGAACTGTCAAAGTCGTTATTCGTATCGACGATATAAATATCTATACTAATATTATAAGCTGAAGAGTTTGTTTGTTTGGTTGAACACGGTAATCTCAGGAACTGCTGGTTCGAAATGGAAAATTATTTTTGTGTTAAATTGTCCATTTATCGAGAGAGGCTATATAACATCACACTATGACCAATAGTTGCTGAGCAGTAACCAAAGACGTAACCTAAAGCGTGCGAAAAAAAAATACGAAAATTAGTCTTTAATAAACATAATAAACTAATTCCGGCCGAAAAGCAACAGCTTCTTTTCATACAGAGAAGACACGAGCATTGATCACCACGCTTGCTCTAAAAGTCTAGACGGATTGGCAATTTTGGATTTATATTAATCGTATGGCCAAATTTCCTGTTCTTATTATCCTTCAACGCTGTCAGTGATGTCCAAGATGAACTTAGAAAGCACAAAAATCACGTGGTATCAAACCCGCCACATCATTCTTGAGAGGCAAGACAACAAATATGTATAGCAATATAAGTACAGTTTTAAGTTAATTTTAAAACTTCAAAACCGTCTCTGCAACGCATAGTTACGGTACAGGAAACCCGACCTCTGTGAGTACATTACATTGTGCGTCTAATTAAGTGTCAAGCGAGGAGACATATACTCTGTGGCATAAGCAGAGGTCCACGTGCTCAAGTGTCAAGTCAGAAGGGGTCAAGTGCGTGCGTGCCTCTACACTGCTGTAGTGGTACTAGATGAGGCTGGAGAAATTGTTTAGATTTTCTTTTGTTAGTGGCCAGTATTTTGCTATTTTTTTTATTCGAGATGCTCTTGACTCTAGTCTAGGTAAAAGTCAACGATGGAGTGAGCTTATCTAGAAGAAGCCTGTTCTTTGATGTGTGTGTGTGTGTTATTTTTAAAGAACATAATTTGAATCTATTTCAAAAGAGACTTCGAAAGTTTTACTAGACAAAGTATAATATAGTGTGACGGATTTTTTACTGGAGAAAGACATCTTTCGATTACTGTTATAATAATTAGAAATTAGAATAATATGTAGTACACCCACAGCAATAATAAATGCAATAATATGACATTAACTGATTTTATATAATTCGAATACGAAATAAGTTGACTACAGAGGAATTCCCTTGTCTTGTACCCATATTTGCAAGATAAAATATCGTATCTCATTTTTTTTTTATTGAAAGGTTTTGATCCTGGCCCGTTTCTTTATATGTATTCTGTTCGAGTGTCACCAAAAACTAGTCATAATATAAAAGATCGTAGTAATATTTTTTTTTATTAATACGCTTGGCAAAGGCTTAAGAAAAGTTTTTAATTGTAATTGCTAGCCCGTTTGGCATATTGCCAGACTAAACTTTGCTTCAATTGGTACTGATCTCGGATCCGGTCCGGTATTAGCAAGAACAGTGCTTTTATTAATTACGTAGTCAGTAAAGTTATACATTTACAAGGCACTACCACGTCCATTTCTTAGCTTAGAACTAATATTTAGATAGACTTAGTTAATAGTACTCTGTTGAAAAGTGCTTGAGTAACAAAAAAAAAGTATATCAGCCTTACTCTCCCACTGCTAAAGACCTCTTCTAACACCGAGAAGGCACGAGCATTCACCAACACGCTTGTTAATAGCGGTTTGGCGATTTTTGACGTATTAAGCATAAACTTAATATGCCTGAAATCGCCAATCAAATTATCACATGACATCACTCACATAGATGAAAGAAAACCTGGATAAATAATTAATTACATATTACTGTACATTGAACATTTCTAGTGAATAAAGCCTACTACAATATTTCAGAGTTTTTAGCAGAAAAAGAAAATGCATTTGTTTAATTGTTTTGTTATGAGTATGCCTATCTATGTCGGAATGAAGAAAAATGTTTAAATTAATAATAAATAATAATAATAAATTAGTGCCTGTAATCTTTCTGTTTGTTGTTGGTTTTGTACCTTTCGCATGCCTAGTGATAAAATGTGGCTGAACCCGTTTAATTATATTTTTTTACACCATGTACTGTACCCATATTTGCGAAATAAAATATCTTATCTTATCTTATTGAAAATGTGACATTTTGACCTCATTGCAAATTATATTATTGAAAAGAAGTTCTCTAAACTGTAAAGTTAGTCATTATAAAACTTTTTGCAACGTAACAACATTTCAAAGAAATAAGCCTTAGCATGTCACATCTAGCAACATTCCAGATTATTACCTCTTTGTTCTATTGTTGTCAGGACTCGTATAAGTTAACTGACACAACTCTACATCATTAAAATATTACTATTATTATCTTCTCTCGACTTATGAGCGTGGGGTCCTTGGTTCGATTCCCAGGTCGAGCAAAAAGTGTTATTGGGTTTTCCCATTAGGATTTGCTCAGTAGCAGCCCAGAGTTTCGAAGTTAGTGATGTGACACACCCGTGCCTCGGAAAGCACGTAAAGCCGTTGGTCCCGGCTGTCATTCGTAGATCTTTGACAGTCGTTACGGATAGTCAGAAGCCAGCAAGTCTGACACCCAGTCTAACCAAGAGGTATCGTGTTGCCTAGTAACTGGGTTGTGGAGGTCAGATAGGCAGTCGCTCCATGAAAAACAGTGGTACTCAGCTGTACTTATATCCGGTCAGACAGGAAGCTGACTCCAACATAGTTGGGAAAAGACTAAGTAGATGATGACTGCACAAAATCATTAAGTGTTTGTTCGTAATGTCAAAATAAAATCGAAACGACTGGACCGATTGTCGATTGTTGATGAATGAGCGAGAAACTCCATGGACTCTCTTTTCATAGCTTCAAATATATTATATACGTATGCGATAATACTCTCATTTTATTCCTGTTTCTGCATATGTTTCGCATGCGGGGTGGTCTGGGTAATGGTCGGACCACCCTAGTGTCTTATCAAGAATACTAAAAAGACTATAAAAGGGTTAAACGTTTAGTTTTGTGACCACACAATCTGCCAATACATTAATTACGTCAATCTAATTAAAATTTCTATACAGCTGTACAGTAATAACAGTTCAATGTATTTCAAAATTTGTGTTTAGAATAGATTTGAAATTATTCAGTGTCACATATAAAATGGGAGAAATTTTGATGTGGGTTAATTCAAGGTTCACTGTCAGAATGACACCAATTTTGATAAAGGCATGCAAATAAAATAAAAACAAAAAAAATCTGCTATAATTTTCCCACGGATCATTTAAGAGATTGTGTTGTTTAATTTTCAGCTTCATTACATTGCACATAAACTCCTAAATAAAACAAGATAATAACAAAAAACATTTTGAGCCACACGGCACGGTAATTTCTGTCCTTAGTATACAAATCTGAACACTTAAGGAGTGTGTATTGTTTTAATAATTCCTGATTGTAATTATTTCTGAATACTTTCGACCATAATTTATGCTTTCTCTTCGTCACAGAACTATTTCAAAACCTTGAGATTCTGCTTTAATCCTAAAACGCTATAGCATTTCAGAATCCCATAGCCGTATCGCCATATTTACATAATGAACATGGTAATTTTATTTACGAAACAATATGATTTATGCCCCAAAGATAAACTGCAGTTTGCCGTAAAATAATGTTAAATTCTGTAATGCACTTAATAGCATCCATTTAGCGTTAGAACAGGATATTAAATTTATTGTTATTGCTTTTAGCTGGTGGTGGAGTAAGGGTGGAGACATACCGCCGATTGGTGTTAGTGAATAAACGTAATTTAACATTTTTATCATTATTGGCACAAACTTATGGACCATGTTTAGCATAGAATATTAATTTTGGACATTGAACATTCATTTTGATCAAATGACATTTGTTTTTAACATAAGGTAAACGTGGGATAGACGCCTCAGGAGTATAGCTGCCCCGATTGTAATTACTCTAGTTTCGCGAAAGAATCGCCTGCTATTTCATTTATCTATCGAAAGACTTTCCAACTACTACTAAGTGGACCGTGTCTCATGTCTTTGTGCGATTGCATGGGGAAGCAAGGAGCGATCAAAATTCTTTCGGGATAAATGCCTTGTTTCTCAGCGTGGCGACTATCCTAAACGTAATTCATATGGACTAGGCAACTATCCCACACATTGGATAGTTGTCCCAAAATCTAGAAGTCCGCAAAAATCGCTACTACGCTGGAAATACCGAGGATAATGTTTTATACTTTTCATAAATTTGTGAATAAACTACTTGCTAGTTTTTCCAATAAAATGAAAAAAAAGTGTGGCATCTATCCCACTTTTACCCTACCTACCTATATTTTTTTTATTTTATATTCCTGTCTAATGGTTACAATAGCCGCTAGACGTTTCGCCTTGAGTGCCATCATTATCATATCAGAAACAAAAGCTGAATAAGGTAGCTGGATAGTCCGAAATACAGGAACATGAGAATTTGCTGTACACCGGACTCCATGGACTTTTCTATATGGACGAAACCGATGGTTGGTGAGTTTATTGGAACGTTAGTTTGTTTCAAGAAAGCAAGCCAGTGACCTACTCTGTAAGTGAAGTGACCTGACAACATTGACAGCACACCTCAAACTAACTTCACTCAAACCAAGCAAGAATTCTACAGAATAGCACTACAGCTGTTACTAGATAATACCTAGAATTCCTACTAAAAGGACAGATAATATGGCGCCCCGCCAAAGTTAATCCAACGCAGACAAATTTCCGGCACGTATGTGTACGCTAATCTCGAAAACCACTCACCAGGTATTGATAATGTTTTCATTTAACAGCTCCGGGAAATGTTATTATGAGTAACTGTTATGTTAGTTGAAGTAAACTGTTATTTTGTAGAACATTACATAATGTTAGGAATCATAGCATAAGTTGAATTTGAAAATGTCCCCATGATTATTTTGATTTACCCTTTTCGATACAAATTGAATATTTCTCAAATTTCTATAAGAAATGTTTTTATTTTTACATATAAGACAATATTATTATTTACATTTATTTATTTCTCATACATATTAAA
Source organism: Caradrina kadenii (assembly GCA_947462355.1). Taxonomy (NCBI): domain Eukaryota; kingdom Metazoa; phylum Arthropoda; class Insecta; order Lepidoptera; family Noctuidae; genus Caradrina; species Caradrina kadenii. The sequence continues at coordinate 2,162,322 of OX381678.1, read as the reverse complement.
TACATTTTTAAATATTAATATAAAAAATAAAAACATTTAAAAATATAAAAAATAGTAGCCCACCGGTATCGGGAACAGGGTCCAAGCTACCAGTGGTCAGGGCTCCTGAGAAAGGAATCTCCTAACAATACGCGCCGTGTCTAGGAGTACCGCTTTCTGAATCAAGCCCTTGATCCAACTACCCAACGAGAGCCTCCTGAGGTGTTGGTCGAGGTTCTTGGCTATTATGCCATTGGCCGTCACGACTATCGGCACAATGATTGCTGTACTCACATCCCACATGTCGACAACCTCGCGAGCCAAGTCAAGATACTTAATTTGTTTCTCTTTCTCAGCTTTCACGAGAATCTCGTCATGTGGGACCGTAATATATATTATTATTATTCCCAAAATACAGGCCTAGGCCTAGTTTGGGGTTAGGATCTAATTTGTGGCAATACATTCATGAGCTATTTTATTATTACTGGCTTGTAACATATATTTTTAAGTGTCAAATAAATATATATAATTTTTTTTTATATCTTCTTTTTCTATTGTGAACAATGTTAAAATTTTGTTTGTTTTCAATTAGACCATTTACAGGCACTTTTGAATTGTCAAGAAGTTACATTTAAAAGTTGAAGCTAGTTGCTCGTTTCAAAGCATAGGTATGGAGAAGAACGAGCAAGAAACTCCATGGACACTCTTTTCTTTCAATTTGGTTTTTACAAAATCTTGGTTACAATATTCTTGTTGCTTCTATATGTGAAAACAATGAAGATGAATATAAAACAATACAACAAAAAAAAAAAAAAAATAGTACCTACTAAAGATGTAACCCATAGCAGATAAGAGATGACCAATCCCAACTGACAGCGCCCGTTCACGAACATGACGCGCGCATTAGCACCATTTAGCTCAACCATCTTAAAGGGAGCCGAACGATCCAACGCACGCGCCACCGTCAGCGAGACATTTATGTGAGCATGACAAAGACACTACATTTAAGAAATGTAACACCCTAAGATTGCGGGTTCAGCTGGTTCCCACGTTGGAACAAATATTTGTAAGGCTTCCCTGCACATATTTGAGCTTGTTCAAATGTTTGGCCAACTGTTGTGTAAAAGTAATGACACCTACAACAGAAGGAATGCTTGTGTGGTCGTGTGAAAAAGTTTTGAGAAAATGGATTTCATTTATTTACCTTATATAACAGTAGATAAGATAAATTACTTTATTTTAGACTAAAAGCATTAAGGTCTCCTTCCCAGTTAGTATTACGTTTCTTTTAAGGTAGGTACAAAGAATACACAGAAGTTACATTTTTCTTTTTAACCCTCGACGCAAAAACAACGGGGTGTTATAAGTTTAACGTGTCTGTGTCTGTCTGTGGCATCGTAGCTCCCGAACGCATGAACCGATTTTGATTTTGTTTTTTGCGTTTGAAAGTTTAATTAGTCGGGAATTTTCTTAGCTATGTTCGATAGAAATCGACTCAGCAGTTTCAAAGTTCACCTCTTGTGTTAGCTTCTTCTGTCGGGGGTTACTCAATGTTTTTTTTATTATTATGGCTCGATTTTTCAATCTTTAATTAACACACGAGAATAAATATAGCGGTTTGACAGCTTTTGTATTGGGAATGTGTCAAACTATCGTATATTCTTTAGACATGAGTTACCTATCTAAATAATAAAGCCTTAGCTCAGAAATTAAGCTAGTCGATTATTAGCTTGCCAGCTGTGATAATAACTTAATAACTACGTAAAACTAGTATCGTGTATACCGGGCTTTATTAAAACTATGTAGTCTCGTATATACCGGCCATTATTTGTAAAAACTGCCCCGTTGGTCTCGTGGTCGCAAGCGCGACTGATAAGCATGGGGTCCTGGGTTCGATTTCCGGGTCGAACAAAGTGTTATTGGGTTTCTCCATTAGGAATTTCTCAGTAGCAGCTCGGCGTTAGGATATGTCCCGGGTAATGGCAAAAGGCTTGCCCCCTATTACATCGGACCTAAAACATACCATCGAACTGTGGTCGTACATTGGTACACCTCTGCCTAACCCTTCGGGGTATACAGGCGTGATGGTTTGTATGTATGTATTAATAAAAACTTTTTGGTACCTGTCAAACCATGCCCTATCGTTTACTTCATCAACAGAAGGTGTACCCTAACCGTTTCGAACACATTTGTAACAATAAACTGTTCCGCAATGCACCTGTCGTCCAAATCAATCAACTGACAGAAGCAACTGCGAACAACCGTAAAAAACGTATCCACTACCACCATACTTAACTCAAACATACAAAGAATTAATAAAAAACAAGCAATGGGAATGCAACTACAAAATAGGAACGTTTAAAAGAAAAAACCCCGCACGAGCCGAACGCCAGCTTGCTGATTGGTCGGCTTTTTGTTCCATATTCAAAGTGAATCGAACATCAGGCGCTTGGTATTCAGTCGAACTGTAATTACCGACGGGAAGGGACGTGCCTCACACCTGCTACATTGTTTAAATAAGTCGTTTCTTTAATTTTCAATACCGTTGAGCTATAATTTTGACGTCGGAAGGTAATAAACAGATTTTAGAGTTGAACAACTGTAATTTCGAAATGTGTTTGGAAAGGTAACAAGTTATTTTATTGTCCTTTGAGCGAATGTTTTTTTTTTTAAATTACCTTGTATTTGTATGAATGGTGGCGTAGGTTTCTAGGTTCCATTACCAGGTCTGTCAGTATTATTACATACATTAGGCAGAGGTGTACCAATGTACACCAACAGTTCGCCGATATGTTCTTTTTTTGTTCCCATGTAATAGGGGGCGAGCCTATTGCCATTAGCCGGGCACAAATCCTAACTCCGAGCTGCTACTGAGAATTTTATAGAAAAATCCAACACCACGTTTTGCTCGACCTCGGAATCGAACCCAAGACCTCTAGCGTAGCAGTCGCGCTTAGGACCACTAGGCCAACGAGACAGTATTATTAAGTTTTCCATTAGGAATTTTTCAGTACCAACCCGGAGTTTGGTAGTTGGTGGCGTCACCCCAACGTGTCTCGGAAAGCACGGTAAGCCGTTGGTACTGCGCCTGAACTCAGCCTAGCCGTGACAGATTACTGTCTCCTCGTACTATGAGAGTAAGGAAAGAGGGACTGCTGCATTATAATATCTGCTCTATACTTGGCAAGTCTTAGTCTCCATTATCACAGACACACACACGGCTTGCGGCGGTCAATCTCGACCGCCGCAAGCCGTGTGTGTGTGTCTGTCTGTGGCATCGTAGCTCCCGAAAGCATGAACCAATTTTGATTTTATTTGAAAGGTGAATTAGTCGGGAGTTTTCTTAGTTATGTTTGATGGAAATCTGTTTAGGGGTTTCAGCTGCGGTATGAATTTCTATAGTTCTGTCGGGGGTTACTTAAAATTTTCAATTTTATTTATTTATTGATTTATTAAAGCTTTATGCACAAATGTAAAACAAAATACACCGTACAAAGCCGGACTTAATGCCTTAGGCATTTTCTACCAGTCAACCTTAGGGTGATGCAGACACAAAACATAGTAGGTGCAAGGAACAGAGTTTCCAGGAATAAAATATAATAAATACATACATAAAAACATAATATACAGAGTAGCAAAAGATAAAAATACATAGGTGGAGAAATATAACAAACTAATTGTGAGACGAGTCTGCCAACTTCATAAGCAAGTGTTCGCGAGCTTTTACTTATATATAAATTACATTCATAACTGCCTCGTTAGCCTAGTGGTCCTAAGCGCGACTGCTACGCTAGAGGTCTTGGGTTCGATTCCCAGGTCGAACAAAAAGTGTTATTAGGTTATTCTATGAAATACTAAGTAGCAGCTAGGAGTTAGGATTTGTGCCCGGTTAATGGCAAAAGGCTCGCCTCCTATTACATGGGACCTAAACATACCGGCAGAGACAAAATATAGTAGGTGCAAAGAAGACGAACTGAAAATTTCCAAGAATAAAATATAATAATAAATACATATATACATACAATATATACAAAGTAGATAGAGATCAAAATACATAGGTGGAGAAATATAACAAACTAATTGTGAGACGAGTCTGCCAACTTCAATTTTGTGTTTTTAAATGAAAAAGTGCCGTTAAAATACAAAACACACAGGTTACTTCATAATGAATTACGTATAACGGTGAACAAACTTTTTCTTACAGACACAATCAATTATTATTACGTGGTCATACTAAAACAAAAACCGCGCGAGTACTTCCCGTTTAAGTTCATTGAATCGATCGACTGAAAAAACCATAATTTATCATGCGACGATTATGTGAGAACAATCGCGCAAGTCAAAGCGCGAGATTTATGCGCTTGCGCAATGTCGCCAAACTTGTACGGTGTAGGGCTACCGTGAGAGATAATGGCCAATTATATCGTAAGATCGTGAATTTTGAACGATAAAGCACGTAATTGTTGGTCATTATGTGATTGAGATCTGCACCGGTACGGTGCGCTAGCGCAAGACAGACAAGTTATTGTAAATCTATTTAGCAATGGATAGATTAAAGCGTACCCCACACACAAGCGATATTATCACCAGAGCGAAATAAAAATAGAAATTATTCTACGAATAGAAGCAGCTGTTTGTGTGTTTTCTCTATGTAGGTAACTACTGGTCGGATTGGATAAATCCCTTTTGTATATGATAGCCCGATTTATGAGGAATAGTATAGTCTATATAACATCACGTTACGACACACGAGAGCGGAGCAGTAACCAAAGACGTAACTTAACGTAGGAGAAAAAAAAACACGCGATCGAAGTCGCGGACAGAAGCTAGTAATTTCAATATAATTTCAATACCAATTAATTCCAGTAAACACAGTATGTTGATTGCCTTCATTCCAGTGCATAGTTATGTAATTTAAAAATAGACTTTAGGTATTAACATCAAAGTTCAAATTCATTCAACCCAAAACTACCAAATTAGCTACCAGCCCTACAACATTCTAGTTATTTCACAAGAAATTCTGTAGTGACTCGCTCGGTCTCGAGTTTCGGATGGACAGTCAGACGCGTTGCACCTGTACCTCACTTCCTGGCTTGTACCTTTTTTACTTGTCCGACAGCCCATCGTTTCCTGGCACAAGCTTGCTCAATATACGGACCAAATTTTTTGCGAAGAGATATCGTCAATTGTTTTAGTGATGTAATGATGAACTACGGTGGGTTCTGATTAGAATTTTAATGTATGGTTAGTAAGAGGTGTACCAATGTACACTCACAGTTTGCCGGAATGTTTAGGTCCCATGTAATAGGGGGCGAGACTATTGCCATTAACCAGGCACAAATCCTAACTCCGAGCTGCTACTGAGAATTTCATAGAAAAACCCAACAACACTTTTTGCTCGACCTGGAATCAAACCCAAGACCTCTAGTGTAGCAGTCGTGTAGTGTAGCACTGATATTCAGCTGCATTCGGTTAGACTGGAAGCCGACACCAACATAGTTGGAAAAAGGCTAAGTAGATGATGTAGTCTCTTCTGAATCTAGAATATTAAAAAAATAATGGTATAGTTTGAACTCTATGCCTGCATAATTATGGTTCAAGATCTTAATTCAGCTGTTATAGAATGACACAGGTCTGGCGACACTGGAATCTCAATCTAATTTATCTCCATTATCTATCATCTTCATAAACCAAGGCGATTACAGTTTATTGCTGGCGTAAGCATCCATTATACGCCTTTACACCAACCCAATAACACTTTTTGCTCGACCTGGAAATCCAACCCAAGACCTCTAGCGTAGCAGTCGCGCTTAGGACTATTATTAGGCTAACGAGGGGTCGTAGCGTGGTGTTATATAACTATTATCAAACACGAATAGTTTTTTTCCAATCCGACCGGTAGTTCCACAAATAAGAGGATTTAACCAAATTAAAAAAAAAACAGCTTCAATATATTATTACATACATTATTTACATATTGTATTACATACCTGTAACTACAGGCAATCAAAGTAATACAAGAATAATAAAACATAATTCAAAGCTGTTTCTCCAATCATTCTGTATCTTGAATCGGTATAAAAAAATAATGATACATTGAAAGTCACTAAGAGCCTATAATGAGGCTATTATGCAGTACCGGCCCTTTCTGATTCGCATATTAGAACCCAATCACGCGCAGCCTTCGTAAAAATATCGCATCGATCAATGTCGCGTACAGTTAATGGAATTCAATTCTTATGCATTATATTTTATACTTTGCAATCGAAAATTTCGGTAAAGTAAAATATGGTAAGGTTTTTTTTCAGTTCGAATGAGTCGTATGTTTGCAAACAAGCATTCTAAGAAGGTTGCGGGTTTAAAGCCTTGGTTTGTATTAATGTGACTTCTATAATGTCATAATTGGGTCGTTGACACCACCAATCAGTAGACGCACTTTGTATCTGAGCTGTAAAAACGATTTTCCACCATAGATTTTATGAGACAATAATAAACGGTGACGTCACTTATTTGCCAGCTCAATTGAATAACTTTTTACTAACGAAGAAGGGTTCTGATAAATGTTATTACTTTTTGTGTACTCTTAACTTCCATGGCTTACATCTTTAGTACCTACTATTTTTTATTGTTTTATATTCATCTTCATCGTTTCATGTAGAAGCAACAAGAATATTATAACCAAAATTTTGTAAAAACCAAATTGGAAGAAAAGAGTGTCCATGGAGTTTCTTGCTCATTCTTCTCCATAGAGACCTATGCTTTGGAACAAGCACCTAGCATCAACTTTAAAATGTAACTTCTTGACAATTCAAAAGTGTTTGTAAATGGTCTAATTGAAATAAATGCTTTGACTTTTACTTTGTGAAAAGATCGAAAACAATTAACAATCGATATTTTTTAAATTTATTAAAAGGTATATACCTTCTAAACCGACGATTACTAGGCGCAAAATTACACATTAGTGGAAATTGATCCTGCAACCATCACTGCAGAAGCTATAATCGTTTAACCACTGTTCTAACCGTTCTACACGCCATCAGACCCCTCATCAATACATCACCCCATCTCATACATTATCTAGTACGGTTAACTAAGTGAACATAAACAAACTTATAAGTATTTATACAGTTAACTTAAGAGGATCTTATAGACAGAGCACTGCAGTGCGCTCCATACAAACATGATCTAGTCAAAGTTTTAGTAACATATTGATCAATATTTACTATTTATTTATTTTTTATTTATTTTTTCTAAATATACCGGCGAACTGTGGGTGTACATTGTTACACCTCTGCCTAACCCTTCGGGGAATACAGGCGTGATGGTATATATATATATTGATCAATATTTTAATCAATATGTTACTAAACTTGATAAAACTTTGTATATAGGATAAAGGCACTAATTTCTAGGCTTGTGAAAGGTCAGATTCCTGTTAAATAACTGAATTTCAACATGATACGTAACTCAAATTAAGATAGGTGCCGTTCTCAATGGGTGGTAAATTTTACTAAGACTACGCTGTCCGTCTATTTGTCCGTTACACTTTTGAAATTTATAAAGAGTAGGTATTACTATGACCACTAATAATAATAAAAAGGGCCACTATAAAAATAAATAATAAAAATAAACTGCTTCGGTAGTCTAGTGGCCCTAAACGCGACTACTACGCTAGAGGTCTCGGATTCGATTCCCAGGTCGTGCAAAAAGTTTTATTGGGTTTTTCTATGAAATTCTCAGTATCAGCTCGGAGTTAGGATTTGTAATGGCATTAGGCTCGTCCCCTGTTACATGGGACCTAAACATACCGGCGAACTGTGGGTGTACATTGTTACACCTCTACCTAACCCTTCGGGGAATACAGGCGTGATGGAATGATGGTTATTTTAAAAAACGTTATTTTCAGTAAACTATAAAAAAAACGTTTTCTTAGAAATAGATCGAAATCTTAGAAATAGATGATACGGAACCCTTCATATGTGAGATGACTCGTTTTTGGCCGCTTTATTATGTATTATTCTATAATAAAGCTGGCACAAAACTGACTAATCACAAGCCTAGACATTAGTGCCTTTATCCTATCTACAAACATCGAACTTAGTTCGATATTGACCAAAATATGGCCATACTTTGTTTTGTATGGAGCGAAGTATCGGAACATGTAACTAAAAGTTACCGGTATCAAAATAGAAAGGTAAGGCTTAGCACATGCACGCGAAATGTACGCCCTTTGTCACAGCGACATTCAAAGTCGTATGTTGAATACTTAATTAATAATATGGTGGTTCCCATGACAAGGCTGTGGTTTAAGTGATAAGAGGTAGCGGGGTTCAAATTTTTAACTGAACAACAACATACCATCACGCCTGTATTCCCCGAAGGGTTAGGCAGAGGTTGTTTTAGGCCCCATGTAATAGGGGGCGAGCCTATTGCCATTAACCGGGCAAAAATCCTAACTCCGAGCTAACCAGCGCATTTAGTTACGTCTTTCGTTACTGCTCCGCTCCCGTGGGTCGTAGCGTGATGTTATATAGCCTATGTTACTCAGTAATAATCTATTGGTGAAGCAATAGTTAAAATCGGTCTACGAAACTACTTTCGGAGCCTATTTGTTACAAACAAACAAACGAATCTTTTCTTTTTATTATATTAATTATAGTAAATAGTATTTTGATTATATTAGTATTAGTATAGAAGTATAGATTTATAAGCATTGTCATTTAACGTACCTAATCTCTTTAATACTGGCTGACAAATATAATATAAACTGTTTATCCAATCTTAAAACAATCCACCGTAAAACACACAAAATTAATAATTTTAAGAAACCCCCGACAGAAGAATAGTAATACCTACCGCAGCTAACAAAAGTGTTGATAACTTTAAAACCGCTGAACCGATTTCCATCAAACATAGCTAATAACACTCCCGACTAATTCACCTTTTATACAAATAAAACAAAATCAAAATCGGTTTATGCGTTTGGGAGCTACGATGCCACAGACAGACACACACATACACAGACACGTCAAACTTATAACACCCCGTCGTTTTTGCGTCGGGGTTAAAAATTCATTTATGTTACTGGCAGGATACAGGCCTTTTCAAACCGCTCTTTTTGTAAATCTATGGGGGAGGCCTATGTCCAGCAGTGGACGTCCACAGAGTATTCCAATTATGAACCAAAACATGGATGCCACATTCATAGCCAAGACCTTGCACAGCGGATTTTTTTTTTTTTGGGGGGTGGGAAATCATCAAATAACTTCTCTCGCCCTGGGCGGGGCGGGAGGGAGTGTCCGACTTTTACTAACTAAAACCCACCCATGTTCCTTCTTGTGCCCTTTGCGTTCCGGGGGCGCGGTATCTCTTACGAACAACCCGCAGCCCCGGCATTGCACAGCGAATGACACTGATCATAAACGAGTCAAGCTTCGCTTCTCATCGCACTTTATGCGTTTTATGAGTTCACAAAACATTTCCTGTACACCTTTTGTTTAGTATTGACATTAAAAGTAAATTATTATGTCTGCACCGTAATTAAATATAGGTACACACGTTAAATGGAATAATAGAGGAGGTTATACGAGAACGTTGGGGATTTAAAGAGAATGTAGTGACAAAGGTTGAAAAGAGTATGCTTAGATTCATAGTCCATGGTTCGGTCATGTTGAGAGGAAAAGTGAAAGACGATTAACAAAAGGAATTTATATGGAAGATGTGAGTGGCAACGCAGGAAGGGGCTGCGCTAAAAAGACCTACCTTGAAGTTATTGGTGAGGTTATTCAGAAAGTTCGGATGCGCAGTACTCGTAACCGGCGTGATTGTATGAACACATGTGTGAACGTGGACGAGGCAAAAGGAGGTAAGGATCGTAGCCGGTGGCATTCTGTGGTTTCTGCCTACCCCCATGGGAAAATGGTATGTATTGTGTGCTACCATTTTGTTTCTTTGGCTTGCCTTCTCTTGCGGTGTTGATATTGATAGGCTCTGATGCTTTTTATGAGCTGGCTTCTATTGCGTGTTTTAATCATAATAATATTTTCCAGGCCGATTTCTGTCACGGCGGCTAATCTCACCAGCGAAGAGAGACCAGCCAAGTCCGCAGGAGATATTATAGTGCACAAGTGAGTGCGCAAACACAAGTGCACTCTGCCCTAACTCTTATAGTTCGATGGGACGACATTCCGACACAACAGAAAAGTCATCAGGTGCGGAACCAACGGCTTTACGTGATTGATTGGCGATGTCACCTGGACTTATAATAATTATAAGTCCACGTGTCCAGGTTTTTCTTCACCGATGTCAGTGATGTCCAAGATAAACTTAGAAAGTACATAAATTGAAGAGTCACATTGGTACTTGCCTTGGGTAGACTCGCAACCACTAGAAATCCATTTAAGTACCTAAATCTTATAACAAAGCTGAATTTGTCCTAGTTCACGGTTACCGTGAAGGTAACATATCGATTGGTTGGTAGTTTTACTCAGAAAACGTCCGTACCTGGAACAAAGGAATGAATGTATTAATATTTAGTGATATGAGTATTCAGTATTATATTTTGGTAGAACATTCCGGGAAGTTTCACAGTTGGTTCTGTCTATGAATAACATTATGATGTCATGTCAAGTTATTTTTGACAGAGAGAGAGTTTTGGTTTCTTGGGATAAGGGAAGTTCTTGCAATTGCAATGTGTTTGTAAAATTCTCAGTGTAGGAGGTATTTTCTACTAGCTTCTGCCCTCGACTTCGTCTATGTGGTAGTCAAATATACCATAAAACATATGCTTAAAAACCTGCAATAGTGTTTTGTGTCAATAAAAGAATTTTGTAATCGGACAAGAATTTCCATATTTTACCTCTTACAAACAAACAAACTTTGCCAAATTATTTTCTCTGTGAATTTAGGTGACCTGATTAAGAACGCAGGAAAACGCTGGATGGAGGCCGATTCCAACCGATCCTTTTAAAAACATATGGGAGACGCCTATGTCCAACAGTGGACGTCCTACGGCTGATATGATGATCGTGTGGTGAGCTGTCTGTCGCTAGCATTAGAATGAAAACTAAGACACACTACACCTAAATTCATGTGGGTTTCTTTTACAAAATAGCACTGCAGGTTGCCAACAGATTGAATTAAAAACCCTTTCAGATACTCGGAACACGAAATAAATAACAAAACGCTCAGTATTGCACGTTTACAAACGTCATTTTGTTTTCAACATCGAACACACGCAGAGAACAAAAAACTGTTTTAAAAACCTTTTGTTTTGAGTTCACCATAAATAGTTTATCGGGTTTGTATGACCGGTGTAAATCATTTTGTTGGACAGGCACAGACTCAGGACGGCGGCGACGGGTGCATGGAGCATGCGACCTCCAAGGTGAATGCGTGCATGAGGTGCAATCTGATAGCTTTGTGGGTTATGGATGGCTCAATTTATTGGTTTTGTTTGCGGTATTTGAGAGTTTTTAGGGAATGCTTTCATAGATAATCCTGTTAGATATAATTGTATTTAGTCTATGTATCTGTATTATTGGGAAATACTATGGTACTTGGTATGTTGCTTTGTTTAAAACATGTGTAAATCTTTTCGAGGTATTTTGCTTTGAAGAGGCGAGTTGTATTGAAATAGTATGAGTTAACCATGATGTGACCAATCAGCCAATCAATCACGTGTCAAAATACACTTAAACCGTCTTCAATTCTGTATGTATGTATGTAAGTATGTAAAATTCGATTTGTTGTTATAATCCCATCTTTCATTTCTCTTATCTTAAAACTCAAAATCCGGATTAAGTCATCAATAATGTTTTGAACACGTAAATGGCTGATTATTACTAAAATAACATCATCCTAATCCGTCCCTGCATTTAAGGTCATCACCCGATAACCGTACGACATGCACTACACGACACTGCATGCATTATCAACGCTGTGACAAACTGAATTGATTATAATTTTGATCGCGTCGTATTTATATTTGTATCGTAAATAAGTACCTATGTTCTTTTTGTATGAATCGCTTCTTTGTGTTCCATATCAGTTGTTTAAATAACGTTCTCATAGCTTTCTTGATAGTTTAAAGATTAAAGAAGTTTTGACAGAACTAAGGCTGCGGTCACATCAAATGTAACGCTCACCGACAGTAGCAGTCACGATCTGCTGATAGTCGGCGGCTAACTATAATTGTTCAATCAATTTCAACTTTACGCTCTCGGCGGTGTGAAGTGTGAACAATGCCTGAGGGTGGACTTATTACGTGGATAGATGATGGATTTGGTGTTAGCTGTGCGTCAACTCCAATGGCATTCACCAATTTATCTATTCTAGCTTTTACCCGTAATTTTAACCGCGTGAATTTCTTACAGATTCCTATTATTTTGATGATGAAAAATACCCCGAATTTTCAGTAAATTTAAATTCACATACTAATTTCCTGATTCCTTTGTCATTAAATAAATCTATCATCAACTAAAGATTTACAGTATCAGACGTCACAATAAAAGTATCCATAAATATTCACATTTTGATTTCCGTATCCAATATACTACCGAGACACTATCGAACATAATTCACCCAATTTACATAAATACAAGGACTATCCTTAATATATATAAATAGGACTATTTTCCCGTGACTTCGTCCGTGTAGATTTTGTATTTACCCCTACAAACCAAATACCCGTGAGTACGCGACACACGCCAAAAATATTAACGTTCACAAAGAAAAATTTACAGCTTGGGTAATTGGGTTACATTATTGCAATTTTCAAAGGGATCTCTAACTTTTTTGAAAATAAATAGCCTATATTACTCGCTAATAACGTAGCTTACCAGAGGTGAAAGAATTGTTAAAATCGGGTACGAAGATTTTGAGTTCCATTACAAAAATAAATACAAATTTCTTTATCACATTAGTGTGTATGGAATTCGATACTTATCTCCCGCTGTGAAGATGTCCTTCACTGACCTCGGGTCCTGAGTCTCCAAGACCCATCGTTTCTGGTACATCAACTTAAATTGTTTATTTTACACATCAAAATCTACTTTTTTGAAAAAATAAATTGTTTCTTGTATCCTTCTTGTATCCCTTGACTGGTTTTCCTTTTTAGGCGTGTAACCTTTTGTTAAAGGGGATAGGATGAACATTGGTATGCAGATATGAGGACTGTATATTAAAACGTTTTTTTTTTTCTCTGGCTATCTTGGAGTCTTTAGTTCACTTACATTCTAACTAGCTTCTCCCCGTGACTTGGTTCGAGTGTAAGGCAAGCACTTACTTATATCATGAAACATGCCGTTTTAACAGAAAAAGTTATGTGTTATTCAGAAATTACCTTTAACAAACAAGTAGTTTTTCACCTCTTTGAAATATTTGTACATTATCGTAAGTCATTTGCGATTTGGCATCTACGAGTGATGTTGCAAAATAAGTGTAAATTCCGAGACAAAATTAGCAGAAATCATCATCTTCATAATTTTTAAAACCAAAAAGCATCCATAACGAACACCTTAAATGTTCTGCAATTCTATCTTTACCTCAAAACACGAACTCCCGCATCACGAAAATCAGTTTATCAGTTTCCGATATTTGCACAACACAAATAGATACACTTCCTATTATTCCAGACGAACGATCGGGCCTTATTCCAACTAGATTACTGGCATTTATCTGAACTCAGTAACCGACGCAATAAATATCTGAAATTGTCTACACCGCACGCCTTTATAACCTGTGGAATTTTGAAGATAGGGTTGCCTCAGTAGGTTATTATCTCTCTTTTAAATAAAGAATGAAGTGTACTCAAATTAATTAGCAGCCACCTTTTTTTACCTGCGTTACTTCACGTCTTTGGTTATCGCTCCGCTCTCGTGTGTCGTAACGTGATGTTAATTGGCCTATACTATTTCTCATGAATCTGGCTATCATAAGCAAAAAGATTGTTTTCCATCCGACTGTAAGTTTCAGAAATTAGAGCGCTTCAACAAACTAAAAAAACTCTTCAGATTTAGACTGCCGTTTTCTGCATCGAAACTCAAGTTTGGAATAACTATGGCGGATGGTCAAATGTAGCCGTGTTTCGACAACCCTAGTAGAGGATAAATTCATAGGATCATAGCGAAGTGATTGAAGCGGTTCTATTAAAGTAATTCAATACTATATTCTACACAGATATAAGTGCTAAATTGGTTTACACGACTTCCATTTTTCATGAAATTGATAGAGCTGTTATGAGCTTCCTCAATACTTCCTATACAATAATTTCAGACTTTCATGTTTAGTAATAATACTAGGTAATTGTCTAAATCCTGAGTAATCTTTTTAAATTTAGTTCTGCCAAAACGAACCAACCCACAATCTCTCAATACTTACATTTATATGAAACTAACTACCTCGTTATTCTAGTGGTCCTAAGCGCAACTGCTACGCTAGTGGTCTTTGGTTCGATTTCCAGGTCGAGCAAAAAATATTATTGGGCTTTTACTATGAAATTCTTAGCAGCAGCTCGGAGTTAGGATGTGTGCCCGTTTAATGGCAATAGGCTCGCCTCCTATTACAAGGGACCTAAATATACCGGCGAACTGTAGGTGTACATTGGTACACCTCACCTCAAATACAGGCGTGATAGTATGTTATAAAACTAATTCATCATACTATGCAGGAACAACTGTTCAATATGTGTACATTCAATATATGTGCTTAGAATACCTAATTTTAGATTTAATCAACAATTACTTCGAAAAATGATAGCAAGTTTGACGTGAGTTCGTTTTTTAGCGGAACTAAATCCATAAGGAAAGCTGGTTTCAAACAATACTTTTGCCGAATAACTTCACAAAATACCCAGTAACCAATAGAATGTTATAAACCTCGGACAGATTCAGGGCCATGACATTGAATTCCTTAAACCTGTACCTAGGTATCCTATAGGTTTACTTTTCAAGCCACGTAGTTAATTTAGGTCACAAATAGGCACGCGAGGTGTGCCGGTGCGCCACGGCTGTCAGTCTTCATACTACAATTCGATACAGATTGCACTAAATCACAATTCGCGAGGAGGTGCAAATACGAGTATTCTCTGCAGGTGTGTCTTAGGACTGAACCAGTAAACCAAACGTTTTGCTTAAACACATATGTTTATTTTGATTGAGTTTTATGTAAATACTGCCCCGTAAGTCTCGTGGTAACAAGCATGACTGTTGAGCGTGGGGTCCTGGGTTCGATTCCCAGGTCAGGCAAAAAAATTAATTGGGTTTTACATTAGGAATTACTCAGTAACAACCCGGAGTTTGGAAGTTAGTGGTGTGATACATCCGTGGTTTCGAAAGCACGTAAATCCGTTGGTCCGGCGCCTGATCTCTCCCTGGTTGTGTCGGACTGCCGTCCCATCGCAATATAAGAGTTAGGGAAGAGGGAGTGCACCTGTGTTTGTACACTATAATAACTCCTGCGTACTTGGTTTGGCTGCATTAAAATTATTCGCCGTCTGGAGAATACATTATTACATTACATATGAAGAGATATGGCTCTTAGTAATCCAAAATTTACTATACTGAGTTCCTGACTTCAGTGAGTCGATAGATCTACGTAATTTTAGCATGGCTGTTACTGATTGTGATAAAGAAATAGTTATAGTTTATAAGATGCAAAGCTGGAACTATTTTCTGCTCATCGTATGGTATGGCTTGCGTTCGAATTTGTTGGCTAATGTTTTGCTTGTCAAGTACCAACACGAACGTAGTGGATCTACTCTATAGTGTGTAATTACAAATTTTGATGAATTTCACCTGATTGTTACTGTATTGACTGTCATATTCCAGGTATTTGGTTCACGAGTGTCTTCCTACTCCCAAGTTGTATGCAGACCCATCCATATACTTACCGCGGCAAGCGTAACTTAACGGATTCTGCGGGTTGTTCGTAAGATATGGCGCCCCCGGAACACAAAGGGAAGGAACATGTGTGGGTTTTAGTCAGTAAAAGTCTGACACTCTTTCCCGCTCCGCCCAGGGCGGGGAAAGTAATTTGATTATTTCACATCCGTATAAAAACCTATCGGATTTATCGACCACCTTAATTCCGCTTGGCTAACCACCCTCTTAATTTTTCATCGACCACTAATTAGACATATTGCAACTATTTTCCTAAATATCTCTACTTCATTTTCTCCTTAGCACTTCCCCGCTCCAATATATTGCAGTTACACGTAAATAAATGCGATTAGTCGCAGTCGCAACATGCAGTAGACTGGAACAAGATTAGTTGAACGTGTCCTGTCACCTATGATCACCGTAAAGCGTGTTGGGAGTTAGCTTTCATAATAAACCCGATATGATAAATAGGGATTTATGTTGGCGTTATATAAAGGAGAGAAAAGTAATGTTAAAGGCGGGGTAAATATTATAAAAGTACTGAATCGCATTTGTATGTAGGTAGGTGCTTATGTAAAATAGTAGATAGATGTGATGAGTGTGGCATTCTCTACATTAATGCTATAGTATTTAGGTGAAGTGAGTGGGAGATGAGCTGCCAATCCTTACGTTAAATGGGATGATAACTCACTTTACTCAAAATTATTCGAGGAACATTTTTCCAGAATAGACGCCGAGTTTTGCCATCTTCAAATTTCTTGTTTTTTTATGTTTTTAACCCACTTCAAAAGAAATTAGGTATAAATACAAAATGTAAGGGAATTTTTTATCATGGATTCAGTATACTGAATCCAATAAAATCTGTATCGTCTTGTGTCTAACATTATGATTTTATGTCTAAAATTACATATAATTTTAGCACCCTTAAAAAAGACGATTATTAAAAGAAACATTTGTTCAAAATGTATTGTACAGCCGTTTTTTTTTTTTGTAATAACTGGCGAAATATGTTTACGCTCGGACGTCTAGAATCGTATACTGAATTCATGATAAAAGTTGTATTGTTGCCCCTTCCACCACTTATGTTTAATTGTGCATCAACATACCATTGCCGAGACTTACTAAAATATGCGAAAAAAACAATAAATACTAAAGAGTAGACGAGAAGAGTTACTAAACTACACCAAAGCATACATACAAAAGTACAAACACAATGTAATTTATCAAGAAAATCCCATTTCACAAGAACATCTAAGAAAGCAATAAAAAACAAGCATCTAATACAAATCGTGACGGCCTAATAACGGCAGAGTGATTCAAGTTAGCACAAACTAACACTAATTACACTCAGCCATTGTGAAGAAACTTTCTCTTTTACTATTAAATTCTAATGTATTCTGTTCGGTTCGTGATCGTGAAGTATGCGCGGTGAATGACAAATGAGATGTAATGGGAATCTGCATTAGTAGCTGCTTTGTCTTTAGTGGAACCGTTATTGGTAGTCTTTACAGTTTTATGGCAGTTTAAAGATGTTGATTTCCAGCTATGGGTAAGCGGGAACTTAACATGGATATAGCTGATGAAGATGAATTGAGGAAAGAGGTTAGTAAGGGTTAAGAATGAAAAGACAGCCAGAGATTCTGGTAAGTCAAATTGCAAAGCCCACAGAAAGTAAATAGGTGCTGTTTGAATACATTTTGTGTGCCAAAGAAAGCCATTATATCCAGACGAGAAAAAAAAGAAATAAGTAATCGATCAGATTGGACATCAGTGAAGGCAAAATATATCGTATGGAATCCCGGACTTATAATTACTATAAGTTTGAAATTTAACTCGTGGACGAGGCGAAAGAAGCCTGTAAGGATCGTAGCAGGTGGCGTTCTGTGGTTTCTGCCTACCCCCATGGGAAAAAGGTGTGAGTTTATGTATATATGTAAGTTTAAAATTCACGCCAATTCGCTTTAAGCAAATGTGGTGATCAATGCTCATGCCTTCCTTGCATGAGAAGAGGTCTTTGTCTGCAGAGACACAACCCTGGCATTACTTTTTTTTTTAATTATCCGATTACACTTGCAGTAAACTTCAAAGCTTACGGTATGCCTCGCAAAGGAATAAATATATCATAAACCAGTTTCTTATTTACGATAAAGACAAATTCAGATAACCATTCAGACGAAATTCAAGATATTTACTGTATTAGGTGCTCTTGGTACGCTGTGAGTCACTGAGGGATGTCCCCTATCGACTCACACAATGGAACCACAAAAACTCGTCAACACAGGTCTGCATGGCTTCTGTGGTTAAGATGGGCGGAAAGTTAACTATACATATGTACCTACTAGTTTCCCTGTATATGTATGACCTACAGCAATACGTAGGAAAATCAAAAGCATAAGTTAGGATTCAAAGTTGGTACGCTCACAGTTCGAGTTTGTTTTAGGTACTGTAGACTGGAATTTTTGCTGAACTGGGTGAATCCAGAGCTACTGAGGCATATTATTAAGTTGTTTTTTTATTTTCATTATTTTCTTTGACAGCCTCGTTAGCCTAGTAGTTCGTGGTTCGACTCCCTGGTCAAGCAAAGTATTATTGGGTATTTCTGTAGAATTCTCAGTAGCAGCTCGGAGTTTGGATTTGTGCCCGGTTAATGGCAATAGGCTCGCCCCCTATTACATGGGATCTAAACTCACCAGGGAACTGTGGGTGTACATTGGTACACCTCTGCCTAACCCTTCGGAGAATATAAGCGTGATGAATATTGATTGCATAAAAGAATATTATAAGTAATGAACAAACAATATTGATACCGTGTCACGAGACTATAAAGATTTTAAAAAGAGGGAGACAGAGAGAGATCAGCGGTACCTTCACCCATTGTTAGAGCGCATTGACACAAAGCCATTACTTCAGACAGAAAGACAAGTTCAATCTCCATCAAGATGCAAAATGATCATGAAAATACACAGAGACATATCAAGATCCCCCAATCAAGAACAGTTGTGTACAATCAAAATCAAGTGCGATGCAATTAGGACAGCGATCTATTCCAACAATAAATTGTCCGGCGCGCGCGCACGATTCCAGCGATCGTGCCGGACAACGATCTATCTGGGAATGAAGTGACTTGTTCTTTGTAACGGTGTTGAGATTTGCATGGAATTTGTTTTTGTGATTAATATAGGAATATTTGAATGCTTATTTTAATTCCTAAATTACCGTAAATACTGGGTTTTCAATACAATGACTAATTTTGTGCGCCAATAGTGTCAAAAGCAGCGCAGGGCATTTTGTTAACACTAGCCCGCGGCTTCGTCGGTTATCTACAGGGGTTTACATTCTGTGCGCGGACCCTTTATTGTTTTTCGAAAATAAAAGCAAGTTAGTCAATAAAACATCAGCTTTCTTCTGCTAGTACAACCATCTCAGAGATTAGCCGGAACAAACAGATAGACAGGCAGACATAAATTTGTAAAATTACTTGTTCTGGTACCTATAAATGATTACTTCCGCCCCGGGTGGAGCGGAATCCCTTTCTAAAACCCACCCGTGTTCCTCTTAATACTCTTTGCGTTCCAAGGCCGCGGTGACTGTTTCGAACATATTTCGCTACCCTAGCAAAGTACCATGTAAAAAAACTCTTTACTTTTATTTATTTGTACAAATGACTAGTAAGTTTCAAACTTTTTCAGTGAAAACTACAAAATATGTTTTCTATTGAACAGAAACTTGTCTCCTATTTCCAATCCTTGCCCATTCCAAATCTATGTCCTGAACTTTTTCCACCACCAAACCGGAATCTTCGATCCATCTGTCTCGCTTTCCCAGAGGCGCGCAGGCGCATTCCCACGGTCGTTAATCATCCGCTAACGATCTATGGATCTGATTTAGCACTATGGTGCACTTGTTTGTTCGTCTTCTAGTGATAAACTAATGAACACAGTATGATACGAATTTGTTGGGCACGATCTCGTGAGATCTCGTAACTGTTAATTATGTGTTGCATGTGAATGTGAAGCAGAGCAGTGTTCTGGAGCTGTGAAGCATGTTTTGATATCAGATTTGATCGTGGCTTCTCCCGAATAAAAATGTTTTTTTTGTCGAACAAGGATGTTGGTGGGGTTCTTCAGAAAGGTCGGGTGCGCAGTACTCGTAACCAGCGTGCTTGTATGAACAGATGTATGAGCGTGGTCGAGGCGAAAGAAGTATGTAAGGATCGTAGCAGGTGGCGTTCTGTGGTTTCTGCCTACGCCCATGGGAAAAAGGCGTGAATTTATGTATGTATGTATGTATTGACATGCTCATTAAAAAAGGTGGTGATAGAAAACTCAATCAAATCCATAAAAAACAAAACGCAATCTCCACCACAGCCAACAGCGTTGATTAACACAATACGAACCTGTTTTTAATGTCAATAAAACATATAGCGCACGTCAGCTAGTCTTAACTCAGGCATTAGATAATGTAATGCCTGTGTGTAGACTGCCTTATATGGAATACGGCAGTGGTTACATGATTCTTTGTCTTTGAAATGTATAAATGTATTTAATATTGTAATTAACTTAGCTTTCATTTCTAATTTGTGGCACCGAGTACGTATTGCAGTACTTTGAGTGACTTTATTTAATAGATCGTTTTGACATTAGTATAATTTTATGGAATTGTACAACTTATTATAATATTTTTTTTTTTAAAAAGCATGCATGGAGTCTCTTGCCCGTTCTTCTCCATACGAAACTACCTTTTGGAATGGGCAACTAGATTCAATATTTTTAATTTAACATGTAATTGACGTTCAAAAGTGCCTTTTAATGGTCTAATTGAAATAAATGATTTGACTTTGACTTTGTTAAGGTAGTGTGTGACTGTGAGCCTTATAAGTGCAAAATAAATTATGAAAAAAAAAAAACATTTAGCGGTCAATGTCATCTAAAGTTAACTGGCTGATAACACTGATAAGCAAACACTTGAACTTACTCAATTAAGTAATCATATAATCTATGCCAATAATCTATACTAATATTATAAAGCTGAAGAGTTTGTTTGTTTGTTTGGTTGAACGCGATAATCTCAGGAAAAATCTTGAAAAAATATTTTTGTGTTGAATAGTCAATTTATTGAGGAAGGCTATAGGTTACCAACACGCCTGTATTCCCCGTAGGGTTAAGCAGAGATGTACTAATATACACCCACAGTTCGCCGGTATGTTTTAGGTCCCATGTAATAGGGGGCGAGCCTATTGCCATTAACTATCAACATTAACTACAAATCCTAACTCCGAGCTGCTACTGAGAAATTCCTAATGGAAAAACCCAATTACACTTTGCTCGACCTGGGAATCGAACCCAGGACCGCATGTTCATCAACAATAGGCTATATAACATCATGCCACGGCCAATAAGTGCAGAGCAGTAACCAAAGATGAATTAATGCGGGTGATAAAACTTCGCGGACGAAGTCGCGAGCAGAAGCCAGTAATATTTTAAAGCTACGAAACTGCTGGACCGATTTTAACATTTTTTTCACCAATAGATATAGTAACCGGCATGAGTCGTTAGCACAATCTTCAAGTGAGGAGGAGTCAAATCTTGATGAAGGAAGCAGGGGGAAGGGGGTGCCAACGCTGCACGAAACAGCAAAACTACACTTGCATACCCAGAAATGAACTTGATGTTTGTGCTCATCACTCGTGGCGGTTACCATAGCTATATTATTCGTGAATAACATCACGCTACGACCCATGGGAACGGAGCAGTAACTAAAGACGTAACTTGATGTGGATGAAATAAAACACGCGGACGAAGACGGGCAGCTCACCAGTCTAAAAATAAAAAGGTAAAATTGTTTGTTTGTAAGAAGTAATTTCTTGTACTCCTGTCCCGATTACAAAATATGTTTCACTTATAGAAGGGAGGACTATCGCATATGTCATAGGATAATATTTTTTATAGTAATACAAATGTAAAATCAAAAGGTAAAAGTTATTTAGTAGTATTAGTAGAGCTCTTTGTGAAGGAGCTCGTCCAAAGAAGTACTACCACCATACCAATTTGTGCCGCAAAGCAGCGTTGCTGTGGGTATGGCTGCATGTGAATTTACAGTCTTATGGGACATTTCAACTTTGTCTCTGGAATGGCAACGCATATGCAAGGCCTCTGGTATTGCAGGAAGCGGTGACCACTTTACATCAGGTTGCCCGTGGGCTCGTTTGCCATCCAATGACATAAAAACAAATTGTTTGTTTGTCTGTAAGAGATAATCTCTGCAAATACTAGTACGATTACAAAACTTAATATAGCGTTAGAAAGCTACACTATTGCCGTGTGTCTATATTTGACTATTACGCGGACGAAGCCGTTTGCAGAAGCTAGTTTTGTTTATAAAAATAAACAGATACCAATATAGCAAACAAGCTGAGCTGTCGATCATCTGTGTGCTCAGTCATTATAGGTCAACGACCTCTCGTGTTGGCAGGGTAGCAAATTAGTAACCTGCCACCGCTTGGCATAATTATGATGTTTAGGCAAAAGCTGTGGAAGCCTTGAAGTCTAACTATACCAAGTAGTTAACGGTTTTCTATGTACATACAAGTATACAATAGGTATACATTATAAAGGCCGTCATTCAGTCAGTAGGTACTTTTCACATGTCATCATAATCTAGTCAGAATCTCATCTCAATGACAATCATAGTCAAAAATATACTTTTGTAAGAACAGACGAAAGATAAATATCATCACGCCTGTGTTCCCCGAAGGGTTAGGCAGAGGTGTAACTTAAAGAGGAAATGTACACCCACAGATCGCCGATATATTTAGGTCCCACGTAATAAGGGGCGAGCCTATTGCCATTAACCGGGCACAAATTTTATTTTGGAAAGTTTATTTATTTATTTATTAAAACTTTTTGCACATAATGTAAATAATACATTGTACAAAGGCGGACTTAATGCCTTTGGCATTTTCTACCAGTCAACCTTAGGGTGATGCAGAGACAAAACATAGTAGGTGCAAGAAACAGAAAGTTTCCAGGAATAAAATATAATAAATACATATATACATACATACAAACAAAATATACAGAGTAGAGAAAGCCAAAAAAAAAAAAAAAAAAATACATAGGTGAAGAAATATAAGAAACTAATTGTGAGACGAGTCTGCCAACTTCATAAGCAAGTGTTCACGAGCTTTTACTTTGAATATGAAACGACTGGTAGCCATCCTGATATTCTGAGGAAGCGCATTCCAAAGGAAAACCGCCTGGACAAGAAAAGAAGATTTAAGAAAACCAGTGCGGTGAAAAGGACATCGTAGAAGACGATTATTGGAGGAGCGAAGATGCTTACTGTGCGCAGAGCACAAGTATTGGAAGTGAGAAGTCAGATAGGAAGGAGAACTAGGTTTGTCTAGAAGAGAGAACAAAGTAGTCAAGGCCCTTAACGCCCTGCGCTGTCTGATGGGCAACCATTTTAAGAGAGACCGATGTGCGGACACATGGTCATATTTACGGAGATTAAATACGAATCGAATGCAGTTATTAAGAAGTCGGTCAAGTTTATTGAGAAGATCTGCATTCAGGTCATAGTAACACACATCGCCATAATCAATTATGGGGAGGATAAGGGACTGAACCAGGATTGCCTTTATGTGTGACGGGAGAATATTTTTAAATCGGTAAAGCGACCGCAACGTCCCCGTGACTTTTTTGCTCACAATCGCGACCTGCTTACGCCAGCCCAAGCAAGAGTCAACGTACAAACCCAGATCCTTGACGTCAGAGCTAAACGGAATGACTGTGCCATCAAAGGTAAGCGGCGGCACCGCTAAACCATCAAGCTTGCGCAGGCTGTGAGTACTCCCTATAATGATTGCCTGACACTTGGTTGGGTTAACCGCTACCCCGAAACGATCAGACCAATCCTTCACTACTGCTAAATTCCGGTTTAGCTCCTCAATCGCATCGGATAAGTTGTCGACACCAGCCTGACTGTAGAGCTGTTAAATTACTGTTAATTGTTGTTAATAAAGTTAGATTACAATGAAAGCTATCTCCAACTGCCTCGGTAACCTAGTGGTGCTAAGAGCTACTGCTACGCTACAGGCCTTGAGTTCGATTCCCAGGTCGAGCAAATATTGTTATTGGGTTTTCCTATGAAATTCTCAGTAGGTAACAGTTCTGAGTTAGAATTTGTGCCCTGTAAATGGCAACAGGCTTGCCCCCTATTACAAGGGCCTTAACATACCGGCGAACTGTAGGTGTACATTGGTACACCTCTGCCTAACCCTCCGGGGAATACAGGCGTGATGGTATGTTATGTGTTATTTAAATAATAAAAATAATGTTTGTCCATAAATCAATCTACCTTGAAATCTAGTAGGTGCTAAAGGCAAATAATCATAGCTCTTACAATAAAAATGTCAAAAACAATGACAGACGCAGTCGCACTTTATAGTGAAGTGATAAATTAATTATTGCATATTTTTTAAGGTTCCGCAGGCACTGGTGCCAAACGGCACACGCTTACTAAGACTCAGCTGTTTGTATGTCCAACAATCCGTCTATCACAGGCCGGTATCTTTAGAACCGCAATAGATAAACACTTAAAATTTCCAGAGCGCGTGTTATGACCAACAAAGAATTGAAATAAACAAACCATCACGCCTATATTCCCCAAAGGCTTAGGCACAGGTGTAACAATATACCCATAGTTAATATATACCCGGTGTGTTTTGGTCTCATGTATGATATAATGAGCCAATTGCCATTAACCGGCCACAAATCTTAACTCCGAGTTGCTACTGAGAATTTCATAGAAAAACCCAATAACACTTTTTGCTCGACCCAAGACCTTAAGCGTAGCAGTCGCGCTTAGGACCACTAGGCTAACAAGACAGTTAGCAATGAAAATATAATAAAGTTAAGAACTAAAGGGGGAATCACCATACACGAAGAGAGTTTTTTTTTAAGGAATTTAAATATTGTACGACTGTACGGGTCCCTCTGTATACCAGTGCGATTCGTATAATTGGCCGTTTAATACTCTCGAAATAAAGTTGTCATTGTCTTTTATTTTATTAGTACACAAATAAGGCGCTTTCAAGGAAGTGATCTGTTAATTAAGATATTACAGATCCGGAAGATCAGTGCGAACTCAAATTATTTCGACCTTCCAGTGTCGCCACAGTCCAGTTGTCCACCATTTAATATGGATGCAAATTTTAAAGATATAAGCGCCAGTAATAAGAGTAATAACAAATTAGCCTCGAGATGGCTGACTCATGGGGTACTGTGGCCATGGTTTTGGAAAAATGAAGGATTTTCTATTTGTGAACATAATTATAACGGGTCTTAAAAGGGCACTATGACCTGGAAACCTTCTGGTAATCGAGACATTTAAGGTCGAAATTACAACTTTGTTTTAATATTTTTTTTACGAAAACAAGTAGGAAATGTATGAACCTAACTAGATTTTTAACCGCACGACCCTTTCATTGTTGCATGCCCCCGCAAGCCCGTCTACCAGCAACCGTGATTTTTCACATCAAACATAATTGACTTTTCAACACAGCATTATTCTTTGCTCAATGTCACTTAGTCTGATGGGTGTTTTACACCCCCATATTAGGCGTTCTAGCACAAACTCGCAGTTTGTAAAGATTCAACCTACTTAATAGTCACATTGACATTAATCCCTCCCTACCCTTGGTCTACTTACATAGTCTACCTGGCTATGCCAGGCATTTTTTTCACGTCAGTCAATCACACAAACACAATATTTTGACACCATATTCAGTCATAGAACTAGTAATGTCAAGAAAATCCTACTTACACTTGACGTGTGGTCACAATTCGAACTCACGCGCAGGATATTAAAGTGTCCACCTTATATTCCGGTTTCAATAGGGCTGTGCCGCGTCCAAGATTTATTTGCATAGAAAAGTAAAAGGTGTAGTGTGTCAGGCGAATCAAGAAATACAGTACTTAGTTCAAGTTAGTAAGTAATCAGAGAGATAAATTAAAGTCTACCATTAATTTATTCCACTGACGTTCATATATTTTATACGAAGTATAAGTCAGTCTGTATAATGTATAAATAAGTTAATGAGTAGTGAGAGTAAATGGCATGTAAACGTGCTTTTAACTTTGTGTAACTGAGTTTAGTTGAGCCAAATCAAACTAACTCACAATGCCTGAACAATAAAAGGAATTTAAAATTCCAAGCAAACATGTTACATAATTCATCATCCTATCAGCCGTAGGACAGCCACTGCTAGAAATAGGCACATGATTTTTATCCAGCAATAACATTTCTTATCAATCTACATGCAAATCTAATTAGAAACAATAGAATATGTACAATAGAAAATTACAATTACTTCGAGAACGTTTACTTTGATGAGGGTTAGTTCATTTTGGCAAAACTTAACCTAATTGTGACACAACAGAAAAACATTCAAATTTTAATAAAGACTCTAAAAGTCCTTTTCGTCTTATTTTATTCGTCAGTTTCAATCAACGCTGTCCAATTTGAAATCAAAATAAATAATTAAAAAAAAAAGAACAAGGCCATTTTGAATTTGCGTGTCGACCTCTCAACAACCCTATTTATTTAGAATCTCTGAACTGAATTGAGTAATTTTCTTGATTATTTTAACCCTGAAAGACGTTAAATTGCAGCTAGATTTCTAGAAAAAATATAACTAAGTCATTGTTATCTTTAGGTATTTTCAGAAATATTGGTAACTAGCTTCTGCCCGCGGCTTCGTTTAGGTAGAAGTCTAGTATACCTCAAAAAATATAATATATCTAGCTTTTTATCAGTGAAATATATATTGTATTCGGAGCTGTACTGCCAGCTTTAGTTCGTCTTATAAACAAACAAACAGTTTTACTTCTTTTTAAAATTAGTACATATTGAAGTATACCTAGATAATATCGGCCTTGATGCACGGAACAAGAGTGCATACAAAAAATCCTTTGTTAGTAGGTACATAAGTATTCACTGGTCATTACATTTTTATTCACATGCATTTCAGACCAGGACCCTTCTATAAACAGCTATAGTTTGTTTGTTTGTAAGAGGTAATCTCTGGAAGTACTGATTTCATTTGGAAAATTTGGAAAAGCTACTGTATTACCGAGTGAATTATGACATATTTGCCTTTTACGAGGACGAAGTCGCGAGCAAAAGTAGTCGTCAACAACTTCTCAATCTCAATATGCATTTCACTCTTTGAAAACAAGATTTGTGCGAAGTTTACAAATCTATGTAAACGCACTAAATAAAAGGCAACTTGACACAATCATTGTTTTTTCAAATCATGGTCATCATAAATTCATAACCCTCTTTCGTCGCTGTCGGGTAAAGTTTTTGCTGTCACTGACAACCCTACTGTCAGCAGTGCCACCTCTCAGTATTAATAATTACATTATATTTTTAATATTCAAACTTTTTTCCTTACCACGTCTGTGGCGCCAGCCTGGCATACCCTGCTTCGTTTTTTTTTTATAAAGATATTACATGCGAGTTTAATTTTAAAATTGATGCTGCGCATACGCATGTTTATTGGTCGAAATTTGATGGATCGCTTGTTTGTATTTTGTTTTTCGAGATGTTAATTAATTTTATGGCTTCTGTAGGAGTCAATAGTTTGGTTTATACCAAACGTAGGCAGGTGGTTTGGTTAGGTTTGGCTAGACATAAATATTCATAAGCATTTAACAATTTAGCCATGCTGAATCTAATTTTACTAAGACTAGGCAAGCAAGTTCTATGGATTCAACTAACGGTTTCTTTCGTTTTTCGAAATGATTTTGGTTATTTAACAACTTATTAATTTGAAATCTATTCTAAGTATACGTTTGACCTGCACATTTCTTGCTAAATAAATCACAATTAATAACACATTTAGTATATTAAGATTGACGTTATTAACTATTGAGAGTTTCTAGGTTGGCTTGTCACACATAGCGGGAGGGGGGAGGGAGGCCAGTGTTCCCTTCTCACACTTACGCCGGGAATCCCTGTAAACCTAAACAGTACTAAACACAACTTATTCATTTATATAATTCATCATCATCAGCTTAGCCTTTTCCCAACTATGTTGGGATCGGCTTCCTGTCTAACCGGATGCAGCCGAATACCAGTGTTTTACATGAAGCGACTGCCTATCTGTAACGACTGTCATAGATCTTCGAATGACAGCCGGGACTAACGGCTTTACGTGCTTTCCGAGGCACGGGGATGTCAAACCACCAACTTTCAAACTCCGGGCTGCTACTGAGCGAATCCTAATGGAAATACCCAATAACACTTTTTGCCCGACCTGGGAATCGAACCCGGGACCCCAGGCTCATCAGTCGCGCTTGCGACCACGAGACCAACGGTGCATTTATATAATTATCTTCTATTAATAAACCTAATTCTTCAAACGAATTGTCCACTTCAAATAACTCTGAAAAATGCTACGGCAAACAAGGCTGCGTACAAACATTTTGATACTCAACGCGCGTATTGACGGCAATAATCAAACATGTCATAAAAACGTTTGATGTCTTCAAATAGAAAGCATTGCATGCAGCGCCATTTTCTTTGAACATACGTTTCGTACCCGATAATCAATTTACAGTCTTCATTATTTACAATTACTACCATTCTAATGTGCCCTCTCTTGTAGCAGGATTTACTAGCAATAATAGCTCTGTAAATTCTGGATACTAGTTCCATTATAACCTGACCTATTTGCAGGAATAAAACTAATCAAATTAAAGGTCTTAGTTCTCCGGGTATGTGAAGTAGGTCGTGCTTAAGTAAGCGTGTAGTTTTACTCCATGTACGTGCATACATGCTCATTTTTTGTAGGGAAAAGTTGTCAGAGAGTGGACAAACAGATAACATTTGATATGTAGATACGGCTGGGTTAAACGTACTTGTACAATGCTTGTTGAAGGGAACGGTGTTGTTGTATGTACGATTAAAGTACTCAGTACAGTTAGGTAGAGGTTAGTAATGTTGATGTAAACAAAGGAGAGAAATTGTGCAAAGACAATACACAACATGGTGAGCATAATATCTATCAAACGGGACACTTTGGTACTACTAAAGATATGAGACAAGATTACAATGATCTTCAAAAAGCAGACAAAGAAAATTATGATAATGGTATAAAAAACATGTATTCAAATGTTAATGAAGGTCTCAATAGCGTTGAACACGTGGAACAGAAAGCTAATTTATTCGATTAATTAAATCGTTGAACTTGTAGTCATCTCAGGGACAATATTAATTTAAATTAGAACCATTTTTGACATATTAAGACTGAGAGTAGATTGCGATCCTTCCTAAAAGTTAATGAGAAAAGATTGAAATTGGGAGAAAACTTAGATGGCTATGGATGAAGATGAAGCTACATTTAATGTAAGAATACTTTTTTCACTCTAAACTACTGCATCTGCATATTCAGATCCGCTCACATACACACAATTGTAAAACCTAACGCATCTGTACAAAAGTGCATTGTTCCGTGTCATACGTCCAGTGATTTTATTACACACAGACGGACATGCGTGTTTATGTATGTACAGTCGCATTATCTCACGCGTCATGTTTCTGTCATACAATATGTGAGAGATGGTCCAAGGTGAAAGAGACAGCGAAATTTGCTTCTCAAAATGGATTGTGAGTTGTGAACAATTTGAATAAAGCTTTTGCATGCAATATGCAAGTTAATACTTTGTCTTCATTGATTTCACTAAAGTCGATGTGATAAGAATAATTTTAATAATTTTTCCACACCCTAATTATCAACTAATGACGCTGTAACACCTGAGTTTGGAACAGAAAACTACTGACATGACAAAATCGTTTTCAATCACAGCTGCAGCTAACCAGCGATTGACAATTTGTTATTAAATTTTGAGTGGATTTCTGGAACAGAAACATTCCAGAATCCGGGTATTAGTCTCTCTATTTATTAAATAATTTATTACTATCTTAGAAACGCATATTAAACATACACTTTCACAGTTTAGATACATACGAAACTGATGTTATAACTAGCTACTGCTCGCGACTTCGCCCTCGTAGTTTTTTTCTCTCCCATTAGGTTACGTATTTGGTTACTGCTCCGCACCTATTGGTCGTAGCGTGATATTATATAGCCTATAGCCTTCCCTGATAAATGAACTATCCAACACAAAAATTATTTTTAATTCAAACCAGTAGTTTTTGAGATTAACGCGTTCAACCAAACAATAAAACTCTTCAGCTTTATAATATTAGTGTAGATAGGTACAGATTCACCATCAACTGTGGGGTGAGCGTACAACTTGGTAAACACTATACACTTATTGTCATTTCAACTAACGACATAATTTAATGACTGCCACAATACGTAAAAAACATTAACAGTAAAGTCATACGTCAATAACAAAGCTTTTAATTATTTTTTTCTCACCACTTTCATTATCACTTAAGGCTTAATAAGTACTTTTCTTAAATCAAACCGCTTCATCTTTTGACTTGCTGGTACAAAGTATCTCAGCGTGATTTCCGAGAAAGCTTTCATATAAAACATCGTAACAAGTGTCAAATCCAGCATTTCTTTGCGTACATCTTAGTTGCCACTGTTTGACGTACCTTTTTTGGGGTACTGTTATTTTAATATCTTGATTTGGCTTGATAAAAGTTACGATTATGATGTAACAATATTTGGCAGGTGTAAAAACCGGTGAATCTTTTAGTGGAGTACCTAACTATAAATTTGAATTAATATCGACACTTCCCGTGACCGAAGGACTGGGTTTTGCCTTGGCCAGACGACGACGTGGCAATGCCGTCAGTATTTTAGGCACATTTCCGGTTGACGACGATGCGAAGGGTATTTAAACGTTTTCATGTTATCTTATTTATTAAGTCTGTAAATATTGTTACTGTAAATATTAACATACTATCACGCCTGTATTTCCTAAAGGGTTAGGCAGAGGTGTACCACTGGACACGCACACTTTGCCTGTATGTTTAAGTCCCATGTAATAGGAGCACAAATCCTAACTCCGAGCTACTACTGAGAATTTCATAGAAAAACCCGATACCACTTTGCTCGACCTGGGAATTGAACCCAAGATCTCTAGCGTAGCAGTCGCGCTTAAGACCACTAGGCTACCGAGGCAGTTATTAATTATTTTAATATCTGCCGTTACTTTATCGAAGATTTCAAAAAAATATATTATCTTTTTATGAATTTACAAACGTCTGTATACAAAGTTTGTACAATATCAAACCCGCTGCCTCTTGTGAGTGGGTTCCTATTGTAGTAGTTTCCCAGAAAACTTTCTCGTAAACATGGCGTTTCTTTCTTTCAATTGCACTTTCCGCTGTTCGACAAACCGAAGCTGTTTCTGTTGAATGGTATTTAAAAAGAAACATTGTTTTGCTCTATAGCTGATGGAGTCTATCCTTAGCTGGTAAAGTACGTCCATATTCATATTATTTCCAGGTAGACAAATATCAAGTTTACGTAAGTAGCTATTAAGTTGAATTCTGAATGACCATTACTGAAAAAGCCATCCATAAATGTTGTGTTTTCATGGAAACTAAATTGTTAGCACGGTCCGTAGTATTGGTTACTAAGACAGAACTTAAATTGGATGGTAAAGGTCCACCAAGGTTAAATTAGGAACTTGGACCTATAAGGTAAATCAAGGTGAAGTTGGAATGTATGTAAGGGATATACAGGGTCTCAGCTGCGACTAACTAGAATGTAAATTAATATTCCTAAAGGAAGTGCTCGATGAATGGCGATAAAACCTCGGTATCAGATTGGGATCGAAAACTGTCATCAGTAAATATTAGAGGACATCAACCTTCGTCTGTCTGTACAGGGAATAAAGACTAGGATTTATGTTACTTTTCTATAAGAGTGCTAAAAGCTTAATTGTGATTAGATGACGTAACAAAAGCTTTTGATAAGGTCACCATGTCACGAAAATACTGAAATAACAGTAAATTGACGTAAAAAACTGACTTTCCTAATCATTTTGCATTAGTTTATTAAAACTCAAACTATTTTTACAAAACACACATTCTATAAATATCTTCACATGCCGGCAACTCACGTAAACCAATCACGTTCCTCAAGGCACCATCATAGGCCCTATCCGTTCGATCTACGAAGAACTTACTCGGAACCACGTATTTTCATAACGGGATTGAAGATGTTCTTGAACCGGTCCTTCATTGAATAGATAAGGGGAGATAGTCTAATTGACTCTAGAATCCGTCCATGTTAATTAAGTATTAAGAAACACGTTTTTATTCCAACAGTCTGACTCATAGGACACTATTTGTTTGGATTTCTTTGCTTGTACAGTACTTAGTTCTAGAGCTGGTTTTGCCGTATAAGTTGAAGCTTGAACGGTATTGGCAGTAATATAAATGCAAGCAGTTCACGCCATGACGTTAGATATTTATGGTTGAATATTTGCTACGGTCCTTGCAGAAGTCTTTCGCTTCATACATATTCATGGCTTCTCAAACATGCATTTCCAAGTGTAATAACTTGCTTGGTTGTGTTGATCATGTCAGTACTCAACAACGACTTGTAGGGGATTGCCGTTATCAACATTTTTAGGATATGGGGTTGGGGACTTAAATTAAGTAAAAGAACTACACGCACCACTAGGTTATGTCCGCGGTTTTCTTTTAATGTAGTAAGTAGCATAAGTTACTCTTCATAACATCAATTATGCCCGTCAAAATCAATCCAGCCGTTTCCGATTAGCCGGAAAAACCAGACAGACAGGTTTTATTTTCAATTCGCATTCAGTTAAGTGAAACAGTCGATTTAAAATAAACAATGTGAAACAGCTGACTACTAACTTCTGTCATCTATCCTTTTCCCTCGATAGACACAAACCACAAGCAATTACACGTACAGCTGTGCATATTATTTGTCTGTGTACCCTCATTCCAATTAAGCAGCCCATTCTTTTTCTAATTTTACACTCCCAACAGCTAATGCACTCGTATCTATGTTTAACGATGCACAAATTACTTCTTTTAACGCATGCACCATGCAACATGCGTCTATAAAATGTAAAGCACCCCACTAGTTATAAGGCTCAATCATTTCTTTTAAATGCAACAGTCTTCGATCTAAATCTGTATTCTGTACCAAGATGTAATAAACTTTTTATTACCTCCCCTCCCTTTTTGGACAAGGCCATTATTTTTTCTGGAATCGATTTTGTGATTAACGTTACTGTGGATTTATTGGCTAAGGCTATAATTTCACGAACTGCTGGACTTTTGTGATTTGGGAATGAAAGAAAATGCGTCAGCTTGTAATAAATCAATGTCAGAGAGGAACCTTAGCAAACGGATACTACTGAAATGTCTTACAGAAAGAATTACATAAAATGTAAATCTGTAAGGCATTTATTTCTGAAAAACAGATCAATTGATTCAGTTATAATGAGAAACACCAGTTAATCAAAGATTTAGTCGTTCATAAAGGTACATTTTAATTAGTTATTCTCTTAATAGTGTAATAATATTAACTAATAAAAAAGCTAGTCTAGAACATATTGATATTTGTGGTCGCTACCTAGGTAATTAGTGTAAAATTTAGTTTTAATCATCATACCATGACGCCTGTATTCCCCGAAGGGTTAGGCAGAGGTGAACAATGTACACCTACAGTTCGCCGGTATGTTTAGGTCCCATGTAATAGGGGGCGTTTGCCATTTACCGGGCACAAATCCTAACTCCGAGCTGCGACTGAGAATTTCATAGAAAAACACAAATAACACTTTTTTGCTCGACTTGGGAATCGAACCCAAGACCTCTAGCGTAGCAGTGGCGCTTAGCAACACCAGGCTACCAAGGCAGTGAGTGGTTTTATTCATAAATACTTAAGCATTTATTCAAATATTTAAGCGGCAATGTACAATTGTAGTTGAATCCTAGATAAGTCCCAAAAGTGTTACGTGTACCTACTAAAATTCTTTATTTTCTAGTTCTAAAAAATATAATTTCAAACTCCCCATCCAAACTGTGCCACACCATTTAACTCAGAAACTTCTAACTACTTCCAGAAGTTACTGAAGCAAAATCAAGAATTTTCCTCTGAGCCTTTTCAAAACTAGGACGTTCAGAGCAGACTGCATAATTTACAGCTGACTTGACTTGTTTGCAATTCACGAGGGCTCTCCATAGCTCTTGGCAGAGTATATCCCCTTTGAACCCGCCAGATTTTCCTTCGAATCTTGATCAAAGAACTTGGTTTAGTGGCTGCAGCGAAGGATTTTTAGGATGCTTTTGAGAGCTCGAAAATCCAAGTGTTGATTTTTGTATTGGATTACGATTTGAGGAATTTCTTGTTTAATGTTTATGACGTTAGGGTCAGGATTCGTTTAAAACGTTTATTAATACTTAATTACGGTCGTCATGAAGGTATTAAACATAAATGAAAAAAGGCTAAAAGCTAAAAGGCTTCTCTGTGTAAAAATCCCCGTACTAGATATAGTAGTGACATTATTTGCTTCACGACCTGATAGGCTGCTAGACTTAGTTATTGAGTCAATAATGCAACTGCTATCTGTAATCTATCTGTCTAGTATCAGTATTTACACTTTGGTTCCATTCCGATTAATCTTATAGCTGATTAAAAATAGTCCTTAGGTACCTATCAGCCAATATGACTTTTCCAATTCATATGTACTTTTTATGTTTATCTTGGACACCACTGACATCTGTGGAGGAAAATATCGGGAGGAAACCAGGACTTATAATTAATATAAGTCTAAAATTGTCAATCCGCCTTAAGAAAGCCTGGTGATTAATGTTCGTGCCTTCTCTTTATGAATAGAGGCCTTTGCCCTGCAGTGGGATAATAAAAAGCTAGTACTATTATTTCACTAACTACCCAACTACTGCGCTTACAAGCGGAGCGGTTACAATTTTTCAGTCGTATAATTGAAACCCCCAAACCGACCGCATTCACTGATTGAATACCAACCCTTGTCATAGAAGAATTCTAATCTAATTCAAAAAAAAAAACATTGTTTTCCCAGAAATTTAAGCAAAATACGAGACAAGAATAATAAAAACGGTAATAATGTCTGCACTGAATCGAATCAGTACAATTCCCAACCTAATTGTAACAGCAATAATAGAAATCCAACCCTAGAATCAAAGTTAAATCTTGTTACAAACAATAAGGTCCAATGTTGAACGACGAGTCGTAAATTTTATTGTTAATTGGAGTCCGTGTATAGAAGTTACGACTGCTGATGATGACCAAACCAAATTCAACCTTAACGGTGTAGCTGTAGATGAGTTATTCAATGTAGGGTGTAAGGATGGCCATAGAGATCAGCTAAGCATAAACATATTACGGATCGGAGGTCTAGGACCTACAGCCTGTTAGCATAAATGTTAATTTAGTGTGGGTTTTAATTTCAAATTTATATCTGGCGTCAAGTAAATTGGATATGACGAGGCTACTGGGTTCTCGTCGTGTTTCGTCTGCAGTTATTAGATATGGATTGCTGAGATGAAGGTATTTGTGTTATAAGTGTGAAGGCTGTATATTTATATAATGGCACTAGTATTATATTCATCCCTAATCTATTTGATTTTGAGCTTTGTATGGATTCAACAAGTCAAACGTCGCAGTCAAAGCACTTATTTTAATTAAGTAGACCATTAAAAGGCACTTTTAAATTGTTAAGAATTCGGTCAGATGGCCAGAAAGTTGAAGCTAGTTGCTCGTTCCAAAACGTAGGTGAGCCTCTATAGAGATGAACGAAGAAGAAACTCCACGGAAATCAGTAAAATTCACATGACTGAATGCTAGTGTTTTTTTTTTTAATTTTACGATTATCTTCTAGCTTGTACTAGGTAGGGTTATCTAAGTCCGAGTTCCCTTCTAACTAACTCGGTCCCCCGCCCCTTCACCCCTCCTCTCTCCCTGCTCACTCCGTCTCTCTTTTGGCTTGCTTGTTCTCTGAGTTAAAATTTGGATGCAAGTGAGCCTTCTCTGTATGAGAAGAGGCCTTTGCCCTGCACTGGGAACGTAATAAGCTGGTATTATTATTTTAATTAACTACGACATCAATTAATTAATGTATGTATAGCAGTATCTCTATAGTATATTTGCAGTAATATATCTAGAAGTAAATCCAGGAAGCTAGAGCGCTGTACCGTGACTGTAACACAACACACGGCGTTGTATTACACCGTTAGAAATGTAGGATCGTGTGTACACGGCTTTTGAGAATGGTACACTTTTGTTGGAATATTACTGAAGTGTAAAGCGGGAGCACACTGCATGAAATGCTCTTGTAAATGTGACGTGTTGCTATGTGGGAATGTGTATTTGTTTGTTGACTGTAGGTTGTGTGGTCGGCAACGCTACTGTTAGTCGTTGTTAGTGTTTATGAATTTTGCATAAAAAAATTCAATAGTCTGAAGCCGAGAAGTTGGTGGCGTGACACCCCCGTGTCTTAGTAAGCACATAGAGCAAATAGTCCCGGATTTTATTTGTAGATCTTTTACAGTCGTTACGTTAGTTTTTCGCACAATTTAGCCTAAGACTATCTGAAACAGCTTTAATTGGAAGGTAGCTACGTCATACGTGCATAACTGGGCCTTCAGTCTATATCAATATTATAAATCTTAAAATTCTTTCTCTAATACAAAAAAAATAAAACTAAGAAAATACACGCGGGCGAAGTTGGTGTCAATATACCACAGCGAACGAAATTTGGACTATCTATTGGAGCTCCTTACTTCATTGTAAACACCGTATTTACCGTTAGAACAATGTTATAGTCTCTTAACACTTTCGCTAACAATCTATATTGCATACAAACAGTCTGAATT
Organism: Caradrina kadenii; assembly: GCA_947462355.1. Classification (NCBI taxonomy): domain Eukaryota; kingdom Metazoa; phylum Arthropoda; class Insecta; order Lepidoptera; family Noctuidae; genus Caradrina; species Caradrina kadenii. The sequence continues at coordinate 2,125,582 of OX381678.1, read as the reverse complement.
ATCATTAGTGGAAGGTATCAAAGTCATTATTATGCACCACTGTGCTGTGACGACAAAATTGAAGCTACGAACGCGGGTGGTCCTTTGGGTTTATAGAGCGAATTGACACATACCATTAAGACCACAGTGCAAATGTTTGATGCTAGTAAGTAGAGGCATGCACGTTACTTGAAGAGTTTGTTTGTTTGTTTGTTCAAACGTGTTATAATTTCAGTTATTACTGGTCCGATCTGGAAAATTCTTTAGAGTTATAGCTTGTTTGTCGAAGAAGGTTTCAGACTATAATATCACGCTACGATCTACAGGAGCGGGGCAGTAACTAAAGACGTAACTTAACGCGGGTGAAACCGTAGAGTATAGCTAGTTTTGGTTACAAGCCTCAGTAACCAACACATTTAAATACAATCCCCGTTGAGCGAACTTTAGTAATTATAATATTATCGTCAAAATGGCATTTCCAAGTTCCAACAAACATCAAAAACAGATGCAAAGTTAATCTTTCTGTAATTATAATTCTACAATTCGATGATCCATCGCACACGACTCATAACCAACTTACACCATCAACAGGAAGCGAAACGATAAGGGTGGTCCTTTTGTCCAAAGAAAGGACCACACATTCGCAATCGGTTTCTTTTAAAACAAAACATCCAGGTTGTGTTCTGTTCACTGTTCGTTTCGCTAAATAAACTTTTGTTTTACCTGGAACAAACAACATAATTGGAATTAACTTAAGTGTTGCACATTATTTGTGATTACAGAAAACATGGGAGCGCTTCCGTTCTACTAATAAGGCAGGTTATTGATAACATCGGCATTTTTAAGCTTGTCACACTTATTTGAGTTTAACCGCTGGCCGACTCAGAAAGTGTCTTATTTTATAGACAAGCTTACAGGCAACGAACAGCAAATTAATTGATTAATAAATGAAAATTGTAGTGTTTTTTACTCTTTCATACATAATTAAATAAAAGGATGATGAGCATCTAAGCCATCATGACCAAGAACGACAAACGATACGTCATCAGTAATCTTTTACTAAGTTCTATTATTTTAACTATGGCAGTAAGTCCGACTTTGTCTATGTCACCTTTTTTTATTTTTTTTGGTGGGTGGGAAATCATCAAATAACTTCTCCCGCCCTGGGCGGGGCGGGAGGGAGTGTCAGACTTTTACTGACTAAAACCCACCCATGTTCCTTCTTGTGCCCTTTGCGTTCCGGGGGCGCGGTATCTCTTGCGAACAACCCGCAGCCCCGGCAGGCATCGGCCCTCAGTGGCCCCTTCCCTATGCTGACATCTCTTTGAGGCGCGCGAGACTAGAGTCAAGAGCTTAGGTACCCATCTTCCAACTTCTTGACAATTCAAAAGTGTCTGTAAATGGTCTAATTAAAATAAATGTTTTGACTTTGACTTTGACATCGCGAATAATTTTTTTTAAAGAATATAGTAAAATACACTGTGAATTTTTAATGATGATTTTTTTTAATTATTATCAAACAAAAAATCTCGAACTAGAACCTGAAATAGGGTCATTGCACTCATCATTATGAACAACTTTTACTACGGCAACAACCCTGAAATCACGATAAAAAGTCAGCTGATCTATACATTTATATTCCCCAACAATATGTATAGACCAGCTGATCTTTTTATCGCGATTTCTTATCAAAGAGTAACTAAGTCTAGATGTGGGTTCGCTAAAGTATGTTATCCTAAAGAGAATTCCAACATGAGGCATTTGTCTGTGTACTATTTGCCTTGTATTCAAAACCCAACGGTTTACAAATTTCAATTTCGTGTCCTAATTACCTAACCAATCCACGAATTACAACAACACGAATTTTGAATACACAAACTGCTTACAACGTTCACTACAATATTGAATGTCGTAATAACCAAGGAAATTATATTTTGCACACGATTTATAGTTCACATCACGATAGACCAGTTGAAATGTATTTATTACGGAGATAGGATCGAGATTATCGAATAATGTTATTACTTATGATGGATAATGGGTAGGGTTATCGATTTGCGTCAAACGACATCCGATTACTGTCATACAGGAGGCGTAGTACAAGCGAGCGACAAAATATGGAGTGAAAGAGACATGGTAAAGAAGACTTTTATCATGTATATATAGTATATGACTAGCTTCTGCCCGCGACTTCGTCCGCGTCAAAGTTGATATATTATCCCACGAGAATAGTACATTTTTCAAGAGTAAAAAGTAGCCTATTCGCTATTCCAGTCTATAATGTATCTCTTTGTTTTTTATCAAGATTCGTTAAGCTGTTTAAGCGTAAAAGAATAACAAACAGTCATACATCTATCCTCATAAACTTTCGCATTTATAATATTAATAGGATTCATTCATTGTCGTAAAAATTAAACCAAATTACTAAAGGATAGGTACTACCCGTATTTACAATTCTAAAATCGACGCTTTTTTTTTTTTTTTTTTTTTTTTTTTTTTTTGGTGGGTGGGAAATCATCAAATAACTTCTCCCGCCCTGGGCGGGGCGGGAGGGAGTGTCAGACTTTTACTGACTAAAACCCACCCATGTTCCTTCTTGTGCCCTTTGCGTTCCGGGGGCGCGGTATCTCTTGCGAACAACCCGCAGCCCCGGCAAAATCGACGCTTATCAAATACTTTTACGCGCTCTCGTGCTAAGCCTACATAGATACAGATTGTTGTGATTCGTGATATTCTTATGACGGTAATGACATCTGTCTATCAAAACAAAGAAGTTTATAGGAAAGTTTATTAATTGGTGGTTGCCACGTGTTAGTGAGAAACAAATGAAGAGCTGGCTATCTAAATCTTTGTGAGCTTTGTCTAGACCGTGAATTAGGACATAGGATGCTTTGTATCTCGGTTGTTAGTTTCTGTGGGAGTATCTCTTCATAGTATAAAACAAAGTCGTTCCCTGCCGTCTGTCCCTCTGTACGCTCAAATCTATTAAACTACGCATCGGATTTCAATGCGATTTTCTTTAATAGATTGAGTGATTCGGATACTAATGGGTTTTTCTGTGAAGTTCTCTGTAGCAGCTCGGAGTTAGGATTTGTGCCCGGTAAATGGCAAAAGGCTCGCCCCCTATTACATGGGACCTAAACATACCGAAGAACTGTGGGTGTACACTGTTACACCTCTGCCTAATCCTTCAGGGAATACAGGCGTGATGGTATGTTATGTATTTTCTCTAGCCTATGCTACCGCACTAGTAAGGAAAGGGCTTCCCAAATCTCTTCGCGTTCACTGTATTACAAAATATGCATCATTAACCCTGAGTAGAACTTAGTAACTAAAACAAGTCAATGACCGATGAAGCATGATTCAAGAAATATTGTGCAAAATATAATAAAACTAACGCGATTTCATTATAGAAGATGCGACAATCATAGTCGGTGAAGAACGGAAAGTCATTATCATTAGCAATTCGATGCACTTGAGACTAGTGCTGTGGACAGGACGGCGGACACCTCGATTTACAAGCCCGACTTGAGAAACAGAAATAAAACACATAATATTGTAGTAAAAACAATGTGAGCTACAGAATACGCCATGATTTTTATAGCTAAATAGGTACTGATAATGCACTCTATTATAAAAGTAGCATAGTCACATTTTCATCTGCAAGTAATTAAATAATTATAGTACCAGACTTTTATGTCCCGCTGCATGAGAAAGCCCTCGTCTCATGCAGAGTACAGATATATAGGTCCGGATGGATACGGTTCCTCGGATCTGTTTCCATTAAGTTTTTCCTTGAATGCATCAAGCAAAAGTTCAATGAGACAGATCCGAGGAACCGCATCCAACTTCAAGTCGGACACGTATCATCAGACATGTATCAACGCGTCCGCTCACAAGTCACAATTTGCCTAGATTCGAATAGATTTATAAGTTTTGTAAGAAATGTCGCTCGTTTCCGAACGATAGAGCGGTTCAAAGAGATTTTGCGCGAACATGTGTCCGTTTTGAAATTCCTTTAAGCAGAGCAGCTGTCCCAGGTTCAACAAGAACTGCAGATACGCAGCTTGCGCATGACCCATACAGATCCGGCGGACATGAATCCTGGATCCGTTTATGCAGAACCGGACCTACCCATCTCAAATGCAGAGTAGACCAATAATTTCTGTCCTACATACGCTGTCCCACTGTTTGGCAAAAGGGAACCCCCAATTCCTTCCAAGAACTTTTCCCGCGCCATCTTGAACCAGCCGCAAGCTGGCTTAACCGCCAAATATGGACTTATCATTAATAATACATACACACATAAAATCACGCCTTTTTCCCCATTTGGGTAAGCAGAAACCACAGAACGCCACCTGCTACGATGCTTACATACTCCTTTCGCCTCGTCCACATTCATATATTGCCACATAAATTCCTTTTGTTAGTTGTCTTTCACTCATCCTCTCAACATGACCGAACCATCTAAGCATACTCTTTTCAACCTTTGTCACTACATCCTCTTTTAATCCGCCATAATATAAGCCCTAAATCGCATATACGCCTTGTGCAAGCATGGTAATGATCAATGCTCTTGTCTTTTCTTTATTAGTGAGACAATAATAGGCCCGTATTATGAGAAACCACACCTTACTCCTATAATGAATAGAGTGCAATACGTCATGTCGCAATGGTTGTGGACTTGTGGCTAAAGCAAGATTCTTACCATTATTGCAAATCCCAATAGATAGAAATCGGTAAATCCTTTAAATATTACCATAAATTAATCATTTTCGCTATCACTAACGACCCGTTATGACAGACTATGACAGACTGTATTGTAATCCGGCTGCATATCTATACTAATATTAAAAAGCTGAAGAGTTTGTTTGTTTGGTTGTACGCGCTAATCTCAGGAATTACTGGTTTGAATTGGAACATTATTTTTGTGTTGAATATAGTTCATTTATCGAGGAAGGCCTTAGGCTTTATAACATCACGCTACGACACACGGGAGAGGAGCAGCAACCAAAGACATAACTTAATGTAAGTGAAAATAAACACGAGAACGAAGTCGCTGGTAGAAGCTTTATTTATTTAAATAAAATTGGTCTTCTAATCTGGCTGAGTTGCAATTCTGTAAGTCCGTTGTGTAACCAGCTTTATTTTAAACATGTCACAGCCTGATTGATTACGATATAAACGTCGATGTAAAACGGTCAGTATGACAAGCTGTCATAACAACTTTTATCTAGTGTATGTATAATTGGTAATCTTTGGTGGTTATTATGGGGATCTAGACTTTGAGGTTATGCAAATAGAGATGAGCTTTGAATGTATTTAGGTTAATTTGGTATTTTTATACTGATCTCGGAAATTGCAGAAATATACTATTCCACGTAACTGCCTACGTAATTTTCGATTGTAATTAAGCCTAATTCTGCCAAAACGAGCCAACCCACAATTTCTTAATAATTCAACTAATTGCGACAAATTAATTCTATATGACAAATGCCACATCACTATTCAGCAAAACAGATCAATATCCACCCCAAATTTGTGCTTACAATAAAATAATGAGCGTAAAAAAACCCCAAATAAATACAGTTATTTAAAAAAAATGGAAGAAATTTTGAAATTACTTGGTTCATTTTAGCAGAACTAAACCCAATTGTGCAAAACATCCGTTGTTAACAAAAACGTGCACAATATTGCATTCTAGGGTTGTTACAAATATCGATTTACTCGAGTGGGGTAGTCTATTATGTGTAGAGGATTATTAGGGCTGAGTCCTATTGTTAGTGACAACCCCCAAGCACGTGCATTCGAGTGGGCTTCCGAAAATTGGTAATTTTAGCCCCTTTGTCATCCTGGATGGGGTGTTTGGGATCTAGGATGGAAAGTTTTGTCTGCAGGACGATATGAATGTTATCGTTTGGACACTCCTGCGCACATTTGTGAGCTTTATCGATTGTTTTTACATCCTGTGGGAACACAGAGTATACTTATATTACGTAGGTATACGATTAAACTGAGGGAGACAACAGAAAATTATTTCTATTGCACTTAAAAATTAGATTAAATTCCGCGGAAGGCGCATACGCTCTAGGGATCCCCGGCGTAAGTTTGGGAATGGAACACCGGGGTGGTTTTTAGTCAGTAAGAGTCTGACAGACTCCTCTGCCTAACCACAAAGACTTTCCACGCCGGCATCACAAACAAAAAATAAAGGGTACCACTGGTTAGGGTTTCTCATTCAAGAGATTCTGGGTTTGCAATCGAGCACAGGCAAGTACTAATGTGATCTTTTAAAACATTTGACACTTTCTAAGTTAATCTTCAACATCACTGGCTAAAAAAAAACATTGTGAGGAAACCTAGAATCTGAATTTATAAAACACACATAGCATCACGCCTATATTCGCGGAAGGGTTAGGCAGATGTATATATGTACATGTATGTATATATGTACTCCCACAGTTCGCCGGTATGTTTAGGTATATGTATATTTATGTAATAGGGAGCGAGCCTATTGCCACTAACCGGGGACAAATCCTAACTCCGAACTGCTACTGAGAATTTCATAGAAAAACCCAATAACACTTTTCTCGACCTGGCAGTAAGCTACCCAAGACCTCTAGCGTAGCAGTCGCGCTTAGGACCACTAGGGTAACACAAAACTCTATGAATTTAAAATTGAAGAACTTAAGTACACAAGGTCAGGTTACATAGGACTTAGGATATGTTCTAACGAAATGTAGATATACCTTCTATAGGTGTGCTCCTGCCTACATACGTACCCTATAACCTAAGAGGTGTGAACTAGGAAGAGGAACCAGTCTTGCTCATGTTACATATAGTTGTAGTAGAAGTTTTGGGTCGTGACGCTGCACGCGATTGGTCCGTCAGTCGGAGCGACCGCGTGCAGCGTCGGCGTCCCAAAAAACCTATAAAGTAACCCAAAAATTAACATGATGTTTGTGCTCACGACTTGTGGCGGCTACTATAAACTCGACACCTGGAAATGGCTTGTAGATTGTACCATAAACGTAGAGCGTGTCTAAATATAACGGTCCAAGATGCTGGAGTAGCAAGACCTACGTCACTTTAGTATGGCTGAAATTTTGAGGAGGGGACTATCATAGTTATGGTGTGCGTACTTTCCGGGACGTGGGTCATGCGTCAAGTGTATCATGGGCTCCAGACTCATGGTGGTAGAAGAAACCGTGGGTGCTTGTCGGTCAGTCATCAAATGAATCCTTCTCTGGGCGGAGCGAAAGGGAGAGTCAGTCTCTTACTAAAACCCGTCCGTGTTCTTCTTAATGCCCTTTGTGTTCCAAATCCGCGGGAACCCTTTCGCAGAAATTCCGCAATCCTGACAGGCACTGGCCCTAGTGGTCGCCTGTCGGTAAGAGTCCTAAATAACATTTTATTTCCCCCAGACGGTGGGTGTCCAGCAGTGGCGTAGCGTGCTTTGGAGGGGTCCTGTATCAAAATTTGTTGGGGGGCCCAAATTATGGGTAAAGGTTTCTCACAGAAGAAATAAAAACGCTTGCATTCAATTAAAATAAATATTAACTGATTATAAGTTATCGCTTCCTCTTAGAAATTGAGCTAGCCACACAATTCAAATTAACACATACACTTTTCTTGCCTTTTTTTCGGCAAATTGATTTATTAAATCATCTATAGCTGAAGACGATTTCAGTTTTTCTAATTAAGTGACATTGTGGATAACATTTTACAAGTTTTTGCTTACACACGTTAGGGGCCCCTGTAGCCCGGGGGCCCCGTATCTGATACAGCTGATACGGCGGTAACTACGCCCCTGGTATCCATGAGGATATAAAACAAAGAAATATAAAGTGCTCTCTGCCATAAACAGTGATGGTTCAGAACAATAATAAAGTAATTTATCAGCAAATATTTCTGCTCAATGTTGCTTAGATTGGTGAGAAAACTTGCATAGTTAACAGCTATGTGATATGTCTTTTTACAAACTGTAAATCCAAAAAAAAATAGTCATCATTAAATAAAGTAGGTAGCTGATTCTGGGATCTTAGATTAAAAGTTAACGAGCGTGTCCAAACATAAGCAACAGCAAAGTTTTCTAATTATTAACATACTAATTATAATAAAGCCTAGTAAATTTCTTGTTTAGTATCGTTGTCTAAACTAACGAAGCAAAATTCTTACGTTTCTCATTATTATCTTTTTCATAGACAAAAAATAATTATAATGTAGCGTGCTTGTGTTCGTTGACATGACGGTAATAGCTTCAGGTAGTAATGTTTGCATTTTAAACTCGTTATACAGAAGATATTACTATTGGAAAGTGAATACAAAGGCGGAACTGCATAATTTAGTCAAATTTTAATTTGTAATACTTTCACACCAGCGAGATGAATCCATTTTGCAACCAAATAAATACTTTATCTATGTAGAATTATTGTTTAATGTTGTACGTACAAAATTGACAATTCTCGCCTCCCACGAGCTAAGAGACGAGACTTAAATATTTGTTCGTAGATACAACATTGAACTGAGTATTTCTTTAAACACAAATTGTAATTCTCCCTCATCAAATCCCCTCCTCAACTCGCCTGTGGAAAACCTCCTCCTATAAGTCCTTTATATGTAGCAAAACTCGAAATGTTTAAGGGTGGTCCACTTTCAACTGAGACCACAGTGCTCGCCATTTTGAATTGCAAAGCCCTTTCTCCACAAAGAAGTAATAAAAATAATGTCTGTTGTTAAAAATCCACCTCCGATTCATGACGTGTGGGCACATAATGATGCCGTTTAGAAAGTCATTAAAACTCTTATCAATGACGATTCTGTGTCACACACGGGTCATTGGCTGCTTGCATACGGGTATGATAAAATACGGGTTAGCACTTGCTTTGGTGAGGTGGTTCCGTATGAGAGTAATTTGGTTAAGTACCTTGCAAGGGTACAAATAAAGTTCGTGAGTTTTGAAGTATAAGGAATTAAAAGTTAGAACCAGACCGAATTTATCGTTATAGGTATATCATCGGTCTCAAAATGAGATATAATTATAGCAGATTGCTTGCACAATTAGTTCATTTCTATTATTTACTAAAGACCCGACAGAAAAATCTTAGAAGAGATAATGTAGAAACAACAATAACCATTTCCACTGGAGTTGGTATTCCTCCTGAGACTGACAAGTTCATAATAAAGAATGTAGTCTATAAATTACATTTTCGAAGAGACGTCAATTTTATCCACAACCGCTATTTGCAACCCCATGTATCACCCCCAATCACTTGACAGACACACTGACAACTGAACAGATGCGCAAATACAAATGTGAGTAACGTTTAATTAATTTTGAAGCTTGTCTCGTTAACATGCGGAACCCTAAACAAAACGAATAAATATTCAATAATGCTTTTGAATATAGAAACAAAAAAGTTGTATCATTTAGATTAGGCGGTGTCAATTAAAATGATAATAGTAAATGTGGGTTGTACGTAGGTACGTAGGTATCACTTTTTGGATCATTAATTTTGATATAAGCGGGTAAAGATTACTTAACTTTAGAAATAGAGAAAGATGTTCCTCCTACGCGCCGATAAGTTTATTTCAGACTAGCGACCTGCCCGCCACTTTGTCCGCAAAGTTTATTTCACGCGGGTTTAGTTAAGTACGTCTTTGGTCACTGCTCCGCTCCCGTGTGTCGTAGCGTGATGTTCTAGATTATGTTACTCAGGAATAAATGTAGCTATCCAATGGTGAAAAAATGGTTAAAATCGGTCCAGTAGTTTCAGAGCCTTACTCATTACAAATAAACAAACAAAAAATCTTTCCTCTTTATAATATTATTATAGACTAGCTTCTCTCTGCTACTTTGTCTGCGTGAAAGTCAAATATACCATAGAACATATCCGATAACACTCGTTAAAAGTGTACCTTTCAATCAGTGATAGAATTTTTATAATTGGATCACCACTTCCACCTATTATCTCTTACAAATAAAAAACAAATAGATATTAGTTACTATACACTTTATCCAACCGGCTTATTCTGTAAAAATCTGGCAAAAAGAAATGAAGTCAGTGCGATTGAGGCGAGCTGTCATCCTACCACCTAATGTTAGATAGGGATTCATGGCTCATCGATAATTTCACATCACCAGAAATCACTGAGATATTTTATAGAATTTGTACTGTTTGTTATGTGGAGAGGCTAAATAATATTCTCGTAATTTACTTTTTCTTTTCGTATAACCTTCTACGCGTTCCCTTCTTTTTCTTTCCTTCTACAATACTTAATCATGGTCCATTCACGGCTTGATGTCCACAGTCTAGAAATGTCTACAGTTTTCTCTTTGAGGGAGGCCTAAGGGCAGTCAGATGAGGTGTTTTCCCTTTTAAAGTTTACTAAGAGCGTATGCACACGTCATTTGTTCTAAGCGCGTAACTAGTGGTACTTTTACTAAGGTTAGCTGGGTAGAAACGCGAACGCACACATAAACACGTAACGTCCATAGGCCGTCTCTTAAAATTCTTGTAATTTTAACAGTATACGCACAGACAAAAATGACAAAAAATTACAAAGTGGCTGAAAATACCCCGAAACGTCAATTAGCTACTAGACCCTGCACCTTAAGATAATTAACATACACAACAATCATAACGAGCCGGCCACGAGTCGTGAGCACAAACGTCAAGTTAATTTTTGGGTTTACGAGTTCCTTTCTAAGATTTTTGGGTCACAGACGTTGCACGCGATTGGTCCGTCAGTCGGACTGATCGACTGGACCGTAGGTGCCTCAAAAAGCCCAAAAATAAAATTGACATTTGTGCTCACGACTTGTGGCGACTACTATTTATTAGTATCAGTATAGATAACCGGGAAAGAAAATGCCTATTACATAAAGTAATGTACTATTAATACTGAGGAATACAACCCTTCTAATATTTACTATACCAACTAAAACATAACATACAGCATGTTCACAAAAACGTAAAACTTTTTCGCAGACGATACTTAACTAAAGTGCTATGATGGTATCAAAAGTACTTATGTACGAACATAGGTACATCCTTTTTGCTGACAACATAGGTGCCACTTCCCGAGTCATGTAAGAGAAATAATTACGAGCTTACAAACGGCAATGGACTCTGTTTTTAAGAACACAGGGTTGGTTTTTGAATGAGGTTTGTGCCTATTTTCTAGGCCGTCTAGTACTTACATTGTGGATAGGTTTAGGTAGGTCTAAAGTGCTTGTGTTGAGTAGAGTTGTGAGGTGAAGACTGACGGTACGCTGACAGGAATATCGTAATAAATATACTGTAGTAGTAGTTACTTTTACCGCTTTTCATGCAGTTAAACGGACCTGACTGTATTCCTATCTATATATACTGGTTTAGCTATATTCAACCTTATTTGACTTGATTATGATCAGCAAATCGTGTTCTAAGATTTAAAAAAAAAACTTTTAAAATAGAAGTAAAAAAGTATATTAATTCAGTCAATGAACTCTGTATTTACCTAAAAACGAAAAATTATTCTAATCTCTTAAAAGTATTCATGATTTTGTTAAGGAATTAATAAATGGGCGCTCTTAATTTCTTCAAAGTTAATCAAGAAATTAGCACTGAATGCCTGCAGACCCTAGTTACTAAAGATCTACATCTACATCTGGAAGTAAAATTGGATTCCTAAAGTCGTTGAGATGGAAACTTCTTAGACCAAACTCATTACGGCTCGCCATGTTTTCCTTCAAGATAATAACTGGGATTACTTTTGCCAAACCCAACACACGTAAAAAAAATCTCCTATTTTTAGGGTTCCGTAGTGAAATGGCAAAAAACAGAATCCTTATGGATTCGTCGTGTCTGTCTGTCCGTTCGTATCGTTGGTCACAGCCACTATTTTCCGAAACTATAAGAACTATGCTGTCGAAACTTGGTAAGTAGATGTATTCTGTGAACCGCATTAAGATTTTCACACAAGAATATAAAAAAAAAAATTTGGGGCGTCCCCATACTTAGAACTGAAATTCATAATTTTTTTCATCAAATCCATACGTGTGCATATTATATGTATGGATAGGTCTTAAAAAATGATATTGAGGTTTCCACTATCATTTTTTTCTAAATTGAATAGTTTGCGCGAGAGACACTTGCAATGTGACTAATAAGAGAATGATAAAACTAAAATGTATATATACGTTGTACATTACCATGTAAACTTCCATCGAAAATTGGTTTTAACGAAATCTAGTAAGTAGTTTCTTTTAATACGTCATAAATCGTAAACTGCAATTTACCTTCCATTCAATCAACTCAAATGTAAAAATAAAAAAAAAACGTTTAATTTCATGAACATAAACCTTATGCATAAACCGTGAACCATTATTTTCTAATAATAAATTACAAGAACTTTTATATGATGTTACTTGCTGCTACGCAACCCTTCTTGGGCGAGTCCGACTCGCACTTAGCCGCTTTTTCGAAGTAGGTAATTGTAATGATGTGGGACGTATGTACATCGAACTGTTATTGCTAAATATTAATGTAACACATTTAGCATATTGAATTAGTTCAACGAAATGTATTTAATTATTAAGATATTGTGGATTGGCTGGTTTTTGCAGAACTATGCTCAATTATCAACGAACAAAAACACAAATACTTTTTTGTTTTAAACGAGTTATATTTGAGTAATTTACTAAGTGGTGAAAAAAATTTAATTGAATCCACAAAATTAAATACCTATTCAAAATCAAATCATCGTCTTTTACAAGAAAAAAAATCATCTAGTTGCCAATTCCAAAAGCTAGTTTCATATGGAGAAGAATGGGCAAGAAACTGCATACAGCATAATTTTGTAAATAATTTCAACAAGCCTGGCTTGTTAGCCTCGTGGCCCTAAGCGCGACCTCTACGCTACAGGTCTTGGGTTCGATTCCCAGGTCGACCAAAAGTGTTATTGGGTTTTTCTATGAAATTCTCAGTAGCAGATCGGAGTTTGGATTTGTGCCCGGTTAATGGCAATAGGCTCGTCCCTATTACATGGGACCTAAACATACCGGCGAACTGAAGGTGTACGTTGGTACACCTCTGCCTAACTCTTCGGGGAACAAGTAAATTTTTGGGGTACCTTTCTGGGTTTTTGGGGCGCTGCACGCGATTGATCCGTCAGATGGACCGATCGCGTGCTGCGTCCGCGCCCCAAAAAACCCCGGAAGGATCCCAACAACCCAAACATTTAATAATTAATAGGACCACAAAACCCCAAATCAATAATTCTAGACACTCCTCAAAACAGGATGAAAGCCGCACATGAGAAGTACCGGTGGATGTCCATTGCAGTCTCATCAGGTACAAATAATGTACAGATCAATCAGCCTCATCCAGCCATACTTAGCGATTCTTAGGACGCACCGGATGGGACGCGATTTGAATAGAAATGTGCCTTAAGTTGATATTGTTTAGGTAACTATTTAAGTAAGCTGATTTTGGAGGAGGATTGCGTAATCTACTTGGATTATGACGTCATGAAGAGTGAATTCCTTTGGCATTATATTCTATATCCTACAACAATCGATAGGGAAACAATTGAGGTTTTTATTATGTCTTCAATAAAATTAATTTTGGTCCTTTTTAGGGTTCCGTACCTAAAGGGTGAAACGGGACCCTATTACTAAGACTCCACTGTCCGTCTGTCACCAGGCTGTATCTCATGAACCGTGATAGTTAGCCAATTCAATTTTCACAGATAGCGGTTGTATTTCTGTTGCCGCCATAACAAAAAATACCAAAAAAACGGAATATAATAAATATTTAAGGGGGCTCCCATACAAAAAACGTGTTTTTTGTGTACATTTTTGATAGATATTGATAACGGCATCAAGTAGGCGCTTGAAATATTCACAGAATATTTAGTTATATATCCGCTTTAAAAATAAATAATAACGTGATTTTTTTTCTAGTTTTTATAGATACCTTATAGGAACCCCTCGTGGGACACGCACTTAGCCGATTTTTCAGACTACTTGGTCCTTTTACTAAGTCTCCGCTACCTGTCCGTCTGTCACAGGGCTATAACTTCCGAACCGTGCTAATGTAGACATTGTGTCTATCTTTAGGGGGCGCCTATTTCCGGCAGTAGACGTCGTTCGACTGTTGATGTTAAAGAAGTATCCACTTTAAAATTTTCACAGAATGTGTAATAAGCATACCATCATACCATCACGCCTGTATTCCCCGAAGGGTTTGGCAGAGGTGTGACAAAGTACACCCACAGTTCGCCGGTATGTTTAGGTCCCATGTAATAGGTGGTGAGCCTATTGCCATTAACCGGGCACAGATCCTAACTCCGAGCTGCTACTGAGAATTTCATAGAAAACCCCAATAACACTTTTTGCTCGACCTGGAAATCGAACCCAAGACCTCTAGCGTAGCAGTCGCGCATAGGACCACAAGACCAACGAGGCAGTTAATATTAATGTGTAATAATATGATGAATGCTAAAGGCAGATAAAGTTTAAAATTAGTCATTTGCATCTGGAATGTTGTCTCTTCACCACCTTTGGTTGACTGGTAGAAAATGCCTGAGGTATTTAGTAGCTTTGTACTCTTTGTTGCATAAAACAAATAAAAATTAAAGGAGATACAAAAAGTGCTTTATTACGTACGTAGTCTACACCAATATTACGAAGAGTAAAGATTTTTTTTGTTTGTTTGTTTGTAACGAATAGGCTGCGAAACTGCTGGACCGATGTTAACAATTTTTTCCCCAATAGATAGCTACATTATTCCTGAGTAATATAGGCTATATACCATCACGCTACGACACACTGGAGCGGAGCAATAACGAAAGCCGTAACTTAACGTGGGTCAAATAAGCCACGCTGACAAGGTCGCGGGCAGGTCGCTAATGTTAAATATTTTACGGTGGTACAGAACCCTTCTTATGCGAGCCCGACTAGCATTTGGCCATTATTAATCGATAGGGACGTGTATGAGAAGTCTATTACGAAAACTTGTTCTCTCTTGATTGTTTCCACAATCAATTAGATGATGATTGCGTACTATGTTCCCATTTCCCTTTACTTATTGTTTATTTGATAAAGGAAACCTATAATAGGAGTATTATGCTGTTAGGTTGCGCATACGCATACTTTAATGGTCCTATTAACTTAACGCCATTTTATGACTCGCGCGATAAGTTACCGATAAAATCTGTTTAGTGTATTTCTATGGTAACGGAAAATAAGTAGCCTTCTATGGTCGTTTTTAAATGAATCTAGTTTTTTATTCCTGTTTACGTGACGTTATTTTTTTTTTCGCAGCCAAGCGATCTTGATACTTGTAATTTATAAGATCTATAAATAAAATGTTATGTATTAGTTATTAGCTGCATGCAGTAAGGTACAGGAATTGATTATACATCTTTAACCCATATCATCCCAGTGTTCCATTTTTGAAACGGTTACTTTTTTATTTTTTTTATTATAATTTTTGAACGCATTTTTAAAATAGTGTTTTTCAAAAATGGAACACTGGGATGATATGGGTTAAAGGGTTATTAAAAAAACACCTCGGTGGTTCAGTGGTTCGAAGCGCGACTGCTACGCTAGAGGTCTTGGGTTCGGTTCCCAGGTCGAGCAAAGTGTTATGGGGTTTTTCTATGAATTTCTCAGTAGCGGCTCGGAGTTAGGATTTGTGCCCGGTTAATGGCAATAGGCTCTCCCCCTATTACATGAGACTTAAAAACATACCGACAACTGTGGGTGTACACTGGTGTACCTCTGCCTAACCCTTAGGGGAATACAGGCGTGATGGTATGTAAAAATATCTATACGGTTAAAATGATGGAACAGCGTATTTTTTTATATAACCGACGAAAAATGTTATGCGTGGCGTCTAGAATTATATACTGAATTAATGGTAACATTTTCAGTTACAATGCCCTATCCACCGTGTATTAAAGATGATAATGCATGCCGTTGCATTAATTATGACATAAATAAAGTAATATAAACTACTACTACTAATATATACTTATTTCTATGTACATTCCACTTGCTTAAAATAAGCTATCCGAAACATGACTATCTCCGACAGTCCGATTCCTATGGTTTATTTCTAAATGTAGGCGTTAAGATTAATCACCAATAAATACGTCGAGAGCAACACAGGGAAGTATATTTCATCGACATTTTATCGCTATCGTCACGATAGAGCTGGGACGCAATTAGACCTACTTTTTTTTATCGATACGCGGAATCTTAATAATCACCTCTAGTTAGAGAGTCATCTTGAATGTTTTGAGAAGAAAGTAGATATATGTTAATTAATGGATGTTATCATTAAAGAATGTAGACTCTGTGTTCTTACTAATACTGATAAGAGTTTTCTCAGTAATCTGAATGCTGATCTAGAATTCACCGGAGATATTGTATATCCTCGTTGTTATAGTTAAGATGTTTGGTACATGTAAGCGGAGTACATGTTACTTATTAGATAATCCAACTGATAATACGAATTTTATTATAAGGACCATATAAACCACACTTGAGCAAGCCCGCCACACTGTTCCCAACCACTGCAACTTCTGTAAGCCAGAATCAACAATGGAGACCGCCAGAAAAGCACCGAGGTAATGAAGCTCGACGAGCACGCACCTTATGCTCCATATTTTTAAGAAGTGGATACCACTGTCTTACAATTGGTTACGAAATTTGTTTGAAAGAGTCACCGCGGCCGTGGAACGCAAAGGGCATTAGGAGGAACACGGATGGGTTTTAGTCAGCAAGAGTCTAACACTCCCTTGCACTCCGCCCAGAGCGGAAGAAGCCATTTGATGATTTCCCGTGCTTAAAAAAAACCGTCTCACAATAACCTGTTTGAATTTGTATTTATGCTTACCTTCCATACAAGTACCATTCTGATAAAAATGAAAATTAACATCCAGGTGACATGAAAAGTTAATTACCAAATTACAAAATAATACGACAGGAAAATCGTCTCTCCGAAAATTAAAAAGATCTATATATTATCCCGACCCACAGTTGACCCAGAAAAAAAAACAAATCGTACAACACTGTTGACATGTTTTACATTCACATAGTGACACATATTCTCGCACCTATATAAAATAAGCATGCTTTATATACCTCGCAAGCTCGTTAACCCACGTAAAGTGCGCCCACGTAAAATTACATCAGATGTCGATAAAAATCTAAAACATTAGAAATCACAGACCACGCCTCTAGGCGATCTGCCGATGCCGCGATGTCTTGCACGGTTACGATAAGGATGTCAGAAAAAAATAAAGTACTTTCTCAATAATATTAATTTACAAATTTCATTTAATTGGGATTGTGTGTTTTAACCTATTTCTAAACAAAATTATAAAGAGAAAACATTTGTATTTTTATTTGTAATGGATATAAAGTAAAAAAAGTACTGAGCCAATTTAAAAAAAACTTTCAGGTAGGTACATAATTCTGCGTTATCAGCGAGTAGCATAAGCTATAAATCGTCGATCTGTAAAGAAATCCACACGAACAAGCTGCAGGCTGCTTGTTTTGATAAAGAAATCAAAATGCATTTTCTTTCTTTATATTTATTTCTTTACAACTGCTGACAGTTGTGTTATTTTCATGGTGTGAATGTGAAAGATAATAATACGTTTTTGGAACGACAGAAATTAAATATTAATATTTTGTTCAATTATTTAGTTTTTTTGCCTATCTGCCACTATTTTGGCTGTTGATTTGGTAGCCCTATTCAATTCGTAGATCTGCCTTCGTCCCTCTTTTTGAACGATCGCATAAAAACAATATTATTTTAAACTGCCTTTCTGGCTTCACTACAATATCAATTGTTTAAAATCTGTAATATTTTGCTTTCACGCTACAAACACAATAGCGTAATATTCCAAAGGTTTGGTAACCCTGTATAATATTTAGTATCACAACAGCGGTCGTCGACGGGGCCGCCCACGCCAGTTCTCAATGGGCCCGAGCCGCCTGTCGCAATCCCTGATGCGTGTGCGCATATGCGAGGAATTTTAGTGTTGATACTATTAGCAATCGTATGAAATTCAAGGTTTATAGTTAAACCACATTTCATTAAAATAATAAATAAGGTATTTATGTATTACAACTGAATTTTTTAACTTTAATAAATTATCTTGCTTACTGACGTTTTCGAAGCAATTTTTTAATGAAATAATATCAGTAATTTATAATTTATAGGCCCGTAAATATTTTATAGCGGGGCAAGAATCACCTTTCTAATCAGCGAAAGAACTAGCATTGATCACCATACTGGCTTACTACATTTATACATAGGCACCTTTAAACTAAGTAAGATAAAATCAAATAATTATTTAAGAATTAGTTTCCTGTTTATCTGCCCAAAACATTAATTTAGAAGACCTTTAACAAATGGAGTAAAGAAGTGAAGTCAAGTGAATAAAATCAAATGACGAATAAAATGAAAAAAGTTTGACTTATCTTTCTATACTACAACAATAGCCTTCTTAAAGTATCAAAACATTTAGTCGCGCTACACCATCCGCGCCATCCAGTCTAGGGAAGTGATTGTTGTTTTAATGGGAACCATAATATTATAAACGGCGATAGTAGATGTAACCCGCCGTTGTGGCTGGATTTATTAACGCTTTGTGCTAATATTTCCTTTGATTTTGATTTATTTTTATGGTTATTGAGATTTCCCGTTTACATCGTAAATTGAGTCTTATGTCTACCTAACCATGGCCTACATTAGCATTGTTTGTGAACTGAACTTCCTTTATTTTTCAGTCATTGTGTGAATAAAACAAAGGATGTGTCCTGGAAGTTTTCGTCTTTTCAGTTAAATTAATGTGATAAGTACCAAGACGTGTTTAGTTTTACAATATGGAGTATACAAA
Organism: Caradrina kadenii; assembly: GCA_947462355.1. Taxonomy (NCBI): domain Eukaryota; kingdom Metazoa; phylum Arthropoda; class Insecta; order Lepidoptera; family Noctuidae; genus Caradrina; species Caradrina kadenii. Next base: position 2,106,700 of record OX381678.1, on the reverse strand, counting down.
CACACGGTACAAAGCTATTAACTACGCATACTGCTAAAATAAAAAGTACATACATACATAGCATCACTCCTGTATTCCCCGAAGGGTTAGGCAGAGATGTATCAATGTACACCTACAGTTTGTTGGTATCTTTAGGTCCCATGTAATAGGGGGCGAGCCAATTGCCATTAACCGAACTCCGAGCAGCTACTGAGAATTGCATAGAAAAACTCAATAACACTACGCAATGTTAACAAAAACACAAAATTAAAAATTTTAACTAACCGACAGAAGAATAAAAATCCCTACCACAGCTAACAAAAGAGCTGATAACTTTGAAACTGCTGAACCGATTTCAATCAAACAAAGCTAAGAACTCTCCCGACTAATATACCTTTCAAACAAAAGAAATCAAATCAAAATCGGTTCATGCGTTCAGGAGCTACGATGCCACAGACAGACACACACACACAGACTTATGACACCACGTCGTTTCTGCGTCGGGGGTGAAAAAGTAACATAGAGCAAATATTATTGTTGCTAAACGACTTTTATTTTTGTTGTGTTTTTGGTACCGCGTACTTAAAAGATCACACAAAACATTGGCTTACGGGTGCATAAAACAGTACAGAAATTGTGGTGATATTTAAAGTCTGACCTATAACCGCCAAAGAAGAAACAAATTAAAAATGACTACGATTATCGTCTTTTCTCTTTTACCGGTTATACTGTGAGAGCGAGATGGCATAATAACCTGCTATGTTTGGGCGCCATTTTAATTAACGCGAGTTATCCCTACTGTAAGTCATTAATCATTAGCCATAATGTACGTATTTAATTGACCTGTAGGGAACCATAAAACGTAATCCCAACTGTAATGGTGACGCACAGACGCACTGATTGATTGATAGGTACCTACTTATTTAATAAACCACATTATAGGTTTATTTTATAAACACTTGTAATGAATACAGTGTTATCAGCCGTACTTGCTACTGTATGAGTGTTCATGATAATCCGTATTTCAACTGAATGGCTTAATTACAAATGGGCACTGGTTATAAAACTTAGTTGTTTTTTTTCATGGGACAAGCCCGTCACACTGATCCCAATCACTGCAACTTCTGTAAGCCAGAATCAACAGTGGAGACCGCCAGAAGAGCGCCGAGGCAATGAAGATCGACGAGTCCCGGACAAACGATATAACTGTCTTGGATCCCGCAGCGAAATGGAGCAGAAAAAAATTGGAAAAAAATATAAATTCCACTTCCCTCCAAACTAGCAAGAGACAGAAAACAACTAGGCTAATAGGCACAAGGGGATGTGTACAACTAGGAGAAGCCCAGATTACCAAGCACCACGGATTGCAATTTTATTATTAACTAATGGGTCCTAACGTTAGCTGTTACATTTGCTTCCAGTAATACGTATGGCAAGTGCCTGAACGCACGGAAATTAGTTCTAGTTTCTACGAGGTCTGCGGAATAAACTACTCCGGATGTAACCGGTATACTGTCTAACATCATATTTCGTTTACTCTGCCAAAGATTACACTCCCATAAAATGTGAAGAGCAGACTGTTCATATGCACGGTCAGATGTAGAACATTGATACAAGGGAGACACAACAAGCTTGAATGAAAATAATTTACTCTTAAAGTTGCCGTGACCTGTGAGAAATTGAACAACACAGTGGTCCATCTCCAGCCATGTTCTGGCCAGCCGTTCACTAACTGAAGAACTGATGCCTTTAATGGAATTATCCCGCCCGATTTTCGTGCTGGATCTGAACTTAGCTGCCATAGAACAAAATGAAGTACTCCTCAAGAGCTTTCATATGTTATGTGTCTCATCACTGTTGAGCAATATTGAAACATGGGCCCATACTGTCGCATGCTCCTTTATTTAACTATTGGCCATTAAACAATTGTCTAGTGTTACCAACAATTAGACTCAGATCATAGGCCATGCTAATGTTTATTCAGTGCAGTAATCGAACCCGCAACACACAGCGCGCTTATCGTGTCTTCTCACTCGCTTGTTATATTATATGAGAGCAAGGGCATGATTAGCTTCTTTGTTTGGCTGCCATTTTTAAATTTAATGGTGTGATATACAAAGTATCGGTCCAATTCTGAAAATTCTTTCACCAACAGGAAGATACATTGTCCTTGCATGCCTATATTTTGCTATAAAAAATAGAAATATGTAAGAAAATTGCCTCGTTGGCCTAGTGGTCCTAAGCGCGACTGCTGAGCTAGAGGTCTTGGGTTCGATTCCCGGGATGAGCAGTGTTATTGGATTTTTGTATGAAATACTCAGTGGCAGGTCGGAGTTAGGATTTGTGCCCGGTTAATGGCAATAGGCTCGCCCCCTATTACATGGGACCTAAACATACTGGCGAACTGTGGGTGTACATTGGTACAGCTCTGCCTAACCGTTCGGGGAATACAGGCGAGATGGTATGCATGATGGTAAGAAAATTCACGCGATCTAAGTCGCTGGCAAATATTAATATTAGAAATAAAGTTGTTAACATACTATAGTACCATAGAGACACACGACAAGTGAATGTGCACTACTGGCACAAACATCACGATGTATTTCCGAACACATTAACACACAAGTACACTATGAGTAGATAGACAATCAACGAACATAAGCAGGGACAATAGACGGTCTAACATGCCTAGAGCCACATGTTGTTTGACACTCGATTAAGTTCTGCTTATGTCCGTTGTCAACAGAAATAGCTGTGTTATTGTTATACGGTATGTTAGTTTTGCTCGGTCGGTTGTGGACATGGTTGCAAATTACTTTTGTGTAATGTATTCGGCTTGTGAGATTAGAAATTAACAAAATATCTATATGAGGTAATAAAGCTAAAGAGGTTTTTGTTTGTTTTTTATTATCCTTTTAATAAATAATAGGCAGGTTCATGAGGAATAGAGAATAGTATAGGCTCCAAGGGAGTGGAGCAGTAACCAAAGACGCGTAATATAACACGGATGAAAAAAAAAACGCGGACGAAGTCGTGTACAGGATCTAGTATATGTGGGAACACGTACTCAAACTAAGAGTCTTCCTTTATTAAATTATTTAGCTACCGGAAATATTTCTTTTGCATACAAAAGAAATATTTCCGGTAGCTAAATAATTTAATAAAAAAAGCTATAGAACTTCATAAAGTTCTATAGCTTTTTTAATGATTTTGAATTCAAATTTGGAACAACGATGACGCAAAAATTACAAAATACAAAAATGCTTCAAATTACAAAAGGAAAATTCGTTGACTTATCATGATTTTCATGATTATCTCACTGCAAATGCACAGTTTAATGTAGGAGTCCGTGAGTAGACGTATTTCGATTGTATTCCTAAAACAATTGATCGAAACACAGAACGCCATTGCTATCACATAAAAAATCAATTTTCAAATAAAAAGAAAACTATTGTTACACCCAACTCCGAAGCACCAATAAACAAAATCCATCCAATAAACGGCACTCGTAAACAACACATCAAAAGCATACTCTTTGTAACATGTTACAAAGTAATAAAACTGCTGTATCAAACATTTTTCGCTATACCAAGACACGTCTGAAACGGTTTTTCATCTACGAAAAACCAATCTGAATTCTAACCACGAAAATCAATTGAGATTCGTTTGTTTTATGACCGACAGAAAAATGGCCTCAGACGGAACAAAAAATATAACAAAAAGGGTTTTTGCTACGTCTAGGATAAGGGGAATTGGTTTTGTATTGTCTGGATCGTTCTGGCTTGATATACCTATTTGGAAGTAAGTATATCTTACGTTGTACTTTCTAAGTTTATCTTGGACATCTGAAACCTTTTTTTCAATGGATGCGAAATCATCAAATGACTTGTTCCAATAATTCGTGTTCCTTCTAATGCCCTTTGCGTTACAGGGCCGCGGTGACTCGAACAAATTCCGCAACCCTGGCAGATCGTGTTAAAACACGGACTTTTTTGTTTTTTGGAGGTAGGAAATCATCAAATAACTTCTCCCGCCCTGGGCGGGGCGGGAGGGAGTGTCAGACTTTTACTGACTAAAACCCACCCATGTTCCTTCTTGTGCCCTTTGCGTTCCGGGGGCACGGTATCTCTTACGAAAAACCCGCAGCCCAGGCAGGCATCGGCCCTCAGTGGCCCCTTCCCTTTGCTGACATCTCTTTGAGGCGCGCGTGGAACACGAACGCGCCGTCGACACGGCCTGTCGTTTTGTTAAACGTAAGGACGATGAGCTACCCATTGCTTACCGTCCACAGGCCCGACGGACTTATAATAATAATTATTATAAGAGTGGAATCGACAATCCGCCTTCGGCCAGGGTAGTACGTATAATAATATAGGCTGACTTTTAATTTATTGTGCATCAACGGGGGGTTATTACGATTTTTTTTTTGCGAAAATGTACGAAACAACTGTAGTACGCCCAAAGTATATAAAATCAACCAGTTATATACATTTGACATGTTTTTTAAAAAGCAAATAAATCGAAGAAAGAGACACATGAATTCTGAAATTTTGTGTAAACATTTTGGTTTTGATCTACAGAAAATTTTAAAACATACCATCACGCCTGTATTCCCCGAAGGGTTAGGCAGAGGTGTACCAATGCACACCCACAGTGCGCCGGTACGTTTAGTTCCCATGTAATAGGGTACGAGCCTATTACCATTAACCGGGCACATATCGTAACTCCGAGCTGCTACTGAGAATTTCATAGAAAAACCCAATCACACTTTTTACTCGACCTGGGAATCGAACCCAAGACCTCTAAATAAAACACACAGAAATCTTCGGTAAACATTTTAACAACGTAGATAACAGAAATGTCAGACCTAGCGTAGCAGTCGCGCTTAGGACACTAGGCCAACGAGGCAGAAAGAAAATTTTAATTATATTCAATAGAATATAAACATCAAAATACATAGGCCATTAAAAATAGCCATATAGCCATAAACAACGTTTGTCCGAAGCCCACGTGGCCATAACTATCGCCCACTATTTGCTCGCCCCACTGTTGTTATCACAGATGTTGGTAAATATTGAAGAAAACTGCTAATAAGAGGTGCTGGTATCGTTCCCTCATAAAAAGGTCTGACATTTCTGTTATCTACGTTGTTAAAATGTTTTCCGAAGATTCCTGTGTGTTTTATTTACCTACTTGTAATTGTATGAAAAATTATAACTGGTACTTGTTTACAATCTTAATTAATCAGGACATTTACACATTTTTAACCATAACGTTCTTAGTAATATGGTTGAAAGATGGTCAATCGCAAGTGTCCTTGTACATCTGGAATTGGTACTAAAGGCATTACAAATGCGTTGCCATCCTAGAGACAATACGTAGGTGCTTTGAACTAAAGATATAGATTTTGACAGCATTACGGACTTACGGACGATTTTTTTTAATATTTTGGATGGCAAACTATCCGACGGCCCACCTGATGTTGAGTGGTCACCGCAACCTATAGACATCCGTAATACCAGAGACCTTACAAATGCGTTGCCATCCCAGAGACAAAGTTGAAACGTCTCATGTGACTGTCATTACACCGGCACCCATACCTTTCAAACCAGAACACAGCAACGCTACTTTGCGGCAGAAATAGGTATGATGGTATACTTCCCCGGATGAGTTTTTTCATAAACAAAAAAACAGTTCAGTTCTTTAAAATTAAATTATTTTTACCACTATGCAAAACAAAACCGGAGTTTATGGTAGAACTCAATGGTCACCAATGAAGGGTCCATATTACATTGCTATTATAATACAAGCGGAGACTACACGGTGGTAGTGATCATGTAATTGATTGTGGTAGGACTCAGAGCTAGGGAGCTAACGTGCAGTGACGCTATTTGCCTGCCTGGACCTATGTGCCAGGGTAACTTAGCTCATATTGCACTACACAATAAGAATTTTTTACCGTCTACGGCTAAACGTATCAAGTCATTGCATACAAATTAAGGCCATGGTTAGCGCAGTGGTTGAGTAATTGGCTGCTGCGCTGCGTGGCACGGGCTCGATTCCCGCACGGAATAAATATATAAGGAATAAATGCTCCCCAGATAAAGGAGAAATTCCTAGTGTGGGGCATTGTTATTTTTTTAAAGTAAAATAAAATATGTTCCAAGCTAGAAGCTAGATAGGTACCTAGTGTCTTTTTGAACATGAATTAGAACTCCAAATTCGCAATTATTATTCAAGGTTAGGTTATCTATCATACACATCTAGTACTTGTACGTACCGGTCGTACGTCGAGTACCTTCCTACAGTATTTACTTTAAATAAGTCAAAGTTTGAATGATAATACAATTGAGTCTAATTGCTCTTTCCAAGTGGTAGTTCATATGATATTATACATCTAACATCTTATTAAAAATCGTTGTTTCCATGGCTTACATACATAAATAAGGTATAACTTATATTTTTGGCTCCCATCTCAACGCAATTCCAAATAACCTTCACAAAATGTAAAATTTAACCTATCCCACTTTTGTCGTAACAGTGTCGTAAATTATAATGTCATACGATGTTATAAGGAACGCCTACTTTATCGTGCGTTAGCTGTCGAGTCAATAATAAACAAGGAATCAGTTCGACCTTGACGATTAGCGAATTCATTAACATAGACTTGACTTAGTGAACTTTGACATTAACGTAAAAACAATCGCTTAAAAATAATATTCGGGCATTCTATTCGTGGATTTTTGACATTTAAACATTATGTCACACTAGATTTGGTCCGCGTGGTTTGTTTCAACCGCGTTATACTACGTTTTTGATTACTGCTCCACTCCCGTGGGTCGTAGCGCGAAGTTATATACCCTATACTATTCCTCATGAATCTGGCTCTCATAAACAAACAATAATTATTCAAATCCGACAGGGACTTCAAGAGAAAAGCGGTTTAAAAAAACAAACAAAAAGTCTTCAGCTTTATAATATTCAGTAATCAGAAATGTAAAACTAAGGTCATACTAGAGCGGACAACTAGTGATATGGTCAGGTACTGTAGTTGTATTGGCTGACAGCCGCTGCCCGCGTTTTGTGGACCCAGTCATCTGGGTACTATTGCAGTACCTGCCTGACCGCGTCCGCAAGTTACCCGGTTCAATGTAATCAGGTCTTTAATGGGTGTTGTTCTTTTGTTTTATATTGGCCATTAGGTCGTCGTGAAGGGCTCCAGGATCATTGAAAGACGTATTCCTAGACAACCAGGAATACGACTTTCAATGATGCCGGAGCATTAGTGTCGCAAGATTCAGGTGTTCATAGAGAACTATGAACATCTAAATCTTGCGACACTAGTAATTGCCGATGCGTCTTGAGGACCAAATTCAAATGTAATCATACGTAAACTGATTCAGCCTTCAGCCATAAAATTAACCCTGCGATGGTTGCTTAATACAGAAATCGGTACAGTGTCAAGAACTTCCCGAACAGGCTTTCGCAATTACCTAGTAGGTAGGTACTACCGACGACATGCAACTTACCTTCAAGCAATGAAGGAAGACATCGTGAGAGAAATCGACACGTTCCGAGTCGTAATGAAGACTAAACTGTGTAATGACACAAGAAAAGTGACGGGTGAACAAGCTTTTATGTTGAGTAAGAACAAGACACGGAAACGTGCTGGAAAACATGATCGACAGCACGAAACTGAATTGAGAAAAGCAATAATGAGTAGACGGACTGTTCTGTAAAAATGTTCATCGGTGAATTTAGGTGCAGTGTGCTTGTAGTGGCCTATCATTCTATTTGCGTGTCTATCCTGTTAATATCTCCCTCCGCGAATTTAGGGTCGAGGTGAGCTCTCATTCCGGTGAATCTCGGGATTGACATCGCCCATGACATTTCATTTTCCAAGGTTTTATGTAAAATTAAGCCAGCCTATATCTCCGCAAGGTTAAACAAAGGGTCGGTGTCCAAGATTTTCGTTTAAGTAAATATCTCGGGCAGGTTTCCAAACTACAAAGTGCTTCTGAAAATCAATAACACTGCCTGTCCTAAGTTTCTAGAGAATGTACCCAATATACGTAGCTTCTGGTTTCAAGTGTAGCTTTGGCACGAAACACCACCCGCTTTGCCCACTGGCCATTAGTGAACATGATTGTGTTAGCGTACTTTGCCAAAAGTGGTTTCTAAATTCTCAGCCATTATACACTTTGTTTTGTTAGGTACTACTAGGCTAGGTATAAACATGATTATTATTAAATTAATTAATCATTAAATCGAAGTAAACAAATCTGACGTCACACCTGCGAACAATGGCTCCATTTAAGGTTAGATCACGGAGTATGTAAGACGTGGAGTGTGCATAGTTCAACTATACAATTAATAATTAGATAGGTATATTTTTTTTTTGGGGGGTGGGAAATCAACAATTAACTTCTCCCGCCCAGGGCGGGGCGGGAGGGAGTGTCAGACTTTTACTGACTAAAACCCACCCATGTTCCTTCTTGTGCCCTTTGCGTTCCGGGGGCGCGGTATCTCTTACGAACAACCCGCAGCCCCGGCAGGCGTCGGCCCTCAGTGGCCCCTTCCCTTTGCTGACATCTCTTTGAGGCGGAGGTATATTGGAAATATATAAATAGACCGCACCTAACTAGCCGGTCTCTGATAGATAATCTTAGTAACTGTCAACTCCTAGCATCAAGTGGGACGACAGCTTAACTAAAGGTCATTTCATCTAAATTCACCGAGAAATGTTTTTACAGTATACTGCTGTACTAACTTTCAAATCAAGCTTCAGTGTTGCCGTCGTAAAAAGAAGTATTTTTTTTTCCATTATCAAGATTATGATTAAATCTAGTAACAGGTCGAAGTTTTATCAATTCACCCAGTCCCTTTAGAAATTGTGCCCTTATTATAAACATGTATAGGAAAGATTTCATTTGTTATTCTCTCCGTGATACAGATACACACGCCTAGGCATTCGAAAACATGCGATAAATCAGTCGCATGCGCACTATGACGCGACAAGAGGAATGGACGTGTATTTATAGAGAATTTGTCATGTCATTGATTCGTATGTGTGCAAGGTAGATGTGTGTGGTATTTAAATACGTTTACGTTTCTGTATGTTTGTTATCATTACGCTGACTTGTGGCTGCGGGCTTGAATTACCTACGGGTAATTTCCTTAAGTGCAACATACTAAGGAATTGATCTGATAATTTGATAAGTGCCAACTAAAAGAAAAACAACGCTTAGTCATTACCTATGTTTATTGCACCACAAATTGACAACCCACATACATACGTATATTATGACGCCTGTATTCCCCGAAGGGTTAGGCAGACGTGTACCATGTACACCCACAGTTCGCCGGTATGTTTTGGTCCCATGTCATGGGGGGCGAGCCTATCGCCATTAACCAGGCACAAATTCGAACTCCGAGCGGCTACTGAGAATTTCATAGAAAAACCCAATAAACACATGGGAACATGCAACAACAAATATAATATATAATAATAAGTAAGTAAATAAGTAAGTAAGGTAATATTAAGTATATTTTTCCTTGGTGCAGTTTGATAAAATGAGATCGAGAGGAGCTGCCTAAGAATGAATAGCACGGCAGATAGGATGACAACTTACTTCAGTCCTAATTCACCTAAAACAGGGATAGAGATTTTTGACAGATTTTTGCAGTGCAGGATTCGATATCGATTCAAATTCGTCATAGTTGTAGGAGGTGGAAGAGGATTTAAAAAAATAAAAATAAACTTAACACTACGAGTACTTACTTGACTAGACTTGAAAAAAAAAAAAAGTTCTAAATGCCAATTTCCAAAATGTTTTCTTTCTTGTCTGGAATGATAAACCCAGAACCGGCTTGTTAAAACTCAAACATTATATAAGCAGTCTTTCTTAAACCCTTTATTTTTCTTCGTCACTGACGTGAGCTAAGTACCTCAATGCCACATGGGACTCCATTTAATAATGTGACAACTGTCGTGCGCTACACGGCAACACAAATGGGTGCGCCTATACACTACCATAGACTGAATAAAAAATACGAATAGACGCGACATTTATGCAGTTACCCACGAAAGAACGCGGAGGAGGATTGGGGGATATTTTCGACAGCACTCTCTATATAGTAGTAGTCTAGTAATTTGTTGGTTATTGAGCAATTCAGTTCGAACTTTTGTAGACAGGATTTTGTTTTTTGCTAGGCATTATGGTCCTACTCCTGGGCAAATTTCTAAGAGAGATTTTAAAGTTGGTCGCATTATTAAAGTTATGCAGTTCGATTGTCTAAAGCACTTTTCAACTTCACTTTTATTTCTTTGGTATCATAGTACCCGCCACGTCTCTGGGTTTTCGGGGTCGCCGGCGCTGACTGGTCCATCAGTCCAACCGGTCGCGTGCAGCTTCGGCGCCCCATAAAACCCAGAAACGAACCCAAAGACCTAAAAATGAACTTGACGTTTGTGCTCACGACTCGTGGCGGCTACTTTAGGTTAATTTTCTAACACCTTATTGTATGTATACGGTATAAATATGTAAGTTATACATATAATATATCGATATCAACTGCCTCGTTGGCCTAGTGGTCCTAAGCGCGACTGCTACGCTAGAGGTCTTGGGTTCAATTCCCAGGTCGAGCAAAAAGTGTTATTGGGTTTTTCTATAAAATTCTCAGTAGCAGCTCGGAGTTAGGATTTGTGCCCGGTTAATGGCAATAGGCTCGTCCCCTATTACATGGGACCTAAACATACCGGCGAACTGTGGGTGTACATTGTTACACCTCTGCCTAACCCTTCGGGGAATACAGGCGTGATGGTAATATATCGATATGAATTCTGGCTCACACACATACATAAACATAAACTCACGCCTTTTTCCCATGGGGGTAGGCGAAACCACAGAACACCTGGTACGATCCTTACATACTTCTTTCGCCTCGTCCACGTTCATACATCTGTTCATACAAGCACGCCGGTTTCGGATACTGCGCACCCGACCTTTCCGGCTCACAATAAATCTGAAACGGGTTTTCTTTGCATGTCAGTCCCTTTCCCTTATCTAATCACTGTATATAATTATGATTAACATCAAAAAATGATTACACGTTAATTATGACTTAATTGTACATAGAGATTATGAGAAAGAGGGCAAATAGCTGTAATTATTTCATTTTATAACGACTGATTTTATTGCAGGAAATGAAGCCAAAAAAGCTTGAGAAAATTTAAGAAGCAACCACAGAGATAGATGCACCTTCGGCGTCAAGAAAATGTTAACACAAAACTTTGGCGATTCCTAGGAAATATGGCGTTCTTAATCCCGCATATGGGGAATAGATTTACTAACACTTTTATACGTAAAAAAGTACTACATGAAGAACTATCTGAACTCATTCAGATACTAGAGAGTGACACACAAGAAACATAATGAAAAAACTAATCTCTTATCTTAACCATTATCGACTTACATGTTACCAGTATCAACTGACCAAGAACATAAGAGAAAACGGCACAATAAGAAATGCTCGAATTACTTACTAAGACAGATAAAGAAACACCAACAATAAGATCATATTAGACAGGGAGACAGGAAGCGTCTAGTCATAAGAAAAACAAATGATTGCACTGTAAATAATGTCAAAAATTATGCACTTTTTCATTTTTTTATGAGTATGTATGAGAATACAAAAAGATTGCCGCCAGTGTCTGCAGACATTATTAAAACAAATATATTACGAGCACATTCTAGCAATACATAACATATGTAAGGCGGATGACAATTCAATGTAATGATATCATGGAGGTGATTTGATGATGGGGCTGGAAGATGGCCATTGAAGAACTAAATGTTCTATGCATATTAAACTTTCATTATTTTTCTTTTGCAATTAAAATGTAACACGCTTTTATTTACCTATATAATGGTATTTTTCTTATCAGGTTTAAATTGTTATTTTAAAATTGTTTGTTCTTTTTTTATTACCAAGTAATAAAAGCTTGTTTCTAAAAAGGATTTTGTTTCGTTTAATTTTGTATATTTTTCAACTCGTCCCTAGATAATCTAAAGTAATTTTCGTCAACTCCCTTTACCATTTGGAATTCGATATTCAATTTTGACAGCTTGTCCAAATTGAACTCCTCGTTTAGATTTGAATGAGGGTCGACTCCGGAGCCCGTGACGTGCACTGCAAACGATGATACAATTAAATCTGACTTGATTAAACGTTTTATACGCCTTAAAGCTAATAGGGACTTAGACTAGAGTCAAGAGCTAACCCATCTTAAGTAAAAAAACGGATTTAAAATGCCCTATCTAAAAATTCTTATTCTATGGCACCTACTAGGAAATGGGTCGGTGACACACTTCCGACGACACAATAGTAAATAGCTTCCCTTGATGACATGTGGATGTTAAGCAACCAGTTAATGCAATTAATGTTAATACAATGGATGTTCCTGGTAGAATTGAGAACGTGTTACTATAATAGACAATAGACTCTTCAAGGGTCTGTTTAACAGTGTCCGGACGACTAAATCACTTAACCGGAACTTATCTTTAAGTGCTTAATGTGACAAAAAGAAACAACTGTGGACAAAACGACTATGGATACGTACAAATCTAACTATTATCCGGTTTCTCTTTGATGTTTGTTACTCTTTCAAGCTTAAACGTATCCCAGAAAAATGTACGGTTCCTTTGGACAATCGATTTCGATAATATATCAAAATTGACGCAGACGGAGTCACGATGAAAGCTAGTATATAATAAAAAAACTATTTTCATCTTAAGGTATCTCTACATTTTTAATATTGGTCCATCATCATGCAAACAATGACAATTGGTACAAGAACGTCAGTTTATCTTGAGTTCTTATTTCGAAAGTCTTATTACAACATTGGCAGCTAATGGCGAACGAAAGAAGAAAGCAGTTTAGTAAGAGATCTCTGGTCAGCAGTGGATGGAACTCCAGATGTAGAAAGAACTGGCTAAAATATTCTTGCAAGATGAAGGACTGTATTTTTATCATCCTTTGCTGATAACCCGTTTGCTAATGTTCTGCATTTTCCTGGTACGAATTTCAACAACAGCATCGAACAGTGGTATTTTACTTAAAAATCTAGAACAAATAGGTACGTATGTAAGTTTGTATATGTACGAATGTAATTGCGTAACTGTGATGTTCTGTGAAGTCTGTTTAGCGTCTGTAAATCAGCTTGTGAAATGCTCACGGTATTTTAAGATGGATGAGGTTCGTTTCCATTCGGACTTACGGTACGAAGAAGTTCAGAGTTCCTCGATTCGGCCAGTAGTACGTACAACTGTATTTTGGGTACGACGTCGAGTCAAGCAAGATTGCCTTTATGTTTTCTCACTAGGGAATTACTTAGTGGTCACTACGCCCAATTATAATTGGCCTATTATTTAGCTATGGTATTGGTAAAGTCGAAAGGCTGGAATGGGATTCGGCGGGTTATGACAGCTGTATGCACAGCGACCTCTGGGCAAAAGTCTCAAGCCAAATCGGACCCCCATAACCTAGGGATTGAAACCTTTACCCAATCCTTCAAGAAGTTCAGTCCAGAGATTAATATAGACAACAAAATAAAATATTTTGTAAGTAATCAGCAAAGTATTAGGATCTGTTTAGATATCACATTATCAAGTATAATGTTAGGTTTTAGATAACTTAGTAGGTAATATGATAAGATAAATGCTATGATAGGAATGAGTGACATTGATGCCTTTCAGTTTGATCTATTTGAGTATACTTCTAGATAAACTAGAAACGTCATCAGATAACTATAGAACTCAAATAGAAAATATGACAGGCGTTTGATGTAGGTCATACTCACGGAAATAACCATTCAATTTAAAGAGTGTCCGTGGATTTTCTTGTTCGTTCTGCTCCATACGTTCTATGTTTGGGAACAGGTCACTAGCTTCAACTTTTTGACTAACTAACCGACTCCCTTGACTTAATGCAAAATACCTGTACCAGTGTCTGTATATAGTTTCATTTCTTTACTTTTTACTGATACAAGAATTAGTACAGAGTCTGACCTGAGCCTGCAAGCATAAAATATACTTACAGATCAGGATCATATCAGCCGAACGAGGTCTACTGCTGGACATAGGCCTCCCCTAAAGATACGCACAACAATGATTTCCCGCGACCTTTACTAGGTGGTCAGTCCACATCGGACCCCCCCAAACATAACAAAATATTCACAGTATTTGGTAAAATACGAAGTTTATCTCACATGACACTCTATCCCACATATTTCCAATCTCGCAAGACAGTGGTCACAAACCCCGGATCGCTTCCACGTGCCGTTTCGTTTTACAACTTTTTAATTTACGTTACAAGAGATGCTTACTGGCTTAAATTTATGATTCGTCCAAAGAGCCACTTAAAAACTTTACGGTACGTACCAGTAACACGTAGTTTTATAGAATTGACATTTAGGGTTAAAGTAGGCATTTAAGTGTATTTAAAAAAGGTGTTACAATGTTGGTGTTTTTTTGTATGGTAATCTCTCCATAAATCTTTCGTGTTTGATCAGAGAGATTTTCCTCGTTAATAGGATTGTTTTATGACACATTAATGATTGCAGCTTTTTGTTTTATTATGTACGTTGTTAGGACCTAACTGTCGGAGTTGTGCCTCCCTGCATAAATTATGCTAATACTTTGCCCGCGTGAATGTTGGTTATCGCTGATAGAGACGAAATCGCGATTGATAAAGTAGCCTATCCACTGCCGGGATTGCGAAATTTGATCGAATGATAACTTTTTCGATCTAATCCCGCAACCCTGGCCTGGTACAAAGGGTATTAGGTGGAATACGAATGGGTTTTAGTCAGTAAGTGTCTGACACTCCCGTCCGCTCCGCCCAGAGAGGAAGAATGCATTTAATGATTTCCCAACTTTCAAAAAAATGCCTATCTGCCACATTTCGCCGGTATGTTTAGGTCCCATGTAATAGGGGGCGAGCCTATGCAAAATCCAAACTCCGAGCTGCTACTGAGAATTTCATAGAAAAACCTAATAACACTTTGCTCGACCTGGAATTCGAACCCAAGACCTCTAGCGTGGCAGAAAGAAAGAAAAAAGAATACATCTTAGAAATAACCAAACTCTACCTGTTTATCATATTTGTATAAAAGTAGGTACCTACCTAAAGATTAAGCGTGCTCCAAGCAAAATATATTCTAGTAGTATTTCATCTCATTTAAATATTTATTGATCAAACATGACTAGATTACATTTTGTTTGGACCGCGCTGCCGGTAATGTCCTCATATTACCGTTGTTGACCTGCTAATCTTTATTGAACATTATTAATTTACAAGCCTATCATAATAATGGTATGTCAGTAAATCGTAAAACACAGTTGCAAAACTGGTAGGTAATCTACACTCACACAACTTACGTAAGAATAGATAAGTACATAGCTTACTTTGCCAATAGGTTGTCTAGAGGCGCACAATAATATTGCATCATACCATCACGCCTGTATTCCTGGAAGAGTTAGGCAGAGGTATAACCATTGTACACCCACAGTTCGCCCGTATGTTTAAGTTCCCATGTAATAGAGGGCGAGCCTATTGCCATTCACCGAGCACGAATCCTAACTCCGAGCTGCTACTAAGAATTTCATAGAAAAACCCAATACCACTTTGCTCGACCTGGGAATCGAACCCAAGACCTCTAGCGTAGCAGTCGCGCTTAGGACCACTAGGCTAACGGGGCAGTTAAATAATATTGCACTTCTTTTGATAAGGTATTTCTTCTTATAAATATGGGTACACGACTTAAGAATATAATTAGTAAAAGCTCTATTTTACCTGATGGCATGCAAAAGCAGAAAATACATCACAAGTTTATTTTTTCGAACATAAAAATTATCGATATCAATTTTTTTTAATAAGTCCAATTTAAAAGGTTTTTTAAATTTTTAAACGTGGAAATGAACATTTTATTTAATAGGAACTTGCCCTTCAAAAGGGCACTTTTGTTTAGGGAAGAATGGACAAGAAATTTCAATGATGCTATCATAGGACTGACACGAAGCCATTACGCAATTTTAGAAACAATGCTTTTTGTTTTTCCCAAAAGTGGGAGTTGGGTAGTGATTAAAAAAATGATTAAAATTGTTAATTGATAGCCCCTACTACATACCTACTGTGCCTAGGTACTTGACTTGTTTTTAAAAGACCTATTTCTCCTTTTGAACACTCATGGGGAGTCGCTGATTGACAGCGTAAGGCCTATGTTACATAAGTATTTATTTTAACCAAACATTATGTAGCCAATCATCAATTATTAGAAAGTTATCTAATAATAATAATGCGAAATAACGTTAAGCAGCAATTTGCCAAAATTAATAGTCGACCTTCACCAGTAATTGGTAGGCACGGCACAATATTTGACATCTAGATATTACATAAATGTTATTATAGACAAATTGTTCTACTTTCTAGCTTAATTCCCAACAGACACGACTTAGAAAACGTCAAAATATTTGGATCATAGCAATTTCAATTTTATGCTACGAACTATCACCTACTATACACTCGGTTCGGTGCGGGTTTGATTCCCGCACGGAAAAAATATTTGGTATAGCCTACAGATAGATGTCGTGGCTGGCTGTTTGTTTTTATTTATTTAATTAAGGACAACTAACAAAGCATACACCAAAAATACATGTTAAAGTTCGCACATTATTATTACATTTTATTTTTTTATATCCATTTTATATGTTTGTAAAAGCGCCCACGATACAGGAGAAACAGCGCGGGGCAACGTTTTGCTTAAAAAGAAAGAAAGAGAGATACATTTCGCAACCTACAACCCACGGGCGTAACCAAAGACGTAACTTAACGCGGGTGAAAAACAACTACGAAGTCCAAGGCAGCAGTTAGTCTTGAAATTTTGTGAGGATGAATGGATGGATGGATGAATGTAAGGATGTTTGCTACTCTTCCACGCTGAAACGGCTGAACGGATCTGAATAAAATTTGGCACTAAGATAGATTATAGTGTAGGATATTTTGTATCCCGGGAAAATGTACGGATCCCTTGGAATAATAAATATTAAATATATTTAAATAATATAAATATCAAAATTGACGCGAACGAAGTCGCGGGCAGAAGTTAGTATTAAAATAAAACAAATTTAGATCAAGCCTGGAATTGTGCCCGCTAAATGACATGGTCTGCTAATAAATTGTGACGTCATACTTCTTGATTCATGGAAGAATCCATCATAAGAAAAGAAATTATTTTATTATAAGACAATTTAGGACAAAGTAGAAAGAAGGATATCTATCTGTAATAATAATATAATAAAACTGAAGAACTTTTTGTAACTGCCTCATTAACCTAGTGGTCCTAAGCGCCACTGCTACGCTAGAAGTCTTGGGTTCGACTCCCAGGTCGAGCAAAAAGTGTTATTGGGTTTATCTATGAAATTCTCAGTAGCAGGTCGGAGTTAGGATTTGTGCCCAGTTAATGGCAATAGGCTCACCCCCTATTACATGGGACCTAAACATACCGGCGAACTGTGGGTGTACATTGGTACACTTCTGCCTAACCCTTGGAGGAATAAAGGCGTGATGGTATGTTATGTTTTTGTTTATGTTTGAACGCGCTAATCTCGGGAACTACAGTCGGATTGGACACATTCTTGTTGTATATTATAGTTCGATTCACGAGGAATAGTAAAGGCTATATAGCACCACGCTACGATCTACGGGAGCGGAGCAGTAAGCAGAGACGGTTGGAAAAAACTACGCTGACGAAGTCGCGGGCTGAAGCTAGTATTATCATAAAACGCAATGATTAACTGTTTCCTAATACAACACACAGATACACAGACAAACATTCCAAACAAACAAATCTCGATGCATTAAAACATAATACCGTATCTGCCATTGATTTACAATTCGCTCACACGTACCATTTGCATAGCAACCTTGGCATTGCACGTCATTGTACTTGAACTAGAGACGTTGCCGAAACTGTGGTACGTACCTAGATTAGTAATCGGAACAGGTCAGTTGTACTGTTACCTAGTTATAGTTTGTAACAATCAATTTGTTCAGGCGTTCGCTCTAGTTTATCGAATATTTAATTTTTAGTCCATTGTTGGGGTAAAAGTGATCGGAGTGAAATTATTTTTAGAAGTAGACTAGAAACTTTTTGTACTTGGACGATTTTTAGATATTTTTTTGTTAATATTTCAGTATGCTGTTAATGCATTAAAAATCACCGGATGCGGGCCGCGCAGGACCGGTCATTGTGGCGATCCTTAGGGGAGGCCCATGTCCTATGATGTTATTGCATTAGTATCTCCTTGACTTTTTTGGGTTCCGTACCCAAAGGGTACCAAACAGAACCCTAATACTAAGACTTCGCTGTCTATCTATTAATATTTGCATGTAGGACAAAGACCTATTCTCATACAGAGAAGGCACAAGCATTGATCAACACGATTGTTCATGGCGATCTGGCGATTTCAGACTTATCTTAATTATAAGTTCAGATTTCTTCACGATTGTTTTCCTTCACCGTTAGCAGTAATGTACATTATATGTTGAAAAATAAAAATATCAGTGGATGGCAAACAAGCCGACAGCCTACCTGATGTTAAGTGGTCATCGCTGCCTATAGACATCTGCAATATTAGAGGCCTTACAAATGCGTAGCCATTCCAGAGACAAAGTTGAAATGTGTCATGTGCCTGTAATTACACTGGCACCCATACCCTTCAAACTGGAACACAGCAACGCTGCTTTGCGGCAGAAATAGGTTTAGGTACATACTTTCCCGATTTCGAAGGACGACTAAACTGATGAGGTATCTCGATATATCATTAACATTACAAAAATAATCGATCATAAGCTCACACAATCGATTGAGAATCGATACATATTTATCAAGTCTTACGTAATACTAAAAGTGAATGTACGATTAGGTCGTATAGCGATAGTTAATGATTTCTGTATGCAAATAGGTGAATATCTAGGCTAGATTGTGTTAACATTGCCCTGTTCGTTAGGTAACGAGTTACGATCGATAACCACTCGAGTTGTCCTGCTAAGTAACGGGTTGTTTGACTGATAAAAAAATGTGGTTGATATAAAATTGTTTAGAGATTTATTCGTGACTAGAGTTTATTTAGTAGGAATCACTAACAAAAGATATCCACAAGTCATAAAATAAAAAATAATGGTCAACAAAATGTAATAAGAAGGTGTACTCCATGCGGAACGCAAAAGGCACAAGAAGGAACATGGATGGGTAGACCACAGCATACAGAATAAAGTTACAAACTAGCTAGCAAATCATAAAATATGTATGGTCACATATACACACACACATACCATCACGCCTGTATTCCCCTAAGGGTTAGGCAGAGGTGTACCAATGTACACCCACAGTTCGCCGATATGTTTAGGTTCCATGTAATAGGGGGCGAGCCTATTGCCAATAACCAGGCACAAATTCTAAATCCGGGCTGCTACTGAGAATTTCATAGAAAAACTCAACAACACTTTTTGCTCGACCTGGGAATCGAACCCGAGATCTCTAGCGAAGCAGTCGCGCTTAAAACCACTAGGCTAACGAGGCATTTATTTAATATGTATGGTATTTTTTTGTAACCGAAAATGTCTCAGTAATTACAAGTATAATGAATCTATACAACATTACTGATAATTAGTAAGAGATTCTAGGATATCTAAAGCAAAGCCTAGCAATAATTATAATGTTTAGCTTTAAAGATCTAGCCGAGTCCAGTCCCAGAAGGTCTTTTGTACTCGGATTTTTTGTTCTTTGTTTTCAAAGAAGTAAGAGAGTTTAGTGATCGCGGAGCTTAGTAATTGCAGCTGAATGTAATTATAAAAATATCCGTTTTAAGATTACATAAATTCAAAGTCAAAGCATTTATTTCAATTAGACCATTTACAGGTACTTTTGAATTGTCAAGAAGTTACATTTAAAAGTTGAAGCTAGTTGCTCGTTCCAAAGCGTAGGTCTCTATGGAGAAGAACGAGCAAGAAACTCCATGGACACTCTTTTCTTACAATTTGATTTTTACAAAATCTTGGTAGCAATATACTTGTTGCTTCTATATGTGAAAACAATGAAGATGAATATAACAATACAAAAAAAAATTGTACTAAAGATGTAAGCCATGGCAGTTAAGGGATGACCAATCCCAACTGACAGCGCCCGTTACCGTTACCCATACAAATAGATGATACCTACTAATGGTGATTCTGGTAAAAAAAATTACAGTCGTTTTCTTAATTTGAAAATCAACTCCAATCGAATGCTGTTGCGTTAGCGCGTGCTCGTGCCAAGCCATCTGCTATAAAACCATAAAGCCTACATTTTGTAAGACGAAAGGTCAAGCTATAGACACGATTATTCGTTTACAACATTACATCATACCGTATCAGCTTTCCATAATTTATTGAAATCCGTTTAGATCAAGATGTATTCATTATTATTCAGAAACAATAAAAAATCATTGGCTATGGGAGACCTTTGTATCGTAATAATAGACAATAGCAGTGGAAACATCGTTATTGTTTATGGAAACTGTGGGTTTCTCTTTTTTATGGCGTTGCATTGCGAAATTTTTGACGAAACGTATGGTTTTGAAAAGTGAGCAATTAGCCTCTGCCCTCGATTATGTCCGCGTGTAACTCAATTACAAGTATAATATGTAAAAAATAGCTTTCTCTCAATTATATTTTTAAGTTTTTAGAAATGTTATAGGACGTTCGCAGATTACCTCTTACAAACAAAAACAATAGCAAACTTTACTTAGTATAGATAACTTACGATCTCCATCACTACGTTCGGTAAGTAAGTTGGATCCTATGGCTCCATGGCAGAATTTTGTGTACATTGCATATTAAACATTATGTGTATAATTTAACATACAAACGCGAGTAACTGATCGTTCGTCTTACGTCAAATTCTCACAGATTCCGGGGAATCGATTACTAAGAAATCCAACAAAACCGCGCTCAACGAGGCTTCCCTTCCGTTCAAACCGACAGTGTGATACGATTCATGGTCAGGGTCTAATTCTGTCATCTTAGTTTTGTTACTACTTCCAGTGAAGCTACACGTTGCAACTAAGCTGTTTGATCTTCAGCTGCATCAGCCACAAACTATTTCAACCATTTCAAATCCACAGGTTTAAACTATTTCATCAACAACCTCGTTACCAAGGGATTACAGCACAGCTGAAAGCATCGTCAATAACAAGCTTGATTTATAGATATTCTCCACTAGATACAAAGTTGCAACATAAATGAATTCGCCAACTAAAAACATGCCATTCGAATTTAGAGCAATTAAATACCAGTATATCTTGACCTACCTCACCCCCCTCTGTTATCCCAAACTGGTAGAATTTGGCGGAAATGTGAAGAGTAGTAAAGGTCGTCGTAAATTGGAGCTCAAGTGCATTGAAGTCCTGTCTTGGCGGGTTTCCAAGATGTGGCTTATGCCATTTCATTGCGATATTTATTATAATGTTAAGCGTTTAGGTGAAAAACGTTATGTGAGTGTAATTGTTGGTGAATTAGCGTAAGTGCGTCTGCACTCGAACGATAAAGAATGGTGAATGAAACGTAAATACAAGTGTTCCTATTTAGCATTATTATAATGGTCTCGCTGCCGGTGGCGCGTGTGTTGGATCTTTCGGCTCACTTCAATTTGGTAGAGCTAAATTGTGCTGATGCACGCGTCATGTTCGTGAACGGGCGCTGTCAGTTGGGATTGGTCATCTCTAACTGCCATGGCTTACATTATTAGTACTATTTTTTTTATTGTTTTATATTCATCTTCATTGTTTTCACATATAGAAGCAACAAGAATATTGTAACCAACATTTTGTAAAAACCAAATTGGAAGAAAAGAGTGTCCATGGAGTTTCTTGCTCGTTTTTCTCCATAGAGACCTACGCTTTCGAACGAGCAACTAGCTTCAACTTTTAAATGTAACTTCTTGACTATTCAAAACTTTGCTTGTTTCGGTTTCAATAGTAGGTATGGAGTTTCTTCTCTACACGAAACTACTTTATGTAAGGGGCTACTAGATTTAATTTCCCTTAGAAATGACATTCTAAAGTGGCTTTTAATGGTCTAAATGATTTGAATTTTTGACCTTTGACTTTGAGATTCAGGCTAAGCGTCTGTATAGGCATTGAGACTTCCACCTAATCTAAACGTCGATGATGACAACATTCAGGAAATTAAAACAGTCTGAAAACCGTAGCATTGAGTATTTTCCGAGATACTCATTGTCGAAATTACTTTGCATATCGGAAGTGAGAACGCAGTTTTTATTCTCGCCCCTGATAGTGCGGAAAGTGATTTAAGTTTGGAAACCAAATTACCTATTTGCATTATAAAAACTTCTAAAAAAGATACCGGTATCATGTCCACTTGCAACGACTCAAAATAAATGCAGTTTGGTCAAATTTTGGTTAATAAGTAATTAAATTTGAAACGTTGTGGATAGGACAATGGCACCAAATATTTATTTTCGGGGTTACTCAGTTTTCTGTCAAATAACTTAATTAAAAAATGGCACCCAATTCAAAATCTCGGAAGAGATTTAAAAACAACACCACAAGATATTCGTGTCCTTATCCACACATACCATCACGCCTGTATTCCCCAGAGGGTTAGGCAGAGGTGTGCCAATGTACACCCACACTTCGCCGGTATGTTTTATGTCCCATGTAATATGGGGTGAGCCTATTACCATTAACCAGACACAAATCCTAACTCCGATCTGCTACCGAGAAATTCATAGAAAAACCCAATAACACTTTTTGCTCGACCTGGGAATCGAACCCAAGACCTCTAGCGTAGCAGTCGCGCTTAGGACCACTAGGCCAACGAGGCAGTTATCCAATCTACAACATTTCATGTCTTATGGATCATAATATAGCTAGATTACTTTTATATGAAGCGCGTTATCAGTACCTTTAAATATTTCTGCAACTTTTTACTCGCAACACAATCATCCAAACTCAACTGAATGCTGTTTGGTGAAAGAAATACTCATTCACAAACAGAAACAAACAGTTCCACAGTAAGATTTATAATTACGATACTACAAAAATCCCACCTGACCGAATAATTACTAACTAAACCACTGTTCCACTGCTCCACTGTAGGACCGTATCGCGAATTGTACAAAGAACAGTTATTTTCAACGAGTATAAAATATAGCCAACGATATTTCGCACGGCGAGAAGATAACAAAACCATTTTGTATAGATACCCAATTCTAAAGACATCCTATTGAAAGTGAGACCTCTTTTTACTGGTTTTTGTATGACTCATACTTCAGTTAAATCGATTTCTTTAAGTACAGGTTCTAGAGTTCCGCAGTGAAATTATGATTTATGTATCTTGATTAGTTTTCTGGTTTTATATTAGGTAATATTAGTAATATTTATCAGTGACGTTTCCGTACAGAATTTAAGTAAGCACCATGTTTGTATGATCATAATTTTGCTGTCATTTCTTCATTTCTAATACTTTCAACGTATATATATACATATAAACTATATAGTTCACTTAAAATTAATAGGTATAATTATTAATGTATACAAAATATTGTAAAACATTTATCTATGAAAACATGAATCTCCACCATTCTTCTCGTTACGAAATATCGTTTTAAAAGGGGAAACTTTAAAAAAAGTTTCAATTGGTTTTTTCTTGTCAATTAATGACACGGTCAATTTGACATTGAAAAAACTTTTGATATAAAGCTATTGTAATTAAGTAATCAAAGGGATATTATTGGGGAGAATAAGGAGGGTAACCACGCGCAGCAGACGCCATTTCCCTCCCCGCCATTATGGTACTTATTGATATACCTTTGTTGGTTCGTGTGAGTTTATTAGACATTACTTGTCAAAGACACATAAGCCGACTTATAGAAGGATCGACCTGTTTAGCAAACGTCCATTACAAACCCAGTTCGCTTAACTACATACATGACAGACGATAAGCCGCTTGCATTGTAAGTTTTCCTTACATGACATCAATAAAGTCAAAGTCAAAACATTTATTTCAATTAGACCATTTACAGGCACTTTTGAATTGTCAAGAAGTTACTCATACAAAAAGTTGAAGCTAGTTGCTCGTTCCAAAACGTAGGTCTCTATGGAGAAGAACGAGCAAGAGATAAGAGAACTTTTGTATCTTTAAAAACTTAAGCTTCAAACTGTTTAGAACATAGATGTTAAGTAACAAATAGATCATGATGGCAAACAAGCCAACGGCCCACCTGATGTTAAATGGTCACCGCTACCTATAGACTTCTGCAATACCAGAGGCCTTGCAAATGCCTTGCCATCCCAGAGACAGCCAATGTCTCATGTGCCTGTAATTACACTAGCACCTATACCCTTCAGACCGGAACACAGCAATGCTGCTTTGCGGCAGGAATGGGTATGGTAGGTAGTACTTCCCCGGAGGAGCTCCATCGCAAAGAGCTCTACTACTACCGAGTTAACTAAGAAGCGAGAGTACGTCAGACAAAACCTGAGTCTCTGACGAAATGCAATAACCGCAAAGCTCATCAAAGGCCCCCTAGGGAACCAGTCAGCCTCGCTGTCATTATCGAATCGATCTAAATCAGAGGCACCCTGACCAGATAGACTTGTGGACGCTACGTACCGGCCTAAGCGCTAAGCTCATCAAACGCAACCTGAGTCCCTGACCAGTCAGCCTCACAGTCGAATCGACCTTGCTGACTGGCTAATCTTATTATCGGCATGGCACAACCTATTGTTAATCCTGATTACCTACGATATGAAATGAAGACAAGGTATAAGTATCGTGTTAAATCTGCAGCCATTCAAATTTGATCTTTAATGGGTAAAGATCAAGGTAAAAAGGTAAAGAACATAAAGTGTGAGTTTAACAAACTAGGTCATCAGCATGAATACAACACACCATGGAATACCTAAAGCACGTCCGATTGTCCATCTAAGTCCAGTTTCAGTAATTAAAATGTACCTTGGCCTCATAGATACAAGATTAAAACTACAATTTCTGCCACCACTAACATAATAAAAAGTCATGCGGAACCTTCTAAGAACTAGAATATTTATACAAGACAAAGTGGTCAATTCTTTTTTTTAACACGTAACACTTTATCAAAGACATTCATAAGTCGCCCCAGATTCGAATAGGGGCACCACAAGTTTCATGAATTAAGCAGACTGTCTCCAAAATATATGATAAACATTTCCCAGGTCATTTCAGAATTTTGTTAGATGATACAAAATGTATCCGATTTCACATTATATTAATATGTATTTTTTCTTATATTTTAATTTACTTTGTGTTAATATACCTACAAATTTAGTTGCAAACTTTAATACAATGTAAATAAATCCTAAGAAAACGTAGTATGGTTTGGATTGAATATCATTGGTCCATATTAGTAACTCGATCGCTGACTATGGTGGCTAGATAACGGCTGTGTATTCCGCACTAATTACCACCTTAAGATCAATGCTCCGTAATGAGTATGACGATTAATTCGTTATCTGTTTAAACAATAAGATAATGCATCACAATCTGACGTCAATTACCGAATTAATTAGACATCATTATAATGTTGAACTTGACAGCTAAAAATATTAATTTACGTTTTTTTTGTTACTTTAAGAAACCGGCAACACAGGATCAAAAAAAAAACCAATTGTTTTTATCAAAGTTGTCCCGATATTCATAGCAAATTGGGGTCCCTATTTTGGAGCTATTCGACACCAGATGAATCAACACAATTAAAGATGATAGCCACAATACATTTTTTGTATTCTTTACTAACGTTTCAAATAAAAAAACTGCACAATGGTGAACTCTCGTCAAAGATTTATTACTATCAATTGAAAAAGGAGGCTTAAGTAGTCTTTACAATTATTCTGAACGGTATCTTTGTGGGTCATACTATTATATTATTATTTTTATTAATTTTAAGTAGAACCGGTGGATAATGTCATCATATGACATCGTAATTATGTAAATGATTTTAGACACAAAAGCGTTAACATTTTTTGTAGATTGGAAAAAAATGCTCTTCCATTAATTTTATTATGACCGTAGGAATGTTGCACATTTTTTTTGACACACTGTGTACTTATCGCATCGAGTCGCCAGTAACAATTTATTTTAAATTCTATTTAAACTACAAAGAGGTAGTTAATTCATCCAGGTGAGTTCATAATTACTTACTGAAATCTAATACAATGTTATTTATATTTAGTGTGTATTTTAGGTTATGTACTATGAGCCTTAGAGTCTAGAATCTGTAACTTGATAGTGCAGTATTAAACATACCATGTCCAAATGCGGCATCAAGTTGAGCGTATCTTGTAACGGTCTGCGCAGACGCAGCAACCATATACTCGGACAGTTTTCATTGATCAATTGACAAGGTTCTGCCTACGACTTCGTCCGCATGATTGTCGGTTATCGCCGATGCAAACAAAGTCTCGAATTAAAAAGTAATCTATGTCCGTAGTTTAGCCGCACACAAACAAATG
The DNA here is from genome assembly GCA_947462355.1 of Caradrina kadenii. Classification (NCBI taxonomy): domain Eukaryota; kingdom Metazoa; phylum Arthropoda; class Insecta; order Lepidoptera; family Noctuidae; genus Caradrina; species Caradrina kadenii. The sequence continues at coordinate 2,080,109 of OX381678.1, read as the reverse complement.
AATAAACTTATTTTCGCAAGCATGATATTATAATATGGATGGTGATTTAGCGAACTACAATTTAATAGAAATAGAGTTGAAAATTGAAACAATAAATGCCTCACCAAATTATATCTTGCACACGATTTTCAACTTTTGTGTCTCTTATTTTAAGTTCTTTTTCGATTATTAGTTGAAAACTGCTCGACCATATAGCTGCTCAGTTTGCGCCGATTCTAAAGCCTCAGGGTGAATGATCCCTGACGAATAAGGGTCCATTAAAAACTTTCTACCATTTCCTACTACAGCGTACAAAATAACATACATTTTGCACGATATTTTTATCGATAACAATAGATATAAACAATAATAACAACTCTTAATAATAGAGCTCGGACAATAGACGATTTAGCGGACCGTGCGGTTGCGATGTATCGATACTTAATAAATTTTATCGATATACATCGATCGATTTAACGTGGCGCGTTCCAACCGCAACTTCGACATCGGGCCAAAATTAATGACCCTTCATTTCGACTGGATTAAATAAGTAAAAAGAAATAAAAAGGTTAAATGCTTTTACATTGCGTAGTCATTTGTTTTAAAGTGCAGGAACGTATCTTACAAGGCGGTGTTTTGTTGATGTAAAGAAAATGTGGATTAAATTCTTTAAATTAAATCGATTGGATGTAAAACGAGTCGGCTTTGAGACAGAAAAGTATTTTGCTGGACATAAATTGTAGGGACATCGTGAGGAAAGTTTTACCAGGTCAGTACATAATTCTAAGTAGAGACCCTCTAGACTTAACAAACTTCGTCGGTTATTAAAATTGTATCAACTGTTCCATTTTTACCGTATAGATAGTGCACTTTTGTAGGGAACAGCCGTTTTGTTCAACAATGTAATTACAAAAAAAATTATTGCTGGGGGTCCTTGTTACTGAATTAATATCTCCACTGTCGTTCCCGATTGCCATCCCATCGGACTAAGAGAGTGAGGGAAGAGGGAGCACCTGTGTTTACGCACACACTTGTGCACTATAATTATCTCCTGCGTACTTGACTTGTCTCCATTGAGATTGGCCACCGTGATCAAAATTCGGCACCTATAATTATAATTCTCTTGTTACATTACCGTGCGCTTGTAAGGCCCTCTGATTATGAAGCAAGAAACACACCCAAAACTATAAATAATAACTGTACGTACCGCTCATTAAGTAATTAATTATCAGTATTAATTAACAAATAAGTCGTTAACTGATTCATTTTAATTTAAGTATCTATCAATTGATTACCTATCTAATGTTATAAACACATATTATGTATTATGTACTATCTTATCTTTGACCCTTAATTTTAATACATAACTATTAAAAATATAATTATAATTTAATGTTTAACTTAGGCCCGCGACTCCGTCCGCGTGAATGTCGGCTATCTTTTTTTTTTAAATATGACAAGCCCACCACTCTCCTCCCAACCACTGCAACTTCTGTAAGCCAGAATCAACAGTGGAGACCGCCAGAAGAGCGCCGAGGCAATGGAGCTCGACGAGTCCCGGAGAAACGATATAACTGTCTTAGATTCCGCAACTAAATAAATTAGACAAGATTAGCGGAGGAGTAGAAAAAAATATAATTTCCACTTGCAAATATAATCTACAATGTCGGCTATCTACGGGATTAAATTATTTTTCAAAAATAAAAGTAGTCTAGTTACTCCCTAAACCATCAGCTAGTTATCTGCCAGTAGTAGTCAGATAGTCTCGTCAAATTCGGTCCAGCCGTTTTGGAGTTTAGCCGAAACAGACAGACACAAAAGTTTTTAAAATCGTTTTTTTTTATAAAGTACTTACCTATCGTGTAAATATATTTATAACTAGCTTCTGCCAGCGACTTCACTCGCGTGGTTTTATTCACCCGCGTTAAGTTACGTCTTTCGTTACTGCTGCGCTCCCGTGTGTCGTAGCGTGATGTTATATAGCCTATGTTACTCAGGAATAATGTAGCTATATATTAGTGAAAAAATGGTAAAAATCGGTCTAGTAGTTTCGGAGTCTATTCATTACAAACAAACAAAAAAACTTTTCTTTTGATAATAACATACCATCACGCCTGTATTCCCCGAAGGATTAAGCAGAGTACGAGTGTACACCCACAGTTCGCCGGTATGTTAAGATCCCATGTAATAGGGGGCGAGCCTATTGTCATTAACCGGGCACAAATCCTAACTCCGAGCTGCTACAGAGAATTTCATAGAAAAACCCTATATCTAACACTTTTTGCTCGACCTGGGAACTCTCTTTATAACGTTGGTATAGATAATATGCATTTAGTAAATAACAGTTTATTTTGTCATTACAAACAGACACTTCAATTTCATTAATTTCTATCGATAATTAAATGTACAATAATTAATACTTCCCAGACACGTATGATTAGTAGACTTGGTGGTCTTACATTTATATAGGTACATCTTTTATGATGCAGGGCCACACAAAGCGGTTACATGATCATAGGGGCCCATACGCCATGCCTATTATTGCTTAGGCCATCTCCTAACCGTTACGTTACTAAAATCTTAGTACTTTAATTCTGAACGGTACCTACATATTAAAAGATTTGATGGTAGATCTTAAATGTGCTTGCTATAAAATGTATAGAATTTGCAAGTTTTTAATAAAATCTTCATTAGTCATAATCGTAATATACTTAATTAAGTACCTATTAGATGTTTTCTCACGGTGTCGTCTGTCCCGTCAAATTGCTATAAATAAAGTCGTCAGGTCAATGACCGATAAAGGTGATAAAGATTTACCTAGTTAGTCGATAACACTTAGATAAGCCGTCGATTAAAATTACTTAAAGAAAATCCACTTGTTGGTTTTATCTCAGGAAATAAAAAACCAGACAAGTGCGAGTCGGACTCGCGCACGAAGGGTTCCGTACCATTATCTATAAAAATGGCAAAAAAATCACGTTTGTTGTATGGGAGGCCCCCTTAAATATTTTGTTGTTATAGCGGCAACAGATATACATAATTTGTGAAAATTTCAACTGTCTGGTTATCGCGGTTTTTGAGATACAGCCTGGTGACTGACAGACGGACGGACAGACAGCGAACTTTTAGTAATAGGGTTCCGTTTTTCCCTTCGGGTACGGAACCCTACAAATATCTTCTGTTAAACCAATAATCCTTCTTATTACACATTTGCTCAAAAAAGGATTGTTTTGTTTTCTGGGTTCATGTTAATTATGTTTAAACACCTGAACCGATTATTTAAAATCTTCCTTTGATGAAGAAAAATTTCTATGGGAACAATCTGAAGGTATATTCTGTCAAATAAAAAAATAATTTTCCAAATCAGACAATAACTGAAAGGGTTCATGGGTAACAAACGTAAAAAAAAAATATTACAACCGAATTGACTAAATACCTCCTTCTTTGACGTCGGTTAAAAATAGATCCTTACGAAGATGCATTAACGTACTAAATTGGACCTACTTAGGCCTTTGTTACAGCTCAAGATTCAGAGAAGGTAATTAAAGCATGTCATTTCATATCGATTCGATAATACTCATTGTCACAATGAAGAATGTCATAAAAATCTAACCGCCTACGGCCATCTTTGTAATAAGCTATAATTACTTTCCAAACGATCATCGGATACGATTGATATTGTAATGAATCTATTAATAATAAGATATTTTATAAGCAATCAAATTATTAGTAATTACTTTACAGTTGACAGTCGCCGCGGTTTGATCTTTATTTTCGGCTAGCTGTTGCCCGCGACTTCGTTCGCGTTCACTATTTTATTGGTTTCAATTTTGTTTTCGCCTAACCCTCTTTTTTAATATTAAAGTAAATAAAAAAATAGCCTAAGTTACTTCTTATAACATTACCTATCTGCGAGTGAAACACCCGTCAAAATCGGTCCAGCCGCTTTGGAGATAAGCCGGAATAAACAGACAGACAGACAGACAAAAGTTTTTAAAAATTGATTTGTAAAAAGCTTGTAATTTAAAAATTACAAACAGACCCTTCAATTTTATTTTATTGTATAGATAGCTAGACATTTCCTGCGTTGTCACCCACGATAAGTTCTTTGATTACTGCTCCGCTCCTGTGGCTCGTAGCGTGAAGTTATGTAGCCTGTAACTTTCCTCGATAAACGGGTTATATATAACAAAAAAGGATTTTCTAATTGGACCAGGAGTTCCTGAGATAAACACGCCCAAACAAACTATAGATTCTCTCGTGGGCCTAGCAAAATCTGTTAGTTACGTTAATGACCCAACATTTTAAAACACGAACCTGCCTCATAAACACAAGTTGTAACTTATCAATACAATAGAAACTGTAATAAATTGTTTATTATAATTATTATGGAGTCTTAAATAAATCTATTGTCTGACATAATTATGTGCGGTCGTAATTTTCCGGCCAGTATTTTCCGCTTCCTATACATACATAATAAAATACTGAAAGTAATCTTAATAAACAGTTACAGCACGACACAAATTAGAAGTTGCGTCGGTAATATTCGTGCGATTTGAGTTTAGAACTTTAGAACGAGCTTAAGCAGGAAACTATAGGGTCAAGAATGTTTAAAATCACTTGTGTTAACTGCCTCGTTAGCCTAGTGGTCCTAAGCGCGAATGCTACGCTAGAGGTCTTGGGTTCGGTTCCCAGGTCGAGCAAAAAGTGTTATTGGGTTTTTCTATGAAATCCTCAGTAGCAGCTCGGAGTTAGGATTTGTGCCCGGTTAATGGCAATAGGCTCACCCCCTATTACATAGGACCTTAACATACCGGCGAACTGTGGGTGTACACTGGTACACCTCTGCCTAACCCTTCAGGGAATACAGGCGTGATGGTAAGTTTTGTTAAACTCAAATAAGCCAATGTTGCACTATATCTGAATCGTTTCAGCATGGTTATTTCGATCGATCGATTGAAGTTACTTTAGTTAAGTTATTTTCTAGCCCTTTCAAAGAAAAAAAAATTCTAATCTGTCAACATGATTTACTAATAAAATACGATGAAAAATTTAATTGCTCGAGGTCCTGCGCACATATATTAGGGAAAGGGCAATGGCCGCTATCTAAAAGTCTTAGTAGTTATATCTCGTACGTTGATAGAACCTTGTACTTGAGTCGTATTGTAAAACATTTTGATGGCAATACTAATTGGTACCTTACCTTTATGAAGTATTGTTCTAAACTATAATATACAAAGTTAAGATAGACTTAACATTGCAACGTGGTTCAAAGTTTCCGAATGTCGTATAAATGCGACGTTTTCCAGTTAAATGCATTTGTCTTAAGAAAAGAGTGTCCATTGAGTTTCTTGCTCGTTCTTCTCCATAGAGAGCTACGCTTTGGAATTAGCAACTAGCTTCAACTTTTAAATGTAACTTCTTGACAATTCAAAAATGCCTGTAAATGGTCTAATTGAAATAAATGCTTTGACTTTGACTTACTGTTTGCATTAACGTACTGATAACTCTTGAATATAATTTTGTACCAAGCAATATTTTCTTTTAAGAATGGATGACCAGACTTCCTGAGGGGATTTCAGGTGAGATATCTTGAAAACTATGAGTCAAATGACTTCCTATGGTAATAAAAATCTTGGGAGTAATAATACCCTATTACGTAGGAACGTATATCCCTGATTGCACTGCAGTGCAAAGTGATAAAAATGATCGAGTAATTTCCTGAAGATTTTGCCGACAGCGCCATACAAAAGTAGTCTAATCATAATTTGGTCAATGGGTTTTGTAGATAGGAAAAAGGCACTTATATCCAAGCTTATGGTTAGTCAGTTTCCCGTCAATTAATTTACCTTTAAAACGATACTGATATTTAAATCTCGTATAATTAGGTTTTTAACATTTTGATATTACAGAGTCCTACTGCCTCGTTAGCCTAGTGGTCCTAGGCGCGACTGCTACGCTAAAGGTCTTGGCTTCGATTCCCAGGTCCAGCAAAAAGTGTTATTGGGTTTTTCTTTGAAATTCTCAGTAGTAGCTCGGAGTTAGGATTTGTGCCCAGGTAATGGCAATATGCTCGCCCCCTATTACATTGGACCTAAACATACCGTCGAACTGTGGGTGTACATTAGTACACCTCTGCCTAACCTGTCGGGGAATACAGACGTGATGGTATGTTATTATAAAGAGGAAAGATTTTTTTGTTTGTTTGTAATGAATAGACTCCGTAACTTCTGGTCCGATTTTTACCATTTTTTCACTAATAGATAGCTACATTATTCCTTAATAACATAGGCTATATAACATCACGCTACGACACACGGGAGCGGAGCAATAACGAATGACGTAACTTAACGCGGGTAATAAAAACCACGCGAACGAAGTCACTGTCAGAAGCTAGTTGATAGATGATGATGATGTGATGTATGTGTTCAGAGTCCTTAATCCATATCCACCCACACCCCTATTTCTAAGTACTTTGTAGTCGGTAAAACCTGCAGCATTTTCTTTTGATATAATATTTGTTATATTTTGTATTCACAATTCACCGAGGGCAGTATCTCTCCTAAGTACATTTTTCTATGTCTTCCGAGCCGGAATGGAGCCTCGAGCCAGTCCACTCTCGGATATTGCGAAGCCACATTTTTCTCCTTTTACATTTATCAAATTGCGACGCTCTGCAGAATTCTTCTAACAGTATTGTACTAGCTTTATTCTCTTGAAGCAGCTGTTGGCATAATAATTTGTAAAATACGAAACAGCTTGTCTTGAAGAAACTAATAAGACATTGTACTTTTCACAGCATTTTTGAAGAGATAAAATCTTATTTGTTTAGTAATTTTTGGTAGGGGCAAAACTTTTGGGTTACCGTCACGGACATGCTATAGTGAACGCGTCACCAACATGCTAATGTGATTTTAAGCTTTTAACTTCTGTCGGCAGTCCCCATAGTGCCATTTTTTTTCTTAAACTAATGAGCTCATTTGACCTGAAGACCCAAATACTAAAGTTTATTTGTTTGCCATTGGACGGCAATCATGCCGATAGCCCAACTGATTTTAAGTGGCCACGGCCTCTAATAGATATCTTCTATACTAGGGGCCTCGCAGATGACAAAGCTGAAATGTTTTATGTGCCTATTAATACACCGACTTCCATACCAAACTGGAATAATTTCCACCTTCGAAGTTTCAATTTCAGTTAGGAGACAGAACAGAACATACCATCACGCCTGTATTCCCCGAAGGGTTAGGCAGAGGTGTAACAATGTACACCCACAGTTCGCCGGTATGTTTAGGTCCCATGTATTAGGGGGCGAGCCTATTGCCATTAGCCGGGCACAAATCCTTACTCCGAGCTGCTACTAAGAATTCCATAGAAAAACCCAATAGCACTTTTGGCTCGACCTGGGAATTGAACCCAAGACTTTTAGCGTAGCAGCCGCGCTTAGGACCACTAGGCTACCGAGGCAGTTCACACAGAACAGAACTAGGCCAATAAGCACAAAACACGTTTACACGATAAGATTCAGAGCATTAAACAGGATCCTCTCAACTCTACAAAACTCTTAAATGGAAACAGGTATAAATAATACCCCAAAATAGCTCCAAACGAAATCCACACTAAACCGCATGCTCCCACCAACTCAGAGAAAATATTCAGTCTTATTATTAAGACAGTACGGACGGATCCGGAAACAAGTCGTCACTGAGATACTTGGGACAAATGTATTATATATATTTGTCGAACAATAGCACCGGTGAACACAGTCAAATATTTGGGCATGCGTCAAGAATTAATTGCCACGATTCGGAATGCTTGGGTTATGGCCAAATGTGGCAGACACTGTGTAAGGTTTTTAAATAAAATTGAATATTCTTACAAGGTAGGTAGGTATAGTTGGATTTGGAGAGATTGGTTTTTCTCTTTGAATGCTAGATTGGCTTTGGCAAACTAGGCTTTTCTCAGATGTAAAGGCTCCTTTGTGTTTATTGGCCTAGCTCTGTTCCTTTTCCTGCTTGATATAGAGGGAATTGTTTGGTGTTTTCTTCCTCCTCCACTATTCTTTTCTGAATAATTTCGTCGAGGGATCCAAGACAGTGAAATTGTTTTGGCAGAAATAACACTAATTCGAATGGTCCACAAAATAAAAGTTTTATTTACAGGGTCCTGAATATTAATTTAAATATGCAAAAGTCTCTTCACCAATGAGAATATTTACCATCAGCAAATTTTAAACTCATATAATGAAGCTGAAAAGTTTAGTTCTTTTATTTGAACGAGATAATCTCCGGAACTAATAGTCCGTTACCGAAAATTCTTTGATTAATAGGAAGCTACGTTGCCTCTGGCAGCTACAGGCATGCTTTTGAATAAGGTTCCGTAACAAAATTCAAGGGACGAAGTACAAGGCAAAAACTAGTAATGGTGTTTATACATACCATCACGCCTGTAATCCCTGAAGGGTTAGGCAGAGGTGTACCAATTTACACCCACAGTTCGCCGGTATGTTTTGGTCCAAATGTAATAGGGGGCGAGCCTATTGCCATTAACCGGGCACAAATCCTAACTCCGAGCTGCTACTGAGAAATTCCTAATGGAAAAATCCAATAACACTTTTTGCCCGTTTGGTGTTTATACACTTTCGTCAAAATCTGATAACACTATAAGAAAAAGGTAATGCTAAATAAAGCCATACAGATTTTGAACAGCAATTTGTTCTGCAGTTTAATTAAACAACTCCTTTTAAGTAGGATTGTCTCTTAGATATTATGTAGTGTCCAGCGAGTTACGAGTATGACAAGCAATAAATATTTTAACATTTCACTTTATGATGCGTTGTAATTCGTGTTGAATGGTGATTTATTATCTGTTGAATTGTATTTTACTATTAAATTTATAATGCACACTGCAAAGGAGTGGAACCGGCTGCGGGTTGTTCGTAAGAGATACCGCGCCCCCGGAATTCAAAGGGCACAAGAAGGAACATGGGTGGGTTTTAGTCAGTAAAAGCCTGACACTCCCTCCCGCCCCGCCCAGGGCGGGAGAAGTTATTTGATGATTTCCCACCCACCAAAAAAAATAAAAAAAGGAGTGGAACTCTTTACCTGCGTCTGCATTTCCGAGCGCATTTTACCCACCAAAATTGGAATGAACGGGCTTCTTCTGGGTAAGCTCACTCCATCGTCGACTTGTCTTTGTCACCTCTGACCTAGACTACAGTCAAGAGCTTACCCATCTCGAATGCAAAAAAAGATTGCTAATTTAGCATTCGTTTCATTTCGGATAGAGACGACATTTTAGTAATTTTCTATATTTAATTTCCTTAATGAATTTAGATTAAGCTTGACGTTAGCTGTCAATTCCTTGTATCAGCCTCAGTTTTAGCTCAATATTGCATTAAAAACTAGTTTTAATTCATTTTCATTAGCTTGCACTTATCGTAGAACTTACGTTGAGGTATTTTAGGAAGCCCATAGAAAGAGGTTTTCAAATTTGGTGTCGTGTAGGTAGAAGACGTCAGCTAAGAATGGACTTAATTTTGACTTCCACGCAAACGAAGTCGGAGCAAAAGCTAGTTCTCCACTAAAACTGAAAATCCCTTCACTCACAATCATTCTAATCCCACAAACAAACACGAGACAGGCATTCCAACTGGCGTTCTGTGACACAATTCCATTCAGGCCTTAATTCATTTAGTTCCCGAGTCACGCGACAGAACTAACACGCTTGAACACACAACATGCAAATCCTTTATTAAATTAATTCACACGCTCGAAAACGGAACAGTTCGTCTAGTATTAAATAATAAAAACAATGTTTTAATTAGGGTTTACATAAAGTTGCTATGTGAGGATGGATTAGTTAATTGTTAAATGTAAAGTACTGATAAGATTTTGTTGAAGTGAAAACTTCAACAGTTTTGGTACGGGTTCGCGTCACCAACATGCTAATGGGCCGTCGTCACCGACATGCTTATGTTTTCAATACTAGTTTCTGCTTGCGACTTTGCACGCGTGGTCGTCAAGTATACGTTACATTTACAAGATATCCTAAGTTACTCGGCATTAGTGTAGGTTTTTATCAGTAGAAGATTTTTTGTAATGGGATCAGTACTTACAGAGATTAGGTTACAAACAATTTCACCGCTCCAATATTAGTTTAGACAACTCGGCAATATGTTTAAGAATTTCTGAGGCGTCGACTGCCATAATATTGAAAATTCCCTTCGTTCCAGGCAAGGACAACAAAATTTTTCGAATACAACTTTTGTTATATCAAATAAATCATGGTTTTCATTTCTTCCAATCCACGACTGAGTTTTTGGCTGAGAATAATTTTGTTTAGAAAAACTATTTTCGTTATTTTGACATAAGTAAATACACAGCTTTAAATGAAAAATAAACACGAATTCTAGAACACTGATGACAGTATAAAAATCCGAATGACATATTAACGATATAATTTTCAGTTTAAATCCGTTTAAAATTAGAACTGATTCTAATTTTAAACTTGAGCAACGTTCTAGAAAACAGATATAATTTAAAAAAACGGAACGACCTAACCTATTTCTTTATACCTACTCGCACTAGTAGCAAAGGAAACGCTTCTTTCAGTCAACTTAGAACTGGTTTTAAAATGAAAAAAGAATTAATAGCAAGCAAAATTAACACAATAACGCTGGCTGGTCGACTCGTGCTGTAAAAAGTGCGAATAGCTTCGGAATAGCTCGGAGAAACGCGAGTGCGTGCGCGCTGTTATATTTTTAAATATTTTCTGCACAGCATTTCTCAGTTTCTTTTGAATGGAATGAATTTATGTGAAGTAATGAGTGTTCTTTGTGTTTTATCATTGTTGGACTATTCGACTGTGAAGTGATATTTGCATAAATTTTATTATTGCGATATTATTTGAGTTTCAATTGTAGGTCTGTGGGACAGCCGAGGAATATGTAAAATGGTACACTAGGAATACCTCCTAAATTGTGTGTCAAGTGTGTTTACAAACATTTGAACACACAAACAGGAACAACTGCCTGAAGCCAAACAAATATTTGTTTCGTACGGGAATTGAACCCGCGACACGCAGCGCAGCAACCACTGTGCCAACCGTGTCATCACTTACACTTCTAGTCATTACTTTTATAAACAAACACACCTAGTCTATGGTCAATAAGGTAAGACCATAGAGCAAAAGAGACGAGTTACTCTTTTGGTCTATGGTGACTAAAAGTTCAGGTGCGATTTTATTTCCTTTGTCTCCCTTTTACGATACGGAAAATGATGGATGCTGTCTATTTGTAGACAAGCAAGTGACTTGACAGATGCAAGACATAATAGGAGTTAAAATAAACAGTCGTTAACACATTGCTAACAAAAAACAATACAATAAGTAGCCTTTCTGAGAGTTAGCACAAACAAAGCAGAAAATAATCGAGTATAATTAAATTATTGACATTGAACCAAAATACTTCATAAATAACGTAAAAAATTATATGATATAATTATGAATCCACATGGCATACAATTATGCAATTTTCAACTCTATTTCTGGTGGTTTTAGTTCATTTATTAATTAAATCAATGAACTCCGCTCGACCATACTGCTACTAAGTCTGTGTTGACCGTTACAAAACTCTTGTTCTAAATTCGAAATGACAGAGATTAGAGCTGCTTCTCAAATTCTTTTTTTAAATCTGATAGATGCTTAGTAAGTCGTTTGGATTTTAACAGTTTTCACTTTTTCGGTAGTTTTAACTGAGTTTTAAATAGGTACTTTAGTAGAAACTAACAACTGTGTCAATATATTTAATTCTGGAGGTAGATATGAATAGTTTCAATTGCCTGTTAATATTTTAAAATGTTAATTTTTATTATAAACTTTATTATTTATTTCATTATACTTGCCTAATAAATAAATATTTTTTTTTTTTTTGGTGGTTGGAAAATCATCAAATAACTTCTCCCGCCCTGGGCGGGGCGGGAGGGAGTGTCAGACTTTTACTGACTAAAACCCACCCATGTTCCTTCTTGTGCCCTTTGCGTTCCGGGGGCGCGGTATCTCTTGAGAAACAACCCGCAGCCCCGGCAGGCATCGGCCCTCAGTGGAATAAATAAATGTTGGATACAACTTACTACTACAATATCAACTTAACGTATAATAATATAATATTATATTATTAATATAATAATAATATAATAATATTAATGATTTAATAATTATTCCTGCAAATAATAACAGGTACTTGCTTTATGTTATTAAAGACATACCTTGATATACCTGAAGCGTAAAATATTAATGGTAATTTTCCCTGTGTGATTTCCTTATGCGCCTTTCCTTGTTTCATAATAAAATAATCAATTTTTATTTCAATAACTTTTTAGAAGTAGGTATGTAGCCTTATAAAAAGTTAAAAATTAAACGACCAAATAGGTGATAGATACATAAGTTTCGCAAGATTATAGGTACCTATTTAAAATGCAAATCAAATTCCGAATGTAAACAAACTAAAAAGATACCAGTAGTAGGTATTCCACCCACCTTTTAGGTTTCCACCTTCTAATAAATACTCCAAACATATTGCTGTCGGATTCAAACTTCATTCACATCACTAGTTCACTTCACCCGTAACACTTCGGTTCACAACACTACGCGAATCTTACACACACATTTTGTACCAACCAACAATTTTTAGTTTATTTTCACTCAAACGAAAGTAGAAACTACATAATCAACGTTAAAAATAAGCGTTCCTAATTTAAAATTTAATGTTTACCAACAAACTAACACTAAAATCGGATACACGTTACACTAATTTTGAAATTCGACTATAATATAATCGATTAGAGTTGAGAGGATTCGATTTTTGAATGTTATTAAATAATGAAATTCGGTAAAGCGGCGTTCGCACGTGTGGCCCGCGCAAGCGATGCACGGCGACTGGCTGGCTCATGGCTCCCGTTGCATTGCAATATGCAGCTGGTGTATATCCCGGCTTTGTATTAATAAATTTTAGATGTCAACCGCTTTGCGTGGTGGCTGGTTAAACTTGCTAGTTGTTAGGCTGAATGGGATAGTGTCATTGCCTTTAGTTTCCTAGATGTAGGGAGGAAATTATGGCAAATATAATAAGTATATATCTTTTGTATTACGCGTTTGTTGTTGGAACTGGTAACTATGTAAATTGGAGTGGATAATTTATTCAAAACGCCGTGTCTAGCCACACATAAACGTAACTAATAGAACATTACGCTTTGATATTTGCTCAATATCTGAAAATTATTATTCTCAAAACATTTCAAACATATTTCACATTATTTTCGAAGAGAAGCAGCCCTAAAATAAATTGCCTTCACACAGAAAAATACCATAAATCCAAATATTTCGAGCAGACATCACAAACGTCACGTACAGTCAATCCTTTTTTCTCTAAACTAAATAAATCAGAGATAGCGAATGGTCTCCACGGACAAGGAAATATAAGATAACGCCGTGTCCCACTTTCAAAGTATTCGTGAACTGGATCTATCAGCATGGTCCCAGGGGCACTCGTCAAATGATGAGTAGGGTTGTCGACTGGCCCAATTTTTTAAGCCATTTCCCATTTTGGAGAGGGTCAAAATTCGTTTAGACGTGTGATTTTGTTTGATCTGTGTAATTTGTTCGGATATTTGTAGCAACCCTCTGAGATTTTAAGCAAATTGTTTTATCGATTATCTATTAAATAGCCAATAGCAAAAATGTTTAATCTAATCTTTCGAATCCTTATGATTAAACTTGCTGGTTAATTTGTTTCCCCAAGAAAAGCTATAATATTTATTCAAGCCAAAAATAAAAACTAATTTCAATAAAATAGTTGGCAACATTACCCTAAAGTAAACCTACACCAAAAATCTCTTAGTTAAAAAAAAACCAAATCGACCAAAAAATTCCAACTTAATTTTCCGTTTCACAGAATATTCCCGATATTCGTATAATCTAATGGCAACACTACAGGTGACCTACTTCCGATCACAGGATCGGTTTGAACGTAATAATCCCCCTCTTGTAGATACGTGATTCTCGGGATTCATTCGCTATCTTTGTGTTCATGTGGAGATGAAATCACGCTTATTGTAATTCTCTACGATCTTAGCATTATCAATTATTACGGTTACACATTACTTCTAACATAATATAATCAGTTTTATTCAATTATTTATTTCGGATCTCCAACAAAAGATAAACACATACACGTTGGTTGACATTCGGAATTTGATTTGCATTTTAAATAGGTACCTATAATCTTGCGAAACTTATGTTTTTTTTTACTTTTTATACTTATGTCTACAATTACAATCTTCTAAAAGTTATGGAAAAAAAATTGATTATTTATTATGAATTAAGCACGTAAGGAAACCACACAGGGAACATTGCCGAAGGCAGAAGTGTAACAATGTACACCCGCAGTTCGCCGGTATGTTTCGGTCCCATGTAATAGGGGGCGAGCCGATTGCCATTAACCGTGCACAAATCCTAACTCCGAGCTGCTACTGAGAATTTCATAGAAAGACCCAATAACACGTTTTGCTCGACCTGGGAATCGAACGCAAGACCTCTAGCGTAGCAATCGCGCTTAGGACCACTAGGCTACCGAGGCAGTTCATATAGCGACGCATATTATGATATATAACAAACAATAGTATATTTTTATATTTGTAGTTTGTAGCGTATATGGGAATAATATTCTAAAATAAATGATTATTTTAATAATTCAATTTAACAAAAGGTATTATGTAGGTGTACTCCGTCACTTATATATTCTACCTAACGGAACGAGGAACTAGCGTCAACTCTTTGAATGGGTAACTTCTTGACAATTCAAAACACACATACCATCACGCCTTTATTCCCCAGAGGGTTAGGCAGAGGTGTACCAATGTACACCCACAGTTCGCCGGTATGTTTTTAGGTCCCATGTAATAGGGGGCGAGCCTATTGCGAAAGTGCCTGTAATTGGTCTAGTTGAGATAAATGCTTTGAATTTGACTATCTCTATGTAATATTATAAAGAAACAAAATAGATTGCTTTTTGGTTTGATGCTTTTAAAAGTGGGGCTGACAAAATAATTCCACCAACCCTTCAAGCCTACAGTTCATCATCTGCTTTAGCCGTTTCCCAACTATTTTGGGGTCGGCTTCCAGTCTAACCAGATACAGCTGAATATCAGTGTTTTACATGGAGCGACTGTCTATCTGACCTTCACAACCCAGTTACTGGGCAACACGATACCTCTTGGTTAGACTGGTTGTCGGACTTCCTGGCTTCTGACTATTCGCAACGACTTGCAAAGATCTACGAATGACAGCCAGGACCAACAGCTTTAAGTGCTTTCCGAGGCACGGGGGTGTCACACCACCATCTTCCTCCGGGCTGCTTCTGAGCAAATCCTAATGGAAAAACCCAATAACACTTTTATGCCCGACCTGGGATCGAACCCGGGACTCCACGCTCTTCAGCCGCGCTTGCGACCACGAGACGAACGGGGCCGTCCTAGTCCCTTCAGGCCTACTGCTAACTTACCCAATCAATTAGCTACCTACTTATAGGTACCTAAGATACAATTGTCGATGTGGATAAAAGCTAAAAAAGCGAAAAGAAGAGATCAGTGATGTTTTTTTTTTATCTGTAACTAGTCGATTTATCGCTAAGCATTACGAGACCGATTGCAAGGTTAGTCGATTGAAAACATTGATATTTAAGTATAGAATTATTATGTAATAACTGGCATTTTATATAGTAGCTGATTCTCGATTTGTTCGTTATTTAGTTCTTTCAGTTAATGGTAACCATTTAACATCTCTACGATTTTGTAACTTAGTTAGTAACTCATATATTTTCACGTCGAAAATCATTTTACTTTGGCTACCAAAATCTCTTCTTATTCTTTGAGTGTATAATTTTGTCTACTATATTCTACAATGAGCAAAAATAATCTGGTATTATTGCAAATTCTTCATTAACTTGACGTTTGTGCTCACGTCTCGTGGCGACTACTATACGTGAGGTACATAAGTCTATGTACTTCATAGTAAACGTATAAAATAGGTACACATTAAATTTAAAAATTTCAGACTTCAAAGTTTGTATTAGACTCCATTTAGCGTAAAAACACTTTTAATTGAAATTGCCAATAGAGAATGCACATTGGAAAATGAACCTTATAAACCATAGAAACAATCTCAACATTTAAAAGACTTTTTGAGTATCCAAAATAGGCCGTGAGAAAACAAATTATACAATCATTGAAAAAAAAAAAGATGGAAGTGAAGAAAGATTGAATTAACAAAAAACAGTATTGCGTGACTGACATGACCTTGTGTTCGCCATGTTGTCCCTGAACGGAACTTAATTTACATTGTATTCAAGTTTATCTTTCTATATCAAATAATGACAGGCGGTATTTGGCTCTCGAAGCAATTACATTATATCCATGTACTCCTGCTTCGTCATATCAGACCAGTGGTTAAGGCGTCCACCACTCATGCACGAGGCTATGGGTTCGCAACCGGGCATGGGCAAGAACCAATGTGACTTATTTCTATTTCATATGTACTTTCTAAGTTCATTTTGAAAATCGTGAGAAAATTAAATCGGCAATCCAACACAACCGTGAAGAGATCAGGCGCGGCTTTCCGATGCACCGGGATATCACATCACCAACTTCCAAATTCCGGGCGGCAAGTGACCAGAGTGAGGGAGAGTGTGAGTGAGTGGGCTGTGAGTGAGTGTAAATGACTAAAGAAAACTTAACCCACTAACACTTTACCTGACCCAGGATTTGTACACAGAACCCCTAACTCAGCAGTCAGTTTAAATCCCCAATCACGAACGAGCTCCTTCACAAAGAGCAATAGATATTTATTTAAGACTTGTTTAATATCTAACTCAGTAAATCAAAGATTACATAACAAGAACGTAGCTGACTCTAAATCACGTCTAATCTCATACAAGCTAAGTTCCTAATCTATAGAATATTACAAAGCTGAAGAGTAAGATTGTTCGTTTTTAGGGTTCCCAAGGAGTGCCAAACAGATCCCTATTACAAAGACTCCGCTGTCCGTCTGTCACTAGACTGTATATTTTAAACCGTAATAGGTCGACACTTGTTTAGTTTGATCGCGCTAATCTCCGAAAATATTAGTTCGATTTTGAAAACTCATAGACTAATAGGAAGCTATGTTGTCTGTGATTACTTTAACCACTATTTTATTATCAAAAATGTAAAGGAGGGAGAAAATACAGTTATACACGGTCGATTTCGATGTCAACATGCCGCAGCCAACGAAACTTGTACGCGACCTATTAGAATGTCTAACTTTACTGTAAACATCTTATGTACTATCAGTTAGCGCAATACCTAATGTCCCTCTACACTTTCACAGACAGTTCATATTGTATACAAATAGTCCGGATTGGGTAGATGACACCATTAAACAATAATTCCAAGACACAATGTCACAAAAATAACAGTTTATTTTAGCCCTGAAAACCCGATGAATTTTTAAGTAACTATGAAATTTGATTTTTCGTTGCTTTGAAATCAATAAATAGTTAGTGAATTGAGATGTCAAAACAGTGACGTCATCATCATGTATTGTCGTACAAAATCTATGAGGGATTTGCGTTTGACAGCTCATAACAAGTACGTCAATTGATTAGTGGTGTCATCTACACAATTCATTATCAGACTAATATCTTTTTTCTCAGCCTGTTCTATCCCAATTTTGGGCAAAGGCCGCCGTTCCACTCCTTCCATTATTCAAATTTCAGTGCCTCATCCGTCAAGTTTTGAAGGAATCCATCGAGTTCGTCCCGCCATCTCACTGGTGGCCTAATTAAATGTTATAGGAAAAAAAAAAGAAAATTATTGCGAATGGAGTCGCGAGGTTTCTAGTAAGTAATCTCATACAAGCTACGTTCCTAATACGTTACAAGCAAGTATTCCCTTGAGCGGTATGTTATCTTAGCGTTCTCCAACTACGCCAGAGCTTAATGGGTCTGAATATTCAGACGTCACTTAACTATTAATCTTGGAGCTATCTCCCTCAAAGTGGATAGGGGAAACCAATCAAACGGCTTCAATCAAGCCATAATTATCAATTAACCAATCAAGATGGCGACATAATGTTTGTCCTCCTTTCACCAAAAAAGGAATATTTAAAAGTTTATTATTTTTCAATATTTAATTACACATTATTTTTAGTGCTTACTAGCTTATCCTCGCGACTTCGTCCGCGTTAATGTCGGTTTTCTGAGGGTTTATTTATGGGCGAAACAAATTTTTTTTTTTTTTGATAAATTTAATCCTTACAGCATAAGCTATCTGCCAAAGAAAGTCCCGTCACAGTCGTATTGTAGATTAGTCGGAACAAACAGACAGACTAAAATTTAACGTATTGTTTTTTTCGTACAATTACCTTGTAAACATGGATGTTTACAAGTTAATGAAGGGTTAGTAAAACAGCTTTTTACAAAATACATATCCAAATTTATTTTGTAAGAAGTTATTATGAAAGCACGTACAGCAGTTGGTCTCGGCTGTCTTTCGTAGATCTTTGACAGTCGTTACGGATAGTCAGAAGCCAAGAAGTCTGACAACCAGTCTAACCGAGAGGCGTTGTTCGTGTTGCCCACTAACTGGGTTGTGGCGGTCAGATAGGCAGTCGCTCCATGTAAAACGCTGGTACTCAGCTGTGTCCGGTTAGACTGGAAACTGACCCCAACATAGTTGTGAAAAGGCTACGCAGATGATGATTTATTAATTTGTATTATGATGTAGGTACTTAGAGATAATTTTATGAAAGAATTTTTTTCTGTAAAACATGTGCGTGATATAAAATAAAATTATCATCGATGCTATTAATAACTTTCAAGCAGTTTCAAATGAGTCATAATTACATGATTTACCAATCAATTAGTTGCAGTTGCAAGACACGTCAAGATTTCTCCTTTTTTTCGAAGTAATTATAAATTAATGATTTTACTTAGATGGGCACATAGCACTGATTTATTCAAAACTTAATATATGCAAAGTTTGGGAAGTTTGACGTTTCGGCAGGACTAAGTTGTTGAGTATAGTAACCGCCACGAGTCGTGAGCACAAACATCAAATTCATTTTTGGGTTCCTTTCAGGGTTTTTTGGATCGCCGACATTGCTCATCATCATTGCTCATTGGTCTGTCAGTCGGCCCGATCGCTTGCAGCGCCGGGGCCCGAAAAAACCGAGGTCGGAACCCAAAAACTCAAAAATGAACTTGACATTTGTGCTCACGATTCGTGGCGGTTACTACTCATGTTAACGTTGGCAATTTATATTAAACTAGCGACCTGCCAGCGATTTCGTCCGCGTGTCTTATTTCACCCGTGTTAAGTTACATATTCCGTAACTGCTCCGCTCCCGTGTGTCATAGCGTGATGTTATAAAGCCTATGTTACTCAGGAATACTATAGCTATCTATTGGTGTAACAATGGTTAAAATCGGTCCTCAGGAATACTGTTACTATACTATACTGTTACTCAGGAATACTGTAGCTATCTATTGGTGTAACAATGGTTAAAATCGGTCCAGTAGTTTCGGAGCCTATTCGTTACAAACAAACAAACAAATCTTTCCTCTTTATAATATTGGTATAGATGTAAGTACCACGTCTACAAGCACAATAAAACAAAAAGTACTTCTCGGCAAAATAGCAGTTACATGAAAAATTGATTACAAAAGAATAGCTTCAAAGCGGCCTCAACATTCCAGGAAACGCCTGTACACTGGCAACACAGCTAACACCTGACATTTTCGTAATAGCAACCCCGAAGCGCCGGCGGCAGCGCGTGCGCATATCCAAGTTCAAACTTATACGAAAGTAGGCAATTTTATGGACTCTCCGTTATGTTTAGAAATTGTTGGGTATCCATAATTTTGTTTTGATTTGCAAACGTTCAATTGGTAGTGCTTATGTGAGTCTTGGCATGGGACGCCTTGTTGGCAATGCTTATCTGGTGCATGAGGACGGGGGCTTTAACCGCACACCATCACAAAGCATCAGCGATGTATTAAAATACCAACTCAGTCTACTTAAACTGCGAAAACAGTACATATTGTTTTGATGGGAGTTACTACAAGTCACTATTGACTTTCTAAGTTCATCTTGGACATCTCTGACATTAGTGAAGGAAAACATCATGAGGAAACCTGGACTCATAGTGAAAATAAGTCTGAAATCGCCAATCCGCCTTTAGCAAGTGTGGTGATCAATGCTCGCGCCTTCTCTGTATGAGAAAAGGCCTTTGTCTTGCAGTGGCACAATAATGAGCTGGTATTATTATTACACACCATCACGCCTGTAGTCCTCCAAGCCAAGGATCAGGCAGAGGTGTATAAATGTACACTCATAGTTCGCCGGTATGTTTTAGGTCCAATGTAATAGGGGGCGAGCCTATTGTCATTAACCGGGCACAAATCCTAACTCCGAGCTGCTACCAAGAAACCCAATAACACTTTGCTCGACCTGGGAATCGAACCCAGGACCCCATGTTCATCATTATTATTATACAATTTCTTCATAACATAAAACCAATACTTGTCAGCTTCACATCAAACCCAATGTTTTGTCTGTTTTTACCTCCCATAAAATATTTCGCATAGCAATCTAATGGTGAATAAAAGGGATCCGATAAAATAGGTTGCGTGATAAGAATGCCACGCCGTTGTCGCTACGTCAGCTGTCTGTTCGCGGAGCTAGACAAAAAACAAACGAAGACTACCTTTGAGAGAGGCTGTGTCGGTTTTTGTGTAAAGGAGTGTATACATAACTGCCTCGGTAGCCTAGTGGTGCTAAGTGCGACTGCCACGCTAGACGTCTTGGGTTCGATTCCCGGGTCGAGCAAAAAGTGTTATTGGGTTTTTCTAAGAAATTCTCAGTAGCAGCTCGGAGTTAGGATTTGTGCCCGGTTAATGGCAATAGGCTCGCCCCCTATTACATGGGACCTAAAACATACCGGCGAACTGTGGGTGTAAATTGGTACACCTCTGCCTACCCCTCCGGGGAATACAGGCGTGATGGTATGTTATGTTATGTTATGAGTGTATACACTTGTAGCATTTACTTGTAACAAAACATTGAGCCGGCCTAATACATATGTTACCTTATCATGAATCGACATTGCGCCGCTCTCGACGCTTTGTTACAGCTTCAGTTTATAACGTCGTTGGCACGGTTGGCGTAGTGACTAAGCGATAAGCTGCTGAGCGGTGTGTCGTGGATTCGATTCTCGCACGGAACAATTAATATTGATATGGCCTACAGATAGATGTTCCGGGTCTGACTGTTTGTGTATGTGAGTTTATGTATTTGTAAACGCCTACGATACAAAAGAAATTCTTGGGGCGAAGCAACGTATTTTTAAGAAAAAAGATAACTAACGAATAGATTTGTGTAACATTTCATCAAGTAAAGACATGAGGGCGGCTAAAACGTGTGTCAAGAAAATGCTTAGGTGTATGCACACCTTTAAGCAAATGTGAAGTGTAAGCATTCTGAGGAAGTAGGTTACTTAACTATGGTCCAGGCATTTTTTCTAGCTGTGTTGGTGGTCGACTTCTAGTCTTTTTAGGGGTACGTACCTGAAAGGAAAAAAACAAAACCGTTAGGTATAAAATTACTTTATGTCCGTCTGTTACAAAGGATTTTGAGACGGTAGTCCACTAGTCGTGTTCATTTTTCTTTCATTTGTTTATATTCTCATTCATTTTTCTTTTATTTGTTTTTATTTGTTACATTTTTTGTTTGTTACCTGACAGCAGAACCACTGAATCGATCGTAATGCGATTAGATAAAGTGGTAACTAGGGATCTGGAAGTAAGGACCTAGACTATTATTCTGCCGTCATAAGAAAAAAGGACATAATTACATGACAAACGAAGTATTCGATTTCCGACTGTAAGTTGTTTCTTTTTAAGGTCGGAAATCGGTTACTTTATGTTGTGTAATTACGTCCTTTCTTCTTATGACGGCAGTATTGTTTCCGCGACTTTGTGTCCGCGATAAAACAATAACTGAAATTAACGTGGACTGAGTACTGAGGTAGGTGACGGTGAGCAATGGGTAGCTCACCGTCCTTACGTGGCATAACGACAGGCCGTGTCGACGGCGCGTTCGTGTTCCACGCGCGCTTCAAAGAGATGTCAGCAAAGGGAAGGGGCCACTGAGGGCCGATGCCTGCCGGGGCTACGGGTTGTTCGTAAGAGATACCGCGCCCCCGGAACGCAAAGGGCACAAGAAGGAACATGGGTGGGTTTTAGTCAGTAAATGTCTGACACTCCCTCCCGTCCCGCCCAGGGCGGGACAAGTTATTTGATGATTTCCCACCCCCAAAAAAAAAAAAAAGTACTGAGGTAGGTAGTTTGTTATCTATTATTGTATGAGATAAAATCATTCACGAATTATGGTCTTAAAACATTAAACATAAAGTCTATCTGTTTTTTTTTTTTACCAATGCAAAACGTTTTAAATGCCAATGGAAATCAAGCATATCTCTAAACAAAATCTTCCTCCCAAAAATCCTCGAGACAGAAAAAAGCAAACAGCATGCAAAACTAAATTGGCAGGCTGTATATTACATTACCGTTGCCAGGCAACAAATAACCAATCAGAGCGTCGGATTCCGAGCACGTTCGAGCACAATAACACAATTTTCGAGCACCCGGGCGGCGGGAGGCGGGTACAGCGAACAACAACTAGTGTTGTGCTGGGAAACAAAAACTTGGAACCAAACATTTGTGCCAGATTTCAGCCCCATAGCTTAAGTGGAAGTAGGTGAAATATTGGTTGCAAAATTCCAAGACTGACTGGAATTTTGCAGTCAATAATTGAGCCGGGGATTTAAACGCGGCCCTGGAACGCAGCATTAGGAGGAATAGTTAGCCAGTAAGAGTCTGACAATCCCACTCACTTCTTAAGTCATTTGATGATCCCACCCTAAAAAAGTAATATTCAACTCACGAAATAAATAATTCCAAGACATAGAAACCGCCACGAGTCGTGAGCACAAATTTCAACTTAATTTTTTGCGTTAATTTATGGGTTTTTGGGTCGTCGATGCTGCACGCGATTGTTCCCTCAGTCGAACCAATGGCATGCAGCGTCGACGACCCAAAATGAACTTGATGTTTGTGCTCACGACTCGTGCCGGTTAGTAAGTATACACGCAGTTGGCAATACAGGAAATTCTCACAATCTATGCTTTACTAAATTACTAATATCATAAAGCTGAAGAGTGAGATTGTTTGAACACGCTTATCTCAGGAACTAAGAGACCGATTTGAAAAAAAAAAATGCAATATGTTACGTAGCCCGTTTATCAAGGTTTATAGCTATATAACATCACGCTGTGACATACGGGAGCGGAGCAGTAATAAAAAACGTAACTACGAACGTGGGTAACACCGAAGGGTATCGCAAGTTGGCCATACACCAGACTCTCACATTCATTAATAATATCGTATTGTATAGGTATTTGCAATATTCTCATACAATGTGTCAACTTATGGGAATAAGGTCAGAGCGAGCTTGTCTCACACCATATTATCCATTATTATCTATCTATACTTATATTAGAAAGAGAGGTAAAGTTTGTGAGTTTGTGAAGATGTAG
Source organism: Caradrina kadenii (assembly GCA_947462355.1). Classification (NCBI taxonomy): domain Eukaryota; kingdom Metazoa; phylum Arthropoda; class Insecta; order Lepidoptera; family Noctuidae; genus Caradrina; species Caradrina kadenii. The sequence goes on along the minus strand of OX381678.1, from coordinate 2,056,442 downwards.
GGGCTAATCTCTGGATTTACTGAACCGATTTTGAAAATTCTTTTACCCATAGAAAGCCACGTTATTTGTGAGTGTCATAGGCTATGTAACATCACGCTACGACACACGGGAGCGGAACAGTAACCAAAGACGTTACCGACTTAATTAATTAATGAACACTGGTGAAAATATCCACGCAGACGAAGTCGCTGGCAGAAACTAGTATCATAATATTACAATCCAATATATACTCTCAGTCAGCAACAAAAGATTTAGATTCGAAGTCATAATTATTGAGCACAATTAAAGGAAATACGGAATAGTATATATACAATCACGCCTGTATTCCCCGAAGGGTTAGGCAGAGGTGTAACAATGTACACCCACAGTTCGCAAATACGGAATAGATGTAGAATAATGTCTTAGCAATTACTTGTAATGGCAGTGCATCGGAATAATTATAGTGATAGTTGATATGTGATATAACAGTAAATGTCGTGATGGTCCAGTGGTTAAGGCGCCCGCCTTTAATGCATGAGGTTGCGGGTTCGAGACAAAACACCAAAGTGACATTTTCAGTTCGTATGTATTTTCTAAGTTTATCTTGGACATCACTGATATCGGTGAAGGAAATCATCCAGAGGAAACTGGAACTTGGACCTGGACCTGGAATATAAGTCTGAAATCCTCAATCTACCTTGAGCAAGCGTGGTGATCAATGCTCGTGCGTTCTCTGTATGAGAAGAGGCCTTTGCCCTGCAGTAGGACGGTAATAAACTGGTATTATTTTTTACTATTAACTTCTATATTATCTTCTCTAGCAATAATAAGTATGGTACGATATCTCATCATCATCATCTGCTTAGCCTTTTCCCAACTATGTTGGGCTCGGCTTCCAGTCTAACCGGATGCAGCTGAATACCAGTGTTTTACATGGAGCGGCTGCCTATCTGACCTCTACAACCCAGTTACTGGGCAACACGATACCTCTTGGTAAGACTGGTTGTCAGACTTTCTGGCTTCTAACTATCCGTAACGACATTTACCTAACAATATACGTGTAGTTCCAAGATAGTAACGGAGCTGACTGGCTACCTGACTGGCTAGTGTCTTAAGTGAGTCAGGTGGAGCTACAGTAGCCGCCACTAGTCGTGAGCACAAATGTGAAGTTAATTGTCGGGTGTTTGGCTGGATTTTTTGGGCCGCCGACGTTGCACGCGATTAGTCCGTCGGTTTGACCGATCGTGTCCAACGTCGGCGCCCCAAAAAAACCCGAAAGAAACCCAAAAAGCCAAAATTGAACTCGGTATTAGTGCTCACGACTCGCGGCGACTACTATACTTGGGTACCTACATTTAAGTACCTATCACATTTCATAGAGGCTTTAATGCATTCCGAGATCAAGATCTTCATAAACGTATTATTAGTAGTTCAGAATCCGGTATATCCCTACCCCTACATTGTAAGACATTTATTTCTCCACATTTTTACAATCCTTGCAATATACAACTCTTTCGCAATTGGCTGAAGACATTCCAATTTGCAGCTTGTCTAGTTGAGATAGAGTCCAAAATCCCCTTTGCAGTTAAAGTCGTAACGATTGGCAACGTGTCCTCTATGGTGGGTGCCATTTACCACCACTTACCATAACATCGCTATGTGCGATGTAGGAATATTGAAATATATACTAACTTTATTATGAAGAATTGCCTCGTCTTGCCTGGTCTTGGGTTCGATTCCCAGGAAAAGTGTTACTGGGTTTTTGCAGTAGCAGCCCGGAGTTAGGATTTGTGCGCGGTTAATGGCAATAGGCTCGCCCCCTATTACATGGGACCTTAACATACCTGCGAACTGTGGGTGTACATTGTTACAGCTCTGCCTAACCTTTCGGGAAATACAGGCGTGATGGTATGTTATGTTTATTATGAAGATGACTACAGTTAAAGTCGTAACGCAGCACATACACAGTAGTAGTAGAGCTCGTCCAGGGAAGTATTATACCATACCTACTTCTGCCGCAAAGTTACTGTGTTCCGGTTTGAAGGGGCTGAAGACATTTCAAGTTTGTTTCTGGGATGTCAACGCGTTTGCAAGGCCTCTCGTATTGCAGATGTCTGTAGGCAGAGGTGACCACATAACATCGGGTGGGTCGTGGGCTTGTTTCTCATACAATGGCATAAAAAACACCCACCCTATTAGTTAGATTAGATACCAACATTTCGCACATTTCGATAGTTTTTCACACATAGCTGTTAATGCATGCCAATATGGCGTAATAACATATCATAATTGCTTGTTACAATCTATGATCTAACTAGCTTCTGCCAGTGACTTCGCTCGCGTGGTTTTTTTCACCCACTTTAAGTTACATCTTTGGTTACTGTTCCTCTCCCATCTGTCGTAGCGTGATGTTATAAAGGCTAAAGCTTTTCTCGATAAATGAACTACCTAACACAAAAATATGTTTTCAAGTCAAACCAGTAGTTTCTGAGATAAGCGCGTTCAACCAAACATTCTCTTCAGCTTCATAATATTAGTATAGATGTACTTACAAATGTTACATTTGTTTCTTGATATGGGAATGGAAAAACAGTAGAAATTACAACTTAAAGTAGGTATGTGGTAAGCGGACCCCATAACCACTAGGCCATCACGACATTACGAAGGAATAACACTTAAATGTTTCTTGTCTTTGCTGCAATTCTTAGGTACCCATAGAAACATAGATACCCATGGAAACGCGGATATTTAAATGTACCTGTAACAATAAGATAAAAACATGTAGGTAATGACATGATGATTAATGACAATAATTACTTAGAACATGCTCCAAGATGAATCATCAATCGATGGGAAAATTGATTGCATCACTCTCATGGAAATGTATAAGTTTATGTAATTGATGTATCATGTATTGATTGTAAAAAGTACGTGGAGTGGTGGTAAATTTTGTCTCTGGGATGGCAACGCATTTGCAATGCCTGTGGTATTGCAGATGTCTATAGGCAGTGGTGACCACTTAACATCAGGTGGGCCGTGGGCCATGCCACTATTTTTATTTCTGCCACAAAACAGCGTTGCTGTGTTCCGGTTTGATGTGTATGGGCGCCGGTGTAATTACATGCACATGAGACATTTCAACCTTGTCTCTGGGATGCCAACGCATTTGCAAGTCCTTTGGTATTGTATCAGGTGTGCAGTCGGCTTGATTGCTACCCAAAAATGCTTTGCTTTGCATTGAGTTTGAAGTAAACTTTAAGTTAATGTAATATGAACTCTGTATGTTCATTTTTATATAACCAAAAATCTCCCAAACGTATAAAGTTCTGAAATCGAAACTCCCGGCGCACCTTCACCTATTTTTATTAAGGAAGTAAAAATATAAAATGGAAGCTGAAATAACGGTAATATTTTCCGAGGGAAACTGGGTCGCGAAGTGGAAACCCTCAGAACGAGAAGGATTAAATAAGGCTTAGGGTTGCCACAGCGCGTATCTGCAGGCTTTGAAGATTTTCAGGGTTAAAAATACATTAGGGTAAGCGTTTTTTCGCACATGAATTGATAGCTTGATGTTCACATTGTTCAGTGACGTAATTTTTAGAAACGCGTCCATAATCTTTCTCTCTACATAGACATCTATCTAGATCGACGATCACTAATATATCTCTCACAATCACCCGTTTTCTATAATGCGATCTATCGATCGATTCCTCCCTGTAACAACACACTTGATCGGATCTTAAGGGATCGATCTATTAATGACATTAGCCTAGTGGTTTTAGGCGCGAGTGTCACGCGAGAGGTCTTGGGTTCGATTCCCAGGTCGAGCAAAAATTATTGAATTTTTCTATGAAATTCTCAGTAGCAGCTCGGTGTTAGGACCAGTTATTTTTTTTATGTCATAGGATGGTAAACAAGCCCACAGGCCACCTGATGTTAAATGGTTACCGCTTCCTTTAGATAACTTCAATACCAGAGGCCTTGAAAATGCATTGTGATCCCTGAGATAGTTGAAATGTCTCATATGCCTGTAATTACATCGGCACTCATACCCTTCAAACCGGAACATAGCAACGCTGTTTTGCGGCAGAAATAGGTATGGTGGTAGTACTTCCCCGTACGAGCTTCTTCACAAAGAGCTCTACTGCTACTGTGTAATGGTATGTATGTTAGGTCCCCTGACTATCTGTCCGCTATGTGCGGTTTGCAATCATACCACACATAAATCGATCAGCCTTGCCTTTGTCGTTCAGAGAAGGGTCAACCCTACAGTTGAGAATATTCCAGTGGCGTATCGGCTGTAAGTTTAATGCAGCCGACTTCAACTTACGAATCGCGGACACATAACATGTTTCCTACCTAATTTGACGCTATTTGGTCAGGGAAATAAAATAGATAAAAGCATATTGTATTACTAGCTTTTTTTTTCTCGTGGGGAAATCCTCTTGGACTGCCTCCGCCTTGGGGAAGGCGAAAGGGTGTGTCGGACTCCTACCGATCTAAACCCCACGGTCTTCCTCCTACTACCATTGGCCGGGGCACGGGTATCGCTCTGAGCATTCTTCCGCTTCCGGTCTAGGCCCGCCACCACCACAAGGCGGGCCCCTTCACCCGGTGCGGCAGTCATCCACCGGCCGCACTGACTCCCGAAAGGCGCACGGAGAACACCACGCGCGCCTTACTCTCGGGCCTGTCTCTGTTCGGGTGACGGACTGACCCCAAGTCCTTAGGCCCCATTTTACGGTGATATTGTATTACTAGCTACACTGCGCGTTTTCACCCGAGTTAAGTTACGTCTTTATTCCTGCTCTGCTTCTGTGGGATGTAGCGTGATGTTATATAGCCTATTTATTTACCTTTCTCGATAAACGGGCTATATGTATGCTTAAAGAAAAATACATAAATGCATTTACCATCGGACTGCTTCGTTGGCCTAGTGGTCCTAAGCGCGACTGCTACGCTAGAGGACTTGGGTTCGATTACTAGGTCGAGCAAAAAGTGCTATTGGGTTTTTCTATGAGATTTTCAGTAGCAGCTCAGAGTTAGAATTTGTGCCCGGTTAATGGCATTAGGCTCGCCCCCTATTACATGGGACCTATGTATACCGGCGAACTGTGGGTGTACATTGATACACCTCTGCCTAACCCTTCGGGGAATACAGGCGTGATGGTACGTTACATAAATGCATTTACCATTATTGTCACTAGAAAGCGTGATTTCAGTTTCACTACAAATCGAATGAATTTACATTTACCAAAGTCAAAGTCATATCATTTATTTCAGTCACATTTGAAATTCAAATACTAACAAAAATAAAAGACTAGGTGCCCCTTCCAAAAGGTACTTAAAATAGATACAGAAACTTACACTAGGTACTCATCAAGAGTTCACAAACACTATAATTTAGTACAGCATAAAACAAACAGCCATAAATACAATAATTTCAAACAATTTGTTAGTATTACTGGCGTGACAGCCGACCCAATGGTTCAGGTTCGACGCTCGGCCGGTCACGAGAGCTCGTTACAGCCAATTTGCGAACGATCACGACTGTTGTTTGTGAAAAAAAATATTGACTTTAGAAAAGTTGATTGCACTTTATATAGGTACGTAGGTTTGTGTTGTGTTTAGACACTGTACTTATAGTAGCCCCCACGAGCCATGAGCACAAACATACCACATAACATAACATACCATCACGCCTGTATTCCCCGAAGGGTTAGGCAGAGGTGTAACAATGTACACCCATAGTTCGCCGGTATGTTTAGGTCCCATGTAATAGGGGGCGAGCCTATTGCCATTAACCGGGCACAAATCCTAACTCCGAGCTGCTACTGAGAGTTTCATAGAAAAACCCAATAACACTTTTGCTTGACCTGGGAATCGAACCCAAGACCTCAAGCGTGGTAGTCGCGCTTAGGACCACTAAGCTACCGAGGCAGAGCACAAACATCACGTTAATTTTTGGGATTTTGGGTTCCTTTCTCGTCCGACTGGCGGACCAAACTCGTGTAGGGCGACCTAAAAAACCCAGACAGGAACCAAAAAACCCAATAATTATCTTGACGTTTGTGCTCACGACTCGTGGCGGCTACTACATTATCTGTACATATATTTGCCCGCGACTTCTTTCGCGTGGAGTAGTTATTTTGTTCGTTTGCGTTGTGGTTATAAAAATAGCGCGATTACGTCCGCGTGGCTTATTTCACCCGCGTGAAGTCGCGTCTTCTGTTACTTGTCCGCTCCCGTGTATCGTAGCGTGATGTTATATAGCCTATGTTACTCAGGAATAATTTAGTTATCTATTGGTGAAAACATTGTTGAAATCGGTCCAGTAGGTTCGAGCCTATTCGTTACAAACAAACAAACAAATCTTTCCTCTTCATAATATTAGTATAGATGACGGACGCTCATACAAACTTTAATTCCCTATTTCAACCCCTCCAAGCCTTTTTCGCAACAAGGTAGCCTTTGTCCTTCTCTAAGGTTTAATCCATTTCGGTTGCAAATTTCATCAAAAGCAGTTCAGCAGTTTAGGCGTGAAAGCGTACTCAGAGTAACTTTCGCAATAATAATATTAGTGTGGATCTTCAACTTCGAGTAAGTACCTATTTATAAATATTATTAAATGCAGTTTCTTTTTTAAACGTTATTCCTCTTTGGAAATTACTCCTGGATCGTAGGTACGTTTACACACCTAAACTCACAAACCACCAGGCCCGGTTCTAACAGTAGGTAGGTACATACTAAAAATAACATTTTAATAAAGATCTTATTATTTCAACAAGCAAACTATTCTTGCAGAGAAACGCAAATCAAATGCGATAGGAATTTTATCATTAGTCGTAAAAAGTAGGTATGGAAAGATAAACTTCTTATTTTATTTACACTCCATCGCCATTCGCTAATCATTTATGACTTACTTTGTAGATTGCAATTAACAATTTTGCTAATGGCAGTATAAGCATCGATGGTTCAGTGGTAGAATGCTCGCCTGCCACGCGGGCGGCCCGGGTTCGATTCCCGGTCGATGCAATATTCTTTTTGCATTTTTTTATTTAATTTTAATACTTACAATAGAATTTTGTGTCAACAAAATCAACATTTTATAGAAATATCTTTTAATATAACTTATTTAATTTTCGTTTTACTAATAGGAACATAAAATTCCTAACAAAAACATTAAAGAACTCCATAAAATCATAATACCTGTGCTTTCACACGACCTTTCGAAATCGTAAAAATTATAACACGCCAAACCATTATAAACCCTATGCAACTTGCTTAAGGTTCAAAATCAATTTCGTACATTGAATTAAGCATGTAAAATATAGTCCAATTCAATTTACAAAGCTAATAGACATTTTAAAGATAGGAGGTAACTACTGTTATTTAAAAAAAAACTCAAATAACAAGGCAATTAATACAGAAAACATCAAATATTTGTTTATATTTTTTTCAAGTCTTTCGACAGTTCCAAGTACACGACTAACCTACACTAATATTATAAAGCTGAAGAGTTTGTTTGTTTGTTTGAACGCGCTAATCTCAGGAACGACTGGTTTGAATAGAAAAAATATTTTTGTGTTGGATAGTCCATTTATCGCGGTAGGCTTATAGGCTATATAACATCGCGCGACGTCACACGGGAGGAGAGCAGTAACCAAAGACGTAACCTAATGCGGGTGAAAATACTACGCGGACGAAGTTGCGAGCAGAAGCTATAAAGAGTTTTTTGTGTGTTTGTTTAAAAGCGCTAATCTTCGAAACTGCCAGTTGGATTGTAAAAAATCTTTTTGTGTATGATAGCCAGATAAATGAGGAATATTATAGGCTATATACCATCACACTTCGACTCACGGGAATTAAGCAGTAACCAAAGATGTAACCTAACGAGGGTGACTAAACACACTCAGACGGACAAAGTTGCAGGCAGACGCTAGTCTTAGAAATAATTAAAATAAGTAAAAAGTTTTCTCTTATAGGTAGGTAGTCACCTACTTTAATTTCCCTGACAGCCACGGAAACATAAAACGCATTAAAACGCAATGTTTATAATAAATAATGCTGACATTATTTACGCAGTACATAAATAGCTAAATATGGAGTAATAATAAGTGAAGCGGTAAGCGATCATTTGATACGCTGGTAGGCTTGAGTAGGCATATTATTTGTTAGGGTGCTCTCTCATTTATTTGTTTAATATATTATTGACCGACGGAAAAGAAGGAGGTTCTCAAATTGACACGTATATTTTTAATCAACAACGATAGAGTGAGGAATGAAGTGACACGAGAACGTTGCGGATTAAAAGAGGATGTAGTGACAAAGGTAGAAAAGAGTATGCTTAGATGGTTCGGTCATATTAAGAGGATGAGTCAAAGGCGACTAGCAAAAGGGATTTATTTGGCAGATGTGAGTGGCAACGCCGGGAGAGGACGCCCTAGAAAGACCTACCCTGACCTTATTGGTGGGGTTCTTCCGAAAGGTCGCGTGCGCAGTACTCGTAGCCGGCGTGCTTGTATGAACAGATGTATGAACGTGGACGAGGCGAAAGAAGTATGTAAGGATCGTAGCAGATTGCATTCTGTGGTTTCCGCCTACCCCCATGGGGAAAAGGCGTGAGTTTGTGTATGTATGTATGTATGTAAATAAAAATTATTTGGCGCATTATGTAAATTCAGCAGTTGGGAACAGATCGAAATATTTAGCTGTTTTTTTTATTACTCGGTAATTTGGATTGTATTTTTGTAAGACAGTGTCATGAAAAAATGTTACGGTCAGTATTGCTGCCGTGCGAAACCAGGGCGGATCGCTAGTGTTAAGTAAAATATTTGAAACATTACTTAGGTAACATGAATTAATCAATGCAAATTTTAGTAAATTTTTAGTTAATCTTTTTTTAAAACCTGTCAATAAACAAGATTATAATCGTTATGATGATATACAAGTATTATAAGAGAAATAATAAACATTATTTTAAATTGTAAGTAACTCTGTAAACAAAATAAAAACGGACGTGTATTATATTGCCTCATTAGTCTAGTGGTCATAAGCGCGACAGCTACGCTAAAGGTCTTGGGTTCGATTCCCAGGTCGAGCAAAAAGTGTTATTGGGATTTTCAATGAGATTTTCAGTAGCAGCTCAGAGTTAGAATTTGTGCCCGGTTAATGGCATTCGGCTCGCCCCCTATTACATGGGACCTATGTATACCGGCGAACTGTGGGTGTACATTGGTACACTTCTGCCTAACCCTTTGGGGAATACAGGCGTGATGGTATGTATGTATGTGTATTATACTCGTCATATCAATACATCTCTAACAGCACATAGATTAATGCAAAATATAATCAGATGAATTGCCAAACGAATATCAACTCTAAAGCCACATAGCTAAAGCCCTAATCCCGACTACCGTATTAGAGATTGATATTTCCAAATTTCAAGCAAAATCGAACGAGATTCCCGAAGCCACTCACTTCGATTACATTCCCTGGTATCACGAAATGCAATTTAGTGGTATTTTATAAGTGCACGCAATACATTGGTGTCGTAAGGTTAATTTGAAATGATCGCTACGCAACTGGAGTTGCCATGAATTAAGCATCTTAAATCTTGCTATTATTATAAATGCGAAAGTTTGGATGGACGATGTTTGTTACTCAATCCTGTCAGAACGGCTGAACGGAACTGAATGAAATTTGACACAGAGATAAATTTATAATCTGGAATACCTACTTAAATTATATTTACTTTGACACAAACGAAGTAGCGAGGGAAGCTTATTTATTATAAAATTGACAGCGTGCATCAAATGTTCGGTCTTCAATAGCTACGTATGAACTTAGATATAGATTGGTTATTTGTAAGTTTTGAGTTGTAAATATCTTTATTCAAAGTAATTTTGTTGAGACAATTACTTTTATTAAAGTAAAACTGGTAAAAATAGCTCAATATGAAGTTAATATTTATTTTTATTCACTTAAGTGAACTTTTCTTACATCGTACTACGCACAAAAATAGTCTAGTCATAAATTTCGGTCAATTAATAATTAAGGTCAATGAACTTTTTTAGATAGAATAAAGGCAATAATATCTAGCATTATGGATAGTCAACTTCATGCCAAATAACTTAATTTCAAAAAAACAAGTAATTTAAAATTACTACATTCAGAAGTTATAATTTTAAATGGACCTGCCGGGGCTGCGGGTTGTTCGCAAGAGATACCGCGCCCCCGAAACGCAAAGGGCACAAGAAGGAACATGGGTGGGTTTTAGTCAGTAAAAGTCTGACACTCCCTCCCGTCCCGCCCAGGGCGGGAGAAGTTATTTGATGATTTCCCACCCACCAAATGGAATAAATAAATAATTATTTCATCGCATTTGCGCGTGCGCACCCTAATAAAATACGACAGTGTTGCTGACTGATTGAATTGCAACTTGCCACTACGCATGTTTACGTATCAAATACAACAAACGTGATGAAATATATTGTAAGTAAGTAACTTATATACCTAAATAATATGTGCTTAGTAGGGAACTAAGTATATCTTTTAGCTTTATCTGTAGGAAGCAAATTAACTTTGTTTTATTTATTAAGCATATTTTACTACACAAAATGCGCAGGAGAGAGCGATCCAGTTAGGTCAATATTCTGATATGTAGGTACACCGCTGAGACACGTGGGCGAACCAATTCAGTGAATTGACGACAATAAGGTCAACGCGTGATGAGCCGATGATTTGCATGTAATGGACCCACTTGAGAACAACATGGGAATTTAAAATGTTGATGACACGGCCGTACGATCGCATATAATATTGGGAAGTACAAATGAAGGGCATACGTGCAACCGTGTCTTTATAACATTTGCTAAAATCCAATTTTGACAATTTTGAATTTTGACACAATTAAATTTATTTGATGACAGTAGCCAGTCTTCTCAAGGTCTGCCAATCTGCCATCAAGGAAAATAGCCAAGTACCTACCTATTCTAGGAGTCAATATTATTATGGTACATGGACTCAACAGTTATTGTGCTATTAGTCGTGTCAGCAAATGGGTTTCTAGCGAAAAGTTGTAATCAACACCAAGATAAACAATTGTTGCAATATAACAGCTGGGTCAAGAGACAGAAGGCTTAGAAGTCTGAAGGTTCCTCACACTTTTTGGATCCCTAACTACAATCAGCCTGAAACGTCACCTCGCTACAGGCGAAGCAATATTATATACATAATTATTGATAACATATTTCTCTGTATATTTTTTAAAATTCGATTAAAGAATATGAGTGTTAGTACTACACGGATCTACAAAATAAATTAACTCATACAGACACAGACAGCTCGTGGCTTAATCCTGGGTTCGATTCCCAGGTCGGGCAAAAAGTGTTATTGGGTTTTTCCATTAGGATTTGTTTAGTAGCAGCCCGGTGGTGTGACACCCCCGTGCTTCGGAAAGCACGTAAAGCCGTTGGTACCGGCTGTCATTCGTAGATCTTTGACAGTCGTTACGTATAGTCAGAAGCCAGGAAGTCTGACAACCAGTCTAACCAAGAGGTATCGTGTTGCCCAGTAACTGGGTTATGGAGGTCAGATAGGCAGTCGCTCCATGTAAAACACTGGTACTCAGCTGTAACCCGCCCCAACACAGTTGGGAAAAGGCTAAGTAGATGATGATGAGACACAGACAGCTCATTTCAAACTCACTTCACCTAACACTGAGGGAGATTTTATCAGAATAATACTGCTGTTCAAACAGGTATTCATTATGTCCCACATACCTATTTTAAGCATCCCAAGAACAAATAAATGTGAAATAAATTATGTATGTTCTGTGAATAAAATTAAATGCATGAAAACTAAAATAGTGTACGTGTAATAGGGCATTAGGTTGGTAGTACATCCTACGCACTGGTTCAGGTGAATAATAACTCTTAGATCATGGTTGGGATGACCATAAGTTGTGACTGGAGCGGGACAGTCCACAACTTCCATTACTGAAGGATCGTAGCGCAGTTTTTTATAAATTAACACGTAGTGTGCGTACAAAGCATTTTTTAAAATTTTATTATAGGTTAACAACACAGTTCTCAGTTAGAAGGCTGCATTTGGTAATAATTGGAGTCAATATTACCGACACAGTTAGTTATTAAACTCACGATCCTCCCTCACATATAAAGTTAGCTCACATAATAGAGTTTATCGTCCATTCTTGTCCACAAACTACCTTTTGGAAGAGGCAAATAAATTCAATAAATTTCTCTTGTTAATGACACGAGTTGGTGTTTTTAAAATTGAACTTTTAACGGTATATTTGACTTTTACTTTTGCCTAATATTTTTATGATAATGAGTGTCCCATTTAAAAACTAACTTATGGTCGCCCTACATCTGCGCACTGCACACGGTCAAACACTCTAAATCTGTTCGTAGTGACAACTCATTTGGGTCACTAGTCACTAGGAAACGTAATAGGACAGTTAAAATTAACTGGAACACATTTTAACTAACTATAAATCATCGTAATATAAACAAACATGTCAAACTAACTGATTGGTATGGAAATGTGTTGCAATTGCTAACTCATTTAAGACTAAGTTTCAGTATTATTTTTAAAATTTTCTTACTACTTATTTAATAAAAAAAAGTTAAAAATAATATGTACTATAACATTTTTACTCCACCAAGTTGTAAGACCCAAGTTAACGATGGTTGGATACGTAGAGTAAAAAACTTCCTTAGTATGCGTTCCGTATGTATCCAAGATGGCTACCTCCTGCATGGCTGCATCTAACTCTTAATCCAGCCGTTGTGCAATAGTTTCTCTAATTGTTTGTTATCACTTAACTTATCATAAGAGTTTGAATGGCATTCTGCTCTGACTCCGATTGGTGTTTAAAAATGATAGTTAACAGTAATAAAGTAAGGTTCAAAATCTTTTACTCAATTGATAATTATTACAGTAAATCGTCAGTATGCTAATTAAAAAAAAAAGCAAAATAAAATAAATCAAAGGTGACTTTAGAGCTAAACATTAATTTCAATTCATCTCACAGCATCCGATATGGTCTAGTGGCTAGGATACCTGGCTCTCACCCAGGAGGCTCGGGTTCGATTCCCGGTATCGGAATATCTTTTTGGTTTTTTCCATCCTTTTTATTATGCTGACTTATTTTTTTTTTATATTTCATAATAGGCAAAATAAGTTAACCCAAAAAAAAAATATTACTTTGTTAAATATTCAACAAAAGAATTTACGTATTCACACTTTTCATCATTCATTTTAAAATCATATTGTTCTTAATTATGCATAAATTATTCCAAATCTAAACTTAGAACATGCGAATAACCTTTGAAACATTAATTCAAGAATAAAAATCACAATAGCATATTATTATACTTTGCCTTATTATTAAAATTCCAGTCATTCTTGTTCCGTTGATTGCATTTAAAATAAGTTTAAAAATAATTAAGATTCGCAGGACGGCCATTTTTCTTCTACAATCTGTTTTATTTTGCCGCCTGATTTATATGTTATTTGACTTGTTTAACATTGGTTTTCACCGGCATTGTTGTCACATATAGAAGCAACAAGAATAATGCAACCAGGATATTGTCAAAACATGATTGAAAAGAGTGTCTGTGGAGTTTCTTGCTATTCTGCAAAAAGCCGTTGGTCCCGGCTGTGAATCACAGATCTTTGACAGTCGTTAAGGGTATTTAGAACCCAGAAAAGTAGTCCTACCAAGGAATATTATCGTATTACCCAGTAACTGGGTTATGGAGATCTGCTAAGCAGCCAGATAGACTGGAAGCCGACCCTAACATTTAGGAAAAAGGCTAGGCAGATGATGATTGTTCGGTTATGAAATAGAGATAATAATATCGCCAAATCTATAGCTCCATCTCTCTCTAAAACAATAGCCAGTCGAAAAAATATCGTGTATCGGTCATTAGCGACTGAAAATAGTTCTAATAGGCTTTGAAAGAAGGTCTACGTTCAAAGTCATCACATATTAACATAATTTGCTCACTTATTGACTAAGCAGACCAATTAGCAGAAATAATTTAATTATCTTCAATGATGAACAAACAAACAAACATATATTCACTTGTTTTGTACACTGTATTTGTGATTATTTTTAACCGACTTTAAAAAGGAGGACATCAATTCGTCTCTATTTTTTTTTGTATGTTTGTTACGCGATAACTCCTTAAATCGATTTTGATGATTCTCTTTTTGTTTGATAGATGGTGCTATATAAATTTTATCAAAATTAGTTCAGTGGTTTGGTATATAAAATTTTATTTTTTATAACTGAAAAAAATATGTCATCCAAGTAAACGAATTAGCATATTCTGCTTTCTTGTGACTTTTAAGTGGTGTCTTGTTAATTTACGTAGTATTACTGTTCTGTCATGGATTTAGATGACAGAAAATTAATACTAACACGCGAAAAATTAAAACTTTTTAACAAAAAAGACATTCTTCTTCAAAAATTAAAAAAAAAATAACTTTAGCTTTGGAAGTCGGTGGCTTTACAAAACAACAAACAGAACCAAAGCCGCCGACTTCCAAAGTTAAAGTATTTTTTTTTACTTTTTAATTTTTGAAGAAGAATGTCTTTTTTGTAAAAAAGTTTTGTATGATACGTTCATGAATCGTCCATCATACATAAATACAAAGCATATAAGGTAAACAAAACGACAGAAGACGCCGCAGAGGCTGTGCGATTGGCTTTAGCGATCAGTGTCGCGGATTCGATTCCCTCACGGAACAAGAATTGGTGATACAGGAAATAGTTCCGGGTTTGGTTCTTTGAATATGTAAGTTTATATGAATACATAAATAAATAAACACACCCACAATTTAGGAGAAATAAATCTTAACGCTTTTCGCCTTGAGCAAGTGTGGTCATCAATCCTCGTGCCTTTTCTGTTTGAGAAGAAGCCTTTGCCCTGCTGTGGGTCAATAATAAACTGGTATTACTAACTATAATTGACTACATACATACCATCACGCCTGTTTTCCCCGAAGGGTTAATAGGGGGCAAGCTTATTACCATTAACCGGGCCCAAATCCTAACTCCGAGTTGCTACTGATAATTTTATAGAAAAACTCAATAACACTTTGCTCGACCTGGAGATCGAACCCAAGACCTCTAGCGTAAGGCAGTTCATTACACATTTACCAAAAAAGACCTCTTAATCCGTGGTCATAAGACAAAGCCTTGAGAATCCGATAGTAAAAGTGAGCAAGCACAGTTACACACAAAAAATATCGTTTAGAAACTTGAAACAATCAACAGTTGTTTCAAGCAGATCTCGGTGCCACTTGAGTGGTTGCCACGGTCGGTTGCTCATCAGTAACCAGTGACCAGGAAGTAGCTATGGTTAGGGTAACATACCCTGTTACTGGCTATAAATATACAAATTAAATAGTGTTGAGTTGTAAAGGAGATTTATTATTTTTTTATTTCCGTTTGTAGATATTTGGGCATGGGAATTTAAAATGCCATGGTTGGTAGATTTGATGGGTCTTACAATGTTACAATGATATCAAACCATTGGATTCGTTTTAAATAGTTGAAATTAGGAGAATTTTGTTCTAACTATTGAAATTGATTGATATGAAGACGATTATGATGCGAATTACTTGCAAAACTCCTGTACTAAGACATCTTTACCGTAAAACATATCCTATGACAGTCGGCATTAGTGTTACTTTTTATCAGACATAGATATTTTATAATTGGACCAATACCTACTTCCACAGATCAACTTTTACAAACAAAAAAAAATCATACGGTCCGTTGGGGTCGGAAAGCTTTCGAGTGTCGACCACGCATCGGAAAATTGCAGTCTGGGAAGGCCCCACCCGAGGTGGACCAACGACCTGGTAAAGGTCGCCTAAAACCGCTGGATGCGGGCAGCGTAGGACCGATCATTGGCTACCTTTAGGGGAGGCCTGTGTCCAACATTGAACGTCCATCGGCTGATATGATGATGATAAGATGTAACCTAACCAACACAGCATCAGTAATCACAAAACACACTCACATCTAATTAGTATATACCACAGAAATACATATACACTTAGATACTGTTTTTAAAAGAAAATTTCTCGCTCCGTTTCACTGTGACAAAAACTGTGCGAGCGTTAATTCCATTGTTTGAAAAGAGAACGCCGCGTCTGCCGCGTGCGCATGTATTGAGCAAACCCGCATACATATATTTAGCATAATTTTGACACGTTATGCAAAGAATTTTATAAGGATTTAGAATACCTTGTTTGACTAAAGACTGCATAATTATTTGAAACGGAGAATTCATCATCCGACAACCACGAGGCCTGTCACAATCTCTACATACTGGCTTTCGCCTACGACTTCTTCCGAGTATAAGTCGGTAATCCCGGACGCAGAGTGAGTCGCGGAATAAAAAGTAGCCTATTTCCTTTTTAGGGTTTCAAACTTACCCCGTACCAAATTTCATCAAAATCGGTTCAGTGGTTTAGTCGTAAAAGCGTAACAGACAGAGTTACTTCCGCATTTATAATATTAGTATAGAGTACGGATGTTGCGAGGATGGACAGACGAACGATTGTGTTGAAAATAGTAAAACGCAATTTCAAACTCTATTCATGATTAAGTTTAGTTCAATTTTGATTAATAAAAAAAAACTTCTTGAGCATTTTGTTCTCTCCTTTTAAACGTATGACTTACTACCATTACACAATTAATCAATTAGCCTAGCTTAGCCTGTCCTATCTACATGAGCATTTCTGGTTTAAGATATAAAATTAAAATTATTTCTTTACAACATAATCATGCACCGTTTAACCAACTCTTCTTAACGATGAATTCAAAGATAAGTTTGTGAGGAAAGAAATGACAGGTTTCTGGGCAATTCGTTCCACCCTGGTGACTATTACGACTAGCGTGATGATAAGACCAACTGATAGGTATCGTCAGTCTCCTCTACATATTGTACGACTACCTTCTGCCTGTGACTTCGTCTGCTTTGAATAGTTACTTTGAGCAGCCTTTATTTTAAACCCCCGACGCATGAACGACGGGGTGTTATATGTTTGACGTGTCTGTGTGCGAGTGTGTGTGTGTGTCTGTCTGTGGCATGGTAGCTCCCGAACGCATGAACCGATTTTGATTTAGTTTTTTTTATTTGAAAGGTGAATTAGTCGGGAGTGTTCTTAGCTATGTTTGATGGAAATTGGTACAGAGGTTTTAAAATTATCAGCTCTTTGTTAGCTGCAGTAGGGACTTTTATTCTTCTGTCGGGGGTTAATTAAATTTTTTAATTTTGTGTTTTTGGGGTACTAATTTTTTAATAAAGTTTGACCAAATGCTTATTTATTTTTATCAAGATACAAAGTTTCAAGGTTTTAACTTTAATCATGACGGACCGATTTTTATCCCCTCTATCAACCCCTTCAACCCCTTTTCTCGCGACAAAATGTAGCCTTACATGCTTCTCTGAGCTATAATCTATCTCTGCAACACATCATCATCTGCTTAGCCTTTTCCCAACTATGTTAGGGTCGGCTTCCAGTCTAATCGTGTGCAGCTGAGTACCAGTGTTTTACATGGAGCGACTGCCTGTCTGACCTCCACAACCCAGTACGCAACACGATACCTCTTGGTTAGACTGCTTGTCAGACTTCCTGGCTTCTAACTATCCGTAACGTCTGTCAAAGATCTACGAATGATAGCCGGGACCAACGGCTTTACGTGCTTTCCGAGACACGGGAGTGTCACACCACCAACTTCCAAACTCCGGGCTGCTACTGAGCAAATCCTAATGAAAAAACCCAATAACACTTTTTGCCCGACCTGGGAATCGAACCCGGGACCCCACGCTTATCAGTTGCGCATCAGTTTAATGGTTTAATCGTGAAAGCGTAAAAGACAGACAGACGGAGTTACTTTAGTACTTATAATATTGGTATGGAAGTATCGATTAGCATCTGCCGTTAATTTAAATCTCTTCATACCATTGAATTTTTAATCTCGTATGAGATTTTCAATTATGAAATTAAGTTATTTGACGAGACTGATTATCTACAGGCCTTTATCATTCCTGTCCAAGTATCCAGATTTCCAAATTAAATATGACCAGACAACCCATTTTTGAATGGAGTACGCTGGATATGCTTTAGAGAAGAGACCCGTATTTGACCGTCAAAGCCTACAAACGGCATCATTTTACCACCTCATCATCTACTTAGCCTTTTCCCAACTATGCTGGGGTCGGCTTCCAGTCTAACCGGGTGCAGCTGAGTACCAATGTTTTACATGGAGCGACTGCCTATCTGACCTCCACAACCCAGTTACTAGGCAACACGATACCTCTTGGCCCTTAGCTCTTGGCTCTTTACCTTTATCATTTTACCACCTAATGAATGTAAATGTTATTCCAAATCTACGGCAGTTGCCTCAAACACGTATGACGAAATCTCATTACAATAAAAATACATTAATTAGAATATGAAAAACACCTTTTTACAGTACATTGCTCTCTTTATGTAACACTGTTCTTTTGACCACGAACATAATACGTCAATGTCTTACTTACTTGAAAGATCCTATTGCCAAGGGAATTTGAACCGTAACAGTGAGGTGCCAGAGTTGAAATAAATAGCTGTGTTCAGTAAACTAGTGCTGTATTTTCGTACTTCAGTGAGTTCAAACATTTACCTTAACTACTTATGATTCCAAGGTTTTGTCTCGTTAGAGCTCGGTACTCTTGTCATGGGTAGGTACAGTCACCAAAAAAAATTGTCCACTAGGTACATATTTTTTGTGACGGTATTTCGTATTGAATATTACTTATCTAACGCATAACACAGATTAAAAATAGTTGCAAGTTATCTGCATGGCCTTACCCCTCTCCGCTGTTCTTTATCACCATTTTTATAGCGTCAGAGCAACATGTCTTCTTCTCCAATTCATCTCATCTCTTGTTCAAATGATAAAAATAAAATTTAATTTTCACAGCAACAAGAAATAAACTATCTTATTGACCTTAATTCTAACCTAAACAAGGAGTTCAAATTAACTAAAATACGATGATTCCCAAGCTAGGTGTATACCTGTATCATGCTATACAAAGTATTTGTTCAGTG
Source organism: Caradrina kadenii (assembly GCA_947462355.1). Classification (NCBI taxonomy): domain Eukaryota; kingdom Metazoa; phylum Arthropoda; class Insecta; order Lepidoptera; family Noctuidae; genus Caradrina; species Caradrina kadenii. Next base: position 2,037,320 of record OX381678.1, on the reverse strand, counting down.
CGGAAATTGAATCAAACCAATCATATCGTCAAATTAATTAATTCGGTATAAAACTATATGAAAACAAAAACCAAAAATAAATACGAAAAAAAAAAGAAACATTTTAAAATTCTAAACGCAATTCACTAAAACTGCACTAAAGTGTACAGTAGCCGAACAACATACGAGTGTCCAATAGACGATGAGCATGGGCTACCGGACAGGGACGGAACAATCGCGTGCGGCGTCGACCCCCGCTGCGTCTTTCACTCCGCCAAAAGGACCTAAAAATGAACTTCTGCGCAGGTAAATTTTGTGCTCACGACTCGTGGCGTATATGTACCTTCTTAATGTCTCCTATATAAACTGTATGTATTCATTTAACAAAACATTGACAAAGGTAGATGAACTTGAAATGTTTTGCGAATTATCGTGCAAATGCTAAGTTGTGACAAATGTTCTGTACTTAAGTTACATGACATTATGTACTTATTCTGTATAATAATATTGTGTACATAGTCATTATTCTTGTTTTGGGCCCCTAACATGAGGATGTCAATTCATTTCTGACCATACAAATTGAAAATATAAAGGCAAACACTTCTTTTAATAAAAACTCACTACCTATCATGTTTATTCAGTGAATGTATGAGTAAATTAGTGACACACACATACACACACATACCATCACGCCTGTATTCCCCGAAGGGTTAGGCAGAGGTGTAACAATGCACACCCACAGTTCGCCGGTATGTTTAGGTCCCATGTAATAGGGGGCGAGCCTATTGCCATTAACCGGGCACAAATCCTAACTCCGAGCTGCTACTGAGAATTCCATAGAAAAACCCAATAACACTTTTTGCTCGACCTGGGAATTGAACCCAAGACCTCTAGCGTAGCAGTCGCGCTTAGGACCACTAGGCCAACGAGGCAAATTAGTGACCTTTGGTTAAAAAATCATCTGTAACTCTGTTTGAGTAGACGAAGGTAATCTCTGAGTCTGTTCTGTGTTTAAGTTCTTCGTAGTCCACGAAGAGATGAACACCAATGTTCAGCTATCCTCCACGAGTCGTGAGCAGAAATGTCAAGTAAATTTTTGGATTTTTCGATTCCTTTCTGGGTATTTTGGGTCCCCGACGCTGCATGCGATTGGTCCGTCAGTCGGACACATCTCGTGCACCGTTAGTCGGTGCCCCAAAAACCCCGGAAATTCACTTGACGTTTGTGCTCACGACTTGTGGCGGCTACTATACCTTTTACCTATTATTTCAAAATTACATTGCAAATATGAATTATTGAACACCTAAATTACATAATGTGATCTCTGACCTAGTCTAGAGTCAAGAGCAAACCCATCTAACATATGTAATTAAAAAAATAAATGTGAGTTTAACTGTTTACAAAAATATATTTAAGAAATATAGGTAGGTACAGCGGATACGCAAGTTAGATCTTAAAGAAAAAAGGTCGAGCAAAAAGTGTTATTTGGTTTTTCTAAGAAATTCTCAGCTCGGAGTTATGATTTGTGCCAGGTTAATGGCAATAGGCTCGCCCCCTATTACATGGGACCTAAACATACCGACGACAAACATTTTTAACCTCTGCCTAACCCTTCGGGGAATACAGGCGTGATGATATAATAAAAAAAAACACAATTTATACAAGGAAACCTACACTTTGAACGAAAATTGTAGGCAAAATTGTGTATGGTAATATGTACGAGTCCCAAGGAACTGGAAGGGTCTATCTCCATAAAAGATAGAGCAAAATATAGTTTGTATCATCCCTCAGGGCACAACAGCAAAGGTTCTGTATCATGAGTTGTTAGTCATTTTGTACACAAATAAACTGCAGTAGATTGTGGAGCAGTATAGGAGTATAAGGAAAAAAAATATCTAAGTTTAGATTAGCACTTTGAGGGGATTTTCAAAGAAGTTTTATAGAATGATGATGTTTTATAGTTTTATAGATGGTTCGGTCATGTTGAGAGGATGAGTGAAACGCGACTAACGAAAGGGATTTATATGGCAGATGTGAGTGGCAACGCCGGGAGAGGACGCCCTAGAAAGACCTACCCTGAGCTTATTGGTGGGGTTCTTCAGAAAGGTCGTGTGCGCAGTACTCGTAACCGGCGTGCTTGTATGAACAGATGTATGAACGTGGTCGAGGCGAAAGAAGTATGTAAGGATCGTAGCAGGTGGCGTTCTGTGGTTTCTGCCTACCCCCATGGGAAAAAGGCGTGAGTTTATGTATGTATGCATGTTTTATAGAAATTTATTAAAAATACACTCTAGCAGATATATTGGTAAATCAAAATGTCGTAAGAGATTTAAAAATCAATATCAATTTAAAATATCGTTATTTTACCCATTTTTTTTTGAGGGTGGGAAATCATCTAATTCCTTCTTCCGCCTTGGGTGGGGCGGAAGGGAGTGTCAGACTCTTACCGACTAAAACCCACCCGTGTTCCTCTTAATGCCCTTTGCGTTCCAGGGTCGCGGTAAGTCTTTCGAACAAATTCCGCAACCCTGGCAGGCACTGGCCCTAGCGGGGCCCGTCTGCAGTGCTGGCATCTCTTTGAGGCGCGCGACCCGGGCCTGGTTCTGATGGGACGGCGAGGGAAATCGTTATTTTACCAGTAAAACACCAAAAATATTTTTTCCAAAACTGGCACACCGCAAAAACACTATATGTGTTTGGTCTCCTAGGCAACTGATAAACTAACAGTTAGTACGCCTAGGCTTTTTTAGTCTACCTACATAACTTCACCAAGTTTTAATTATTTTTCTAAAATAAAATCAGACAGATACACAAAAAATTAAGATATTGTTCTTTTGGTAATTTACGTGTATTCACGTGTGTTTACGTATTCATTATGCTTTTAGCAAAAAGATATTGTTTTGACACTTCAATTTTACATCAGCTGCTTAGCCTTTTCCCAACTGTGTTGGGGTCGGTCCAGTCCATCCGGATGCAGCTGAATACCAGTGTTTTACATGGAGCGACTGTCTATCTGACCTCGGAAACCCGGTTACTGGGCAACACGATACCTCTTGGTTACACTGGTTGTCAGACTTCCTGGCTTCTGACTATCCGTAACGACTGTCAAAGATCTACGAATTACAGCCGGGACCAACGGCTTTACGTGCTTTCCGAGACACGGGGGTGTCACACTACCAACTTCCAAACTCCAGGCTGCTACTTGGCAAATCCTAATGGAAAAACCCAATAACATTTTTTCCCGACCTGGGAATCGAACCCAGAATCCCACGCTAATCAGTCACGCTTGCGACCACGAGACCAACGGGGCAGTTCACACTTCAATTTTACATAGGTACAAATTTATTTGCATAGAAATTGACCAAAATATATGATACCAGCTGTTGCCGCAACTTCGTTCGCGTGGCTTATTTCCCTCGCGTTAATTTAGGTCTTTGGATACTGCTCCACTCCCGTCGGTCGTAGCGTGATGTTACTCAGGAATAATGTAGCTATCTATTGGTGAAAAAAATGGTTAAAATCGGTCCAGTAGTTTTGGAGCCTATTCATTACAAACAAACCAACAAACAAAAAATCTTTCATCTTTATGTTATTACAATAGCAGTATAGATACTGCTATTGTAAGTATGGAGCGCGCTGTCAGGTTGGACTTCTTAAACGGGAATATTGTGGGTACACCCCACAATATCCCCGCCATCGTTAACAAGCTACCAGGTCGCCATTAGCATACATACAGCAGGTGGTTCAGTCTTATACAGGATACACTAATTAAGTGCTGCAATTACACTAGAGTTTATCTATAGATTAACCAAGATTTAATTTTAAACTACGGTTTACGGCTGAAGATTTTGTCTAAATAATGAAATTGTTTAATGCTGCAGCGGTTCTTCTTTCAGAATGGAATCGCTTTGTATTTTTATTATACAAGTATCAAAATTTTGGTGTTAGCAATTGATACTTTATACCAATGATTTAGAATTGTTTTTGAATTGATGACCTCACGCATGAGGTTGCGAGTTTTATGGGTACCGGGCAAGTACCAAGTAACTTAACAATTTTTAATGTAATCTGTTTGCAGCAAGCGTGGTTATCAATCCACGCTTTATTTTTGGGAGAAGGGTTTGCAGTGTAACAATAATAACACACCATAAATAAAAATAATAATAGGCTACGTTATTATTTAACTGCCTCGTTAGCCTAGTGGCCCTAAGTACGACTGCTAAGCTAGAGGTCTTGGGTTCGATTCCCAGGTCGAGCAAAAAGTGTTATTGGGTTTTTCTATGAAATTCTCAGTAGCAGCTCGGAGTTAGGATTTGTGCCCGGTTAATGACAATAGGCTCGCCCCCTATTACATGGGACCTAAACTTTACCAGCGAACTGTGGGTGTACATTGGTACATCTCTGCCTAACCCTTCGGGGAATACAGGCGTGATGGTGATGGTATGTGTGTTATTATTTTATTATTAGCTAACTTCTACTCGCGACTTCGTCCGCGTAGTTTTTTCCCTAGCATTAGGTTACGCCTTTGGTTACTGCTCCGCACCTGTTGGTCATAACGTGATGTCATATAGGTTATAGTCTTCCTAGATAATTGGACTATCCAACACAAAAGATTTTTTCAATTCAAACCAGTAGTTCCTGAGATTATCGCGTTCTATAGTACGTAGTAATATTAGTATAGTTTTAAATGTACTGCGTTGTGACGTTATTCCTACTTCTTAAACATCTTCAAAAGACTTTATAAGCATTTATAAGAATTTCTTAATTTTCTCGATCTTTTCAATGAGGAAAAAGGAATAAAGTGGTCGACCTCAGATGCCTTCAACACGTGCTTCAGTAGTACACAAGTACATGCCCGTATCAGTAGATAGTAGTATCTACTTATTACCTTATCAGGCAATTCCTGATAGATAGACGATGACGCGGCCACTTTGTGAATATTTAAGGGGGCTTCACCGTCAGCGCACTCCATACAAAAGTAGCAAAAGTAAACATTTACAATATTACAAATTACAAAATGTACAAATTTTTGATCGACTTTAATTAGGTACCTTCTTTTACATATTCACCAAAATATCACAAGAATACTTTTGTATGGAGCGAGTTAACTGTAAAACCTCATAACCACTAATGAATGCCGCACAATATTCAACACATTGATTGATTCCATTGTAGGCTTAAAAATCTTCTGTTGCCATAGTAACCGATTCAACAACTACCTACCTGAAATTACATTACTATTCGAATTTAGTCATCCGTCACAGCTCAGTGAGTACAGCAGAATGGAATCATTATCCGTTTTAAAACGTTTAGGAGATTAAAATTAAACCTAACGTCATTTACTTATGTTTAAACTGTTTGTACTGTGTTTAAATTATATAAGAGGTAACCTTGGATGGTGGAGCCTTGATTGAGTTTACACCTTCGCTTTTCTTGTCGCAGAACCAACGATACATAACTGGATATGTTTATTAACGATGCCATTAGTTTCTTTATTAGATAGTTAGGTATGTATGATGACTTCCTACAACAAGTCAATGCCACAAAAATCATCAATCATCAATCTTTATATTTGAAAATTAGCTTCTGTGGTTCAGTTTTTATTTTCACCTGTCTTAAGTTACCTCTTTACTGCTCCGCCCCCATGTGTCGTGACATGAGGTTATATAGCACATATTATGCCTCTTAAATCTGGCTACAACATACAGAAATAATGTTTCCAATACGATTGGTAGTTCCAAGGATTAGCGCGTTTAGTCACAAACGAGATCTCTTCAGCTTTATTATACGAGTATTTATATAGTATAGATTCAAAATTAAGTTCTGGGCCAACTGAATAAAGACTTCCATCAACTAGCTGTGCTAAGAAGACCCACAATTTTCGCTGTATATAATAGTATATATAATCTTAGTACCGTTACGAACTTAATGAATTAGTATCCTTCAGGAAGGAAACATAATTATTGTTACTAACTTTTTCCCGCCATTTCGTCCGCTTGAATTTTCATCAGATCCCTGATAAATATAGCCTATAACGCAGCTTCCAATCAGAAGAAGAATTTTCGGAATCAGACTAGTAATTCCGGAGATTAGCGCGTATAAACAAAATTACAAAAAAAAAATTCAGCTTTGTAATACATATTAGTAGAATCGTCTGTTTGACGGAAACGTGTTGCCATGGGGTTAGCCGGCTCTGTCCGCTAACCTGTCATTATACATCTATGCAGTGCAGGTCCTTAACCCTCGCTTGCCGTTGTTACGTGCCTGGGAATCGAAGCGGTGCCGCGGTGTCTTTGTACTTTATGGCTGATGATCCAAAGAGGTCGTGTAGTAAAAGGAAATAAAAAAGAAAATTAGCGGCACCTATGTTTAAAGTACCTATAAATAATAAATTAAATAAATTTTAAAATCAGTTTCTTTTTGTTGATGTTCGATCTTCGCAAAGTAAGATAAAAAAGAAGTGGTTTATAAAAAGATAATTTTAACAAAATAAAGTTTATTTTTATTAATGTCGCAGCCAATAGTTTAGATTTAGGCCCCGTTAGATCAAGACTAAGAATAGGTTAGTCGCCAACAATACAGACCTCGACATATCTACATAAATTATCAAAATGTGAAAGAAGTGATCTAGAATTAAGACTAGTTTTGGGACTATTCTAGTCCGAGACTAGAACGGAAGAATAGAGAGTAGTCCGAAAGACCTCGAGACTGATACGAAGCTAGTCAAGACCGTTATAAAAAAAACATCCTGACTCTGGAGTTGTGTAAGGTGACAACAAGACAAAACGTAACACAGCACTGTAATTTGCAAAAACCGGCCAAATGGGAGTCGGACTCGTGCACTACGGGTTCCGAACCATTATCAAAAAAAACGGCAAAAAATTCACGTTTGATGTATGGGAACGCCCTTAAATATTTATTTTACTCTGTTTATTAGTATTTATTGTTATAGCGGCAACAGAAATACGTCACGGTTCATGAGACACAGCCTGGTGACAGACGGACCGACGAACAGCGGAGTCTTAGTGATAGGGTCCCATTTTACCGTTTGGGTACGGAACCCTAAAAAACAGAAGAATTTTGAACTTGGCGTGCTACCTTGGCGGATTCACCTTAAACACCAGAATTAACATCGTCTAAATAAATGCCACGTTAATGACATCATCATTCACTAAAATCGTAAACAAATGACTATTTAGTCATAACAGGCTCAACTAAAAACGATCATGACTCCATGTCCAAAAGGTTAACATTAGCTTGAGGCCCTTCAGATACAAGACTTAGGTGTAGATTGCTGTATTAGTAAGAACTCCGATTGAATATTTTAGTACAAGTGGAGCAGTGGACAAAATGCAACACGTATTGTGAAGGTGCTCTTTAGTGGCTAATTCAATAAATTATAAAATAAAATATGTGCATAAATTAAAATCTTGAACTATGTTTTTGTTCTTTCGTATTTCTCTTTAGTTTTTTTTTTGACATACCAGCGACGGTTTTCAAGTTTAATAATAAAAAAACAGCGAAGTGTGTATCGCACTTACACATGAAGGCCCCGTACGGCCGTATAATACATGTTAAGATTGGGCAAAAAACCATCCTTTTAAGGTTCCGTACCTCAAAAAGAAAAAACGGAACCCTTGTAAGATCACTTTATGTGTTTTAAAATAAGATTAGAAATAGTAGATAAATAAATATATACTATATGTACCATTTATTTATTTAATTTACTATTTATTTATTTTAATAAATTATTTATTTAATGCTGTAAGTTATAATGATCCTACGCATCTACGGAGCACTCAGTGGGCGAGTGCGACTCGCATTTGTCCGGTTTTTTACTTGTATAATTCTATCGGAGATATTAATCAAGACTCTGTGAATATTTGAAATGTCTATCTCAAATTCAAAAGATATAGTTCTGTGATAAAAACAGACAGACGGATAGATGGATGAGCGAGAACAATAGGGCTCCGTTTAGACCCTTTGTATATGGAACCCTGAAAATGGAGGTCAAGATAAAATGTTCAGCCTGTGGATGCGGGTTGTAGAGATAGAAGAGCCTTTGATAACTGATAGCAACTGACTGTAGAGAGACAGTTATTCGGGAACAGACTGCAATAGACAGTATCAACTAGGCTACAGTTGCTAAAAAATAAAATAACCCTTCTTCTGGCGCAGTCGGGTAAAAAAAATATCCAATTTACTATGGTTGCAAGCAAAACCACTGTTCAAAACAAAAACAATCTTGAATCTCACACTTAACCCGTATTCACTCGGTATATTTTTAGCCCCATAACCAATATTTATTACTCAATCACTTCCAACGAAGGGTTGTAAACGAACCATTTATTAAATTGCAAGAGCAATTGCAATTTGTGTAAAGAGAATATCCATGCCTATTACCCTGAGGGCATAAGCAGTAATCATGTTAGTTAGCACACAACTAAAAAGGCTACGAATCTACTTTACCCATTTGCCCAAGGGTAAAAGATACAGTAATTGAGATAAAGATTATTTTCAAACTGAGATTTTCATTAAATAAAGGCAACAGTAGGTGATTTTTAAATAAATAAGAGGCTAAGAGTAATATTATGCAAATTATTTTAATATTAACTTGTTGTTTTAATAAAGTGAGAATATACAGGTTTTACGGCCTCAGCGCCTTAATAGAGGCTAAAAAAGTAATTTCGTTCAAAAAGGTTACATTACTATGGAGAAGCCACTTTATTAAAAAAAGTCACAGCATTTTCGCTGTATTAAAACATAATAACCCGGCATTTAGCACATTACCCGCGACCAACATATTTATCATACACAATTTACATTTATCCCTTGAAATATTCGCGGATGCGGTACCAAAGAATACCGTAATTATTCTGCTATATCCCACAAACAAATGAGGAACGATTTACATAACACATGACGGTACGCGAACTCGGTCCTCAGTACTTACATGTGTAAAGGGAGAATAAGCAAGAGGGTGACCACCCACCGTGGCGCTATAAGGCTGTGAGCATTACAAATAGAGAGGGCCAATTTCCAATTAAAATCTCAGCAGGTGGTCTAGCTAGAGGGCAGCACTAGAAAAATAGATTGCTCCGGTCTCCCCGACCGCGGGCCGCTGTGACGGGTTGAGAAATAAAAGAAAAGTTAATAACGTTGTCAAATTAAAAATATTCGTATAATTAGATAGGGTAATGGTCGATTTGGGTTACGAAATTGATGTTTTTATAAACGTGGACACAAAACAGTGAAATAAAGGAAAGAAAAAGGAATGGTCATCTAAATTAAAAATTAAGCATTAGGCCTAGCCCAAACGCGCTGACGTTAAATTTAAAATAGTTTTTTTTTATTCAACTGCCTCTTTAGCCTAGTAGTCTTAAGCGCGACTGCTACGCTAGAGGTCTTGGGTTTGATTACCAGGTCGAGCAGTGTAATTGGGTTTTTCTATGAAATTCTCAGTGGCAGCTCGGAGTTAGGATTTGTGCCCGGTTAATGGCAATAGGCTCGCCCCCTATTATATGGGGCCTAACATACCGGCGAACTGTGGGTGTACATTGGTACACCTCTGCCTAACCCTTCGGGGAATTGAAGCGTGATGGTATGTGTGATGTTAATATTTTTATAAATTATTTTTATAGGTCGGCCCAGGAAGAGCTGGCGTGATGACCTAAACTCGCACCGAGAGGTCTGGTTCAAGAAGAAAAGATATTTGGAAGGACTTGGGGAAGGTTTTTGTCCAGCATTGGAACATTGCAATGCAGATTAGATTAATTGAAAACAAAAAACTAGAATAATTATACGATGCATTTTTTGCATGCGTTCGTGGGACCCCTTATAACGGTTGCTACAGTTTAAAAATCAAATGAGATACAATTTATTTTATAGTTAAAGTAGATCTCCGTGGGTTTACTGAAAGAGCTCAAGGAGCTCTACTTACCACTAAATACTGTGTAAACATGTCATGTACGAGTTACAAGTACGTCGACAACTTGACATGAAGAGCTGTGGCGCCAACCGATAGTACTTGTAGTGGATGTAGAGATGATAAGAGCTGATAACAGTCAAATGAAAACACGTGTAGTGACCCAAATACCTACGTATTTGCAAATTATTATGACCTCTTATTTACACAAACAAATAGCTGGGTCTACCTGTAAAAAAAACAACAACTAGGTACCTTTAGGCCATGCAAATATTTATTCCTTGCAGGAATTGAACCAGCGACATACACATTCGAACCTTCACGCCTGTATCCCCCGAAGGGTTAGGCAGAGATGTACCAATGTACACTCACAGTTCGCCGGTATGTTTAGGTCCCATGTAATAGGGGCGAGACTATTATCATTATTTAAAAAAAAAAAAAACGTTTCCCCACACTAGGAATTTGTCCCGTGTCGTGGGTACGCACACACTTGTGCACTATAATATCTCCTGCGTACTTGGCTTGTCTACATTAAGATTAGCCGCAGTGGCCGGTCTGAAGAATACAGTTTTTTTTTTGTACATCTATTACTGGTCAGAAGATTGGTATCTTCTCTTCTTTGTATCTTCTTCAGGCTTGTGCCTGTAACAGACAGACAGTGGAGTCATACATATACTTAGTAATAAGGTCCTGTTTCCCTTGCCACACTTCGGGTTCGGAACCTTAAATGGAACAAAATTTGTGAGAAGTGATCTGCCAAGTCTGGTAAGGTCCTAATCCCGATACAATACGTGTTAAGAGTCCAAAAAACCGTCTAATAATAAGCCACTCATTTAAATCTAAACCGAATTTCTATAGACATAAATCAGCTTTCTACAAAACACAATAGATCACAAATCAATACAATAAATAAGAATAACTTTGTCGTTGGGTGAACAAGCCATAGATACTCGATATGCGGGCACAACGGATTTATTACTAAACGGTAATGCTCTGCTCACATCGCGTGATGTGCTGTGATATTTTACGCTTTTGTTGTACCTTGACTTGTTTATTACAGTGGCGTGTATGTTAGATACTATACTAGTAAATCTTCTTTAGCGGGCCGAGCATTGTGCCCTGTGGAACACCTATGATTTCCATACATTTGATTTGAAATACTCTCTCTTGATAAAAACAAAGTCGGTACAGATTTCATAATCTTTATGTTCATACGTGAAGAGCAAATTTTGCATACCTTTTTAAGCATATTATTAAGGAAGTCAGAAAACTAAATAGTGAAAAGAATACGGTCAAGTTTACGGTCAAGACCACTAGCTCAATTAGTTACAAGTCCTTTTGTAATTTGGTCTATAGAGAATCTTTGTAGGCCGAGACAAACATTATATCATTCAATCTGTGTCATTTATCCTTCGATCTTCTTGATTTATGTAAGCAGTTGTTTCTATTTGCATACCAAAATGTTTAGATCTTACCGAGCCTTGGTTTTTAACTACAGATGTAGGTATGTATAGAGTATGTAGGTATGGTAGAGTATTATTTTAAACGTCGGAAATGAGGACTTAACTGCCGGTTTTTCTATTGCGTTTTCTAAGCTATCGAAGTTTTTCATAGGGCTATGATTTTTTTTCTCATCTGCGATATGGTTGTATACGCTGATCAAAATTTACAACCAACACTCATACCATTAATGTCAGCCAGACTTCAATTAACAAAAAGCTTTAATCAACAAAAGCTTAGCTTGTACTGGTGAACATAAAGCGATGATTTACGATGCCCGGGCCCTCCACGGTTTATGATAATACAAGATGATATCGCGCCGCTAAACTTTCTCGGAGACATAATGTCAGTATTATTTGTAAATGTAATGATAATATTTGTATAAAAAGTAATGAGACGCTTCGGTAAGCAGAAAAGAATGGTTGCACAATTGTATAGAAAAAATGTACCTACAACTTTAAATGAAACTGCGGGGCGTAAAAAGATACATGACATAGACGATAACTGCATAAGGCCCATGAACTAAAGTAACAATGAGCGTAATTTTTAGATCGGGAATGACCTTTAGTGTCTACACACTATGCTAAAGGTACCAGATCTAAGTTCGGCATGATTACGCCTGCAATGCCCTGACGACACATTATGCCGAAATTACGTTGCGCTATAGCGTACAGCCGAACTTCGGTCGGGCGTAAGTTCAGCGGCAATTCGGCGGTAACGTATTCTGTAGAGTACACATTATACGCAAGCGTAGTTTGGCTCAATTGTCGACGAGGATCCGAGGTGGGAGTAGCAGCGGGAGGCTCGAGACACTGAATACACACAATATTGCGCAACTGAATTTCTGCCTTATCAGCCGAATACGTCGGAAAGTAAACCAGCCGCGGAACTTCGGTTGCGTACTTTCGCCATAGTGTGTTTAGTCACTTATTTTTGCCGAAAATTATCGCTCTTTATAATGGCGCGCAATGCCATTCACGCAGAACATTGTGTTTACGAGTTCATGCAACAGGGCAGGGGTCGTAGGGGTATTTCAACTTCAGTGATTGGTATAACATTTAAAACATATTTCTGCACATAAATGTAAAAAGGAAGTTGGAACCTTCAATATCTCTATAGCCAGAAAGTTCTCAGTTAAAGTCTAAAACAGAGAAACGATCACATTGACGAAACAGTAACTTTCAGCTTCGTTGAGTTTCCTTTTACACTATGTACTATGTAGGTACCTATGAACGAGACCGAAGCATAAAGAGTAAGTAGGTAAATGTAAGGATCGTAGCTGGAGGCGTTTTGTGGTTTCTACGTATCCCCACGGGAAAAAGTCGTGAGTTACCTGTGCCTATGAAAGTAGAACAAACTGACCATGTTAAACATCATTTTATTTAAATTACTAGCTATAATATACCCCGCGGTGTCACCCGCATTCAGTTACGTCTTTGGTTACTGCTCCACTCTCGTGGGTGGTATCGGGATGTTATAATATAGCCTATACTATTCCTCATGAATCTGGTTTTCATAATTTTACGAATTGCCCCGTTAGTTTCGTGGTCGCAAGCGCGACTGATGAGCATGGGGGTCCTGGGTTCGATTCCTAGGTCGAGCAAAGTGTTATTGGGTTTTTCATTAGGAATTTCTCAGTAGCAGCTTGGAGTTAGGATTTGTGCCCGGTTAATGGCAATAGGCTCGCCCCCTATTACATGGGACCTAAAACATTACGGCGAACTGTGGGTGTAAATTGGTACACCTCTGCCTAACCCTTCGGGGAATACAGGCGTGATGGTATGTATGTATGTATAATTAAACAAAATATTTTTTTCGAATCCGACTGTTAATTCCAAGGATTAGCGCGTTTAAACAAACAAACAAATAAACGAAAAAAATACTCTACAACTTGTTACATTAATGTAGAATCAGATGGTTTAAAATAATGAAGCATTGTTATCAATTTGAATTGACTTTAAAACAATAACATTGCCGAAGTCAAATTCAAAGAACAGTTAATAATATACCTACGTATGGTTAAAAAAACAATGAATTGTATGAATAGTACAATTGTCTTCATGTCAGTTAATTTTAATTAATACTCTTCGTTAAACTCTGTCCTAAAAACATACGATACTTAATTGAAAAACAACTTGTGTAAGGAGCGGCCGATACACATGAAAGTCACTGCAGAGACATTAATTCATTGAACATGAAAATTAATGAAATCATAATATCGTGCCGTGAGTTGTGTGACCGATTCATGTTATTTACATAATTACTTGAACACGCATGGCAACTAACATTACTTGGTATAAGGTTCATTTTGTTGGCATAGACTTGTTGATTCTTCTAATATATGTAATATCATCATCTGCTTAGCCTTTTCCCAACTATGTTGGGGTCGGCTTCCAGTCTAACCGGATACAGCTGAATACCAGTGTTTTACATGGAGCGACTGCCTATCAATTCTTCTAATATAAATATATTATGTATAAACTGATATGAGCTGAAAAAATTACTTACATAACTAACTCATCACCTTTTGCTCTCGACTTCGTTCGCGTAAATGTCGGTTATCGCGAACGCAGACGAAATCGCAGCATAAGGAGTAGCCAATGTTCTTTCTTGAGTTTTAAACTTACCCAGTACCAAATTTCATCAAAATCGATTCAGTGGTTTAGTTGTGAAGGCGTATCAGACAGACAGAGTTACTTTTGCATGTATAATATTAATATGGATTAGGATGCTATAAAATATTTTCGAGAAACTACGATGAACATTAACTAGTAAGTACCTACTTTGTTTTAATTTCTGAATGCCAATTCTACTAATTAAAAACGTTCAACATCTAGTCGCATTATCATCAAATCGACAATGATTATTTTTTAATATAATCTTATAATACGAAATTTTCACAACACATTTGGAAACTAATGGTGGACCCAGTATTGTATCCTACAGAACTCCATTTAATTCCGTAGTATTTCTAAACACTTCGTTTGAAATGTAAAATAATTTTCACACGTCTTTAGGTCTTTATAGTTTAGCGAAATAAAGACGTCGTTTGTGAATTTCTTCAGCTTTCTCTTGACTCTTTGTTCGTATGTTAATCAAAGACTATGCTTTCAAAAGGCTTAGACGATTCTGTAAAGTAAAAAAGCTTGTAAAAAATTTGAATAAGTTTTCAGTACCGATATTTTTTTTAATCTCTATTCTATCGATCTATATACCAATAAATCCAGAATAAATACGAATGTTCAAACAGTATAACGTAAACCAGTTTTTATTTTTTTGTCTATCTGTATGTTTGTTCGGCACTTTCACGTAAAATCTTTTTCTATCGCTTTTGTTGCAACTAATCTCCGAAACGGCTGTACCGACTTCGACGGGACTTTTTCAAGGAGATATCTGATAATATAAGAAGTAACTTAAGCTTTTATTTTAGAAAAATAATTAGGTTTCTGCGTAAAAAAAATGCGCATTCACGCGAACGAAAGTCGCAAGCATAAGCTAGATTCAACAAATCATCTATTCACGTATTTGCCATTCAAAGCTAATATTTAAAGTCTCCTTCTCATGCAGAACATAAAAACGTATTTCTCAACACCTTGACGGCTGCATATGTAATGCGATACATACCTAATTTGCCTGTATGACTTGCATTAACGTTTTTTGCCGGGAGTCCAACCCGATACCTTGTACATTAGCTGACTCAGGCGTCAGCAAAAACTGCACTTGGTAACGGTATGAGCGCGTATGTTATTGTAATGGATAATTTACTGCGGGGACCTGGGTTTGCTTATGTTAATCTCATGTACTAACCTTTTATTCACGTCATCGTTTTTCTTTCAATAACGGTTGTCTTACAGATTTTTTTATACTTATACTGATCGTGTATCTTTGTTTTTTTTCTCCGCAAATATTTTGATGACATGGTTGGTGCAGTGTTTGAGAGCTTAGCTGATGCGCTGAATGTTGCGGATTCGATTTGTATGGACTAGAGGTAGGTAGTGGTTCTGGATCTGTTGTTCGTGTATGTGAGTTTATATATTTGTAAATCCACCGACGATACAGGAGAAATTGTTAGTGTAGAGCTGCGTTTTCTTGAAGACGGAAAATAAATCTAGATCATTATTACACTTCGAATTTAATGAACTATTGAGCCTATTAACAAAAACTAATTGTTTTAAAATCAAATATAGGTACAGTAAGAACCAATTTTTTTTGAGAATGTGAAATAATTTACAACCAAAAACCTTTAAAACTTCATTTTGTAAAAACCTGCCTAGATGGATTTTAGATGAAGAGTCTTTTAATCGATCTTGGCCTATGTCCTGTAGTGGATGTCCTACGACTGATATGATGGTGATGATGAGCCTGTCAATTAATGGCATCGAAGGAAAACAGTTCATGAGAATCAGAGTAGCACCGCTGAACATTTTAATCAGACTTATTTACATTGTTTGTAACTAAACTATTGATCCGCCCCCGCTTCGTACGGGTGCAATGAATTTGACAAATGAACACAAAACAATATTAAACTGTACGTATGCATAAACCTTCCTCTTGATTCACTCTATTTATTTTTTATTAGTGATCGATGATTTATTCATAAAAGCCGCATTGAAATCGTTGCTGTGTTTATAAGATCTAAGCGTACAGAGGGACAGACGACTTTGTTTTATGTAGAGCAGATAAAGCCAGGTATAATAGGTTGTCGTATGTAGATACAATTCTATAGATTTTGTATAATATGTTCAAGTCTCTATTAAATACTAGCTTCCGCCCGCGACTCCGTCGTTTACGTTTTTGGTTACTGCTCCGCTCCCATAAGTTGTAACGTGATGTTATATAGCTTATGTTACTCAGGAATAATGTAGCTATCTATTGGCGAAAATATGGTTAAAATCGGTCCAGTAGTTACGGTCCTTATTTGATACAAACAAACAAAACACTCTTCCCTCTTCATAATGTTAGTATAGATTATTTAATAAACCGACGTCCTCGTAACAGTTGCATCCTATAGATTCACGGCGACTTTGGCTCACATATCGACAGGTAGTTAATCTTCTTTAAGTAAGTAGGTAACACGATACTTAGTTTAAATTTTCAGTTTTTGCTTACTAATGACTTACTTGGCTTCAGCTGCTGTTGTACCTACCTAGGTATGTTATGAAGATGTTCCGAGTTAATTAATTGGAAGTAATTTTGTTGCAGATTGCCCCTAGCTGGTTATATTCTGACTAGGGTTTCCAATATTTTTAAGCACATAAAGTAAGTAGGTACCGGTTTATTATTTATTTTCAAGAAAAAAAAAAAGTAGGTCGTAGAATGTGATTAGTTATATTACGCGTAAAAAATCGCTTAACTTTGTTGTTTATCTTTAAAATTCAAAATAGGTAAATTAAAGTATTTATATTACCTTATTGCCCTTTCAAAGAAAACAGTACTTATCTACGTTTACGAGAAATAAAATAATACTTGCAATACTTTATTATTATAAAAAATCGCGGGTGGCGACCCTAATTATAGGTGATTGTCAATTCATTGATACTTGAATAACCAATTCAATAGAATAGAATAGTAATTCAATAATATTACCTATGTCATACGGATGTATTGAATATAGAATAGAATAGGTAGGTACCTACCTATTCGAATTTAGAATAGAGTTTATCTCATAGTATACTTAGGTACTGTGATTTCTTGATAAAATAAGGTTGGTTGTGGCAATACCAGACAGTGTCACAGTAGGTATCTAACCTACTTACATGATCAACGCTTTTATCCCGTGTGTGTAATGATTTTTTTTTTAATTGTTTTCTTTTTAATTTATAGTCATCAATAAGCGAAAATCGGAGATTTGTAAGTACCTACCTAGGTATCATTAGTATTATATACTACATTCTAAATTAAGTCTTATTCACTTCTACTAGTATTGAGTTCTATTTATCTTTTAAGTAGTAATTAATGATCCAACCATTTATCAATTTTATGCTCTGAGTCTCTTTTATTAAAATGTGTTTTTTCTATCTACTTCAAAGAATTCGACAGAATCCAAAGATCAAATGGGTAGATCTACTAGAAGTAACCGTTAATCTATTTCTACTATTTCATCCATTGAGTCTGTCAACAGTCTGTGTACGTGCCAAAATTAGTCCGAATTTAGAGGCAAAAAAATCTACGGAATTTCCGACATACAGTTAGACATTACAGTCTACCACAGTCCAAGATTTGGTATTGTCATTAATTTAACGATTCCATTCCATTTTCAAAATTATAAAAAAACACACTGTAAAATGTTCCTATCATCTTTAGCAAATATGACCTCGATTTGTTTTCCTTCACATAATTATCTCTATTTACTATGTAAACTTACCTTTTAGGCTTCCACCGCTTCATAAATACTCCAAACATTGTTTTATCCACGGCACAGCCCACAACAATAAACAATCACTTCACACAGAAGTTACTGATAACGAGTCAACGACTTCCAATCAATCAATATCACAACAACCGCACGTAAATAATTGCACCCAACGATAAGATAAACATCGAAGTCAGTAGGTACCGAAATCGTCTGACCTAGACACACTGAGATGGAAACACTGCCCTAGATTGCGAGCATCTCTAAAATCGATATAATCTTATAACTATAATGCATATAGCAAAGTTACATAATCGTATTTAGGATCTCACGTCATTATTTGTTTATTTAGCAAACGAAACATCGACATCGTAATCTTTCGGTAATAAATAAACAATTCACGCGACGCTTCCGTCACTCGGTCTCGGCGCAACTGAGTCATTCGTATACGTTTTGACTAGAGTAGTGAGACTAGCGAGTGCCGGTGCGCGTCAGGTGCGGTCGATCAGCTGCTCGCTTGTCGCCATCTTGTTTTGCATTTTGGCGCCATCTCGCGGTGACCTTTCAACTTTGGAACATGATGATGACATTGTTTTGATAGATATTAGTAAACATTGCAGACACCAAAAAGTAGCGATACCTAATGAGTATCAATTATGATAAATGATAAGTGTAGTTTTGCAATACTTACAGTGATTTGACTTTCTAGGTTTACTTACCTATATTTCTAAGAGGATATTTTGGTTAGGTAAGTACCTACTTACATAATTTATATAAATGTCTAATACATACTTCAATATTTTTAAACATTTGATAAAAGAACTGCCTCCATCCACCACATCGTGTTCCATTTTTATTAATTTTGTTGATATGGTAAATAATTAATTTCAACGCAATAGGTACTTACCTATTTGTAATCTTCATATTATTCTTTATAAATGACTACCTACTATCTGATGCTGATACTAGTCCACAGTAATTGTTATAATATTTCTAAATTTGCTATTGTTTAAACCAAGTATTGAAATAGCCAAGCAGATAATTTCAAACAAACTCAGTTTCCTTTCCTTTCTAAAGTCATTTTGAAAGTAAATATCATCCATGTTGACAATCTAAATAGTACGTTCTACTAAATACACTTGTATCTATATTGCAGAAGGAATGTTGTTCAGCATGTCTAATACTACGTAAAAGAAATAATTTCGAAATAGGTTTATTCTCAACACTTGTACAAATATTACAAAAAAATAAAGTAGAACAACTTTTATGTTGTTAGAATCATATAACTTACTATTTCGTGATATCGGTATGAGCATCGATGGTTCAGTGGTAGAATGCTCGCCTGCCACGCGGGCGGCCCGGGTTCGATTCCCGGTCGATGCAATATCTTTTTGCATTTTTTTTCAGATTGCTCTTTTTAGTTTTGTATTTAGTTTTTTTTTTTTAATTTATAAGACTAACGTCTATATACATATTTTATGATAGACCTTATTTCCTAACAATAATTTAAATAGAACCAGTAGCTTGGACCCTGTTCCCGATACAGGTCGGCTGCTATTTTTAAATGGTTTTTTTATATTAATATTAAAAAATGTAACTTATATGTATATAAAAATAAATAAATGATCTAAATACGAATATAATTATTTTTCTATCTAAAAAAGAATAGATAATTTACCCGTGTTAAGTAAAATGAATTAAAACATAAATAAAGTGTAGGTATCTCCATTTGCAACATAGATTATTATTCACCCCTCACAAACTACATTACTACTAGCTCCCCCAAAGCTAAAGAAGTGATTGGTTGACCTTGAGCTGTGTTTCACCCCATTTTTTAGTTAGTCGCGTGACCTTCGAGGGACATGACAAAAGCACCTTTTCGTTAATCATCAGATATTTGAATAGATTGAAGCATGTACCTAGTTTAATTTCTTCGTCTTTTGTTTGTATTTTGTATTACATATATAGCTAAATCTGTATTGGCAAATTTACCGGTAGGCATAAGTATTTTGTTATTAATTCAATTTAAGTTTTGATCTCCTGACTTAACATAGATTTTATATAATACTTAGTCACCTATCCCAGCACAACACTGGTCCCCCCCACTGGACCACTGTTTTTTAATAGAAATGCGTATCGCTAATTTTTACCGATTTTATACTGTATGCTAACCTAATTATAAGGAAGTTTTGTAACAATGGATAATAAACTTTTACTTACTGTACTTTTACCTACATACTAATTTACCAATACTTACGAATTTATATCTTTAATAATATTTCAGGTGAACAAGCCCTCCTGATGTTAAATGGGATGACCACTAAACTTCTCTTCTATTCTCAATCTCATCTCAGCGATATTCAATGTCAAAAATGTTGGTAATACAGATTGCGGCTGAGACTAGATTGCTATCGTTACCTAAAAGTTAGTAAAATTGTCCCCCTGGTGGACAGTCGGCTTGTTTGCCATTCAGTGGCATAAAAAACCAGCTTTTGCCAACTAAATAGATTATCTCCAGTGCTGCCCCCATTTAAATCAACTTTAATAGCAAAGAGATATAATCGAAAGATATAAACATGTCTGAAACACCACCATTATCACGTCAATTACCGAGTTGAATCGATTGAAATCTCGATACTATCCCTATTCGATCATTTATCGATATCGGTCGATGTTATTGGGAGTTTAAGGGAATCTGTCAAGGTAACCCGCGCAATTTAAAACTTAAGTTTTTCTGCTGTACCGCTGTACCGTTGTCGCCACGAGTCGTGAGCACAAATGTCTAGTTCAATTTTGGGTTTCTGGGTTGCATTCTGGGTTTGTTGGTTCGACGCTACACGCGATTAATCTGTTTGTTAGACTGATCGCGTACAGCGTGGGCGCCCCAAAAAAACCCAGTAACAAACCCAAGAACTCAAATATTAACTTGACATTAAATTTGTGCTCACGACTCGTGGCGGCGACTATACCTACATACATACCACGTAAATGTATGTTGATCAAAACTTAAAATTGATTAAAAATAGGCTGATTGTTCAAAATATTCTAACATGGCAATGTCGTCTTTTGGACACATTTTCAGTTGACGGAGATGTAGAGGAATTTTGTAATGCCATTTGGTTTTAGTTTTTTTTTTTATACCGTCATACCATCACGCCTGTATTCCCCGAAGGATTTGGCAGAGGTGTACCAGTGTACACCCACAGTTCGCCGGTATGTTAAGGTCCCATGTAATAGGGGGCGAGCCTATTGTCATTAACCGGGCACAAATCCTAACTCCGAACTGCTACTGAGAATTTCATAGAAAAACCCAATAACACTTTTTGCTCGACCTGTGAATCGAACCCAAGACCTCTAGCGTAGCAGTCGCGCTTAGGACCACTAGGCTAACGAGGGAGTTATTTTTTTATTATTCATGATTTTTTTTATCTTATTTTAAGTCTGGAAATAACAATATAAATATACATGAAATAAATTTATCAATAATAAAAAATATATGAAATATAGGCTGAATGTTAGTATTATAATAAAAGTATGAAATGTTAACGACATTTCATTTTAACTTCTTGAAAATAAAAATTCTTAAAAAAAATAGGAAATCGTCTAACAAGACGAAGAATAAATTCCTAGGAACTTGATTTAGGAAATTGACTTTAATATGTATGGAAAAGTAGGATAAACCTATATTTATTCAATATGCCCATTTGTCCATACCCTCATCATCAGCTGAAGATAGTTTCAAGATAGGTCCGACAGGTTACCATTTGCACCACCTCAAAGCATATTTTACGAGCATTTAGAAAAAGTAGGTATTATTATAAAATAAAACACCATTCTAAATTTAATTCCAAATGAAATTTTCCTAAATTAGTTATAACTTGGGTTTCCAAAAAGTACATTTCGTTCAATTTATGAAGCATTTTATTTTATTGAACACGTAACTAAATAATTGCATGGAAAACACGTTGTTCTATATATATACATGATAATTAATCGATACATATTCAATTCAAGACGTGTGTAACAGGATAACTTGTTTAATTATTTCATATTTTTTCACTCATTAAAAATTTACTCTGTTTATTCTCAGATGTCTTTGTTTTAAAACATAAGTTGACGCAACTCCGGCCCCTAAGATACAGGGGCTGCCTAATTTGGGGACCGCCATACAGTTAATAACACATTTTATAAATATATATTTACATACCTAAAGTAGTTATGTAACTGTATATGTGTAAGTCAAAAGTGGCATTATTTCTAATATTTATTATGTTCCTAAGGGATCACAAAAGTTTCTAGTTACAATAAAATATTTTGTAGTAATTAACAATAGGCTTTTATGTCCTCAATTGTGCATCGAAGGTCAAACCCCAGGAAGTAAAAAAAAATCAATTCATGTCTACATGTGACATTTGCTTCAACGAATTTTAGGCAGAACTCGTACAACATAGTGCGTGCAAGCGGAAATTTTAATAATCTGCAGTTTCGTAAAACCCAGTCGTGGGTTCAGTCGTCTCCACTCCTCCGTAATGATCACCTCCTCTATAATCACCATCGTAAAGATCATCATAGAAAGCCCCATATTCACCTTCATAGGCATAATCATCATTGTGTTTCCCATGTTCTTCTTCAAGAATACCTTTAAGTACTTTGTTGACTTCTTGTAAAGGTCCCAAATGTAGTTTTAATAATTCCTTTCTGTTTGATTTAGTTTTGCAAACATCGTCGCATTCAGATTTAGTAAGAAACTTGTTCGGTGTTGGACAACCCCCCCATGATGCGGATATACATTTACCGTTCACGTGGGTAAACACAGGTATCATATTTTTATCGCATTTATTAATATTGATTGGAGCTTTGCATTCTGAAAGATGAACATCATTCTGATTAAGTTTGATATAATTTAAATATTGATACGAAAGTTTATTGTAACGGTTGCTGTGTAGTGCTGTAAAATGTTTACGATGGTTCAATAATCGTCACCCTAATGACGTCACTGTGATGTCCGTAAAGTTCTAGAAATCTTTAAAAGAAATTAGAACCAAAACTATTTTTATTATTAACTGAATACATCAATTTATTTAGTTTTACAGTGATGTTTGTACAAGAAAAGAGATTTATATACGTAAGTTACCTTTGGTGTCTACGTACTGTTTCAAATTATTAACTTGCTTTAAGTCGCGGTTTCGCTCCCTTAGACTCACAGAAAAAAAATATTTTTGAGGTAATTAACGCTGTTTCTTATACATAAACTGAGAAAATTAAATGATTTTAGAAAATAGACTAAGAATTTAATAAAAACTTACGATCAAAACTCTTTTCTTTTTCATAAAATCTCTCTTTGAAGAGACAGTGCATGCTGCAATGGTACTCGTCATCGAACTTGTTGTCCGTGGGGCATCCTCGCCACGTCTCTATTTCACAGCGGGAGCCTGGCCTGTAGTATGAGAAGACCTGTTGGGGTGGCATGTGACAGTCGCTGTCGTTCATTTTCGCAAGGCAGTAGGTCGACGGTACTGTGAAAATCCGTGTAAAATTGTATTAAGTGTATTTATTTATAATCTACTAGCCCACCATTAAATGTCGGTTGCATTTAAAATTGGGTAGTTGTCACCATTAATCAATTGACGTACTTTTTATGAGCTGTCAAAATGCAATTCTCCCATAGATTTTGTAGGACAATACTAAACTATGATATAATTATTTTGTCATCTCAATTCACTAACTATTTACTGATTTTAAAGCAACTAAAAATGGAATATTATAGTTATTTAAAAATTCATCGGGTTTTCAGGGATAAAATATGAGTGATTAATTGAGTGATACATATAAGTGACGTATTTTTTTTTAACTTAGGTGTTGATTGATAATGATGCTATTTTTATTACTTACAGATGATTGTATAGTTTTTTATTATTCAAGGGTTTTAAATTATACACTCACTCACGCCTGTATTCCCCGAAGGGTTAGGCAGAGGTGTAACAATGTACACCCACAGTTCGCCGGTATATTTAGGTCCCATGTAATAAGGGGCGAGCCTATTGCCATTAACCGGGCACAAATCCTAACTCCGAGCTGCTACTGAGAATTTCATAGAAAAACCCAATAACACTTTTTGCTCGACCTGGGAATCGAACCCAAGACCGCTAGCGTAGCAGTCGCGCTTAGGACCACTAGGCTACCGAGGCGGTTTTAAATTGAAATTCTTATTTTAAATGTACACTTACCAGCTCGAATTATATTTAAGGAATTTAACACAATGAATAGGTAACATTGTAAGGACCAACTAAAACTCATCGTGACATAAAAGTAATCTATGTGCACTTAAGTGATTTCATAATTAAGTACTTAATTAACTTGAACGTTTTATTGTTAATTAAATTACCATCAAATCAAATCATTTGGCAATTCAATTACTTTTTCGTTTAAATTGCAACGATAAAAAGTGTTGTTTAAATCCAAAAAGATATTGCATCGACCGGGAATCGAACCCGGGCCGCCCGCGTGGCAGGCGAGCATTCTACCACTGAACCATCGATGCTCATATTAGTCTATTGGAAATTTTGGATTAATTTATGAAGTGAAGGTTCTCGTAAAATATTTGTTGTATGTTTTCCATCGCAATATAATAACTTTTGTACTGAATCGGGAATAGCGCCGTCTAGTGACAACTACAGGAAACACAATTATTCTATATTCATTAAATTATGTGAACATTATTTTTAATGAGATTGAATCGTTTAAAATCTCATCCTTTTTTGTTGTTTTATCTCTAATTTTGTTGTTTTGCGCTAGTACCTTAATTTGCACCTGTCTTATCCCGCAATATCTTATCCCTTCACTATTTTCGGTTGAAAGTTAGAGAATGTTAGTAGTGAGAAATTGTGTAGTGTAGTTGACTCTGTGCTGCCATCTAGGAGTAATTTTGTACACCAGCTGTACCTCTATCTAGTTATTTGTTTCATTGAAATGATCCTAGATGGCGTAAATTACCTCATAAACGTAATTGATTGTAGATGTAACTTTATGTTATTACAACAGATAACATGTAAATAATATGAACAATTTTAATCTTTGGGAAAATTTAATAATAAAACAGTTATGATTTTACTCTCGTAGTCGTTTATTTTTTCATAATTATGATTTTCTTAAAATAAATGCGATATCCACTATTTAAAAAGTATTTGTTCAATTAGAGCTATAATTGAATTTGAGTCACTGGCATAACATTTACGCAATCTAGAACTAACATTATTGTGAGTAATAAAAATTTACCCGAAATAAAATTTTAGGTCAACAAAGTTATTTACAACAAAACATTATTTTCAACAATAATAAAAACAACTTTTTAACAACTTGCTTATTTCAAAAGTGATTATTAATCAAATAATTGATTAATACAAAGCTAGGCAATAATAACCTAATTTTTAAAATTAGTAGCGTACAACGCCATCTAGTTTGTGTTTTAAACAACTGTAATTCTTAAAGTGAGATCTCAACGGACGCTGGACGATTGCTTGTCAAGTTTTGTTTTCGATGCATATGGTTACATTACTGCAGATTTTGCGCAAAGTATTACTTTGATAGCCCATCTATGTTCTGTTTTTTACTTCGACTTAATATCGCACCGATGATTATGAGCAGTACCTGAAAAATATATAAAAGTTAGTAGGTTGTTTTCATGACTAGTTTAATAACGTACTGCACACCACTGGCAATTTATTAAGTCAATTGACATACTCTTTAGTAAGCCGTCAAAACGCCATCCCCCATAAATTGTAACGTCACTTTTTTACCAATTCAGTTAATTTCTTACACACACACATAAACTCATACACTCACATAAACAACACATACATAAACTCACGCCTTTTTTCCATAAGGGTAGGCAGAAACCACAGAACGCCACCTACTACACTCCTTACATACAAGCACGCCGGTTACGCGTACTGTGCACCCGACCATTGTGAAGAACCTCACCAATAAGGTCAGTACGTCTTTCTAGGGCGTCCTCTCCCGGCGTTGCCACTCACATTTGCCATATAAATCCCTTTTTTAGTCGCCTTCCACTCATCCTCTCAACATGACCGAACCATCTGAACCATTGATTTCTAAGCAACTAAAAATCTAATTTTACTGTTCTGGGCTAAATAAAATGCTGACTGTTATTACCTCAATCACAATCAATATAACAGCTACAATGAAAACCATAGAAGACGTTTCCTTGAACACCATCAGCACCAAGTCCTTGCACCCTCCCGTGTAGTATGTCTTCTTCACTTTACAAAGCTCTCTGTCTCTCTCTTGCACGAGGTCTGATCGTGAGGAGTCGTATGTTGAGCAGCAGGAGATGGGAACGTTCGGGGGGAAGTAGTACGGAAGTTTCGAGCTTCGATAGTCTTCGGGGCTGTAGACACCGCAGCAATTTAACTGAAATAGGCAATTTGTGTAAAATTATTTCTCTGATTGAAAGCCACACTATTGCCAAGAATATGTTTTATGGCAGACGAGGAAGAAGTCGCGGACAGACACTTGTTTTGCCCTGGGAAAAATCATTTAATGTATATGTACTTACATCAGATTGTGTCATGGACCAAATTTTTAAATGCCTGGGGTTGTCCTCTCTTGCCAGCTTGAAGGACTCTGACAGAGACTTCAGGAGCTTGGCCTCGTCAGCCGGCTCCACGTTCACTGATATACCAGCGATTAGCGCTTGGACGATAGCCAGGAGTAACAGGACCACTGCAGCCTGAAATGAAGAAGGATTAATGAAATACCAAAATATCTTGAATAATTAGACATGGTGGAACAACATAAAATTCTATAAAATTCTCAGTGGCAGCTCGGAGTTAGGATTTGTGCTCGGTTAATGGCAATAGGCTCGCCCCCTATTACATGGGACCTAAACATACCGGCGAATTGTTGGTGTATATTGGTACACCTCTGCCTAACCCTTCGGGGAATACAGTCGTGATGGTATGTAATTTTTACGGAGATTAATAATGCATTGCTCCATAAGTTTTATAAAGTCATCTGCTAGACAACATAAATAACGCTATGCATATTCTTCAATTGTCGAAATGAAAGGTGCCTACAGACGGTTGACATTAGTGTAATTATCCAAAAAGACAGCTGTTCGTGTGCAATACAATACTCGGACTGCTCTAGTCCTGCAGCAGTCGCACCAAACGCATAAATTGAAGGAGCTCTAAGAACATGGAGCCTTTGGTTAAGAGCGAGAGGTCATCACAATTAGCTTGTCAAGTTCGCGTGATATGCCAACGGTTTTCCAGTGAACTTGAATATATTACGAACACCAAGGGCGCGTGTAAGTTACCTTGGATCCCTTTTCTTGTATTGGTTACTTGTGGCACGCTATTTCCTTGCGAGACTTTGTTAAGTCCTGCTTGTTGGAATTTTAATTACCGCTTTATGGTTAAGTGTTATTAAGGTTTTTTCTGTTTGAAAATGTAGTGAGTGGGTTTCTTTTAGATTCATTGAACCAACCAGTAAGAAGATAGATTTTATTTTCGTGTAATAGATTCCACGCTAGTTCATTTTCGCCATAGGTCTCATTCGCTGTAAGTAAAAGTATCTAATTTGGGTGATTGCTTACTGTCTTGTTGTTGGGCAGGTTGTTGGATGGTAGAAAACTGTTTTATGTAATCGTCATCCGGTATTCTTTTTCTTATTATTTTATTCTTACTAGTAATTAGGTAGTTAACATCACCGATCAATTTATTAAATACTTTTGATGAGCTATCGAAACGCAATTCCCAATGGATTTTGCATGCGAATAGTCAAATTATGTGATGTCATTTATTAGGCAATTCAATTGACTAACTATTTATTGATTTCGAAGCAACTATAGTTTTTTTTTGGTTTTTTAGTTAAATGCGTCATAACGTATAACACCTTCTTCTTTTGCTTCTTGTTTGTAGTAACATGTATTGTAACCAACAATTTTCTGGACTAGTTATATTATTCTACCATCGTTGTACTTAAATTATTTTCCAAAGACTTCCATCCTTCGATATCAACAAGACATCAAAACTGTGTTATACTGTTAAATTCACTCCACGAGTAAAGATAGATCTGATAGACTTAGTTGTAAAATATTTACGACTTATTGTACAAAACCACAAAAGTATTGTTCTAATGCCGATACCTACACTATCAGAGTTAAGTTGTAAAAAGTACATAAAATAACATTTTTTTATTACGTTGCCACAGAGAACACGTATTGTAATAAAGACTGTAATTGAATTAAAAGTTATTTTAACGCTTTGATTTTCTTATTGCTCACTCATGGTTTTGTACTTTAATAATTCTAGCGAATGTTTTTCAACTGCAGGGCAAAGGCCTCTCTTCTCTCATCCTATTTTAGCCTGTCTACTTTGATATTGAGCCAATATTTTGAGAAGAAGTCAAGCTCATCCTGCCTCTATTCATCATTATTAACTAAGTAAAAGTCATATTTATTGATGCATGTTTGACGTGATACTTTGTTGGTAGTAGGCGTTGTACGAATTAGAGAGTTTTAGAGAACTCTTGAAAAATCACTTGTACAAATATAAAAAGTTGAGCTTTCCTATTGCAACAGCTGAATCTGAAATCAACCATGAACTAGAGAACAGTACAGCACATCTCTAGCTTATGACTACAATTTAGCAGCTATTTCGTGATTGTCAAGACAGAGGACAAAGCGGTATTTTTAAATTTTGGAGTCGTTCAAAAAGTTGAAACTTTGACCTTCTATATTTCCGTAATAAGCAGAGGAATCTCAAGTATGGTTCGGAATAAAACAATACTGCAAATATGGGAAGAGCATGTAACTCTCAGCTACGTTAAGCGTCGTAAACTCGAGATGGTTATAGATTAAAAACGCATACATACCATCACGACTGTATTCCCCGAAGGGTTAGACAGAGGTGTACCAATATACACCCATATTTTTGTTTGGTCCCATGTTATAAGGGGCAAGCCTATTTCTGATAACCGGGCACAAATCCCAACTCCGAGCTGCTGCTGAGCATTTCACAGAAAAATCTTATAACACCGCTCGATCAACCCAAGACGCGTCGTCGCCACTAGGCTGACGACGCAGTTACACTTGAGATAGTTATAGATTAAAAAGGCACTAACCACATGAATAGGCCTCGGACTGTGTTTGAAGACCGCCACCTCGCCGTAAATGATGACACATATAGTGACGGCGCCCGACACAGCCAGGAGCACCATGGCCACCATTCTACTTGACTGTTCCGAATCATAGGCCTTCGTCGCTATTGATGTCAATACTGCCAGGATTATAAGTGCCACTGCTGCTACCTGGAAATTTTACAATGTTATTAGTGTGTTTGTCGACTTCATTAAGAATATCTTCACCATTAACAGTATCATCGCTTGTAAGTTTATTTTCGTCCAGTTGTTGACCGTGATTCATTTCGGTTATCACTGGCAAAGGCGCCTAAGTCTTTATCCATCTTAAGATAAATATTAATATTTGTTTTTGATGAGGTATCCAACAGAGTTAGTTTTTGTATTTATTTAAATTATAGTGTGGATAATATCTATTAATAACATGATCCGTGGGATTTTATTTCTCACACATCTTGAATATTTGGATTCCTACTTCGGTTGGCAAAAGCGAATAATGTTTGAGGTAATTGTCGTTTACTTCCCTTCTTCAGAAAATTCCCATTATAATTTGATGATACAGGGCAAGCTTAATGCTTTTAAGAATCACTAGGGCGACTGGGTAACGCTCACCCAATTCAGAAACATCTTCTCGAAGAAGATGTTCGTTCCTTAGTAGAACTCTTCTCCTTGACTTCTGTCTTTCCAGCGGCAGTAATGAAATTTAATATTACTCTTATAGCGGTTCTACACGGGCCAAATTTTCGCTGACAATGTCTGGCTAGAATACATTGGCAGCAATGTTGTTTATGTTTGAAAATGGCGCTAAATACTAAATAATGTTTTCAGTAAAGGAATGCTGTAACTATTTTTAACCGATTTCAAAAAGAGGAGGTTACCAATTCGGTTGAATTTTATTTTTATTTGTTATTGTATGATCACTCCATAGTTTCAGCATGCCTATATTGGCCATATTTTCCAGCTTTAAATATTGCCATACGCGAAAATGTTGCCACAATATATTCCAGTAATACGTACTGCAGCCCAATCAGGACCTTAACAGATATAAGATTACAAGCTTTTAAGAATAACGCGAACCAATTTGCATTTTGTTTCGCTACTTTCATGCAAGCGTTTGCATTAGCACAATTGACAAGATAACTGTTTATCTTTTCAAATGACCAGAGTGCAACCATGCGGCCAGGCGTTCACAAACGCATCGCTGCAAAAACACTGTAGAAGTATTCCGAGCTCAGCTCCTCGTTAAGTCTTATAGATTTTTTTTTAATCTTCCTTGGGTGGCAAACAAGCCGACGGCCTACCTCATATTAAGTGGTCATCTCTGCCAATAGACATCTGTAATACCAAAGGCTTTGCAAATGCGTTGCTATCCCGAAGACAAAGTTTAAATGTCTCATGCGCCTGCAATTACACCGGTACCCATACCCTTCAAACCGCAACACAACAACGCTGCTTTGCGGCAGAAATGGATATGGTGGTAATACTTCCCCGGACGATGTCCATCACAAAGAGCTCTACTTACTACTATTAAAAAAAATATTTCAGTACAGCTTCTAATGGTTTGTTGCACCGTCTTCGGTTATAAGTTTTGTGTTATTAAGCAGTTAATTTCTTGCAAATTCTACCTATTCTATGTTTTAAATTAATCTGCTAAACTATTCTTTGCCGATGAGTACCTACTACATAAGCCTATTGTCAGCAAAACGTGACGTTACTTAATAAAAAAGTATATTGTGAACAATATGGAAAAGTGTCGTAACACTAAACAAATTACCTGTATTATTACAATATTTAACATTATATTGCGAATAATACTATCTTCAACATACGATCTCCATACGATACCTAAGTATATTGTATTTTGCGGATTACTTTAGGTATCTCTCAGCCGTTGGCTCTATCTACAAGAAAATATCACCTATCTATCCTAATTACTCGTATTAATTATCCTATAACAATTAAATAATACCAGCCTATTGTCCGGCTGCAGGGCCAAGGCCTCTTTTCATACAAAAAAGGTGTGAGCATTGATCTCCACACTTTCTTAAGGAATAACATAGGTATGAATTCGTATACATGTTTCCTTACGATGTTTTTCTTCACCGATGTCCAAGATAAACTTAGATAGTACATATAAGATTTTTTTTTTTTTTTTTGGTGGGTGGGAAATCATCAAATAACTTCTCCCGCCCTGGGCGGGGCGGGAGGGAGTGTCAGACTTTTACTGACTAAAACCCACCCATGTTCCTTCTTGTGCCCTTTGCGTTCCGGGGGCGCGGTATCTCTTGCGAACATCCCGCAGCCCCGGCAGGCATCGGCCCTCAGTGGCCCCTTCCTTTTGCTGACATCTCTTTGAGGCGCGCGTGGAACACGAACGCGCCGTCGACACGGCCTGTCGTTATGCAACGTAAGGACGGTGAGCTACCCATTGCTCACCGTCCACAGGCCAGTATCTACGGTGGCCGGGAGTCGTCTCGCGGCTCCCGACGTCCGGAGCGTCTACCGCGGCGGCTGGGACGGGAGAACCGCTGTCTCAACCGTCCCGCCGCCTCCTTCTCAAGCATTACTGCCTCGCAGAAGGAGGCGACTGCATCCCATTCCCTCTCGCTCCGGACCATGGCTTGCACCAGGGCCGGACGCGAGAGTTCGCCGCCGCCGATGGCCGCCACGAGGACTCGGCGATGCTCCGCCCAAGCGGGGCATACCGCCACGGTATGCTCCACCGTGTCCTCGGGGCGATCCACACAATGGTGACACCCGGACGTTTCCTCCCGCCCGATGAGGTGCAGGAACCTCCCGAAACACCCGTGTCCGGTGAGGACCTGCGTCAGGCGGTAGGTGAGGGCGCCGTGGCGCCTCTCCAGCCACTCCTCAAAGAGGGGACTTACCGCCTCTATTAAGGCGTGCCCAGCACGAGGTTGGCGTGCCCAGCACGAGGTTACATATAAGAATTGTAAACTCACATTAGTACTTGTCCGGTATCGAACCCGCAACCTCAAGCTTTAGAGGCGAGCATCTTAACCACTGACCATGGCACTGCAATGTTATATCTGAAGGCCTATTCTGTTAATTTAAAACGTTTAAAATCTAGTCGCAATCTCATCTCAAAAGAATTTCCGCAAACTAGAGGCATTGTAAGCTGAGATTCAATTGCGATTTTTCCTATAAGTCAGTAGAATTACCCCGAGAATGAAGTGGAAAAAAAATATTACTTTTTATTATTTATTTATTCTATAAATCAATAATAAATAATATCACTAACCACACCGATTACTCCTAAGACCACGAACATCGCCTTGAGACACCGCGGGCATTCGACATATTTCTTCTTGTCTTGCCCGTCCGCCTCGTGGACATTGGTCTCTGGTTTTGGTTTCTCTTCGACAATGGCTTCGATGATGACGTCATTTTTGAGGTCTGATTCCTTTGCTGTGGAGAGTAAGGAAATTAGAACACTGTATGTTTGCTCTGTCATTTTATTTTGTATAGACTGATGAGTTTTTTAGAAATTACTGTATTAGGTTCCGGTTTATATCTGATAACGATCAAGCCAAAACGCCTTTTGGCTTGGTTGTTATCAAATATAAAGCGGAACCTAATACAGGCATTTCTGGGTCACTAGGAATTTAATATGCTGAGTAATTTTCAAATTTTTATGCTTTTAAAGGTATTCACGGTAGAACAAATTTTTAATTACCTAGAATAGTGAATTTTAGACTCTTAGAAATTCCAAAGAAATATAAATATTTGATAAAGATATTTTATTAGCACTAACTGAAAAAAATAGCTAAAAAGTTACAAATTCGCTATAGGTATTAATTACGCCTTGTCAAAATATCAGGCTGGAAAAACCACTAATTTTTAGGAATTATTTTTAATAGACTAGATTTATCACTAAATAAATTACATGTTTAACATTTAATGAAATCTTTTTATTCTAACAAAACATAGATGGATGGACTTACCCTTCCTTTCAGAACTGGCCATGTCGTCCCAGTGTATGGGAGTCTCGTCCAAAATGAGCAGTACATCCGTGGAACCTGAATATATAGTACAATTAACAATACAGCGGGCTCTAATGCTCCAACGCACGGTTACGAACACATAATGGAACCGAATTCATTCACCATATTTTATGTGGCATTATGGAAAATCGTTTGTGTGCCGTAGAATGCGCGGGAGTTGGCCAGATTGTACCTATTTTTTGTGGGCTTCTGGATACCAAGTGAAGTAAGAAGATCTGGAGTATTTCATTAGTAGCTCAGTAGTAGAGCTCCTTGTGGAGCTCGTCCGGGGAACTACGACCACCATATCTATTTCGGCCACAAAACAGCGTTGCTGTGTTCCGGTTTGAAGAGAATGGGTGGCAATGTAATTACAGGCGCATGAGACACTTTAACTTTGTTTTTGAGATGGCAACGCATTTTCAAGACGTTTAGTAAGTATTGCAGATGTATATAGGCAGCGGTGACCACTTAACATCAGGTGGGCTGCCGGCTAGTTGGCCATTCAAATATGATTAAAATCTTCCTACATGAATTTAGGTGAAGTGAGTTCATATCACTGAATTGGCAGCTCAAGCTCACTTCATCTAAATTCACGGCGAGAGATTGCTACAGAATATACCGCGGCAGTAGTAAGTTCTGGCAATTATTTAAGTAAGTCTTACTGGGCCGACGGCAATCAGAATAGATGAAGGACTTTTATCAAATACGGTTCCATAATCTAAACTTTAATGGCTAAAATCGTGACACGGTGCGACGAACTTCCTTCAAGTTACCTATCCTACAAGAAAATACGCCATGGGACATGATGTTTATGTGCGCCCTAAGTTTATTAAGACAGTCCAAACAGATAATCTTGTTTGGACTCTACTAACTGATAAAAAGAAAATGGAATCGATACTAATGTTATAAATACCCAAGTAAGTTTATTTGTTACACCTTCACAGCTAAAGTGCGGCACCAATTTCGATAGAATTTGGGGCAGACTAAGTTTGAACTTCAAGAAAGAACACAGGCTAATTTTTTGTCCGAACATCGACTGTATATTGCGATATCTGACATTCCAGAAGCAGCTAGAAGCAGCAATCAGAAGCTAGTTCATTAATAATTTAAATAATACTTGGAAACTCGAATATTGTAGATGAAATAAGACTTAAAATGAATTTCAAGAATGTCTGAAAACTTGCAATGCAGAATTGTGTGATCTTTTTCTTAATGTGAATGGATGGCAAATATGCCAACAGCGCATGGTCACCACCGTTTATAGACATCGGCAATACCAAAGGCCTCGCAGAAGCGGTAATTATAAAGCTTCCAAAATTCCTAAATAAATACAAAGGGACATTAATTTTTACTTAAATAATTACGTATTTTGTTTCCCTGTCAAATACTGTTCCCATAAAAATGAAACTTATGGTCATAATGTATAGGTATTAAATAAGTGACGTCATTTTATTGGGTTTATTTGTGGCACTGATAACAGTACATGGTACTCGTTATTACTTAGATACCCAATACTTTTTATTGTCAGCTCTGAAGACGTTCACGTTACGTAGACGGTCATGGTGACTGATCACAACGCAATTTAGTTAGCTAGTTTATGCACGCGACTTTCTTTATATAAATGTCGGTTATTATGGGGATATTTTTGGTGCGTGGAACCCTAATTCGCATTTTTTTTTTAAAGTAGTTTGTAGTCTAAGTTACTCTGTATAAATATAATATGAGTTATCTACCTTTGAAAGTCTCGCCAAAATTGGTCTAGCCGTTTTAGAGATTAGTCAAAAAACACTGACAATTATTTAAAAAAACCTCGTTAGCCTAGTGGTCCTAAGCGCGACTGTTACGCTATAGGTCTTGAGTTTGATTCCCAGGTCAAGCAAAGTGTTATTGGGTTTTTCTATTAAGTTCTCAGTAGCAGCTCGGAGTTAGGATTCGTGCCCGGTTCATGGCAATAGGCTCGCCCCCTATTACATGGGATCTAAACATACTGACGAAATGTGGGTAGACATTGGCATACCTCTGCCTAAGCCTTTGGGGCATAGGGGTCCCATGTAATAAGGGGCGAGCCTATTGCATTAACCGGGCACAAATCCTAACTCCGAGCTGCTACTGAGAATTTCATAGAAAAACCCAATAACACTTTTTGCTCGACGGTCGAATCAAACCCAAGAACTCTAGCGTAGCAGTCGCGCTTAGGACAACTAGGCTAATTAGGCAGTTAGTTGCTCAATTTTCAAATTAAAACCAATATATCGCACTAACCTGTACAGTAGTACTTATACCGAACACTAACGTCAATCAAATACTTGTAGTAAGCATACGCCACCGACATTTCACTGTACTGAGAACATTTTCCTGAGTTCCACTCACTCGAAGTACAGGAATATCCATCAAGAGAGAGATCAATATTGATTTTTTAAAGAATTGATAACGATACACGTGTCTCCGAATATGGGCAGAATTCTGTACTGATACTGATCTTAATGCTACCGATTTCCTCTTCGTCTTAATTAGCACTTGCGATGTCAGAAAGTGCTAATTATTATAATATGTGGTCGTGATGAGACATTGTTATTGCGATTTTAGGATATTTCCAAAAAAAACCTGACAAAGGTATTTTTTTTAATTTAATATTCTCGAGAAAGATTTCGGTCACGGCAGCCAATCTTAATGGAGGCTAGCTAAGTACGCAAAAGATATAGTGCACAAGTGTGTGCTAAAACACAAGTGAATTCCCTCTTCCCTCACCCTCATAGCCCGATGGAAAGAAACTCCTTCATAATCGTTTATTCGTTTTATATTTACAGACCCCTTAAACCATAGCAATTGATAGATATTTTATTCGATTATGAAAAGGTGCTTCGAACGTCTGAATTGCTTGAATTCTATCATGTTTATACCCATTTTTATGTCTTCCTAAGTTAATCTTAGACATGACTGACATCGGTAAAGGAAAATATGATAAAAAACTTAGAACTATCATCTTCAATATCTTCGTAAACAGAAGGTCTCCAGTTACGGTCCGGAACATAAAGTATTCCTTTCATAATGTTGGAAACAATATGTTATTTTCCAATTTGTTAAATGTCTTTTTAACCCCCGACGCAAAAACGACGGGGTGTTATAAGTTTGACGTGTCTGTGTATGTGTCTGTCTGTGGCATCGTAGCTCCCGAACGCATGAACCGATTTTGGTTTAGTTTTTTTGTTTGAAAGGTATATTAGTCGGGAGAGTTCTTAGCTTTGTTTGATTGAAATCGGTTCAGCAGTTTCAAAGTTATCAGCTCTTTTGTTAGCTGCGGAAGGGATTATTATTTTTCTGTCGGGAGTTACATAATTTTTTTAATTTTGCGTTGTTTGTACTCGTTTTAAATGATTCTGTCTGCCTAGTGCCTAATGTTTTTATCAAATGCTAGCTTTTGCTCGCAGCTTCATGCGCTTAAATGTCAGTTATTGCACACGTAGCCAAAGTCACGGAATAAAAAGTTGCCTATGTCCATTCTTGGGGATCAAACTTACCCCGTACCAATTTTTATCAAATTCGGTTTAGTGTTTTAGTCGTGAGAGCGTAACAGATAGACAGAGTTACTTTCTCATTAATAATATTACTAGCATCTATCCGCGACCATCAGGTCGTGTATTAAGACGTGGTTTTTTTCACCCGCGTGAGCTACTTTAGTTCCTGCTACACTGCCGTGGATCGTAACGTGATGTTATGTAGCCTATGTTACTTCCTGATAATAGCTTCCTTAGCTATTTATTAGTTAAAAAATGGTTGAAATCGGTCTAGAAATATCGGAGCTTACTCGGTACAAACAATAAAATAATTTCTCTTAATAATATTAGTATAGACTAGCTGGTGCCCGTGACTTCGTTCGCGTACACTATTTTATTGGTTTCAATTTTGTTTTCGCACAACCCTCTTTTTTTTTAATTCAAGTAAAAAAATAATAGCCTAAGTAACTTCCTATAACATTAGCTATCTGCGAGTAAAAGTCCCGTTAAAATCGGTCCAGCCGTTTCGGAGATAAGCCGGAACAAACAGACAGACAAAATCTTTTAAAAATTGTTTTTTTTTTTTATGTTAGTACCGTTATACGTTCATATGCATTTAGTGAAAAGTATGTAATTTGAAATTACAAACAGACCCATTTTATTGATTTGTATAGATTATGGATATCTTATCATATCATGAACGGTGAAGACCGATGTCTCTTCGCAATATACACAGGTCCACAGTTCATCTAAAATTGCAATCATCTAAAAATAGCTAACAGCAAAAAGACCAAAATTCCTTCTAAGATTACCAGTGTATTAACTTATTATCCCACACAAGAGATAACTGTCAGCTGAAGTAATTGGACCATTTTGGTGTTAAGCGATGTTAACAAGGCGTGAGACGCATAATGATGATTTATTGACTTAACATTTTGGGCTAACGGCTTTCTGGGATGGTAATAGAATTAGACGCTGGACTCTATTTGGAACTAGGTACCATTTTCGGTCAAATTATGTTTACTGAGAAATCTAATGATGACTGCCTCGGTGGCCTAGTGGTCCTAAGTGCGACTGCTACGCTAGAGGTTTAGGGTTCAATTCCCAGGTCGAGCAAAGTGTTATTGGGTTTTTCTATGTAATTCTCAGTAGCAGGACGGAGTTACGATTTATGCCCGGTTAATGGCAATAGGCTCGCCCCCCATTACATGGGACCTAAACATACCGGCGAACTGTGGGTGTACATTGGTACACCTCTGCCTACGACTCATAAGACCTCTTTTTGTTCGACTATCACAAAGAGGTTTTTATGCAATTTTGGAGCTGACATACTGGCCATAATTTTAATGTCATTATTGTTCCACATTTGAATTAAAAAACCATATGCGTTCGATTTAGGATTTAGAAGTCCGTGAGAGTCATATGAAAAGCAATGATTGTTTTCGAGATGGGCTGGTGTTAGAATAATGTAAGGAAATAATACGTTCTATACCTATAAATAATGTAAGGTAGCTACTAAAAGAAATTGGATGAATACAGCAGTTTTAACGTTTAGTGGCGATGTAATTTATGTTTTCAGTGGTGTGGGGAGGTTTAGGGAAAGTACCTATTGTTCTTTTTTGAAGGTACAGTGGTAAAGGAAAGTGATATAGGGATTTAATATAAGATTTAAGATTAAATGAAGAATTTTTTATTAACTAGTTTTTGCCGTTAACTTCATTCGTATAAAATGTTAGGAAGTTTATTATCTTACGGTAACACAATAACGGAAAAAAAATCAGGAAATGCAGACGTTAAAGCGAGAAAGAGTAACAAACATAATCACAAAGTTGCGTGTTTTTAATACATACATACCATCACGCCTGTATTCCCCGATGTGTTAGGCAGAGGTGTACCAGTGTACACCCACAGTTCGCCGATATGTTTAGGGCCCATGTAATAAGGGGCGAGCCCATTGCCATTACCCGGGCCCAAATACTTACTCCGAGCTGCTACGGAGAATTTCTAAGAAAAACCCAATTATCGAACCCAAGACCTCTAGCGTAGCAGTGGCGCTAAGGACCACTTGCAAATAGTAGGATAGAATAATAAAAGTAGCAGCCTATATTATCCCACTTCCACAAAGCCCTCTTCTCATAAAGAGAAGGCACAAGTATTGATCTCCACACTTGCTCAAGGTGGATTAGTGATATCAGACTTACACATATTAATTGTAAGTTTAGCTTTTCTCGCAATGTTATCCTTAATGACGTTGTTTATTAATCAAATAAATATTATAATAGCAAATATTACTCACACCAAGTTACGTAATATTATATTTATTTGCTTCGTGACCATTTAGAGGCGGAATCGGACTAAAACAGATATCTCTACTTAAACAAATAGAGGAAGTCATCGATTTTTACATTACGTAAGTATATTATTTATTTATTTAACTGCCTCGGTACCCTGGTGGTCCTAAGCGCGACTGCTACGCTAGAGGGCTTGAGTTTGATTCCCAGGTCGAGCAAAAAGTGTTATTGGAATTTTCTATGAAATTCTCAGTAGCAGCTCAGAGTCAGGATTTGTGCCCGGTTAATGGCAATAGACTCGCCCCCTATTACATGTGACCTAAGCATACCGGCGGACTGTGGGTTTACATTGTTACACCTCTGGCTAACCCTTCGGGGAATACAGGCGTGATGGTATGTGTTATTTATTTATTTACTTTAACATAAAACGGCCATTGGCCAATTACATTAGCTGAAGACAAAGTATTTAGTACATATTTAACGACATTCACAAGCTCATCTCACAATACTCCAAACATACTGACAAGATCGTCTTCCATTCGTCCGCGAACACATCACAGTCAGGTTTGGTGTTCAATTAAAAACAAATAATAACAACAATAATTTCTTTCTTTTTTTTTATTAGCATACAATATGCTGTCCCACTCTTGTGCAAAGGATTTCCTATACCCCCCTTCATCCTTCAGGTTTCGTAACTAAACCATTAAAAAGTACTTTTGAGTTTGAAGAAAAGAAACTCCTGGCTCTTTCCTAAAGGTTGTTTCTTCAGGTTCAGTTACGTCTTTGGTTACTATTCCGCTCCCGTAAGCCGTAGCGTGAAGTTATGATTTCTCATAAATCTGTCTATCATATACAAGAAGTTTTTCCAATCCAAACAAACCAAAAAAATAGTCCAAGTGTTAGTAAAGTGTAAGCTGTCTCATAGGATACCCTAAAATTAGTTGCATCATTATAACACATTCAGAAGATTTTGAATTCAGGCCAAGTAGAGACAAATTACGTTCCAATTTAAAGTGCTTTTGACGGCGCCTGTCCGGCCATAGGTCATAGCTATCAGGCATGGCACAGGTTGCCACTCATTGCGCCGTTGCCATGGAAACCGGGTCACAACACAACGCACAAAGCCATTGACCACCCTTCTCACCACTTCGCGCCAAGGACACAGGAATTCGCGATTGTTCCATAGAGAATTTATTCAATTCAAAATAATAATAATCAGGCTGTTCGCAGTTTATGACCTTTGCCTGTCAGTCTTTTTTTTCATTCTTCAAATTTCGAATCAATTTGTTTTGATTAGAATTTGGAAAGGGTAGGTACTCACCAATGTAAGACAGTTGTGTTTAGCACTTTGTGTTAAAATATTGTGAAATACATTGTCTCAAGGTCCTTATATAATTATAGGTTTTTTTTTAGGGATGGGAAATCACTAAATGACTTCTCCCGCCCTAGGCGGGGCGGGAGGGAGTGTCAGACTTTTACAGAATAAAACCTATCCATGTTCCTTCTTGTGTCCTTTGCGTTCCGGGGGCGCGATATCTCTTACGAACAACCCGCAGCCCTGGCAGGCATCGGCCCTGAGTGGCCCCTTCTAAAATTGCTGACATCTTTTTGAGGCGCGGTGGAACACGTACGCGCCGTCGACACGGCCTGTCGTTATGCAACGTAAGGACGGTGAGCTACCCATTGCTCACCGTCCACAGGCCCTCGTCTACGGTGGCCGGGAGTAGTCTCGCGACTTCCGACGCCCAGAGCGTCTACCACGTCGGCTGGACGGGAGTGTCTTTGCCTCAACCGTCCCGCTGCCTCCTTCTCTAGCATTACTGCCTCGCAGAAGGAGGCGACTGCTTCCCATTCCCCCTCGCTCCGGACCATGGCTTGCACCAGGGCCGGACGACATAATTATAGGTAAAGTCTAATTTGGACCTAGCGTTTGTTTGGATCATTAAGGGTTGTATTGTAATAATAGTTACCTAAGTACTAAGCACTTACTAGAAAATATACATGTGTGAATATGCAAGTGCAAGGTCAGTTTCTTTTCTTGTTTATTTCTAGATTCAATAATACAAGGTGTTCGTTTAAACAAGGGACGTACTGTAGGGGAGTGTAGTGTTTATGAAAATAAACCACTAACTATGAAATTCTATTTAAAATTTCAAAAAAATCAGCTGTTCCTTACATGTTGTCGAGTTATGCGAATATAAATGTATGGAGCAGTTGATGTTAAGATGATGCGATTTTACGGTTCGTACCTTAGTAAAAGTTGTTCGTTTTCATGATTACAGCACTCTCTTAAAGGAAGTTCCTCGTTCACCCTAACACCCTGTACCTATATTTTTTGTCGTATAAATGACGATCAAAAGTGTCGGTTAAAAGAATAACCATGGAGTTTCTTGCCTATTCTTCTCCAAACATCACTACCGTTTGGAAGAGGCCATTAGATTCAATATTTATTTTTATCGCGTAAAAAGCGTTCAAAAGTGCCGTTCAATGGTCTCATTGAAATAAATTATTTGACTTTCAGATTTTCATTTATATCTACATACATACATACATAAACTCACGCCTTTTTCCCATGGTAGACAGAAACCACAGAACAAGTTCATACAAGCACGCCGGTTACGAGTACTGCGCACACGACCTTTCTGAAGAACCCCACCAATAAGGTCAGGGTAGGTCTTTCTAGGGCGTCCTCTCCCGGCGTTGCCACTCACATCTGCCATATAAATCCCTTTCGATAGTCGCCTTTCACTCATCCTCTCAACATGACCGAACCATCTAAGCATACTCTTTTCTACTTTTGTCACTACATCCTCTTTTAATCCATTTATATCTGGCCGAGCGTTTTAGGAAATATTCTTACGCCGGCGCCGTTTGGTTCGTTGCCCACCGCTGTTGATGTCAAAATGAACTTTACTAATAGGCAGATAAGGACCAATAACTTACAGCGAGGTTTTTATTTTTTTTTAGAGTAGGTGCCTACTGTTGGACTACAAGTAACCCTATTATTATGAGTACATAGTAGGTAATTTATTCACCAAAGTTGTATTGTTTTCGTTTATTCTTTCTACATGAATCTGTATATACAAATCAATGGCCATGCGGTAGTCGAAAATGAATCGACCGATTTACATAATTTATTTAATGTTTTATTCGCCTCATTAATGATATTAAAATGGTCTATAAAAAAAAAATATGAAAAAATAATTTTAGGTAGTACTAAGTTAGGTCATCTAGTAATAATATATAACGTAGGTAAATACTTTTGAATATTTCTGTGAAATAAAAAGATTTAACAACAATTTTTTTAGGGAAAACCGGTACATCCTGATTATTATTTTATGAATGCACAAACAACAAAACCCTTAAAAGTATCAGTAGGCCATACAAATATCTTTTCTATACGGGAATCGAACTCGCAACACGCAGTAGCCATTCGCTCAGCCATTACGCCAACCGTGTCATTATAAAATCATTACAAGACAGTTCAATTTCTTTACACGAAGTAATAAAAAACAAACCATAAACAATAAGATACGATCAAAAGACTCGTCTAGAACAAACAAAAAATATATTAAATTAACACCTTCCACAAACTCATCAAATAAATAGGGCAAAACAACACACTCACACCGCCCTTACACCCCCACTTACACCCCCACACGTTCAGTACACCTCTTCCATACAACACACATCATGCATTCGACAGTTGACTAATGACACCCTATCGAACCGCGGAAGTAACCCACGGTACAAAAGCGTAAACAAACGATAAGGTAAATGACTTTTTAGGTAAATGACATTACTTACTTACTAGTTAGTTGTCGATGTAAAAATTTATCTAGTAGATAACTAGCAGTAATATGCAGTGATGCATTGAACGTAATAAATCATTAAGCTGTTTTCAATCTGTTTCCTGAATACATAATATTCTGCAAGATATATTACTTGTAGATAGTGCACAAGTGTGTGCGCAAACACAGTTGCACTCCCAATACATTTTTGACATTGATTGTCGCTGAAATGAGATTGTGCCTGGATTCGCAATCGTTTTTAACCGACTTCAAGAAGGAGAAGGTTATCAATTCGGATGTTTCCTTTTTCTGTATGTTCGGGCATAACTCCGTCCTATGTGGACGGATTTGCAAAATTCTTTTTGTTTAAAAGGAGTTTATTCCGAAATGGTCCCATTAAAATTTCATATAAATCTGATGATGGATTCCGGAGTCAGACAACGGAACTGTTCAAAAATTACAGCAAATCAACCGCGATTGCTGCTATCGCTTAAATATACATTGTTGTTTGATGGTTCATCATACTTCAGAGGTGGTCCCATATAAATTTTCTCGAAATTGGTTAAGTAGTTTGGTAAAAAAAAATTAAAATATTTGAAAAAAATATGTCATCCAAGTAACCGAATTAGCCTATTCTGCTTTATTGTCACCTTTAAGTGTAGTCTTGTTGTGTTACATAGAATAACTGTTCCTTCATGGATTTGTGTGACAGGAAGTTGATACTAAAAAGCGAAAATTAAAAACTTTTTAAGAAAAAAGACCACCGCCTTCAAAAACTGAAAAGTGAAAAAAAACTTTAGCTTTGGAAGTCGGTGGCAATACAAAACAACAAACAGAACCAAAGCCGCCGACTTCCAAAGTTAAAGTTATTTTTCACTTTTGACTTTTTGAAGGCGGTTGTCTTTTTTGGAAAAAAAAATTAATGACAGTAATTGGCTTTCAAAGGAAGTCTGTTCAAAAATAACTCGGCTCGTTAGTATACTGTAATTTCGACATCACTCTTAATATCCGATATGGTCTAGTGGCTAGGATACCTGGCTCTCACCCAGGAGGCTCGGGTTCGATTCCCGGTATCGGAAAATCTTTTTGTATTTTTTTTTTGTCAAAAATTTCATTTGGTTTCCTTAAGCAGTAATGTTTTATTACAAAATTTACTTTTATATGAATAGTAATGCGATAGCTGCTATTTCGTTTATTAATTTATTATCGTTACTTAGTTCTTTAAAATGATTTACAAAATACAAAGAAAAACATATTATAAGTACTAAGTTATACAAAATCCCATTCGTGTCAGGTTTAAAGCCATCGAACTTAGATAACTTAGTTCTAAGTAAGTACCTAGACCGATAAACTTGACATTACTCCTAACATGTACTTCAGCATCAGTTAATTTATCACCGGAAACTGACTGCTGAAGGAAAAGTGCTTTATTTTTACTTCGTTAGAGTTTTTTTGATTTAATTTTTCTTTGTGGCTCCGTAGGATTTGAACAGGTATTTTTTTTCTTATGTTTCCAACAAATATATACTCATATTATAAAGCTGAAGAGTTTGTTTGGTTGGTTGAATGCGCTAATCTCAGGAACTACTGGTTTGGTTGGTTTTGGCAGATATATTTTTGTGTTAAACAGTCAATTTATCGAGGAAGGCTATAGGCTATAAAACATCACGCTACGACTAATAGGCGCGGAGCAGTAACCAAAGACGTCACTTAAAGCGGGTGATAAAACTGCGCGGACGCAGTCGCGAGCAGAAGCTAGTAGGTTATATTGATTAAGTAGATATTTGCGTAGAATTTAGCAAAAAGTTTTAATTTATTTTAAGTTTTAATAACGTTTAGTTTTGGGTGTTATGTTACGATTATGCTTACAAAATTGAATAAAAAAATAAATGTTGCTGTGATCAATGATAAATCTATCTATACTGTCTATTTATATCAATATGTATAAATAAAAATGAACCACTAAATGTATAATAAGCTCAAAACTCGAGAACGGCTGGACCAATCTGGCTGTTTTTTCTTCGTTGTGTTCACTAATATCCCGGACTACGAGCCACGAAATATT
The DNA here is from genome assembly GCA_947462355.1 of Caradrina kadenii. NCBI lineage: Eukaryota > Metazoa > Arthropoda > Insecta > Lepidoptera > Noctuidae > Caradrina > Caradrina kadenii. The sequence goes on along the minus strand of OX381678.1, from coordinate 1,992,756 downwards.
TCTTTTTTTTTAAGTAGGAAATCTACACCCATTCGATGCCGGGGCAGAACTGTAAATGTATTTTATAACCACACAAATATGCCTAGATAGTAGGCAGAAAGTTCTGATACAAAGTAACTTTACCTAAATACTGTTAAACCGAATCCACGAACCGAAAATTCTGAGTCTTGTGACGTCTCCAAATCACTAAAACGATGACCAGGAATGAGGACAATTACCTTACCGTAGGGTAACGTCTTCAAATTTAAATTCAGTGACGGAAATAAACTACAGAACCCTAATTAAATAGTACAAGGCAGTTACAAATACGTTGACCCTACCGCACCAAGTGTTAGCCACAGCCAAAGATTTTGAACCTAAGAGGTTAAAGTCCCTTGTGGTTCAACATTGGTCGCCATGGCAATTCGTCGTATTCGTATTACTTACTGACAAAAAGTTTCATAATTTCCATGAAAATAATTTTTAAAGTATATGATTAGTATATTTAGGTATGCTACTTCTATACTAATATTATAAAGAGGAATGATTTTTAACCCCCGACGCAAAAACGACGGGGTGTTATATGTTTGATGTGTCTGTGTGTGTGTCTGTATGTAGCATCGTAGCTCCCGAACGCATGAACCGATTTTGATTTTGTTTGTTTGTGTTTGAAAGGTATATTAGTCGGGAGTGTGCTTAGCTATGTTCGATGGAAATCGGTTTAGCGGTTTAAAAGTAATCAGCTCTTTTCTTAGCTGCGGTAGGGATTTTAATTTTTCTGGCGGTGGTAACTTAATTTTTTTTTGCTGGTTTGTTTGTATATACCGAATACCGATTTTAATATTTTTTTCATTAATATAGCTACATTATTCCTGAGTAACGTAGGCTATATAACATCACGCTACGGCCCTCGGGAGCGGGTCATATGAGCCACGCAGACGAAGTCGCGGACGGAAGCTAGTATTCTATATATTTAACCTATTACGTGTACATATATGTAACTAAGTATCTACATTATTTTGTACTACAAAGTCAAAATGTTTTATTAATTATTTAACAATGTACATAAGTACCTACCATAATAATTACCCTAAACACAACAATTATAAATAAATATAAAATTACAAAGTAAGTACAATTTACAATACATAAAAGGAGGCTTATTGGCATCAAAAACCTCGTGCGCATTACTGTCAAAGCGGCTAGTGTCAAAAAGGCTGGCAGCATTGCCACGTTGTATGGCAATGTTTTGTATTGACCTTTCAGTTTATTTCGGTATTTTATTATTTTTGTTATTTTATTGTCTTACAATTACTTGTGCATGCCATAATATCTCTTTACCACCTTTGGTTGACTGGTAAAGAAAACCGACTTTGTTCCTTTGTTGCTTTAAAATAATTAAATAAATAAGTAAAAGTTACTGGAATCGAAACCCGGCAATTGTGTTTTACAAACATACAATCGATATGGTGTACAATCGATTAAAGCGTTGGATTCATTGGAATCCGATAAGTATGTCCCATTTGTCGAAATCGATTTGTCCATTGCGATGATAAAAACTTTGAACACGTTCGGCGAAGCTTGGTTGGTAAAAACATATCGATTGTCATCCATCACGTACAAGTAACGATTACAAATTAATCGTTATGTTTTTTCTTGTTTTATCGACACTGCTGTGCTGTCCCTTTAATTCGACCGAAGGTTCCAACAATGAATCATTTTTTATTTTATTAAAAAAAAAATTAAGTCTAAAAGAGAGAGATAGACAGAAGTGTAAGCAGTTTAACTAAATGCAACAATAATTTCTATGACGTCATTGGCCTTGACGACTCTGTATAGTTCTTGTATTAATTGTGATTAAAGAGGGTTTTCTGCCTCATTGCGTATATTCCTTCTATCGATAGCAATCAAGCCAGTCTACCCTAAAAAAACGAAGGCTTTAGGTAACTAACCGCTTAATAATCTTAGACTTGAGACCAATAACCGATCGCCAGTTTGAACCGATTAACAGTGATCTCTATCAGGTTTACGACGTCAAATTTGAGGGTCGAAGTAACATGGGGTGGTGGCAGTGCGTGACTACATCCCTTCACGCGACTTCACACCACCCAGCTTTTGGGCTACTAAAATACAAAACGGGTCGAGCCTCGTCGCATTCAGCCAGAGAGGCCGGACGCGAGCGAACGACCGTGTCGCTATTCAAGAAAAAAAAAGTTGAATTTCAAATTCGGAACTCCCGCTCTTTTGTTTGTCATTGCATTCGGTTGGATTCGAATTATAGATTCTGATTTATTTTGTGATTCTCTGTGTTTATTTTTAATTAAATCGATTCAAAATGGAGGGATGCGGAATGAGCTGCATAAAATATCTTCTGGTGGTTTTCAATGGAGTATTTCTGGTGAGTTTTAGTTTTTTATCTACCTATTATATTTTAATAATGGACGTGGGTTGAAAGTTTGGTTTCAAATGAATTAAGAAACTGTTTTTCGATCACAAAACAGATGTTTCTCACTATTCTATTTTAATGAATGGTTATTTGTGTCACCGTTCGCTTGTCATTTCGCGCCGGTGCAGTCCAACAACTTCTTTTACGAAAGAAAACTATCGGATACAAAAGTTCTCAAACAAAACAAGACTGCGTGTGTTTTTTATAAGTAAACAGTTTCTGAATTACAAAATTGATCATCTTGGGAGACTTTAAAACTCGGTCACGTTATTTTTAAACGTCAACAAAACGTTATTTTCGTCTGAAAAGCGGCTAGTTTCAAGGGTCATTCTGAAAGTGTTTGCATCGTTGGAAACTTCAAATATGTGAATCAGAGTTTGTATTATTCCAGTTGTTTTTAAAATACTGTGACGACTAATCTTGAGCAATTAACATTATATTACGTTCAATTCTCTAAATCAGTCAGGGTTTTCAAGGGTGACCATGAATTGCCGCAAATGAGAATGTCATTAGGTTTTGGGTAATAATGTAGAATACGGTTGTTTTTTGCGTGTACCAAATCATTATACTACTACTATTTACTTTTTAATAATGTCTTCACAAGGCATACTCAAGATACAGAAGATTGGAGCAGGGAAAAGGTGGCCTTTGCTCCGCAGTGAGACAAAATAGGCTAATATTTTTATCCTGTTGGTCCCGCTGTAGGGCAAAAGCCTTCAAGGCAAATTATATTTTATAAATTTGTACTAAAATACTAACATTACTAAGAGGTAAAGTTTGTTTGTTTTTAACACGCATTTGAGGGGTTGCAAAATTTATTTTACTGATAGACAGCTATAAAGGTACTATTTTATGTTTTATGGTAGGTATAGGTATATTAGTCGCCACGAGTCGTGAGCACAAACGTCAAGTTAATTTTTCGGTTTTTATGTTCCTTTCTGGGTATTTTGGGGTGCCGACGCTTCACGCGATCGGTCCAACTGACGGACCAGTCGCCTGCAGCGTCGGCGCCCCAAAATACCCAGAAAGGAACCCGAAAACCCGAAAATGAACTTGACATTGTGCTCACGACTCGTGGCGAATACTATACTTGAACTTCTAGTCTATGTCGCAGGCAGAAGCAAGTACCTAACAATATGAAAGGCTTACTGATAATTGCTCAGTGGGTTTCAAGGTCAAAGTTACGTCAAATTCTGACTTTGTCTAATTGTTCATATACATATTTTAAATAGGTTCGGACATAGTTATCTCGTACAATGTGACATATTTCAAAATATGAAAAATAACATAATAATTTACGACGACGCATATAATTATCATTGACACTTATCGGTTATTATTTTATTAAATGAAAAATAACATTGGTTTTTTGAAGGCGGTTGTAGGTCTCAATTTTTTTTTTATCTTTATTTATTTAATATACTTACCACGTCTTTGTAGTTAATTCAATTTGACCCCGTCTTATTTAATAAATTTAGCAAATACCGTTCGTTACTATTTTATAAATTATGGCTTCATTAACTGTTAGTTCTTACATAATGAGACAACACAGCTTCGATCTGGTAAGGACAATCAAGGTCCACTTATCAACCTAGATGGACTTGCTCTACCAAACAAGTACTGTAAGAAGTCTGTACAGTTTTCATTTGTACAATGACGGCCTTTTTAAAAGTATTATTTTATGTTTAAGTGGGTTAGGTTAGTTATAAAACATACAAACTCTTTTTTAAGGCATATCAACTAGTACTACTACTACTGTATTAACTAGTTTTTAACCCTCGACGCAAAAATGACGGGGTGTTATAAGTTTGACGTGCCTGTGTGTGTGTGTGTCTGTCTGTGGCATCGTAACTCCCGAACACATGAACCGATTTTGATTTAGTTTTTTTTGTTTGAAAGATATATTAGTTGGGAGTATTCTTAGCTATGCTTGATGGAAATCGGTTCAGCGGTTTCAAAGTTATCAGCTCTTTTGTTAGCTGCGGTTAGGATTTTTATTTTTCTGACGGGGGTTACTTAAAATTATAAATTTGTGTTTTTTGTATAAAAAATATTTATAATAGATTATTTTTTACAATTTTAAGAAGAAAATGTTTTATATGGTGTCGATTGTCGATCAACAAATAAGATTTAAAGAAGGGATCAATATGGCAGTTTCATAGCTTTCGTATAAAAAATATATTATATTGTAACATTTATTCTTCAGACAAAAGTTATCTGGCTACTAAAAATCAACTCGAAGAAAGCATAAAAACCACAACAAAATTAAAGAACTGCTTAAATAATTTTATTGATCAAAGATTTTAATTTAATTGTTAATCAAAAGCCGTAATTAAGTAAATTAAAAGAGGCGCCAAGCCAGGCGTACTTCATCATTCTGTTAAAACTGTAATACCATCTCAATTAAGTTTCACGCCTCGACTCACAACCGGCTTCTTAATTCATTTTATATCCGAGAATTTGACAACACTAATTTCTTTAATTGACCATAAATAATATAATAAAAATAGAACTTACCCATTAAAAAGTATTTACTAAACTTCAACTATTCAACCACAGACTATTAAACCATTGTTTATAAACACAAGTACACATAGTAAACACTTTATTTTGAACTAGCTATTAATCCCGCGGTGTCACCCGCGTTTGGTACGTCTTTGGTTACTGCTCCACTCCCAATGGTTGTAACTTGATATTCTATACGTCTACACCTTCCTCTTTAATCACTTTATCTATTTATCAAAACTACATTAAAATCCGTTGCGTAGTTTAAAAGATTTAAGCGTACAGACGGCGGGACGCGATTTTGTTTTATACTATGTAAAAATATTTAAGTTCTTCACAACACTATAGTTCTGAAGTACAGTTGACTGCTAACTAGGCATTAACTTCACACTTACTTACAGTATATAAATTATTTCCCTTTATGTCACGGGAAACTAATGTCAAACTAAGGTTTTCCCATGGCTGTTCAATAATTAATTATGTATCCGCTGGTTTAGGGTTTACCTGTCTAAACGTCAAAGTGACGTCAATTTGGGGTAAAAAGGTGAAATTAAAATTTCCTTTATTATTCACTACATAATATATTAGTTACTAAATACAAAGTTTCTTTGCGTATAAATAAATAAATCTAAATCTATCTAAATGCGCCAGTGGCGAAGGGTATATTTCTGTAAGAGGAAAATCGAAGCATAAATAGCTTAATTCTAGGTGATCTAACTGCGTCGTTAGTCTAGCTGTCCTAAGCGCGACTTTTACACTAAAGGTCTTGGGTTCGATTCCCAGGTCGAGCAAAATGTTTTTTGATTTTTCTATGCAATTCTCAGTAGCAGCTAGGAATTAGGATTCGTACCCGGTTAATGCCAATAGGCTCGCCCCCTATTACATGGGACCTAAACATACCGGCGAACTGTGGGTGTGCATTGGTACACTTCTGCCTAACCCTTCAAAGAATAACAGCGTGCGTATGTACATATATTAAAAAGAAATCGTTTAGCCCGTATTATAAAAGAGCTCTATAATTACACTTTAAACATGATTACAGGATGTAAGTGGATTAATGATGTATTCGAGATTTTAACGCAATTTCCTTGTACCGTCATAACTATTAGAATATTTTGTACAATAATATAAGTTTGCATTATGAAAACTAAATACCTACCTAGGTTTAGTATTAGCCAACCTATACTTAGTTCATGAAGGTAAATAATGATGATACTGAGTCATACATTCGTTACCGATGACTGCCATAAAAATATCACTCCTCTATTTTAAATGGTGACGGCTTCCTTTACATCATAAAGTAACTATTTCCTTCGCTATTCCCTTTCAAATTTCCAAATAGAGCTTTGGTTGACTATTTTATTAATGCGGATTAGTATTCAAAGGCTTCTTCATGCTAATGATCTTTCCGGTGTGCCGTGTGATAGTGCCCTTATCTATTAACAAAGCAAGGGAATAGTACAGTGATTTTCCATTCTTCTAGTTTAAAATAGAATTAAGAATTGTTTAATTTATTTTAACATACTCTCAGACACCCCTTTTTCAAATAACAAGAACCCTTTTTATTTACACTAAGGCGATGATAATGCTATCTAGCCAATTTCGGCCATAGCAACAGCAATTAGGACTAGATTTCTCATCATAGTGGTTGGTTTAAATATGCTTCTCTTTCATGTGACTGGCATATCCAACTTTGTCTCAGAGAAACTTCGTATCCGCTCCGTTGGTCTCGTAGTCGCAAGCGCGACTGATGAGCGTGGTCCCGGGTTCGATTCCCAGGTCGGACAAAAAGTGTTGTTGGGTTTTTCCATTAGGATTTGCTCTGTAGCAGCTCGGAGTTTGAAAGTTAGTGGTGTGACACACCCGTGCCTCGGAAAGCACGTAAAGCCGTTGGTCCCAGCTGTCATTCGTAGATCTCTGACAGTCGTTACGGATAGTCAGAAGCCAGGAAGTCTGACAACCAGTCTAATCAAGAGTATCGTTTTACCCGGTAACTGGGTTGTGGAGGTCAGATAGGCAGTCGCTCCGTGTAAAACACGGGTACTCAGCTGCATCCAGTTAGACTGGAAGCCGACCCCAACATAGTTGGGAAAAGGCTAAGTAGATGATGATTTTCTTTTCTCATTGTCCCACCACTATTGAGTTAAGATGATCTAATCTTCGAGAACAGGGTGGTTATATTAGGATACCATTAATTAATCTATAAATTACTGGCTTTTACTGGCGCCTTCATCAGTGTAAATATCGGTTATCGCGAACGCAAGCTAAGTCGCGCAATAAAAAGTAATCTATGTCCTTTCTTGGGTTTTAAATCAACCCCTTGCCTATTTTCATTAAAATCGGTTCAGTGGTTTAGTCCTGAAAGCGTAATAGACAGACAGACACAGTTACTTTTGCATTTATAATATAATTATAATAGTATAGATTGAAGCTGTAATCTACACCAGGAGATTATTATAACTCTCAAGTAATGTTTCATCCCAAATATTCATTCAGAAGCAAGTACCTACTTACTTAAAAACAATTTCGGGTCTTTTAAGACTACACGCTGAACTCACTCGACCGCGCAGTCAATTTTGAGTCAGTCATGCATTTAGAAGCCGGTTGAAGTTACCCAAAGGATATATAAATAACCATTACACTATCTTATAAGCATGGGGGACGTAAAACGAAAGCTATGTAAGTAGGTAACTAAATAATCAAAAAATTGAGCAGCCGTAGACTACAGTAGTTGGAATTTATTTGCCAATTCACAAAGAATTCTTAATTAAATATAAATATTTGATGTACAATTTAAAATAGAGTACCTAAGTTTTTAAATTATATACGGGTAACCTCTGCATAATATAAAAAAGTCGCTTCCCACTTTTGGTCCTTCTGTACGCATAGATTTTTAAACTATGCAACGGAATTCAATGCGTTTTCATCAATAGATAGAGTAATTTAAGCGGAAAGTTTATACGGATAGAACATCACGCTACGACTAACGGGAGCGGAGCAGTAACCAAAGACATTTCTGAACGCGTGTTTTGAATAACAAATTAATTACCCAAACGTATGACAGACAGACAGTATTACAATGAGACATATAGATTAGTCATTTCATGTACTTAGAATATCGGTATTCCATGGCATTCGGTTTGATTGGAAGCCGATTTTTACATAGTGCTTGCCCGATTTTTTCTTTATTCGAGATGGTTTTGCTTTTGACTCTGGTCTAGGTCAGAGGTGACAAAGACAAAAAGGTAGGTTATTAATTTTTATATCATGTTAGCCTCGTTAGCCTAGTAGTTCTAAGCGCGACCACTACGCTAGAGCTCTTGGGTTCGATTCCCGGGTTGAGCAAAAAGTGTTATTGGGTTTTTCTATGAAATTCTCAGTAGCAGCTCGGAGTTAGGATTTGTGCCCGGTTAATGGCACTAGGCTCGCCCTCTATGACATGAGACTTAAAAACATATCAGCGAACTGTGGATGAGTACAGTGGTTACACCTCTGCCTTAACCCTCGGGAAATACAGGGGTGATGGTATGTGTGTGTCATATTTAATTGCTGGAAAAAACTTCTGCAGTCGATTAAAATAACCGTAGCATTGTTTATAAACAGGTCAATATTTGTGTAGGTACGTCGTTCGATTCCCGTCTAAAACCATCGCGTGAAGGACGATCGCGTTTTTGTTATACAGTTGAACAGTTGGAATAAAGCCGTTTGTTAGGGTTGTCACGGTCCAATAGCATTTATTAATAACTTTATTTAACAAGCCGTGTGGCTGGTGGGATTTCCTATAGGCAAAAGTAACGAACTCAAACTTTGATTCCCCGATTTACCTTATAATAGGATGAATTTTTAGAAAAACTGTTTCTAATGTATCCCCGAAACGATCAAGTCTACGTGATTGAAGCGAATATTGGTCGTTTACCGCGTATAATTGACGTCAAGATTTGATCGTTTCGCGTATAAATAACTTGCGTGCTTCTCTTATGCTTTCGTGCTTAGATTTAAGATTTTTATTGAGTAAAATTAAATAATTGATTTATTAGAATTTTATTAATTTACCAATGCATATAATCTATACTAATATTATAAACTAGCTGTTGCCTGCGACTTCGTCCGCGTTTCCGTCGTTTCTCGTAAAAAACAGTAGCCTATGTCCTTCCTCACGGTTCAGTGGTTTTGATGTAACAGACAGATTAACTTTCATATTTTAGTAGGGAAATATAAAATGTTAATCTACAATACTGTTGAAAAATATCGCAATACGGAACCGCACAATATTATTGTTAATAGCTGTGCCCGCGACTCCGTCAGCGTGTAGTAAGAGTAGACAAATATAATCAGAGAGCTTCGAACTGCTAAGCTATCGGGAGTTCTGCTAAGTACACGTGATATTGTGAGTCAACCATAAAAGATAGACATATACTGTAGTGGGATATTTTTTATATAATTTTACCATCACGCCTGTATTCCCCGAAGGGTTAGGCAGAGGTGTAACAATGTACACCCACAGTTCGCCGGTATATTTAGGTCCCATGTAATAGGGGGCGAGCCTATTGCCATTAACCGGGCACAAATCCTAACTCCGAGCTGCTACTGAGAATTTCATAGAAAAACCCAATAACACTTTTTGCTCGACCTGGGAATCGAACCCAAGACCTCTAGCGTAGCAGTCGCGCTTAGGACCACTAGGCTACCGAGGCAGTTCTTATATAATTTATACGCTTATTTATTTTTATTTATATGCTTATATAATTTTAAGGAGAACATTTCCGTCATACATGATTTCTGTGTAGCTTTAACCATTAAGGTTGCACACGCGACGGAAGCTTAAAAAATGGAGTAACTTCTCCCGTTTTCCCAACATTTCCCTTCACTGCTCTGCTCCTATTGATTGTAGCGTGATGAAAAGTATATTATAACCACCTCAGGAGTATGAAAAATAATTGTACCAAGTTTCGTTAACATCCGTCGAGTAGTTTTTGTTTCTATAGCGGTTATACAGACAGACAGACAGACAGACAAAAATTTTACTGATTGCATTTTTGGCATCAGTATCGATCCCTAATCACCCCCTGATAGTTATTTTGGAAATATATTTCATGTACAGAATTGACCTCTCTACAGATTTATTATAAGTATAGATGCGAAAGTAACTCTGTCTCTTACGCTTTCACTACTAAAACACTGAACCGGTTTTGATGAAATTTGGAACAGGGTAAGTTTGAACCCCAAGAAGGATTTTTTTTTGGGGGTGGGAAATCAAAAGGCTACTTTTTATTCCGTAACATCATCTGCGTTCGTTCACCGATATATAGGCGGACAAAGTCGCAGGCAAACGCTAGTAATAACTATAAAAGTTACTAGACGGTAAAATTACTCACGACGTAAAAAAAACTACTAAACAAAGAAACTAATACAAACTTTGAAACAAAACAAAATAATAGTAATTATGTTCTTATGAATAGCGTTGTACCTAGAGGTGGAAAAAACCAGTCAAAAACCGTGAATTTAGATTTCTACTTTGGCATAAGTATATGTGTACTGTCCCGCCCCCTAACTGCCCCGTTGATCTCGTGGTGGCAAGTACGACTATTGAGCCGGAAGACCTGGGTTCGATTCCAAGGTCGGGCAAAAATTGTCATTAGGTTTTTCCATAAGAAATTTCTCAGTAATACCCCGGAGTTGGAAAATTGGCGGTGTGCCACCCCCCTGATCTCTCCCTGGTGGTGTCCGATTGCCGTCCCATCGGACTATGAGAGTTAGGGAAGAGGGAGTGCACCTGTGTTTGCGCACACACTCGTGCACTTTAATATCTCCTGTGTACTTGCCTCGTCTGCATTAAGATTAGTCGCCGTGACCGGAATCGGTTTGGAGAATACATTTACAAGTATACTATATACCAGAGCTTTTTCCCATCATTACCAGGAATTCAAACAAGTCTAAATCCGGCACTAATCCCACGCAAGTCTGTTAATGGATGTTGAATACTCTTGAACTTTCTATTGTTGACAAACAAAGCCAATGGAACTAATAAGCTGAACTGATATGTTAATGAAACCAAATGTATAGAATGTGTAATTTCATAAACTGAAAACCTGAAAAGTGGTCTTTGAACTCATCATGATGAACCACTTTTGTATGGAAAACCAATTTTTTTTCATAATTTTAGGCATAGTCACAATACAATGACCTGAACGCCAATTGTACATGCAAAAAACATTCAAAATCTAGTCAGAATCTCATCGATCAACAGCCGATGAAAAAAAAACTGGCCAAGTATGAATATTATACACGAAGGGTTCCGTAGCATTATCTATAAAAACGAGCAAAAATAAATCACGTTTGTTGTATGGGAGCCTCCTTAAATATTTATATGATTAAAATTTTTAGTATTTGTTGTTATAGCGGCAACAGAAATACATCATCGGTCAAAATTTCAACTTTCTAACGATCACGGTTCATGAGATACAGCCTGGTGACAGATAGGCTGACGGACAGCGGAGTCTTAGTAATAGGTAAAACGTTTTATCCTTTGGCTCCGGAACCCTAAAACTGTATGTAATTTATTGACGGATTAAGACTGAGAGTTGATACGATCGTTCCTAAAACTTAATAGATTTGTCCGTTGTATAAGATAACTTTTCTTAAAAACGAGTAGGTATGTAGCAGATCAGTCGATTTATTCTGTAAAATAAATATCATAAATGGATGTTTGTTACTCTTTCACGCTTAAACGGCTGAACGGATCTGAATGATATTTGGCACTGAGGTATATTGTAGTGTGGAATAACACATACGATACTTTTTATTCCCGAAAAATGTACGGTTCCCGTGTGATAATACATTAAGTTTGACACGGACGAAGTCGCGAGCAGAAACTAGTATGCAATAAATGATTTAATACCAAGTATTAGCTGCCTATTTCATAATATAATGCGTTACATACCATTCCAAAATGTTTAGGTAGATATTTCTATTGCTATTATGAGTAAAATATAGTTAATATTTCTTCTATATGAAATAATTGTTAATTATCATAAAAGCTCTTATCCAAAGCGCCGTCAATTTGAAAGTTAAGAAGTAATTGAAATGGATTTAAAACTTTCCTATTTCGAAGTTCATTTTTACTAATGAATAGAACATTTTTTAAACATCTATGTAGAAATTTAGTTTAATTTGTGTTTGTTACGCTCGAACCTTAGGTATATTTTGGATAGACGGGTTTATTTTTAATTTGCTGCACATCTTTCAGTGGGTAGGTACTCAAAAATCAACCTGTATTTAACTCTAATTATTCATCATCTATTTAGCCTTTTCCCAACTGTGTTGGGGTCGGCTTCCAGTCCAACCGGATACAGCTGATTTGGTAATCAGTTACTGGGCCTCCTAATACCTCTTGGTAAGACTGGTTGTCAGACTTCCTGGCTTCTGACTATCCGTAACGACTGTCAAAGATCTGCGAATAACAGCCGGGACTAACGGCTATACGTACTTTCCGAGCCAAACTCCGGGCTGCTACTGAGCAAATCCTAATGGAAAAACCCAACAACACTTTTTGCCCGACCTGGGAATCGAACCCGGGACCCCACGCTCATCAGTCGCGCTTGCGACCACGAGACCAACGGGGCAGTTAACTCTAATTATTAATCTATTTAAATCATAAGCTGTGTGTGTACATTGAACTGTAGATTTTATTATTAATAAATATTTACAACCTTAATATTTCATAAAAAAGAACCTTAATAATAATAAAAAAAGAAACGAAAACTAAATGGCATCAAAAAATTCATCCGCTTTGCTGTCAACCAGAAAAGTACCCAAAAGACTGGCGGCATTGCCACGTTGGATGGCAATGCTTAACCTTTGGCCAACAGCACAGCAAGCAAAGCTGAGTATGGCGCAAGAGTATCCTCACACTAAAGGCCTACCTATCTTCCAAGGAAATGGAGACATTCCGTCCGATCTCTTGCCTTAGTCGCGTGCCAAGCCGTTGGGTTCTAAAACATCTGGAATGCCGACAGCGGCCAGAGCACGTCGTTAATGTTCGCGTGGCGCGATATACGGGCCGCACTCCGACTGCACGACAGGCCGTGGTGTCCTAGGCTGCTGAAAATTTATTAGATGTCTGTCATTGAATTGTTATTACTAAATATTATTATGCTTTGGCATATTCAAGTAAGACGTGATTAATTTAATTATCGAAATATACCGGTTTGATTTATTTTGACGGAACTAAGTGCACTTTACGATTTTCTTATTTATTTGTATTTAAACATATGCTTAGTCATCCTATTATCTAAGTAGTTGGTAAGTAAACGAAGCCTTCGTGACCTAAACCATACAATACAGTAACAAGAAATAAACATTGTAATTATGTTACAGGAACGGAACGTGACTAGTTTTAGGTGACCTCATATCACTACCATGTTAGAAGTGCGAGGAAAATGATGTTGCATGTTATTTACCTTAGAAAATAAATGAACCCAGAATATTATTGTCTGTACCTAATTGTTGTGTAACTGCCTCGTTATTCTAGTAGTCCTAAGCGCGACGCTACGCTATAGGTCTTGGGTTCTATTCCCAGGTCGAGCAAAAACTGTTATTGGATTTTTCTATGAAATTCTCAGTAGCGGCTCGGAGTTAGGATTTGTGCCCGGTAATTGGCAATAGGCTCGCCCCCTATTATATGTGACCTAAACATACCGGCGAACTGTGAGTGTACACGTCAGCCTAACCCTTCGGGGAATACAGGCGTGATGGTATGTAATAAAATATCAACAGAAGCTAGGTACATACCTGTAATTATAAGCTATTAGGTATCTAACTAGTTGCTATCTACATGGGACATAAAACAGATTGTTATATTGTCTGACTGCAGGACAAAGGCCTCTTCTTATATAGAAAAGGTATGAGCAATGATCACTACGCTTTCAGATGGATTGGTGTTTACAGTCTTATATTTTTAGGGTTCCGCAAGATGTCATTTCAGTGATGTGTTTATAAAGTTACAATTATTTGTTTTCGCACAAAACAATTCATCTAACAATCTCTTAGTAATTAAAATTATTACGTCAATCTAATTTAATATACCAAATATGTTACATTACTGTCTATCAATATCAGTTTTGTACACACGGCTACATATCAAGCTAAACATTCCAGTATAAGACAACCTCTCATTGTATGGAAATCCTTTACAATGAGAGATCAGCATAAACTGGGAATGTATAACTTGATATGTAGCCGTGTGTATATTTAATACTTATGCTTTAGAAAATATTTACAATAAAATATCGTTGAAATATATCAATTCATTATCGTTTTAACAAAACTAAACCCAATTTCCATTAATATTAAGATTTGTAGTTGTTTGGTTCGGACACGAAATAAATAAATTAATACTTAGGCGCAAGATTGCCTCTCAAACCTTATAATAACAACCCAATGGCCAATTTTAACCTTGAATCGAAATTATTAAATTAAGAAAAATATTTTGTCAGCCCTGACCTGCTGGCTGTTAGATCACCATTGCGTACGCGCCATCTACGAGACTATATGTCATAATAGCTTATTTATTCATCCGCTTACACGAAGCGCCTCCACGCATCTATGTGACTCATTACGAGCATAATACTACTAAAACAAGACGGATATGCGACCATTTGATTAAGAGAACACTTCATTATGGCAACCTTACTCGCTGTTGTATGCCGTGTCGACGGCGCGTTCGTGTTCCACGCGCGCCTCAAAGAGATGTCAGCAAAAGGAAGGGGCCACTGAGGGCCGATGCCTGCCGGGGCTGCGGGTTGTTCGCAAGAGATACCGCGCCCCCGGAACGCAAAGGGCACAAGAAGGAACATGGGTGGGTTTTAGTCAGTAAAAGTCTGACACTCCCTCCCGCCCCGCCCAGGGCGGGAGAAGTTATTTGATGATTTCCCACCCACCAAAAAAAAAAAAAAAACTCGCTGTTGTGTCACAGTGGATCGACAGTCGGTAATTTGAGGAATTTAGATTACAATTTACTATTTTGATTTTCACTAATGTTTTCATATTAGGAAATAAATAAAAATAAGTATCATATAAATATAAAAATGTGAAAATAGGAAGTTGATCTCTAAATCCTTCAAATTACCATTTCGGTGCACTGTGCAGCGGTAAAGAGACGTTTTTTAAATAAGTGTACGTTTTTGTTACGTGTTGGGTAGTATTAGAGCTATACTTAGGAAAATCGACATTATTATAATTGATAAAAATATTGGAACAGATTTTGAAAATCTACTGTCAACTGTTATGGATGTACAAATTCAAGTCGCAATCTCAGTGTCAAGAAGACCTAACAAAATGCGATAGAACGACTTTCATACAAAACAAAATCGAAATCTAGTCGTAATGCAGTCAAAAATGGTGGCAAATTAGAACTATTTTGGACACGATGAGAATGAGATTTTAATGCAATCGCTGTTAAACTTCGGGAATCGCCCTTTGGATCTGTTTTTCAGATGAGGTAATCTTTTAATCTGTAAACATACAAACCAATGAAGTAACTTACAGTTCTATTGGTCCAAGATCCCAGGGTCGCCAGAGTTACGTCATAAATTTGGCAATATTTTGAGGAATATCCTGTTTAGAAGGCAATCATACTTCCTAGTCAATCCTAGGTTCTATTTTAGATATAAAAGATTATTTTCTAATGGCGAATTTAAAATACTAATTTTAACTGCCTCGTTGGCCTCGTGGTCCTAAGCGCGACTGCTACGCTAGTGGTCTTGGGTTCGATTCCCAGGTCGAGCAAAAAGTGTTATTGGGTTTTTCTATGAAATTCTCAATAGCAGCTCGGAGTTAGGATTTGTGCCCGGTTAATAGCAATAGGCTCGCCCCCTATTACATGGGACCTAAACATACTGGCGAACTGTGGGTGTACATTGTTACACCTCTGCCTAACCCTTCCGGGAATACAGGCGTGATGGTATGGCATTTTAAATACCTTACTTGTTTGTGTGTTTCAGTTTATGTTTGTGAAGGCACTCAGGATATGTAATAAATTCCGAAAGTGGGGAACGATTTCATAAAAAACCAACAAATATGTTCAGTTTTGACATCTGGTTTTTTATTTATATACTTTTATAGGATATCGTTAAACACCGACAAGAATTATTGCCAGACATTTTCAATAGGCCATATCTTCAGCTAGACACTTTAAATGTTGGAACATTAAAGCTACTTGACACGCGAACATTTTTAACTACATAGGGATTCCTCTATTTATCTTAAAAAACTTTAACCATGCTTTAACGACGTAGTCCTGACTGCTATGGGATCTTAGACCACGAGACCAACGCGTAGAATGTATTTAGTCAAATCAAAATAAAGCTACCAACGCAGATTAGTAATTGTTTGTTTACACACTGAGTCAACACACATGAGGGATTTTGGTCGTGTTAACCAGTAGTTAACGGGGTTCCGTACATGTTGATATAATGATGGTTCTACACGTGGAAACATATTCGTAGTTTTTATTCTCGAGCAAGATCGAAAGTGTAGACCGTCATGAATTAGGACTTAGTCTGCCCAGTGCCTCGTTCCATACCATGACAGTGCTAAGACGTTCCTAGTGAGGCAGAAAAATATTATTTATATTTTTTTAAATTTTCATTTTAATAATTATAATAGTCGCCACGAGTCGTGAGCACAAACGTCAAGTTTATTTCTGGGTTTTTGGGTTCGGTTCTGCGTTTTTTGGGGCACCGATGCTGCACGCGATCGGTTCAACAGACGGACCAGTCGCGTGAAGCGTTGGTGACCGTTGGTTAAAGAGCACGTAAAGCCGTTGGACATGCGTAATGATCTCTTCCCGGTTTTGTCGGATTGCCGTCCCATCGGACCATGAAAGATAAGGAAAATGGTGTGCACCTGTGTTTGCGCACACATTTGTGCAGAATAATATCTCCTGCGTACTTGGCGAGTCTCCATTGAGATTAGCCGCTGTGACCGAAATCGATCTTAAGAATACATATATAAAAGTAATGGTTTGGTACAGTCTAGTGGGTAGACTCATTTATAATTCGAAATTAGACCAGAGCGCTCCGAAATCGTGCATAACGTTGTTCGATGATAGTTACTTGATTATCGGATATCAATGCCCCTAAGTACCAGTACACGTCATTAAATAGTAGCCAGTCAGTCACGGTCATGAAAATGATAGCTCAAGCTCAAACACATTAGTTGAACAAATCACTTTAGGGACAAATTAATACAGATATAGCAATATGACTTCCAAATCGATTTCCTTTATTCTATTCAAATAGAAGTACCTTTTTCTATACTTCGAATAGAAATTACTTGGATTGTGGTTGATTCAGAGATGGTTCATGGTTCAATAAATGTAAATATATATTTTACAGATTAGCACCGCAGGCTGGTGGTCATAATATTTTTTTTTTTTCGTATTTTTCATTTGAAATCTTTACCTATCTAGGACTGCCTCGTAAGCCTAGTAGTCCTAAGCGCTACTGCTACGCTAGAGGTTTTGGGTTCGATTCCCAGGTCGAGTGCAAAAAGTGTTATTTTGGGTTTTTCTATGAGATTCTCAGTAGCAGCCCGGTTTTGCCCGGTTAATGGCAATAGGCTCGCCCCCTATTACACGATACCTTAACATGCATTGGTACACCTCTACCTATCCCATCGGGGAATACAGGCGTCATGGTATGTTATGCTATCGTGTTTGTCTGCAATATTTATCTTCCACACATCTACCGGCATTCAGTCGCCACTTCAGTACGAGTATTCACTCTCTTCTAGCCTTATCATTCTGCTATATTGTACTTTCTACTTGCTTTTCTATAGGTATTAAACTTAACATACCATCACGCCTATATCCGCGAAGGGTTAGGCGGAGGTGTACCAATGTACACCCACATTTCGCCGGTATGTTTAGGTCGCATGTAATACGGGGCGAGCCTATTGCCATTAACCGGGCAAAAATCCTAACTCCGAGCTGCTAATTCAAAATTTTATAGAAACACCCAACAGCACTTTTGTTCGACCTGTCAATTGAATCCAAGATCTCTAGCGTAGCAGTCGCGCTTAGGACCACTTGGCTAACGAGGCAGTTAAACTTTTGCTTACGAATTAATCCACGTGGATGTCAAAGTCATACCCATTTTTAGCTGACGTCTAATACCTGGGTCTAGGTACCTGTCAAGAAGCTTTGTAGGTCAAGTAGTATTCAATATTTCGTGTTCAGTCACTGAGTATCTTTTCCCTTAAGTACTTTCTACGTAATATTTTCATTATAAACCGAAACATTTCTGGAAAATTTTCAATGATTCACCGGAATGTATAATTTGACGTCCAAATGTTGTTATAATTATTTCCGTGGCCGGGCCTTTCGATTCTTATCATTAATATTGTATGGAGGTTCATGTTTATCACTCAGTTGAGGTGGAACAGTCATTAATTATGTAGACTCCATCAATCAATACTTGTTAATGCAATCCTACTTAAGCCAAATTACTTTTTATTCATGAAAATGGTACGTGAAACTTTTGTTTTAGTTCTCGGCAAAGGAGAAAGGTTAACTTTGTGTTTGGATAGGTCAATTAGGTTTAGTTCTGCTAAACCCAAATAATTAAACTTTTGTGTCAAACAAAAACTAACCAAATGATGTTACTTTACTGTCAATCAATAACAATATAACGAACTAATGCTTAGAATAAATTTTAAATTAATACACACACATACCATCTCGCCTGTTTTCCCCCAAGGGTTTGGCAGAGATGTACCAATGTACACCCACAGTTCGCCGGTATGTTTAGGTCCCATGTAATAGGGGGCGAGCCTATTGCCACTAACCGAGCACAGATCCTAACTGATCTAATATTTTAAATTAACCCACGTTAAATAACTAAATTTATTACAATTACTTCGAAAATAAGAGCAATTTTGACTTTATTAGATCGTTTCGACGTAAAATTAAACCCAAATAATTATTCGTATTTATTACTTTTTAGCTTCTGAACTGCCCCGTTGGTCTCATGGTCGCAAACGCGACTGGTGAGCGTGGGGTCTCGGGTTCGATTCCCAGGTGGGGCAAAAAGTGATATTGGGTTTTTCCATTAGGATTTGCTCAGTGGCAGCCCGGAGTTTGGAAGTTAGTGGCGTCACACACCCGTGTCTCGGAAACCACGTAAAGCCGTTGGTCCCGGCTGTCATTCGTAGATCTTTGACAGTCGTTACGGATAGTCAGGAAGTCTGACAACCAGTCTAACCAAGAGGTATCGTGTTGCCGAGTAACTGGGTTGTGGGGCAGATAGGCAGTCGTTCCATGTAAAACACAGGTGCTCAGCTGCATCCGGTTAGACTGGAAGCCGACCCCAACATAGTTGGGAAAAGGCTAAGTAGATGATGATGATGATTACTTTTTACCTTACCGATATTGAGCTATATAATTTTGTTTTGAGCTTCTCGCATCAGTAAAATGGACATTCTCCTTTGTACAATCGCGGACAATAGCAGTCAACCACGTTTAACCCTTACACTCTTAACAATAGGGTTGAAGAATAGTCATCCGCCATTATCCTCAGTTTTACCTCCCTTCCATAAGCTACTTCTGAAATATTTAACATTCTTAACATTGATATTTTAAGAACATTTATGTAAGCCACATAAAAACATGAATGTGGCTACAATAATTAAGCCAGTAAAATGTATTTTTGAATCGACACCATAACCGGGTCGTGGAATTGGGTCGCGCACGAGAAATATGACATTGGTCGATATTATTTTACCATAGGTACTATCATGGTAAATAGTGGAGCATTCTATCGTTGAAATTTTTGTTTATGGTAGTCTATGACACCTATAGATAGAATATCTGTGGATTCTTCTGTTCTATGTAACTAGGTCTCCTTAGACGTTGGATTACTGAATACTAGGGAATGCAATATTGAGGCGAGATCGCAAACTCGAGTGAAATTCAAAAAGTATTGTAGTAACTAAAACGCAATGTCATATGACCAATGTATGGCTTGGAGTATGTAGTGAGAGATAAAGAAATTAACAAAAAATTCTGTCTCATTTAAGTATTTTAACAAAAATAGAATATACTTTATTGCACAGTAAACAGTTCTTTTTCTTTCATTTAAGAGCATGGATCATAAATGTGTAGTAAACAGTTACAGGAAAGATAATCACTGGAGTTAAGTATATTAAAATACAATAATAATAATATAGACGACACAGTATCGGGATTAACCAATCTACGATGGATTGAAAGACTTTTTAATTGTATTTACGAATAATTATTGACTTATAAATATGAGCTGTTAGCCCTTTACAGTAAGGTTGTGTATGGCTCAGCCAGCCAGACCTTCTATAGTTCGTACCAAGAGTAAATAAGTACCTGGTTAGTTATGTCTCAAGATTTACAAAATATGTACCTACATATAATAATTGTTGCAAAAAACAGATAAATGATTATTTATTTTATTATACATGCCACCTATCTGCATTTTTAATATCCGTGGAGTTTATCACTGGAGACCTACGTCTTGGAACGAGCAACTCGCTACCAATTTCTGACTAACTGACCGACTCCTCGACAATCCAAGAATACCTGTACCTTAATAGTTTGATGAAAAATGTTTTGACGTTGAATTTACTTCATAATAATAATAAAAAATAGTTTGGTTTTTCTACGAATTTCTCAGTACCAGCTCGGAGTTAGAAATTGCGCCTGGTCAACGGCAATAGGCTCGCCCCCTATTACATGGGACCTAAACATACCGGCGAACTGTGGTTGTAAATTGGAATTGGTACACCGCTGCCTAACCCTTAGAGGAATACAGGGGTGATGGTATGCACTATTGAGTCTAATACTACAGTTTTACAATAACGCGAACTTTATTGTAAAACTGTAGTATTAGACTCAATAGTGAACATCAAAATAGAATAATTATCCTGATGTCATGCGATGCTATCGCGCTCTTGCAACAATTAGATCAATTTACTCAAATAGGTACACACGACAGATGTTCAACAGATTTACAAGAGCACTTCTTATTTCAAGGTTTATTATAGTTTAAGAACACACGTGACGTAATCATAGTAATTGTTAAGAATTAAAAGATGCAGTAGGAGGCGTATCTGTTACGTAGAAGTGATGGCCAACGTTATTCATAGATTGTAGTGTCTATGCATTTAAGGAAACATTATCTTAACTAATCTTACAAATGCGAAAGTATGTTTGTTTGTTTGTGACCCTTTCACGCCTAAACTGCTGAACCGATCATCCTGAAATATTGCATATACTTTGTCAGGTGTACAAAATCGCACATATGGTATCTTTCATCCTAAAGACAGAACTGTTCCCAAAGATAACTTTTTAAGACAAGAATAACTTTTTTATAATAGATGGCGCCACAAGTCATTCGAATCATGATTGAACCAATTTCCATAAAACATAACTAAGGACACTACCGACTAAGTCACATTTTCAAACAAAAACCAACAAAATCAAAATAGGTGCATGCGTTCGGGAGGTATGATGCCACAGACAGACACAACAAGCTTATATATATATATATAAGTAAAAATTTAAGAATTTTAAGGACACCGAAAAGTATTTGAAGCAGTATTTGGCATAGTTAAGGTTAATGTAGAGAAAAAGAGCAGAGGATTAAACTTAAATTTGAAAATTACGATCATTACTGTTTTAGACAAACACAATATTTTGGAAAATATCATATATATATATATATATATCTTTCAATATATCTTCTTGGTTCATTATTTGATGTATCGGGTAGTATTTACTTTCTTCCATAATGGTCTAAGATCCCAAAGTCCCCAGACTTATGTCATTTTAGTACCTTGATATTTTGAAATGTCTACAGCTAGCCGTCTATCTTATACATAAATAAGTAAAATAAAATAGGACCCAGCATTTTAACTATCAAACAATCTTCTTAACGACATATTTCTCTATCTATCTTCAAAACTTCAGGCATGCTAAAGTGACATAAGCCTAGCAGCTCTGGGCTCTTTGGCTAGTTTCTTTACTCATTGCTATTGATGTCGCAACTTCATTCAGTTCAGCAAGTATAATATTATCTTCGAGATCTTCACGGCACACATTATTATTGCCGATTGTTTCGCAGACTGATAAATATTTATTAACTTTCCTCTTTTTATTTATATCAATCAAGATTCATGTTTTTGGCCTGTTCTCATTACTATTGTATTTATGAACGAAAATTTGCAACAGTTCCGTCTGGCTTGGGTTGACAACAAGTCTGTTTCTTATATCGATTTAACTGTCTCTTTTGCTTTAATTAATTATTTGTCACTTTAAACATTGTGGTTCTGAGAGCTATTACACTGTGGTTATTGGCTATCACAGTTTGTAGGCCCCTATTACATGGGACCTACACATACCGGCGAACTGTGGGTGCACATTGGTACACCTCTGCTTGACCCTTCGGGGAATACAGGCGCGATGGTGTGTGTGTTAATAATCCATTGCTGTATATGTTTGAAAATTTCTTCTACTCGGCCACGTAGATAACGCAATGAATACGACATAATTGTCAAATTGTACGGAGTTGTTGTCAGACATGATTGATTGAAAGTTCCTGATACTATAGACCATTGAAACATAAGAGAACAGGTTTGGGCACTTGTCTCATTGGGTATGATGCGGATGAGTTTTTTGATGCCCTATAAACTTCCTTTTTTTATATTAACTGTACATACTCGTAGTTTGTAATCTTATTATTATTTAAGTAAGAGAACAGGTTGCCTTCCAATCACTGGCTTTTTTTAAGGGGGTGAAAGTACTCATGAATCCAAACAGCTTTTTAGTATTGGACCAAACCCGAAATATGAAAAATCAGTTGTTAATTACATTTTTGGTCGTGTTGTAGTGTATTTTTGTAAAGAGCTGTTTTTTTTTTGTATCTTGTTCCCATTTATGTTAAATATTACCCTATATGTACTTACTTAAGACTATGACATGTAGGTACAAATAGCGTCATCAACTGGTAACCCTCTTTTCGAACAAATTTTAATGCAAGAGGAGCTAGCAATTTATGACGCTGTCTGTACATGACACAGTACACACCATTTAAGATCAGTCAATGTTAAATAGCCAATTATAAAAAAAAAAACATGGCTCTCGTCAAATAAAGCAATGGTCGTCAAAACTCCGAGGTTCATACTCTTCAAATTAAAATTTTGCAAGATGACGTAACATGCAGGTACATACGACACGGCTGTAGATATTACGGAATTGATGACGAAATACCTCCGAAGCGAGATATAGCAGTAGTATCGTAAAAAAACTGTCTGTGAGTTATTTATGGTTGTCACACCTGTTACCTTATTATCTTGTTCAAGCAATACACCAGCATTATCGATTTTGCCACACAAATGAATTACTTCTATACTTATTAGTAGTAGTAGAGCTCTTTTGTGAAGGAGCTCGTCCGGGGATGTACTATCGCCATACCTATTTCTGCAGCACAGCAGAGTTGCTGTGTTCCGGTTAGAAGGGTATAGGTGTCGGTGTAATTACAGTATTGTAATTGTATTAACTTTGTCTCTGGAATGGCAACGCATTTGCAAGGCCTCTGGTATTGCAGATGTTTATAGGCAGAGGTAACCACTTAACATCAGGTGGGGCGTTGGCTTGTTTGCGATCCAAGGATATTCAAAAAAGATCTCTTTTAGATTTGTAGACCACTGCTATATTTTAAAACTATTGATACACACCTAATATTTTTCTAACTTGTATCAATACGTAAGCGAGGTAAATATTTGTATACAAAACCGACAAGTAAATATAAATAGAATTACTAGGCATGTTAGACGCGCCCGTTGACATTGAACTAAACAACCATAGCAGTACAATACCTTGATGCCATGGAAATGCAGTGACGTCACCACTGCACCAGGCTTCATCGACAAGGCATCCATTCATCACACATGGCCGGTCGTTGAAACAAGGAGACGTCTCACTATTAGAGAGTTGCGACATTTCGCGAGATCAGGGTCATCAAAACTAGCCTTATTTCAAAATAAGTTGCAAATCTTTACGTGTTTATGGTAATTAAGCGTAATTGGCGTAAACATATGGGCGGGTAGTTAGTATCATTTTCGATAGGTAAGTACGGATGGATGAAAGAAAATTTATGGATATTTATAACTGCCTCGGTAGCCTAGTGGTCCTAAGCGCGACTGCTACGCTAGAGGTCTTGGGTTCGATTCCCAGGTCGAGCAAAAAGTGTTATTGGGTTTTTCTATGAAATTCTCAGTAGCAGCTCGGAGTTAGGATTTGTGCCCGGTTAATGGCAATAGGCTCGCCCCCTATTACATGGGATCTAAATATACCGGCGAACTGTGGGTGTACATTGTTACACCTCTGCCTAACCCTTTGGGGAATACAGGCGTGATGGTATATAAACATGACTGGACGGAGAAGAAGAGGAAGGCCAAAGAAAATATGGATGAAATGTGCGAAAAATGATATCAAAGAAAAGGGAGTTACTGGAGTGAGTGATTGCGTGACGGAATGGAAGAAGAAAGAAAAACCATATATTCTGAGAAGGTAACGCAACATAACATAAAAAATTGGACGTGTTGCGTTACCAGGGGCAGGAAGAAGACTGTTACCATGATTTTTCTTTTGTTTCTCATAAATGAATCACAATACAGAAGTCAGATATTGATATAATCATAGATTTACCTTCTATAGGACCTACGAAGTAGACAGTGATTGGGCAAAGATTTTAAATCTGTATTTTTCAAATTACGACAATGATTCAGTTGTATAAAAAAGTATCACTAGATTATTAGAGCAAAGCAATAAAAAGGCAGGTGTTACATACAACCCACATAAAATGCATAATAAACAAACATGACACAGCAGACAGGAAATGTGCCGATCAGACGCGAGATTTGCGGCTGAATAATTTTCGCAAGGTCGAATCGCCAGTAAAGTGGACAATTACAACCATGATGTGCTGATTTCCATATTATACTAGCACTGGCTGCAAATTGTAGAGCTGTGCATTTATTAACAGTAAATGTACTTATTTCTAAATGAAGGTGATGGAACGAAATGTACCCAGGTCCGGAGCTAATGATTCGTATTTCAGTTTATAGAGTACTAGCTTCTATCCCAGACTTCGTCCTGTGGATATTTTCACCCGTGTTAGGTAATGTCTTTGGTTCCTGCTCCGCTCCCGTGTGTCGTAGCGAGGTGTTATATGACACTTACAAAAAATGTGGCTTTCTATGGGTTAAAGAATTTCCAAAATTGGTTCTGTAGATCCAGAGATTACCCCCTACAGCCTCACGAACTCATAAACTTTACCTCTTTTTAATATTAGTTTAGATTATAACATATATACTATCAACATTGTTCTATGCGGTAGCTAACATGTTTTCTGCTTAAAAAAGAAGATAAACACAAAAACTCAAGTGTGGATTAGAATATTTGTAACAACTTCCTTCACCTGCAAGTCTAGTATACAATGGAACATAGATAGCTCTCGGTAATATTGTGGTTTTCTAACAGCGAATGAATTTGCGTAATCAGAGATTCATTCTTCTTACCTACCTTATTATCTACGTAAAATAATTAAGTTACTTTGTTAATAAGAATACTGTGGACTCTGTATGAATTTTTAAGCACTTATACTGTTGTTGAAATTAGTGTAAGGAACATAAAACATTAAATAAAATTATATCCGCTTTGATAGCGACGCGCTTATCAACCAGTGCAAACTTAACAGGGTTTTGATTCATCAGAATTTGCAGGCGTTACGGCCAAAAGTACTAACTTATAGTCGGTTACCTTCCTAGTTTGTCCCAACTTCTTAACCCCCGACGCAAAAACGACGGGGTGTTATAAGTTT
This sequence comes from Caradrina kadenii, assembly GCA_947462355.1. Taxonomy (NCBI): domain Eukaryota; kingdom Metazoa; phylum Arthropoda; class Insecta; order Lepidoptera; family Noctuidae; genus Caradrina; species Caradrina kadenii. The sequence goes on along the minus strand of OX381678.1, from coordinate 1,966,917 downwards.
GATGTGTCTGTGTGTGTGTGTCTGTCTGTGGCATCGATGCTTCTGAACACATGAACCGATTTTGATTTTGTTTTTTTTGTTTGAAAGGTGAATTAGTCGGAAGTGTTCTTAGCTATGTTTAATGAGAATCGGTTCAGCGGTTTCAAAGTTATCAGCTCTTTTGTTAGCTGCGGTAGGGATTCCTATTCTTCTGTCGGGGGTTACATTTTTTTTTTTAATTTTGTGCTTTTATATCGGGGCTTCAAATTGAACCAGCAATAGGTACCTACTACTCATTAGGTAGGTACATGTATAGTCCGTATCTTGCATTATCTGTTCCCTCTTTGCTTTTCTAAGAGAAGTCAAGTAATTAAGGGCTAACTGTACTAAGAAGTAATTTCCCAAAAAATAATGACTAACCAGAAAAGTTTCAACACTTTTGACACAAAATCGTCTATTTTATGTCCAGTTTATGGCCCATTTCCTTAGCCGCTCATACTACAGCCACAGGGCAGGCAGCGTGACCCATTTTTATGGCCTGTATATCAAACTGACACGGCGAAACATTCGAGCTTGCGATGTCTAAGATTTATAAGTAGATTGTAATCGCAAACTGTTCCGCCTTGATTGTCTGTACTCGTTCGTAGATGTAAATTGTTGGCTCTTTTGTTTCATTACTGTAGGTACTCCATTCGTCATAACATTAGATGCTTTGTTATCTATATATATATATTTATATAAATCAATTGCTGTTTGTTAGTCTCGCTAAAACTCGAGAACGGCTGAACGGATTTATCTTATCTTGGTCTTGAAATGTTCGTGGAGGTCTAGGGAAGGTTTAAAAGGTGAGAAAAATTCGAATAATTGCCATGAAAACCCTAAAAACAGCCCTTTTCATTTTCCCATATAAACGTTTTCTAAATAAAATGTAGAGTCAATTTGAACTTTATTGCTATTCATTAAAGGTTATATTAAATTAGTATTTCAGGAAAACTCTGTTTTGTAAGTAAGCAACATGTGTCGAAAATAATAATAAAACTTCATGCTTCATTCAAAAAATGCTATTTTATTAAATGCGGATACGTTTTGTTTGTTTTAAGATTTTTTTATACAATAGGTTAGGTCTTTTATTTATTGATTGAGGCAGTACGAAGACTGCCAGGTCAGCTAGTTCAATGATAAAAATACAGTGTCAGTCTAAAATGCAGTTTTTTCAACAAAATAACTAAGTAATAACCATTCTTATTTGATTGCTCTCCACTTTCACTCCACATCCACCTGTCTGTCTATCCGTCCATTCTCACACAACTTCCGCGTTTAAAAGGCTGGACATAGGCCACTCCATTCGCACGCCACTTAGCTCAATTCTCGGCAACTCTCATCCAATTGCTACCAGCTACCCTGCGAAGACCGTCGTTCCACCGAGCCTGAGGGCGTCCCACCTTACCTTTCCCGATTCACGGTCTCCACTAGAACACGACACTAATATAATAATAATATATGTAGTATGTATTCTCCAGACCGATTCCGGCCACCGCGGCTAATCTTTACTTAGAATAGCCAAGTACGTAGGAGATATTATAGTGCACAAGTGTGTGCGCAAACGCAGGTGCACTCCCTCTTCCCTAACTCTCATAGTCCGATGGGACGGGAATCCGACACAACCGGGGAGGACCAACAGCTTTACGTACTTTCCGAGGCACGGGGGTATCACGCCACCAACTTGCAAACGCCGGGCAGTTACTGAAAAATTCCAATTGGAAAAATTCAATAACATTTTTTGCCCGGCCTGGGAATCGAACCCAGGACTCCACGCTCAACAGTCGTGCTCGCCACCACCACCAAGCAACCAACTAGCAGTACCACTGAACTTATGCACACAACATTCACAGTCGGGGGCTTGTCTAGACAAAAATTCTCATGTAATCAAATACAAAAGATATCACATTACTACGTTAATAAGAAGTATCTACATAAACCCATTGACACCATACATCATGTGAACGTGGGCGTTGCCAAATAGCAATCGGATATTGCCACTAATTGACAGCACCCACCTCAAGTTAAATGGTCGACGGATTTCGGAAGACATCGCCGTAAATAAAACTGTTTATTTAATTAGATAAGCTCAAACATGTACATAAATGATAAATATTTAGCATAGAGGTAGCATTTTTTTTTTAATTTAATTAGAATCGGTTATCAGGTTCTCTGAAGTAGATTAACGTCCTCGCTTTCGGGGAAAATGTATTGGGATAGGCCATGTAAATTAGGATTTGTTTAGAAATAAAAGTATATTGTTATTGTTATTATTTGTGAGGAAATCCTCATGGATACCCTTCATCTAAGGCGAATGGAGGGTTATGTGTGACTTCTACCTACAAAAACTCCTCGGTTTCTTCTGCTACCATTAGTAGGGAGCCGGTGTTCGCGCCTCCGACTGAATAGAAAGCATTTACCAATTGAAACCGAAACACTGCGCCAGTCTCTCAGCCACTGAGACAAATGTGCCTACCGCAAAGATATCTGCAAACAAAAGCCAAAATAACAAATTATTCTTTCTGTCCTCAGATCTTCGGCATCGTGATAATAGCAGCAGCATGCGTGGACATGGGAATGATCAAGGGGTTTGCTGGCATGGAACCAACTGGCCACGAGACTGACGCCCTCCTGATAGCCATAGGAGTCCTCATCATCATCATCGCTGCTTTTGGCTGCTTCGGCGCTTGGAAGGAGAGTCCTAAGCTGTTGTATATCGTGAGTACCTACCTATATTTTCATTGATTATTTTAATATCATTGTACGGACTAAAATAAAAAATACCGGACCTTTAATAATATGATGACATAATAATAATCATCTGTAAAAATTTCCATGTGTCAAAACAAAAGTCTTCCTTCTTGAAATCTTTAAAAGAAAAAAGGAAAACTAAAGTTTCAATCCCAAACAGTTTAATGCTATTCTGTAAGAATCTCCTTCGATCGGTTTAGATGAAGTGCGTGGTCATCCCACTTGATATTGTGAATTGACAGGTCACATAAAGCTCACATAAATTCACCGAGTGAGATATTTACAGAATACTGATGATCCGTAGAGTGATGTCAACAAGTCCCCAAAGATCGAATTACAAGAGACAAAATAGGTGACGATATTTAGTTTAACCTTGGAACAAATAATATGAGCAGCGAATCACCAATAGACGCGTTAATTGACCAATACAGTGTGACGAAAAGACTCACCACAGCGTGTCCACTGAACACAAGTACCACGTTTTATTACATTACGAACTATAAATACTGACTAAGTTTTATGTGAACAGTTTTAAGTTATTAGTAGTAGAGCTCTTTGTGAAGGAGCTCGTCCGCGGAAGTACTACCGCCATACCTATTTCAGCCGCAAAGCAACGTTGCTGGGTTTCGGTTTGAAGGGTATGGGTACCAGTGAAATTACAAGCACATGAGACATTTTAACTTTGTCTTAGGGATAGCAAGGCATTTGCAAGGCCTCTGGTATTGCAGATTCTATAGGGAGAGGTGACCACTTAACATCAAGTAGGCCGTCGTCCTGATTACCATTCAACGAAGTTTAAAAATAAAAATGTTGCAATCAAAGAGTAGACTCGATGTTAAGGACATCGAAACAAAGATTTTTTAGTATTGAATTGGATGCACCCTGACGGTCCTTGCTCCTTAATTTCTGAATGAGGAACTATATAACTCCCGAACTCATAAACTGAGTCACTTTACATTTTCTTATATAACCTTTTCATTTGTCGTGATATTGGCACCAAAAATCATGGCCAGTATATCAGCCCTAGAACTGCATACAATTGTTTTGCTTAACTCCTCAGTTCATGTGTTAGGCCAATACACTTCCGGACTCTTATCCAGAAGTGTATTATCACCAGTCATTACATTACGGTAATTCAATTATACTTTGTCGCAACTGGGTCAAACTTCAACTCTATACTGCTGACCCACCTACACAAGTCGTGACTTTCGCCTATATTTCAATATTGACCTAAAAACATAATTGGTCATGGGCAGGCCTCTCTATGGTAATGATGTAGGCAGCCCGATGAGCTGCGTCGGTAAGTGTCCTATTGTTTTGTATGGCAACGTATTATTTTATTAATGAGCTTGGTAAAGATTTCGTAAGTGTGATAGTAGTGGCTTTAAATGGTTTGTTATTGAGTCTATTGAAGAAGCACATAATGAATGGCGACCAGCTTAAATGATGATCCTAATAGACACGAAGTCGAAGTTTAATCAGTCTTAAGAGCGGATAAATTATGATGTTTGAATTGCTATTATGTACAGTCAAATTGCATATACACTAAACTGTTACAAGTCCATAAATAGATATTCTACTGGTGCACTCTGGCCAGAGCCTCGGGATCAGCTGTGGATCACCTAATAATATTTTGCCGTCTCTCTGTCTAAAGTAATAGTATAAAGATTTTTATTTGTAATGAATTAACTAAAAAATTTTTAATTACCGATTTAAAAAAAACATAAAGAAAGGTTAGTTAGTAAGAGCCTATATTTAATATTCGAGAACATTTCGGTTCGTAAAAAAATTGATGAGGACGAAGTCGCGAGCAAAAGCCATTGTAAGATATATCATCTACATAAAACTCAATCATCATTTTCTTTTCCCAGTTCGTCGGCTGTCTGATCATCATTATTCTTCTGGAGTTGTCTGTTGGGATCGCTGCCGCCGCTTTGCGTCCTCAGATCGAGGGTCAACTGAAGTCTCAGCTGCGAGCCTCCTTCATCAAGAACAAGTCTACCAAGGAAGAGGATTCTACCTATAGGGAGTTCTGGGACCGCATCCAAACCAGCGTGAGTGAATTGCTGATATTTACTGAAGTTTTGACAGTTTATTCAATAATTTCATACAATAATAATAGCAGTCTATAATAACTGCAGGGCAAACGCCTCTTCTCATACAGAGAAAGAGAAGATACGAGCATTGATCACCACACTTGCTCAGGGCAGATTTTCATGTTTTCTCCTCATGTTTTTCTACACCGATGTCAGTAATGTCGAAGATAATCTAGAGGGTACGTTTGAATTTAAAAGAGTTACATTTGGTACTACCCCGATATCGAACCAGCAATCTTATGCACGGGAGGCGGGCACCTTAACCATAGGCCATCATAGATTACTCTTCAAAAAGATTTCTCACTCTGTATTTCTTGCCCTTTCAGTTGGAATGCTGCGGCATCACCGGCCCCGACAACTATGTAGCCTCAGAGCCTCGCATCAACCCGTCCTTCAGCTGTTGCCCCAACGATGGAACCGACCGCTCCGCCGAGATCAAACGCTCCGACTGCCTTTCATCAGAGAAGTACTACAAAGAGGGATGTGAAGACAAGGTCCTTGGAACCGTCCATAGTGCTGGCATGACCGTTATCGTTTGTGGGATTCTTTTCTGCTTTTTGGAGGTTTGTATTTTTTGAGTTAGTCTTGAAAGAAAATAATCTCTCCTATCTCTGGGTGAGTAGTAAATCTCGGGATATTTCCAAGCTCAATTTTTCATTTAGTACGGTTATGTCTAAAACTGGGTAATATTTAAGTAGAATTTTAGTAATTTTAATGCAAAGCTCAGGGTTATCAAAAGTATTTTTTAATAATGAGTCATTGCTGATTCTTGAAGTAGGTACTTTTGAAACGCCCTTCACTACGACACAGTTTACAGTAATTTAAAAAATAAATTACTTCATGTACTTAATTTTGCTTTTTTTTGCAATATTCAGCCTAGAAAGAGCAAAATGTATGTTAATAAGTCCCTTATCCTGTATAATCAACCTACTTTTGTTTTCTACCCCAGAACTTGACAATATAATACCACATACAACTTATTATCAACGACACGCCCACCGCAAAGTTTTCGCCAAAGAAATCATGAAAATATGCGTAACTTAACACGAAATAATACATTTTGAAGCCTTGAAAGCGATTTTATACACGTCTTATAATAAAACATTGCATGTCCCAACAACATTCGCGTGGTATGAAATTAGTTATAATTGCGCGACCACTCTAAGTCACTAGGTTATCACGCGTTAACTCACTCGGTTATCACGCCTGAAAGTTTTCGTGATAATGGGGTGGTTTTGAAGTTATTTATGCACTGTGTAAACACAAATTGTACGAATGGGAGGATTCAAAGTTAAAAAAAAAGACAGCAGAGATTCGAACAGGAAAATTATTGTTTAATTAATAATATGTGAGACGTAATGACACAAGGCTTTACAACAAGGTTATAATGCACCCTAATTTATTTTCATTAGGCCATTTACTGAAATAATTCACAAAAAGGTTCAAATCTTCAATACCTAATCTAAACGTTGTCCATCAGTAAAACAAAATTACTTTTCGTAAGCTTGTCTATTTGTCCGCTTAGATCTCCATAAGTACTCGATAGACTTTTTGCAGTTTTTACTATAATTTATAAAATGTTTGAAACATAGTAATCCTTACCTGCCACTACGGCTGCGTAAACTTAAAAATTAAGCGTTAGTCCTAAATTATCCCATAGGAACACAAACATTGGATAAAACGGGATCCTATGACTTCAGATTAATATCCATATGTGTGCCAAATTTCAGCCAATCCCGTTCAGCCTTTTAAATATAAAAGAATAACAAACAACTATCCATTATCACAAACTTTGAAGGATGGGAGGGTCTCTGGTCATAAATAAATAGATCATGCAATATCTATTTATTTATGACTAGAGACCTTCCCATCCTTCAAAGATTTTACATGTAATCGAGTTCCCTTAGTACCGTATCTCTGACGTCACAGTGGTCACGCTATACCAAAATTTAATACCACAATCTTAAATCTCCACCCCAGGCCAAGGGTTTTAACAGCCTTTCTTTATTGAACGGTACGCTAATCTAGATGACCTCCTTCCATGCCTAGGTATCGTAAAAGAATATTTTAAAGGGTCAGCCTTAAGATTTGGTTCTCTGATAGACTATTTTCTGGGCTATTGTGAAAACCGGTTTAAGTAATTTAGGTAGAAGTAATTATGTTGCTGATAATGTAAAATTGTACTAGTAACTTAAAAAAATAATTAACAGAAAACTGGTCAAGTGCGAGTACGACTAGTACACCGTACAGTTTTTAACACGAGAGAGGCTTCTTTCATTTTTAACTGAAGTTATAAGTGTGACGTGTCTGTGTGTGTGTCTGTCTGTGGCATAGTAGCTCCCGAACACATGTACCGATTTTGTTTTTTTTTTATTGAAAGGTAAATTAGTCGGGAGTGTTCTTAGCTATGTTGGATGAAACTGGCTCATCGGTTTCAAAGTGATCAGCTCTTTTGTTAGCTGCGGAAGGGATGTCTATTCTTTTGTCGCGGGTAACTTAAAAAAAATATTTGGTGTTTTTTGTTATAAAGGCCTTAGTAACACTCACTCCGTTAATATTTCAAGTGTCTACATAATACGGTTGAAAAGATACAGTCCTATGACAGACATACTACAGTGAGTCTTAAGAATAGGATCCACGTGTGGGTACGGAATTCTTAAAAGATACTTAAAAAAGTGTTTTTCTTCTCTTGGCAAACATATTGTATCATCAAGAAATAAAACAGAATTGATAATAAAGATCACTTCTAGTTTTTTGGGCATATAGCATATATACCCAAAATATAATCTAAATCATGGAAATTATTATGTAGGTTTATTCAAAGTTTCAATAAAATAAAACTTATTTGGTGTTTTATTGTATTTTCCAGGTTGCAGGCATCGTTCTAGCTCTATGGTTAGCACACGCCATAAAAACCCAGGGGAAGAGCAGGGAGACCGCTTAATTCTACACCATAGACAAATCACAGCTACAGAGTATAATTTCATATGCAATGCACAATAATTTGTAAGTTAATTTAAGTTACCTTATTTATTCAAGTAAAGAATCTACTAGATTTTTAATAAATAAATCAAAAAGTCAATTCGAGTGTGACGTTTGACGTCAAGAATACAATTTGACGTCGGAAATGTGACGTTTGAATGAAATTTGTAACGTAATGGCGGGAAAGAGAGCAGACATTAGTTTGACGTTCGTACTGGCGAACGTGATGATGATATTTTATTATAAAAATATTAGTATCTAGAATTGTATGTATGTCATGTACCTACATGTCTATGTATTTTGACACATTCTATATATAATTGTATCCTGCCAGTATCTTATTATATTATTGAAGAACATTTGAATGACAGGTATGATTTATTGGGGGCGCGTGTAGACGCTGAGTATTATTAATAATTCTGTATTAGTATTATTAATGACCTGACGATATTATCTAGACTTAGCAAAGCTCTCTATTTAGTAAAAATAGTAATAATTTGAAAACATGTTGTTTACAGTATTTTGATCACTTTAAGTTTTTAGAACCGCCATTATGTAGTTTAGATGTTAGTTTACTATTGAAACCAAAGCTGTAATAGTAATTAACATAATATCGTGCTAAACAAAAGAAGTATTATTATTATTGAACTCATAAAAATTATATGACGTTATTACATTGCATCCCAAAAGCATAAGAAATAACAATATGAATTTCTAAACAATAGAATAAAAAATCGTAAAAGAATAAAGTGTGGCAGTAAAGAATTTCAATTCCAAAATTGAATCGCTCAATTTTATAAAACCGATGATTCCCGACTTGTTGACGAAGACACCCGAATATTTTTCGGGATACTGTACGTACTAAAAAAAAATAACACATTTGTATTTAAAATATTTTGATAGAAGTACAGAGCCGATATCGGTACAAAATTCAAGAAAAATATACGAATATTAATATTTAAAAATATTTAACTTTCAAACTGTCGATGACTTTAAAATTAAGCATTTTAATAATAAGTTTATCCACCATTATGTAAGTATTGAGAATGCTTTACTAGTCATTAATTTATTAACAGTATTTCATAAGTGCTTTTGTTAATATTATTTATCCCACCATATTTTTAAATTCATTAGAAAATTCATTCCTTAAAAGTAAAAAAGAAATCTAGATGTCAAGTTTTTACTTTTTAAAGAATTTAACATTTTTTACTTTCGTAAGCGTTCCTTTGAGATCGAATTCTACTGAACTTGCAGAATTATTCATTCATTTTTTAAATAAACAATAATATAATTATTTTTATCGTAAGCTGAATTTAAAATTATTGTGACAAAATAATTAAAAAAAAAAGTAATTTTGGTTGTCGCTGAAATACGATTTACTTGCAAAATGGAAACGCAATTAGTTCAGTAGTAAATTCAATAAAATGGCAATATTATTAATAATTAAAAAGTCTATTAGTGTTAATAAATGTTGAAATAGATTTTCTTATAATAAAGTATCCGTGTTCCATATTTTGCAGTTTTATTTTTGACTTTGGTGTAACAACATTACATACCATCACGCCTGTATTCCCCGAAGGGTTATGCAGAAGTGTAACAATGTACACCCACAGTTCGCCGGTATGTTTAGGTACCATGTAATAGGGGGCGAGCCTATTACCATTAACCGGGCAAAAATCCTAACTCCGAGCTGCTACTGAGAATTTCATAGAAAAACCCAATAACATTTTTTGCTCGACCTGGGAATCGAACCCAAGACCCTTAGCGTAGCAGTCGCGCTTAGGACCACTAGGCTACCGAGGCAGTTCCTAGCCTAGCGTGCCTAGTCCTATTAACGAAAGCGAATATATCCACTAAGAGGAGTAGCTATATTTTTCTGTGAGATATTTGTGAGAAAATTGTAGCAGATAATGTTCCTGGCGAAAGGTAGTTATGATATACAGGTTTATGGTAATGGAAACAATGATGGCTGCAAATACGACGCAGTTACGACACAATTGGCGCAGTGGCTGAGCGATCGGCTGCTGCGCTGCGTGTCGCGGGTTCGATTCCCGCACGGAACAAATATTTGTATGACCAACAGATAGTTGTTCCGGCGCTGGCCGTTTGTGTATGTGAGTTTATATGTTTGTAAACGCACCCACGATACAGGAGATATTTCTAAGGTGGGGCAACGTTTAAAAAAAAAAAAAAAATCTAAAACTGTGTCTGCCGCCTGTTCATCCTATGCACTATCTGCCTAGTCCCTATCGTTCTATTTCAGAAGTGTGTCTCGATTTATTTAATAATAACAAACTATTAAATGAACTTGGTTGAACCAATTTTGGGTGGTTCTACTACACAATAGTAGCCGCCACGAGCCGTGAGCACGAATGTCTAGTTCATTTTTGGGTTACTTCCTGGGTTTTTTGGGCCGCCGACGCTGCACGCGATTGATCCATCAGTCTACGAAAAAACCCAGAGAGGAACCGAAAAACTTAAAATAAACTTTACCTTTATGCTCACGAAGCATGGTGACTACGGTACCTTTATCGGCTTGACAGCCTGAATAAAACTGTGCGCAATATTCTGTTGGTAATCGGAAGATTAATAAAAAAGTAGGTGTTATTTATTTTTGTTTTTTTTTTATCGTTATTCTAGGAATTTCTTCTGTATCGTGGTAACTGCATTTCAAAGGTAAGAATTTTCTGCTCCCTCTCGAGAGATCATTCAGCATCAGGTATTCAATTAAATCTAAACATGATAATATAATAATAGCTCAAGAGTTTTTTGTTTATCTGTGTGTATGTTTAAACGCAAAAAAACCATCTGTTTAATATGATAGCTAGATTGTGGAGATATAATAGTATCGGCTGCATAACATCGCGCTACAACCTACGGGAGCGGAGCAGTAACCAAAAACGTAACTTAACGCGTGTGAAAAAAACCACAGGAACAAAGTCGCGGCCCAAAGCTAGTCTTCCTATAAAAAAAACATAAATAAAAATGCTCATGGCAGTGATAAACATTTTATTAACAACACATTTGACACACACGGTACAATAATTTTCAAAATTTCCAAATATACAACATGTAAAATTTAGCACACACAATGCCGAATACAAAAAAGGTTATAAGAACACTTGACGATCACAATATGTGCCTTAAATCTAGTGACTTAAGAGCTACTTTATAGCGTAATTAACTACATACAGTGGGTTTTTCCTGTTGTCTTATTTGTTGAAGAAATATTTATTGTATGAGTTTATTTTACTTCAATATCGTTGATCGAGTATTTCAATCTAGTGCTGTAATCCAGGATAGGGGTTATCGTTTAGAATAGATCTTTGTTTAAAACTACCAACGGTGTAAGTTACGCCAAGAACTGCTACCAATTAATCATTCAAATATCCTCAAGGCTTTTCCACGCACGTGATATTATCACAGGGGAGATAACATCTCAGATCTTTACGCAAGGCGATATATATATCGCCTTGCGTAAAGGGTCTTGCGAGATCATAGAAATTGTTCTAGGATTATCTCAAAATCTCCCCTGCGATATCGCACAAGTGTCAAGAGGCAAGCAACGTTCGAAATTTAAAAAATATCAGTACGTTATAATTATCTGAATACCAAAGGCTACGGCCTTCACAAACATTTAATTAGACGATTTTATAATTCGACTGTTCTATATTTAAATTTTCCTTCGAAAATTTAAAATAAACGGCTGTTTAAGTACGCCAGTGTGATTTTGGTGAACACAATCCTAAGAAAAGACATATTAAAACTTAATTCTAAAAGAATAAAGTCTAAAATCTACACTTATTGTTCAAAGCAGTTACATAATAAATAGCTTACTTGTTCTTGGACGTAATTTTAAATATTTTGGACAAAAGAGCATGGTCCCGGTTAAGGCACAAAAAACTAAGATTGTTAATTTTATTCCAGAATCATATTTCAAATTAAGCCTACGATACTGTAATTAATATTAATGAATTTTGTTATTTATTTAGAAGGATATTCATAGAAATAATAGCTTCGTGAATCGCACTACAATTTGATGTACCTAAGTACCTATTTTCCTACTTGCACATGCCCGGCCAAATTTGTTATAGATAGTGAAAATCTTACATATAATAATTATACCTATTATTATAAATATTTCATAGAATAATAATAAGTGATCTGGTGATATGTGCGATTAAACATTATATACCTATAAAATTAGCTTATATCTTAGTCACTTATAATGATCTTATATTTAATTGAACACTCTTCTAAATTAATGACTTAATTGCTAAGGTAATGAAAATAGAATAATTATTATTATATTAATTAAATTCTTTCTATCTTTGTGTGTCCTTATTCTATAATAATTATATCTAAATATAATGGTTGCTTTCCTGCAGCAGAACAATTTTTTCTCAGCAGTACCATAACGAGATTACAATTTTTATAATTGGATAGAAACGGAGCTAAACTTCAAAATTGAAGAAGGTTTTAATTTTAATTATTTAAAAAAACGTCATCATTGTTTCGAGGTAATTTACACAATTATTAAAATAACTAATCCGCCATTTTTTACTCTAACAAAAGAAATACCATATTTTTATCCATTGTACTACCAATACAAAATCATTTTACGCTACGGAAAAAACAACCATTATTAATTCACGGTGTACGTTACAAGTAAATATATTAAATAGATTAATACCAAAATAATTAGGTCACCATAGTGCGCTAACCCTTAATGCTATGGACGTATTCTTTCACGTTTCCCTCTTAAATCTAGTCGCTATCTTAGAACTACCACGCCCTACCCCTCCGAGGGCAAATTGTTACCGTATTCGCCAAACAATAATATGCAAAAATGTAATTAAAGGGCAAGAAATAATAAAAAACAGCCGCTTAGAAATATTATACAGGTTGTATCACACAGCACAAGTAAGAACATACAGATTCTTATTAATACTTTTTATAGCCAAAGTCTTTCAATTAGACCATTTACAGACACTTTTGAATTGTCAAGAAGTTACATTTAAAAGTTGAAGCTAGTTGCTCGTTTCAAAGCGTAGGTCTCTATGGAGAAGAACGAGCAAGAAACTCCATGGACACTCTTTTCTTCCAATTTGGTTTTTACAGAATCTTGGTTACAATATTCTTGTTGCTTCTAAATGTGAAAACAAAGAAGATGAATATAAAACAATACAAAAAAAAATAGTACTAAAGATGTAAGCCATAGAGAGATGTATGGCAGTTAAGGGCAGTCAGAGTTTTCCGATTATAGGAAACAATAAAAATATAAGAGTGTCCATGGAGTTTCTTGTCCATTCTTCTCCATAGAGACCTTCGTTCTGGAACGAGCAACTAGCTTCAACTTAAAATTTTATCTTCTTGACAATTTAATAGTGCCTGTAAATGGTCTAATTGAAATAAATGACTAGAAAATATTGCGCTTGGGCAAAATACCGTAAGTACAAGGTGTTCCATATTGCCTAGCCAGCGCCTAGAATATACAGGTTGATTTTTATAAGATATAGGCTTTTCATACGCACAATACTTGTAAACCGAAGGTTGAAAGGATTTCAGATCTATTTCCATAAAAGACTTTTAATTGAACTGTTCAATATTTGTTAAAATTTTCATGTTGTTAGACGAACATAATACTGTAATCTATCCCTTTCGGTAGTCATCTCAGAACTTGCTTGAGTTGTATGTATACAGCCTGTACCGACCTCAAGCTAGGGGTCGCTATCTTACATTTAGGAATGACAGCTATCATCATCACCTATCTATTGAACTACAAAATTCCCGTAATTTCCGTTTTTAATTTACGCTGCATATACGCAGCTGGCACGAATTTTAATAATACCTTAATCTAAGCAATTTACTATATACATGTATGTTACGTCATATTCTTAACTATTTTATATTAAAAATTACTTAATGTTGTCCTGGACATACTCACAAGAATAATACTTACCTACAGGTTGTTTCTAAAATCATATAATTTCTTTAAATCCTGTGATTCAAGTACATTTTGAAAATAACAAAATACTAGCATTGTTTTACATTCCCATGAATATAACAAATAGATTTAGATACCGTGCTTTCATGTAAGACTCTTAAATGTATCAATATATATTGTAATCGAATTTTGTTAATTATATGTTTATTATTTTCCGTTTTCTTTTAAAATTTAATACATGACATAACTTAAATCATTTTCGAAAAATAAAATTATAATATTTTCGATTAAAGTTCGGTAAATTTTAGTTACAGATCACGTGGTTCAAAGGAATCAAATCAGTTTGGACACAGCCTGTTTATCTAACTAAGTAATAATATTACTTACTCTTAAGGCAAAAGAATTCGGAACGAGCATCAAAACACGCGAAGCAACTACAGTGTAATTGACATGTTAGCCATTTCATACTTCAGTAAGAATCTATCTTATATTACGTTTAAACCTATTCCTTAAATCCTATGCGAGTTTTGAACTCTGTTATAAAATAAACTACAAAGCAAAAATGGAGCAAAAAATTTTCCGCAATCAGTTTTTTTTTCTATCAAATATCAATCTTAAAAAAAATAGGTAACTAGTTTAATTTAAAAAGAATATTCACCTCTATTCTACGACTTATTTAATAAACTAATTCTAGATTCTACAAAATAATGTTTTGCTGTCACTAAAACACAACTTAGTGCATCCAATAAAAAGTTACATACCTATATCTAATTTAGACACACGGCAGTGTGTCGGCCAAGTTCGGAGAACTCTCTTCTCTTAAAGAGAAGAGGGGAACACTGAAGTGTGTTTTTTTTTATCACGGGCTGAAATAATATTTTAATATGTGTCTAATTTTTTTTTGTAATGGCTATTCTCAGATGATTTGTGTACTACAAATTTTATAAATTAAAATTTTTACTTTTTTTATAATCGTTATGCCTAACGTCTTAAAATATATTTAGAAATTAGTGGGCTAAGCTTTTTATTGGATGTTGACAGTTAAAATATGTAAGTAAGCAAGCAATAACTTGGCAAAAACTTAAGTTGTCTACATTTTAAGCATAGTTGAGTTCTTCCTCGTAAAGGGAATTAGACTGAGACGCTCTAAAGTTTATTGTACCCTTACATCATTTGCCTTATCTATAATCTAAATTTAAATATTTAAACACTAAATACTTAATCCTAAAGTGCAATATACACGGTGGAATGGCATATCGAAGTATAAACTTTTACCATGGATATGATTATGATTCTAGCACGAACAGGGCGCCTACAACCATCTCTTAAAACAGTACCATATTAATATTACTTTATAATTTCAGTTGTTAAAAAATTAACTCTCGACGCTGAGCTAAGTGTTGAAAATCCAACAGAGCGTATGTGCAAGGTATTATTAAAATAATACAGGTTTAAGAGATGGTGGTAGACCCTTAGAGGCTAAATATTTCGTCGCTTATTAAAAAAATATACCTGATTTTGTTCATAAGCGAGGAAAATTTTTGACTATTGAGGTCTAGAATCATGAACTGAATCCATGGTAATAGGTTGAGGGTCGATATCTGTTCCACCTTGTATATAAAGTTATGCCTAAACACAACGTTACATTTTTATCGTCCTACAACAGCGAGCCTGTATGTGTGAATGCCTACCATTTTAATATTGTAAGTTTGTTTGTTCATATTTTTTTTGGATCGTAAAAGATAATCTCTGGTCTAATTACAAAAATGTTTTCACTGATAGAAAGCTACTTCATTGCTAAGTGCTATAAGGCTATGTTTTATGCTATACTTACTCGCCTAATACTTTTTTGTAAAATACTAGAAGCTAGTAATTTACAAAAAAAAAGTAGATTTAAATGTTCGGATTAAGTGGTTAATTATTTTAACGGTCAACCAACAAATGAACTGTAATTTCTTTTTTGTAACATTATAATTTAAAGAGCTGTTATAAACTATTTTATTTTTTATTTTTATATATTTAACAAAATAAATGTGTGTGATTTTGAAGAAGCATTGAATATTGTCTAGAATTGATTTGGATCAAGAAGCGCCGCTAAACACGATAAAAACGTCACGATGTACCTATAAACTATTTAAAACACTATCAGTTTAGAATAACTGTTACACCTAATTTCTATTTTTCTACTTATTTCACTGATTGTCATCTCCTTATGGACATTGAAAGTCTTAGGAGCAAAAGAAAAAATCAAAAAGTAACAAAAAATCTGCTAATTAATTCTATTCTTAAGTCGTTTTGGCTTTTTAAGTTTTTACATTTTTTTTAGAATAACCTCGCAGTTTTATTTATTAAACTATCTTTATCAAGATTTAACCCTACCTATAATCTAATAATTTGATAATTATACTCAATACAGTACGATAATTAACGAATGAGTTAACGGTTTGGAAAACCACGATTTTTTTAAATTTTAATTTAAGTAAACTATTTTTAATGGAAATTAATTTAGATATCTACACGTTCTCCTTAATTTTTTTCAAATGCCGAATTCATGAAAAAGTAAAATTTCATTGGACCACTTTAATTATATTTTTGAGTTTCGCGAAATTCATTAATTTACTTACTGTAGTTTTTTTTTTAATAACTATTATAATATTAAGGCACAATTATTTACAAGCGAATCCTGTATAACTCCTTTCATACGTGAATCTTATTACAAGTTATGCGTGCATTTAATTATTAAAAAATAAATTGTTTTTATTTATAACTGAAAAGAATATAAGGCATTTACAAACTATAAATCATTGGACCCATCTGGCTTATTAAAAGCCACAGCTGATTTTTCACTACTATTTTATCACAGATTAGCTAAATTGACTCAAATAACCCCAGAGACAAAATGACTAGATATTGACTAATCATGAAGTTATGGAAAAAAACAAAAATGTACATGTTTTTAAATTTTTTTTTTTAATGTGACTTAGATATATTTTGGGTAGAGAAATTACAGTTTTGAAGATTTCACTTATTAATTCGATTTTTTAAATAATTTCAATTTTTTTTAACATTCATTTTCAACAATACATCATACAAGCTAATAGTGTTTTTCTAGTTTAACTTTTCCTTCAAAACTATTATTTCAAACGACTTAGATATTAATTAATATACTTACCTAATTAACCACAATTGACTAGAAGTTTTAACTTAGACAATTAGCTTAAATACTTACCAATTTTAATTACCTGTATAATGCTTGCTGTTCAATTAAATTAATTGTCTATTGCGAGGGGCTTTTTGACTTATTTACATTTACAACTAAATGACTGATTACTCTATTTTAATATACTGGCATGATTTTAATACTTATCTCGTGCTCTTTAATAGATTGGAACACAATTAAAGCAAAAACTTTATTTTTGAGTTTTTTTTTTTTCAAATAAATTGACCTCAGTTAAAATAAATTTGAAGTCCTTATCCAAGTAACCTCTACACCTTCCAGGACCGCGTCCCATGATTAAGTTTACTTTTTTTATTTCGTTTTAAGTTACCTGTGTTACATATAATACCTACTACAACTTTACCGTGTACCTAGGTTAAAGCAAGCATTATAATACTGATCGAAGAATATTGCTGTAATACTGAAATGGCAATAACTTAGTTACTATGCGTTGATACGTGCTTCTGAGTGATCAAAGCCTTTACCTAAAAAGTGTACCTTCTACTTTTGTATTAAGATTCAAAATGCGCTTGTAAGTTCGCCTGAAGCTTCCTCCGTTCAGACTTCACCGTCCGAGCCATCCACAGAGCCAACACGATACAAAGAATCTGTAAGATAAGATATTTTTATTGGTTTATGCACTTTAGAAATAACATAATGTCTAATAAATCCAAATTACCTCTACCAAAGTAAAAATGATTCCCGTCGTAATGAAAATGTTCCCTTTGAAAGCTTTTTTGATACGAAGAGCCTCTTCGCAGCCGCGCATGTAATACGTCCGGTCGGATATGCAGCTGGTGTGCAAGTGACGTCGGGCGCCACCCTCGCGTAGTGGATGTGCGCGTGCGCAGCAAGATGCGGGGATGTCGCGGTGGATGATGGCGTAGTCTTGTGGCCCGTCGACGCCGCAGCATTGATTCTTAATAAATAAAATTTAAATTTAAATGACGGACTCTCTGGTTTAGTTTTAATTACTTAAAGAATCTGTTGATGAAAGATTTCCAAAAAAGCTAATATCTTCGTAAATGTGCCAAATAGTGTTTCACTTAATTCGAAAAATTAAATGGATCCTATAGGATTTAACGTAGGAATTAAAATGATTAATTGAATAATTTATTTTAGATCACAAATCAGAAAGTGGTCAAACTCACATCAAATTGCAAGTCATCCCAAAAGGCATGGTATCTAGCGGTCTCTTCCTCAATGGTGGTGTTCTTATAGAACTGCACTCGCAACTCACTGGTGCCCCCCATCCAGGCACTGAGCACCGCCCCTCCCACTCCCACTACCAGCTCAACAGCGACCAGGAATATGAAGAAACCAGCGTGCTGAAAGAAAAATGATTTTTAGAAAAAAAATCTATGTATGACATAAAATGGCAGCCTAAACTAAATTGATGTCGATGCCTTTAATTTTTAATGTAAAAAATATTTATTGCGATATATATGTGGAGCTGGCAAACTTTCCAAAGATATACAGGATAGTTTGTAATACGATATATCTGTTGAAAGGCAAGTAGAACTAAAAAATAGAGTCAATTTGCAACTTAGACAGATACATAATAAATATTTGATGAATTGGTTTTCGGAAGATTCATTCGTTCTACATCTAGCCTGTAAAGTACGGGATTTGCGTCCAGGGTTACCATTACCCGTTGGAAACTAAAGACAAACAAATAAATAAATGTAAAAAAAGACAACCGCCTTCAAAAACTAAAGACTGAAAAATAACTTTAGCTTTGGAAGTCAACAAGCTCAGGGGAGAACTCATTTGATTATTTCCCATCCGGAACGAAAAAAAATAGCTTTGGAAGTCGGCGGCTTCGGTTTTGTTTGTTTTTTTGTATTGCCACCTTTGAAATATGACCTATCAAACAAAAAAAGAATCATCAAAATCGATTCATAATTGACGGAGTTATCTCGTAACATATACAAAAAAAAAGAAAATACATACGAATTGATAACCTCCTTGTTTTTGAAGTCGGTTAAAAATTATAACATAATCAACCTAGTAACAACCCCAGGTTTTCAAAGTCAAATTTGCAATTGTGTGTTACGCAATCACCTCACAGGCGCCCATGTCATGTCACAGTCGGAAACCACTTAGAAGACAGAAGAAAAGACTTAGAAGAAAAAACATTTTTAGGAAATTCAGTGGGTACAATAACTTTTAATTGGGTTCTAATTCCTTCAAGCCTTAAAATATTTTAGCTATTTGAAAAAGATGTTTTCAGCAAAGGGCTATGCAGAAATAATTGGTACAAGATTTAAGTGAGTCATTGTTTTTGACCGACTTTTAAAAACCAGGCATTCAATTTAAATTCGCGAACACTAGCTGATTATTCAATGTTTCTATTAAAATCGCCAGTTCTTACCAACTTTGCACAAAGAAATTCGCAAGACCAATTTATTAATATATTTATTTCGTATTTCTGATTCTATCTAATATTTTCAATACACCTCCTACAAGAACCCAAACTCAAATCATGTATTTAAAAAACCATTTACAGGTACTTTTAAATTGTTATGACGCGTCAGGAGCTCCCTCTTTTTTATTAAGTTGACGTTATTATTTTGCTATTATTATTCATATGATGATATAGGTACCTATTTCATACGGGAATTTAAGTTACAAAAAATATAAGAAATAAATGTTTAGGTGTATTATTAACAGTGCAATAAACCATATCTAATATTCACGTCTTGTAATATATTCCGTTTAAAGTGTGGGTGCACCTTTAGGGAATCGGCCAGTCAGAAACATAAAGCTAGTCGCTTGTCCCTAAAAATAAAGAGAACTAACAAGAACCTATATGGACACTCTTTTATAATCCAAAAATACTGAATACAAGTTACATCATTTATTAAGTGGGGTACGTTAAGGTCAATAAAAAAAATTTAACACTAATATTAATCGAATGTAATCAGCCAGCCCCAACTGCCAGATACCGCTCACTTTCATGACCTACATATCAGTACCATTTAGTTCAATCATTCTGAAGAGACCTCACGACGTAACCTGACATAATCAGCGAAAAATTCAAGTGAGCATGACACATTCACAGGCGCCATGACACTTTAAAATCAAAGAAATACCTTTAAAATAACGCGCGCTTTCCAAGCTGACGTAATATAAAATAGCGCACTTACCACATAGAGTAGTCGGACGTGCTCCCTCAAGGCTCCCACGCAGCCGAGGACAGCGGTCACCACCAGCGCTATGCCCGTGGTGAGGAGGAAGGATAGCACCCCCCGGGACAACGCGGACTGCTGCTCCGGCTGTGACTTCACGTCTCTCATGTTGATGACGCATATTGCCATTAAAATCAAGCCGAACACCTGAAGGGCAACAAAATTATGTTATCATTATTATCTAAAGGTTTAATTAAACTTTTTTTTTTGGCAACCCTATCCCTACACCCGTCGTAATGTTTCAAACTAGGAACTCTTTTTTTTTAATTAAAAAAATATCTAGCAACACCTTGAATTCTTTAATTTTAAATGCGAGGATATCGAAAATTATTATCGCGTTCTTTTTTAAATATCGAAAAAGAAAAGGAAAATCATTTTAAAAAAAAAACACTATTTTTTTTCTAACTCCGGTCGCGAGAAAATTAGGACGCCATTTTCGAAAAAAAACATCAATTTAGACACCGATAAATGACAGATAATAACGCGGCAAAATTAGAAATATTATTAGATTGAACTTACAATGCAAATGATATTTAAAACAGATATGAAGAACTTCATACAACGGACACGTCTTGACTTCATGTTGTAGCCGATTTGTATGTCCTGTGTGGTCGAAGTGGACATCGGAAATGAAGGCTTAGGGCTAAAATATCGATCAATGCATTTGACGACCTATACCGGTGATTACTGGACACTTAGTGATAAGCGGAGCGGTTAGAAAACTCATCAATTATGCATGTAGAAGGTTGAAGAAACGAATTGGTAACTTTTATATTCTTTCTACCATTTTCTTTTGGAGATTTAGACTTCAAGCCTTGCCAATTTGTTGTAAAAAACTAATGTGAAACGTATACCAATATTATTAAGATGTAAAATTGTATATTTGTTTGCTGGTTTGTATGAGGTAATCTCTGAAAGTGCTGATCCGATTACAAAAATACTTTTATTGATAGAAAGCTACATTATGCGCGAGTGTCATAGGCTTTGTTTTTGGTTTTCTACGTGAAAAATGTCGCAGGCAAAAGCGCGTATGTAATACTTCAGTAAGTTTATATTTTATTTTCCTTCTCTTTCATTCCTTACCACTATCCGCTCCGCTACCCTCTCCGCTTATACTAACGTCACAGTATTTAGAATGTGGGAACCCATGTGTCCACTTACCCACACTTCAGGGTCCATCTTCACCACCAGCCTTTGTTTCTTTACAAACTTACCTATACATTTGTCTTGACTCCTATAACATTCACCTACAAGCTATATTCCTTTGTTTCAACTTTCTCCCTATGTTTGCTAGTCCATTCTTTGTTATAATAAACCGAATAACTTTGAGCTTTTTCCGTTCGACTTAAGGCTCAAATTGCTTTGTTAAAAAAAAATATTTGTAGCTTTGCGATGTATTCGTCCTATTAATTATTGACATGGCATATCGATCAGCCATTGCAAATTATACTTTAATGCACTTTATCAAATGGGTCAATTTATAACTTCATGAAGACTTGGACGAGCGTGGTGGCTACTTATTTATACCACAATCGATAGTAGAAAATCACAAAGAACATGCCGCCTACTGTCTCGAGATAATTATAGATAGGCAGCCCCTTTGACAGGCGACTCTTTAAATAATTATTCAAAGAATTGGAAAGTGCAATTTTCTTTGTTGGGGTTTCCTATTTCCATGGAATCGATAAACGTATATTTCCTTTGTACTTTCTAATAAATATTTGACTTTCTTGCAACAATGTTTTGTTATAGGAATTACGTAGCATTATAGCATCCTACTAATTTAATTGACATTTTTGAATTTTGACCGCCTCGTTAGCCTAGTGGTCCTAAGCGCAACTGCTACGCTAGAGATCTTGGGTTCAATTCCCAGGTCGGGCAAAGTGTTTTAAGGGTTTTTCTATGAAATTCTCAGTAGCGGCTCGGAGTTAGGATTTGTGCCCGGTTAATGGGACTTAAATATATCGGCGATCAACTCTGTTTAAACCTTCGGAGAATACAGTTCAGTACAGTTTGGTTAGCTAAAATATTTATAAATATTTTTAACCCCCGACACAAAAACGACGGGGTGTTATAAGTTTGACGTGTCTGTGTGTGTATGTATGTGTGTGTGTGTATATGTTTGTGGCATTGTAGCTCCCGAAGGCATGAACCGATGTTGATGTTTTGTTGTGTTTGAACGGTTAATTAGTCGAGAGTGTTCTTAGCTTTGTTTGATGGAAATCGGTTCAGCGGTTACAAAGTTATCAGCTCTTTTGATAGCTACGGTAGTGATTTTTTTTTCTTTCGGGGTTTACTTAAATTTTTTTATATATTCAATATACACTACAAAAATCTTAAATTACTTGTTTATTTCATTTCAAACAAATATGTATTTGTTTAAAATGAAATTAATTTTAACTATAGGTGGTATATGTAGCGTTACCAAACAGGCGCGACCCTCGGAAAGCACGTAAAGCCGTTGGTCTTGCGCCTGATCATTCACAGGTTGTGTCAGATTGCCGTCCCTTCGGACTATGAGCCAGAATCGGTCTGGAGAATCCATTATATGTATATGTATTTTTCCCTATAAAGTAACAAACCACATACAAAACAAAATCCGGTGAAAATAAATAGAACAGGCAACGGTGCATATTAAATTGAGTAATTGCATATAATTAGCCGGCAACCGTGTAGTCGTACAGCTGCACGCAATTCTTCAGGTGGCTCGGTACCCATACCACGCCACGGGGCCAAACCTCCGCCTGTAATCAATAGAACATTTTAATTATTAATGACCACCCCTTTACGCCGCATTCACAGACGCCAGTTAATGTTTGTTGACTAACTCAAACGATTTATTGGGAATATGGACTATGCTGATTTTATTAAGTATCAACTTATATCAATAAAGCATATGTAAACTTTCTTTAAAAAAAATACGTATAGCAGTGTTTTTTTCAGTTTGCCCACACAATTAATTCCTCCTATTTGGTTGCGCAAGGGCAACGATTTAGGCGTTATTACTAACTTCGTAAACTAACTTTACAATATTGTTCTTTGCTCATTTTGACCCTGAACCCTTAAAAAACTAGGTTCGATATTTTTTTTTTCTTTTTTGAAAATACCGTTCAACATTATCTATTAGCAGTCTGTTTGAAATAAATAATTTGACTTTGATTTTGCATACAAAATATACATAATTTTCTTTTTTTATTAACGAAGAAAAGCTTTACCTATTTTTTGTCTAGAATCCTGTACACTATCCATGTTATAAGTTTGAGTCACAATGACTCTGTACCACCGTGTATAATAAATAAGCCACGTTACGTACTGCCAAGATCTATGACCACTTTCAGTAGTTGTGGTTTCTGTTCAAAAGTCATTGAGCTTAATTCTGTTAAAACGAGCTAACCCACAATCTCTCAATAAAACTAAATTCAAACTAAATATGTAACATTACCTATTATCAATCAATAGCAAAGTACATCTAACTTAAAATATTTTTTAAATAAAACGTGGGTTAGTTGGTTTAGACAGAACTGACCCCAATGGACGACTGAGAATGCGGCTTAGTACTAAAGGAACGGTATTACGTAACATTGCATTTAAATAATTTAAAAGCTAAAGCTTTCAGATTGTTCGGTTAGTCAGAAATTAGGAGAGGTTTGTGTCCGTGTTCCGTGATAGACGGGCACGTTACAGGGTGCATTCATAATGCAGGGACGGTACAACAGCATTTCGTAGAAGCCCCGAGTCACGAGCACCCCACTTTAATATGCCGTGTCCTAGCCCGTTTCGAACTACTTAAATGTCATGTTGGTACATATACCGACGTGACATTTAAGTACAGAAGTTCCAAACAGGTCAAAAGTCATAACTTTTGACCTGTTTGGAACTTCTGTTTTTGAACTAATTTTTGGTAGGGGTATTTGCGGGTCACCGACATGCAAATGTGACGTTAAGTTTTCACTTCTATCGGCAGGCCCAATAGCATTTTTAATAGTGAAATTTTCTGAAGCTGCTGTCGATTTTTGGAAGGGACAAAATTTCTTTATCCGCTTTGAGTGATTTTTGGTACAGGCAAACCTTATGTGCTAGCGTCACCGACATGTTAAAGTTTCCGCGTCATCGACATGTCAATGTGACCGCATCACTGACATGCTAATGTGACGTTAATTTTTTATTTCTGTTATTCCTTCTTTTTTGCTTGCTAGCCTAAACGAAACTAAACTGCCTCATAAGCCTAGTTGTCCTAAGCTCGACTGCTACGCTAGAGGTCTTGGGTTAGGTTCCCAGGTCGAGCAAAAAGTGTTATTGGGTTTTTCTATGGAATTAATAGGTGCAGCTTTTTTTTTTGTGGGTGGGAAATCCTTAAATAAGTTCTCCCGCCCTGGGCGGGGCGGGAGGGAGTGTCAGACTTTTACTGACTAAAACCCACCCATGTTCCTTCTTGTGCCCTTTGCGTTCCGGGGGCGCGGTATCTCTTACGAACAACCCGCAGCACCGGCAGGCATCGGCCCTCAGTGGCCCCTTCCTTTTGCTGACATCTCTTTGAGGCGCGCGTGGAACACGAACGCGCCGTCGACACGGCCTGTCGTTATGCAACGTAAGGACGGTGAGCTACCCATTGCTCACCGTCCACAGGCCCGTATCTACGGTGGCCGGGAGTCGTCTCGCGGCTCCCGACGTCCGGAGCGTCTACCGCGGCGGCTGGGACGGGAGAACCGCTGTCTCAACCGTCCCGCCGCCTCCTTCTCTAGCATTACTGCCTCACAGAAGGAGGCGACTGCATCCCATTCCCTCTCGCTCCGGACCATGGCTTGCACCAGGGCCGGATGCGAGAGTTCGCCGTCGCCGATGGCCGCCACGAGGACTCGGCGATGCTCCGCCCAAGCGGGGCATACCGCCACGGTGTGCTCCACCGTGTCCTCGGGGCGATCCACACAATGGTGAAATAGGTGCAGCTTGGAGTTAGCATTTGTGCCCGGTTAATGGCAATAGACTCGCTCCCTATTACATTGAACCTAACATTACCGGCAACTGTGGGTGTACATTGGTACACCTTTGCCTAACCCTTCGGGGAATACAGGCGTGTTGGTATGTGTGTCCTTCTTTTTCACACGATATGAAAATTGGTCGTCCTACGAATTATTTTAATAACCGACAAATATTATTTGTTATTACTGGAGTGACTCGCATCATGTTCTGAATCCATGGTAGTAATCTTCGTTATGATGTCCTTTTCGCCCCATATTCTGTATTGTTGTTCTGGCTCACGAATTAATATTTTCTTAATGGAATGATGTTTCTTACCGCTTTTTTTATTGACCCATTTAACATGTACCGTTATCATTATTTAACATGCTACAGTTCATCTGTGAAATAGGTACAGTGAAAATCTTAGTTTTATTACATTTTATATAATTTATTTCAATTTTGTTAACTTGAGAAGTACTATGGAACTACTTAGTTTGATATTTTCCATGAGGCAAACCCCGAAATAATGAAAAAATAACCAGCTGTTTCCTACAAAAATGCTTAACAACACGATCTTAATGTATGGAACAACTGATTTTTTTTTATGACTTCAGTATTGATGCCATAGTAAAAGTAGCTAGAAACGATAAGTACATAAACCCCTTTTCATTCAATTAACTATCACCCTATACAAACCGATAAACGATACATCTAACTGCACAGCCATTATAGAGTCCTACATAGAGGACACTACACCCCACGGCCTTATTGCAACATATCATAGAATTACCCCATAAAATCGATATTTCTTTGTAATAACTTGCAACTGCTTGTGAACTAGGGCAGGCGACATCAAGCCTTATGAAAAAGAAATTGAAATACAATATTCTTCGTTATTTAGGTTGATTTTCCAATGATACAAGATATTTATTTTGTAAAACATGAGTGAATAATTACAGGACTTAAAAATGATAAGAGGTAGCTACATGTTTTGCCATTCATAGCGTACAAAATTAGTCGCACTAAGAGAACTATTACGAAGATAATTATAAAATCGTCAATAACAAATTAAAACAATGACTTACAAAGAGAAAAAAAAACATAACATAAAAACGTCAAAATTTAAATTCAAATTAAGCTCCATACAGATTAAAAAAATAATAATAATACACGTAAACATTACAAATTTTAAAGCAGAAGATTATCATTTAAAAATTCATCTACGCTGTAATAGCACTTCTCTAGTAAAAACCCCTGAGCGGACTTTTTAAATATGTTTAGAGGTAAACATTTAACAACATCAGGTATTTTGTTATAGATAATGGGTGCCATACCAAAGAAGCTCTTTTTAAGTAAGGCAGTTTTATACTTGATTGGACACAACAAATAACAATAACCAGCTAGCATTTTATTTGAAGAAGAAAATATGTTTGACATATTGTTTTATGCAAAAGCAGTAAAGCTGCCATGTTTATCTCTTAGTTAAAAGTTATCTGACAATTTAAATTTAAACTCAAAGTCAAAAAAATCAAAGTCAAATCATTTATTTCAATTAGACCATTAAAAGGCATTTTTGGAAGTCATATCCTTCAGTGAAACCGTGTTTAAACTAAGATTCGTATATATTATAATAATCAAAAGCAGCCCCCGACGTCGTTAGCATGTCAAAGCGAGCCGAGAGCTGCAGCGCAGTCAGGTGCTGCATTATGTATGACAGGAGAAAGTGACGTAGCTCTTACAAGAAACACATGGAATCCAGTTCTTCCAAAAGGTAGTTCCGTACGGAGAAGAATAGTAAAGAAACTCTATACTTCTTCTCTTAAATAAATGTAAATTATTTTAGGTATTATTTAATTTTTCTTTAAACTGCCTCGTTGGCCTAGTGATCCTAAGCGCGACTGGTACGCTAGAGGTCTTGGGTTCGATTCCCAGGTCGAGCAAAAAGTGTTATTGGGTTTTTCTATGAAATTCTCAGTAACATCTCGGAGTTAGGATTTGTGCCCGGTTAATGGCAATAGGCTCGCCCCCTATTACATGGGACCTAAACATACCGGCGAACTGTGGGTGTACATTGTTACACCTCTGCCTAACCCTTCGGGGAATATAGGCGTCATGATATGTTAATTTTTCTTCAACGTGAACTCCAACGAAAAATATCTAGTTATCTCTAAAGATATTTGTGACAAAATCATTTTGCAACCAATAAAGATTCCTCTACATTTTGTGATATCAAATCATGAGTTATTGCACCTTTTAAAAATAATGTCACAAGCAATAATTATATAGTTACCCCCCCTGGCTCCTCCCGCGCTCCTGGTACTCCCCCCCGCGCTCCTACTTCTCATCCCTTTTTGCGCGGACCGGACGACCTGACAGAAAATTGATGATAAGTATCCTATGTATTAAAACAAATTCAGTTTTCTGACTTTGACTCAAAGTATAGATAGTATTTGCTCCACCATGGAGTGTGGGAACTTGCAGGTGGACTATTAACAATTTATAGAGGTATAAGTACCGATTCGGATGTCTGCTTTGTATCGATCTAAGGTGTGGCGCAGTTATAGCGTTACGTAAATGTATTGCAAAGAAACTACTATACTACTTTCTGCTTACTGTAAATGAGACTACCCTTATATTTCGGGGTTAAAAATCGTCAGATTCTTACTACCAAAAAACTACCCCAGTATTCCCTCCCTATATAGTGCAACTGACGGATCAATCGCGTGCAGCGTCGGCGGCCCAAAATACCCAGAAAGGAACCCGAAAACCCGAAAATTTACTTGACATTTGTGCTCACGACTCGTGGCGACTAATATAGTAAGCCGGGGATCTTGGGAGCGCACGCGCCTTCCACGTTCCCTATCTGGAATTAATTTATACAAACCTAACCTACCTTGATTAGCTGCCTTTTTATAATTCGAACATAATACTGTTATTATTTTTCTCGGTAGCCTTTATTACCCGACTACTTTTTTGAAGATATTTTTTTGTGTTTCAAATAGTGCTCCGCCCGCAGCAAGGTCGTGAAACTTAAGCTAACAGTGGGTGGTCACCGATCTAAAGTGAGAAATCTTCTCACAATACCAATTGTACGGTCAACAAAACAGATCAATTTTCTTTGAAACCGATGACTTTTTTAAATGAAATTAAATTAAATTAATAAACTGTTCTTATCTATTAAAAAAAAAGAAATTTCAGTCAAAAACATTTATCAGTTTTTATAATATATCATTATATATGTAATATTTAAGTTTTGCATTTTTGGATTTTAGTTTTAAAGTAAATAAAGTACAGTTAGCTAACTTAGAAGCAACAGGTAAACATTCGCAAAATCAAGCAAGCAAGCATCACGTATGTATTTCTGAACCTTTATTTTCCTTATACAACCTATAAACACGGAATTTGTGAGATACTGGCTTTAGTCAGCTGAGCCTCTCGTCGCATTCCAGTCCATACAAAATGGCGACCATGGCGTGTGTGTTCGTGTTTCTTTGCATTGGATTATTTATCTCACCATCGTTGCAAGTATCATGTAATGGCTACGAGTTTGGAACTAGGAACAATTGTTATGGACAATGCAGTGATGCGTGTGTAAAGGGATATGCAAATGGTTGTTCAATGGATCTTTGTTACAAGAGTTTTGGAGGATCCTGCATTGGTTCTGTTTGTTACTGCGAGGGGACATCGTCGCCATGCCGGAGTAAGGATTGGGATGACTAGGACCATCTGGAGCTGCATACGTGTGCTTAGTTGATGGAGAGTAATGCTGTGCATACGATGGACGTGTTAACACGTGAAAATGTTTCTTATTTTTCATTGTTACTTAGTAAATTGTGGTCTTGTATCTTGTGTTTTTTTTTTGTTGCACTAAGTTAATGTTTCATCTACTTATCCTAATAGCAGCTTAATATTGTCCAACTGCAAGGCGCAGGCCTCTTCTTTTACAGAAAATCCACCTTACCTTTGATCACCACGATTGTGAAAGGTGGATAGGCGATTACAGACTTATATCCATACTTAATATATACTAATAATATAATAAAGACGAAAGATTTTTTGTTTGTTTGTTTGTAACAAATAGGCTCCGAAACTACTGGACCGATTTTAACAATTTTTTCACAAATAGATAGCTACATTATTCTTGAGAAACATAGGCTATATAACATCACGCTACAATCCACGGGCGCGGAGCAGTAACGGAAGACGTAACTTCTGAAATCACAAATGCACCGATAATAGACTGTATTATATTATACTATACCATATTATCACGCCTGTATTCCCCGAAGGGTTGGGCAGAGGTGTACCAATGTGCACCCACAGTTCGACGATACGTTTAGGACCCATTGAATAGGGGGCGAGTCTATTGCCATTAACCGGTCACAAATCCTGACTACTGAGAATTTCAAACAAAAACTCAATAACACTTTTTGCTCGACCTGGGAATCGAACCCAGGACGTCTAGCGTAGCAGTCACGCATCGGACCACTAGGCTAATGAGGTAGTTACAGAACAATACTAATAATGTTATTTGGCAACACAAGATATAATGCATACATACATACAAACAGCGGTCAAGGACAAAACAAAATTACGCCATTTATATGTGTAAATAGATTTATTACTCAACTTATGAAGAAAAAAACCAAAAATATATATTTTTGTGACAACAATAGGTACCTACCTACTTGTTTTTGTATAATATGAATAATTTCAACGTTATCATTAAGAATATTCGTTTGATACATCCATACTTATTCATCAAGAATTCTGCCAAGACAAATAAATAACCAGCCTATTATTGTTCCACTGCAGGGCAAAGGCCTCTTCTCATACAGACACAGCATGGGCATTGATCACCACGCTTGCTTAAGACAGATTCTACATAGTTACTTATACTAATTATAAGTCCAGGTTTCCTTACGATGTTTTCCTTCACCGATATCAAAGATATCCAAGATAAATTTAGGAAGTGCATATGAATTGAAAATGTCACATTGGTATTTGCCGAGTATCGAACCCGCAACCTCATGCATGAGAGATACCTTTGTAACATTTTAACAATATGTAGATATATACATAGACGAAATAACATTTTTTTTTATCATAGTACATGCCGACATTTTTATATAAGTTATTATAAAATATAAATTGTTTAACTCACTGAATCTATTCCTTAAACATAATTAAGTACTTTTAAATATTTAAATCTTAGTCTAACAAAACTAAGAGCGAGATTTTAACTTACACATAAATGTCAATTTAACTGACAAAACATTAAAAATAACGAAATACGTAAGTAAACTGCTGACATAAAGACATAACAAAAAAAATCGTAGTTTTCCATTCAATTTAAAAGAACGGCGATTAAAGAATAAATCGAAATTAATATTAAAATATTACTGGTAGAGGCTGACGCTGAATTTGACTTTGAAGGGGATTCCTCCCTGAAATACAAACAAAACGGTACATTTAAAAAAAGAGTACAGTTATTCTGTTGACAGTTGTATAGTAAGTGTCAAACTTTATGACAGTTCTGAAGTACGCTACTAGTTGCGCAGTACCCCGCCCCTCATCCCTGTTGACACGTGAATTCGTTACTGCGCAGCGACTCGCCTCGTGTTCAGAGTCTTCAGAATTGTCTTAAAGTTTGCATCTAACTGTTATGCACCAGTGTTGTCCTCCTACTACAACATAAGGAAAACTAACCTTGCATTATAGTTTTTCCAACGGTCCCATTTTCTATCCTATCCTGTTATTACTATTTTTAAAACGAAAGTTTGTGAGGATTTATAGATGAATGAATGGATGTTAGTTTGTTAGTCTTTCACGCTTAAACGGCTCTTAAAGACACACATATAGCTATTAATCTTGCTCAACATATAGTTATAGGGTAGGACTTGGCTTAATTTTGTAGTCAATGAAGACGAAGGCACTGACAGAGTGACACTCGTAGCTAAAGAGTTTCACTTACTACCTAGTCTTTAAAAACATGGAATTGAGAATATCGTCGTATATAAATAGGTTAGTTCAAGGCAAACGTGCTCCAATGACATCAACTGCCATAAATGGCCACATCCTAGCATTTAAACGTCTGCCTGATATTTTAGTTGGTACCCACCACTGTACTGATTTCTATGAAATTTGCTACGGAAGGGTTGAATCCCAAGAAAGAACATAAGCCACTTTTTAATTCGCCACTTCGTCTCTGTCCACGATAACCGACATTTACACGAACGAGGTCGCAGGCTGAAGCTAGTATCCTATATCCATCGTAATTTGTTTTGATATTTTTATTTATTTTGCTAAGGACTTCTATGCGCCATTTTGTTTTATGTATATTGTACAATTTTTATAACAAATTCCGCTAGACTTCCTATCTGACAAAAAAGCTCTGAGAATTATTATTGTATATCTAGCAATTCTAAAACGTTATAAATAATGTTATCCTTCTTCCTTACTACACACGCAGCTGCCGCAAGCATGACAATGATTCAATCAGTATGACCTCGTGAATATTGAATAATGTCTGGTCTAGATTATTTCATTGTTCGTTTTGCACCGAGTAACTCGTTGAAACCCATCTCTTACAAATCACAAAGATTTTGCAATTAATTTTATTCAACTTGAAATATTTATTTTATCATTTATAATTTCACTAAGCATCTGGTGTAGAATTTTCCTGAGATACATCGCACGATATCTTTATCTGAAATTGTTGCAGAGAAATATAGTCATCGACAAATTACTGTTAGGTATTTTACATCCAAATTAAAATTAATAACTTGTATAGTGTTTAATAACTGATGTATAGGGGAAACCCCTTTAGCGAAGAAACTAAAAAAAACCTAAAAGTTCTCATCCAAAAACCACGTTTCAAATTTACGTATAATGTAAATTTGAAACTGTTTCAACTTCACCTATAATAAAAAAACAACATTTATAAAGAAAATTTATTCAATTTGGCAAAACAGAAGAAAACATGGCATTGCCATCGCCATGCCACTACATAAGAACATATAAAAGTAGAAAACGAAAGTCGTCATCTTATCCTAATTAACAAAGTCTACTGAGAATCATAACAAGAACCGTTTCAAGTCATTTACGAAAGACTTTGTATCTAATAATACCACAAGTTAATTATAGTTGTCATTATAGTACGTATAAGAGTATAGATGTTAGGTATTGATGGCTCCAATCTAAAGATTTAAAATCTCAATTCTTGTTAGTAACATGGAATGTAATAGGATAGGATTAGTCCATAGACAGATATATACAATCTAAACAATGTCGCTCGAGAAATTATGACATAACATCTTAGTAAAGCACTGATCCAAATGATGGATTCTACAAAGGCAAAGAAAGCCATTGGATGCCAAGATCCTGTGGCTAAAATTAACAAGGTATAAGAAGATACATAACATAGCCGTTAACTTAGGCATACTGTACATTAAATTGAGTAACATTGAGCAGAACTTATTGCTGGAATACGACTTTTATTTTTGGTGTGAAAAATCACTATTTATGGTACTGTGAAATATTGTACAATGTGCTGCACGCAAAAGTTGTAGGTTATGCATTCAACAGTGCAGGGATCGTGGCATATAAAGTTTATCTAGATCGCATAGAGCTTGTTTTGGAACTGCAGTCTTTAATATCTCAGTAACAAGACGGTTTCCAGGTATGGTCTCAAAAAAATTAAAAGTTTCGGCCTAAGTGCCTTTTCACACTTATCTTCCAGTCATTATTTCTCGAGAACATCTCTTAGATCTCTGAGTTATAATAAAAAGCTCCCTACAGAATTCCAATGACACCGCAGGCAACGCGTCCACCAGCGTTTCCAGTCGTCTTGGAGTCGGGGTGGTCTGTCCTGCCAAAGTCGTCTTTGCCTGCGTGGAGGACCACGCCCCTGCCAAGAATGTTGTGCTTGCCGTTCAACTTGATCAGGCGGTCCACGAAGTCGATGTTGGTGGTTTTTGTGTCGTCAAACTTGACATTGCCAAGGTCACCGACGTGACGGATTTCATCATCGGGGTGGCCGTGGTGGTGCTGAAGAATAAAAGGAAAAATTAGTGGGTGTGACGGAGAATCTTAGTTGTTTCTGTAAGTTTTTGTTTTCTCTAATTCAAGAGTTTCTTTGTAATACTTGTACATGGTGGTCGAGTTCTGGAGTATCTTGCAATATTTTTGTTCACTAAACATTTATTAATTTCATTAAACGAATGCTTAAAGTCACCTGCGGAGAGAAATCCCCCTTCAAAGTCAAAGCAAAGTCAAATTGCTTACTTCAATTAGACTATTAAAAGGCACCTTGAAGAGCACATTTCTTAGGCAGACGATTTGACTCATGTCAATAAATATAAAAAAGGAACACCTACACCATTGGGGTTAAAGTGGCTGCCGGTGGAACCACATCCTTTGGTAATGTCTCCGGTCTCATGGATGTGGAAACCGTACTCGCCGGCCGGCATGCCGGTCACGGTGCCGGTGACGCGGATCAAGCCGTCATCCTGCCGTGTGAAGGTCACGCTGCCGGTAACGCCGTCACCGTCCAACCGTGCGATAGCGCGGGTCACCTCCTGCAAAACGGATAAATGATGATGTGTAGTAAATGTAATGATGATGAAATGAAACGATACATATTTATTTTTGTAAGATTTCAATGATTTGGCAAATTGCGTTTTAAAATAAATGGAGCGTGTATCGAAACTAATGTTAGGAATGCCAAGAGTTACTCATTTACGGTTCAAAAGATACAAACCTGCTGTGTTGTGTAGGTAATAGAAAAGTATATATTCCCCTTGAAACTTTACATAAAATATTAACAAATAAACTCATACTGTCCCACTTGCACTCTTTAGGAACGCAAAATAAAATATTATGTACTTACTGGTTCTTCATCAGTGGGCGCAGCTGACGCCAGCGCAACGGCCGCAGCCACAAACAGCAAATTCTTGAACATCTTTAATTATCTGGAAAAGATAGTATAATAAATATCTCTTAAGCAAAATTTACGACCGATTTAACTGATTCTTTATTTTGTTGGGTTCCTAGTTGGTTCGTTAGTTAAAATTATATAACAACTAATTTTTGCCCGCAACTTCGTCCGCGTGGGAACCATACATCTTATCCGAGATAAAAACTATCCTATGTGTAATTCCACACTGAAATATATCTCAGTGCCAAATTTCATCCAGATCCGTTCAGCAGTTTCAGCGTGAAAGATTAACAAACATCCATCCATCCATCTAACCTCACAATCTTTAACATTTATAATATTAGTAGGAAAGAATGTAATGTATTTTTTTTCCATACATTTTTAACTCTAAGCAAAGAAAATGTCTAAATTGACCGTGGAAATGAATTAGACAAGGCACTTACTCTAATCATTATGAATGTACCCTCTTTACACAAAATTCTTAGTGACATGTGTAACACACTTACATACATCATATTAGACTGAACGAGGGACATATTGGTAGGTCATTGAACTCAACATTACGAACAACTTTTACTTTGGGACCAACCTTGAAGTCGCGAAAAAAACAATCAGCTGTTCCATTCAATGTAGATAACAGTGTCTATTCTATAAAAATCTCTCTGGTAAAGTGAGCTTGAAGTGAGTTGTCAACGCAGCTTTGGGTAAGGTGACTCACGTCAAACTCACTTCACTGAAATTCCTAAAGTGTATTTTTTTATCATACCACACCATCATAACATACCATCTCGCCTGTATTCCCCGAAGGGTTAGCCAGAGGGGTAACAATGTACACCCACAGTTTGCCGGTATATTTAGGTCCCATGTAATAGGGGGCGAGCCTATTGCCATTAACCGAGCACAAATCCTAACTCTGAGCTGCTACTGAGAATTTCATAGAAAAACCCAATAACACTTTTTGCTCGACCTGGGAATCGAACCCAAGACCTCAAGATACAAAATACATTAATGGCAATAGGCTCGCCCCCTATTACATGGGACCTAAACATACCGGCGAACTGTGGGTGTACACTGGCACACCTCTGCCTAACCCTTCGGGAAATACAGGCCTGATTTTATGTTATACAGAATTCAGAAAGCCAGAAACGAATACCTATTAACAAAATAATATCCACTGTCGGTCTGACACACTACTGCCTATGATTAAATTCTTAAAAATTGTCGTAACCATTACAAACGATCGAATGTTTAAACAATCATGTTTGTCGAGCTAACAAACTACTAAATCATAATTGATAGGTACTTACTTTATGTGTGTATGAACATAATATGAGTATGATGTGTAATACATCTCTAATGTCAATCTGTCAAAAATGTATTTAATTTACATACAGTTTTTGACATTAATTGTCGCTGAGATGAGATTGCAACTAGGTTTTAAACGTTTCTAATTAGTTGATTGATTGGCTTCTGATTAATTTGATAAGTATTTACTGTAGAAACATAGTCATAAATGGAGATGTTTAAGCATCATTCTAGAATGAGTTCTAAGTGGTCAATATTTATTGACCACTTAGAGATCGAATCTGACCTTGATACCTATTTCAGAAGATAAAAAGTTGAAGTTATTTTATCATCTCACGTATTCTGAGGCTGAAGATTTTTGATCAAATGTCTCGATAACTAATGAGATAACAATTCTAAAATAAATATTATTATCAAAAAGTTTAATTTCGCTAGCCTATCTATAAATTTTTATATGCAATCATTACTAAGATCAACTATTCCCGTAATCTCTTAAATACAATGCACCCTGTTTTGTTGACAAACAAAACAACATTAAAAACACAACACGACTCAAGCGCCGCATAGTTAACCTCACTCGAGCCCTTGATCAAAACGAATGCGCAAACGCAGAAGCCGGTTTTACCTATATTTACGTTAAAAACAAAACATTGCAGGCCACAACAAACCTTCTATATTTGAATCAAAACAACTAATGCGATTGAAAGTGTTGATCACCAAATGAATATTACAAGTTTATATCAAATTATCAATCTATAAATAGGTACCTTGGCATAATACTTCTAGAACATTCTTATTTTTGAACGCAATATCATAACAACTTACGATATCGAAGCCACTCGCAACAAAAAATACTCAATTCGAAACAATAATACGTAAGTGTCAAAACAGCAGATAAATTCTACATAATAAACGTATTAATAACAATATTGTAGGCAAACTTTAAAGTTTACAAACAAACGACTTACCTGGGCCGAGAGAAGCGGTGAATGGATCAGCTTGCTCGGTGCTGGGGACTATAGTGTTGAGATACATTCATACTCGATATATACTCTACTTGCTCAGCCACTAGGGCAGGCAAATAAGCAGAAGTTCCACTTGTAATCTTCTTGTTTAGTTAAATAACTCGGCGGCCAAAAAATAGTAGACCGTAAAGATTTTTGTGTATTACTTTTTCTAGAATTTCATTTTTTAAATATTGAATGGAGTTAAAACGGTAACTGTTCAAATATTCTATTTCTGCATTACAGAGCATGGAATGTGCTCAGCCTTTTAGGCTGTCCGACCACGTCAGACAATCGGTGACCGATTTTGCTGTCGGAGAAAATGGAACATATGAATTCCAATATACCAACGCATACGTCCTACAAAAAGTCGGTCCCACGAAACTATGGCTCTATTGAACGGTCTCTATTGATAATCGGTCCTACAAAAATTAGGATGTGTGCAGAGGCACTTAGGCAAATAAATATACAGTTAGGTATACAGTACCTACAAACAAAATTACAATCAGTAAAATTATGAAATTTTTGCACGGTGTGAGTAAAGTTGCCTTTTACACAGTTAGTCAGAAAATCGGTAAAACTTAGTAATCAAAAGAAATCTAAATCTATAGTCACAAACTCACCTCAACAACAATCAATGTCTAAAAGTGTGTGTAAATTAGAGGCATTTTGACGGATTGACTGAGATTAGATTGCAATCGTTGCTAAAATTTAGGAACATAGCATCACACATACCATCACGCCTGTATTCCCCGAAGGGTTAGGCAGAGGTGTATCTATACACACACAGTTCGCCGGTATGTTTAGGTCCCATGTAATAGGGGGCGAGCCTATTGCCAACAACCGGGCACAAATCCAAACTCCGAGCTGCTACTGAGAATTTCATAGAAAAATCCAATAACACCAATATAATAATAATTTAGTAACATTGCCGCCTTATTTAATGTGTTGCCATGCCAAGGAAACCGTATTTGAAATCTGTCCTTTTGTTTAGAAGCTACAATACCTCGGAAAAGTAAACAGACTCAAAACAACACTGTTTTTTTTTGTCAGGCAATAAAACGTTTATTATATCTCATTTGTATATTGTTTTTCACAATAAAGAAAAACAAAAAATTGTACTGAGTTTTCCTGCTTGCCTTATTTGTAACGGGAATCCCATTACAACTAGAAAGAGTACACTTGCTACACTTCTGGGCATCATCTCTATTGTTGCCACCAGCACAATTTACGAGAGCGAACAAGGAAAATTGTTTAGAAGTCGTAGAGAAGAACCAGTTCTTTTTTTTTATTTATTACTTACATACATTTTTTGGTTACCGAAATAGTATGAAACGTGTAATTTCTGTCATTAATCGATCATGTACCTGAGATGACGAAAACCGATTTGCAAACTTTATTACCAATTCCAGAGGTTCCGAATGCGTTTTAACTGCGACTCTATTTACATAACTGCATCGTTAGCCTAGTGGTCCTAAGCGTGACTGTTACGCTAGAGGTCTTGGGTTCGATTCCCAGGTCGCGCAAAAAGTGTTATTGGGTTTTTCTATGAAATTCTCAGTAGCAGCTCGGCTCGCTCCCTATTACATGGGACCTAAACATACCGGCGAACTGTGGGTGTACATTAATACACCTCTGCCTAACCCTTCGGAGAATACAGGCGTGATGGTATGTATGTCCATTTACAGGTAGTACTTATTTGGGGCGATGTCCTTCTATAAGTTGATTTTTGTGTGTAACTAAAAATTGTTAATTGAATTGAGAAAACAAAACAAAAAATAATTAATGAAAGAAAATTCTAAAGAATATAAATTTATTGATATTTTTTAACAGAAAATTTAAAAGTAAAATGAATATACTACAATTAATGCGAAACACATCACGTGCCGGTGACCTGTGCCTACAGTCGCGTGACGCCCCTCAGGATAGCTCTACGATGCCTCAGGGCGCCGCCGCCGCGACCCACAGTTTAGGAACCCCTCACCTACTTACTCAATTAAATTGTTCATAACATTTTGATTGTCTCTATAGGAGTAATGACTAAGAAGACATTTCTAATGATTCATCAGGTGAAAAGAATCTTGTAAATGATCACTTCATTTAATATTTGCAATCAGAGAAAAAGATATACTGGAGTGACAAGGGGCTTTCCTTCAGAACTTCGAAACGTCTGCCACTCAACCGCCATTGAAAAATGGCACAAACACAGTCAGACTGCTGCTATTTGACATAATAAGTACCATCCATTTATAAACAATACAAAAACGGGAAAAAAATTAAATGAAAAAAAAAGGGAAGAAAAATATAAAGAAGAAGAAAAAATAATTTTTCTTATTAAATCCCCGACGCAAAAACGATGACGTCATACGTTTGAGGTGTCTGTGTGCGTGTGTGTATGTGTGTCCGATTTTTATTTAAGGTTAATTAGTCGAGATTTTTAACTTTGTTTGATGGAAATCGGTTCAGCGGTTTCAAAGTTATCAGCTCTTTTGTTAGCTGCGGTAGGGATATTTTTCTTCTGCCGGGGTTTACTTAAATTTTTTGTTTAGTGTTCGTTTCTCTTTTCTTTTGATTCGATGATAGATGATATTCAATTTAGAAATATAAACATAAACGTCTACCTAACTGTACGTATCTAATATCGCATTGTCATAATCACCATACTTGTCAACTTTTTTTATTCAGTGATCGCCATTTGTTTTCCTAGCAAAATCCTCCGGAACGCGCTGACGTCAAAATACATACATATACATACATACA
This sequence comes from Caradrina kadenii, assembly GCA_947462355.1. NCBI lineage: Eukaryota > Metazoa > Arthropoda > Insecta > Lepidoptera > Noctuidae > Caradrina > Caradrina kadenii. Next base: position 1,927,749 of record OX381678.1, on the reverse strand, counting down.
TAAACTCACGCCTTTTTCCCATGGGGGTAGGCAGAAACCACAGAACGCCACCTGCTACGATCCTTACATACTTCTTTCGCCTCGACCACGTTCATACATCTGTTCATACAAGCACGCCGGTTACGAGTACTGCGCACACGTCCTTTCTGAAGAACCCCACCAATAAGGTCAGGGTAGGTCTTTCTAGGGCGTCCTCTCCCGGCGTTGCCACTCACATCTGCCATATAAATCCCTTTCGTTAGTCGCCTTTCACTCATCCTCTCAACATGACCGAACCATCTAAGCGTACGTCAAAATATTCGATTGAAACCAATTTCCAAATTAAAAATACGGAAATAGTGTCCAATTTACGTTAATTTTATACAACAATTACTATCACCCGTTGATATAAAACCTTCAAATTAAGTAAACATTACGTTAATCGATCGAATTACGTTACGTTAATAGCCTCCTGAAAAAAAGTCTACGGGTGACAAAGAGACATTGGCGTATGTAACCATTAATAGCCTGTCTAATTATAATATTCCTAATGCTGGGAGATAGGCCATGAGTGAGTGGGTCGTATATCATCATACGAGTCCATCTAATAGTAGTAGTAGAGCTCCTTATGGTACTAGTACTTCAGGGAAGTACTACCACCATACCTATTTCTGCCGCAAAGCAGCGTTGCTGTGTTCGGGTTTGAAGGGTATGGGTTGCCGGTGTAGTTACAAGCACATGAGACATTGTCTTGCTTCTGGGATGGCAACGCATTTGAACGAATTCAGGTGTTGCATATGTCTATAGGCAGAGATGACCACTTAACATCAGGTTTGCCGTTGGCTTGTTTGCCATCCAAATTTTTTTTTTAAATTATACATTTTTGAATAGCCAAAGTTAAGACCATCCGTTAGGGATCACTAAAAATGTTAGGAGGAAAGTAGGTATATATAGTTTTTATATCAATAACAATACAAGGAAAACTGCATTATTATCTATAGGTAGGTACATTAGGTTAGGTCATTTGCACAATTAGACGGTAAAAAGTTGTGAAATGGAAAAATTAATAGGTAGTTTACCTGAAGTAGGAAATGTCAAGAGAAGTTTTTATGTATTTTTTTTTATTGTCATTGGATGGCCAACACATTGACTGCCCCGTTGGTCTCGTGGTCACAAGCGTGACTGTTGAGCGTGGGGTCCCGGGTTCGATTCCCAGGTCGGGCAAAAGGCTAAGTAGATGATGATGATGGATGGCTAACACATAACAAACCGTCGAATTGGCTCACCTGATGTTGAGCGGTCATCGCTGGCAATAAACATCAGCAATATCAGAGGCGTTGCCAACACAGAGATAAAGTTAGAATGTCTCTTTAGTTTAGGAAGTTAGTTCAACTCAGTTCTTTTTCTTTTTGTTATATTTTACACATACATACCATCACGCCTGTATTTCCCGTAGGGTTGGTAGAGGTGTACCAATGTACATCCACAGTTCGCCGGTTTTAGGTCCCGTATAATGTTTTTTGTTACATTTTTTCCACCGATTACGGTAGAAAAATGTAAATAAACATAAATGAAATGGTATTGCAGCTAATTTTAAGCCTCCTATCTTTTCACAGGATTGAAATCGTTAAAAAAAACGACGGCATCAACCCAAAGAAGATACGATGAAAATGGAAGGCCCTACTAATCAAAAATGTTCACAATCAAGTCACAATTTTAAATCAACGACAATTAATGTCAAAAGAAATCTGTCAAGCATTTTTGACAGATTGAGGCTGAAATCAGATTGCAATCGTTCCTAAGAGTTGCCCATCAGGTCCCACCTTACTCAAAGGGATTTGAAATCGAAAGAATAATGATAATCAAAAAACCAGCACAACAAAAACAGTGAAACCAATTGTTAATTATTTATCCATGCATCAATATAAGAATTTCTTGGGATTTCACACCTTTACAAAATTATCTACCTACCGAACCAGGTTCTTACATCTAAAAGGAAATATGGCGGGGAATCCTGCATACCGGTGATTATAATGCTTGTATGCAAGCTTTAGATAATTGTTGTATACAAGGAGCAGTTTTGCATCCAAATCAAATTCAAAAAGGTAACTAGTGATTCTCATTACGAAACTATAGTTCTTTTTAGTAGGTGATTTTCGAATTCTGGCCATCTTGCCGCTGGGTTTAGGTTGGCGGGGACATAAACCCGAACGCACTCAATGCTATAGTCGGATGACACTGCCTACTGCATACGAAACGGGGCGATTCTGTTTTTTGATAGAGGTGTACGCTGAAATACTATCAAACGCAAACAAGTATTTATTAATTACTAGCTTCTGCTCGCGACTTCGTTCGCGTAGTTTTTTCTTTGGTTTCTGCTCCGCACCTGTTGGTCGTAAAGTGATGTTATATAGCCTACCTCCTAGTATTCCTTATTTTTTTTGGTATTGTTTTATATTCATCTTTATTGTTTTCACTTATAGAAGCAACAAGAATATTGTAACCAAGATTTTGTAAAAACCAAATTGGAAGAAAAGAGTGTCCATGGAGTTTCTTGTTTGTTCTTAGCTTCAACTTTTAAATGTAACTTCTTGACAATTCAAAAGTGCAATTCAATATAAGTCAATTCAAAATGGTCTAATTGAAATAAATGCTTTGACTTTGACTTCCTCTATCAACAAACTATCTAACACAATTATTTTTTTTAAATCGAACCAGTAGTTCCTGAGATTAGCGTGTTCAACCAAACAAACAAACCCTTCGGCTTTATAGTATTAGTATAGATGACCAGCTAATTATATTTTTAAGACAACCTCCTGAAATTTGCCAGTGATGCAAAACTGCTCGTTGTATAGATATCAGGTACCTGCATTGCTTGCCATACGGGACAGACTGGCATAAGTATATGAGTGACATAATATCTAGCTTAACATTTCTCGAATTGTTTTGTCAGGATTGAATTTGTTCATAATAACCATTTCCTTAAGTGCTAACTAACACTATACTATTCCTCAAAACTGTTTCGTTAGCCTAGTGGTCCTAAGCGCGACAGCGACGCTAGAGGTCTTGGGTTCGATTCCTAGGTTGAGCAAAAAGTGTTACTGGGTTTTTCTAGGAAATTCTCAGTAGCAGCTCAGAGTTAAGATTTGTGCCCGGTTAATGGCAATAGGCTCGCCCCCTATTATATGGGACATTAACATACCGGCGAACTGTGAGTGTAACCGGTACACCTCAGCCTAACCTTTCGGGGAATACAGGCGTGATGTTATGTGATGGCATTATTTCGTGTCTTCTTAGATGGTATAAAAAAATAACAGTGTTAATCACAATAGATTTTTGTCTGTGAACGTTCACCAGCTTATATCAACCTGTACATTACACAATGTAGTATGGAAATACTACAATGTAAACTTCCCTACATACCGGACACCAGTTTCCTCACGTACGCTATAAATAGGTACCTTCGAGCTCGTTGCTCCGTCTCCAAGGTCATCAGGACATTGTCACTCGTCGTTCGGGTCTGCAAGACCTTGATGCAGTGCTCCAAGACGGAGTTCCTCAGCCTTAATGTATCGTTTATGAACTTCACAAGACACACCTTAACCCATATCATCCCAGTGTTCCATTTTTGAATTGGTTACTTTTTTATTTTTTTTTTATAATTTTTTAACGCATTTTTAAATTAGTGTTTTTCAAAAATGGAACACTGGGATGATATGGGTTAAGCGGTTATATTTTTACTTACCTTGTTCAGGCTTCTTTTAAAGTAACTGCCCATCTTGTTGGGGTGAAAATACTCATGTAAATGAACAATTTTTATTTCGAGATCAATTTCGAATTACGAACAAAAGTTCCTGCTTCATAGATTTTGATAGTGTTGTAGAGAAATTGCTGATTTTTATAACGTATTTTTGAGTTGATGTCCTAATTGAAACTTGTTTATATTGAAATATCGATAGAGAATGAAAAGTCATGTTGTGTATCGACAGAGAAGACACGAACTCTACGTAAATGTATAAAAATAATAAAGATAAAGAAAATCGTACGGAAATGATGCACAACGTAAGTACATGAAAATAAAAAATGAAATCACCAATCAGTAACTGCCTCGGTAGCCTAGTGGCGCTAAGTGCGACTGCTACGCAGAGGTCTTGGGTTCGATTCCCAGGTCGAGCAAAAAGTGTTATTGGGTTTTTCTATGAATTTCTCAGTAGCAGCTCGGAGTTAGGATTTGTGCCCGGTTAATGGCAATAGGCTCGCCCCCTATTACATGGGACCTAAACATACCGGCGAACTGAAATGTACATTGGTACACCTCTGCCTAACCCTCCGGGGAATACAGGCTTGATGGTATGTTATGCAATCAGTAACCTTGTTTATTCCAGCATCCTGAAAATCTTGTGAAATACTTTTTGTCATAGTCGGGTTTTAGTATTATTTACTTTTTTTTTTATGCTTATTTTAATTTTGACATAATAGTACATAGTTACTTAGACGTATAGTGTGTAACTTCGGTATTGCTTTGGTAACTAAAGCAATCTTAGGCATCTGTTTTTTCTGTTTTAGTGTAAGTAAGTAGGTATCCGGGGCTGCGGGTTGTTCGTAAGATCCCCGGAACGCAAAGGGCACAAGAAGGAACATGGGTGGGTTTTAGTCAGTAAAAGTCTGACACTCCCTCCCGTCCCGCCCTGGGCGGGAGAAGTTATTTTATGATTTCCCACCCACCAAAAAAAAAAAAAAAAGGCATCTGTTTTGTTACTTAAATATGTCTAATCCATATGTACGTTGCATTAGCCCGCGGCGTACATTGCCCTTTCTATGTACAGAGATCTAGCGGCAATGCTACAGTTGATAAACTTGACCCAGTAAAAAGCACACACTCTTGCGCAATCTCAACGCAATACTTAGAAATGGATCGATTTCTTGTAAGCAACTTGAAGCTTGTTTTGACATCTTGAGAAGACAGTTTATAGTAAGTAGTCGCTTCACGTCGTCTGTCCGTCTGTACGTTTCGATCTTTTAAACAAAGCAACGAATTTTAACGCTGTTTTCATCAACAAATAGAGTGATTACAAAGGAAGAGTTTTAGTACATCACGCTTCGACCAACGGGAGCGAAACAGTAACCAAAGACGTAACTGAACGAGGGTGACACCGCGAGGTATATAGCTAGTAGAGAAGTAATCCAATACAGGTTGCATGGGATTATTTTTAGATTTAACAAACAAAAAAATTAGGCAGTATGGGTACTTAGGTAAGTATTTAACTAAAACCTCTTTAGTAAACAAGTCAAGTTCATACCACAGATAATAAATAAAATGAAAAAAAAAAAAGTTCCAGTCTGACATCATCGTCCTTGGCAAACGCTTCATTATCATTAAGACAAAGCATGGCTAGGTACAATTGTCTATTTTTTGTTGCTTTTTGAGTTTTTATAATTTAGTCTGTGTACCTATTTATTTACAGGATAACACTTTTTTGTCTGATAAGCGCTTTTAACTGTTAAAAGCAACCGCCTGATAACAGTTCTCGTCTTGGTGTGACTATCAATCAGATAAGCTCATCAACATACCATAATATTATATCTGGCTTATTCACCATAAGCAATATCTCCTTTACTTACTTTTTTTTATGTCGAAGTTAAGGAAACAAAGTTTTTATGTCTCATGTGCCTGTAATAGAGCTCTTAGCAGTAGTAGAGCTCGTTATGAAGGAGCTCGTCCGGGGAAGTACTGTCACCATACCTATTTTCGCCGCAAAGCTGAAATGCTGTGTTCAGATATGAGACATTTCAACTTTGTCTCTGAGACGGAAACGCATTTGAAAAGCCTCTGGTATTGCAGATGTCTATAGGCAGAATTATCATCAGGAGGGCCGTCGGCTTGTTCGCCATCCAACGAGGTTTAAAAAATAAATACAATGGAAAAACATCACAAAAAAAATAGTTCTTTCAACGCAAATACAGTAAAGTTGCTTTGCGGCAGAAATAGGTATTGCGGTAGACCTTCCTTGCCATGCCTGCCGGGTTGTTCGAAACAGATACCGCGCCCCCGGAATGCAAAGGGCACAGGAAGGAACATGGATGGGTTTTAGACCTTCCTAGAACGAGCTCCTTCACAAAAAACTCTACTACTACAATTTTTACACATAACGGTCACCATGACAAAATATTCGCGGTCGTGGGACATCGATTTTGTGACTAGACCGCTTTTATATGGAACACGCTGTCGGCTAACTCCCCTGACATCGTGACCTAATGGCAGCCTGATGTTACAATAATATCATGATAAACACTTTTCCTAATACGTACCTAAGTATTCAGTCATACTATGCCATGTCATTCCAGCTATTTGTAGCAAATGTAAAGTTTTTTTTATTTACATAAGAACTGTCACAGCCACGCACCTGTAGTCGCATCAAAACAAACAAACGTAATAGCTTTGTGTATATCATTTGTGACACATCTTACACCCATGTTACTTAAACACGGCGAAGCCTATTAAAAACAGATATACAGACACATAGATGTACAGTATCTCTGCCGCCGACCAGTCTTGCTGTACTCCGGTTTAAAGGGTATAAGTGACGGTGTAATTACAAACACGTGAGACAGATCGGCGCTATCGGTATATTTAATGCCTCTTGTATTGAAGATCACGTATACTACGGGTGGGCTGAATCCTTGTTTAACTTTCAGTAATATATTTGAAACTACACATCGGTGAAGGGCAACATCGTGAAGACACCTGGACTTGTAATCAATAAATTCAGGACCAAATAATTTGTTATTTTTTTTTGAACATTCTAAAAATAAATTGCCGTCGATACGCTACATATGTATAGAAGAAGAATTAATGCTCGTGCCTTCTCTGTATGAGAAGAGGCCTAGCCTTGCCTACACTAAGGATATAAATCGGCCGGTATTAATTGCCAATAGGTACAAGATGTCAAGATATACTGGTTCTAATGATGACAACACATATCCTACCATTTTCCTTCCGCATAACTTCAGAACAAATTATTATGCTAATTTTAATTACAACTTAGTTACATTAAAATATTAAACAAGACTTACCTTAATCCAGTCCCACACACTAATAACAAAACAATTTCTCTTTCCGGAGAAAAAAATTGGAAAAACAACTTCGTCTCACCTTTAAAACTTTATCACACACAATTTCAGCCACTGATAAGGTGATAACAGCTGATCTCAACTAACTAACACGCTGTACTAAATAAACTAGCAACAGAACACATAAGACGTGACAAGTTTGTATCCAATAACGTGTTCCGACCGTGAAGATACGGAGGCAGTACACGTCAATGCCACGACAGTATTGAAATAATTAGCAATTACTTTCAAATACTGCCGATGACCCACTTTACTGTTGGAATTAAACACTCGATGAGAAAGATGGCGACTGTACTTAACTAAACATCACGTGATAAAAATCTGAGAACAGGGAGTCTACACCATCTCATATGGCAGTACCATTTTAATATTGCCTTGTAATTTCAGTTGTTGGATTTTCAAGTCTCAGCGCTGAGGCGAGTGTTGAAAATCCAAGAGAGCGCAAGTCAAAGTAATGGTAAGATAATACTGTTTGAAGAGACGGTGGTAGACTCCTGTCTTATTAAAATCTGATTAATTATTGTTTTTTTAGTAAAATACCACTAAATAGCATGGAGTTGTAAACACCAGCCCGTTATACAATACAATGGTATGTCTGTAATTGAATTAGCGGCAATGATCGCATTGGTTTTGCTTCAAAAGACTACCTATTTAGTAATTGATACTATCATAAATGCAGGTTTCTTTAGCTCTGTACAGAACTGGTTCAAAATGGAAAACATTTGATAAGAACTTCCTGTTTTTAACGTTAAAGGCTCTTGTTCGAGATATTTTTTTTAATGATTTGTTCTGTAATTTTACAAGAGATACGAGTTTGAAAGATATTCCCTTTAGGTACCTAGTTTCTACATAGTTCGTCTAGTACGTAAGCAAACCCGACACCAGACTAGCTGTCACATTAAGTAAGTGAGTAAGGTAACTTTTGTTCCTGACGCTAGAAAAATATCACAGCATTTAAACTGCCTCGTTAGCCTAGTGGTTCTAAGCACGACTGCTACGCTAGAGGTCTTGGGTTCGATTCCCAGGTCGAGCAAAGTGTTATTGGGTTTTTCTATGAAATTGTCAGTATCAGCTCGGAGTTAGGATTTGTGCCCAGTTAATGGCAATAGGCTCGCCCCCTATTACATGGGACCTAAAGATACCGTCGAACTGTGGGTGTACATTGTTACACCTCTGCCTAACCCTTCGGGGATTACCGGCGCGGCGTGATGGTATGTATGTATGTATGCATTTAAACTAACCCGTGTGCATCTTCTTCATATTTCTCAATCAGTTTAAAAAAATTCAGCCACGCTAAAATGACGTAAGTCTAGCGGCTCTAGGATCGGAGTCATATTTGGTCATAGTACACATTCAAATCGTCAACATTATTTCATTTTCTTGTTCTTTTAATTTCTCATAGTTCAATACAGTTAAACGAGGTGAATAGGTACGCAGGGGTGAATCGGGACGAAATTTTAAAAGGGATTTTTTCTTTGAAATAATATAGTTTGTTACCAACAAGGACATTAAAATCTTAAATTGTAATTTAGTTAAAACAGAAGAGATCTCTTTGGTAACAAACTATATTATTTCAAAGTAAAAAAAAAAATTCGTCCCGATTCACCCCTGCGTCCCTATTCACCCCGTTTGACGGTACGTAAAATATAAAATCTGCACAATTGAATTTAACGCTATCTGTGAGTACGGTTTTGAACTTCAACTAAGGTGTTCAAAACTCAGCGAGGCCATGGTTTTACGAACAATCTAAGGTAAGTTTTTTTTAATAGTTACACATTTATCTGATAGATGTCAGTAGTGCACATGTTCTTCCATTATTACAATTTTATTCCTATGACCCTATTTTGAAACCTTTTGGATTTAGAAATAGAATTATAGGTGAAACAAGTTTCAAATATTCTAATTAATTTGCAAATGCCAATGCAAACCCACAATATTATGCCAATGTAATTTTTATTTGTGATGTGAAACATCACTCACACCGAAAACAAAAGTCGTTTTCCAATGAAGTGCCAACTTAGTTTGATGGGCAGTACCTAAGGATAATTAACGACTACATGGTCATTTTTTTACATCCCGTATATTTTCATAATTTTACACCGGACATGGGAAATGAAAATAAAGTTTTTTTTTTAATGAATTTTATTGTAGTAAAGTACAAGAATAAAAAAACATATAAAACACTGTACAATGATTAACGTATAAAACAAAACACACTGTATAGTAAGTAATTATATATTTTGTTTTGTTTTTTCAGTGAAACAAAAGGTCTATTAACACAAATCAGGGACCTCCCGGACTGAGTCTCAGTGTCCCAGTGATGGGGGTAAGAATGCCTTCATGTAAGGATCCCACATTTCTGGGTCACAGAATCCGGAAGGCCCACACCAGGAACTGCGTAATTACGAGCTTCAAATAAATATTTTATAGCAATGCTTAATTATTAAAATCGTAAATTACAGACAGAGTACTGTCACGTCTGCATTTATTTAGTTTGGCGTTTTGGAAAAACTAAAATATCAACTCACGTGAAATTATCGTTAAGTTCTCTCAAAACACACACATTTTATTTACAATTAACTTAATAAACTTAAAACAACATTCGCAAAAAGGAATTAAATTTGCTGCTTCATACAATGATCTAATGAAGCAAGAAGAACGAGCATTAAACATTGACAGCTCACAGGAATAGCTCTATAGTCTGCGCCATTTAGAACCATCAGGTGCAAAAATACCGTTACCCAAAAAAATATAAAAAATGACGCAATGTAAGTTGATTAATTGCAGCGTATTATCATCTAAGCTACGCCTTTATGGGATAAACATGAGCAGCTGAAGTTCCCCATCTACACGGAAGGGTTAGATAAAGAGCAGTACATACTGCAGTTTTGCCTATGGGTAAACATGGCCAACAGAGTTCATACAATCTTGTGAAGACCGCGACTCACTGCATGACATGGTTCAGATAGAGGCGGTTACTTAATTGAACTAATCTGACAGATACAACAAATATGTCAAACTGACAGTTGCCTTAAGCAGAGCCAAGGGCAGAGCCAAACGAAATGTCACTGACTACTAGTATACTCGATGGCCCAAAAATGGATACGCCAAGATAAAAAATCGATAGCTCGGCAAATATGTATATCTATTCCGCAATAGCTACTAATGAAGAGTTAAAATTGACGAATATTAGGTAACGATATTTTTGCAGATAGCCAGGTAGACCCTAACAAAGCCAGAATTAAGGCCGAAGACAATTATCGCTCAGTCGTGGTCTGAGTGTGATTAAACACTTGGTTCTTTTCACTCAGCCGGGTTCGGGGGAATTGCGGTCGTATTCCGGCAGGACTGGCAGCATCGCTGGCTCCCCCTGAAGCTGAGACAGCGCACACCGCACGGCTGATAGTGTTTCAGGCGTGTGCTTACGCCCGCGGGGGGCGTGGGGGCGGTGGGGACGCACCATACGCTCCACAGTCGCTGTAGATTCTGGTGAGGCAAGATAAAGCTGTGAGTATGGTAATTTTTGTACAGTAGCATTAATATTAAGCATGGCAAGTGTAGTATTATGTAGATGGACGCCTGTGACGGCGGCAGGCAGCGGGTAGCCTCATTACATTCCCAAATGTTTGGTGCAGGACAGGTCGTACAAAGAGGCCCACCAATGGTGGTCCAGTTGGGATCGCGGAATATGCCTCAAGCGAATTCCAGGCTCCCTACTCATGGTAGCAGTAGAATCGAAGGGGTTTTAGTAAGTCAAGTCCGAAACAACCCTCCGTTTTCCCCGTACGGAAGGATTCCCTATCCATGAGAACTGTCAAAGCAATGTGTGTAAAAGCAATATATACGTAGATTATGTGCCAAAAATAAATGCTGAAGTCTACTTTAAATCCAGTTTTATACTTAGTTAGAATATTGATTTTACTCATAGGACTAGGAAAATTTGTGTGAAATGTGAAATCAGTCAAGTTCCTTTGTTAGCAATTTATCAATGCTACAGTTCAGTGATGCACAAGTCACGATCAGAGTCGACATCAGAGTCGTTGGGCTCTTTTAACAATGCTTATAATATTTCAAACAGTTATGCCTCTAGGCACTTGTGGATAGGTCTGAGTACATAAGTTAAACATGATTTTGATTTGTTTAGCACTTTACTGCAGATTTCTTCTAAACTTCTAAGAGGGGTTCTCTCTCTTGGGGCATATTTCTAACTCTTACTAATTTAACTGTGGCAGTTCCTGAAGCGTGTATCCAAACATGTGCGGTAGGGGGACTCCCGTCAAGAACGAAGACCCTTACGTTGTTGCATACACACCCGTATATACGAACAAGAAAAGACAGAGAACAAGAGAAAGAGAGGGAAGGTCTCGTGGTGGGGGTACAACGCTTTATCCTTATGTAACAATTTCGGCCAGTTAACTTCCACTACAAACCGTGTAAAGGAACTTCGTTGTAAAAATCGGCTCACTCCGTGATTTTGAGGGACGATAAAAAAATGTGAGTCCACTCACGATTGACTCTAGTAGTCTCTCTCTCGTGGTGGCCATCCTCGAGTCTCTCGCAGCAGGTGCAGAAGTAGCACGGCACGCCCGGCACGCCGCAGCACAGCGCTCCCCACAGCCACTTGTTCAAGGTGCTCGCAGTCCTTGACCATGCGCTCTGCCTGTCCTGTGGGGTTTTCATAATCTTAGAGCAATTCAATTTTTGGCACAAATTAAAGGAGTCATGCGGTTTTGACCTTTGTGCGCAAAAATCTGTCATCTGGCAAAGTAGGGGTTAAGCATAACTAAATTAATTTATGCCTAAATTGTTATGTTAAGTCAATCAATGCATTATGTCATAGCTGTGTACAAGACAGTGCAGCAGCTTTGGACAAGTACAGCTAACGTGGCAGGATCGTAAGCAATAATCAATCATTGTTAGCATTAAACAACTCACCCTGGACAAATAAAGATTGGTTCTCATGTTAAGCTTGAAATCTCAAAAACTCACCACTCAACCACTGTTGGAAAAAAACTGATCAAAAAAATATTGCAAAACATGCAAATAATTACATTTTACTAACTTCTGCCCATAACTTTATCCGAGGGCTAATTTAAAATATTATACTACGGAAACCGACAATTTTTCCGGGATATAAAATGAGCCTATGTGCGATTGCAGACTATAATCTATCTCTATGCCAAATTTCATCCAGATCCAATCAGCCGTTACGGCGTGATTAAGTAACAAACATCCATCCATTCAAACTTTCGCATTTATAATACAAGTAGGATTGAGATTATCAGTAATAACAAGTAAATAATAAAAAAAACTATTAATTTAACTAACTAATAAGTACAATGAGCATAAAAATAAATCATATATTTATATTATTATATCATCGTTTGCTTGACGATTGTAAGCTCAAAAACTCGAGTTCTGACGGTTACAAGCTTAGTCTCTGATTATTCACAATAATGCAAAACATTTTTTGATCAGTTCAGTAAGTACAGACATTTTCTCTAATCGTCTTTTACAATATTACCTTTAGACATTTTTGGGCAATCTCAAAAGTATTTAAATTACCGTTGTGGGATACAGAACTTTAATCCATTATGATACGGTCCATCGGTGTCTTCGCCGCTACATGAAGCAAAGCATACAGTGTGATTTTTGTGCTTCAGATTTTTGCCACAAACATATTTTTTTCTTTGGTAAACTAGAGGACAATTTAGTTAATTACCTGTTGGTGGTTGTACACAAAATTCCGGTTCATCACAACTTCATCGTTGCTGAGCTCTCTCCATCGTACGAAAAGATAATTTCGTGAGATGTGACGCTGTCATAATGACTGATGAGGACTGAAGCATTTAAACTTTTTTTGTGTCCATGTCTTTAAGGACAGTTAGAGAATATATTTAAATACTTTTTATAGTTTATGGTTGTGTAAAAAATGTCATGAACGTATTCAAACCTTTTTTTTCTGTTAATTTTTTTATTGTTTATGAGCACAGTCTACGAATTTACCCTTGTTGGAAATTAGTGTAAAGCAAAATAAATGACTTTGATACCCATTTTGTTCTAATTAGCAACCTAAAATAACATTTAAGTTCACGTAGGAAAAAAATGCGCAGTTTCATTAAAATATATAAATTTATTATGAAGTACATGCATTGCTAATTTCCCCCCAAGTCCTACATTCACATCAGGCTAAGAGACTCCCTCAGGCTAGGTATAATGACAACGTAAGGATTGAAGGGAAAAAATACTGAAGATAGAGCTTAAGTTACGCTATTGGAGAAGCCCTAACTCATACTATCATGATGATCTGTACTCTACGTCATAGACTGATAGCCACTGTAATACATCTGTAATGCCAAGTTCACACGAAGCTAGTTCTACGAAGTCATGATAGTAAAAACGACTAGTTTGCGTTCCATGTAGTGTGCCTTTACTGCCTTTTTTAGCACACAGCTACTAGCTCAGAAATGAAGCTACATCTACATGAACAAAACTTGTTAGCTTAGTAACCCATGTATAGCAGGCATAACAGAAAAATCTTCAAAACTCCTAATAGAAGACGTGAATCCTGATCACGTTGTAACAAGTCACATATTTGCCAAAAATCCACTTAAAGCCAATTAATAGCGAGTTTTTCAACATAACTATGTATTCACTTCCTTATCTGACATCAAAAGATACCTTACATTCCGTTGTATGCTACAAATATAACTTTAAAAACCTAATCTCATGACAATAAAACCCACGAGCCATCCTAACATCGTAAATTTACATCACAACAATTTTAATTAACGATTTTAATATTAAAACAAGTTAATAATAATATATGCTATCCATCATCAACCTTCGGAGTTAATGAGCGTTCAACATACGAGGCACGAGCTTGTAGAGAACCTGCTACCAGGACAATGCCGTAGCTAACCTGCCATTACTACACGGTTTATATCATGAAGCCTTGGTTAACACCACGAACGACAATTTGCCGTATCTTCGTCTAAAGCTATTCATTAGGGAAATCGGCTGGTAGTTACTTCGCTTTTTGGGAGGCAGGGTTCTGTATGTGTTGTTAAATTTAGTAATAATACCACCCTATTATTCTTTCACTGCAGGGCAATGGGGTCGCGCGACGACTCCCGGCCACCGTAGATACGGGCCTGTGGACGGTGAGCAATGGGTAGCTCACCGTCCTTACGTTGCATAACGACAGGCCGTGTCGACGGCGCGTTCGTGTTCCACGCGCGCCTCAAAGAGATGTCAGCGAAAGGAAGGGGCCACTGAGGGCCGATGCCTGCCGGGGTTGCGGGTTGTTCGTAAGAGATACCGTGCCCCCGGAACGCAAAGTGCACAAGAAGGAACATGGATGGGGTTTTAGTCAGTAAAAGTCTGACACTCCCTCCCGCCCCGCCCAGGGCGGGAGAAGTTGATGATTTCCCAACCCCAAAAAAAAAAAAAAGGGCAACGGGGTCTTCTCGTACCGAGAAGCCACGAGTATTGATCACCACTCTTGGATTGTCGATTTCAGATTTTTCTTAATTATACGGATAGGTCTAAGTTTTTCTTTTAGTGATGTCCAAGATAAACATAGGAAGTAAATTGTAAAAGTTAAATTGGTACTCACACATAAAAGGCCTTAGCCATGGACCATCGCGATGAAAATATGTTTGAGGAAACCTAGGAACAGCAAGGCTGAACGCAGTCCATAGGTTATTAGAAACATTGTTAATATTATTTATCCTGACAAGAACATCGAGTTGCATTTGTATCCGAGAGCCACTCAAATCTGTGTGGCTCTTTCTTCAAAATACTATCTCAGACTTTCAGAGGTCAAAGGTTTAGTTTAAACCTTTGACCTCTGAAAGTTTGGCTTCTGAGGCCTTTATTCTTCTTATGTTTTTTTGTAGAAGTCAGCAAGGGAACACCGACATGATCTAGTTTTAAAAAAAGCCGTTAAAAGTGTTATAACCTCTTTACAGACTGAATATTTCTTAATGATGGCGAGTAGCAGATGCTGCTTTCAGTAATTATATCTTATTTATTTATTAAAACTTTTTGCACATAATGTAAATAATACATTGTACAAAGGCGGACTTAATGCCTTATCTTATGAGTTCACCATCCTCTTTAAATTTACATAAGTTTTAAGTTCATAACTTGCTAAAACCATACTTATAAGGTAAGTATTTTAACAAACACGCACAAACACACAGACACAAAACAACACACACAAACAATGTTTATATCTATTGTACCAAATAAATTGTATTTTGCTGTGCATCAGTCTCCTAACACAGGCATTACTTGCTTAAAAGGAGGCTCCAATCACCATCTAATGTTAAATTTTTTGGTTAGAAAATAAAGATTTTCTATAAACTTTAAAAAATCGCCCACAAAAGTATTTCTACGTTCCTCGAGGAACCCTAAAAAAGATCATCATTTGCAGCCCAGCACTAAGAAATCAAATCATTGATAACTAGCCGCTTGCGAAGTTCACACGCATAATACAAAAAGACGAACTCTGGTTCATAATAATTTTTTTAAATAGTTTTTATCAAAATGAATTTGCGACTCCATGTGTTTTGCGGCCAGTTCGTCTGGTTGTTGGCTGTGTTGAACGGCAAAAACATTCAGGGGCTTCCACCAGGGTATGGAAGGAACCTGATCGTGAAGACGTTACCAGCTATTGACGATTACCAGAGCAACATTTATGAAATTATCATGGAACCCTATTTGTATGTGAGTAACGTTTATTATTGCACTTTTTTACTAATAATATACATTTTCGTGTGTTACTTTGTTAGATGGATGATAGCTTTATTGTGTCGTGGTCTCCTATAAGTGAAGGACCTTCATAATAACTTTTGTTGACTATTATTTTTAAGTATGTCATGATTTTTATATAATTTTTGTAGGGATTCCTAAATCTATACTAATATAATAAATCTGAAGAGTTTATTGTTCGTTTTTTTTAAATTGGTAGTTCAAGAGAAGAGATCTAGAACTAGCAGTCGTATTTGAAAAATATTTTTGTGTAAGATTACCAGATTCATGAGGAATAGTATAGGCTATGTAACATGCTGCCGAAAGGCGACCAGGTCTACAGAAAAAAAATAATTAAGTTACCCCCTGATAGAAGAAACAAATCACTACCGCAGCTAATAAAAGACCTGATAACTTTGAAACCGCTGAACCCATATCCGTCAAATAAAGCTAAGAACACTCCCAAATAATTAACCTTTCAAACACAAACAAACAAAATCAAAATCGGTTCATGTGTTCGGGAGCTATGATGCCACAGACAGACACATACTCACACACACAGACACGTCAAACTTATAACACCCCGTCATTTTTGCGTCGGGGGTTAACAAGTAACAAATAGAATAAATTAAGTTTAGTATATGTTACAAGTGTTATTAAGTATAAGTCGATATTGTTATTAGATTCAAGTTGATCTGAATAAAAGTCTTATTCATTCATTTAACACTCTTCCACACACGGAAGCGGTTCTGTAACCAAAGAAGTCAGGTGAAAAAGCCACTAGAAGCTAGCAAAAAAAAAACAAAGTTCTTCTTTCCTCGTTTCTAAAATTAATAAGAAAGTTTTCATTCAAGGGCAATTTTTTGTGATGAACCAGGAAGGCTTATGTATGAGTTATGTCATACAAGGTCAGGGCTAACCATAATTTTAGATTTCATGATAGAATGACAATATCTGTTGTGTCATGACAGGAAGCAAATGTTTATGCAGGAAGTTAGTCTTAATTGTTGGTAGTCAGTGAATTGAGAAATTAGTAGGTAGACATGTAAATTAGTTGCCTGTAATGTTTGTGTTCTTTAGACTCAGTCTATACAAGATGTTAGGGTAAACGAGGGATTTTCTTTAAGGGAGTGCAGTACTTAAGAAAATGGACAACTTTTACTATAGTACGAATCGTAAAATCGAAAAATAAAATCAACTATTCCATACATTTATGTTTGCATAACTCGACAACATGTAAAGAAAAACTGTTTCTTTTGTAATTTTAATTTGGATTTCGTAGTGAAAGTGGTTTATTTTCATAATCACTACACTCCCTTGGTGTAAGTCCATTGTTTAAACTAACATCTCTCATAGGAGTGGAGTGGGCGCTTTTTATAAAAAATCTAGTATCAAATCGCTTTTTCTCAATTGATTTTGTATGTCAATAGATTATTATGACGTCACTTATTTGCCGAGTCAATTGCATATTTATTGACTTCAACGCAACTAAAAATATAATATTGCAGTTAATTGAATATTATTCAGGTTTTCAGATATAAAATAAACTATTTTTTTAAGAACCAGTTTCTTGGAATTAATGGCTAATTGTGTCTGCACCCATAGGTAACTGTTACAACGGCTTCTGCAATCTGCTTATACCGGAAATACATGAATACCTAAGATTTAATTGTACAAAAAATATGTTGTTGACAAAAACTTGCAGTCTTATTACATACTTACATACATTATCATATTTTTCATCTGAAGCAATTCTTCGTGTGGTTTTATGTTACTTTTTAAATAGGTATTTTAAATCGAGCTATGGCTACATTTCTACAACAATCAATAATTTTATCGACAATTAGGTAAGTAAATAGTTTTTGCTTCATCGAAAGTTGATTGAACTGGTATTTATTTCATGTCAATCCATTTTTGTCGGCAAAATACACATTTATAAATATATATGTATCGGAATTAAGGAAGCTAATTAAATAATAATCTTCATAATAAAAGGAACAGGTTTTTAATTAGAAATTACAGATAACACCCTGAAGCTTTTAATACTAAAATTTGAAGAGCAGCCGAACGATTCTGTAAAAATGTCTAAATTATAATATCTGTGTCCAACTGAATTTAGTTTAAGTGAGTTTGAAGTGAGCCATTCGTCCTAATACTCAAAATTGAAAGCTCACCACGAACTCAGTTCACTAAACTAAATTCGGTAAGAGACAATTACAGAATACACCCGCAGATTTTTTCAGGAATTCAAAATGATTCGATTCATTCGTAATTTAAAACAATGTTATCGATACTTATTAATCATGATTAAGAAGTACTTATGTTTTATTGTTTACACACAAAGTCTGCTGCTGTAACCTGTTACACTGATTTTTAAACATGTCACAGAGTAATGAACTTTGTAAACAAGTCCACAATGCAATGTCAGTATTATCAAATATAACAATATAAAGTAATTTGCAGAACTTCATATATCACTGTGTTGAAGCGAGGCTGGTGTTGGCTATAAAGGGAGGAAATCATCCTCATTAAGTACATGTTTCTAAGTTTATCATATACACCTATTTCTGCCGCGAAGCTCCATTGCTGTGCACCGCTTCAAACCGGTTTGGGTGCCGGTGTAATTTCAAGCACATGAGTCATTTCAACTTTATCTCTGAGATGGCAACGCATTAACAAGGCCTATGGTATTGCAGATGTCTATAGGCAGAGGTGACCACTTAACATCAGGTGGGCCGTCAGCTTGCTTGCCAGCTTAAAATAAGACATGATTAATTTATACAACTATAATACGATAATAGTAAGTAACGGTATAGTACAACAACAATAACAACATACCATCACGCCGGTATTCCCCCAAGGGTTAGGTAGAGCTGTACCAATGTACACCCACAGTTCGTCGATATGTTTAGGTCCCATGTAATAGGAGGCGAGCCTATTGCCATTAACCGGGCACAAATCCTAACTCCGAGTTGCTACTGAGAATTTCATATTAAAACCCAAAAACACTTTTTACTCGACCTGGGAATCGAACCCAAGAACTCTAGCGTCTAAGGACCACTAGGCTAACGAGACAGTTAAAATAGGCAGAGAGGCAGGTATACTGGTATTATTAATAATAGCTGCTATGCTGAAACCAGATACGACTTGTCCTTGACTTGTTTTTTTGTATTTTTTCAGGAGTATGGACACCAAGTGTACCCACCAGGGAATCGTGCAGAGAAGCAGATTGAGCACATTATCGTAAGTTATTTTTCCTATTATGTATTTTTTATTTACATTAATAATTTATTGGTATTGGGGATGAATACCAAACTATGTATGGTCAATGATATTTCATACGCGCGAAATTGAACCTGCGTCACATGGCGCAAATGATACATTTTAGCATATACCTAAAATGTTTTACTAATAAGTAAACAGTGTTATATTGCTATAATTAATTGCATCCAACAGGTAATTGGATAGTATAAACTATCAAACAATAATTCTAAGACACAACTTATCTAAAAAAACACTTTATTTTAGCTCTGAAAACCCATTTTTTTTTAATAACTATAACATTAGATTTTTAGTTGCTTTGAAATCAATAAATAGATAGTGAATTGAGATGACAAATAAGCTTAGTATTGTCATACAAAACCTAAGGGGAATCGCATTTTGACAGCTCATAAAAAGAATGTCAATTGATTAATAGTGTCATCTACCCAATTAAATTGCTACATACAAATGTATCACGAAGCTGAGAAATCAGACAATATTAAAGCCTCACAGACAGACAAATTATAATCAATATTTCGCACTTACAAATTAAATAATATGTCTAACAATTTGGAATCACACACCGACCTACAGTTCACGGCCCTTCTAACTTCCCAGTTTGTTAAAATTACACAGATATGCGTATTAAATATTACTTAGTTCACGAACGCCGTGACTCGTTGAGTTACAAACAAACCCGAATGTCTGACTAGACGTTCTTCACGAAGTTGTACTTGACGTCACTGAAAACTAATTGTTTATCAATTAACAAGTTTGATTAAACGTTGTAGATCGTGATGGTATTAAAATTTGTATTTCCTTGGGCGTTGGGCGAAGATTTAAGATATTCGTTCACTATACCAACTCTATAGCTACAGCCCGTGTCCACGGCGCGTTCGTGTTACTCGCCTCAAAGAGATATCAGCAAATCCGAGGGGCCAGTCAGGGCCGAGGCATGCCAGGGCCGCGGGTACCGGAGATACTGCGCCCCTGGAACGCCAAGGGCACAAGAAGGAACATGGATGGGTTTTAGTCAGGCTGACACTTCCTCCCGTCCTGCCCAAGGCAGGTTAAGTTATTTGAGGATTTCGCGTGCGAAAAATATAACAATAAAAAGCACCATACCAACTCGAAATCACTCCAACTCTTCGTCTGCAATACCGATTTTTTTTTCGATGTGAAAAATCCTTTTTATGTCTTTCGCCCTAGGTTTATGATTATATTTTGATTAAGTAGTATGATTCTGAATTTGAATAAATTCATATCAAATCAAAAATCACCTCGGTATAAAATTATTTACTTTTAAACCAAATTATTTAAATTTAAAACCAATATATTTACTTGCATTGTTATTTTCTAAAATTTCATAAAGAAAGTACTGATACGTAAGTAAGTACTAATATTATAAAGAGGTAAAGTTTACGAGGTTGTAGGAGGTAATCTCTGGATCTACTGAACCGATGTTAAAAAATATTTTACCTATAGAAAATCACGTTATTTGTGAGTGTCATAGGCTATACAACATCACGCTACGACACACTAAAGAGGAGCAGTAATCAAAGACGTTACTTAACATCATCATCTACTTAGCCTTTTCCCAACTATGTTGGGGTCGGCTCCCAGTCTAACCGGATGTAGCTGAGTACCAGTGTTTTACATGGAGCGACTGCCTATCTGACCTCTACAACCCAATTACTGGGCAACACGATACCTCTTGGTTAGACTGGTTGTCAGACCTCCTGGCTTCTGACTATCCGTAACGACTGTCAAAGATCTACGAATGACAGCCGGGACCAACGGCTTTACGTGCTTTCCTAGGCACGGGGGTGTCACACCACCAGCTTCTAAACTCCGGGCTGCTAATGAGCAAATCCTAATGGAAAAATCTAATAGCACTTTTTGCCCGACCTGGGAATCAAACCCGGGACCCCACGCTCAACAGTCACGCTTGTGACCACGAGATCAACGGGGCAAAGACGTTACTTAACACAGGTCAAAATATCCACGCGGATTAAGTCGCTCGCAGAAGTTAGTGTACAATATATAAAAAGCCCACATATTATGTACGTACATGTAACAGTAGTTCCTAGTGGGCATCATAAGTAGATAAATGATTTATATTATACCAGCTATATATCCCGCGGTATCACTTTGTTTAATACTGTGTAGAGTTCATAAAACATTAGGACAAAAACAATATTAATTAACAACAAAAACTACCTTTGTACTCGTTGTAAACGATTAAGGTGTGTAACACCTCCCAACACGAATAATATGTTAATATGTTATTGCAAGTACCTATCTAAGTAAGCATTTATCAAGAACTAGCTGTGCCCGCGGCTTCGCTCACGTAGAGTTAAAAGCTGCGGCTGTTTCTTTGAGTCTTTTTCAAAATTTATATTTTCTTAATCCACTCCAGAATGGAGGCAACAAAACCAAAAAAAAAAGCAAAATCAAAAGAAATTACACAAATAAGTCGAGGCATTTTTGAGATTTTGAGTTGCCATTTTTGAGACGAGCAGCAATTGATTTTTATATTATATACTCGAAAACTAATTCAATAATTATTAATTAAAAAAGCTCAACTTTTGAACAACATTATTATCTGATTGTTAACTTACAAAAACATTGAATAATTCCTGATAATTGCAGTCAATAATCATTAAATATCACGGAAGTAAACATGACATAAATGGAGTTTGCAAGAACTAACAAAAACATTTGAATACTCGCATGATTTGATTGCCGACAGACGATTAAAATCGAATAGAATAACAGAGATTAGTGACCTATCATGATGCTATTGGTTGTAAATAACATTTAACTTGTTTAGGAAGTCATTGTATGTATTGATATCTTAATTTGGATTTGATTTATGATGTGCATGCTCTCTGGACCTTTAGAATGGAATAGAATAAAATATAAATGCAAATAAACTTCTATTCTATTGTTTTCTATAATTATCTTTATTTGCTGAGAAAGTATGTATTAAGTACAACATTTTTGGGTGTATTCCAATCTACTTTTAATCTTACATTTTGTTACTAAGGTTTACTAAAGTTCATAAAAATAATCTATTTTTACTCAAGAAAAGGTGAAATAAATAAAATTGCACTGTTGCTTAAGCCCAACTAAGTATACAATTTAAAAACAATCGTTTGGTGATAATCTCTGTTCTGGTGATGACCGCGGATTTGTACTCTTACAATAAGACAATGTATTAAAAAGTGTACGCTTCTAAGACAGCATCTTCTTTAAACATATTGTCAACATATCATCACGCCTGTATTTCCCGAAGGGTGAGGCAGAGGTGTAACGATGTACACCCACAGTTCGCCGGTATGTTTTGGTCCTATGTAATAGGGGGCGAGGTAATTGCCATTAACCGAGCACTAATCCTAACTCCTAGCTGCTACTGAGAATTTCATAGAATAACCCAATAACACTTTGCTCGACCTGGGAATCGAACCCAAGACCTCTAGCGTAGCAGTCGCGCTTAGTACCACTAGGCTACCGAGGCAGTTAATATTTTCATATTCTGCGATTTAATGTTCTTTTTTTTAAAAAAAACAATGCCCCACACTAGAAATATCTCCTGTATCGTGAGTGCGTTTACAAACATACACAAATATTTGTTCCGTGCGGGAATCGAACCCACGACACGCAGCGCAGCAGCCAATCGCTCAGCCACTGCGCCAACCGTGCCGTCAAAAATGGCAGTAAAAGACTCTTTTTAAACCAACAATAACGTTGAGCGTTCACGCTATTATCACCAGCTATCTATAAGCATTCACCATGAAACGTAGTAACCGTAGTATTAAGTAATCAGTGCTACGGTGCCTAGCAGCAATCAATTATGTACCTAGTACCTACGTCATAACAATATATGCCTACCATACACGCAGAAACGACCATGGTTGTCTAAACTAGTAAATTATAATGGGTTAAAATTAATCGTTTGTTTGTAAGAGATAATCTGTGAATTATTATTTCATTGATGAGCTGCTCTACTGCCGATTGTCATAGGATAATAATATGTGAATTAAAAATTTGTCTGTATAAATTGATTTGAAATTTCCATCTGAAAGACACTAAGATCTATGTATAATACATTTTTATTTTCTTCGTGGATGCCTTCCGTCTGGGATGATGGGAGGGTTATGCGGACGTAGGTAACCCAATGGAGATCCTCTCAACACGGAGGTCTGAACTCTTACCGACTAAAACCACACAGCTCCTCGCCGATCGACGATCCGCGTCCCCGACTGTTATTGGACCGCCATCAGCGGGCCCCTTTAGGAAAACATAACCTATTAACGGCAGCTTAGTGTATTGTTAACCATAATTAACTCCAATTAGGTAATTAGTTACTATGCGTAAATGCTAGCTTATAAAACAGTTGAATTCAGAACAAGGAACAAGAGAACGATTTCAAAAGAATAGGGCTATTCAAACGGGTCAAAGTCTTCAAAATTAGCTTAAAATAATAATAAGTATATAATATATAGTAATGGCAGGTAATAAGTAAAAAAAAAAATATCGCAATGAATAACTATAAATAGGTAAAACAATAAAAACGTGCGGTAAACCGTAACCCATTGACATTAGTGAGTAATTAAACAAGTCCTTGACGTACGTCGCCGGATTAGACACGGCATCCACTACAGCATTACTGACACGCAACGTGAAGATGTGCTTATTAGAAAAAAAAACTTTGAATAGTTATGGTAGTTATAAATTAAGAATAACTTAATAAGTAAGTTTTATAATAAAGCGCGTGCTATATTCTCTACTACGATTCGAATTCCCAACTTCAGTGGTTAATTTTTAAATTTTGATCTTCAAAACCACTCAAAATACCTTATCATCTACCTAGCTTAGACAGCCAGTCTAACCGGATACAGCTGAATGCCAGTGTTTCACATGGAGCGACTCGTATCTGATCTCTACAATCCAGTTACTGCCATGTGTATACCTCGTAGTAAGACTTGTTATCAGATTTTTGGGCTTCTGACTATCCGTAACGACTGTCAATATTGATCTACTTATGACAATTGCGACCGATGAATTGACATGGTTTCCGAGTCACGGGGGTGTCACACTACTAATAATAATTTCCAAATTCCGGACTGCTACCAACTGGAAAAACCCAATAACACTGCCCGACCCGCGAATCTAACCCAGGACACCAGGCTTAGTAGTCGTGCTCTTGACCTTGACACTAACGGGGCAGTTACCATTAAAAAACCTACCAGTTTTTAAAAACAATCCTTCATTCCCCAGCCACAAAGATCGCCAGGTCTCCAAGCAATAGTCCATCTGCAAGCGGACGAGGAGTCCGGAGTGGAAGGCGACCTGATCTTCACACAGCTGGTGCCGAACGGGCCCGTCACCATCGAAGGCAACATTACGGGCCTGGCGCCTGGACTACATGGCATCCACGTCCATCAGACCGGAGCAGTCAAGGATAACTGCATGGAGATCGGACCACATTTTATTGCGTTCTATGTAAGTTGTGTACAATAAAAAATATGTCAATACTTATTCATGTTACCGTAATCATCAAAAACTTAGTACACAGATATTACAAAAAAGGACCTGTCCGACAAATCTCCTAGGCCACTCCAATTTTGTTAAGCTTGTTTCTGCCCTCATCCCCAGGGTCGTCACGGCGGGCCCCACGACAACGTGCGCCACATCGGTGACCTCGGCAACATCAAGGCGGAGGAAGGACCACTGACCGTCCGTCTCATAGACCACCTCATCTCACTAGCTGGGCCTCGGTCCATAATCGGTCGCTCTTTAGCTATCTCTAAAGGTGAAGACGACTACGGAAGAGCCAGTACTGAAGATAGCGGCCTCACTGGCACGTCAGGACCAGCCATAGCTTGCGGAATCATTGGTTATTTACGTTAAGATTTTGTACCTTTATGTACTTGTTCTGTCAATTGTGATATTTCGTTTTGTGTAATATATTTGTATGTATGAGTTGTGTTTTGTTTTGTTCGTTTTATTCTAAATATATTCCTGGTTTTTCTAGTGAGGTACTTACATTTTGTGTAGCGCCTACTGTAAAATGAAACGCAAGTCGCAAGTTTAGGTGATAGCCGCTAATAACTAGTTGTACAAATACAGATGAATCTGGATGGTATCAAAGAAAATCCATAATTACTCTTCATCATTATTACAAATGTTTGCAAATAAATAAATAACTAATAAGCTTGGGCCCATTATTAAGTTGTTAAGTTGCAATTTAAAATTGCCGCGAAATAACGACTATGAAATTATGCACAGGCGCTTAGTATAATATTTCAGAGTAGACACACCTCCTTCAGAGGCAACAGCAGCTTGTTACACGCTGTCGTTTCATTTTTACAGCTCTATAATTATTATTTTCCTTTTAGATAAATTCGGTACCCAAGATACAGGCTTGCCTAGTTTGGGGCCAGTGTCAAAAACTGTAAGTAACTTTATTGCAATAAAATTTTTAATTTAATTATTATTATAGGTACTATATATTATTTTAAGCTCATCGTCACTGCAATATTTATTTGATTTGGGCCTCCGATTAAGAAGCAGTGTTGTGTTATTGCTTTAAAACACCCTGTTACCATCCCAATAGATAACTGCAGGGCGATTCTGAGCACTCAACACAGTCTAAATAAAATCTATACTAATATAATAAAGCTTAAGGAGTTTTTATATTGATTTGTTTGTATAAACACCAGTCTCAACCCGTGTCAACCAGACGGAACAGAATTATTTTTTTTTGTTAGCCACATTCATGAGGAATAGTATAGGCTATATACCATCAAGCTACGACTCACGGGAGAGAAGCAGTAACCAAAGACGTAATTTAACGCGGTTAAAAAACCAGTGGCCAAAGTAGCGGGCGCGGGCGGAAGTGATATTATAAAAATCATGGTTGACGATAGATCTACTTATAAAAAAAAAAAAAAAAAAATATACACTCACGCCTGTATTCCCCGACGGGTTAGGCAGAGGTGTAACAATGTACACCCACAGTTCGCCGGTATATTAAGGTCCCATGTAATAGGGGGCGAGCCTATCGCCATTAACCGGGCACAAATCCTAACTCCGAGCTGCTACTGAGAATTTCATAGAAAAACCCAATAACACTTTTTGCTCGACCTGGGAATCGAACCCAAGACCTCTAGCGTAGCAGTCGCGCTTAGGACCACTAGGCTACCGAGGCAGTTACTACTACTACTAGTTACTAGCTACTTATATAAAAACCTAAATTATATCTTATCTAAAGCGGGTTAAGATTAGATATCTGGGCATCATTACTTTTCATTTGCTATCGACCACAGTCAAATCAGATTTAATGGATAATATAAATCAAATTCTATGGTGAATGATAACAGACGTGGTATGTAGTGATCACGTATCCACTGCATGGTACTCACTTTTTTGGCTGTGTACATAAATCATATACCGTCACGCCTGTATTCCCTGAAGGGTACACCCACAGTTCGCCGGTATGTTTTGGTCGCATGTAATAGGGGGCGAGCCTATTGCCATTTCAGAGAATTTCACAGAAAAACTCAATAGCACTTTTTGCTCGACCTGGGAATCGAACCCAAGACCTCTACGTTTAGGACCACTAGGCCAACGAGGCAGTTCACATAACATAGTCACAGTGTACACAAAGGAATGGAATAAAATACAAAATTCAGTAACCAACGAATATATTTTATGTATAAAAAAATCCTGTTTAAATAAAAATGCAAAATATGAGGCAACAAGAATCAGAAACAGCACCGCATACCAAAAAGTACGGAAGAATCAAATCTTGATTAGAGGTGTAAATGTATCCTTACATTATGTGATGTTTACGCCTAAATAATATCTAGTTGTGCCTAAACGAAAATAATAAATAATGATTTCATGAGACGGACGACCGTGCTTATGATAGATACACAAGATGATATATAAGGAATACTTTGTAAATATTGTGCTGTATTTAAGTTTGTGACAGGCGGTATTTGATTTCCTGCAATATTACAGCATTTTATGCTATTCCATTACAGGGCGGAAAAGTATAGTTTACGAACAAGATGGCGATAATTACGTGTGTAAACGGATAAATGCAAGAACATTTTATTCGTAAAGAGAGCTAACTAAACTTCGTCCGATACAAAATGGCGTCTAAACAAACTTAACCCTCCTCGTTCTGTTCCATCGCCAGACAAGTTTCACAAACAAATCTGACGTAAATCCATGATTTTAATACAAAAAATAGTATAGTTGTTTTTTTTTTCGTTTATAAAAATTTCACACCGATTTTAAATTACAAATATGCTAATGTCAGTCACACTAAAGTTTTTTTTTTACTGGAGGCCGATGGAGGCAACGAGGGACGCGACCTTCGCGATGTAGGCCTTCTGTGCGTCCTCCTTGGACACACCGCGCTGCTTGCTCCATGACTCGAACTTGGCCTTGCCCTTAAGGTCCAGGAAGCCGGGGGCCTCTGTAATGAAAAAAACATGATTTTGTGAGTACATTGCTTGAAGAATGAAAGTTGTTAAATGGGAAACTATTTGTGATGTGGTGGCCAACTGCGAATATAGGTTAGTATGATTTGAACGTATATACGATTTATAACTTTATTCTTGTTTTAGCCGCGTCTTCGTCCGCGTAAATGTCGGTTATCGGCCTTTATGTCCTTTCTTGGGATTCCAAATTTCCAACTCACCCGCACCAAATTTTATCAAAATCGGTTCAGTGGTTTTGTCGTGAAAGCTTAACAGACAGACAGGGTTCCTCTCGCATTTATAATATAGGTATGGATTATTTGTTAGTATGCTTTGTGAGTATGATTTGTTACTTCGCAAGATTCGTAAGTTTGTAAGATTGTTAGATTTGTAAATATGATTTATGACTCACTCACTGATCACAAATGAGTGTTAAGCAAATGCAAATGGTGTCAAACTTGTTGTGGGGGATATAATCACATACATAGAGCGATGCTGACGCTGTTTTGCGTTTATTGACAACATCAATACATTCTAAATTACAATGGCTTATGGAAATTAAATCTAACGCTCTGTCGAGAAATTCTTTGATATTCCTTATAGGTAAATGTTTGCAGAAGATTAGTTATGAAATTAGTGACAAATAAAATATTGTCTTCTGAATAGTGACACAATTTGTAGCATATTTTCTTCTACACGTTGATGTATTTAGCAATTAGTTAAGAAATAAAAGAGTCACTAGTCATAAAATTAATCAAGAGCTGCTTATTATTGTTAAAGAACAATAGAACTCTATTTATTATCCTAAGAAAAAATAACATCATGGCCACCCGCGGTTGTACAATTGTAACTCTGAATCATAAGACGTCGTCAATTGATTTCGCACTTTATATTCCTAAGCTTAGAACGTCAAATCCATTGCAGTTGTGTCTCCTAGGCATTTGTGGGGACTGCAGATAAAGTTTCTGATACAATTTATATCAATTGATTCAACCTAAATAGTTGTGGCTCATGTTTTTCCTTATCAAGGATTGAGTCATTTAGGGGACTTGTTTAAATCGTGATTTATATCTTCAGCGATGATTGTGTAAATGATTAGCTGTTAGCAGCTAAATGATAAACGGCTTAAGACATGATTGATTCATTTGTTGTTTTTTTTATTTAATTAACAAAAGCTGCATATTTGCTGATAGCACTATTTTAGAAATGTTTAAGATAATTCCCAATTGGGTAGATGACACTATTAAACAATAATTCCTAGATATAACTTCACAAAAATAACAGTTTGCCGATGAATTTTTAATTAACAATATGTAATATGTAACTATGAAATTCGATTTAAAAAAAAAAAAAAAAAAAAAAAAAAATATACACTCACGCCTGTATTCCCCGAAGGGTTAGGCAGAGGTGTAACAATGTACACCCACAGTTCGCCGGTATATTTAGGTCCCATGTAATAAGGGGCGAGCCTATTGCCATTAACCGGGCACAAATCCTAACTCCGAGCTGCTACTGAGAATTTCATAGAAAAACCCAATAACACTTTTTGCTCGACCTGGGAATCGAACCCAAGACCTCTAGCGTAGCAGTCGCGCTTAGGACCACTAGGCTACCGAGTCCGATTTTTAGTTGCTTTGAAATCAATAAATAGTGAATTGAGATGACAAAAAATAACGTCAAAGTTTACTGTTGTCGTACAAAATCTATGGAGGAATCGCGTTTTGACAGCTCATAAAAAGTACGTCAATCAATGGATTAGTGGTGTCATCTACCCAATTGAGTTACTTAACAAATGAGCTTAGTTCCGCCTCCCGTAATCTCACGTGCCATATGTGTTACTATAAGAGTGCAATTTACATTCAAAACTGATGCTTCGAATAGGCTTAAAATTACACAGCGTTAAATATCTAAAATCAATACATTAGCATACTTGGAAAAATCTAACAATTTAGTTCTAAGGAAATAGTTTTTGCAACTTAACCCGTTTTAGATTGACAAGAATTTGAAACTGTAGCCCATGTAAATATTCATACCGTGGGGTAATCGAACCCGCGACACACAGCGGAGCAGTTATCCTCCTAGCCACTGCGCCACCCGTTTCGTCAAAATATTATTCTTAACCTAGTACATACTGAATAGAATGATTTCCCACTTTCGCCGGTTAGCTATCTAGTTTCGTTTTATAACAGTACTTTAATAAGCCATATAAAAACAAACAGAGTACGAGAACGTATTCATAAAACCGGGTCGCTTAAATGTTACCAAGAAAGCGACAGGTTAGACCCTGTGCACACCACGTATTTTAAAAGCGCCGTTGACGCGCGTTTGTAGCGATACAGACGCGATACGCACGCGATTCAGACAAAATCAATCTGCAATGTGGAATCAAAAACGCGCTGTTCCCAAATCGCGCGTTTAAAGAACGTGGTGTGCACAGGCCCTTTGGTGAACTTGTATAAAGTTTTAAAAGTGGCGTAACCAGTACAATTTTAATGTAGTTTAGTTGTTTTTTATAACATCCACTGTTCGATTTTTCGAGTTAAAGATCAACAACGGTAAATAAAAAATAATAATTATAAGTAATTTGTTTCGATTAATTATTTTTCACTTCGACATTAATTCTACATTTAAGTATGGATCACGCACTGATTCCTTGTCTTTGAAATGTATATTGGTATCAAATATTACAATAAATTTAAAATAAATGTACAAATTAATGATTGTAATACTTTTTTTTTAAAGATACTACCTTTTGGAATGGGCAACTAGATTCAATATTTTTAATTTTAACACGTAATTAACGCTCAAATGTGCCTTTTAATGGTATAATACAACAAGCACAATATGAATCACTAGTATAAAACTTACTTAAGTAATAATAAAATGCAAAAAAGGAAGCTTATAGGGCATTAAAAAACTAATCCGCATCGCTGTCAATAGGACAAGTGCCCAAAAGGCTGGCAGCGTTGCCACGTTGTATGGCAATGATGATTCTTTGGCCCAAGAAAAGGCCAGCCCTTTGGTCACGTGAAGAGTCGACCAGTCGCTTGGCTATGTCACGAAAAAATAATGGTATAATTGAAATAAATTATTTTACTTTGACTTTTGAACAAAGTTATACCTAAGAAAAAAAACTGTTTAAGGCATTGTGGTACAAGCCCCAAGTAAATACTTGAAAGTTTACAAAGTTAAATCATCAAAGGTGCTAATTCTTAGCCAAATAGACACCGCTGTATTTACCACCAGCACATAATTAGTTTTGCAAATACGGATAGACATCTCCATCTAGCTTGATTACCATACAAACGGCCGTTTTGAATTTCGCACCATTATTCAAGAGATTAATGTTATTATGCAATTATAATTTGCGTGAAACAATAGACTGAGTGGTAGACGCGGGAGCATAACTATTGAGGTCCTCTGGTTAAGGCCACCAGAGTAACTAAAATACGACATCTAAACTATAATATTAAAAAGAGAAAATATTTGTATTTTCGTCTGTAATCGATAAACTCGGAAAATACTTAATCGATTTAAAAAAGTATTTCAGGTTTAGACAGCTACATTATCAGCGAGTTACATAGTGTTTACATCACGCTACGACTCAAGGGAGTGGAGCAGTAATCAAAGGCGGAACTTAACGCAGGTGAAACAGCAACGTTTTGTTCGTAAGACAATATCTCGAAAAAGAATCTGTGTGACTAATTTTCGTTCAATAGAACTATTTAAATCGATTCTTTATTGATAAGGTTAGAACTCAAATAACTCGATTACATTAGATCCGTGTTTGTTAGAATCCCACTTAAGTAAGTATATCGATGAGCAGAAAGAAGGGGGAAATCAGGCTAATGGATTAAATTCAGCATTTTTATGTAGTCAGCGTGTTCAGCGACCGATCACGAAACGCAACCATAATTAGACACACGGAAAACCCATTACATCTAGGCATTCTATGAAGCTAACATAGTCATGATAATTATACTACGAAGTTGAGATTTTTAGACCGATATGGATAGCTATACAGTTCATTATCCTTTGGCAATAATAGGAATGAGCAAATAATGGCGCCTCTGATATACTCCGTTGATTATACAAAAGGAAAAAAGTAAAAAGTGTATCGTAAAAAATGAGACTTCTAAAAAACGAAAATTTTCCATCTACTACCAGTACAAACAGTTTGTTTTTACATACTAAAGTGGTAAAAAAATCTCGTTGAATTTAAAGCAATTTGAATCTTCAAGACACAAGATTAGAAGACCAATTCAACACTGTAACGAGTAATTTTTCCACGGTAGGTACGTAATAGGTATGTAGCAAATACATGAACACGATTCATCCTAATAGAAATTCATGCTTTTTAATTTTATGGAGTAAACCATGAAATGTGAAATTTTAAACCCAATTAGGTATGTAAGTACTTAGGTACCTACTATGTTGTCAAAAATTAAAAAAAATACATTTGGCTATTGCCTCATTTGATTGGTTGATAAGCTGAACACGGTAACCAATGCTGCGTTATCGCATGTTCAATACTGTTCAAGTCATTATAAGTAAGTAAATAAATCCTATTTACTTTGTCAAGTATTAGAGCAATAACAACACCAATTTTGTAAACTTAATTGACTAATTATACCTAACAATGTAAATTAATGTCTGATATCCCAGCTTACATGTTAGTAATCATTCATTACCTACGTAAAAGTAGCAAGGAAGTAGGTACCTACTAAGTACCTACCTACTGGCTTAAAGTCCAAGGATTTCATTTAGTATTTTTAATTTAAATAGGTAGTTTTCAAAAAATGAAAACATTCCTATTGTTTAAGATTTTCATATAATAATAATTTGCAGGAATTTACATAGAATTGTAATCTTAAACGATTGTGAAACAATGTTGTGTGTATCCTCAAAAAAAAGGTAAAAATAGTCTTTGAAAACTCGTGACACAATTAAATTATTTTATAAGGTTTTATTTAAAATATTAAAATTTAAAATATTTAGAAAAATATTTTGTTTAAAACTTAAATCGAATACTTCATAAGACATTTAGGTACTTTAGAAGTAATTACCTATAAGGTACACTGCACTTGTTATCAGAGCGAAACGAAGCGACTAAACACAGTTTAAATATTTATAAATTTTGTAGGTAATACGAACATAATGCATGTTATAATTAAATGGTTTATACATAGCGAGTGCGTTCACCACTACATTCACACTAAACATTCATTCACTCATTCACATTCACTAAACTGTGCATTATTCAGAGCGAAATTTGTAAACGTTGCTTATGCTGCTACACAATGCTCTACTTACGTTAATGTCGGATATTGCTAGGGCTACCAGCCCTACTAATAATATAGTATTCTACTGTATTAGAGGGCAGACTACTATTTTTCTGAAAAAAGTATAAAGCAGGCTAAACATACATACATAAACTCACGATTTTTTTCCCATGGGGATAGGCAGAAGCCACAGACTGCTACGATCCGTACATTATTATTTCTCAGGCTAAACTACTATATTTTAAAGGCATCAATTTCAAAATTTTATATTCCTCTACAAACACAAGTAACAAAGGTAATCCTAGAAATAAAAAATATTTGCAAAAACTAACAATACATATTCTTTTAAGAAATAACAAACAAAAAAAAACTCATCAGCTTTCATATTTGTACAGTATGGACTATACAGACTATTTGTTTATTCATGTCTATATAGAACACTGAACCTTAAATATTTAAGGATTTGGTACATTTAAATGGTACTCGACAGTGTTGAGGACTCCATACAACTTCACTCCTACCGACTTCCGTTTAGAACTACAAAACAATGGCTACGCTACTGCCATTGAATAATGGCTAGTATTCACTGTCTGTATTTTCAAACAATATGTATAGTCACACTGCAGGATATTTTAAAAACATCATCAAAAACAGACATTATAAAACCCGTGTTGACTATAGATAGATATATGTATACCTTGCTGACGTTACCCTACAAAAATTAATAAAATTAAGTAACCCCCGACAGAAGAATAGAAATCCCTACCGCAGCTAACAAAAGAGCTGATAACTTTGAAACCGCTGAACCGATTTCCATCAAACATAGCTAAGAACATTCCCGACTAATATACCTTTCAAACAATAAAAACTAAATCAAAATCGGTTCATGCGTTCGGGAGCTACGATGCCACAGACAGACAGACACACACACAGTCACGTCAAACTTATAACACCCCGTCGTTTTTGCGACAAGGGTTAAAAATCGACTCTTGGCTACTAGACTCGTATCGTATCAAGTGGTCTGGCTTTTCGATACGCCTTGGTGACAATTGAATGACGTTAAATGGCATGACGTAAGCTAACTACGCTACTTACTTGAGGGGTCAGAGTCTCCGACGGTAGCCTGCTTGAAGAGGGCGTACAGCTCAAGAAGGTCGGCGTCGCTAGGGAGGGACTTAAGCTTCTTGACCTCAGCGGCGGCTTTGTCGAATTGCTGGAAACAAACGTACTCTAGATTAATACTATATTACACTGTAGTATCAAATTTGAGGACCTAGCACAAAACTTTCAGTAAATACAATCGATTTTTTAATTGGAAATAATCTTTGGAGGTATGAGAAACAGGGTGTAAAGTCTCTCATCCCTCATAGAAAAGGGAGGATCCTCCGACCAGACGGCCGGTGTCTGGTGGGCTACTGCCCGACGGTTGTTGTCGGGATTCTTGTAAATGTGCTAATTGTAGCGTCGAACTTTAATATCGCGATCTAGGCAACGTTAGTTCGCATGCTGAGCGATAGATGTCGCTACAAATCGTTTCACTAATATGTAATAAAAAGCTTAAAAGTTTGTTTATTTGAACGTGCAAATCTCCGAAACTACTATTCCGGTTTTGAAAATTCTTTGCTGTATAATATAAGTATATGTAGATTAACTGCCTCGCTGGCCTAGTGGTCCTAAGCGCGACTGCTACGTTAGAGCTCTTGGGTTCGTCCCAGGTCAAGCAAAAAGTGTTATTGGGTTTTTCTATGAATTTCTCAGCAGGATTTGTGCCCGGTTAATGGCAATAGGCTCCCCCTATTACATGGGACCTAAAAACATACCGGCGAACTGTGGGTGTACATTGGTACACCTCATCATGTACATATGTTTAAATGTAGATTATTTTACCTTTGTAATGTAGGGTGTCAAATTTGGGTTAATAAAATCTCAAACTCTGGTTTGGAATAACTATAGTTAGCAGTGCGTTAAAACAATGGACAAATCGCTGGCACGAATCTATAGTAATATAAAGAGGTAAGATTTTTTCGTGTGTCTGTTTATTTGTACCGAATACGCTCCGAAACTACTGAACCGAATTTAACCTTTTTTCGCCGATAGATAGCTAAATTATCAGGAAGTAACATAGGCCATATAACGTCACGTTAGGACTTACGGGAGCGGAGCAGTAACAAAAGACGTAGTTGCGGCTAGAAGCTAGTCAATGATAAACGAGATAGGAGATTTACATAATACCGCAAATGATAATCCGGTTGGATATTTTTTTACTATTTGGTGTAACGGGAATCCCAAAATAGACCCAAAAACTAATATGACCTTTGGTTTGACAAGATGACTCGGTAGAAACGTGTTGTAGCTAAATACCTAAATACGCAAATTCATAAATGACCAGCTTATCACAACACGGCAAAAGTGAATGAACTTGATGAATTATTCATTTGTTTAATGACTAGATACGTCGACAAACCAAGGCCTTATTTGATGTCGATGGCTTTTAATAAAAGGAACCTATTGATAAATTATGTAGCCCTGTCTACTCTAAAGGAAAAGATAATAGGTAGGTAAGAATAGTAGCCGCCACGAGCCGTGAGCACATACGTAAAGTTCATTTTTGGGTTTCTATCTGTGTTTTTTGGGTCCGACTGACTAACCAATCGCGTGCGACGTCGACGGCCTAAAAAACCTAGAAAGGAATCCGAAAACCCTTGTGCTCACGACTCGTGGCAGCTACTATATTTAAATGCTTCCTTTTAAAAATCTGTACAGAAATGGTGCCAATGGGAACCTATTACTAAGGCGCCGCAGTCTGTCAGTGTCTCTGTCAGAGAGTTGTATCTTTTGAACCGCATTATGTAGACATTTGAAATTTTGAGTGTGAAAATAAAAATCAAACGACTCCCCATACGAGACACTTGAATTATGTATGTGGTGTTTAATATTGTACGGTATAGCGTGCGGCAGACTATAAATATTTACTGGCAACCCAAAGTGGTTACCCGGCCGCCCGTAAGAGGGCGCCCGCGGGAGTTCTACAGAGAGATCTGGCAGTTGCCAAGCAGAGAGTCCGAGCTACCCGCGAATGTTTGACGCGCGAGTTAATCTTTGTGAAGTTTTTCTAAGTTTGTGACCTGTGTAATTGGAGAATAAACCACTACCTCATAGCACCAGCGTTTCACTACACCCGTTCCCCGGCTATAAGTGGCTGCCCAACGTGTGAATAAAAAAAAATGCCGAGGCTTCGATCGGAAGATGTCGTAGAAGACGCCGGTGCCGAGGGTGCCGCCAATATAACAATGTCACAAGAAACTCTCGCGAGTTTTATCGCATCGATACAGCAAACCCAGAGTGAATTTTGTCAACAACTCATACGAGAAGTACGATCATCAACACCTCACATTAACGTGTCCGAAGCCCAACAAGGATCGGGCTTTGCATTTGGCGCGAACGGAAATTTCGCAAAATGCTCGACGCGTTATGGGGGACGTGCCGACGAATCGTTGGAAAACTTTATAGACGCGATTGTAACCTACAAAGATTGCGTAAATGTTTCCGATGAAAATGCTCTCCGTGGTTTCTCAATGTTGTTGGAATGGCCCGCTGCAGTGTGGTGGCAAGGTGTAAAAAGGTCGACGAGCACATGGCCGGAGGCCCTTACTAGAATTAAAGGGGCTTTTGGCGAGCATGACCCACCACACCGACTCTACAGAAAATTGTTCAGCTTAAACCAAGAAGACGAACATACGGACTTGTTTATCGCTAAGGTACGTGCTCTGTTAGCTAAATTCCCAGAAGACGACCTCTCGGAAAAAGTCCAATTAGACATGGCATACAGTTTACTTAGTCCGCGCATAAGAAAACGCGTGACTAGAGAATGCGTAAATAGTTTCGACGTGTTACTTCATAATTGTCGCCTTGTAGAAGATTCTCTAAAGGAAACAAGAAAAGAGAAGGCGGTTTTATCTAAGTCGCACGCGCAATCGAATAAGCGCGCCGCATCGTCGTTACAGCGGGAAGTACCTACAGTTGCCGAGGCGCCTAGTACCAGCCGCGCCGAGCGTAACGTCGAGCCCGCCGCAGCCGCCGCATCTAAGGAAAAAAAGCCGTTCTGCGCGTACTGCAAGCGACTCGGTCACCGAAAGGAAATGTGCGAAAAGCTTAAGCGTAGTGATAAGTCCGATAAGTGCGATAACAATGACAATAGTGAAATAAAGTCGGAAAGTGAAATAAAGTGTTATGGTTGTGGTGCCGCGAACGTAATCAAATCTAAGTGCAAAAACTGTTCGCCGGGTGGTCAGCCGTCGTCGTTTTATTCCATCAACGTCACGAAACATGATGGACCCGTAAATAATAACGACAAGGCCGCATCGCTGCGAAATTCGAGCGCGCCAGGCGTCGCGCGCCCGCGCAAGCTTCGTCGCAGCCCAGTCGGCTCGGTACCCGCTGCCAGCCCGCCCCCACCGCCGCCCCCGCCGCCGTCGGTAAGCCCGACAAAGCAAATGTCGGCTCCAGGTAACCCTACGCATGTCGTAGAGGACCATAATCACTCTTTTGTTTGTGATAACGTAAATAATTGTCCCGAGGACTCAAATATCAATAATTGTTTAGTCTTAGACCTGAGCGATAATGCTCATAATGAAAACATTTATGTGCCTTTTTCTAAGAATAAATGTCTTAATTATAATAATGTTGTTAATGTAAATACGTCTGTGTCTAGTTGTTATGATCGTAATTCTTGTAATAGTTGTGAGTATTCTGAAAATACAAACGATAGTGCATCCTTTCGTCGCCCTGTGTTAGACATAAGCATCTTAGGCTATAGTGGTACGGCTTTAGTAGACTCTGCAGCAAAAAGCTGTATTGCCGGTCACACGCTGTACGCTCTCCTACGCCGTTTAGGACATCAGTTAGTGCCGTCAACGCAAGTTGTTAGGTTGGCGGATGGTGTTAGTAGGGAAATAAATGTACTAACCACGGAGGTACAGGTGACATTTAAACACAAGATTAAAATCATCAAGTTTTTAATTTTTCCCGAAGCGGACAATAATGAAAGCTTGTTAGGCATAGATTTTCTTACGATATTCAATCTCGTTTTTAATTTCGGTGAGAACAGCTGGCACTTTGCTGAAAATAGTGATCAAAAGTATGATACTCAGTTTGAGAGGATGTTTCGGTCACCTGTATCTTCGTGTGCCGCTGTAGAGGTGCTACGGGATGATGAGGCGAGTTCGCTTAGTGATAGTCAGCGTGAGGTACTTGCGCAGCTCATCGTAGAGCATCAAGATATCTTTAAGCCAGGGGGAGAACCGACTCCTTTCGCCGAACATATTATCGATACTGGCGATCACCTCCCTATTGCTGTTCCACCGTATAGGTTGACGCCTGCGAAGAAAGAGGTCATGCGGGCAGAGCTAGATAAGATGTTGGCTGACGATATTGTTGAGGAGTGCGAGTCCGCGTGGGGTTCTCCGGCGCTGCTCATCCCTAAGAAAAATGGACAGGTGCGTTTTTGTGTCGACTATAGAAAACTCAATGCGGTAACTAAGACTGACGTCTATCCGATGCCATTGATAGACGAGCTTGTCCAGTCAACAAAAAAACATTCGTTTATGAGTACCATTGACATGCGTAGTGGGTTTTGGCAAGTTAGCTTACGCGAGCAGGATAGAGATAAAACAGCGTTTTTGACGCCTTTTGGCTCTTTTCGCTTCAAGCGTATGCCGTTTGGTCTGAAGAACGCTCCTTCAACCTTCCAGCGTCTAATAGATAGGCTGCGTACGGGCGCGTCGCTGAAGGATGTAACCCTTCTTGCCTACCAAGACGATTTGTTAGTTATATCCGAAGGTAGTTTCGAAAAGCATATATCCGATTTGCGTAAGGTGTTCGAAAGATTACGCCTATTTAAGCTACGCGCCAACAGAGTCAAGTGTGTGTTCGCACGAGACAAGGTTAAGTACTTAGGTCATGTCATCACCCAAGATGGTGTGACACCGGATGATGACAAGGTACGTGCAGTTTTAGATATGAGGGCACCGTCGTCGTTACGCCATTTAAGAACGTTTTTACAGACGTGTTCGTGGTTTAGAAAGTTTATTCCAAACTTTTCAGCTGTAGCTGAGCCCTTGACACGCCTGCTCAAAAAGAATCAGCCCTGGTCTTGGGGTGCAAGCCAGGCTAGTGCGTTCGAGGAGCTTAAAAAGCGCCTATCGTCGGCACCGATTCTCATCCAAGCGGATTATAGTAAGCCTTTTGTGTTAAGGACGGACGCTAGCAACTACGCTCTTGGAGCTATATTGCTACAGGGCGAGGGTAAGGACAAACGCCCTATAGAGTATGCTAGCCGTCTTCTTATTCCAGCAGAAAGGAATTACAGCACCACAGAGCGTGAGGCTCTTGCCGTTGTTTGGGCTGTCGATCGATTCAGAGGCTACATTGAAGGTCATGAGGTCATCATAGGTAGCGATCATCAGCCATTAAAGTGGCTTCTTACTTTAAAGTCACCATCGGGTAGGCTTGTTCGATGGGCGTTAAAACTTCAATGTTTTAACATTCAGTTTCAGTATACACCTGGAAAGGCTAATGTCATTGCCGATACGCTCAGTCGACCAACCTGCAAAGAAGAAACAAAGGATCAGTGCGGAGTTTGCTCTGTTGTTGTTGACTTACCTGCTAGGAGTGCTTCCGACCTTCGGCACGCGTAGCTAGACGACCTCGAACTAAAAAAAATCATTAGTGAGTTAGAGGATACATCTGATCCGGAATCTATAGGTCAAAAGCGTTGGTCTGAAAGAGGTTATTTCCTGCAACAAGGTGTTTTGTATAGATACAGTCCCGACGTGGACAGTGAAGAACCCCAGCTGGTAGTTCCGTCTTCTTTACGCCTCGAAATTATGAAGGAATGTCATGACTCTGATTTAGCGGGCCATCATGGAGTAGACAGGACATACAATAAAATTGCTCAAGGTTTTTATTTCCCAGGTATGCGCAGGGCCATAACAGAGTATATCAAGACTTGCGCCACCTGTCAACGTTACAAGTCTTCAAACAAAAAGCCGTCAGGTCTGTTACAGACACCGGTTTTGAATCAAAGGGGAGAAGTGTTAGCCATTGACCTATTCGGTCCTCTTCCTGCGGGAAATAATGGGGAACGCTGGATATTGTTAGTAGAAGACACCGCTTCTCGGTGGACTGAGCTATACGCTTTAAAGGAGGCAACTTCAGAGGCGTGTGCTCGGATATTGATCGAAGAGTTCTTTCTGCGTTACGGACTTCCACGACGCATTGTGTCAGACAATGGCGTTCAATTTGTGTCCGCTGTCATGCAGCAGTGTATGTTTGTTTTAGGTATAAGTCAAGATTTGTTACCTTTGTATCATCCCTCAGCTAATCCAGCTGAGCGCAAAAATAGGGATTTAAAATTCCAGTTGTCACGTTTAGTTGAAACAAACCATTCTTCATGGCCGCAGTACTTACCTGCAATAAGGTTCGCAATGAATTCTGCAGTTTGTCAAACTACGGGTGTGTCTCCAGCGTACTTAACGTTTGCCAGAGAGCTGCGCTCACCCCTCGACGTACAACACGACATTCGGTCAATCCTTAACAAAGATAATTTTGTTCCGCAAATCACGCCTTATTTGAAAACCTTTGTTAACACGTTCATTGCTGTTAAGGAAAGGGTTGAAGCACAGCAAGACCGACGCAAGGAATGTGCCGACAAGTCCTTCGTACCTGCCGAGGTCTTTGAGGTCGGAGACCAAATACTGTTAAACTCACATGTTCTTAGCAATGCAGCAAAGAATATAACAGCTAAGTTCGTTCCTAAGAAAGACGGGCCGTACGTCATTGCAAAGAGGGTGAGTCCCACGACATATTTCATAGCAAACATAGACAGCCCTGAAAGTATGTTAGGAAAGTTTCATGTATCAGATCTCACTCGGTTCCATAACCGGGACAGTTCGCCTCCTCGTCCCGTAATTCCAAAACGTCAGAGAGGGCGTCCACGCAAACATGTTTGTCCAGTCTGTTCAGCTTCCTTTGAGCGAGTTCATGAGCGAGGACGTTCTCTAGAACTCGAGGGGGAGTGTATAGCGTGCGGCAGACTATAAATATTTACTGGCAACCCAAAGTGGTTACCCGGCCGCCCGTAAGAGGGCGCCCGCGGGAGTTCTACAGAGAGATCTGGCAGTTGCCAAGCAGAGAGTCCGAGCTACCCGCGAATGTTTTTTTTTTTTTTTTTTTTTTTTTTTTGGTGGGTGGGAAATCATCAAATAACTTCTCCCGCCCTGGGCGGGGCGGGAGGGAGTGTCAGACTTTTACTGACTAAAACCCACCCATGTTCCTTCTTGTGCCCTTTGCGTTCCGGGGGCGCGGTATCTCTTGCGAACAACCCGCAGACCCGCGAATGTTTGACGCGCGAGTTAATCTTTGTGAAGTTTTTCTAAGTTTGTGACCTGTGTAATTGGAGAATAAACCACTACCTCATAGCACCAGCGTTTCACTACACCCGTTCCCCGGCTATAACGGAACTCAACGTGCCAGTCTTAGTCGCTTTTGGCCCTTTGGCATTGGGTTGAATAAACAGCATTGTTAAACAACCATTAGGTATTTTAAAAGCGTTATAACTACCAATCTTCATTTGCACGCTTATTTCATGTAAGGTATACCTCCAGCGAGCAAATAACAAAATTAATGACCAATCAAGTTTTTATGTATGATCAAAATATTTTCATAAAATAACTGAAAACTTTTTTGATGTCATAAAAAAATAATGTTCAAGTCAAAAGCATTCGTACCTATTTGTAAAAAAATACGACATGTTTTCGCTGTTTAGGTGTCTTTAGCATACAGATTATACGGTCTCTGTATAATCATAGGTTATTCTGCAAAGTGCTAACATTATGTAGGTACTAAGTACTTGTGTTAATTCTCTTGAAACCATTGACGTAGTGACTAGGCTAGCCATAAAGACTCAGTTAAGTCAGGACAGTCCTTATTTTACGACTGTTTAAATACGTTAAAATTAAATGAAACT
This sequence comes from Caradrina kadenii, assembly GCA_947462355.1. Lineage (NCBI taxonomy): Eukaryota > Metazoa > Arthropoda > Insecta > Lepidoptera > Noctuidae > Caradrina > Caradrina kadenii. The sequence continues at coordinate 1,885,816 of OX381678.1, read as the reverse complement.
TTTTTTTTACTTTGCCCCACTTTACGTATTTTTCCCACGTTTATACACAAACAGCTTTAATTAAGTACCAACCTACTTAGTGCAAATGATGCTGTCGGAATTATTTATCGTCCAATTTAGAAGACAAGTGAAAAAATAAAACAATTAAAGAATATTTTTTTTCACAAACAACTCGCTAATTGGCAACTTAGCCAATGTCAAGTATCTATGACCTCGATTACTTCATTATCTAAATGCCAACACATCGAAAGCATACAGGGAACATGATTTTATCATAGCAGAAAATTAAAGAATTGATGTAACAACAGGGTCGGACTGGGAATTTTTGGGGCCCTGGGCAAACACTACTAGTGGGGTTCTACTTAGTAATTCCCATTTTTTCAAAGAACCGTAGACTATACCTTTAGGGACTTAATTCACTCATTTATCTCCATTCAGCTTTTGTCCATAAAAAAACAATATACTACTACGGAGACGCGTACGCATGCGCTCAGCTTTCCGCTTCTGATGCCATACAAAACTTGTGTTTTATATAGGCAAAATCTGAATGGCGATGAATGAGTGTATCAAGTGCCTTAATGAAGTGTATGGTACCTATAGGAAACCAATTAGGATTATAATAGTCCATTATAATACAAATGAGCTATGGTTTTCACTACAGTAAAATCTGAATTCCTGTAATGGAGCTGAGAGTGTTTTGTTAAAATACACTAATATATCTATTATTTTTTTTTATTCTGACTGGGTTGCAGCCCAGAAAGCCTATAAGTCCGCCTCTGCATAACATAGATAAAACTTATTAGCATGGTTAAAAGTCTCAAGATTTGCTCGAATGATGGTTACCTAACTACAATAATTATCTGAACGACCAACCATGAACCTTGTTTATTATTAAATCTTAGTTCCACAGGTCAAAGTAAACTGTTGTATAGTTTGTAAATCTAACACAATACAAGCAATGGTTATGTTTGTAAATAGTATCCCTGTGCTGGTGAAATGTGACAATGTCTGACTACTACTTAGTAAGAAAGTTATTGTTGCTAATCAAAGCTTATTAGAATTTAAGTACTTATGTACTTCAAATTTAACGTTAGTGTTAACTAGCTTCTGCCTGCGACTTTGCCCCATGGCAGTCAAGTAGGCATATATAAAATAGCGGCACTTGGGATAACAAAGCTTGCTATTAGTGAAAGAATTTTCAAAGATTAGCATGTTTAATAAAAAAAAGATTTCTTTAATTTTATTACCTATGTATGTGTAGATTTAAAAAACCCATAGTACTAGTCCATTATGGTAATTTATTTATAACATTGTAATAAAGTTATTCTAATACTTATTCATATTGCAAATTGTAGCAGAGTTGAGCGACAGTGACTAGGAATATTGCTTAGCTGAAACACATGCTAAGTAAAATTAAAAAAAGGGTCAAGCAACTTAAGGCATTGACTGTACCTATGTCTATTTGCATGCAAATACTTGAAAGTGCATTGTATGTCAAAAAGTCAGTTTAAAAATAGTTTTGTATAAGTCATGTACTTGAGAGGTCGCCATCAAGGTTAATAGTATGTAAATAATATGTAATATACAGAATGCTGATAACACTCTTAACTGTAGACTGAATAACAACACATTTATATATTTAAGTATGCAATTACTTTTTAAATTAAACTTTCATTCCTTATTCAAAGTACTTCAGGGAACTGTCAAAAACCCTTTTTTTAATCTTGTAAGTGGCTAAAGACAACATAATGACGCGTGACGTGGGCAAGGTATATAATTAACTCAATAAATACTGGTTTTATTAAGGTTAAAGTCAAACCAAAGTCTCTAGTAAGTTAATCAAACATAGGGTCTTTGCTCCATCTGGACTTTGCCCGGCCTTTAGATTTTTTTTTTTAAAGGAGGTACCCTAAATCTGCCGTCATAAGAAAAAAGGACGTAATTACACAACATAAAGTAACCGATTTCCGACCTTAAAAAGTAAAAACTTACAGTCGGAAATCGATTACTTCGTTTGTCATATAATTATGTCCTTTTTTCTTATGACAGCAGAAATGTATATAGTACCTACAGACAACAAAAGAAAAAGGTGAAGCATGCAACCCTCTTTCTCATTTACTTAAATTTTCTGTTTAAGTAATACCATTTAGTACTAAAATAATTTCTAACTAGATTCTTTTAACTATCTGAGAAATGAGTTACTCTAGCCGTATATTAATTAACAGTCCAGAGTAGAACTACATTTAATTTATTTTATTTGTGGAAGTGTAGGTAGGTATTCTTCAAAATAATATATATTTTATCGCAAGCTTCTTGAGGTACATGTTAGTTGTAACACCATATTATTTTCAAAAACTATTAAATAAAAATATAAGTGTCCTGCCTATGACCTGAGTAAAAGAAATCAAAGTAATAATATAATTGGCAAAAGTGGGTACACAGAAATAGTATAAAGTCTGAGAGTTGCAATCTTTGCTAAACGCTAAATAATTTCACCTCATGAAAGTAGGTAAATGGCCTTTTCACTTTGTGAAATACTTGTTAACTAATGCATGAAGCACACAGCCAATGGGTGTGTTGAACTCTTTATAGTCCCAACAAAAGAGTCTAAGTTTGCATAGACAAACTGACCGGTATCAAAGCAAAAAATTTACCCTAGAACTTAATGTTTTACAACTAAACCATAGATAAAATAAAAGAAATACTCACTTCTTGGAGAGACATGGTGATTGTTGATTGTTGATACAGCTAACTAACCTAAAAACACAGAAATTTTTGATAAAACACCACAGTTGCAAACCAAGCGTTGGTATTGGGGATGTGATAGGCGGCGAAATCCTAATGCTTTATCTTATAAGAAAAGGTTTTTTTGAAAAAAGAATGCGATCTATTATTAAAATTCTAATTGCTCTAGTAAAAACAAATGAAGTCTCAAATTATTATTAAACAAATTGATGTACTTTCAAGATATTTTACTACTGTAACCAAAAATACACGTCACTAACTTACAGTGAAACAGAAGCGAGTGCTCGGCACGAAAACTCGTTAGGAACTGGTCGCGCTGACAGAGTTTAGCAAATACAACTCAAACGAACTCAAAACTAATAAAAAACGTGGTGACGAATCAGCTATCATGAACCACGTAATGCGAATGTTATCCTTATCGTATCGTATCTTTGATCAGTAAAAAATAAAAGATTTAATATACAGACCTACCTAATTTACCTCAAAAAAGGTTTTTGGCTGGAAACTTGGGACTGGCCTGAAATTGAAATCGTCTGAAGTTTTAATTTTTGGCGTTGAATTCATTATCATTAATGACAGCAGAAACGTTCGGGGAATTTTAGGGATGGGACTTGACAGATTGGCTGAAATGTCAAGCTTACGAATTACGATATTCTTTTGTCAATTATTGCTTTTCGCAATGTTTTTTGCATGTTACATTTTATTAGTCGAGGATGCTTCGTCTACTAATTAATTTAAGTAGTATATTTGATTTTTGACATTTTGTATTTGACTGTATAATTATGTAAGTAAGTATATAATGTAGCTAAAAACTAATTAGTAACTAAGTTTTTAATAGCCTTATTAAAAACTATGTTGTTACCTAGGCAGGTACCTTGTCAGTTTGTGAGAAGATGCGACTGTAGGTAGCCACACGAAAAATTTAATTTTTGCAAATAACACAGTACATACGTACTTACAGATCTAAATGTCGATAAATCCATGGTCATGTCGAGGTCAGGGTCTGCTAAAATAACAAAAATGTCCGTGGGAAAGTGCTTATCCGTGATTCCGTGGTTGTAATGTATTTTGTATAGAATTAAATAGAACCTGCCTGCTTGCATAGATACTAAGTATCTACTTACCTAATGTTTGACAAAATATATAAAGAAATTGCTCCTAAATTCTCCTTTATGATATTTTAGTTACCAAGACAAAAATAAATGCCTTCCTACCGAAACTATGAAACCCGCATTAAGAGGTATCTTGTAGGGAAATTATAGTAGGTACTTACCTCACAAAATTGATCTCAAGTAGATATAGATGTACCTACTTACTTACCTACCCACAACTACAGCTTTAAGGTAGGTAGTGAATTCATTCTTGGTTTTTTCCAAGAATAATATTGTGTTCATCACTTAAGTACTTACGGTAGAATAATGAAACTGAAGAAAATGTGTGAAAATCATACGGCCGCGTTATTCATGGGTTGGTTCAGTTTTATACGTAGCTAGATAAAGACCCGGAAAATTAATTTCGTCGTTGGCGTTATCACATGAATTTTCATCATTTTTATCATTCTTTCATGCACAAACAAAAGCAATGCGTTGAGCAAGAATTTAGAAGCTTGCATCACAATTTTTTTTTCATCACTGACTACTAGGGATTTATAAGTATAGTAGGCGCCACAAGTCGAGATCACAAACGTCAAGTTAATTTTTGAATTTTTACATTAATTCCTGGGTTTTTTGGGGCGCCGACGCTGCACGCGATTGGTCCAACTGGCGGACCAATCACGTGCAGCGTATGTGATCCAAAATACCCAGAAAGGAACCCAAAAAATAACTTGTCGTTTGTGCTCACGTCGCGTGGCGGCTGCTATACCCAAACCAACTATGTTTTTGGCATTCTTTTACATCTGGCTAGATAACAACCAGCAAAGATATACCTACATCCAGAATTAAGAACCTGCCCCATTTTTACCCGACTATGGAGAGTTATGTTTTTAGCAATCTATTGTTTGTTCATCTGTGTGCGCATATCTCTCACACGACAAGTGACTGCGGTTTAAAAAAAATACAATATTATTTGATAGTCTAATATAGTAGTCGCCACGAGTCGTGAGCAAAAATGTCAAGTTAATTTTTGAGTTTTTGGGTTCCTTTCTAGGTTTTTTGGGCCGCAGACCCTGCACGCGATCGGCCCGACAGACGGACCAATCACGTGCCACATCAATTACTATACCCGTGTAATAATTTTTGGTGGTGCACCTACTGGTGTGTGATTTATAAAATTATGAATATAAATGTGCTCGTAATCTGGTTCTCGTTTATTGCATTTACTTTTTTTTTGTTTTACCGTAGGTTCTAAGTAGGTCACACATCAATAATTCAATATCTAAGTACCTATACGGTATCAAAGGCGTATGATGGCATACGATGGTATAGCACATGTGTGTTGGTCATTAATATTTTAATAATAAACTAGCAACAGAAGCTAGGTAATTATATTGATCGCTATAAAGTATCTAGCTAGTTGCTATCTACATGGGACATAAAACATACCGGCTTACTGTAGGTGTACATTGGTATCTAACCCTTCTGGTAATACAGGCGTGATGGTACGGTGCTATCTAGGTACCTTGCTTGAATAGGTACCTGCTTACTTTACATATATTATTCTCATAGTAAACCGTAGGCATTCAAATGAAAATCAATTATTATTTAGAGTTTGAAGTGTTTATTGATAATAAATTATATAAAATTAAGAAGTATTCTTAAACATTATAATTAGAATTATGCGTATTTGGGGGCAAGTTTCGCGGCCAAGTCGATGTACTGCTTCTTGGCGTCATCCTGGGAGATACCCTTGCGACCAGTCCACGCCTTGAACTTGGCGTTCTCTCGGATACCGCTGGGCTCAGCTGGGAAAAATATATACTATTATGAATATGAAGGCATTAAGTCCGCCTTTGTACTTTGTGTGTATTATTTACATTATGTGCAAAAAGTTTTAATAAAATAAAATAAATAAATAAATATCATGATATGTACTTTGTTTTGTATCTTACACTAAAATAATAAGTATTGTTACTAATTTACAAAGTGCTTCTGTCTTCGTGGAAACAATCCCCTGGCCAAGTTCCCTACGCTCGTTCCCTGTGCTACCTAATTCGTAATATTCCAAACATATATAAATAAAAATATCTTGATTTAATTTTCAGACAGCTGGCAATGTTTTATTGGGATTGTCATTACAAAATTCTAAGTAGCAGCCCGGTGCAGCGGTGTCGAGGTTTGTAGCCGGTTAATCGAAGCATGACCGCCACTCTCCCCCCTTTTTAATAAGAGTTAGATGTATAAATGGCATGACGTGGCCGTCTATGATCCGTGCAGCTCTGCCTTATCCTTCGGTAGATAAGAATATTATAACGATAAATATGGTTTGTGAAAGACACGTACTGCCCATCAAACCTGCTATCTCTTCACCACCTTTGGATGACTGATAAAGACTAAGGCCTAGTGCCTTAGACAATTCGTCTTTGTACCCTTTGTTGCAACAAGTTTTACTGAATATAACTAAGTAACATCGAGCAAAAATTATTAAGCGCAGTTTCCACCGCGAAAGGGTAATGAGCGGGAAATGTTTTTGCGCAATGTATTTACAGTTGTGTTTCAAGTTTATTATAAGAGACACTTGAAAGTTGTTTTTGTAAAAAAAAAATACGGGTAAATAGTGGTTACAACATAGACCTTCATTATCTCTGTAACCAGAAGTTCTCGGAATGGTCCAGTCCATAAAAATGATCCCACTGATACGAACAACCTGTAACTCTTGCCACCGTTAAGTGTCATCTTGCATTGGTTACTTACTTATAAGTAGTAGGTTTCTTACCAATATTCACGTCTCCGATGGTGGCCTGCTTGTACAGGGAGTACAGGGCGAGGTTTTCATCGTTGCTGGGGGTGGTCTTCCAGTTCCTGACGGTACCGGCAACGCTGGAGAATTGCTGAAAAATTCGAAAAAAATATTGTAAATAGAATTATTTGAAAATTGTATTTAAAGAGTGAATAGAAATAAAATGTAGAGATAGATTGTAAAGTTGTGATATTTATCTGTGTATTTAGCCATACATATTTAATTCAATCTTTATATAACTTAAGAAAACACAAAATTAAAAATTTTAAGTAACCCCCGACAGACGAACAAAAATCCCTACCGCAGCTAACAAAGTGCTGATAACTTTGAAACCGCTTAACCGATTTCCATCAAACATAACTAAGAATACTCTCGACTACTTCACCTTTCAAACAAAAAAAACTAAATCAAAATCGATTTGTGCGTTCGAGAGCTACGATGCCACAGACAGACACACACACGCAGACATGTCAAACTTATAACACCCCGTCGTTTTTGCGTCGGGGGATAAAAAATAACATTACAACGCTTGTCAGCGCATGATACTTAAGTTTCGTTATTTTACGATAAATGTAAAGCAGTGTAGATTATTAGCCGTTTTAAAAAATATCATCAAAATCTCAACAATTTAATACAATAACCGTTATTTGACCGTTATTTTTCTAAAGTTATAACAAATGTTAGTGTTTTATTTCCGACTACTGGTTCTTTTCAGCTGCGTTAAGTTACGTCTTTGGTTACATCTCCACTACCGTGGAACGTTATGTAGCTCATGGATCTGCCTATTATATACCGTAACTGTTTCCAATTCGACTGGCAGTTTCAAAGAGTAGCGCGCTTAAACAAACAAACACAAAACCTCTTTTGATTTATAATATTAGTAGGTCTAAATAATGTTCTAGTTCCTAGGTGAAAAGAAGCCATTGACTCCTAACAATTTATATTCAATTGATCCGCCGATAATTGGATCAGAGTAATGGATCCCCTAGTAATTAGTACTTCAGATCTAACTGTCCGATACAGTCTATTTCAAATAACCGTTATGGACCCAATTACCTTTAAGTGGGTGGCTTTATATTGTTTCCATTATTAATTACCACCTCCCTCTTTTCCAGTTGATGGATTACTTTAAAAATTATGTAAAGTTTGTTTGTTCGTTTTTTTTTTTTGAACACGCGAATCTCAGAAATTACTGGTGCGCTTCTGCAAATTCTGCAACTAACAGGAAACCGGACCCTTTAGAAAATTAAAATGGATGAAGTCACAGGCAATATCTACCTAGTTATTTCATTATAAGCATTTAAAAAGTGATATTTGATAAGATCTTTAAACTTGACAAAATAATATTGATCGGCTGATAAATGTAGGATGATTACCATGTACCTACCAAAAGTGATTTAATAGTGATAATAAGTTATAAATATGTTAGGTAATTCTAATTAATTGTTTATTTGTAAGTGGCTACTAATTTACTAATTTAGAATCAGCATTGCCATACAACGTGGCAATGCAGGGCAATGCTGCCAGCCTTTTAGGCACTTGTCCAGCCTTTTGGGCTTAACAGCGATGCGGATGAGTTTTTGATTTCCTATAAGCTTCCTTTTTTGTATTTTATATTAACTGAACATACTCGTAGTTTGTAATCTTATTATTATTTAAGTAAGTTTTATGTTTGATTTACTGATTGTTTACTCAAATGAAGTGGGTAGGTATAGTAACCGCCACGAGTCGTGAGCACAAAATTAGAGATCATTTTTGGATCTCTTTGGCGGAATGAAGGAGGCGGGTGGCGCAGACACTGCTCGCGATTGGTCCGACAGACGGACCAATCACGTGCAGCATCATCGCCCAAAAATTCATTCATTCAAAGAGGCCCAAAAATTTGCTCAAAGTTCGTGCTCACGAATCCTGCCGGTTACTATACTCAGGCAGGTACCCATCTGTTTCGGTATATGTACCTAGTATTAACTGTAAACTTACCTCATCGAGAGACATGATTTTTGATTTGCTTTGAGATCTGTAACAAAAAAAAAAACAAATTTAATTTACATATCAATAATTTCTTCTTTTATTAGGTACAGAACCTTTCTTCACTGAAGATAAAGAATGTCTTTGTACCATAATTAGGTAGGATGAAGGTACGAGAGATACCTAGGGGATAGAGTACCTGAGCACCTATAACAATTTTACAATTATTTTTAAAGCCCTATACGGTCATAAAAAAAATATTAAGTATTGATTCGGTTCTCTTTCTTTGATGCTAATCAAGAGAACCGAATAAATACCCTATTTTCCTAAAAAAAAAATCCAAATAAAATATACCTAAATAATATCTACAAAAGTCCAATTTCCGTTGTGCAGAACTACCGCGTACCGACAATGTCCACGAGGCATGCGCAAGCGCATTCCTCGGGTTCGTCGACCGGTATCAGCGGAACTGGAGCTGTCTAGTGCACTTTCCAGCGTTCATTGACAGTATATCGCGATGGGTGTGAACTATGTAGAGGAAATCCGGCTAAATTAGCTGTTCGCACTAAGGGGGGAGTGAAATGCAGATCACTATGGCGTACTCATTTAAACGTACATACATACCATCACGCCTGTATCTCCGAAGGATGAGGCAGAGATATACCAATATACTCCCAGAGACCGCCGGTATGTTTTTAGGTCCCATGAAAAAGGGGGCGAGCCTATTGCCACTAACCGGGCACAAATCCTAACTATCCTCCGAGCTGCTACTGAGAATTGCATAGAAAAACCCAATAACGCTTTGATCGACCTGGGAACCGAACCCAAGACCTCTAGCGTAGCAGTCGCGCTTAGGACCGCTAACGAGGCAGTTACTTTTTTAAACTCAGAGATTAAATTGACAGTTTCATACGTCAAACATAAAAATAATATGCTTTCAACTCATAAACTTATAGCACACTATTTTCAAGTTGGACACGTATAACTGTAAAATTAATCTCTGAGATTTTTTGGAGGGATTTAAAAAAGGAATTACTTAAAGCAAATTGAAATTTCCCGCTTCTTTTTAGCATGTGACATTTTGAAATGTAATATTGTCTATAATCTATAACATGTATTTCTATACTTATACTATATAAAGGTGAAGTTTATTCGTTAGTAAGAGGTAGCTGATCTCTGGAATGTCGCAATGGGTCAGTGGTGAGGTGACGGCGTCCGCCTCTCAGTTGTGGATTCGATACTGGGCATTGCACCAATGTGACTTTTTCAACTCATAATACCTACTTAGTTTCTAACTTTATGTTGGACGGACATCGATGAAGGAAAACATCGTGAGGAAACCTGGACTTATAATTAATCCGCCTTGAGCAAAGACTTTGCCCTGCATTGGAGCAATCATAAACTGGTAATTCACTGGTATTGGGTTCGATACCCAGGTCGAGCAAAAAGTGTTATTGGATTTTTCTATGAAATTCTAAGTAACAGCTCGGAGTTAGGGTTTGTGCCCGGTTAGTAACAATAGGCTCGCCCCGTATTACATGGGACCTAAACATACCGGCGAATTGTGGGTGTACACTGGTACACCTCTGTCTAACCCTTTGGGGAATACAGGCGTGATGGTATGTATTTGTATAAACTGGTATTTATTTTATGTCTTTAAGTATTGGATAAATTACAAAAATCTTTGAATAACAAAATAAAAAATGTTTTATAGGATAGGTAAGTACAGACACTACTTGACTTCGACGCGGTCAAATTTGCGGGCAGAATATACTCACAAAAAATTACAATAAAAACCAAAGAGCCAAATTGGTTAGAGCTAAACTGTTTGTCAGTTAAGTTAGGTCGTACTAGAAAACGGTTCAGTTACTTAAAAATAAAAACACGTAGATATCTTCTATTAAATTAGTGCACGATTGAACAAATGAATCATTTCGTTATCAATGCAAACTACTTAAGCATAATTAGTCAACTTAGTACATCAAGAACATAGGTAGGTACGTCAAGAGCTTAAGTAGATAAATGAAGAACATAGATAGGTACACCAAGAAACTTACCACAAGGTAGAGAAGCTAGGCTGAGAACGCAGTGGACACTGAACAATTTTGTGTGAGATTCCGAAGTTAAATTCCGTCAAATATACGACATGTATGCCAGGGTTGTCAATATTTACGATTACGATATACTTAAAGATAAAATCTAAAATATCAATAGTGACTCAAAATTGTAATGAACGATAGATATTATCAGATCAGGCCTATTGTGAATGATCGGCGGTGTTTTGATTTGTTTACCTAATTATTTAATTAATGATGATGTGTCATTAGAAGCAGGTGAGTTGGACCGACCTTTGTATTGATAAGGCGGAGTTTTTGAAAGCCTTGAACACCAAAGTTCAGAATTTCCGAAATAAAAACAATACATATTTACTATGAATTCAGTAGGTACCTAATTTTTCTTCCGTTATTAAATAAAAAACAAAAAAATGGTTATTAATTTGTCTGTACGTCTTTATTTATTAAAAAAAAAACAGCTATGGACGTCGGTGGCAATACAAAACAATAAGCAGAACCACAGCCGCAGCCTCCCAAAGCGGTTTTTTCCGGGTGGAAAATCATCAAATGACTTCTCCCTTGAGCTCGTTGACTTCCAAAGCTAAAGTCATTTTTCACTTTTTAGTTTTTGAAGCACGTTGTTTTTTATAAAAAAAGGTTTTAACAACCGGCTTAAAACTTTTGTCCTTGGGAGTCAGAATCCTAGAATAACGTACTGAATTTATGGTAAATAGTTTTGTTAAGATGTCCCTTCCACCACCCCATATACATAGCTATTGATAAATTTTAAAATATGTTAATCTTAAATAGGAAATAAAAGTACCTACAAAAAATAATTTAAAAAACAAAAAAAAAATAGCTTCGGAAAAGAAAATCGTACATTGTAAGTAGCTACAGTTATATAATAATAAACTCATAACAATAAACACTATTCTATAGATAAAAGAGAAGCATCTTGTGACATCACGCTAAATTAAAAATGAAGTGCGTCCTCAAACATTGACTCACAATAGGTATATGAATAATAACAATGAAGTACCTAGCTTACAATCTTCAAAAACATGTGACAAACTCATGATGATGACCTGTCATACCTGTACTGTTATTCTGTCAAATTTCCCTTCGGACAATTGAAGTGGAATGAGCTCGAAGTGAGTGGTCAATCCATGTGGAATGACAACTCACGTTAATGTCACTTCAGCCAGATTCCCCAATGACGCTTAATTACCTCTGACTAACTCACTGCCTCGTTGGCCTAGTGATCCTAAGCGCGACTGGTACGCTAGAGGTCTTGGGTTCGATTCCCAGGTCGAGCAAAAAGTGCTGTTGGGTTTTCCTATGAAAATCTCAGTAGTAGCTCGGAGTTAGGATTTGTGCCCGGATAATGGCAATAGGCTCGCCCCCTATTACATGGGACCTAAAACATACCGGCGAACTGTGGGTGTACATTGGTACACCTTTGCCTAACCCTTCGGGGAATACAGGTGCGACGCTGAGTTTTAATTTCGCATCTCATTTAAGAAGGTAACTAATGCCTATTTAAGCCGTAAATAGGCTTCATAAAAATGGAGAAGGTCTAATTAAATGAAAGAAGATTTAATATAAATCCTATTTTATTTAGCAAGGTGAAAGCCCTGAGATAGCAATATAAATAAACGCTATCATTCAATAAAAGTGTTGGATTTTATCGCAGAGCCATAATCCATTTGGAGATTATCCAATATGGTCCAAATAAAACCTTAAGGTGGGGTATAAAAAAATTCACCATTATAGATCAAAATCCCAAACCTACCAGACCTATGTCAAATTGGAAAGCTGGCATTTGAAATTAAATAAAGCAATAATGTATCTAAATCCACTTCGATATAGTCGTAGACCTCAGCGTTAGTCAAACATTGTAGACTTTTGAGACGGTGGTACATACATACCATCACGCCTGTTGTTCCTGAAGGGTTAGGCAGAGGTGTACCAATATACAACCAAAGTTCCCGGTATGTTTTAGGTCCCATGTAATAAAGGGCGCGCCTATTGCCATTAACCGGGCACAAATCCTAACTCCGAGCTGCTACTGAGAATTTCATAGAACCCAATAACACTTTGCTCGACCTGGGAATCGAGCTCAAGACCTCTAGAGTAGCAGCAGTCGCGCTTAGAACCATAAGGCCAACGAGGCAGTTAAAAATGAGACGGCGGCACTCAGATTTATATTCTTAGGTTGATTCTTCTTTATAGAGACCTACCTACGTTTTAGAATGAGCATGCTTTAACTTTCTGACTAACTAACCGATTTCTTGTCAATTTAAGAGTACCTGTAAGTGGGTCTTTTGAATGATAGACTTTTAACATTTCTATTGCAAAATAAACATAAAACTGCTCAAGAATGAAAAGAGATAAATCGTTGACCAATCGTCGTTGAATTCATTCAGTTTATGTTAGTCATCTTTATCTGGAATCTATCGTTATTTCCTTCTTAGTCATCTGCGGAACTTTACCTTGAAATTCGAGAACTGGCAGGAAGTTCCAGACATTATTCCACCTTCATCCGTGGAAATTTTTCCATAGGTTTAAAAAAACCGCTGCGGTGCTAGTCGGACTCGCCACCATACAATACTTAACAATATATACAAAGAATTTACGTTTCTTGTTCTTTATCAAAATTAGTAGTAGCCTAGAGCTCTTTGTGAAGAAGTTCGTCCGCAGAAGTAAAACCACCAAACCTATTTCTGCCGCAAAGCAGCGTTGCTGTGTTCCAGTTTCAGGTTCTGGTATAATTACAAGCACATGAGACATTTCAACTTTGTCTCTGGGATGGCAACGAATTTGCAAGCATATGGTATTGCTGATGTCTATAGGCAGAGATGGACCACTTAACATCAGGTGGGCCGTTGGCCGCATGTTTACCATCCAAAGTTGTTAAAAAAAAAATTGGCACAAAAGACTGAACTCTATCTATTTTGTCGAAATTAAGTAATTTAGGATTTCCTATCAAAAAGTCGGTTCTCTACGCCTAATCATAATTATATCATAATATTTATTGATAAAGATTATTGATTAAAAATGTTTTATTTGTTCCTATCACCTATAGCACAAATTATAGCAGGAAATTTTATTTTATTGGAGAATAGCGATCGGTTCTATTGACCCCCAGGAACAGTTATAGTCCTGACCAGGGTCAATCTTCAGCGCTGAGGATAAAAAAGCCATATAGTGTTGCTGCAAGCCTAGTAAAATCAATCCAGTAGTATTATTCTGTAAAAATCTTCCTTAGTGAATTTAGGTAAAGTGAGCTTGATGCGATTTCACGGAAGACTACATGACACCTTGCAGCGTAGCACAACGCAGTTTCGTATGCAGTAGTTTTTAAGTTTATTTTTATTTTATTTTCAAGCAACTGGTCGACTCTTCATGTGACCTGAAGGCTGGCCTTTTCTTAGGCCAAAGAATCAACATTGCCATACAACGTGGCAATGCTGCCAGTCTTTTGGGCACTTGTCCCATTGACAGTGATGAGGATGATTTTTTTGATGCCCTATGAGCTTCCTTTTTTTTATATAAACTGTACATAGTTTGTAATTTAATTATTATTTAAAAGTAAGTTTTATGTGTGAAGAATAAATAGGTGCTATTTACATAATTCTCAAAAAAAAAGTTTATTTTTATCATAAAATATAATTATGATATGGGTCTTTGTTACCTGAAGTTAATGACAGACATCTATACTTAATATAATTAAGCTGAATAGGTAGTTATTTTGTTTGTTTAAAAGCGCTAATTTCTAGAATATCAGGCAGCCAGACTCATAAGGAATAGTATAGGCTATATAGCATCATGCTACGAACCACGGGAGCGGAACAGTAATCAAAGACGTAACAAAGAAAAGATCCACGCAGACGAAGTTACAAGCAGAAGCTATACTGTAATACTGTAAGAAATGACACCCTGATTGAAAACCGAACTTAGTAATTAGGGCTCTGTATAATTTTGTTCATCACTTCTTACACACATTTTTTTTTGTAACAGGAACTATTGAAAATTCGACCTAAATACCTTAGGGGAAATATTTGCACAGTTCGATGGCGTAACTCGAATTGATAATGTTGGAATTTTTGCGCATTTTATCAGATTTAGAAATAGGTCGCGATTACAAGTGTTTGCAAATAATATACCATGTTTCAGCGAAGGGCCGTATGATAGGGTATCCCTATCTCTAGGCGTTATCTAGTTACAACAAGATATTTTCCATTCGACACACCTTCCGCGCCTCCTAACCGCAAATCTATTTTAAATACTACTAATAAAAAAATTTATGTGTATTTGTAATGCACAGACAACCAGCAATTTATACAAAAGCTTTTTACTAAATGCATATCGGTCTATAAATGTTTCACGGTACATAAACCAAAAAACCTATTTTTTGGGTAATCTCCGAAACGGCTGTACCGATTTTGATAGGATTTCCGCTTGTCGAGAGCTGTTAAGGAGTAAATTACGCTGTTTTTATTTTAGAAAAAAAAATGAAGAACCGCTAAAAAAAAATTACCTCGTAATAATCGACATTTATTCGCGAACAAAGTCGCGGGCAAGACCTAGTCTGGAACACAACAGAACTTTACTCATAGTCAAGTCAAACCTGTTTACAAAGGTAAATTCGTTCCGTGAAATATTTAATTACTAAATGGAATTTTACGGCAATAAATACTTCAAGAATATCTCATAACCATTATTGTGCCTAGTTACCTGTAGGTAGGTAACCCCAGTGCGTACGAGCATTTAAGAATAAGAAATAAGCTTTTCCCATGTTTTCACTGTTAGGAGATTTTAGGAGATAGATGAGCTGATTTGCAAGTGATCTGGAAATAGTAGACTGAAAACTCAGACTTGGTGGAGCGACAATGTTTGCTGGATGGCTTGTGGTAGATGAGACGACGGCAGACCCCTATTAACCATTTAAAACAGAGTACCTAGTGGGTATTTGGTCGTGTGTCGGAAGCCAAAGCAAAAATTGTTTATTTTTTTGGATCAATAAAATTAATGGTAAATGTATAGGCGTTTTGAAAATGTTTTTAGTTTACCATCAATTAACATGTTTAAGTACCTGCAGTGTGACTGTATTATTTGGAAATAGCAAACACTACAAACTGTTATTTTTTAATGGCGGTAGGGTAGTTGTTATCCCGAAATTCCGAATTAAAACCGGCCGGAACCGAGTTGTATGGAGTCCTCGCTACTAGAACCTACTCAGAAACTACTGCATAGCGTCTGGTTCCTCCTTCAATTCAGGCCAAAAAATTATTATCATATACCATCACGCCTGTATTCCCCGAAGGGTTAGGCAGAGGTGTACCAATGTACTCCCACAGTTCGCCGATATGTTTAGGTCCCATGTAATAGGGGGCGAGCCTATTGCCATTAACCGGGCACAAATCCTAACTCCGAGCTGCTACTGAGAATTTAATAGAAAAACCTAATAACACTTTTTGTTTGACCTGGGAATCGAAATCTAGACCTCTAGCCTATGCTAGAGGTCTAGTAGAGGTGAAGTATTTATTGCCTAAGCGCTACTGCTATCAGTAGCGCTTAGGACCACAAAGCTAAAGAGGCAGTTTAAAAAAAAAAATATCAATGCCGCATTAATCTAACATACCAAAGTACGTTAATCGATTGTCATAATCTTGTGTGTACGTTCAAAGAGTTCCATGTAATGCATTAACATACATAGCTGGCATTCTTCATACACACAGGTCAACGCCTTAACGGCAATGGGCAATGGGTCTACAAGTAGCAAATTAATCTTACGGTAAAATGCATGCCTTCCCTTTTACTGGTGGTATGTTCCTACTTACTTACTTCTTGTTTCAAGGTACGGTACACAAAATAGTCATCTAAGTAAGCTGGGCCATCGCCCATCAGATTTAGTGGACGTTTCCATAGAAACAAAACGAATTAAATTAAATTTAGTATCATAATGCACTGTTTTGTTTTTCGAATACATTTATGATTTTCTAAAAAAAACCATATCTGACGATCCTATTGTTACTTATTTCTTTAGATGCCTGTACAAGTTATGGATGTAGTTTTTGCTGACTTAGAGAGTGAATAGGGTTAATTAATATATTACTAACTCAGATTCAAGTAGGGGTCGAGGGAATAAGCAATTTTTTTTATGGAGAGTCGGAAAAAAAGCAAAAGCGCCCCGTTTTTTTCTTTTCTTTGGTCTCGTGGTCGCAAGCGCGACTGATGAGCGTGGGGTCCCGGGTTCGATTCCCAGGTCGGGCAAAAGTGTTATTGGGTTTTTCCATTAGGATTTGCTCAGTAGCAGCCCGGAGTTTGGCAGTTGGTCGTGTGACACCACCGCGCCTCGAAAAACACGTAAAGTCGTTGGTCCCGGCTGTCATTCGTAGATCTTTGACAGTCGTTACGGATAATCAGAAGCCAAGAATCTGACAACCAGTCTAACCAAGAGGTATCTATCCTGTTGCCCAATAACTGGGTTGTGGAGGTCAGATAGGCAGTCGCTCCATGTAAAACACTGGTGTTCAGCTGCATCCAGTTAGACTTGAAGTCGACCCCAACATACTTGGGAAAAGACTAAGCAGATTTAATTAAGAACTTCCTTCACATCTCTTGCTTTGCTGCGCCGAAGTTGAACAGTAAGAATTAACAAGTATTTATTTGCAGAAAATAGAAGTGTTGGTGGTTGATACAGGTAGATTGGTAGGTATAAATATGTAGGTTTACGCAGAAATTCTGCACGATTGCGAAGTTGCGCCTCACTGCATTCAGAGATGAACAACACATTCATTAGCAACCGCATCGCTAAAATGTTTGCAATGCAATGATATTAAACTGGTTATTGATGAGTTAGCAGTTCATTATTATCTAGACAACATAACACGGTTCGTTTGTTCTTTGATTATGTGCCATGATATCACCTTTCCAAATCAATGACGGCAATAGACGTACTCTTCCACGAAGTGTAACGATCATCAAATATATCTACGACGTAGTTCAATATATATTTTTACGCTTCCTCATTATTTTACAGTTTAGATTGTTGTTCGATAATATTATGATTCACAACGATGATTCGTATCGAGTTTAGACGATTGTGCAGATCTAGATATTTTATTACCTAGGTATAGGGTTCTCTATCATTCGCATCCTGCCTTTTTTTTTCTGGGGTTGCACATCGTGATGGCTGTCCCCTTCCCAGGGGCGGCCAAAAGGATCTGTCAGACTTTTACTGCCTAAAAACAACCCCGATGTTCCTTTCCGACACTTACGCCAGTGATACCCGATTCGTGCCACCAGCGGTGGGCCTCCTCAGGTCAAGGGGGGAGTGAGGTGTTTGACCCCCGCTAAGCGAAAGAAGGCGCGCGTGTAACATTACGTACCGCCCGCGTCGTTTCGGATCCAGTTGAATGGCTACAAACGTACCCAAATCCCCCGCCACTGAACCTATTTAAGGAGGCCGGAAAAGGAACCCAGTCCCCTCTCTGACGACACTCGTTGCGCCTGCTGCAGGCCGGGAGAATGGTCTCATTCTACCTCTCCATTTCCTCAGCCGCCTTCGCCGAGATGACCGTTCTTTTTCAATCGTTTAACGATCCATGTCAACCTCTAGTTTCAATTCTCGAATAACTGCAGCGTAATAAGGATCAGTTTTCCACCTTCATCAAGTAGAAAGATGTTTTCCTAACAGGATCCTATTCGACATGTTTTCCTTTAGTAATAGGTACCTATGTTTGTAATCCTTTAAGTAGAATTTGTAATCAGCCAGCCGGCCGGCGTCCGTTACCAAGATAATAAAAAAAATGGCGCACTAAGTATTTATTTATCACAGATTACACAGTTATCTCTGACTTAATCGATAAATTATTATTGGAATTGGAATATACCTTGTTAGTTAGCTACATTATCTTTAAGTTGAACGCTTTGATTAGGTACGAGTTAAAACTAAGATTATAAAGATGTCTCGGTTTGGAGAAACGAGGCTGTTGCCAGCTAGAGAGAATTGGATGTTGGTGAACGAACCTAAATCCAATACTTCTAAGATTGAAGCCACACCAGTCTGTCGCCCGAACAGGAAGAGCCCGAGAGTACAGCGCGTACCTTTATGTGCTTCCAGTGGGTGACGGAACCTACCCTTATGGTGGTAATGGTAGCAGGCCAATAAGCACCTGCCAGGGTGAGAAAGAATGTTCAGAGCGACACCCGTGCTGGGGCATGGGGGTTTTAGTCGGTAGAAGTCCGACACACAACTCCGCCTGCCCAGAATTGAAGGGAGTTTTATTTGGTGCTCGTGTAAGCCCAAGCGATTGATGTACTTAGATCTATTCAGATGATTATGTAAAATTAGGAAGGCGTGTTTAACCTACCTACCTACATATTGAGACATGTCACATGAGGTGCTAATTAATTGTGTAATACAGTAAGTAAGTAAAACCAAAAGACTGTTGATAATTTGAATAAATTAGCGTCTTTATGACAATTTATTCACATGTGCGTCTAACGTACGTCAGATCTAACTACCTATTGAAGTATCTACCTATCAACATTACCTGCGTGCGAAACTATAGTAAAGTAGCCGCTATGAGTCATTTTTTTTTCTGAGATTTAGTAAGTAAGTTTACCTATACTGCACACGATTGGTCCGTCAGTCGGACCGGCACCCCAAAAAACCCAGAAAGGAACCCAAATATTCACTTGACGTTTGTGCTCACGACTCGTGGCGGCTAGTATACACGTACTGACAAAAATTTTAATTTGACAAGTAGTATACATTTTTGTAAACTCCTACATATGCAATTACATTTTTTTCGCTGTTTGTCTGTCTGTAGATTAACTCTGGCTAATCCGACAGCGGTTCTGGCTGACCTCTGAAACGGCTGAACCGATACTTATAAATTGTTGAACATATTGGGAGATTCTTGTTTAAAACTACACAGTAATTATAAAAATTCAGTCTCTCAACCCACCTTTATTTACCTCTGTTCTTCAGGAATAAGACAGGGAAGTGCGAGATTCTTACCAAATTTTGTTTCCTCGATATAGTTTTGCTCTTGACACTAGTCTAGGTCAGAGGTCACAAAGACAATTCCAACGACGGAGTGGGCTTACCCAGAAGAAGCCTGTTCACTCTAATTTTAAAAATATTAAAGTTCCTCACTAATACCACTCCGGTGGTCACCATCCGGGAGGGTTCCGTTTCCTCTTAAAAGAGTGCACCAGAACCTGTGCAACACCTGTCAAGGCACATCCCCGTGGAGACTATAAGGTGGTTCCTTAAGCCTTGCTGTGCACGGTAGTACATGACCAGTTGACCACCATCCTGCCTTCTTCTCTGGGGTCAATTTTGTGGGTGGCAGAGCCTCCATTCTAGGCGTGAGTGACCACAAAGGACCTCCTGCCTTGCCAATTGAATCTTGCTGTCCAGCGGAGTTATGAAGTAACTACCTGTTGCTGTGTAGTACCTAAAAGGTTTATATGCATAATGATTTTTCGGCATAACAGCGTCACAACTACCTACAATACCAATTACTATACCTATGTAATCTTAAATGCTTGTTTTTACAAAAGGTAGGCACTTAATCAAATCATTAAAGTGTTAAGTTAAACTGCAGTAAGTACTCGTAAGTAATTCGAAACACAAGTAGCTACTTCATGATTGTAATTGTTCCTTGATTGATTTACAAGTCATATTATGATGAAACTATTAGTAAGTATGTTCTGATATATAAGCTATTAGAATATTTCGTTTTCCTGCATTTTTGGAGTTCATTGGGTTCCAGATATTTGCGTTGGGTGTTGTTGAAGTAAAACTTTTTTACGCACGATTGACTAGGGGAGTAAGCTGGTGAATGCGAGACGAGAGCTTTACGGAAATGATTGTGAAGTTGAGGGGGAGATATAAGTTAGTGATAGAAAGATAGAAATTATAAAAAATAATATATATAATAACATATTTATTAATAACATTTTTTTTTTTAATATTTATAATATAGATAGAAATAAAAGAGAGAGAGTTACGTTTCGTATATTACTGTAGGAGCAAGAGAGAGAACTGCGCGAAATCCTTTTCTTTCTCTCTCCCTCAAGTGTCATGTCGAGTGACATGACTGTAGTTTTACTTCAGTCGTGTGGTCTAAACACACGTCTTGTCTTTTTTTTAATGACATGCTGACCTGACCATAATATTCCCTATTTTTTTTTTAAAGGCTGGAAAATGCTTATAGATCTCACCCGCCCTTGGGCCGAGGGGCCTGTTGAAAGACAGGCTGACTTTGCTGTACTTATCACGGGAGTTGAACACAAAAGTGCCCACAAAAAAAAGCCAATCAATCTTTGAACTTAACCCCTTCTGAAATTCGACTAATAAGTGTATGAAATGGCCAGATTGCATCGGTACACAACCTTTACGCTTAGGTGAATAGGTACTTACTTAACTATCTACCTACCTACCAGGTGCACGTTTGCAATAAAATAGATAAGATTGTTCTATATTCTATCACCTTATCGAATATTTTGAAACGTGGGCTTAAGATAGCCCAACCTGATTATGCAAAATTGATGATGTCCTTAAGAAAGGTCATTTATTTTGGTAGGTACCTACCTGACCAGTAACACATCTTATACTAAGTCATATTTTATCTGGATCCGAGTGGACTTGTCCCAGGTATTAAGATTACGTGGTTTGTAAGCTAAAGGAGTTCAAACTCCACAATTTTCTTATAAGTACCAAATAATTATTCCAACTATTTCAAAGTGAGTTAATTCGTATTAAAAACTAGCTTATGCTAGCTACTTCGTCCGCGTGAATGTCAGTTGTCTGAGGAGTAAAATGCCATTACTCTATCAGTGATTTTCTAACTAACTAGCTTCTGCTCCCGATTTCGTCCGCATAGTATTTTTACCTACATTAGGTTACTCGGAACTGCCTCAGCAGCCTAGTGGTCCTAAGCGCGACTGCTACGCTAGAGGTCTTGGGTTCGATTCCCAGGTCGAGCAAAAAGTGTTATTGGGTTTTTCTATGAAATTCTCAGTAGCAGCTCGGAGTTAGGATTTGTGCCCGGTTAATGGCAATAGGCTCGCCCTCTATTACCTGGGATCCAAATATACCAGCGGACTGTGGGTGTACATTGTTACACCTCTGCATATCCCTTCGGGGAATACAGGCGTGATGGTACAAGGTTAGGTTAGGTTACGTCTTTGGTTACTGCTCCGGACCTATTACCTAACGCGTGATGTTATATAGCCTATAGCCTGCTTCGATAAATGAACTATGCAACAAAAAAAATATTTTTCAATTCACAACCTGTTCCTGAGATTAGCGCGTTCAACCAAACAAACAAACAAACTCTTCAGCTTTATATTATTAGTATAGATAATTCTCTATAACATTACAGGAGGCAAAGTATGTTATTGAGTTTTTCCACTAAGAATTTCTCAGTAGCAACCTACTTAGGAAGTTGGTGGTGTGACAACCCCATGCCTCGGAAAGCACGTAAAGCCGGTGGTCCTGCGCCTGATCTCTCCCCGGTCGTGTCAGATTGCCGTCCCATCTATTTGTGAGTGAGAAAAGAGGAAGTGCACCTGTGATTGCGCACACAATTGTGCACTATAATACTGTGCACTTGGACAGTCCGCATTGAGATTGACCGCAATGGCCCAAATTCGGTCGAGAGGATAACTTATGCAAGTTGTAGGTAATACCTACAAAATCGTAGTCGGCTATCGGGTCAGCTAGTAACGTTAGCCCTGATAACGTTGAGATATCACTATCCTCCGCAAATCTTTTAATAACATTATCGTAATGGACTTCATACAATGTATAATGTATAATGTTATAATAGCATTATTTTTACTATCAATGCCTCGTTGGTACAGTAGTCGCAAGCGCGACTTTGGAAGGTAGCGAACTGGGGTTGATTTCTGTTAGGGCAGTGTTGTTGAGTATTAAGAATTTGTTGCCCAGGGTCACCGTATCTCTCTAACAAAATAGGCGAAAAATAAATAAAATGCAGCCAAACATTCAATTAAAACTTTATTTACAATACCTTCAATATCTTATTAATTTCAATAATATTGAGTATTTAATACATTTCTGAACAAACTAAATTATTCTCTTACATCCTGCCTATCTATACATTATTTGTCATTATAATATTCAGGAAACATCTTGAACATTTATAGTGCAAACTCCGCAAGTTTCTTCGAACATATAGGAAAACGCCCCGGAGCCACATACGTTCCTCAAACAACATCGTATTATCAAAATGTCTGCCATATAAACTCTTTCTGATTATTGAGATTTAACCTCCTTTAAAAACACGCCATCTATTAATCATAACAAAAATTACAAGTACTACCACTAGCCAATAGATGGCGTTATTAACAACGTTTTTAACATAGCCTACGTCTTGGTCGTCCAATTAGGATCTTCTTTCTCCTCAATTCCAGCTATAGCCTGCATTTTATCAAAGGGTAACATCATGGGGTCTGTGGGAGGCATTTGTACCGTCGCGCCGAGTACGGGGGTCTTTCTACCCTCCTTTAGCAGTAGAATCTTGATCAGAGATCGTTCCCCACCCTGACCAGTTACTGGACGGAACAAAACGTCAGGGCTGATATTGTCGTCAAATACTTCTTCGATTTTTGTCGGGAATTTCAACTTTCCACCTGGTGAGAGGAGCGGAACCTGTAATTTTTTTATTTTGTATTTATGTACACTCACGTTAACAACAGCTAGAGTCTTTAAAAGGAATAAAAGGAGGCATTTCTCGACAGGCATTTTAAAATACGACATCTAAATAATGATCAAAGTAAAAAATGGAAGCATTTATTTTAATTAATTCTTTTACAGGCATTTTTTTTATCATAGGCGCCAAACAAGCACAATTTTGTTAATTATACGAACAATTAACACAGTTGTTTATAACTGCCTCGGTAGCCTAGTGGTTCTAAGCGCGACTGCTACGCTAGAGGTCTTGAGTTGGATTCCAAGGTCGAACAAATATGTGTTTTTGGGTTTTTCTATGAAATTTTCAGTAGCAGCTCGGAGTTAGGATTTGTGCCCGGTTAATGGCAATAGGCTCGCCCCCTATTACATGGGACCTAAACATACCGGCGAACTGTTAATGTACACCCATTGTTACACCTCTGCCTAATCCTTCGGGGAATACAGGCATGATGGTATGTTATGTTATTAATTCAGTTTTAAAGTGCTAATTGTATTAACATTACCTTAATGTAAGGGTTGGACACTTTATAGTTCACTGTATGCACATGGAACAGTATGGACAGTCCTTTCATTGCCTTGTCTTTGGAGTTGTTCTCAATCATCAACGTGACACGGAACACCGGGCCGAGACCTTCCACCTAATCATAAAACATACAATATAAAGTTAGTTCAAGTTAGAGGTGCCATACAATCGTGAAGGATGTACATTTTCCGAATATACCCATTTGTCGTGACTTGGAATATCCTTGAGAAGTCGGAAAATGTGTTATTTCAATCAGTTTAAAGCGGTTAAAAAAAGGACTTTATGCAGAAGGTATAAGGTCGAAATTGTTTTAATTAAACCATCCACGACACTTTTTTGTGATATTTGTAACTGTGCATCTAGGTTTCAAACATTAAGTAAAACAGCACTTATTTCTGTACCTATAACGATTATCATTTAAATTTCAACTATAACATTTTGACAATAAGGTATATTTTGCTTCGTCATTTAACATTCCCTTGCTTTATCTAACTTGGCCGTCGGCTTTCCTCATCCAGCTTCTATCGGCCATTATGTGATACTGATAGGATGAAAGTAACGATTGTGTGTGATTTTACGGAAACATGAACTTTGAAAAACTCTGCTGGGTATTTTTATCCTAAAAGTTTGTCAAGCTTGCCCTAACTTTGACCCCTAGATACGCCACCGTCAGCCATCCTGCGACATTGTTGCTCCAACTAGCCTATGAAACCGTTATCGTTAAACTCAAATTAAAACCATATTATTTGTTTATTTCAATTGTTACCTCAGCAGTAAGTCGCACAGACTCCATAGGGCCGATGCCGACTGAGTTGTCAGACTTGACGTGCGCCTCCAACAGCGTCTTCGCCGCGAACAGTCGGAGTCTGTTCAGCTCGTGTTGGAACGTCTCATGCATTGCTGCAATGTGATTTAAAATGGAATTCATGAATGGTTTAAACAGATAAACACATTAATTAAAAACGCTTTCAGATTATGGTTTATTCAACTTCAAAGATCTAGAATGGAGGCTTTCTAGACCAAATTTGGAGGTGAATAAACCTAAAATAATAGAAATCTGAAAGCGTTGTACTCCATAGAAGAGCTCACGTACAGTAAATTATAATGACTAATAATAAAATGAACATGCAAATGAATAATAAACTGCCTCGGTAGCCTAGTGGTCCTAAGTGCGACTGCTACGCTAGAGGTCTTGGGTTCGATTCCCAGGTCGAGCAAAAAGTGTTTTTGGGTTTTTCTATGAAATTCTCAGTAGCAGCTCGGAGTTAGGATTTGTGCCCTGTTAATAACAAGTGGCTCGCCCCCTATTACATGGGACCTAAACATACCGGCGAACCGTGGGTGTACATTGTTACACCTCTGCCTAACCCTTCGGGGAATACAGGTGTGATGGTATGTTATGTTATGTAATAATAAAATAATAAATAAATTCTTTATTGATTAATATTGAACGACTACTTGACTAATTCAATTGATTTGAGCAAAAATTATGTGTAACTACGTTTCAAATTAGCTTAAAAACTGTGACTACTGCAGAAGAACTCAAAATTAAGTTGCGACTCTACTTGTTATCTAATTAGTAGAAAGATTTCCCAAAAACACTAAAACTCAAACGGATGGTTTGAGCTTGAATCTTTTTGATCAATGTCCAATACCTGAAAAATCTACAATTCCAGAGCTAGCAATGCGCCGTACGAAATTGACCAAATGCGAGAGTAAGGCTGTCTGTCCACAGAAGCGGAGCGAGGCTGCGGAGCGGCTAGGCAGCCTCGCTCCGCTTCTGTTGATAGGAAGCCTCGCTCCGCTTCTGTGAACAGGCAGCCTTAGCATTCGAAATAAGTATAGTGGTAGTACCTCCCACATCTGTACTAGTAAGAAAGAGAAGGCGCATACTCACTCGAAGCGATGTCTCGCTCTCTCATAGACTGTTCCAGGAACAGCTTGGACTTCTTGGGTATGAGCCAGGGCTTCTGCCCGGTGTGCGCGGTGGGCGACATCTCGACGCCGGCCGCGTGTGCGCTGAAGTCCGCTGTGCGCTTCAGTATCTTAAGCATCAGGTTGCCGCCTACGAGATCACACGGTTTTCTTAAATATGGTAATAATGACGGAACAAATTTATGTGTTACTTAAAATTGCTTCTTTTTTTACCCAAAGAAGATAGTCTATTAAAATTACTGAAATTGGATTTACCTTTGTCTTCGTCAATACGGACGATAGACTTCCAATTGAAAAAATTGGACCTATTCCATGCGTCATCACAGTTTTTGTTTATAAACATGTCCTTTCGTGGAGTTCCGACTTACCCCGTACCAAATTTAATTAAAATCGGTTCAGTGGTTTAGTTGTAAAAGCGTAACAGACAGGTAGACAAAGATAACGATGAATTACTAGAGAGTTACTTTAACATTTATAATATTAGTATAAATTAATTTATCGAGCCAATAAAATAAGGCGAATTGATTTACCGCCAGTTATTATGATGAGCACGTGTTCCTCTTGCCCCAACTGACCGAACTTCATCACGGAGACAACATCTGTAAAAAAAAAATAACAATATTCTTCTTATTAAAACCTCAAACAGCGCAAATTTAGCAACCTTCTTGGAAGCTATAGGTATGTTTGGGGTTGAAACATTAGGGTAATGTCGACGAGTTTTTTGAGGCCCTATGAGCTCGCCTCCCTCTATTTTTTATATTTATAAGTTTTATTATTGTTAATTCTGGTTTTAAATGGCAGATAACTAATTTATTCATACTAAAAAAATATATATAAAAAATAAGAATATAAAAAAGTGTCATAGTAAGACAAAACCCTAAAAAGTCACTTGTATATGGCAATGTTGTATTTGTATCGTCTTCCACGCGGACGACGTTGGGAGCTAGAAAAAAGTAAAAGTGTAGTAATGTTTTTTTTGCCTGTATACCAAATATTTTGTTCGATTGTACCTCAATATCACGTACCTCTCACGAACACAGTGTCTCTCCTCGCCTTGCCGTCGTACAGGTGCACGTGACCCGACGCCAGCGCGACGCCCGTCAGCGTGACACCAAGATGCAGCACCGGTACTAATGTCATGGCGACCGGGCGGTGTTCTAAAGTTAAACACCATTGCTTTTTACCCTGAAATATACGTTGTAGAACTGTTTGAAGGCATATTGATGAATCTATACTATAAAACTGAGGAGTTTTTGTTTGTTAGTACACATACATACATAAACTTTTTCTCATGGGGGTAGGCAGAAACCACAAAACGCCACCTGCTACGATCCTTACATACTTATTTCGCCTCGTCCACGTTCATACATCTGGTCATACAAACACGCCGATTACGAGTACTGCGCACCCGACCTTTCTGAAGAACCTCACCAATAAGGTCAAGGTAGGTCTTTCTAGGGCGTCCTCTCCGCTTCGTTAGTATTTATGTTTAAACACGCCAATTCGTCGTACTGACAGTCTTATTGAAAAAAATTCTTGTAAATGATGATGATGATGATGGCCACACTCGTGAGGAATAGTATAGGCTCTATGGCATCACGCTACGACACACGGGAGCGGAGCAGTAAAAAACCACGCACACGAAGTCGCGGGTAACAGCCAGTAAAGAATATAACGTGTTGTGGTTACGATTTCGGAACCGGGTACGGGATAGGCTAATGTGATTTCTTCAATATATATAAATATGTACTTTATATGTGTATCTTGGACATCATAAAAAGCAGTGATAGAAGACGGTGTAATAATAAATATAAGTCTGACATCGCCAATCCATCTTGAGCAAGTGTGGTGATCAATGCTTCTGTCATCTCCGTGTAAGAAGAGGCCTTTGTACAGCAGTGGGACAATAAAACTCTGCAATAGGTGAGGGCAATTTGAGAAATTTTGATTTCTGATTCGGTTTTGTGGTTATAATTGGTAAAAAGCCGGAGTGAGTCCTAGGGCTTAAGAATGAAACCCAAGTTTAAACCATAGAACAAAGAAAACCCATTAGATTTGTGACCCACCTTCTTACTATAACACGCCATGGTATGGTCAGCGCATATGACCATAATGCTATTGTCGGCAGTCACCACTTCAATAGCAATGATGTGATCGTCCGTGTTCAATAAGATTTGACCCTCTGGACAATCCTTTTTTACCACACATATTGACTTCTCCCTGAAAAATGAATCATTAAATTAGTTAAAACCTCCGATGTTTGACTAAAAGCTATTATGAGACTATTAACAAAATTCAATCAAATTTAAATAAAAATATGACTAGGCTTCATAAAGAACGAGCGCGCTGTCGGTGCCATACCCCTTCTTTTATTACTGATCCGTTTCCGTGTGTTGAGCATGTAAAAATCGGTCTAGTACATCATGAGATTAGCGCGTCTTAAATAAATAAACAAACAAACAAGCATACTCTTCGACTTTATAACATTAGTATAGATTTCAGCAAGGCACTACATAATCTCGAATTACTATCATTATTCATTACAGTGCTTTCGTGTGATATTGAATAAAAGCAGTGTTCGTAAAAGTGCCTTCAAAACTTGAATAGCAATAAGTCACACCTCGTAGCTATAGTTATTCTGTAGTCAACAGAATACAGTCCGGTGGCTATCATTTGGTAAGGTGTTTTCTTTACCCCACATATTTTGGCCTGAACAAATCAAAGGAAAAAATCATTAAAAAAAAACATTGTTTTACAAATACTGTCTCACTATCACCCCTTCTTAATTTTTTTTTGGTTTAGATTTGCTCGGTAGAGAGTGGAGGGTTATGTCAAGCTCTTACAAACTAAAACCAAATAGTTTTTCCTGTGGAGTTTTAGCTGGTAAGAGCTATTTTATTTGTTTTATACCATTTGCCTCATATTGTGGCTAAAACTATGGTAAATACAGATTTCTTATATGTTGGTTAACTGGACTGAAGCTCATCTGTTCGTTTATATGACCAGTACCCATGGGTCACGTTACCCATCGATGAGCCTCAGTCTAATCTTAAAACTAATAAATTCAAAAGTCACTTGGCTATCACGAATAAAATAACCTAAGTATGTGAATTAATTGATTTTAATGAATTTAAACTATATTAATTGTTAATATCCTTGAATCAAAGATCACTAACACTGACCTGAGTCAACAGACTGAAAGTCTGTGGTTCCAACAAGATCACGTCTCCATCTTCCGTAGCTATTACAACGCAGCTTATTGAATACTTTTCAATGGAGTGCATCTTCAGAGTGCCAATGCATACAATCTCTGCATTTTTCTTACTCGGTCGCTCTGAGTTATTCTCCAGGTACTCTAACTGCTGTTCCGGTGTTAGTGATAGCAGGTTTTTTGATGGTGCGGTAAGTGTTTCGTGTGGTATTGCTTTGAGGCTGTCTGTGAGCGGTTTTATTGCATCTGCATTGTGGTTGTTCGGGTTTGTTAACTGGAAATGTATTATTGTATAACTATTTAAAAAAATTTGAAGTTCTCTTTATAACACCTTTATCTTTTATCTTCTCACCATAAAAGAGGTTTGTTTTGTTTTTATTTCTTTTTAATATCTTAGTATATCTGCTACCGTTTACAAGTCAATATACTCACAGTGTCACCTAGCACAAAGTACTGGGTTTGCCAAAAAAGAATATTGTTATAACAAATTTACAGAACCAACCTGTTTCCAAACTTCCATCTCGCACATGCTAAGCTCGGTAGATGGCAGGTAGTACTTATAGAACAGCTTCAAGTTGCGGTACATAAACACACAAGAGCTAAAAGCTACAGCCACAATGGGAACTGATCGAGGTAATGTCTCATTTACGTAGAAGCCTACCACACCTAGGGGAAGGTCTGGCAATACTGTGTCTGATATTTGCATGGCTCCTTTAAATACCTGTAATGTTAAAATTAAAACTGATTATTTTATCAGTGGATGAATTAAGAATTTGAGATGGATAATATAAAACTTTTTATAGATGTTTGGTGCTGTTTACGATGCTTAGCGCGACTTTATCTTTCATGCTAGACAGATGACTTTTTGTCTCTAGTTTTGGGTAAAGTTAGTAACTTTATGAAAGGCTATGCATCTTCGGAATTATACCCAAGTTACCTTCAACTTAGGTCCATCCTCCCCTCGTCCGAAATCTCCAACAACAAGTTTGACCTCATTATCATTTTGCAAGTCCAGTAACGCCAAGTTTTGAGGCAAAGTATTCAGATCTATGTCATCTGTTCCTACTTCTACGTCTAGCCAACGCGTCATGCTTATGCTTGCCATATTTTGTTTGATACTGAAGTATTTCAGATTTTCTACTAAACCGCCTTTTATTTACATTAATTGTTGTCGTAGCAACTGTTTCAAAATAAAAATAATACTATTTGTCAATTGTAAACTTTTGACAGTGACATTAGTCGTCTAGTATTAATCCTAACAATGATGAACTTTATCATAGTTCAAAACTCTAAATAAACACTTAGTAATATGCGCAAACTCAATAAAATACGAATATTTTAATAACTGATAATTGCATCTGTTCTTGTGAAAATGTTGCAAATAATCAACAATTTAAAATGGTTCATAACATCTTTCGTAAACAAATGTGTCACTGCGTGTGGTGCGTTCGGAAAAACATAAATAAAATCAAATCTTTTTATGAAATAATTCCCGAAAATATAAAACATTATTGAAAAAATACTAGAACAGAGTTGAGTCATGGGCTATTAAAATATAAAGAAAAAATTGCAGTTAACAATAAAATATCTTAATTGACATAAATAAAGTTAAAGGTTTCATTTCCCAAAACTTAATTTGTTTGACGTTCTGAATTTCTGTCTTTGACGTTATTATTGCTTTTGTTTTTGTTTGTTTGTGTACTTTTATGATCGCTTGCATGTGTTGTTGTGTAGGCATATTGTTCATGTTTTATATAATGTACGAACTAGAAACTTTATTTAGTGATATTAATTCTTAGTGTACTTAATAATATTCGTACCTACATAATATGTTTAATAACTTTTTTGTTTTGTGTTGCACCGCGTCCAAGGTAAGTGCATTGCTTAAATTGCATGTTTTCTTGTTATCTATTTGAACATAAATACCGTCGTTCGTATTAATACATTGGCTGTAATGTAGGTTGTATTGTAGCACTTGGCAACAGTTTTTTTCTTCTGTTCTTACTATGTAATTAGGTAGGTATTTGGGTACCTACTTACTCAGTTACATTAAATTTAGTATTTTTTTGTAATTCTAATGAAACTGTGTTTGAAGACGAAGTCAAGAACTCCACCCCTAAGACGACCCACTGACCAAAAGTTTAAATTATTAGTAAATCTATACTAATAACATTATAAAGAGGAAACATATTTTTATTTGTTTGTTTGTAACGAATAGGCTCCGACACTACTGGACCGATTTTAACCATTGTTTCACCAATAGATAGCTAGATTATTGCTGAGTAACATAGGCTATAACATAATGCTACGACGCATGGGAGCGGAGCAGTAACGGAAGACGTAACTTATAGCGGGTGAAATAAGACATGCGGACGAAGTTGCGGGCAGGTTGCTATTATCTATAAAGAAATAAAATCTTTGTTAAAAAAGAATTAGGTAGCAACATTAAATATGAGTACAGTATGAAAGTCTGACAACCAGTCTTACAAAGAGGTATCATGTTACCCAGTCAGTAACTGGCTTGTGGAGGTCTGATAAGCAGGTTTTTTTTAATATTTTTATTTACGTGCATCTAGTGAAGCTGAACACCAAACCCAATTGTGATTGAATAAAATACTTTGTTATTTTATTAATTATCCAGGCACCATACCTACTGTATGATTGTCTAAAAAAATAATTACAAACATTTAATATGATTATAATCTTTATCATCCAATTCATGGTTCTATATCAAAACCTTGATATTATATACTTCCTGTAAACAGTTATTATATACCTCCACTTAAGGTAACTTCTAATTAAATTAACATGATTAAATTATGTAATTTATTTACTCTAGATAAAGAGGCTTCCTTCAACAAAATAGGTACTCATTGCAGTTTGAGTTTAAAATTGAAATGAGGTTTACTGACATAAATAAAAATTACATTTACTGAGAAATATTCCCAAACTATACATGTATTAAATGGGTAGTAGACACCATTAAACAATAATTCCAAGACACAACTTCACTAAAAAAAAACTTTATTTTAACTCTGAAAACCTGAATAATTTTAAAATAACTATAAAATTCGATTTTTAAAATCAATGAGTAGTTGTGAATTGAGATAAAAAAAGTGATGTCATAGTCCAGTATTGTCATACAAAATCTATGGGGAATTGCATTTTGACAGTTCATAAAAGGTATGTCATTATGGTGTCATCTACCCAACTATGATAAAGCCTGGTTATTAGGGAGAGTATTGTCTAGATATGCTTTGGTTAAAAGAACTTATTAGATATCAACTAAAATACAAGCATATTCTTATTATTTACAATATTTTTATGATCAATCTTATCTGGCTTTTGAATATCACTAAACTATTTATTAAAACCAATTAAAACTTATTATTATAATAGTGTTTCCCCTGGCTATGATTAATTATTCTCAAGTGGATACTTGAGAATAATTAATAACAAAATGAAATCTTTGAAAACAAAGTAGATACTGCATAGTTTGTTAGTTTAGTTGAGTTTTGCTGTCCTGAGATAAGATATTAAACAAATATTTGTATGGCCTATAAATAGTTGTTCTGGTCTGACTGTTTGTGTCTTAGTGTGGGGCAATGTTAAAACATTGAATAGTAGTTCTGCTTGTAATGGTATTTGATATGTTCTATTTTGTGTGTGACTAAGGATAAATCATTATGAAATAATTTGTTGATTCTGTACCATAGTACAACACACGTATGTTCATGACTGTATTCACTTACTAAAATTCTATGTGTGCAATAATTATAAATACTGTACAATATGCATATTGGTTTTTCCTATATTTTGGTCTTAAGGAAATGTCTGCAGTGTTTCTCGTATATTTTGTTGATCGAGAGGCATGTTTATGTGTAGTAATAGCGCATTTTCGTGTAGCAAAGCAAACAAACGCGCAGACGCAAGCGAAAAGGCGGCTCCGGTCGGCAACTTTATACAAAATATAACTCAAAATCTAGTATCGCTCCATTGTGGACATCCTTATTTACGGGTTTCACTCTTTTTTCACTTCTATTCAGTACGTTTTTCTCACCGATACCCAGTGCGAGTGCGGTGCTCTTGAACAGACGATGGCCCACTCACTGTGCCCGAAGTGTCCCTCCTCCTGCACTTTAGAAGACATTAACAACGCTACTGATGCCGCGATATGCGTGCCCACCTACTGGGCCCAAAAATTATGAGATTATCTAAAATAATCTACGTGAAAAGAAAAAGATCAATTTTCCGATGGAATCATGGGGTTTTATATATGTTTGCGGTTTGGCGTCTATTCTATTGGAAGGATGGCTGCTCCTTTTAAGACATTGTTTGGGCCTTTCATATCCAGGAAAATTTTCGCATAAAATGCATCAAGGCACAAGCAACACAGGTGTCCATCAACAGGCTTTGCAACAATATTATTCTCGGTAGCAATCAGAGAAATTCCTCGATGACTCATCTTGGTACGGAAAATGGTCGCTACTCGCTAGGCGAGCGAGTGGTTCAGCAAGTTTGCTCTTAGTTTATTTGGCCTTTCTGTCTGGACGCCGCGGAAGGCTGACTCACCAACCTGTTTTACTATCAAGGTGTCGCGCCTATTTTTGATTTTTGAAATTGTTGCGCAAATAAATCGTTACGCGTTAAAAAAAATGTATTCTTAAAATTGATAAAATAAAATCATTATTGCGCAATTTATGTGCTGTACAGTCCTAGGATAAGCAGTAATACACAGCTGCTCCTAGTTTAGCAAAAGCTTTAACGATGTGATTGTAGGACAACATAGTTTTGAATAATAATATCCCTGACTTCTGGCCGCCACTTCGTTAATCAGTTGTCCTACGGAAGCGCGTGAACGCGATAAAAATCATACGTATGTGTTAGGTTATATCAATTATCTATGTGTTCTCAATTGCACCTGATTCCATCCATCCTCACGTAAGTAGTAGAAAAAGTTAAAGTCGAAAGTTGAAATACATAAATAATATCTTGCCATCTTGCTACAGCCATCTTCCTTGCTTTTGCTAGCTATGTTAATAAAAAAATGATAACTTTGACATTTGCTTGCCAATGTTTAGTGAAGCATGTACATTCACAACAATCTTAATTAGGTATTACTGTGTTTCATGTAAATCACAAAAAAATATAAATAATTATATGATTGCCTACGATAAAATAATTGCAGACATTTAATATAGGACAGTACTTGCATCAGCAGAATTGTAAAGTCATCAAATTAGCTGTGTCTTAGGTCCTTAAACCTCACCGCCTACGCAGTAACGGTCTAAGGCCCTAAAAAGTTTGTTATTAATCACGACGTGAATCTCGAAAAACCCGTTACTTAAATCAGGAATTAATGAGAACCAAAATAACACGTGATGTAATACGTTATTTATAACCTACACATATTTAAAGTAAATAAGATCTTTTACATTTATTCTTGCAAATAAATTTTAAGGTAAATAGGATGTTGCTGTGCCCTAACAGAGTCTATAAGTGTTAAGGCTTATGTGAGATCCTTTAATGCAGATATGTTATGGTACAAAATTGCTGCCGAAACAATCTGTAATTGGAAGTTAAGAATTCCAAACAGTCCTTGATCATTAAGTTAGGGTCCTTAAAAGTTTCACCAAAACAATGGCCCTGGTCGACGACCTCCAAGACCTTGCTATTACATATTTGGAAGAACAGTCTTTTACTTCCTACGCACGTGTCTTTGATACCATGTTTGGTAGAGGATTATACTTGATAGACAAGCAAACAGACTAACTAGAGTCGCGGGAATTCGCTATCGTTACGTGTTGCTTTTACAAAACATGGAGCTTGAACTGCACTTGAAAATGTTGCATTGATATCAGCTAAAGTTTAATATTAAAACCCCACTGCAAGGCAAAAGCCTCTTCTCATACAGAGAAGGCATGAGTATTAATCACCACGCTTGTTCAAGGCGGATTGGCGATTTCAGACTTATATTAACTTTCAGTCCAGGTTTTCCAACGATGTTTTCCTTCACCGGTTTCAGTGATGTCCAAGACGAACTTCGAAAGTACACACTTATAAGTTGAAAATGTCAAATTGGTACTTGCCCGGATTTGAACCGACCACCCCATAAATTAGAGGCGGGCGGACAGTTTAATACGCAGCGTATAAACGTTTGGTGCACAAATTATGGACGTTCCAAGACGGTTCATCAAATTCTTACTTTAACAAAACCTTTTAAAGTATCCATTAAAATACTATTTGCTTTTCTGCTCTATAAGCTATGCTACAAATAGTTACGTAACGAGGCAATTGCATAATATGAAGAACTGTACACTCGAATTAATTAGATCTGACTCGAAAAATGGGCCTGTTGTTGACCGGCCTTTTATAAAATTCTTGGCATTAAACAATGGCCACACAAGCACATTTAAATACATAGTAGATGGGGTACCTTTACTATTAATCTCAACATTTTCTACGCCCATGCAAGCAGAGATACACAATCAGTGGTAGATGATACACAAGATTACAATGACTATAATTAGAGCACATGTGGGCATCAGGTACTATCAACGGCAGCCTGCGGGGGCTTACCAAGGAGACAATGAGAAAGCGACCTCGATTACACTTGTGTAATAGACCCGACGACGACCTTACCCTTGTTATGAAGCTATTTGTTAAAACATTACAATATCTACCTACGTCGGTAATTGTAACAAGACTTTGTTTATGAATGGCAAATGTATACATTTCTTAAACATTAAAATTTTAAGGCACATATTTTAATTTTATCTAGATCTCCGTGTACGTCTCTGTGATCTCTTATTAGTATTTAATAATGTCGAAGGTATTGATTGTCAATATGGTCACCTAATGTGGAAGTTACTCCCTTCTTGATATCTCGCAACTCCGTAGGAGCACCAAACATTATCATAAAGTGGTCTTGCGAGCCGAAAAACTCCAGTTTTTCCCAAATGTCTTAGAAATATATGGTAAATATCGGTTTATGGTTTACATACAGGAATAGTGTTCTACGTCTTAATTCCCATTAGGTCACATTTCTGAGGATTCTTGCTAAGACGGTTTGGAAAACCGTAACCTGCTAATTGAGTTAGAAAAAAATCTTGCACGAATGATTTATTGTCAGCAACAAAACGTTTGATTTGTTTTAGATTATTTTCTTCGGCTGACCTGGACGTGTTTGTTTGAACCGTGAAATAAATAATTTCACAGTTTTTATGCGGTTAAGTTTTTACACGTAGATCTACCAAACCCGTAGGGTTTTAATTCATGCACCTGGACCTCGACCCGCTGCCCTGCACAGTATTTTTTACACGTTGACTGACATTAAACCATATTATCAAAAGGTTTAAAGTTCAAAATGCAAATTACGTACACCTTTGTAAGATAAGATTTTTTTTTTAAGAAAAATTGAATTAATGTTATAGTTATTTAAAACAATACCTACATACATTTATTACGCATGAAGTGTACTTGTCAAATGGCGCATTTCTATAGGCCAGTCACTATCATGAAATATTTGAATAATAACTCTTGCGCATGTTTGAGTACCTGCCTAATTAATGACTAATTACTTACGTGTATTGTTGTTACTCATTTGATTGTCTATTATATATCTCGACCGAATTTCGGTCATGGTGGCCAATCTCAATGGTGACTAGCTAAGTCCGCAGGAAACATTTTCGTGCACAAGTGTGCAGACAAAAGTGCTCCCTGCTCCCTTTTCCCTCACTCGTATAGTCCGATGGGACGGCAATCCTACGCGACTGGGGAGAGATCAGGCACAGAACCAACGGCTTTACATGCTTTTCGAGGCTTGGGGGTCTTACAGCACCAACTTCCAAACCCCGGGTTGCTACTGCGAAATTGTTAATGGAAAACACTTTATCAGACCTGGTAATCGAACTTAAGACCCCACGCTAGCTCGTCCTTGCGACCAAGAGGGTAGTCGCAGGTTAGTTGCCTTTTATGATATGAATTGAATCTTGCTAAAAACAATGAATTGATGTCTGCCATTCCGCCAAGGCAGTCTGGTGTTTACTTGAATACCGATTTCTACATGCCTATTTATTATGTCTCAAGACGTAGTCACGGTGCATTCCTGATTAGCGACGGTTGCCGGCACAATCATGATGTTACACTATCCAACGTATTGGGAACAATGGTGTCGATATAAAGCAGTGCAATTCACATTATGATTGGCACAGGGGGCTATGTATGTTGTAACGGTAATCAGAAACTTGGAGAATTTAATTTACATAAACAGGTTTTAATAAAAATAGAAAACAAAGGAGAATGCTCCGGCAAAACATAACAAGCGTCTGTGGTTCAAGAATTTTAGAAGTGTGAGATAGATGGACAGGGTAGACCTAAGATGTTTTTTTTATAGGTCGGCTCCCGAATAAATTGGCTATAAGGGTTTATAAAAATTACGCGATGGCGGAATTTTGCCGCTTTTAGATAATATTGTGATGTGTCAGACAATTGGAGATTGAGTTTCGCTAGTTTCAGATACTCTAAAATAAAGGGTCGCGGGTGACAGACACTACGAGGTGGCTTTTACCCGAGTTAATACATTTTTCCCAAAGGGCCTCGACTCTACGTTTTTACTTATACCTAAATATCAAATAACGTTAAGCGTCATCAAAATACTTCTCAGGCTGTACGCATAGCTATCCGAGCTTCAATCTCGTAGACTTAGTTTGAAATTCTAAAACGAAACCAATCTTGCTATATCGGTTATCTAAATTACCTTCAATCCGTTATTTCTAGCAGTGTTCCATTAATAATATTAGTAACGCATCTTACGCATCACGATTACTTATAAAGAAAAGCGGACTGCTATAATTAAAATAACTGTAGAAACATTCTATGGCTAGTCAATCACAACGGAAAAGACGAATGAACTTGCCTTGTCGATTCATCGAGAAGAAAATGGCGACTGAACGGATGGATACTTTATCAATTTTGCTCATTGAAAAACTAAAGGAAATTGCAACGCCCATGGTACATCCTTTGCAGTATGATGATGGTTTTGGATGTGAGAATATCCGCTTCCATTATCTTGAATAGTAAAAACTATCTATTCAATAAAACGTTAGAAAAATAACGTTACTACCCTATCGTTTTTTCTGTGTTAGCGTATAATAAGCTTCATTATTTTGCGATAAATATAAAGCAATATAGACTTAGCCATTTACAAAATAAAATATATCATCGGAATACAGTAATTTCAACAATATGTCAAAATAATTGCTTTTTTTTTCTAATGTGTAAATGGAGTATATGTAGGTGAACTTTGTAAGTTGATAAGCTGCTACGTTGCGTGTTTTGTATTCGTTCTCCGGACGGAACAGATATTTATATGGCCTACAAATTGTCCTGGACCTAGTTGTTATTTATGTAACTTTGTATGTTTGTCAACGAAGCCACGGTACAGGAAAAATTCCTAGTGTGAGTCAACGTTTATCTAAAAACACATTATGTAATTAAGAAATCCCAACAGCGTTGCAATAAAATAATCCAAAACTACTAATTAACATAAATAATGCGACCTATTTGAAAAGGTTTTTTATGGGTATGCCCTATTATGTGGATCCTATGTTCGGCCAGAGAGAGAACACAACGCACAAGAAAGACCATGCCATGCCTTTGCCCAACAGTGGGACAATACAGGCTTACCAGGCTGAGAATATGTATGTTTTCACTATTGACGATAATTACCAACGCGTGGGCGCAAACGCCTGCCGGTGACCCATGAAACGGAAACAGATTAATTGTTGAGATTTAGCACATGACTGAACGACTATATCCGTGCTAGTTTGCAATGAGATAAACAGCTGTGAGCTTTGACGATATCTGTATACAACGCACAATTTGAGAGTCATTTTAAAGCAGAAAAATAAATATTGATGGACTTTTTTTAATTGAAAGAAGTACGAAGGACCAGAAAAAATCAAGCACAAAGGACCAGAAAAGCGCACTAACAATGACATTTTAATAATGAACTTTAAAAAATCTGCAATTTTATCTATGTGGGTTTTGTTTTTGTTCTTGAAGCCCTCCATAATCGGAATCTTTGCAGTCGTATTGAGACAAGCCTTGCTTGCTACAATTTTAATATTAATAAATTAAATAAGTTTTGGATGCATTCTGAAAGAACACCATCGTAATAGTTATGTCATGTTTTTCGAGACAATGATAAAAGAAATACGCAACGTTTTCTTGTTTTACAGTTAAGGAGACTTCCAACCTGCTTTAAGCTAACTGCCTTAAAACTGGAACCTGTTGCTTTACGCTATATTGCAAGAAATGGCAACGAAGTTACACGTCTTGAATATGTCTTATGAAATTTTTACCTATCAAATCTCGGCGAAGTCTTTGATTAAAGTGCTATGCTTGTCATCCTATTCATATCTTTGTGACTCTGCGCAGGTTAAAGAATCACTTCTCTCTTTCTTTTCACATTTTCTGGAAATCGAAAATTGGTCCTTTTGGAATCAATATTCCACCTTTACCACTTGGTTCAAAGTCAACGTCAATAATTCATATTAAATAGACGACTATTAATAAACACTTTTGAACGTCAATTACCATAAGTTAAACAATATTGAATCTAGTCGTTGGTTCGCTTTTCCTTCAAGAATCTGTTATTTCCCATATTCTCCTGTTGATTATCACTCCTAATTAGACTATAATTAGCAAAGCCTAATCAGATTGCTGGTGCTAATTATAATAATCTATTTGCGTGTCCGTCAATGTATGTAGAACACGTAAGAAATTAAAAAATCCTTGGCCTATTAATTATTTGATTGTTCTTTGCGATCCGTTATCACGGCTCTTCCGCTGTTCGTCAGGAAGTAGTACATACAAAAAGGTGCTGTTTACAGGGTAATTGTGAAGAATTATGTAAATAATCTTTGATTGATTGTTGCTTTATTAAGTAGGTAAGAGACTTTTAACACGCTATTGTTGGAAATGTAATTTCTTTTGGTTCGTTGAATTCGTCTTTCATCGTGTCGCAATTTTAGGACCTGTCTCTTGTCAAAAAAGGCGACCTTTAATTTATTTTTATTTTTGTGCCTATCCCTAACTCTTTTTCTAAAAACAGCCTAAGTTACTCCAGAAAACATCTGCTTTACGCCAGTAAAAGTCCCGTCAAAATCGGTCCAGCCATCTCTTAGATAACCAAATAAACCATACAAACGGAGAGACAAATAAACATTGTTTTTTTTACGTGTAAGTACCGTGTATACATTCATATTTAAAAAGCTGTTTTTATAACATTACAAATAGACACTTCAATTTTATTTATTTCTATAGATCTATAGATTTAAGAAAGTTTATTAAATTGGTTGCAAGATGGGCACGCACGATTTCATTACGTAACAGCAAATTGAATTGATTCGAAATAAATATCAATTCTCCAAACTTGATTCTCTTATCAATCTCTTTGGAATTGAAACTCCCCATATAAGTATACTGAGATATTTAATTTATTATAATTGATAGATAGTAAATCAATTACGTGAGAAGTTGCAGACAAATTCGATTAGATAGAAAATAGAATGACTTGGTTACTTATTTATCGATATGCATATTATTTCATAGTAATTACTAGATATATCTTTAGATTGTTGTTCTCATAACTCGTTTTATAATGTACGAATATATACAAATATATTAAATGACGTTACTAAACGTGGCTGAAAAAAGTCGCAGATAGCAGCTTGTATTGGTCATTTATTCTATCGATAGCTATTGTATTGTTCAGCGTAAGAAAGGATTGAATGGTCTTTGAAAACAAAAGCAATATTTGGGACCGAAAATGATTGGATAATAAAATCGTCGCCGTTCAAATTTTGGAACTGTTCGTGGTGTTTTAAAATATTATGATGACGTTCAAGACTCCTTTTTGGTAAAAGGAGAATCCTTTTTCTCTCTAATTAAGAGAAAAAGATTTATTTGCTGTAACACAGTAAATTACATTACAAATGAATGCTGCATTCATTCATTTGCATGTTGTTAAAAATAAGTACCTACCTGAGTGCTACATGTAACATGCAACAAAATCAATCAATTTCAGTATTTTCAACCTGTAACCAAAATTATAAAAAAAAATGTTTTGACTTCGAACGATAGGTGAGGCCTTAGTGCAAAAAAATAAGCACCAGTGGCAACTTTTACAGCAGCAAAATTAATAAAAACATACAGTTATCAACCCAACCATACCAAAATATTTCAAATACAAAGAGGTAAGTAACCTCACTACCACGTAACAAGAGATCAAAAACCTCTGCTTATCTGTTAATGAACTGCAGTTATATTATTATGAAATATGAACATCAAAGGACCAATCTATCAGCAAAGTGATCAGCGCAATCAAGCATCAAATTGCCTCTCGCCGGATGTCTGCGCATACGCACCACAATAAAACTTTGTGCAGACTACAAAATAAAACATTTGCAATGAATAATGTAATTGCGCTTCTAGTAAATATGTATTATGTATTGTGTGTGTTATGAATAATGCTGAAAGTAAGTGTAGTTTGCAAAAAGATAAAAAAATATGAGTAAGCAACAGCAGTAGGCAACTTAATTTGGAGATTATTTTGTTTTAGAATAATTATGATACAATGTAGGTACAACTATTACAGTGCTAGTGACATAACAAAATTATGCCACTGGTGCCTACTAACGATTACTAAGTTCTACTGTTTTACTGTAGTTTTTAACCCCCGACTTAAAAAGAGGGGTGTTATAAGTTTGACGGGTCTGTGTGTCTGTGACACCGTAGCTCTTAAACGAGTGAACCGATTTGAATGCGGATTTATTTTATTTGAAAGCAGGTTTCCTGGCGATGATTCTTAGATGTGTTTTATCAAAATCAAATCGGTTCAGCCGTTTCAAGGTTATTTCTTAGGTCTTTTAATAGCTGCGGTAGGGATCTTTATTCTTCTGTCGGGGGTTACTTAAAATGTTTAATTTTATTACTTGTCATAAATCTTTATCCATAATGTAAAACATACAGGTGTGGTGAGGTGTTAATAAATATAAACAATAATTATGCACCCTGTCGGGCACAGCAACATTTAAATAAGTAGAAGAGAGGAAGAGTTCTTTAATAATTTTACTTTTTTTAGTAAATATACATATGAATTTAATTTTTACTACCTATTTGTTTTTACAGCAGTTATTAGTTTTAATATAACATCGTTCTTACTTATGTATTTGCGACTGCTACACTAGAGGTCTTGGGTTCGATTCCCAGGTCGAGCAAAAAAGCGTTATTGGGTTTTTCTATGAAATTTTCAGTAGCAGCTCGGAGTTAGGATTTGTGCCCGGTTAATGGCAATAGGCTCGACCCCTATTACATGGGATCTAAACATACCGGCGAACTGTGGGTGTACATGGTTACACCTCTGCCTAACCCTTCGGGGAATACAGGCGTGATGGTTATGTATTTATTTTCCTAATATAAAAGGTGTAAGCGAATCTTTGTATCTCAAATACATAATTATGTGTCCTTTCAGTAAATATTTCCTTTCCACTACAAAGCTTGTATCCTGATATCCTCTGTAATTACATCTGCTTTTGTCAATAAACGACGACATCCTTATCCCTTTTTCTTTAGCTTGTCTTCCTAATTTGCTGAATTAGCATTGTGTATTTACGGCCAGTGGCCCGGGTTAATGACCACGTTGTACCGATGCGCTTGCGCGTAAGCAAGCTATTACACTGAAGGAAATTCGCAAGCAAAAATATATTTTCAGTGTTTAGCAATAGAGGGTATATTTCTGTAAATAGTGGCGTTGTAGGCCTCAATTATTTCATCAATTGTTTAGATGCATGCTGATAGTAGTAATGATTCTAGTTTCAGTTTCTATTGATCAGTACTTATTG
The DNA here is from genome assembly GCA_947462355.1 of Caradrina kadenii. Lineage (NCBI taxonomy): Eukaryota > Metazoa > Arthropoda > Insecta > Lepidoptera > Noctuidae > Caradrina > Caradrina kadenii. Next base: position 1,842,837 of record OX381678.1, on the reverse strand, counting down.
CTTGATGGTGTTGTAGTTAATGGGAAAGGAACTTATTTGTCGGTTATTTAATTTCGCCGTTATTTGGACCACGGTCTTTTAATACCGAATAGAAACTTCGACAATGCCAGCTGCCTCGGTAGCCTAGTGGTCCTAAGCGCGACTGCTACGCTAGAGGTCTTGGGTTCGATTCCCAGGTCGAGCAAAAAGTGTTATTGGGTTTTTCTATGAAATTCTCAGTAGCAGCTCGGAGTTAGGATTTGTGCCCGGTAAATAGCAATAGGCTCGCCCCCAATTACATGGGACCTAAACATCCCGGCGAACTGTGGGTGTACATTGGTACACCTCTGCCTAACCCTTCGGGGAATACAAGCGTGTTGCTATGTATGCTACTCGTTGATTCGATAGAAGTTAGCTTACTAGAGTTAATCAGTGTTAAACTTTCGACTTGCGAATTATTGCCGTTGTTACCCTATTTTTGTAGATTGCACGGTATTGTAAGTGTCTACATCAGAAATGTCAACAACCTGAAAATTATTATACAAACGCTGTTTCAGGTTCTTAGCAACAATTGTAAACAACTGTACATTATAAGCACTCTCTGTACTAGCGGAACTGACAGACGTTGATGACAACGGCATGAGCCCGAACATTGGCTTGTAGCGCCACCCATGAGCTCATAATGTGTGTGTGATTATTGGTGTATGAGTCCATTTACCTACTCAAACACACGCAAAAGTTTCATTAAAATCGGTTCATCAATCATCAATCGGTGTTTAGTGACACACACACGTACAGTAGAGTAAAATTATATAATCAAAGATATTATTACATAAGCACAGAAATCTACACAATTGCAATAAGTTTCAAGGAAAAACAGCCAGGCTCAAGCATGATCTAACCAGAATATTAATTCTGTTGTCTTGCCGTGTCTCAGGAATGCTGGCGGTAAGCGACATTTACTTGTACAAGTATATATAACGTTATATTTTGCTTTAATATTCTATCTACCTGCGACACAAGTCAAAGTTAAAGAATTTATTTCAATTAGACCATTAACAGGCACTTTGAAATTGTCAAGAAGTTAGGCAGAAAATTGAAGCTAGTTGTTCGTGCGAAAACGTAGGTCTCTATGGAGAAGAACGAGCAAGAAACGCCACGGCAACATTCTGGTTACAATGTTCTTGCTAATTCTATATGTATGTGAAAACAATGAAGGTGAATATAAAGCAACAAGCTTCTGCCAGCGACTTCGTTCGCGTGGTTTTTCTTCACCCGCTTTAAGTTACGTCTTTGGTTACTGGTCCTCTCCCGTGTGGCGTAGCGTGATGTTATAAAGCCAAAAGCCTTCCTCGATAAATGAACTATCCAACACAAAAATAACGTTTCAATTGAAACCAATAGTTCCTGGGATTAGCGCGTTCAACCAAACAAACTCTTCAGCTTTATAATATTATGAAAGATATAGGTAAGCCATGGCAGTTAAAAGATGACCAATCCCAACTGACAGCGTCCTTGGAAACTGAAGAACTATTCTCAGGTTACAGAATGTTATAAAACAAGTAGACATAACTGTTGATTATTTTGTCATTTATTTCGCAAACCGTGACATTGATGACAAGGCGAGATATTTCTGAATTGGCATTACAAATTTTACCTTGACCTCTTGTTGTAGATCTGTAGTTTAAAAATCCATTAAATAGTGGATTATCCGATTGAAGTTCGTGCTGATCTGTCCATACTAATATAATTAAGCTGAAGAGTTGTACTGTTTATTTGTTTAAACGCGCTAATCTCTAGAATTTCCAGTCGTATTGGAAAAAGTATTTTTGTATGTGATAGCCAGATTCGTGAGGAAGGATCGTGGGGATTGCAAGGCATAGGAATAGTACAGGTAGCAGTACAGTTCATGAGGAATATAAATATCCTAGCTGCGATAAGTAAGTACAGACAGCGTCAACATCTGGTAACCGCCTTTTTGAACAAATTTGAATGCAAGAGGGGTAACCAATTGATGACGCTGTCTGTACAAACCTACCTATATTTATGACTTCAATTTATTTCTTATTTATCGCTACGATAGAACTTATTCTATTGCAATTCCTAAACAAGGAGTAGGTAGAATAGAATAAAGGGGCCCGTTCACAAACATGTTTGTCGCGACGTGATCACGAAAATCATTATAAGGTTAAACACCCGCTTGTTGACTCGCCTAGCATAAGCGTGTTCGTTCATTTTATGTGAGGTGGCGACTAGCTAAAGCGTATGTTTGTTTGTCTGTACGCTCTAACCTCCGGAACTACTAGTCCGATTCTATGTAAACTACGAAACCTATATTTTATAAATATTTATATTTTTAAAGCCTATATTTTATTGTCGAGAAAGATTAAGAAAGAAAAATTTAATCCGTAAAGAAATTTACACAAACAAAGTCTCTAGAAAAAGCTAGTTTGGCATAAAGTTACACCTTTAAAATTAGAAGTTTAATTTTGAACATAGGAAATGTATGTCCTTTGGCTCTACATGGCTTTACAATCAATTTTGAAGATACTGAAGATGAGCGGAATTCTGGTTCTAAATGTAAACTGGTACGGCCTGGCGCAATATTGGTAATCAATTGGTTTCATCAATTTATCGTTACGCGATTAACGTAGAATCTTAACGGTACGGATTTTAATTAAGAAAGCTCGTTATCAAAAATCACGTTTAAAATTTACGAACAATAATAAATTATAAATAAGAGTATTTATATAAAAGTAACATACTTAATATACAAAATAAAAACTATGTGTTAATTTGTAAATGTGTATAAATAAACTGCGTTTGCGCAAAATGAAGATGTAAAAAAATGCGCAAAACAATTTCTGATTTATCTCTACCACATTTTTTTTGCAAATCTGACACGTATCAAACGAAAACCGTTAAATACCAACAAATTTGAACGGGAGGAGTAACTTGATTTATGTAGCTATGCCGTTTTATATTTAAAACATTTGCAAACATTTGCGATCAATTTTATTAAGATAACCTCGAATGTTTGTTGCGCAACCCGTAGAAAGTAAGGCTAATTTCTGCATGACGATTACGTAAAATATATTTGTAAGAGACTAAGCTATTTCTGTGTAAACCATAAAGAGTCCTACTATTATTTAAAAAGTAGAATATATTTTAATTGTTCAATCAAGCACGCCGAATCATGCGGCTACAGCGAGCAACGTGCTCTGGGTAAAATTGATCAATGAAATGATTCATAGCCTGATTTTGTTACATGTGAATTTGTGGATGCACTATTTTGCTGGATTACTAATCTTTTTCTAACAATTTATCAAAATCCAAGCGCAACTCTAGAATTAAAATCAGTATTGGAAATTCATGCTCCTCTTGTTTTTCGGGACATCGCTAAGCGGCCGGTCTTCACGTGACCAAAGGGCTGGCCTAATCTTGGGCCAAAGAAACGGTATTGCTATACAACGTGGCAATGCTAGACTTTTAGGCACTTTTCCCATTGAAAACAATGTGGACGAGTCTTTTGACGCTCCTCTCGCCACCTTTTTTAATTTTCCATAATAACATCATTTTTATTTATAAGTTTTGTCTATCATACTTAGTTCTGGTTTTAAGTATTAAAAACGTTTTTTTATTTATGCTAAGTTGGTTTTGTATTCGTCCGGTTGTATTTTACAAATTACACGCTACAAGTGTAATCGGACCAAGTTAGCTAGATTCTGCTATTAAAAGTGTCTTGTGGCTTCAAGCTCATTGACTTGTTCTCTTTTCTGCTTTTCAGAGTACATAATCGATTTTCTACGATTACCATTATTGACTTAAATTAATTTTGGCGTGAAATTGGTATGTAACTGTACCTACCGACGGTTTAAAGTTAGTTGGTGGAAGTTTGAGCTGGTTAACTAATGACTTTAGAGGTTTTACGTCAGAGTAAAATTAAAAACTTACATCTATATCGAAAGATGTACGTTTTTTTCTAACAATGCAATCTAATCTTAGTCTCAATCTGTCAAAAATGCGTATAATTTATTCCTATCTTTCCTTTTTTTGACATTGATTATTGCTGAGATGAGAGGTCTATGTGTGTATACTATATTCCAGAAAAAAATAATTACTTACACTAAGTTTTCTGAACCGAATTTTATCCATCATTGATTATTTGTATTTATGTAAGCAGTACTATTAAACTGGCAGGTGGATATTACGGACGCTGTGAGCGTAAATAGGTGAATGTCTGTAGTTCTGTGTTCACCACGATGGCATGTCTCGATTGTCCTTAGGCACAGATACATGCGAGGCTCACATCGCACGAACTACGATAGCAAGGCAACTTGGTAAAGATATGTAGGCTTGCAAATGGGTAGAGACACCACAAATTTTGTTGTACGTAAGATAGATTCTTAGGTTGGGTATAATTTGGAAAAAACTTTTTTTTTTACCAAATCCGTTTATGGATCTCGCTTTCATATAACATCTTGTAAGCGACACCATTCTATTTGACATTACACGTTTTTTCCTCATTTATATTCACCGAGTTCGTTAACCACTGCATAGTACCTATCTACAATATATCCGTGTCATATCGAGAGCGAAGTTCGCAATATTATTAAATAAAATAACGATTATATTGTTAGTAGTCACGTAGGTACAAACCCGAGGTATGTACATAATAAAATGTAACTCGACACACAAAACGTATTCAAGTGACAAGAAGACAGTTATCACGTAAGAGGTGACAGTTGCCACAATAATACTTGACTACACACATCAAAGCACAAATACAAATAAATTATGCACAGGACATCGTCCGTTACGATCATTGTCTTGCAAAATGTGCTCAAACATTAGCTTTCGACTCCTGCGCAAGGACATTCTTATTTCAATTTCATTGTGATTCGTCGCCCGTCGTCCGAACAGCAAATGACGTGCGCGTACGTGATCTAACTTAGCATGAATTACTAGTATTAATTATCGCCTTTCCAGTAGGTATTGCTATCAACTGAGCACTTTCGTTTTTTTCTCAGACGCTTTTGACAAGTAAAAGGCGTGGAGAGGTTTGCATAAGGGTGGTTAGTGAAAGTTCTTGCATAACAATTGTTTGCTCCTTCAAACCTGTAAATTGGCAGTTGTTTGAGTGCGATTCGCACTTGTTTTTTGAAAACCCGTTATCTACGTGCCTTATCTATATTCAGTGTCCGTTTGTCCACAATGAAGTCACCAACTAAATCCAATTTGCTGTGTGCTGTGTTATTAGCTCAGCCGTGTTTTTGACTTGATAAAATCTGTATTCAAGGACTAGGCTGTCACGACTTCTTCATGCCTGCTTGTTTCATCCAATTATGTAGTGTGAAACCTAAATAATGAATATTCATACTCCTATTATACGCTTGTTTGGATGTGAGTGTGTCTGTACTGGGGACACGTAATCGCCCAGTAAACGATAGAATCCATTACTGTACAAGAAGTAGTTATCTGGCTTGACAACGAATGGAAGTCCTTAAATTTCGTATCCTTTTTAGAGTTTCGTATCCAAACGCTACCATCGAGACCCTATTACTAAGCCTCCGCTGTCTGTCTGTCAGCAGGCTGTATCTCATAAACCGTAATAGATAGATACCTAGTTAAAAAACTTCACCGAGTGTATATTACCGCTAGAACTAGAACTTAATACAAATAGAATAAAGTAAAAAAATAATACGAAGCACAGACAGTTTTCTTGTATAGGGATTCCCCTATACAACATGTAGCTTTGTATGTAGTGGTAAATATTGGATGGTAGTACGGAACCCTTCGTCTGGAAGCCCCAACTGCTGTTTAATTAAAGCGCTCTGAAAGGGCTCTCTATGGCTGTCTCGTTTAGTAAAACCTAAATATAGATCAAGCCTCTCCCATAAGTGTAGTTGAGAGTCAAGTGTTTACTAGTCTTCCATGTTGTCAAGGGGACTCAAGTTAGTCATTACACTGCCTGTTATCATGTACACAGGACACGCTTGTATTGCTGACGAGTTGTGTGCAAAGTGCACTAGATAATATCCTTGTAAAATTTCAATTGAAAGTATTCGTTTTTTGGGATTTTTTCGTACGACCCATATGCCTTCAGTAGTGTCCTACTTATCTTGTGTGTGTGTGTCTTGCCAAATTAGTCGTCAAAGCCTCGGAGATAAATCGCAGAAGAGAGAAACGAAAATAATAGGTTTGAAGTTTATGTCCTTTTTTCACCATATGTTACTACATTACCTTTTAGAATTTATTTTCTTGTAATTGTCATTCCAAAAGTTCTTTTTAACGGTTTAATTGAAAGGAATCAAAATATGCATATATTAAGCATAATGTAAGCTCCATATCAACCCATAATAAACTCCGTACACATCTTTGAATTAATAACAGAGCAGTAAAAGAAAGATGGTTCTTAATAAAAACAGACATTGTGCGTTGTGACGTAGGTACCGTGCCAACTGGTGCCATGGTTCTCGCAAAAATAAAGGAACTTAACCACAGCTGCGTTCCCGTTACTTAGTGAATCATAACATAATCCATAATATTGATCTTAAACATTATCTTCGTGGTGAAGAAACAATACTATGATTTTTTATAGAGTATGTGGTTGAGCCTAACGATTTCATTGTTTTTAATATTACAATTTTCCGTATTGTGCGTCAAGGCGTAAGCCACCTAAGCCTAAGTCTCCTGGCTACCTGTAGTGTGATCAAGCTATGATAATCCTTATGTTTGACAAGATAAGTACCAGACTTCTCTAGCTATTACGTGATATTTAAGGTGTATTATTTATGTATATTTTTTATTTTATTTTTCGCCTCCGTTGCGCTGCTGCAGGGCAAAGGCCTTTCTCCTTTCTAATCCTCTCTATCTTGAGCTACTGTGGACTAATCGAAGGGTGTAACTGATAAAAATTCAGCAAGCCGCATAACCATTTCAAGTTGAAGATTTAGTACAGTAATCAGCATCAAGACGAGTACCTTTCTAATTTATAAACTGTCTAAACTTTTCACACCTTTTTTACACGGCTTCTAAAACTCTCGAACATGTCATCAGGTGAAACATAATTGACATTTGTCAATAAAATAAAATGAAATACAGATTCTTTTACATTTACGTATGCAGTTTGGCTTGCGACGAACAAGTTCAGTCCGGATCGATGACATTTTAGGCAACTGGTCAGACTGCATTGTTGGGTAACCACCTTTAATTAACGCCTTATCGACTGCTTATAATATAAGCACATTTATTTTATTCGCAGAATTGTCGTTTGATTTTTGGCAGTTGAAGAAGGAAAAATCGTTGTTGCCACATTGATTTCAGGACGGAGGTACCCGGCTTATGTTTACAGTGTATGTTTGTATGTGGGGCTCCGATTTTTATACTAGAAAGAAACACTTCTTAAATACGTTATTTTAGCTTTAAAATAGCCTCTTCAGATTCTGAGACACGATAAATTTCATTTAATTTTTATAGTTTTCTATGTCCCTAATCGTAAAGTTTTCGTAGATTAAACTTGCTTCCTGTCTTCGCTGTGCTAATGTTACTTCGTGTTTGTTTAACAACGAACGTAATTCAGCACACTCAAGATTCCACAGATAACACATGACTGACAGCAGCTCTGATTCCCAAGTACAAGGAACCAATTGTGACGCAATTGTTTTACTTTTTATTACCTCGATGGAATCCAATATTATTGCTTTCACAACATGATTGACATAAACTTTTATATTGTAGATCTCGTTCCCAAAGTCTTGTTTTACATTTTCACTTACTTTCGTTTGCTGTTGAAATTATCATTTTATATCACTCATCTTCGTAATTTAAATATTGATTGGCAATGTAAGATGATGTTAGTAGAAACTAATTGGAGATATTATAATTCAATGTCGTATAAACTACACCTTTAACTTTGAAGTTGTCTGATAAGACTATCTTTTGCTTGCGACTTCGTCCGGGTGAGTTTTATTTAATTATTATTTATTTATTAAATTTCATGCACATAATATAAAAAATACACTGTACAAAGGCGGACTTAATGCCTTAAGCATTTTCTACCAGTCTGCCTTAGGGCGATGCAGAGACAAAACATAGTAGGTGCAAAGAACAGAAAATATTCAGGAATAAAATATGTAATAATATATACATACATACAAACAAAATATACAAAGAAGAAAGAGATAAAAATACATAGTTGAAGAAATAATACACAAACTATTTGTAAGACGAGTCTGCCAACCTCATAAGCAAGTGTTCGCGAGCTTTAACTTTTTTTTACTTGTTTACGGATCAAATTTTTTTAACATTAAAATTGAATCTATGGCACTCAGGAGTCAGGGTTAACGTAGAGCTTCATATTAGCGAAAGAATTTTTAGAATCGGATTATCAACCAATAAAACAGACAAACTATTCAATTTGTTAATATTAGTATTGATTAATAACAAAATCCACACTATACGAGAACAACCTAATGCCAGTAGAGTTATCTTGTATTTTCAAAATCATGTCTGTTTTACATGCATACATTTACGCCTAATGTGATACAGAGGTCCTTAGCCCTAAGACCCTTTTGACGATAACTCTATCTGAACTCCTCAATCCCAGATCACTTTCAGAGCAAGTTCGCTTTCTTTGCTTTCCAATACACCCGCTATGTTGTTCTATTATCATTTCCAATTTCTTGCTATGTCTGTCTAGTCGGTACCAATCAATCATCTATTGCACCTTTTTGTTACTGATTCAGAGATTAATCTCTTTCCATATTTGGCTTGTTTGATCTTGTTGGTCGGGTCAGAATTTTGAGTTCACCCATTCACGCATCTACTACTTGCGATGGAGTAAAAGTATATCTTACATTCCAATCGCTAGCGATATCGTGAGATGATAATGTGTAATTATTATGATTATGAAACATTTAATGGTAGGAAGTCTTCTGATAATTAATACCTTTGCTATACTCTTGTGAATGTTTTTGGTTCCTCGTCTACAAATACACAAGTAACTGTATGTCAGTAGTCTTGACAGACCGTGGGATAGGCAATGATGGGGTCATTTTTTATGAAATTACTTATATTTTCTAAATCATTTATTTTATTAGAAAGTACTGCCGTCATATCAGCTGTCTTTACGGAGACAGATATTCATGAGAAAATTACATGACTTCGCTGTTTTTACGACAAAACTCTATTAGCTCTATTCGCTCTATTAGCACTAGCAGTTCATCCAAAGCTTTGTCCTCAGTTCTCAGATATTACGAGCACATTGCATAAGTCGCGTACGTTCATTGTTTTGGCTATATTATCCGAAATGAGATAACATTAATTTGTAACGAGTCTGGGAACATTTCTTTGGCGCTTTCCATGTTATTAACAAAGTATGCGTTACATCCGTTTTGCATATTTTTCGTAGAATGTTGACTGTTTCTGTTAGCGTGCCTTTGATAAACTGTCTATCGTTGAAACGTATTATTCTGCACCCGCGTATAAGTGATAGCTCATAAATAAATTGGCTGTATTATACGCTTTATCTTCAAAAAAATAAATTAACACTTACATACACAAAATAGAAATCAGTCACCACTATATCACTCATTCTGCAACGCCAACGACATTGCCTTCAAAACTTTCAATGTTTTGGACTTGATAATTTGTTGACACAGGATTAGTTCTAAATTCCAAGCCTACGCATGTTCGTTCCAAATCGACACACTCACAAAACAGTGCCTATCTAACACAATTATCCAAATGTTGTTGACCTCTGTTGTTTGTTAGCGCTGCAGTGTTTACGTCATTGACACATGCATGCAACACTTCTGTAATAAAACCTTCGTGTTCATCTCAGTTGTGTTTGTTTTCTATTAATTTGAAAGTAGAATTGTTTGATACAAAATTATCGTTTTAAAATAGAATTAATTTTGGTCTGTGACTTCATCTCCTCATTATTTTTCTATAATAAACGCCAACTTACTCTTTATAAAATCAGCTGTATGCCAGTGAAAGTTCCATCAAAATCGGTTCAGACATTTCGGAGCTTAGCCGGGACAAACAATTCGGCGTTTTAAACAGTTCGTGTAAATGTCGTGTAAACATTCATATTTATTTTGAAAAAAGCTGTAGTGTTGGCATTACGATTACAGATACTTCAATTTTATTTATTTGTATAGATTAAAGTATAGAGATCCTTTTAGAAACAAAATTGATGCAATTTTCATTGAACTTCTTTGGCTTATTACATTTTTCTGACCACCTACAGATTTCCATTTGGCTGTTGCTTGCAAAATTCATCACCTTTATTTTTTCTATTATCGTAATGATTATTACACCCGTGTCATATTTATTGTATTGGTTCACGCCTGCTAATGCTAGTAATTCCAACTTATTACGTCTGTCAACTATCGTTTGTCTTGCGAGACTTTCTACGCCGCTGCACCAGACGTGACTATAATTCGTTTGATTACACTACTGAATGTCTTTCTACCAATGTTCTGTTGCCAAACGATGGCTTACTGTAAATATTGTGTCATATTGCTACATATAGGTAGGTACTGCGCGATAATTGATTTTGACCGTATTGCAGCACCCCTTTGTACAATATTTGCAGACGGTCTTGTTATACTGGTGCCGGTGTAAATACAGGCACAAGAACCATTTCAATAGGCAACGATGACCACTTAACATCAACAAGGAAAAAAAACAGGAGCGCTGCAATTTAGAGTTTGGCAAAGAGATAGAGATTATGTTTTATGACTAAAGATCACATTTCACAATCTAATGTGATTACAGCTTCCGTCTAGCGCCTTAGTCTGGTAGGTATCTAACTGTCTCTTCACAATTTTTCATTGTTACTAGTTGAAGCAAAAACAAATCCAAAAGGAATCTTTCATGCCCGATAGCATTATTGTGGTCTTGAAAGACTGTTATTTTTAGTAGTGTTGTAGATTTCTCACGTCTCTACCTTAGCATTGACAAAATTCTCTTCTATTCTTTACAATGTTATTTATTAGACATTATTATATGCCAAAGTTTGTAAGGTCATTAAAATTCTTTTAGTATTTAAATATTCCATTAACATTCTTCTGTAGAAGAAGCGATCAGCATTGTCTTGAAGGACTTCAACTTGTTTTTTGGAAGCCTTATTATCACTTAATTAATTCAAATATACGTTTTAAACAATGAGATGAACACAATTGATTTTTTACGAACAATATGCTGTGGTAATATTGTTTATTGTACGGTGTTTGAATATAGCATGATTAAACAATTACGGTAAGGCCCCAAAAAAATGTTTAGTGGCACTAAGACAATGAAATCTTTAGTAGCCCCTTTCTGAGTTTTCTTAGTCAAGTGTTGACAACTCATTGCACTTACTGTGTGCTGATAATATTCGTATGCAGGTGTTGCAGATGTCGCGAGGGCGCCGGTGATAACGTAAGCCGCTATTTCTAGTGCTTAGTGAGGCGCCATTTTCATTCGATTCGAAATTAGAACGCGTCGATCATGCAAACTTTTTTGTAAACACTTTGAACTTGAAAAATAACGGTAATGTGGAATAGGCACGCTCGTGGTGGTCTGTGAAAAAATAGCAGTACAATGAAGATATTTTTCAGTTTTTGTTACCTGCACAATGTTGTTATGATTTCCCGTTTTATTACCTCAATGAATACGGTTTTTTTGTGGTTTTGGATGCTAGAATAAAATATTGAGGCCTCGCATGAAATAGTAATCGAAAAGTTGGTCAGTTCCATTCATTTCCATTCGTGACCCCACTGCACATTCAATATAACGAAACTGTCTAAACAGGTTATTTAAAACTGTTCTCACTAACTGCTATCATCGAAAATAAAATATATTCTTGCGTTTTATCAACTAAATTAATGTTATTATTGACATTGTTTTTTTATAACCATTGCCACGTTTTGGAAAACCTAATCAATCTTTTTATTTATAAAAGATTGGATATTGAAATATTGCAGATCTACAACGTCTGAAGAAACTACATTAAATTCTCTATAAAATTAATAGTTCCATGTTCGCAACAAAAGTAATTCGCTACCCATTAACAATCAACTTTGAGTTTATCGAGTTATAAATTAAATCGATCGTCTCGAGCCAATCTGCATCGGTTACGCAAACGTCTCGCGTCCTCATCTCTAGAGCTACAGCCTTCGATTGAAGCCTGTCGGCCAGTCCGCCGTAGTCGGTGCGCCTGCGCACAAGCGCGACAAACGTTGACGTTCGATTGTTCGAAATTCAAATTCTCCCAGTCGAATAAATAGTGAAGTGCTCCTGGTTTTGTGTTTGTGCTCTTATCTTCTCTTTATTTAAGTGATAAAGGGATAGATGATATTGTTATAAACAGTTTGGTTTTGTGCAAACTTTGTGAAGGATTTATGCTATTGCTTCGCGCGGTAAGTTCTATTTACAAAATGATGTCAGAGAAGACCGTTAATTTTTTTGGTGATTATTGAAAACGTGCTAAGAAATAATAGATAGGTATATGGTATATTTGAAAAATTTATTCGGCAATATAATTACGGAATTTAGTTTGTTTAACGTTGTCAATATATTTTGTTTGTTCAGGTGTCAGTTTTCAGACCTGCAACACACAATTGTGACTCATTGTGTAAAACCGTAAACTGTCCATACACCAGAAAGCTGTTCGATCATGTCATTACAGGAAATCGTGATGCGGATTACGGATAGTAAGTAGGCAGGATACATAGTGACTATAGATCAAACACGGCTCAAAATGGGCCCAATGGGCCAAAACAGTTTTTGTCCAGAATAAAGAAAAGTAGGTATTTTAAGTGGATATTTTAATGTAACACACACGTGAAAGTGGACTTTACACTTGTTTGTCTCAGCGTACCTACTTATGAGATGTTGACCCGAAACTTAACGGTTTGATGGTGTAAAGGGGTCATTATTGAACACCATTTCGATTTTATTGATGCTTGTATGAATGTGTATGATAAACTCTAGAATATATTTTGAAAAAAATAAAGTAACTTTTTAGTTTTTGGAAGAGGTTATCTTTTTTGTAAAAAAGTTTTTATTTTTCGCTTTTTAGGATCAGTTTCCTGTCATTCAAATCCATAAAGGAACAGTAATACTACGTAAATTAACAAGACACCACTTCAAAGTCACAAGAAAGTAAAATACTTACGCTAATTCGTTTACTTGGATGACATATTTTTTTCAGTTTTTTAATTTTTTTTACCAAATTACTGAATCAATTTGAATAAAATTTATGTAAGACCACCTTTTAAGTATGGCCTATCAAACAAAAATAATCTTTATGATTTTTTTTCGTCGAATCGATTCATAATTGGCGGAGTAGACGGACACAGATACAAAAAAAAACATACTGTCGAATTGATTACCTCCTGCTTTTTTGAAGTGGGTAAAAACTTAAACTTTTTTATGTTGTGTGGCTCAGTGGTTAAAGAGCCCGCCTCTCATGCATACGTTACGGGTTCGATACCAATTCATATGTAATAAGTTTATTTTGGAATTCACTGTCATCGCTGAAAAAAGACATCGGGAGGAAACCTGCGCTTGTAATTAATAATAAGACTGAAACCGCGTGTGGCTTATTTAACCCGCATTAAGTTACATCTTTAGTTACTGCTCCACCCCTGTGCGTCGTAGTGTAATGTTATATATAGCCTATGTTACTTAGGAACAATGTAGCTATCTACTGATAAAAAAATTGTTAAAATCGGTCCAGTAGTTTCGGAGCCTATTCGTTACAAATAAACAAAAAAATATTTCCTCTTTATAATATTAGTATAGAAAACATCATATTATTATTAAAATTGTTTAAAATTTCTCACCAATTTTATTACGAGTTCCAGGAAAGCATTCATATTCAATATTACTTCTTATTACATCAATCTAAACATGCATGAAAACCGTGGAAATTCAAATTATACGCTGAAGAAATCGTTCGTACTTGATGTCCTTGATATTAATAACCAAGAAAATGAAATTTACACACGCCACTCTCTGTGGCTGATAAACTTCGAAGTCAAAACTGTAACAAATAAATTCTACTAAATAAATATATTTAATGAACAAAAACCAAGGATGTTCATCTTTCGCCTTGCGTTCTTGATTCTGGGTTTGACCAAACTCTACTTAAGTCTTATATACTAAATGCTATAAATACTTGTCCCATTGACGGCGATGCGGATGAGTTTTTTTTGCTGCCTATGAACTTCCTTTTATGTTTTTTTTTATTTTTATGTAAACTGTACATAGTTTGCAATCTAATTATTATTAAAATAAATTTTATAATTGAAATAAATGATCTCTTAGTATGTGTTATAATAAAAAAAAGTCTTAAATTATAATAATAAAAATAAGGAGGTTTGGTTTCGAGGTTTGTCTCTGGAGTCCTGGCCGTACTAGCCGTAGTTGCTGGACTACTATTTTTTATCTTCTCCGTTGACGAGAAAATTATGGAGGAGTAGCGTGGAAAGCACTGCAGAATTGGCTAATAAGCGTGGAATTACTATCAACCTCTGACAACTTTGACGACACGGTTGGTGCAGTGGCTGAGCGATTGGCTGCTGCACTGCGTGGGGCGGGTTCGATTCCCGCACGGAACAAATGTATGTATAACCTACAAATGGTTCTTCCGGGTCTGGCTGTTTGTGTATGTGAGTTATATGTTTGTAAACGCACCCACAAAAAACAACGGCCAGAAAAGTATGCGTCGTCATCTCTCGCTATCCACCAAGTTTTCTCTATTATGCCTCTTGTTTTATAGCCATTAAAGCATTGAATTCAGACACAATCTTAATAAAATGTAAGTGTGTCTTCAAGTTTGTTGAATTTAAGAAAATCAGATATATCCTTCCGCGTTATCTAATCAAAGAAATCTCTGCATTTAAATGTTTCTATATCTAGAATCGAATTTTAATATTATTATCTAATTTTGTATAGACAATTAAATAACTTCCAACTCTTGGATAACTATGTAAATTGTAGGATTTTGCATGACGATTCAAAATGAAACAATATTAAAGTGTATCCGGGTACCAAAGCAAAAGATAATTGGTAAAGTAGAATTGGGAGACGGCCATAATTTAAGCAATTCAAGCATAAACTGTATTATGTTTACTTGTACTAAAATTGGATAGGTAGGTTATTTAGACCGCTGTAGGTCGGAGCTAAACAAGATAGAGCAGAGCTATATGGAAAGGACTTATTATGCGCACTGCAATGGAGTGGATCTCTCTACCTGCGTCTGTATTTCCGTACGCATTCCACCCTATTCTCTCCTTAAAGTTAGAGTGAACAGGCTTCTTCAGGGTAAGCTCACTCCATCGTCGACTTTGTCTATGTCACCTCTGACCTAGACTAAAGGCTTATTCAACTCGAATAAAAAAGGATTAAATTCGTCTGGAAATCGAAGTTACAAAAGCTCAACTGTGCATTTTCGGGTTTTCCGAAATCAATTCTATAATTATATACACAAAGTACTTAATCCTCCTATGACATGGTAAACAACTTCTCAATTACCACTTATTTCTAAGCGACCGACCTAGTGAACATTCCATAGATTAAGATCTGATTTAAAGGCACGTGTAACGTTACGTTTTTACGGTTTCCACGTGAAACAACCGTCTCGAATCCGGCAGTTAACCAGAACCATTTGCAAACAATAAGTTCTTGTCAAATCTTATTTTTTTTTTGTATTTTGGTGAATTATTGTTGGTAATCCTTGATTGATTCCTTAGTACTTGGTACCCCTAGATTCTACATAAATTATGTAACCTAAATTAGTATCAGCTGATTTATCGGTGTTAAATATCTAAAACCATTACATTTATTTCGAAAAATGCAAGAAATTTTGATGTGGGTTGGTTTATTTTGACAGGACTAACTCCAATTATAACAGGACAGATATAGGTAAATGGTAAAATTATCTTGCTAAAACCAAAAGCGTTGTAATTAATCATTTTACTATTTTTTTTTTCCTTTTTTTTGCGGATAACTCAATGAAAAAGTAAGTAAATTAATATTTAGTTTCTTTTAGAAACCTTAGTGCGGAACCGCTTTATTCAATAATGAGTCAGTTATTTTCCCGCGAATTCCGTCATGTGACTTGTAGAACGGTGTGCAAGTAGAAAGGTGCTAACTCACATGCGTTAGGAAAACACATAGGTAGTATTCAAAATCTTATTCAGTGGCAACCATGTATTTTTTTTTAATTATCCGATGATTTTGCTTCATCAGATAAAAGAACTTTTTAAGTAATTTCCGGAAGTAAACATTTTAAACAGTCTCTAATTACCTTTGTTTCATCGTCAGCCTGGGCTTAAACCTCTTTGTGTGTGACAATCTTGCTCTAATTTCTAATCACAGACGCTCTCCCGAGTCTTCGCTTGTGGCAAACAATGAGGAGGCCCGCGGTGGCGGCCGGCATCAGTCGGGGATCGCGAACACAGGCGTGGTTTTAGTCAGTAAGAGTCTGACAGACCCCTCCGCTTCCCCACAGCAGTGGACATCTATGAGGATTTTCCACCCAAGCAACAAAAAAAGGCACTCTTGGTTCAACTTATTATCACCTCCCAACTTCTCTTTATTTGTGGCATTCTGGCTCCAACTTCTTGCCTTGGTGTCCCGGTGAGACGCGGCCGTTACTCTACCTGTCATCATTACGTGTATGCATGCCCTATTCATTTGCTCTTTAATTATTGATTCTGCAGCGAAAGCTTCCTTATCATCTTTTGTTTTTCCACTTGTCTGAGAAAAGTCTGCGGAAATCTTATTAATGTCTCCACGACCTGGAACGAATTGCTATCTAGGACCTTTTCCATAATTACTTCCACATGTATATACCCGTTCCCCGTTCTGACTGGGATAGTGACATCTAAAGATTCTTTGCAATATTTTTCTTGTAAAATAGTTATTGATGATGCTTATTAGGGTTCCGTACCTAATCGGTGTCAATGGCCCTATTACAAAGGCTCCGATGTCTATCCCAGGGCGGTATCTTTTGAACCATAACAGACCTAAAAGTAACCTATTCCTTTGTACGGTCATACAGAATTCTTACTGGGCAAGTGCGACTCACATTTGACTGGTGTGTAATGTTTGTCGTTCATTGTTTATGAAGTATGATGAACATATGATATGATGATAAACATATGACATATAATGGTACAGACCTCGTCAACCTCACGAATTCTTTAAATAATGGTTATTATTGCAATTCAATATAGATTCATAAATTTTTGAATAAAAACCCGACTATTGAATATGTCCTCACAAATACCATTGTTATCTTTAGTGCAGGGTTTTCCACGAATTCTTGCTAATGTCTTTATTGCGCGCACGCACGCTGCTATGCTGAATAAAACAGAAGGTAGGGACTCATAACGAACACTCTTACAATGTGTTGATTAATTTCACTATACTGAATCTCTGGGAAGTTCTAGAATGCTTTACCACAGCTTCAGTTGCGTACAGCTTCAAGCGCCAGTGTACGCTTTGACATTTTTTAGTAGGCCCTTATTTCTATTCCCCTTTATTTTTATTTTTTTTCGTATTTCTTGGTATTACCTTATTTTTTAGGCTCATCCCTGCGACTTCATCTGCGTGAATGTCGGTCATCTGCGGGCATTTGCGGGGCTTTTTCGCGCGGAACCTTGAATCTCTTTTCTAAAATAAAAGTAACGAAGATTACTCTTTATAACATCAGCTACCTGCCAGTGAAAGTCCCGTCACAATCAGTCCAGCCGACGAACAGAATTAGACACACACAACCATTTTAAAAATCGGTTAAGTCCCTACCGTGTACACATTTATATGATATGTATTTAGTAAACAGCTGATATTTTGACATTACAAACAGATATTTCAATTTATTTATTTGTATAGATATATCTATTTGTCTTTTCTTGCGCCTACGCTGCTACGCTGTATTAACATTCTTCCAGCATGCTGAGGAAGGGTCCGTCCTTTGATTTGCTCCTACTTTTCCGTGTACTGCCAAGCGACTTTCCTCCAAATTGACATAAAAGTTAAGTGTTCACCGCAGACCTTGAGGTACTTTACTTATTGAATCTTGATTTTGTTTGTTAACAAAATATTTGGATTTCAAGGTGAAGAAACGTTTGGCCTTTATTTGTTTGTCACTTTGGGATTGTTTGGCCCTTACATACATTTGTTTGTATTCATACATCCTTGTGTTTCTAAGCTACGGTCTTTAACATTTAGTTCCAGTGCTACTAACAGCGTCTAAAATGTCAAGGCTTTTAGTTTCAAACAGTTTACTAGCCTCAATTGACGATCTTTTAACCCTTTATTATTCTACTCTATAGCCAAAAAAGAGAATTCAAATAATCATTTGGTGAAAGACGTAAAAAATATGAACATGTAAACTTTTTTTATTTCATACTAGCTTCTGCTCGCGACTTCGTCCGCGTATTTTTATCACCCGCATTAGGTTACGGCTTTGGTTACTGCTCCGCACCTATTGGTCGTAGCGTGATTTCATATAGCCTTCCTCGATAAATGAACATCCAACACAAAAATATATTTTCAATTCAAACCAGTAGTTCCTGAGGTTAGCGCGTTCAACCATACAAACTCTTCAGCTTTATAATATTAGTATAGATTTACTTACTAAGTATATCTTGGGCATCGCTGGTTTAGATGAAGGTAAACATCGTAAGGAAACCTGGATCTATTTAAATGAAAATGGTTCCATTTGCAAGGTAGTTTAGTTTTTTCTTCAACGAATGGAAAGAAAACTTCGTCAAATGCATGTACAAATATTAATGATTCTAATTACGTTAACATCAGGGGGACAATTCTACTAGCTTATAGACACGATCTCATTCCAATCTCAGTCTCAATTTGGCAAAAATGACTCTAATTTACCTTTTTATTTTTACATTGGTTGTCGACGTGGTAGAATTAAATTTCAGTTCCGCAGCTCTAGCAGCTATTTTGCCACAAAGTCGATCGGACGAACGGGAATACACGATTTTGCCACAGGTAATGAACATGGTAAATAAGTTTCTACTGACATTCAAATGGCTGTAAAAACAGTAAATACTTGTTATAATGAATTCAATAGTATACATTTTCTTCCTTTTCACACATTCTTCAGTGGTCATTAGCAGTGTAGGCACAAAAGCTGTTCTGGTTTCCCTTAGACAAAAATCACATCAGTATTCCCATACAAGGTTTGTTGGTAAAACTAAGGTATAAAGTATGAAGAATGTGGTTTTCGCTCCGTCATTCCAGTCACGATCGTGAAACTGCAGGTTGGATGAACTTGGGCATTCCGCGCGGCTGTCGACGTTCCACTTCTAAGCTATGCCGTCCACTTGCTGTTGCATAATAAGATGCATCGCTCTGCTCCTAATAGAATGCGGAATTTTGTTTTAGGTGGTTAGGGAACAAAGCCATGTCTACTTTTCTATATTTATGAGCAAGCGGCATTCAGTTGTGTTCATAATCCTATTTCAGTTCTTTTGCTAATTTGATAGGGTTGGCGCAGTGGCTGAGCGATTGGCTGCTGCGTTGCGCGCTGTATGGCCTACACGGCCTTCTGAGTCCGGTTGTATGAGTATGTGAGTATATAATGTTCGTAAATGCACTCACAATATAGGAAAAATTCCAAGGGTGGGAGCAATGTTATAAAAAATATATTTGGAGATGGGTAGCCCTGGACTCTAGTCAAGGTCAGGTTTTACAGCAACTTAAAGCCTTCGTTCTTTAAGAACATAAAGCTTGCTGTTCTGATTGGCAGGTTACAGTATTCTGCCATCTCGAAAGATATAGGTATATACCCGGTTTTGAACCCGAAACATCGTGCATAAAAAGCGGGCGTCCTCAAAATCTGAGCCATCATAACACTTATATTTTCGTATAGTTACTAAAGTATTATTCATAAATGTAATATTTATTTTAATCTACCATAATTATAATATTATTATGCGGTTTTAAAAAACAATGTTAAGTCTTTATGCGTAAGTATTAATACATATTGACTGAAGTCTTTTGATAGGTAACTTGAGAAATAAATGTTTATTATTTTATAAACAGAACAACAAACCGGTGTTGACGTAATGTGCAATGTGCATTTACGTTATAACTAAACCACATTAGGTAGTCATTGAATATAAACATATTCTCTATCTTTACTAAAAATATAATAACTAAACTAACTAAACTATTGAACTGCATCGTTAGCCTAGTGGTCCTAAGCGCGACTACTGCGCTAGAGGTCTTGGGTTCGATTCCCAGGTCGAGCAAAAAGTATTATTGGGTTTTTCTGTGAAATTCTCAGTAGCAGCTCGGAGTTACGATTTGTGCCCAGTTAATGACAATAGGCTCGCCGCTGTTACATGGGACCTAAACATACCGGCTAACTGTGGGTGTATATTGGTACACCTCTGTCTAACCCTTCGGGGAATACAGGCGTGATGGTATATGTGTGTAATAATATAAAGCTAAGGAGTTTGTTAAGGCGCCAATCTTTGGAACTACCAGTCGGATTCTATATAATAGTCAGATTGATAAGGGTGATATAATTAATAACATCATGCTACGACACACGGGAGCAGCAACTCAAGACATAACTTAACGCGGGTAAAACCTTAGGGCAAAGCTAGTAGGACATATCATAATGTTTCTCCCGACCGAATTTTAGACACTACATATACAGAAGATATTGTAGTGCACTATATAGGCAAACACCGTTGCATTCCCGCTTCTTTCACTCTCATAGTCCGAAGCGACGGCAGTCCGACACGACCTGAGACAATTCAAGCAAAGGACGTACTTTCCGAGCCATGGGGGTGTCACACAACTTCTATACTCCGAGCAGCTACTAAGAAATTCCTAATGGAAAAACCAAATAATTTTGACCAACCTGGACGTCTAATCCTGGACACGGACGCTTAGCAGGCGCGCTTGAGATCAGAAAACCGACCACGGCACTCCATAATGTGACGTAATAAGGCTCTAGGCAAAAGGCTTCGCATTATTTGCTTAACTACACGTTCTGACAGCTATCAATCAATAGTTTATTTTTTGCTCGTAGAACATAGCGTTTCGTTCAACAAGAATACATTTGAATATCATTGCGAACACGCCCGGCATTCCTATAATAATTACAACTTTGAAATGTTATGTGATTAATTCATGATTTGTACTTGTTCATTTTTAATACAGTATTTTTAGACCTACTTGTCTAAATATTACTTAATATTTTTTATTCAGTAGTCATTGTGAAGATAGTCGTGACGGTCACTGCCAAGATAGCCTACAGTCCCGCCCAACGTCTGAAGAAGCTGTTATAGGGTAGTTGGATTATTGGCTCCAGAAAGCAGGACTCCTGGATACTTTGCGTCCCGTTAGAAGGTTTCTCCGTTAGAAACTGCCCTGGTTGCTCCCGATACTTAGGTATTTCATCGAATCACAAATAAACGTATTTTCTTTTTTCATTACTACTTTCCCTGAAACCCTAATCACGACTTCAATCTTGGCTGTTGTCACAATTACATGCTCATGCTCTTATGAATGATTGATTACATAAACAAAACGGTAAATTAAACTAAAGGACTTTTACGAACCCACGTTCATGAATTTCTCAAGCGTGGATTAACAATTACCAATCAAACTAAACCCTTGTAGGTAAAAAATTTGGATATTCTTGAAATAATACAGTGGTGCGGAAGACTTTACTTTCGAAGTTTCAACGGCAGTATTACGAAATTCATGATGGATGATAAGGTGCGCCCGCGCAGATAGCATCGCGCACCTACATGATTTATTGTCCATCTAATTATCAGCCATTATTATATTATTAACTTACTTACCTATACATTTTTGACACTCTTATCTAGATTATGCACATATTTCTTTAGAAAGTTTGTAGTTAACTATCTATAGGTTAGTAATCAATCAACAAAAGTACGGATTGCAACACATATTTTACCGGTAGCTTTCGCTTCAAGGATTAATCAGATAAGAATTGTTTGTTTGTTTGTTTTTACAATCTTAACTCTTGTTTACTAGATACCGCGCCCCCGGAACGCAAAGGGCACAAGCAGGAACATGGGTGGATTTCCCACCCCCCAAAAAAAAAAAAACTCTTGTTTACTATATTATAATTAAAATAAACAAGTAAAAATTTTCGCTATTTCAGGGTTGGCCCCATAGTAAAAGATGTTGAAAATGATGATAACAATGACCGATTTTCAGGTTAATGGTAAACAAAAACTAAGCTTTTAAAAAAAACAAGCCTTCATAAATAAGAATGGAACATCTTAGGACATAATCTTTATGGATTGTTAGTTCAGATGTTGAGACAAATTGGACATCATCTAACTTATACACGAATAACAAGCAAGCTTGCACCACTTCCTTCAAAATTATTATTTTTTTTGGTCCGGGCGAAAAAGTCCTCGTGGGTGTCTGTCAGGCTCTTACTGACTAAAAACTACCTAAATGTTCCCTCCTCACTCTTACACTGGGGATTCCGGGATTATAATATGCCCTCCGCAATCCCGACTAGTACTTTCTTCAAACCCACCTTTAATTGCGAGGTTAAAAAACATAAAGAAAAGGTAATTACAAAGTTCAATTGTATCTACATCGATATATTGCTTAGTAATCAAATTACAAAAGATAAACAACTTCTCACGCACTTTGAGAAAAATGGATTCGTTAAATATAGGGAGCTACGGGTGGAGCTGTCTCTTCAAATTCAATATATAATAATGTACAGCTACCATTATCATTTATACATAGATCTTCACGTTGATAAGGAAAAGTTAGTATAATATGATAAATGATACTCTCACACGCCGTACCAATATTTGTTTGGAACAATTTCTCGTTGTTTTATTATATGACATGTACCAGAATTTCCCTCTAGCTGGTAGCCCGTCTTTCGTGTCTGTCGGGCTCCACGTTTTTATACTACTTCAGTCCTCGTGCGTCTACTTTGACGGTGTCGTCAGCCCAAAGCCCTCGATTTCCTGACGTTAGTCACTATTCAATCAAAACTTTCCTCAATCGACTACCTCCAAGTCATGTCAGAATGCCAGCCCAGCTTCACTTGAGATGTAAGAGAGAGCCTGTCACTGGTATTGTATCTACAATCTTGTAATAATGCACTTGGCAAGTGCAAAATGCAACATTGCTGAAATTATCAATTCACATCCGTTTCATTATCAATCATTTTCGTCGGAATTCATTACAATCTCGCTGTAATGAATTATATAATTCCATATTATTTTATATTGACGTCAGCTGTGGCGGATCCAATATCATCGTCATAGTTACATACGACCTAGAAAATTACAAGTTTGGCAATCTCTCTGTGATTCATATTTTTTGAGTTCCTATTGACAGAAAGCTGCTTACGTCCAGACTGCTGAACAAGTCTTTATTGTTTGGTGTTTAAAGTTTATTTTTCTGTGTGAGTGTGTGTCCATTCATGTGTAACAGAGAAATGAATGAATCATTTGTCAGTGAATATTTTGTAAACTCGGCAACTGATACGTGGTTTCGCTGACAAGGTCGGCCTCAAATCATCAGCTGTTTTGTGCTCAAATTACATTTAATATGAGTCTTTTGTCATCTTTTTATAGTGTCAATACTAATAATATTTTGTAAGCGAATGCCTTTTCAGGTACGATGACCTTCCAAGTATTATTTTTCACGTCAGCTTGTATTCACGGGATAGCTTTTTTGTACAGGACAGATGTTTGTCCTTGCTCAAGCTGTCTAATTATTTTATATAATGTAGTCATTGTGTAATTCTCATTAGTATTTGGCGGTTAGAACGAAAACCTAACAGTCCTGGCTTATGTATTGAAATATGTATATCACTGATACTTGAAAGGATTTGTATTTGTACCTTTTTGTTTAGTTCTTACACATCACAGTCATCACAAGAGCATGAACAAAATAAAAGTAGATTCTATGTTTATCAACGTAAATGTTCTAAAGGGTCCCTATTTTTTTTGCCAAAATCTATTCCGCCATCTCATCCGCCATCTCGACGCTATCTTACCACACTCGGCGGATAACGTAGCGTCCTATTAACTCAAGAATTACCATAATCGAACCAGTAGTTCCAAAGATTAGCGCATACAAACAAAAAAAGTAAACTCTCCAGGCTGTATAACATAAGTATAGATTTCGTGAGCAGCTCTTTTATAAAAATAATACCAAACCTTCACACCGCTCGATGTTAAAGACCAATTGACGTCATTCCTCGTGAATAAGTTAGTTAAGCACAGAAAGCTGGCAACAACAGGCGTGGGGTATCGACTTACACAAACCGCAACCGACACTGTTAACAGACCATATGTGGCTGGAAATACAACTGTGTGTTATTATTGTTATTAATTAAGTGAGAGTCGACGCTCTGCAAGAATTACAGGGGAATTCCATGTTTTCCTAATGTTAATCTTGAAATTATGGCAAGTTCAGTAGAATGTAAAGATCTCTTTATTATACATGATGTTTATTAGAAGTCTAGCCTCGTTGGCCTAGTGGTCCTAAGCGCGACTACTACGCTAGAGGTCTTGGGTTCGATTCCCAGGTCGAGCAAAAAGTGTTATTGGGTTTTTATATGAAATTATCAGTAGCAGCTCAGAGTTAAGATTCATGCCTGGTTAATGGCAATAGGCTCGCCCCCTGTTACATGGGACCTAAACATACCGGCGAACTGTGTGGGTGTACATTGTTACATCTCTGCCTAACCCTTCGGGGAATATAGGCGTGATGGTTTATTAGAAGTTTGCTTTAGATAATCATGGAATTGGTATTCAAACTATTATACGAGTGATTAGAACGACCAACTGGCATCAACTTTCTGACTAACTGACCAAATCCCTTAACAATTTAAAAGTGTCTGTAAATGGTTTGATTAAAATAAATGTTTTTACTTTGGCTATAATGGTAGTAAAACGCCGAAAGTCGAAAATTGCATTTTCTTATCGTCATGATTTTTTTTATCCTGCTTTGGACCTGGAAACCTGGCTATGGAGATATTGGAGATCAAAGTTCCAACGTTATTTTACTAAAACACGTATTAAATGTTCTACCCAAACTTGAAATACCTTAACACTTTCACTGTCCGCCGAGCAGGTAGAATTGTTAAACAATCGCCCTGAACCATGTATGGCTCATAGAAATGGGAATGGGTTAACGACACCCGTGCTGTTGCTACTAGATCTAGGAAGATCCGTAAGCCATTACCAATCAGCCATTTTCCAAAGTGGTGCTGGCAATACATTCCTATTATTGTCTATGATGAACCAAAAAGCAGTATAACGACCTACTCATAACATAGAACTCATGATGTGTAAGTTTAGGTACGTACTTGACCGATTTTGGTGCGAAGTTACCATCACTATGTAAACCGTTCGTTATGTCTTGCGCAAACCGCGGCCATTTGCAAATTATTGCAATTATACTATTTATTTACAGCTATCGCATGTGAAGGATTGTGTGGTAACCTTCTCAGTTATTATTTTGTTCTATAAAAGGGGACCACTCCTTCGATATACACCATAAATTAATTGATTATTGAATCAGTAAGTAGCGGCTCGGAGTTAGGATTTCTGCCCGGTCAATGGCAATAGGCTCGCCCCTTATTACATGGGACCTAAACATACCGGCAAACTATGAGTGTAGGTACATTGTTACGCCTATGCCTAACCCTTCGGGTAATAAAGGCGTGATGGTATGTAATTGAATAAAATGATTGACCTAATTGATTTGTCATTGCGTCAATGACAATATACCTACAAATCGAGCGAACAACAGAGTCGAATTAAATGAAATTGAGTCAATCAAATCTAGGCTATTTTACTAATTTGATTTATAATCTTAGATCCAAAAGTTAGGAAAAATTAGTCCTTGAAGTGATGAGCTCGATAAGAAAGTTTTTTAAGTATGTCCACACTATATCACATTTACCTATCATGGTCTAACAGCCCTCTGACAACCAATATCTTATTACTTACAACGGAATCCTTTCCATTGGCACCCTTCGGGTACGGAACCCTAAAAATGGCGGGTAGTACAAGTCCATAAAATCTGTTCAATAACCGAAGATCGTCATTGGCAGAATCTGTATGCATTCCTACAAAACATGTTATCACAGCAACCAACTTTATACTTTAACACACTATGTTAAAAATGAAAACCCATCAACAAAGTTTTCTTCAACATTACTACAGTAGCAGAATAGTAATCGGAAAAGTGTGTGTTGATTACTTGTCATTACACGCAAGCTGCAACACTCAATTAAGGGTAACGAGCGATTGTTGGCAAACTGTCGCTACTCTGCGATATAACACCAGGAGATAATACTGCCACTGTAACTAGGTATTAGGTAAGCTGCGATAATGCAATAGATTGAGAATCTGGTGAAATAGATTTGAACTAACATGACGGTACCGTGGAGACTGGAGATATCTACTCTAATAACATAATATGGTCCTTAGAGACGGAAAGTCAACTAGTTAATATGTACCTAGTAGGTACATCTATAATTCTATACAAATAAATAAAATTTAAGTGTTTGTTTTCTAACAGCTTTTTACTAAATGCATTGAATAGTCGGTAATTATACACCAAAAACATTCTTTTTTTATGTTTGTCTTTCTGTGTTTGTTCCGGTTAGTCTTCGTAACGGCTAGACCAATATTATTGACGGGACTTTCACTGGCAGACAGCTGATGTTATAAGGAGTAACCTATGCTTCTTTTATTTTAGAAAAATGATTAGGATACCGCGCGGATTAAATGTCCACCCCGCAGATAGCGGATGAATACGTGGGCATAAGCTAGTCGTTACTAAAACTAAATTTCTTCCTGTCCTGGTTGTATTGCACGTCAGGCATCCTCACATAGGAGCGATATTATCACCTGGGCGGTAATGTATAACAAACTAATTCTCTTCTTTAAATAAACAATTTTTATCAATTATATGTAGGTACTCACTAAACGTGCCTTTCCAAAGCAAGAGAGTGTCACATCACCAACTTCCAAACTCTGAGCTGCTACTGAAAAAATCCTCATGGAAAACTTAAAAACACTGCCCGATTCGGTAATCGAGGCTAGGGCCCCACGCTCAGTAGCCGTACCGACTGTTATGGACCTTCCCTCGTCCTCAGACGCCCGTCTTCTACTGACCTAAGGTCTGATTGTTATGCAATATAATATATTCTCTATCGGTGTCGTCGTAGCGATATCCTGACAAGCTTTCTTGCCAAGGCCTAGAGTTAAAAATCCTATGACTCGAGGATGATAGTATCGCCTAAACGATATCACCCATTATGTTTCTGTACTGCATGGCGATACGTCACACCTATATGTATATAGGGTTATATAGGCGACGCAACTTCAAAGAAATGTTCTAAAGATTTATATTTCAAAATCGCTTTGGTGGTAATATTATGCTCATGTTTGGGGGTACCCTAACTTAAGTTGTTTCTTCTTCTCTTCGCTGTGATCCGTCATCCTTATTTTTCCTTCATATCATTCCTTCTCACACATTCCATATTTTATTCAGTCTCTGTGCTCCATCTATTCATATTTTTTTGGTTGTCCCTATGAAAAGTTTCGTCATCTTATAAGATCGTAAAAAGCCTAATGTAATAAAGATAACATTTTCTTCAAGTATCTTATTAGCTCTGGAAACAATACCTGCTAAATTTTTATCGTCATAAATTTAAGTCCGTTGTGTATTTAATGATAAACAAATGTCTAACTAACCACCTTTGCTAGTCGGTATGCATTCAAGAGGAAGTTGACTATTTATTTTTCAGAGAAAATACTAAGAGTTGTCTCATAGTCCTCCATTCTATTTGAACATTTGTTTTCACTTCATTCATGTAATTATTTTGAGTTCATTTTTAAATTTCCCATTTTGTTGTTTTACGCTAGCCCAATAATTTTGCACCTAGCGTGTTATCTCTTAACTATGGTTGACTGGTAGAGTATGCCTAAGGCAATAAGTCCGCATTCATAGTTCATTGTCCGAATCCATTAAAACCCTAATCTCTTCTGGCTTCTTCTGGGTCAGCTCACTCCATCGTCGACTTTGTCTCTGTCACCTCTAACCTAGACCCTAGACCATCCCAAAAAAAATTATTGTTACATTAAATTTTAATAAATAATTTATTACTTTCTTAAATCTACGTCACAACAGTATCAGTAATTGTATTAATTTCGTAGTTACTTACACTTTTCAATTTTTTTATTATATACGTGTGTAGTTATGGGAAACCATCGTCTCCCACACTTGACTATTGTTGCGTTATCTAAGTACCTTATGTAATGTTACAATAAGCCATTCTCGCCTTTGTGACATATTATACAGTCTTTGTTGTGTTGATGGGCTTATTCATATTAATTAGATAATGGATCTATGGTAGGAGTTTAGCTGTGCCACAGGTACTATTGTTGCGTACATTCCTGACGCGGTATTTTGTAAATATTTTCACAATCATTAATGCTGCATATCATTCAATAAAATCAATTCATAGCAATCTGCAGATTAAGTAGAGGATCTTAAATATTCCTTTTAGTAAAATAATCAATCAATAAAAATTTGACTGCCTCGGTAGCCTAGTGGTCCATAGCGCGACTGCTACGCTAGAGGTTTTGGGTTCGATTCCCAGATCGAGCAAAAAGTGTTATTGGGTTTTTCTATGAAATTCTCAGTAGCAGCTCGGAGTTAGGATTTGTGCTCGGTTAATGGCAATAGGCTCGCCCCCTATTACATGGGACCTCAAACATACCGGCGAACCGTGGGTGTACATTGTAACACCTCTGCCTAACCCTTCGGGGAACACAGGCGTGATGGTAATCAATCAATGAATTTAGTGCGGTAATTCCGAAAAGAAAGGAAACTCCAAATCTATTATGATTTAGTATTTCACAAATTGAATTTAAATATCTTTTTATATTCGTCAGAGTTGGTGGTTTTCCTCAAGTTTTACGTAAATCCTAAACTTCTAGTATTATACATGCGAATGATTGTGAGGATGGAAGGATTGGATGGATTAACGGCACACTTATAAGTATTGACGATTGAAGATATATAGCTTAACACATAGTATCATTGTTATCTTGTATTCGTGTTCACGTAAAAAATTCTGCGCAGATGAGGTTGTAAACAAATGCTAATCATTTACTAATTGTTGAATTAGTTTCACTTGTTTGACAAGTGAATCTAATTCAACAACTAGTTTACATAAAGACAGTGAAACTAAATCCAGACAACATTCCACTTGAAGGAAACGTGCCCAATCATTCTCACTTCCTAAGCCCAACAATCAAAGATCAATCAGCACAACAGACGTGACAGTCCTTACGGAAACGTCAACTAGTAATAAAACAATTATATGTTCATAGTTGTTATGTGCTGCAGTTACAATACAATGTTCTGGTAACAATGGTGAAGGCTCATTCACTTCCTCACCGAGTAAAACATGGATTCCACGTAAATTACGTATGTCGTTTGCTAAAACGAGTACAGTTTTTGTTATGATTAGACGAGTCTTGTAATGCTTTTTCTTCCGTAGATGTATTGACTTCCTTTATCTCTTGTCTTTGATTTGTAACATGTTTAGTTGACGTTTATGGTCTGTTGTTATTAAAACATAGTTCTCTTTGATATCCGACTTCTCTGTAATAATCATTTTGTATGGCACCTTCTAATACTATGCTATAACACCGATCTTCTTTCTTTGTTTCAGAATCTGGAGTCAGTGAACATAATCTGATCAGGTAAGCATTCTACTGTAACAGCTCACACAATAATTGCAATCTGTGATGCTTGGCTATCTAGGCTTCTCCCGTGAACGTAATTTGTGCTTATTGTCCTAGTTCTATTTTGTCACCTGCTTGTTTGGAGAGAAGTGGAAGTTATGTTTTTCCTTACTTAAAATTAATGAAAAAAAAAAACAGCGAAGTGTTTTTTTTTTTCATTATTTTTGGTGCGGGATCCAAGACAGTTGAATCGTGTCTCCGGGGCTGGTCAAGTTTCATTGCCTTAACGCTTTTCTGAAGGTCGACACTGTTGATTCTGGCTTTCGAGAGTTGCAGTTGGGAATAGAAAGGTGTCCCAACAAGAATAACTGTTACAGCTTCAACTTATTAGCACTCTTCATTTTATTCATTTACATGTTTATGTTTGTCATAAAACTTTCATTAATGTCTATATTTAGCCATCGTAACGAACAAACAGTCAATATCATGTTTAGATTCTTAATAAGAATAAATCTAATTTGTATAATTATAAATTTCTACATAATATTTATCTTAGTTACAACTTACACGGGAAAACAAGCCTTACGACTATGACGTTGTTTTCTCTTATCCTCGATTTAAGATTATCATGTAAATAATATACACGAGGTTTCTATTTAACTTGACACATGAATATATTTTTACTTACGCCACATGTTATGGCTAAAAGTTAAGGATCGTGGCTGATAGAGAAAATCTAATAGATCTTTAATATTAAAACATGGGTCAATGATGGGACATTTAAAGTCCCTTGTCTCCTCTTCTCTAAGGGGGAATACTTGTATCACACACTTCATTACACACATCATTTAAATCAATACAAATAAATTAAATTGAAGTGTCTGTTTGCAAAATCATAATAACAGCTTTTACTAAATGTCTAGGAATGTTTTCACGGTACTTATAACAAACCACCAATTTTTTTTTGTTTATCTGTCTGTCTGTTTGTTCCGGCTAATCTCCGAAACGGCTGGACCTATTTTGATGGGAAAATCACCGGCGGATAGCTGATGTTATAAGAGTAACTTATGGTACTTAGGTTTAGAAAAAGTTTTACGGCATAGGCTAGTTTACCAATATAGTTGTCTAAGTTGGTATTACAATATTATTCGTTTTTATATTATACTTCATGCATATAATAAACCAGTTAACATTGAAGGTTAATGATATATACAAAAGAATTATAATGCATATTATGATATGTTCAAGAGTAAATATTCACCTCAAACGTGCCTTTTTATTACCAATAAATTACATATTCATCATTACCATTTTGGTCATCAGTTTTATGCTAAGCCAGATAAAATTACCAAACTCAGACTTATAACTGGTAAAACCGGTTCTGTTCACGTGGTGATAAATTCACCGCCAAATGCGTCTGGTCACCATTTAACGGAAAAAGGAATCGATAATCAAGAAACGTCATTCATTGGTCCTCTAATATGGTCGCAATATTTGGTCCTTTTGGATTTGTTGTTTATTTATGCACATTATGATGGAAATAAGCAGGTGTCTGAACTTTTTGGTTATTGATATCACAATTGGACATTAGACAATAAAACAGTCAATTTTTATGAGCTGTTAAAGCGCGATTTCCCCATTATTCTGTATGGCAATAGTAAATTGTGACATCACTTTTGGCCAACTCAATTGACTAACTATTTATTGATTTCAAAGCAACCAAAAATCGAATTTTACAGCTAAATGAAAAATTCAGGACTAAAGTAAAGTTTTCCCTTAGGCTCTTCGCCCATGACCGATTTTTTTGCCGATATTTGACATACTTCTTCTTGCCGCCAAAGAATTCTGTCAAAAATCGGTCAAAACATCGGTTGTGAGCGGAGACGCTTAGAGAAGTTATGTTTTGAAATTGTGGCTACTGCTCAATTGATAGCATTGCGACTATTAATAATAATGATGCTTTATTGGTAGTAGTTCAATTTAATGAAATAGTTTGCGGCGCGAGAAAGCTTTCACACAACAGTTTTTTTTTTGTCTTGCGCTTCCCTTTCCAATAACGGTTACATAAACTTGTCACCACTATCATTTCTTTCCGCAAACTTGAATAAATGTCAAAAATAATTTTATGATACTTAAATATTGAAAGAAAACTCACAAATGATGGACTTGTACAACATGCTTGAATGGCTAAACATGGAGTAAGGCAAACCAGCTTTACAAGAAGTTGTAAAAACATTTCGGGTTTTCTTTTTTTTTTCTTTTTAATGATCCATCAGTCTTCATCATTATATTACACACCAATAATATTTATAATCTCAATGATTAATTAAGGGTCTACCTCATCTTATATAAAAGAGTTCCTTACGTAATTTTTTATATCATCATTCATTGATGTATTAATGTTTTTCGTTAATTTTCTCGTGTAGTGAAAGTTCTGCTCATAAAACGTTTAGATTAGCTTTCTGTTCTGTAATTATCTAACTACTTAATTCCAGACGACAAAGGCATTATTAATTATGTAATTAATTTTAATTATTTTCTATTGAAGAAATACATCAAAAGACTTACAACGCTTTTCCTCGTGTCTTGTACTCATTCATAAGCTATTGAATTTTCTTTTGCTTTTCTTTGTCACATATTACTTGAAGTCGGCGTAAAATGTTTTTTTCCTAAAAATATCTCTTGTTAGCCACACGTTATCAATCATTTAGTCCTATTTCATTCATATCATTCCCCCGTAGAATCTTGGATAGATTTACTTTGACCTCCCTTTGCCTATCCATCCATCATATCGTGCTGACAGTGGTTAAGGTGCCCACCTCTCATAGACGAGATTGTTGGTCCAATACGACCATTTCAATTTTATTGAGTGCTTTCTAAGTTTATCTTTATCTTAGACATCACCGATACCGGTAAAAGAAAACACCGTGAGTAAACCTGGACCACGTTTATATCACTCGTTCTCATAACATTTCTTTTTACTTTGCTGCATTTCTGCATTTTAACCGAATGAGCTGCCACACCTTCTATTACGAATCCCTTTTGTTTCTGAGAAAATAGTACTTTCTCTTCCGTTACAGACTATTTCATCAACACTGCTAATTGCCTAGTTGCCAAGTACTTACACCGTTAACTGCAAAAGGTACTCTTACTGCAATTCCAGTCTCTTATATTTTTACAGTTAAAATAACTGCCTATTAACTTTCTCCGGGATATTGCACTTGCGAATACGATTCTACTTCAACCATATATGATTCGATATCATCATTCGATTAATGGTTATGATTTGAATCGATATTACTTTCGTTGGCTGAATTTCACACACATTCTGTAATTTTATGACAAATTCTATCTTGTATCGTTGATATTTTTGCCACATCAACTGTTAATAGTTTTGTTTTTTATTAATATTTTGGTCACCTCCCTGATATAACTTTTCTCTACTGGCTGTCGAGACTATTTAAGAGTCAACTTTCCGACACGATAAAATAATACATACTATTCCAGCAATGCTATTGAATTAGTATCGGTATTCAATAATGGAAAATATATGTATGTGTTTTCAGAAAGCCATTCCTACAATATGTGTCATAGCGTGCTTTTATCTCCATTTTAGAAATCTAGAATATTCAATTCCACATACGTAATGATTACTGTAGCAAATAAGTGTACGATCACGGATAATTGCGGTTAACGACTGTTCACCCTTACGTTCTCAGTAATAAGGTTGAATGTATGTGGGAGGTTTTTCAAGTAATCAGTACAAAAAGTCATGCTAAGCAAGTAAGTCACAACCAACAACTTCTTTAAAAAGCATGACCATGCATGATCTAACAAATCTTCAATGTCGAGGTCATGACCGACGACCGAACGATAGACGTCAATCAACACCAAATTATTGCCTGATTGGAAAATAATAACTTGTAATGACAGCATTATACTCATGCATCGATTACAACAACAGTAAAAATATATTTATAAACCATATTATTGATCCAACCATAGGTAAGTTTACGGGCCTGTGGACGGTGAGCAATGGGTAGCTCACCGTACTTACGATTAACACAACGACAGGCCGTGTCGACGGCGCGTTCGTGTTCCACGCGCGCCTCAAAGAGATGTCAGCAAAGGGAAGGGGCCACTAAGGCCCGATGCCTGCCGGGGCTGCGGGTTGTTCGTAAGAGATACCGCGCCCCCGGAACGCAAAGGGCACAAGAAGGAACATAGGTGGGTTTTAGTCAGTAAAAGTCTGACACTCCCTCCCGCCCCGCCCAGGGCGGGAAAAGTTATTTGATGATTTTCCAACCACCAAAAAAAAAAAAAAAACCATAAGTTATGTACGTCACATATTACTTTGATCATTTTAATCCTATTTGTGACCCGAAAAGAGGAAAAGTATGCAACGTTATTACCTGTGTTCCGATGATCATAAACAGAAATTTAATAAACTAAAGGCTTTTCCTTCATTAAAACCAATTAGTCATACGACATCTGTCATAGCCTCATACGCAGTACGGAAAAATAATAACCTTTTTACCGTAAATGCTGAAAATTTTGATCAATTCAGTGAAGAGGTGACATAACCTTTTTTTTTTGTATGTCGGACTCCTACCGACTAAAACCCCACGGTGTTCCTCCAACTACCATTGGCCATCGCCACCACCACAAGGCGGGCCCCTTCACCCGGTGCGGCCGTAATCCACCGACCGCACTGACTCCAGAAAAGGTGACATAACCTTACCCCCCTGTTACTGACTACAAACCACCCGGTGTTACCTTCCCACATCGATCCCCAACTGGTGATGACCCGCCTCTGCGTGCCTTCTCAGAGGTTACATTACCATATTTAACTTACTGATATTTGTCTGGCTTCCATATAATAATAGAAGTCCAGAAAAATAGCTCTTCCTCATTTTTTCAAAAAATTGTATCTGTCATAATAATAATCGCATCACAATAATGTGGCAGCTTTTTCTTTGCATTTTCTACTGACGACCCAAAGCTTTTAGACGCGTCTCATATCCGCTTTCAACGATATTGAAGTAATGTCTCTAACCAGCGCTGTTTTAAGTAATATAGCGTTTTAAGATTGCACATTTAGATTAATAGCCCCATTCAAAACAACAAGTTTTCCAAATAGCTCTTTATGTGGCTCGTGTTTTGAAATCATTTTGAGAATATCATTGACTTATCTTAGCCACAAAAGTATTCGTTTTGATTTCTAATTTTGCTATCTGCTCTTTCGTTTCCCAATAGGAATTTCTCCTGTATCGTAGATGCGTTTACAAACATATAAACTCATATAAACAGACAGCTAAATTCGGAACAACTAGCTGCAGGTCATATACATATTGGTTCTGTGCGGAAATCAAACTCGCGACATGCAGCACAGCAGCTAATCTCTCAGTAACTGCGCCAACCATATAGTCGACACTGTAGTTAACTAGAAAATTTACTTTGGTAATTGTAACCGCTCATTGAAAGATCACTCCACCAAAAGTTGAATGAAACTGCATTTCCTTAATGTCAAGTGTAAAAATGGAACCGGTATCGCATTTAGGAGCGTACCCTTTGATTTGTGAAATCGCAGGCCCGTGCCCATTCGTTAAAATGTCAGCTTTAACAGGTGCAGGTCCATTGACCCTTTCAGTCACTTTCCCTTGTTCCTGGGTACAACCTGAACGGCAGACGACATAATACAACCTTTTAGAGTTGACTGGCGGCCCGGCCGGACCGCGACCGGTATGGACAAGCTCGCTCACATTAGCCGTGCCCGTTGCCTCTAGTTTATTGACTCTTCAGCAACGATGATACATCCTGGACTGGTTGTTTTCACTTTTCATGGAACATAAATTTGTATTTAAATAGAAATAGTTAATAGTATGAGTACATCCGAGAAACTGTGACCATTGACTATTGAGAAAATCTTACGTTTATGCATATTGAAAATTAGTCTTATTTTATGCTTTGGATAAGCTTCATTTGGTTCTTGTTAAAACTGAAAAACAAGTTGTATTTCTACCTCATCGGGAGCTGTAGCATCAGCTTCACCAATAATAATAACACCAGCCTATTAGTGTCCGCTACAGGACCACAGCCTCATCCTCATACAGAGAAGGCACGAACATTGTTGAAGGCGGATTAGCGATTTCAGACTTATACGTGTGTTAATTATAAGGTGATGATTTCCCATCACCGATGTCAGTGATGTCCAAGATAAGTTCAAAAAGTACATGTGAATGAGAAAGGTCACATTGGTACTTGTCTGGTATCATGCCGCCATTTGCCGTAGCCACTGGGCCACAACATCGCTTCATCAAGACATCTTCATTCAAGTTCAAAATAATTCTTTCCTTATCCATTCGCAAGGAATTCGTCTCACAGCAAAGTTGTCGCCTTAACGACGATTTATGCAGTTTTTACGTGTTAATACTACGGTTTCACAATTCGCTGTATTGCGTGCGCGCCGTATAGTATTGACGCCCCATTGTGCGCCGGGTAAATGTATCATATTTAATAGTGTGTGTGTTTTACGTTTTGTAATGTTACGAGTATGTTTCTTAAGTAAAACATGTTGCCTAACGAACGCGCAAGGTTCGTTGCCTCACTGACAGTTTAATTCACATCGGTCCCTGCTTTACATTTTTTGTTTCCTATCATTTGTGTCTACTATAATTATAATCGTCTAGTCTACAACATTCTTGATTAAACACAGTCACCTTCTGTTTTGAACGATGATAAAATTTCTAATGATATTTTTGGTTCCAACAATCTTCGGATGTGGACAACATATCCTACAGCTGTTATTCCGCTTCATCACATCTACAAATGCGTGCGCGTATGCATATTACTTAGTTATATAACAATAATACATATTCCAAACATAGTAATACCAGCTTATGATTGTCCTACTGCAGAGCAAAACCCTCTTATTAGCTTAAGTCCAGGTTTCCTCACGTTGCTTTGTTTTCCTTCACCGATGTCAATAATGTCCAAGATAAATTTAGAAAGAACATATGAATTGAAAATTACACATTGGTACTTG
The DNA here is from genome assembly GCA_947462355.1 of Caradrina kadenii. Taxonomy (NCBI): domain Eukaryota; kingdom Metazoa; phylum Arthropoda; class Insecta; order Lepidoptera; family Noctuidae; genus Caradrina; species Caradrina kadenii. The sequence continues at coordinate 1,806,039 of OX381678.1, read as the reverse complement.
CCCGAATTTTAACCCACAACCACCATGTAGGTTTGAGAGGTGGGCGCCTTAACCGCTGTGCCATCACGAGATTTTAAAAATAATGGATAATGGTTATTAATAATCCCTCCTAAACTTAATTGTTATCTTTATCTTGCTCTACAACTTGTAGTTTACAACCGCTATCAAAGTGGGTCATCTATAATTTACTCCAATATAACAATGGACTGAGAGACATGAAATTGAATATGCTTCATACAAAATCATGTTCCCAGCTGTTTAGTAACAATTTCAATGTTTTTAGACAGTTCAAAATGCCAACAGGTGGTAAATATCTCTACTGTTTGTCCAGCTACCTTCCTTCATTACCAAAGTACGTTGCACTTTATAATAATTATATAGAATTATGGATACAAATCATCGGCGTATTACTAATGGAATAAGTGCACGTGCATTGTGATTATAAGGTAACAGTCAACGAACTTGTAATTAAACTAAAAACAGTTGTTATGCGCGACTCGAACAACACGACCCTTTCGCTTGTATAACCAGAAGAAATTAGAAGTCAAAGCCATAGTCAAATCATTTATTTCGATGAGTTTCGATCACTAACACGCACTTGTAAATGTCATTTAAATAAGAAAGAAAGTAAAATTTAGTTGTTCCAAAAAGTTAATTTGAACGTAATAGAATGGGCAATATACTCCATACAAACTCTTCTAAAAATAAGTTTTACAGTATTATGTAGAATCGACTTAAAAACTAATGTATCGATTGTAAATCGAGATTCGGAAACCGTACTCGTTGTGCAAGAATCGATTCCTAGTTACAAGGAAGGAAACCCTATAGCGTTAACTTCCGTAGACCTTCCTCACTATTTAGGATTCTCCTCTGTAATGTTACACCGCTCGATAACACGGCTTTACGTAGGTATTACATGACTGTCTGGTCTCTAAAGATACGCTGTGACTCAGGTTTCAAGCTGGAATTGTGAACAAACTCTGTCAACCAGATGTTGTTGATTTTGAACTAATATTGGTGCTACTGTAACTTGTGTGCACATTTTTGCCATTATTGAAAGTTGCCTGAAAGTTTTTAGGGTTCTGCTTGTTCTTATCATTGGATGGCAAACAAGCCGTCAGCCCACCTGATGTTAAGAGGTCACCGCTGCCTATAAACATATAAAAATTTAATTAAATGAAGATTAATAAATGTTTTTGTATGTAATGTTAAATATTGCACGGTGGTGTGGAACCTTTCGTATGCGAGTCCAATTTGCACTTGTCTAGATTTTATTACCCGACTACGCCAGAAGGAGAGTCATGTTTTTTTAGTTTCTGGTAGTAGTTTAGTATGCTCGTTTCTATGCATTTCATTCTATATGCAACGAAGTGAATTTTAAAATTATGCAAAATGTTACATGTTTCTCGAGCTGTTTGGTAATAAATTAAGATTATTTTTGCTTATTTCTCCGTTTATATCGTTATTATCTTGAATGTAGTCGTTTAAAAGTAGGTCCACAGATTTAAGCACAAGGCTATGAGCATTCCACACCTGTCAAAGACTTTCTGAACATTAAATTGAAGGACTCGACATGCGTTATAATAAATTCTTTTGCAGCAGCTCTAGCTACCGGCCAACGAATACAATTTGTATCTTCTTAAAGGTCAAATTCTTTAACTACGTGCAATATGCGTTGACCATCGAGTTTCAATTCTATGTCCGACGATCATCCACTTATCTCTGACATTGAAGCTACAATTACACGGCACAGGTCATCATTCATTCAGCCTGTACTCTATGGCGTTCACAAAAAGTGGTCAGTTTTCCATAGATACCGGTTGTCTTTGGTCAAGAATATTGTTGTGTGTGTAAGCATGTAGGTAATTGTAATGGACGGCACTGATAGATTTGTTTATAATTGATTCTATGCGTTATAATGCTTTATGGATATTATAATAATATGCATCATACTAGTAGGTTTGTTGGCTAAAAATAATGACTTTGTTACAGATATGGGTATTGCACTTTTATATTTATTTTCCTGTTTGTGAAATAGCGAATATTTTATTCAGTGTTTGATTATTGCATTAAAACATTCATCATCATCTGCTTAGCCTTATCCCAACTATGTTGGGGTCGGCTTCCAGTCTAACCGGATGCAGCTGAGCACCTGTGATTTACATGGAGCGACTGCCTATCTGACCTCCACAACCCAGTTACTGGGCAACACGATACCTCTTGATTAGACTGGTTGTCAGACTTCCTGGCTTCTGACTATCCGTAACGACTGTCAAAGATCTACGAATGACAGCTGGGACCAACGGCTATACGTGCTCTCCGAGGCACGGGCGTGTCATACCACCAACTTCCAAACTCCGGGCTGCTACTGAGCAAATCCTAATGGAAAAACCCAATAACACTTTTTGCCCTACCTAGGAATCGAACCCGGGACCCTACGCTCATCAGTCGCGCTTGCGACCACGAGACCAACGGGACAGTTAAATATTGACGAATTTAAATTTAAGTTTTTCTGAAAATACTGTAAAAAGTTTAATGTTTTTGCAGTCTTCAGGTTAGTCTTAGTATTATAGACACACTAAACCACACAAAACTATATAAAATGACGATTATTCTTGAAATTACGCCTGATTAACTAATTATACAATTAAGTTATGTCGTGTGGCCCAGTGGTTAAGGCGCCCACCTGTCGAGCATGAGCTTTCGGGATTGATACCAGGCAAGTGCTAATGGTATTTTCTAAGTTTATATTTTACATCTCTAACATCGGTGAAGGAAAACATCGAGAGGAAACCTGGCTAAATAATATAAGTCTGAAATCGCCAGTCCGCCTTGAGCAAGCGTGGTGATCAATGCTCTTGCCTTCTGTATGAGAAGAGGCCTTTGCCCTGCTGTGGGACAATAATAAGCTGGTATTATTTTATAATGCAGCCAGGCTGTAATCCTGAAGCAAGATACTTTGGGGTAAAATAAATTACAAATTCTATTATTCAAAACTATATTTTATTACCTAATTAATTAATTCAGTTTTGGTATAAGTGATGCGGTTTTTATATTATTTCATTGTTGACTACTGTTTAACTGCTTACTTTTTTTTTTTTTTTTTTTTTTTTTTTGGTGGGTGGGATATCATCAAATAACTTCTCCCGCCCTGGGCGGGGCGGGAGGGAGTGTCAGACTTTTACTGACTAAAACCCACCCATGTTCCTTCTTGTGCCCTTTGCGTTCCGGGGGCGCGGTATCTCTTGCGAACAACCCGCAGCCCCGGCAGGCATCGGCCCTCAGTGGCCCCTTCCTTTTGCTGACATCTCTTTGAGGCGCGCGTGGAACACGAACGCGCCGTCGACACGGCCTGTCGTTATGCAACGTAAGGACGGTGAGCTACCCATTGCTCACCGTCCACAGGCCAGTATCTACGGTGGCCGGGAGTCGTCTCGCGGCTCCCGACGCCCGGAGCGTCTACCGCGGCGGCTGGGACGGGAGAACCGCTGTCTCAACCGTCCCGCCGCCTCCTTCTCAAGCATTACTGCCTCGCAGAAGGAGGCGACTGCATCCCATTCCCTCTCGCTCCGAACCATGGCTCGCACCAGGGCCGGACGCGAGAGTTCGCCGCCGCCGATGGCCGCCACGAGGACTCGGCGATGCTCCGCCCAAGCGGGGCATACCGCCACGGTGTGCTCCACCGTGTCCTCGGGGCAATCCACACAATGGTGACACCCGGACGTTTCCTCCCGCCCGATGAGGTGCAGGAACCTCCCGAAACACCCGTGTCCGGTGAGGACCTGCGTCAGGCGGTAGGTGAGGTCGCCGTGGCGCCTCTCCAGCCACTCCTCAAAGAGGGGACTTACCGCCTCTATTAAGGCGTGCCCAGCACGAGGTTGCGACAGTCGCTGTCTCCATGTCGCCATGAGATCGAGCCGGAGGTCGGCCCGCCGAGCGGCAATTTGCCGCGGTGGCGGACTCTCCCCCCGGCCTAGTACCTCCACGCGCCACTCGTACAGGCGCGCGAGGACCAGCGCCTCCAGATCCCACGGCGGCAATCCGGCAAGGAGGCTCGCCGCCTCCCCCGCGATCGTGCGGTATCCTCGGATGACCCTTATGGCGATCACCCGTTGGGACGCAATGAGGTAGTGGGCGGCAAGTCGCCTTAACCCCTGCGCCCACACCGGGGCCCCGTAAAGGGCCATCGACCGCACGACTCCCGCGTAGAGCCTCCGGCAGGAGGCGTTTGGTCCCCCCAGGTTGGGTAGGAGCCGCCTAAAGGCAGCCCCGGCCCGTTCCAGTTTGGGGGCCAAACGTCGGAAATGCTCCGCGAAGTTCCACCGGCTGTCGAGGACGAGTCCCAGGTACTTCATCGTCGACCCGACGCCGATGTGAACCCCTCCTACCGTTAGTTGGGATCCCGACGGTGGCCTATTCCGAGGCCCATGAAAACACATGGCCTCAGATTTGTGCAAGGCCACCTCGAGACCCAACCGCCGGATCCTCTCAACGACTATCGCAACCCCGCGTGTCATTAAGTCGGCCGCCGCCTCGTGCGACCTTCCCTGCGCCCAGACCAGCGTGTCGTCGGCGTAGCATACTACGCCGACGCCCTCAGGGAGGTCGGCTCGCAGCACCCAGTCGTATCCGATGTTCCACAGGAGCGGCCCCAGTACCGAACCCTGTGGGACACCGCACGACATCTCTCGCCGGTTCCATTCTCCTGTGCGACCAGGGTAAATCACGGCCCTATCCGTCAGATAGGCCCCGACAACTCGACGGAGGTAGGTCGGCATCCGGTGGTACCGGAGTGCCTCCCTAATGCAACTCCAGGGCAGGGTGTTGAAGGCATTGGCGATGTCAAGAGACACCGCCAAGACGACCCCGCCCCGGGCAACTGCTTACTTATCGAGAGACTTGCATATTTTGAGAGGTTTACAAATAATTACTACCAATTAGAAAAAAAAAATAGAATTGAATGGGTTTTTTACGTCGTATTACAGTTTATAGATAAATTAGTCTACTGATAAAATGTTGTATTTAATTTCTGAACTACTGGTGCCTAATATTTTTTTCAAAACCAGTTTTTTTCACAATCTGGTATCCTTAAAAACCAGAAAAAAAATCGTTTCTTAGACTTAAATCAACTCACACGCAACAGATTCGAAAGAAATCGTAATGATTGACGTTTACGTTATCCAATAGCAATTTGTCAAAGAACGAATTAAGTCGTCGAAATAACGCAGTTTTTACCGCATGAGGCAAAGGCAAGTGACCTAAATTCCTTCGTAATTGGATGTATAGGAGCGTGCGCAGGCAGGCACGAACCAATAGTATTATTATTGTCATTATTTCTGCATACAATAATTATTTCTTTATCTATGCTGCCAGTAACACAATGACGTGACCAAGGCCGCAGCAAAAACGTTTTCTGGTAATCCTTTTTGGATTGAGCCTTTCATGGCGACGGGAATTAGCTATTGTTTAGTTAACTATCTATTTAATTCGTTTACTAACTATCTATACTCTGTTCTGTGAAAGTCTTCCTCGGAGAAGCGAGTTATAGGGTTTGGCGGATTATCTTAAATCTGCTAAACTACTATGGCACTGCTTTGATGTCCTTTTATTGCCTGGCATGATTGTTTATCCAAGACTAGCTTCTGCCCGCGACTTCGACCGCGTTAAGTAACGTCTTTGGTTACTGCTCCGCTTTCGTGTATTGTAGCGTGATGTTATATAGACTATGACACTCACAAACAACGTGGCTTTTATAAGAAAACCAGAGATTACCCCTACAACCTTACAATCTCACAAACTTTACCTCTTTGTAATATTAGTATAGGTGAGAATCTTCTAACATACATAAAATCAACTTGGATTGTTAGGTTTTTTTTTTTGCTTTCAGCAAATGTAATAATTATAATCTGATTAAGTAATTACCTGCCAGGAAATATAATAAGTAGTTTTTTTTTACTAGTGTTTAGTGTCCCCCATCTGGGCAAAGGCCTCTCGACTCCTCCACTTCATTCGATATTGTGCTTTTTCTCGCCGATTCCTAAGGCCGCCTCTAAGGCCTCTGCCTTAGATATAGTAGCAGCAGCGTTAGTAGTTTAAAACCAATTTAAAAAAAAAGTTCCACATAAATATTATTCAATAATATTCAGACGAATGCAACTATAGAGGCATGGAAATTACCGAATGAGATGGTTCAATAAATATTACACAGCTGCTCTACATAAGTATTATTATGAACCTCGTTTAATAAACACAATTTTGTTTCCAAAAAAATGTGTGACCATAATCCCACACGCAATGCCGTACCGTAGGAATAAAAAGCTACAAGCGAAGATATACAGTCTCAAAAGTATTTAGTCAGGTATGCCCACGTCCGTCCGCTTCACCCAATTCCACCAGGTCATGTCGCCGCCTCACCATCAGCCGTCAGTCACAGCCGGTGCGCCCGTACAGACAGACGTACGGCGTGCGCTCCGCCGCCATTTTGAATCGCTCCGAAACCACCCGCATAGAAAACGTTTATAAACTGCTAATAATAACATTCATCATTGAATAACTTAATGACTCGCGGCTTGTGACGTAAATTAATACATTATTACAATAGTGATTGGTGGTGTTCTGTGGTTAGTGATGTGCCAGATCGGATTTGCCAAACATTGGAAGACGGTAATAAACTTTTAAAATCTATTTTTTTTGTCTAGAGAAAGTAAATTAATTTAGAGTTGTGCGAATAATAGTCTGCTATCGATATCCGGTTTCGACTATTATAAACAATAATCGCTTTTTAATTATTGATTCTGCACATAATCGTTTTGTTTGCTACTTTCGATTGATAGACACTGTTACGTCATTTATATTATTTGCAAACAAAATTAATTTAATAGAACAAGTTTCTATTTGGAATTGAATCGTGACAACAAGTACATACAAGTACAGAAGAAATGCCTTTTATCACATAACAGACTCTAAGCATATTCCAGTTCATTGTTCTGTTTTATTCAATTTCATGAGATAAAGACACAACAGAAGAAAAAAATTAAGAATAATTTACACACCGTCATCACACCTGTATTCCCCGAAGGGTTAGGCAGAGGTGTACCAATGTACACCCACAGTTCGCCGGTATGTTTAGGTCCCATGTAATAGGGGGCGAGCCTATTGCCATTAACCGGGCACAAATCCTAACTCCGAGCTGCTACTGAGAATTTCATAGAAAAACCCAATAACACTTTTGCTCGACCTGGGAATCGAACCCAAGACATGTAGCGCAGCAGTCGCGCTTAGGACCACTAGGCTAACGAGGCAGTTAAGAGTAATTTATAACTATATATTATTCTTTCTACTCATATGCTTTGGAAATCGTAGACATTTTACTATAGTAGTCGCCACGAGTCGTGAGCAAACGTTAAGTTAATTTTTGGGGTTCCTTTCTGGGTTTTTTGGGGCACGGACGCTGCAGACGATTAGTCCGTCTGTCGGACAGATCGCGTGCAGCGTCGGCGCCTCAAAAAATGCAGAAAGGAACCCAAAATCCCAAAAATTAATGTGACGTTTGTGCTCACAACTCGTGGCGGCTACTATAGTAGGCAATCATTTCAATCATAACGGCAAAACAGGAGAAAATGTAAATGACAACATTGATGTTACAAATGATAGTGTTTATAATGCAGCTGCTGTGCCTACCCTTTCTCTAACTAATAACAATAATTTATTTGACACAGTAATAGGTTCCCTTGGCACCCATTATTGTGTAAATCGTTTTTAACTAGCTATTTCTATGCCTCAACTAGGCAAAGGCCTCCGCTCATTCCTTCCCCTCGCCAGAGTCAAAGTATAATACAAATATATGAATTGTGTCAAATGTATAGTATAAATCAATTACTAGGCCCATGCAACTGTTGGTAGTTGCATGGAATTAGTAATGTATTTTAAGGAAACTTCATGAAACCATCTACAGTCTTTTAGGATCTAGGACATTCCTTCATAGGTATACATGTCGACTACATAAACTCCACCTTGTTATCAGATAAAAATCAAACTAATTGCGATATAACATCCATTGCTATTCAACAATTGCCAATTACTGACCCAATAAACGTAATACCACAACAAAAGCAATCGAGCAGGAACGACACATCGCCTACAAATATAGACAATAAACATACTCGATTACATGAGCTGATTTGTTATCAAACTAGCTGTGCCTGCGGATTTACTCACGAAGGAAATAATTGTAAAGCAAAACAGATGTAATACAACATTGCTCATCCCACATAGCAAATAGCGTTATAGACTGACCAGCCTAGTAGTGAATACACATGCAAAATTTGGAACAGAATCTCTACGGTAGTTTATACGTGGTGCTTCAACATACATACTCAACTAATACTACGAAGAGAATAGATTTGTATTTTTATTTGTAATGGTTAAACTCAAAAACTACTGAACCTATTTTGAAAATTCTTTCACCTACGGACAGCTACATTATCAGCAAGTAACATACATAACATCACGCCTGTATTTCCCCGAAGGGTTAGGCAGAGGTGTAACAATGTACACCCGCAGTTCGCCGGTATGTTTTAGGTCCAATGTATTAGGGGGCGAGCCTATTGCCATTAACCGGGCACAAATCCTAACTCCGAGCTGCTACTGAGAATTTCATAGAAAAACCCAATAACACTTTTTGCTCGACCTGGGAATCGAACCCAAGACCTCTAGCGTAGCAGTCGCGCTAAGGACCACTAGGCTAACGAGGCAGTTCTCAAGGAGGAAGCAAGTAACATAAGCTATATAACATAACGCTACGACATACGAGGGTGGAGCAATGATCAAAGACGTAACGCGGTTAAAACCGCAGGTGTATTTTGAATCAAATAGGGTCCATTACAACAAATCAGTTACCTAACCATGGAAAGCGATCAAATTCTCTTGTAATGTATTATTCGTTTGTCTACAGAACAGTGAAAGTAATGTTATCATGGCAGCTAAGTCGGTCGACTTCGGTTAAATTGGCAGTTAACGTTCATGTAATTTGGACGTTTAAGTTTTATGTGTAACGGAATGTGAGATAACTATCGTAATTAGATTATTATTATGTAGTTGCCGGTCTTTTTCCACTACTTGGTTGGATGTTGTTGAGATTTTATTTACTTTAACGTTGTTTATGGTTCTAGGAAGTTTGGTGGATATAGCAACTATTAAAACCTTCAAGTTTGTAGTAAAGCAAAAAGAAGCATTTCAATGAAATTCAAATATAATATAGCATTACGCCTGTATTCCCCGAAGGATTAGGCAGAGGTGTACCAATGTACACCCACAGTTCGCCAGTATGTTTAGGTCCCATGTAATAGGGGGCGAGAAATTCAAATATCAATATATTATAACCTTTCCAGTCTTAGCATGATTTACTGGCATAATACAATGTTAATATCGATTCTGGTTTTTTTTATAATTATTTTGGATGTTTTACGATAGCATATAAACCCATTGTCCTTATTACTAATAATTAATTTTATAATTTTTTGTGGCTATAATCTTTTAATTACTACATACTTCATTTTTATTACTTTTATTGTAATACACAACTCAGCATTGAAATCTGTGAGTAAACAATAAATCACCCCTATTTTCCCACCCATAGGGTAAGATTGTTTAAATTATAAACAAACTATATGGGATAAACTTCAAAGTATACTCTATCCAATAAAAAAAGAATTATTAAAATCGGACTACTCTGTAAAAAGTTATGCGTGGTTATACATTAGAAACAGCAAGTGAACAATCAATCATTACCTGTTTTGTTTTTTTTTTTCCAAATTTATATGCGACCACCTACGGAGTATACCATGTCCAACAAAAAAAAAATATCAAAATCGGAGTACTCTGTAATAAGTTATGCACTCTTCAAATTGATAACCTCCTCCGTTTTTTTCGTCGGCTAATAATCTTATGTACGTACTTATTTATCAATCTTAATGAAAGCTCTAGCGATTGGTGGCAGAACCGCGGCATTACTAATAATTCTTGTGATTTCTCAAAGATCACTCAAAACACTCAATTTTTAAATTTCCCATAACAAAATGTCAAACCATAGAACCAATTGAGATTATGATAAGTTTATTAGAACCGTTGCTAGGGTTAAGGCGCTTCTCCACCAATTCACTTCAATTGGTGGAGAAGCATTGGCCTCGATCAGAATATTCCCATAAAAAATTGATTTGTCATGTTGTGACCGATTACTGCCTTGTTAGCCTAGTGGTCCAAAGCGCGACAGCTATGCTAGAGGTATTGAGTTCTATATCCAGGTCGATCAAAGTGTTATTGGGGTTTTCTATGAAATTCTCAATAGCAGTTCGGAGTTAGGATTTGTGCCCGGTTTATGTCAATAGGCTCGTCCCCTATTACATGGGACCTAAACATAACGGCGAACTGGTACTCCTCTGCCTTACTCTTGGGGGAATACAGGCGTGATGGTATGATGACCGATGACACCGACCAATCGAAGCCAATCGGGTTACTGGAGAAGCACCTTTACAGGTCTACGTTGGCGGTGTGAATGAGATCATTAATCTTTCCGCAACACTGCACAATGTTCGCGTGACTTGTTTTTGCATATGCTTTTACATTCCGCTGATCGTAATCGACTTGTTCTTGTATTGGCAGTTCGTTTTCCTCCTAAGCTCGTTCAATACTCATTAATCAATTATAGTTAACATTTATCAAAGAGAAATGGTAACGGAAAATTAAATACTTTGTTGAGACTGTTCTGTATTATTAGATAGACAGACGTCTGATTTGTCTAAGCTTCCTCCGATAGTCGCATTTTTATGTCCGGAGAGTCTCTTATTTTGATCATCTTAATATCTACTATCTATTCTCCCAATGAGGATATCAGATACAGCTCGTCCCCGACCAAGTGTTCCAAATGAAAATGGTCCTATGGATTTATTTCCTCTTGGAAATAGCTTAACAGTTGGGCTTTTCTCAATAGTTTAAAAATTATTACCACTCTTAAAATTCCTATGAATTTTTGTAGAGGGCTTAAGATGGGATGATAATTTACCACTAGTGTGTTAAATGTTACCTTTACCTATAACTTTCTTATTATTTTGAATTTAGATAATTTTCTTGCGTATATAATATTCTGACCCATAAGGTATACAGTTATTTGCAGTTCGTTAAAAATATAAAATCCAGAGCAGTTGGTTTACTCTCTTTTACAAATATGATTTAGAGACTCTCACTTGTTTGATAATACCAAAGGCCAAGGCTCAACGACAATTTGGAAATTATGCTTGGATAACAAATCAATATTTTACCTCCACAACGCCTGTATTCCCCGAAGGGTTAGGCAGAGGTGTAACAATGTACACCCGCAGTTCGCCGGTATGTTTAGGTCCCATGTAATAGGGGGCGAGCCTATTGCCATCAATATTTCAATCAATATTATTATATTATTTTATCAATATTTTATGCTATAAAAATCAATGATTTGAAACAAGCTGTTTCAAATCATTGATTCAAGAATACCAATATTGAATTATAGATTTTTACGCCTATCTTATGGATCCATCACATACATAATATTACCATACGGACACGTGTATGAATATTAAGTTAACAATTGATGAACATTTGAAAAAGTATGCACTGGCTATCGACCTTATAAAAACTCACAGCCACCTTGATATAAAAGAAACAGAAAGCGCTTTTGCATAAAGCGTAGATAATTATTTCAGAATCGATACTCTTGTAAATTATCCGATACGTTTTCAATCGATAGCTGAGGTCGCAATGTCCGAATAAAATGTATACATAAAAGTTTAATTGGAAATGATAGCAGCTATTTCCAGTTTAAAAATAGTAGATATTAAAGTTGGCCGCACATGTGTATGCTACGTCAAATATTAAGGTCGGCAAGTCACGCGCGAGTGGACGACTGCAATTATAACTTTATTACTAACTTCATATGACGTCGGTGAAGTAATATGCTTGTAACAAACGCAACGGTAGTGCTATCCTTTATTTTTATCCTAAATCGTACTACACAAAAGAATCTAAAATCTCAAAACTAGGGCTGACAGAACAATACAAACGGAAATTAAGGTATACAGCCATTTCCAAAGATCCAATGTTACAACTTGGGTTAATCCTGTCGTAGAAAACATTTTGAAGCTAACCATAGCAATAAAATACAGCGACCGCCTCTATTACGTACTGAACCTGTAAAAATATAGATAAATTCAATGTTACTAACAATATTACAAAGTTTTGATAGATTTTAGCTTCGCCTTTGTCTAAATTTCCCCACAATTTAACCAACACTTACACGAATGCTGTAAATTTCGTCTGACACTGTATCCATTGCATTGTTTCACTTAACAATACACTCATTGTATAAATACACGTCCGGCTATATACGCAACCTTGGGCTTGGGAACATGGGAACCATTCCTCAATTCATATTAGCGATAGCTGGCCAATCGCCTTTTCCTTTGAACTCATTAACAAATTGCTAAAGGGATCTGATAATTCGTTTACCTGGGGTAAAAATTAACCGGCTTGTTTTACAGTATTTTGTAATCCCAAGAAACGTTTACTTCAAAAATGCCTTCTGATATTCTCAGTAATTGCTTCATAGTTTATTCATTGTACACTTAAATTACTTTTGTTATTAATGACTAATGTCACAGTCTCTTTAATATTGATAAGGGTACCGTCCAGACCAGTTTAAGTGTGCGTTAAATGAGTGAGAGTAATTTCACTGTCATTATTACTCATGTTTCTAGTCACATTGTAGGCTTGCTATAGAGTATCGTTAGGTATGATGTGACTTGAATATGTACAATGATGTGAATGAACGTAGTACCCAGATCTTGTTTGTCTAACTTTTTCATCTTTACTTGGAGGATTTGATAAGCGTCTAATTATATCTATGATGAATATATAAGAATAATAGAAGTGAAAATCATGGTTCAGTCATTGTTGTTATTAATATTTGTTAAGTAAGAATAGGATCTCTTTTTCAAGTTGTGTTGTTGTGGCCAGATTTTGGCGTCGTCAGTTACTCCATTCATATAATGATGCCATATTTTTTCTTGTATTTTCGACAAAACTTGCCTGGATTTACGTACTGCTCTTGTGTCATAACTATAAACAATATAACAAAAAAACTTCTCTGAACACTCGAAAACGTTCTAAAAGTTGTTCACGAACAGCTGTTCTTAAAGTGAACGGGGTGTAGATTGAACTATTGTACTAGAATAATTTTTGGAGTGCTCTCTCCTATACTACCAAAGAAAGTGATAGTCTTTGTAACAAAACCACAGGCTAACAAGTGCCTATATGACTTTATTATATCACTGATCGCTAAAGAAAGTGACACTATTGTATTGATCAATCTGTGAGAGCTTGCTAGTTCCCACGTCCGCGTCTCACTTTTACTGTAAAATCAATTAAATAATAATTAATTATCGATTACTGATGTAACTATCGTATAGTTAGCAATTTTATAGTTAAGGCTGTTGTGTATAAATTACTTGTTTGTAACAATTTGCTTAATGTCAATGTCAATTTTCAAGCAACATTGTAAATTCTAATGTTAATCAATGTTTTTTGTTTTAATGTTTAATGTTATCTATAACAAAACATTACATCGTATATTACCTTTAGGTACATTCAAGAACATTGCTTTCGCATTCTATGTAATTTTCTTCGAATTTCTCGTGACTGTACTAGGAGCCCATCTGCAAGTAAATCATAATTAATTTTCGGGGGCAGTATTCCAAGTTCGCATGGCAAGTTGCCCCTTACCACACACTCGAACTATACACAGAAACAATTCATTTTTTAATTAAAATAGTGTAAAAGATCGAAACTGTCATAATCAATCTCACTTGCTTTTCATCCTAAGTTGTCACCATTTTTCCGATCCATAAAGGTACCTATCACATCAAACTAAAAGTTGATAAAGAGACAATATCTTAGTGCGTAAACTTCCTGTGATTGTGTCGCGCGTGACAAGTTGATATAAGTTTTATAACTGCCGTGTCCGACTGTGTAGGGAGTGAGACAGAACAATGGGTGTTATTTAATTACCTATACAAACATACGCAGCTATCTTTATTTAGAAAGAATACGATATGAATAGTAATACACAACACGACGTCAACACCCCTCTCAAAAAGAAGTTATGCGCTCTGTATTCAAGATTAAAAATGTTGAATTAAAGCCGAAAGCTGAAACGTGTCATGTTGTATCCTCGTCAAATTGGGTAAATGACACCACTAATCAATTGACATACTTTTTATGAGCTGTCAAAACGCGATTTCCCGTTATATTTTATACAACAATACTAAACTATGACGTCACTTTTTTGATATCTCAATTCACATATTTGTTGATTTCAAAGCAACTAAAAATCTAGTTTCATAGTTATTTAAAAATTAATCGGGTTTTGGGGGTAAAATAAAGTGCTTTTTTTAGAGAAGTTGTGTCTTCGAATTGTTTAATGGTGTCATTTACCCAATTCAAGGAGGTAAATACGCTAAAGATTCTAAACACGAATTAAAAATAAATTAAGTAGTTTTTTTTATTTGATTATTTTCAAACTAGCTTCTGCCAGCGACTTGGTTAGCGTGATTTTTTTACTCGCATTAAGTTACTTCTTTAGTTATTGCTCCTCTCTTTTGTTTCATAGCATGATGTTATATAGCCTTCCTCAATAAATGGACTTTCCAACACTAAAAGAATTTTCCAAATCGAAACAACTGTTCCTGAGATTACCGCGTTCAACCAAACAAACAAACAAATTCTTCAGCTTTATATTATTAGTATAGATTATGACTAGCCATTTTGCCGCTGGGTTTAGACAGATGATGAACCCGCACGCACACAATGATATATTCGCACGTTTCCTGGATTCTTCTTTCTATTTTGTATAGGTATACACATACACCTATGTTAATCCGTTAACCTACTTACGTGTTACTACTTAGCACAATTTACATTTGTAGTCTTCTGTCGGGAAATACTAAATTATTAACCAATAATTTGGAGCATTTCTGTCTGCTAAAATTCTCTTCAATGTTTGAAGCGTATGTAAGCCTTACGTCAATAATTTAACAATAACTGACCTATAGCAACGTGTTTTATTATTAAACAATCCTGTTGTATACCTAACATTGCAGCCCCATTACTAACAAGCACAATGTCACTCACTGAGATTGAATTTACTAACAAAATTCGACCGTCATTTAAACTTTGCTCATATATTTAGGGTTCCGTACCCAAAAGGGTGCCAACGGGACCCTGTTACTAAGCCTTTACTATCCATCCGTTGGTCTGTCAGCGAGCTGTTTCTTATTCATAAATCATAATAAATAGAGAATTGAAATTTTCAGTCTGTATTTCTAAAGCCGCAGAAAAATATGTTAAAAATTAAAGGGGGTGACCGTACAAAAAACGGGTTTTACGTGTGTACTGAACCTTTCGGGTGTGAATCGAATTCGCACGTGTTTCCTCTGAAGTCTCGCCAAGGAACAGTTCGCCGACCCGTAATAACCAGAAAATTAGAACAATACCCTACTTCGCTTAAGAATGTATATCTCCGGTTTTTATTTCCACTGTTAACTGTTTTATCATTTGAGAAAAATCTGCAAACATGCGCGCACGCAAATAAACATAACGGTTATTATTTTATGAGTCCTTAGACTGTTGTTTAATCTCCAACATATTTGGCATAACCTTATTATAATTGTTATTAAAGAAATAATTGTCGTAATAATCTGGTCTTCTGGTCCGCAAAATACGGGCACCGCCTAGTTTGGTCCTTGGGGACCACTGTTTTCACTAGAAATGCGGACCGCTACATGTTACCGATTTTTCATATTATGGAACCTTAGTAACAACGGGTATTAAACTTTACTTAACTTAGTATGTCAAAGTATTTGAATAGTATAACTATGTCGCTAACCAAATGTCACTTAAGTGAAAGTCAAATACATAAATATTGTTCGACTATTTACATATCCGTCCGTCACCATCGTTTTACAGCCCTTTGTCTCATACAATGAAGAGAAACTCGGAAAAACCACAATATAGGGTAACTCAAACTGTACCCTAACTAATATTATATTACGCGAAGGCAAGTTTGTTTGTTGTGATGGTCCAGTGGTTAAGGCATCCGCCTCTCATGCTGAGGTTGCGGGTTCGAAACTGGGCAAGTACCAATGTAACTTTTTTAATTCATATGTACTTTCTAAGTTTATCTTGGGCATCATTGACGTCGGTGAAAGAAAACGTAGTGAGGAAACCTGCACTTTGTTTGTATATTTAAGGCTGAAATCGCTAACCCGTCTTGAGCAAGAGTGGTGATCAATCCTCGTGCCTTCTCTGCATTGCAGTGCAAAGGCCTCTTCTCATAAACCACTGAACCGATCATCCTGTAATTTTGCATATACGTTGTCAGGTGTACAGAAACGTACATAAGGTACCTTTTTCTCGAAAAAAGTACTGTTCCCGAGAAAAACAACAATAACGTTCTTATGATAAATAGATGGCGCCACGTGTCTTTCAAATCATTATTAAATTTAAAATATGACCGAAATTTACGTGGACGAAACCGCGAGAAAAAGCAAGTGATAAAAAAAATATACGTGTTTGTCATTGTATTTAAAAGCTTCTTTACTGCTACTTGATGGCTTCTCGTAATTTCAGGTTAGAGTTCAGTGGCCCGGCCTCTTATATTACAATACCTCATCTCAGTTTTACAACGTGACCAGTTTTCCGCTTGCAACACCTTGAATGTTGTAAATAACCGTCGTCTATGGGCACGGGGAAAACACTCGGTGAAATGATAAATTTAGACAAGCAATATTAATTTGAATAATAATTCGATAATTTGGCGTTGTTATATCATACTAGCTTCAGCCCGCGACTCCGTCTGCGTCAAATTCGACTTATTATCACATGGGAACCGTAAATATTTCCGGGATAAAAAGTATACTATGTGTTATTCCACACTACAATCTATCTCAGTGCCAAATTTCATCTAGATCCGTTCAGCCGTTTAAGCGTAAAAGAGTAACAAACAAACATCCATCCAACCTCACAAACTTTCGCATTTATAATATTATAGTACGATAGACATTAAACAACGATATTACAGTCGCTTTTTCCCGCGACTTCGTCCACGTAATTGTCGGTTATCGCGAACGCAAATTAAGTTTTAGATTTAAAAAAAATAGCTGTATAATACTTATAGATCCTAAACTACTTCTTTGTCATATTTCATAACAAATGGTTCAGTGGTTTTAACGCAAGGTTACAAATATACAGACAGAAAGAATTACTTTTGCATGTATATTTTAAGAGTGAATCCTTTAAATCATGCTAAAACCTGCATCAATATCTATAAATTTGTGGTGAATAAACAGACAAACAAGTTTGTTTTATATTTTGAATACCTATGCAATTCATTGCGTCGTACCCCACTGTCCGCAATCCGATATCTTCTTAACATTCTCTCGCCGATAGTATCGAGTGTTTACGATGCAGCATGCGCAAGCGCCGTTACTGACAGTTATTCAAACTGGGCAAGGAGCCCATCACTCACACGTTGCGCTGCCAACATTCGACCTTCGGCGGACAACGTGCAATGACAAGTTGGTACAATGGTCACTTAGGGATTCCCATCGATCAAAAGAAACAATATATATTAGTCTTCCTATTTCCATTAATGATATCAAGATATCTACATGTTTCAAATATTAATGAGACACTTGTGGTCAATAGAAATAAAAATTCTGATGTCACGAAAGGCTGACGTGAAATATTTCAAGGATGCAGTCATGTAACATTTACTCGGGGAACCGGCTAAGTGTGAGTCGGACTCCTACAAGAAGTCCTTTACCTAGAATTCAAAATCAAGCAAAAAGACGTCCGAAAAAAACACGTTCCTTCTGTGTGGATATGGACTATATCTAATTTTGAACTGTATGTTAACTTTATTACCTATTTGTTGTTATAGTGGCCATAGTAATATACACTCTGTGTCACAATGGGTGAGTATGGGTGTCTTTTGAACCGTAATAATACGGTTCAAAAGACACTCGATCATTGTGACACAGAGTGGCACAGCCATGTGACAGAGGTACAGACTGGCCAGACGGACGGATATGCAGGAACAATAGGGCTCCATTAAAACCCTTTGAGTTCGGAACCCTAGAAAAATTGCCGATATTTGAACTTTATTTTTGAACACATGATGGTCAAAGCAATCTAGATTTCAAAAGATAATTTTCCATTAAACCGAATTAGTTAAATGCTTTTACCCTCATTAGCTAATCAGCTTAGGGGAAACACCGTCAACCCAAATTCCAAGGAAAAAAAAACTAATTTATTTTTTCACTGCTGGAATCTTCTCGTTCAAATGACTAAAAACCCCGTCCTTTGTTAAAAAGATATAGGTTTCTATGTTATCCGTATTTATCTGTAAACAAAGCATTTTGAAAACACTTTCTTTTCTTTGCAAATTGGTCCACTTACTAGATAATAGCACATGAATGGCGCAAAATCCAAATTAGCTAGCTTGCACTCAATAGACGTCAAAGTGTTGGGAATTATTTTGACAAAGCTTAGGACTTTCCCATAGTTTGAGACATTTGTGGAAAGATAATGAGAAATAAAATTGCATAGTTAGCGTTATTAGCTTAGTAAGTAGGTCAAGCATTCATAAGCTGCAAGTGACCTATAGTTGAACCTATATCGATCCAGCCAATAGAAGCAGCTGGTCTTTATAATTATTATTATATAACTAGCTTCTGCTCGCGACTTCGTCTGCGTAGTTTTATCAACCGCATTAAATTACGTCTTTGGTTACTGCTCCGCCTCTTTTGGTCGTAGCGTGATGTTATATCGCCTATAGCCTTTCTCGATAAATTCCCTATTCAACACAAATATTTTTTCAATTTAAACCAGTAATTCCTGAGATTAGCGCGTTCAACCAAACAAATTCTTCAGCTTCATAATATTTATTTATTTATTTATTAAAACTTTTTGCACATAATGTAAATAATACATTGTACAAAGGCGGACTTAATGCCTTTGGCATTTTCTACCAGTCAACCTTAGGGTGATGCAGAGACAAAACATAGTAGGTGCAAGAAACAGAAAGTTTCCAGGAATAAAATAAAATAAATACATATATACATACATACAAACAAAATATACAGAGTAGAGAAAGCCAAAAAAAAAAAATACATAGGTGAAGAAATATAAGAAACTAATTGTGAGACGAGTCTGCCAACTTCATAAGCAAGTGTTCACGAGCTTTTACTTTGAATATGAAACGACTGGTAGCCATCCTGATATTCTGAGGAAGCGCATTCCAAAGGAAAACCGCCTGGACAAGAAAAGAAGATTTAAGAAAACCAGTGCGGTGAAAAGGACATCGTAGAAGACGATTATAGGAGGAGCGAAGATGCTTACTGTGCGCAGAGCACAAGTATTGGAAGTGAGAAGTCAGATAGGAAGGAGAACTAGGTTTGTCTAGAAGAGAGAACAAAGTAGTCAAGGCCCTTAACGCCCTGCGCTGTCTGACCATTACTAATATACAAAATAATACTAATAATAATACTAGTACATTAATACTAGTACAGATTATTAGAATTAGCCTGTGCTGTCCCACTGCTGGGCAAAGGTCTCCCGCCATTTCTTCCATCTGTCCCGAGTTTGCGCTACGTCTTGCTAATATTCAAGGAAGCCGACCAAATTATCCCGTCATCTCCTTTGTGGTCAGCGACATCCTCGTCTCGCCATTTTGGTAACCAGCTGGTCTATTCTGTAAAATCTTCCTCAGTGAATTAAGGCTAATTAAACTGAGTTTGAAGTGAGATGTCCCTTGCATCAGGCGGGATGCCAGCTCATCTCAAGTTCACTTTTTTACAGAATAAGATAACAGATTAGAGATAGTGTGGACTAACGAGATATACCTAGTAAGAAATGAGTGTATCTAATTTAGAAGAAGGCTTGAAGAGGCGCTAGTAACAGAAAAATTGAGAGGAACAAGTTTGACCTAATTCCTTACATAATGCTTCTCTTCAAAGTGACCACTTTTTTCCAAGACTAGATTGCTAGTTTTGCTATCCGCTCCTATTCAAACACGCGATGCCGACAATTAGCCTTGATTCGAAAACTGTTTTCTAAATAAACATTGCAATTAGATAACCATAGTGTTGCACTATGGTGTCAGACGTGTTCTACGTTTGCTATGATTTCCATCACGTATTGTCGGACTTTCTAAGAGGTTTGCGCGGGCGCAGCTAAATTGTAAAGTGACTATTTGAACGCGTCGCACGCGCCATTGTGTAACGGTTACAGAAGATTGATCGCTTTATGGATTTGTTAAACACTTCCCGATCGTTAAGTCTATCTCATTTAGAACCAAGGCATACTGAATGGAACATCATTAACTGTCAATCAGGTAATCGCAACTTAGTCATGCGACGTATTTTCCAATTTAATAATTTGTTGTTTGAAATTGCAAATAGAGAGTTATCTTAGGAATTTATTTTACTCATTTTGGCACATAGTGCGCGTGTTATCTTATAATAATAGTATCAAATTAAATAGAAGACCCCTCAACCCCCTAATAATCAATACCTAATGATCACAAAATAACAAGACACACAACATATCATCACGCTTGCATTCCCCGAAGGGATAGGCAGAGGTCTTTTTTTTTTTTTTTTTTTTGGTGGGTGGGAAGTCATCAAATAACTTCTCCCGCCCTGGGCGGGACGGGAGGGAGTGTCAGACTTTTACTGACTAAAACCCACCCATGTTCCTTCTTGTGCCCTTTGCGTTCCGGGGGCACGGTATCTCTTGCGAACAACCCGCAGCCCCGGCAGACATCGGCCCTCAGTGGCCCCTTCCTTTTGCTGACATCTCTTTGAGGCGCGCGTGGAACACGAACGCGCCGTCGACACGGCAGGCAGAGGTCTACCAGTGTACACCCACAGTTCGCCGGTATTTTTAGGTCCCATGTAATAGCGGGCGATCCTATTGCTATTAACCGGGCACAAATCCGAACTCCGAGTTGCTACTGAGAATTTCATAGAAAAACCCAATAATAAAATTTTTGCTCGAACTGGGAATCGAACCCGGGACCCCACCCTCGTCGGTCGCGCTCGCGACCACGAGACCAATGCGACAGTTCCAATTGGCAATTGGTTGCCATTGCCATCCAATAACATAAAAAAAACCAAGTTACGATGAACTGTTCAAGGTTGTGGCCATTTTCTCTGGTGATGTGGCCAAAACCACAAGCACTCTAAGGTATATATACTATACTAGCCTAGAGTATTTCTCAGATCTGTTCCTTATAACAATCTAAAGTCTCCGATTTGAGTCTGGGAGAACTTGCCTAGTAAATGCCTTTGAATTAAACAGAGTGGATGTTGGCACGTTCAATGTGATTCTTAGTCAACCCAATTCTAAGGTAGCAATGTATAATGTATAATGGGATTGGTATGCACATTGTGTAAAAGTCCTTATAATAAATAAAAAAGAAAAAAGAAAAAAAAACAATCTAAAGTCCTTTCTAATACCAATCGCTTATAGTTTTACGATCCTCAACTATAATGATACACGGTTGAGACAGCGGTTCTCCCGTCCCAGCCGCCGCGGTAGACGCTCCGGACGTCGGGAGCCGCGAGACGACTCCCGGCCACCGTAGATACTGGCCTGTGGACGGTGAGCAATGGGTAGCTCACCGTCCTTACGTTGCATAACGACAGGCCGTGTCGACGGCGCGTTCGTGTTCCACGCGCGCCTCAAAGAGATGTCAGCAAAAGGAAGGGGCCACTGAGGGCCGATGCCTGCCGGGGCTGCGGGTTGTTCGCAAGAGATACCGCGCCCCCGGAACGCAAAGGGCACAAGAAGGAACATGGGTGGGTTTTAGTCAGTAAAAGTCTGACACTCCCTCCCGCCCCGCCCAGGGCGGGAGAAGTTATTTGATGATTTCCCACCCACCAAAAAAAAAAAAAAAAAAAAAAAAAAAAAAAAAAAAAAAAAAAAAACTATAATGATACAACAATCTTATAATTATTGTGCTTGCAATCCGACTACACTAAGAGGCTACGTTACGTAACCACGTTCATCTCACTTTTACCTGGGTCTTAAACTAGTTCCCCAGTATTTTGCGATTCTGCATGCATGTTGTAAAACTGTTGCTCAACTTGAATTGGTTAAAATTTAAACCATTCCGAATGTTTACTTCGAATTGCGGCGTTAACCTCTCAAGATTGATGTCCTATTTCAAGTTTTATGCTCTAGTTATAAATTCCGTGATAATTAATTACTTGTTCTTTTAATGTTACACATATGTAATACCTAGAACAAAATTAACGTTGTTGTGATTAATTTAGTTGAGATAATTTTTTTCTGAATATTTGCATGGTAAATTTAATCTTGGAAAAACATGTCTGCTGTGTTTTGTACCGTAATACGTTGTTATACCATGTTTTTACGCAAATAAATTATATACGTTTAAAATTGACGAAATATTCGATATTTGGAAATATCTGTTGTTCACTGTTATGCCTTCTTCCTCAATTTATTACTTTTCCGTTAACGCTCGTGGTCATTAACGGAAAAGTGATAAATTGCACCATTATCTAATTTTCTCAAACGACAAAATATTTTCTTTCTATTCTGCCCGCTCTTTAAAGCTTGTCATGATTACACGTTTAAACAAAGGAATTGGTCAATCAGGTGTGATCTGCGGCGCGTGCGCAGTTCCCACGCGGTGAAAGCACTGCCCCGCACGCCATGACCCCATACTCGTTATACTCCTAGTAGAATAGGCTCAAACTGAGGCTAGAGTAAATGTTACGAATACGTAAAGCGAAAGTATTAATAATGTCGGGAATTTTAAAAGGATCATGCTTTTCAAAGGTGCCGTTCCAAATAGCAGAGATCCTCATAGACCTCTGCTATTCTGTTGGTTAAACCAATGTCTAAACAAAATCAGCTCATCGATCAACACTACGTTTAAGTAGGTCTAAATAACTTAGACTAAATAATTTCCTCTTTTCTTTCGTCTCACTTCTGACATTTTAAAAGGAGAAAATTATATAGAGCATGTTACTGTTCCACTGTAGGACAAATGCCTCTTTGCAGGTAAAGAAGTCATGAGCATTATTCACCATACTAGACGGCCAAGATATAAAACTTGAAAGTCCATTTGAAATTGAAAAAGCCACATTGGTTGCGAACCAACAACCTCATGCATGAAAGGCGGGCGCCGTAACCATAGAGCCATCAGGATATCCAAAAAAGAATTTAAAACAAATTTTCTAGCACACGTAAAACGTTTCCAACTTATACGAGTACGTTAATCGCAAATACGTCTCGAACTATACCCAATTACATGTTTAGCAAAGAATGTCTTTGTCACCTAAATACATACTTATTACCAACTGTCGTCCTTTATTGTCCAGCACGACTCGCCATTGTCATTCAAACAACCGTGAAATTACTGCCAGTAATAATATTAGCGTGTTGTATGCGTAAGAAATTGTTGATGCCAAGAACCTTTGCAAGTGTTGAATAGGTCTTAGAAGCTGTGGTAAAATAGCATTAATAATTATCATTTGTAAGTCTATTCTTGCTAATCGTTTTGTTTTTTTGGTTTGTTGGATAGTTTTTCTTCGGTATGCACATTTCAGCATATCTCACGGTAGAAGTTTTCCTGCCGCTGCAACCAATTGGTTTACATTACAAAAACGTATTTCATTCTATATCAGTAACACAATCTCGTGGGACACTTTATGGCATTAATGAGCTATTCAACTTACATGCCGCGGAAAACTATACAAACAACGCGTAATGACAATAGAAACTCGAACGCCTAGCATTGCAACCGGCCATTGTGATCTACATCGATAAAGTAAACCAGGTTTATAATCCAGTCATTATTTTTAACATTACTATAGTCGTGACATAACCTGTATGAAGTGTCCTACAATTATAGTTTTCAGGTAATCTAACCTTCATCACGCCCATTGTAATTACTTCCTACAATTTAATTCGTTATAATTAAATGTGTTTTCTCATTGTTCCAGATGGCGTAGTAAAGCAGCGACAAATATCCCTCACAAATGTTAATAAACCTGATGGAAGGCGACACGATAACCACGAACACTCTTATTTCGTCGATAAAGAAATTCAACACCGATGGCAAGCAACACGGCACTATAAAGGCTCTACTTAAAAATTTCATTTTACCAGAAACAGAGATGGCTATAAAAGAAAATCAAAATAATGGCAATAAATATATTTACACAATTCCTGTTAAACCACCTTTGCCAACTTCGACGGAACGCATGAAGTCCATAAATGACGCGAAGCAGGCGTTCTTGAATTCAACTGTCAGTTCCACTCTTGCACCTACAAGTTATGAAACAAAGAAAGAAGTACATACAGTCCACTACGCACAGATAGCAATAACAACAGACAGTGAAGACACTAGAAGCACAGGCGGAGGCAGGGGCGTTAAACATTCGTGTGCTATCAATAACAAAGAATACAGCATTCCAGTTAATATATCTCCGAGTATAAAGAAACCAATGGAACAGCATCAGAGAAAAGTTAGCTTTAAAATAAAGACCGCCGCGACATCCCATAAACGACCGCCTCTAGCCAAAACGATGACTATAACGAGCAGTAATGTTGCAGAACTGACAAAAAAATTCAACAACTTACAAACGGAGTCACATGTTGGATTGCCTAAACAGTCAAAACTTGCAAAAACTTTAGAAGAATTACAATCTGCATCACGATGTTCAGCTAGTAACAGTTCAACGCCTTCTTCTACTCTCAGTTCGAGTCCAAACATAAAAATCGTATTACGACAAAGACGGGGTTCAAAAAAGCGCAACAACAGAAAAAGGTGTTCAAGTATGGATTCGATGGACGACTTACTTATTGCTGACAGTTCAAATAAGATTCGCGTAATTCGTTCTAAATCAGACGGTACTAAAATTCCAAAAACTTCAAAGAAGCGCTTAAAATATCAATATTCAAGTGAACAACCTAGTGGGTCAGATTCTGTTGATGGTAGTCCAATTAAGAAAAAAGAAGTGGAATCAAAGAAAGATACAAAACCGATAGAAAATACCGTAGTTAAAAATGTTATTAAAAAATTTGAATGTGAAATAACAGCTCAATCGGATTCAAGTAATACATTAAAAAGATTACCTAATAAAACTAAGACTACAACGCCTGTAAAAGAAAAACCTAAAGTACCTGAAAAGAAATCATCACTAGTATTAACCAAAAATCTTGTTGTAAAGGATGGCATTCCAAAAATTAAAACGATCAAACCTGCTATAAGTGAATTAGCAAAGCTAGATAAAACAACGAACCAAAGTCCGGAGATCGTTAAAAGGAGAGAGCCTTTATATGATCGGAAAAGATATAAAACGAATTATATACACTCTGAGAAATTACCTCTAAAGCTCGTTGAAATAATTCCAGAAGATATCTACGAGAGTAATGCGGTTACAGTTACAGTTAATAATGAACAAAATGAAGAACTTCCAATTGTAACTGTTGTTACACCTAATGAAGGCGAAAAAGCATACCAAGATATTAATTCACCGATTACACCTAATGAATCATTTTTATGGCGTCGAAAAAGTAGTACTCAAATATATTCAGACTCAGATAATTCATACAGCTTTGTTAGTGTAACAACGAATGGTACAACTATTAGTTGTTCTGATGAGGCACAAGAGGAATCTCAAGTTGAAACAAACGAATCTCAAGTAAATATTTCAACACAAGAACAGCAATCTGATCCTAATTCAGATTTTGAAAGTAATCTTGTTGAAGCTTGCAACAAAGAAATTATAGTTGGTTTCACATCTAAACCAAAACAAGAAGAAGTGGAAGATTATTATGAACCTTTAGAACCTAGAGATGATGGAAATATTATTATAATTCCTGTTAAATCTGTGGACAGAGCATCTAAAATAAATTGTCCTTTACCGGAAATTCCTAAGGTTGCAAAAAAAAAGAACGAAGATGAGTGTACAGACAAAGATAATATTTACCAATGTCTACTAGAAATGAGATCACATCCCGAAGGTGATGAGAGTAGTCTTCACAATTATGAACTCTGCGACAACGACCTTGAAGAGAGAACACGAGGCGATGGTGACAGCGATGATGGCTATGAATACTGCAAATCGCCTCCTATCAAACCGTACTGTTTAACTTCCAGCTCTGGCATACAAATAGCTGAAGATTACCAACCTTTTGCTAAAGATAACAACAAGAACTATGAAATATCAAAGTCTGTAAGTGGAACATCCACTGTTAGCTACGAAAAGATAGGATTCGAGAGGATTTATGAAAAAATCCCAGCTCGACCACCAAAGTCTAAGGACAGCAGTCCCACGTACAGTAGTAGACATTCCTTTATTTCCGACTACACGGTGTACAACGAGAACGAAAATATTTATGACACGATCAAACATGGCGATGCGACGTCTCTGTCGCACTGCTACGAAAGCATACCTAACAGCCCGAGTATGGTGAAGCTACGGAATGACATGAGGAAGCAGGCAGCATCAAATGTGCAAAAGCGTCTCTCGTTCGACACGGTGTCCAACATCAGCCAGTCGACGATGTCCAGTGAACAGAAGACTAACAGTCTGTATGGTCAGAGGTCGGTGATCAGCTACAATGGGCAGGAGATCGCGTTCCAAGTACCGAGCAGTGAAACCAGTGTCAGCGACAGAAGCGATCGCAGCGACGACTGGGTAGATGTGTCTGATGAAGAAAAAAATGAGCAGAAAATTATCATGTAAGTTGTTTTTCTCGCCTTATCAAAATCATATTTAATGTAAGCTTTAGTAGGGTATTACACAGTGCAGAATTCTGTTAAATCCTACGTAGGTAAAATTTTGAGAATCATTTTCGCAAATAGGTAATGGAAATAATCACGAGTATTACAGTTTGAGTTTCGAGTTTCATTTTGTTGACTTAAATTCTTATTACAACAATCAAGAACAAATAGATGACATAGAAATAGATGATAGACAAATCAAAATATTGACAAAATACCAGATGCCTGATAAATCGTGCGATTATTCATATTACAACTATTTCCATGGAACACAAACATCAAATTATCATTTCACTAGACCTAATAAAAAAACTATACCAGTTTCCAAAGAGTAGTACAAACATTGTTATCGGCACTTGATATGAAATTGTGTTTGGCGGTGGCTCAGTAAGAAAAACGCAATGAAAAGGGGAACACGCTTAGATCGTTACATAATTTTTGTTTGGTATAAAAATGGAAGTTCTGAATTACAGTGTACGCGAGAGAAGTCGCGGCAGGAAGAGTCCGATCAGCTGGTCGCAGAAAGTACGACATCAGTGGCAGAAGTCACCGAAACCGAACAGCAATGATAAAGGTTAGTTCCTATAATATCCTACTTTTTCTAGAAATTACATTGCAAAAATTGCACCGAACAAAATCAAACTATTTCAAACATAACAACGAACGAGCATCGCGTTTACAAGCATTATTAACAGCGCCATCTTTGATTACACAAGCGAACTACGTGCTATCGATTGTGATATTAGTTCTTATAGATCATGGTAGATGGCGTTGTAAATCTATAAGCAATAAAATCATTTTATCAATTGTATAGCTATAACATGATTTCCAGTGGTTATTTACAGCTTGTAGTCTAGTAATTTTTCATCGAAATGGGAAATGCCGTTTGTAGCTTTTGATTGAGTTTGCGCAAGCGCGCGCTTTAACTGTTAGTTGCACAAGCTATGGCGACAGGCGTCCTACGCGCGCATTCCGGCGCCTAAACAATGCTTGACTTGTTGTTTGTCATTTCCTTTTTTTGACAATTCACGTGGAACACTTCAAATATTGTTAATTATTTTTCTTCGTGTATTACTTACTGAGACTTGACTTGAGAAATCTTTTGTATACTAACATAAATCTGAAGAATGTGTTTGTTTGTTTGAACGTACTAATCTCCGGAACTATTGTCCCATTCAGATAGCTCTACCCCGTTTCCCCCTTTTAACCCCCTGCACGATTGCTCTGCGAAAAAGGAGTAACCTGGACTCACTGCGGCACAATCTTTCACCTGATTCTGGTATCTCTCCGCAGTTTAGAACAGCTCTTTGCTAAGTATGAACCATACCTACTGTATGTATACTTAATGTCTAAACACAACTCTATACAATGACAAGTGTGGGCATATATTTAGTTGCAAGTTCATGAACCGCATGCGCCGGTTGTGGGCGCCCGCTAATTGTTACCGGATTCCTGCGCGCGCGCCGCCCGCCTTATTGCCTCGTGTGTTGTGTAGGAACTTTATGTTGCGAATATTCAGTCGTATCTCGAAACTTTTTTAGTATTTTTATAAAAGTTTGCACAATTAACCGTCAACATACTGTGTCCTACAATTTAAAGGCAAGCTACAACTCGCTCTTTTTAGGGTTAACTTGATATTCTACTCATATAATACGCAATTGGTGAGATACTTCAGATAGGTTGGGTGGACGGTAGACGAGGCGAAAGAAGTATGTAAGGATCGTAGCAGGTGGCGTTCTGTGGTTTCTGCCTACCCTCATGGAAAAAAGGCGTGAGTTTATATATGAATATTTGTATGTATAATACGCAACTACACCTTCCACTTGATACCTATACAATAATAATGACAGGAACCCAGGACGGCGACCCAGTAAAATCTATTGATTTTCTACGTTGGGGTGGTTAAAGCGGTCGATATGATAGCATGCGACCTACTGTGATAAGCTATGTATAACATATTACCTACTAAAGCTTTGGATTGTTTTTCATTAGCCAAATTTTGCTGTGTCCTTTCTTTAATATAATTTAACTTTGGATTATATTTAGTTATAGCTGATCGCTTTTCCATGTTAGTTGATATTTTAAAAAAGGTTTTTAGATTTGGCAACTGAACCAGCAAATACACTTTCCAAAAATAACAAATACCTAAGTAAAAGTCAATAAAATCTTGCAGTTTTCAAAGTATAATTTGTATCACCCATTACCCCATTATATTTTATACACAACCATTTACTTTCAAGAACATAACAATTCAAACAAATTGCTTTGCGACAATCGCGTAACAAACTGACAATCGTACTAAATGCTTTTAATTTTCACCTTCACTTTTAATGTCTTCCGACTCACTATTATTAGGAATTGTGACTAACTTTTACTGTATACTTATCGTAACCATCATATTTCCTACTGGATCATCATTGAGTCTTTTCAAAGGCGTTGACTTACACAAACTCTTTGTTGTGGTTTTAAGAACATATGCTCAACAAACATCAGCTGCCAGACAAAAATATCATGCATAAATAAAAAGACAGTTCAACTTAACTGAAAGAGTTACACATGATTGAGGTTTAAAACCACAAGGAAGATAATAATTTAATTGATGACAAAATCGTTATCACAGACCTCTGAACCAATGACCATGATCCAAGTATACATGATGTCAATAAAATAATAATACTTTTATAAGCCACAAAAATTAGAATCTTTTCTCACTGTCCACATCACTACTGACAAATCATGGGATGTTGTACCTACTATACCATACTACAGTCTAAAATAATTCATTATTCTTATTCATATGCAAGCTAGTCAAGTGTGAATTAAAATAGAAAGTTGCGTACCTGTCAAGGTCTATGTATAAAACATAATACACACCTCGATTAAGTAGGTACGTATAATGTTCTGAGATCAATAACATCTCTGGTATTTTGTACTTGGCAACACATATCTTGTTCTTTTGTATTTGTTTCTTTAGTTGTATATTTCTTGTCAAGTCCTTGCAAAACACTTTCGAAGATCATTAGCAAAAGTGATTTAACAAACAATTTATGGTTTAAAATCTGTTAAGACGAGTGAGGGCTAGTAAACGGTGGTGTGATGACTTAGAAACATTTATTGGAGATTGGCCGGCGAAGACAACGCATAGGGATGAGGAGAAGGCTAAGTATGGGGGATACCTTTGCCCAGAATTGGGAAAATACAGGTTAAAATAAAAAAACAATCATACTATATTTTACACAAACTCAACAACAACATTTGATATCGAAAACAGGTATTACAATCTGTCAACAATAGCGGTAACTACAGCACGAACACAATATTTTCAACAATGCAGTGATAATATATTATTAACGCAGTCATTGTGCGAAGTGACTGACGTAGACTTCCTTATTGGGCGCAGCCGCCCTTCGACCCGTACGCACAAGCCGTGACTAAAAGGCCATAAGCCATTGTTACGAGCTCAGAGACAGTTGGCTTCTTTATGACCTGACCAGGGCTGCCAAGTGTACTTATTTTTTGGAAAATCACTTTCTGTTTCCTCTCAGTCGGATTTATCTTTGGTTTTGACATGTGCTGCAGCAAATTCTATTTCATATTCTATCCCCAAGTTTCTAATTCCCAGATTTTTGCTAAAGGCTTTGTCGTATTCTTCTATCACAACTAAAGCAAATCTGTAAGGTTGTTAACCCTGTCTAAGATTGTCTTCTGTGGACAACTTTATATCGGCTCCTTTGAGTTATATTGTTTAAGCTTGTTCAACTCCGATTCGTCCATTTTATGAGTACTTTCACTTCAAACAGATGTCGCAAACAGCTCTGAATCATTGTTGCCGGTACAAATTGTCACCTAAATTGTGGAATTATCTGGTTTATTATTGGAGGCTATGTGTTAACTGCAGAAAGCTGTACAGTCGGCTTGATTTGCTTAGTGGACATTGCTACCAGATTCATGTTCAAATAATCCATATTTATAACAAGAACACCGTGTTGTAGAATTGGCCCAAAATGCGCAAACAAGTGTGAAATGAAATGTCTTAACTCTTAAATTTAACAATTCCAGAAAATTCCTATTCTTACTTCCACACCACATCACTATTTACCTACATTCCCGTTTGTTTGTAGAGTTCAATACTTTCTGTCCCAATTAACCATTCCACTAACTTCAACATCTTTTAAAATCTTCATATCATTGTCGGTACGTGCATAAACTAATTTGCTCACAAGCCCATGTTTAACTAATACTCCATCAGCCCATTTATCTCTGTTGTGTACTTAAACGTACTCTTTAATATTGCACGCGGTGTCCGAAACGTTGCAATAAACTTGGCCCACGGCTGGCCACATGATTAAATGATGATACGCATCAGCGCACGCTTGCGTTTAAGCCATAAATAGACACCGCCTGCTTGCCTAGGTTATGTCTCAACTCGGCTCCGAGTGAACCTGTTTATCGTATACCCAACGCAGTACAACTTAGGGTCAATATCCAGTTTCCTAAAACTTTAACCTGGCTTGACCTAAGCTATCACTTCCCAGAAATAAATGAGCAGCTTGCTAATCTAAACTTTTAACGTTAAGCCTAAGGCCTAACCCTTGCTTTCTTTAAAACCTTTCCTTCTGTTTCTAACAGCCCATTACCCCTGTAATCGGCGATAAATCGGTATGCTCCAAACCACGTCTTTGTCTACCAGTATAAGTATGTAGCGAGGTATTACAGCCATGACCGTACACGGAATTGAGAAAAGATTGTCGTTTTCGTCACATGAACACGAACATGATTCAGCATTCAATTATATCGCAATGGTGTCATCTGCATTTCAAAATGTATGTCTAGGTCTCTATCTTGCATTAAGTTTTGGTGTAACAAGTTGATTTTTGGGATCTACTGTTTCTATAGCTGTAAGTCTTGCCTTATTTATCTAGGAAGGAATATAACCAAGATGATATATGTAGACACATCCAGTGAAGCTTGAAGTTCCACTTCATTACCTTACGGAGCTGAACATTGGTCATGTTCTTAGATTCTTCCTGTTCAACAAGTTCGTGTGTAACCCAGGAACACGTATTAGCATCAGCAGCCACGCGCTATTTGCACTCCGTTGCACTTTTCTCTGCGGAACAAACTGGATTCACGTTCTTCACAACAACTGTTTCCTTATGATTTCCGCTTTTATAACTCTAGTTTAAAACAACAGGTGCACTTACTGTAAATTTAATTTAAATTAATGAGCACGTGTGTAAGCACTTTTTCAACCATAATGAAGTGCCAATATATGGCGTGATGACTCAGTGGTTAAGGCATCCACCTCTTCTGCATGAGGTTGTGGTTTCGATACCGGGCAAGTACCAGTGTAACTCTTAACTAACATCGGTATAGGAAAACATCGTAAAGAAACCTTCTCTTGTTAAACTAAAATAGTCATCTTGAGCCTTGAGCAAGCGTGGTGCGCATGCTTTCTCTATATGATAGAGGAATTCACTCTGCAGTGAGACAATAATGGGCTGGTATTATCTTTAGTAACTGTGAGCACGAGGACAGATGATGTAAGCTGAAATAATAAAATGGCTTTTTGTCTGAGATTTTTTGAAGTGATGTAGTGCCCATGAACATATAAATGAGATAAGATCATACGTGTTATTAAACAAAACCACACGACAAAAGAATTCCTCAAGTATTGTCATTCAACGCATAATATACCTTCTCACGTTACGCTGTGCCATTCCTGACCGTCAAAAATAAGCTTTATAAAACGTGTTAAAGTTTGTAAAGATACTAATGTCAGAAAATATCTTGATGTAGCGCTTTAAATGACTTGCATCATGATGCAAGTCATTTAAAGCGCTACATCAAGATATTTATCATTGTCATCAATGATGACACGCAAATCTGTCCCGTATTAAAAGTCAAGCCGGCCAATTGAAATGAAGAATTTGAACAAGCGAGCATATTAGCATAACATAAGCTCAATTTGATGGCTCAAAAATTAAATAACATTTTATGAAAGGTACTTTTAACAGTGATATTAACGCTTATTACTTTTTTTTGTGGTCTTGTGAATTGCATCACTAATGGTACTATTTACTGAGAAAATGCATACAATGACAAAGTAAAAACGAATCAGCAAATACGCGGGAAAAATTTTAATATCTGTTTGTTGGGGCCAACTCTAGTAAAATGGTGCTAACGATCAATATTGACTGATTACGAAAGTGAAATCAATGATTGAGAGGCAGACTCGATAAATGAAGGATCTGCCGAGAAGAAACTTTCAGAAATTTACACGATTTTGTTCAAATTGCGAAAATAATTTCAAGCCATCATTACGGCTTTCACTGAACAATTTTAACAAATAGCGGATAAAGACGTAATTGTGGGAATTTATTTTGAATGCAGATAACAATGCATCGGTTACGTTGCATGAGGTTGTAGTTATCATTGTGTGGCTCGTGTGTGGTCATCACAACTGTTAGCAAAACCGTGTGATTTCCGAACTTACGACATTTACGCACCTCCCACATTTACAGCTGTAAGCAACACTCCTAATAGTAAAAAGGTACGACTATCCCTCGAAGCTAAAAAACCAAGGTTATAAATATACAGCGATGAACCAACAGTTACTGAGCTAGAAAATGTATTGCAGTGTTCCAAGTATTATAGCCGAAAGGCGATGCTATCACCAATTGCACTAGTAACCTTCATTGGCCAACCAAGCGAGAAACCAATAGTCATGTACTCGTCTGAACTGAATTTAAAGAGGAAACTAAGTTCACAGAATCTGCAATTTTGTTAAGTAATTGGAAAATAATGCAGTCAACGATGAAGTCGAACGTGGGATCAATTATAATTTACCTGCCCCACTTGTGGCGACTCGAACATTATGTCACTACCCAGGAACGAGTGCAATGCTCTAGATTTCTCGCACAATTAGCGACTGTTTACCCAGCACAGCCAATTTTTTCAGCCAATTTAACCAAGTTGCCTTACCGCATTGTATATCGATATCTTAGTTTCGTTATTCGCCAGCAACACTTTGATTTATAGCTTCATTGATAGCGAATCGGCCTAAATTCTCATGGACAGACTCACTGGACCAGTTTTCTAAAATGTAGCTTTTGCTGAATCAGTTTGATCCCTATTGTTGTTAGCTATAGTCTTTAGAGTCTAGATATTAGGTAGA
The DNA here is from genome assembly GCA_947462355.1 of Caradrina kadenii. Classification (NCBI taxonomy): domain Eukaryota; kingdom Metazoa; phylum Arthropoda; class Insecta; order Lepidoptera; family Noctuidae; genus Caradrina; species Caradrina kadenii. Next base: position 1,771,951 of record OX381678.1, on the reverse strand, counting down.
CGAGATATTTTAAGTAGGTGTTACTTCTAAGCCATGATTATTTATAATTATGTCTTTGTTCACTGATATGTTTTTAATTGTACAGTTTTTCCGTACTGTTTTGTCTCATAACAGTTCGAACGACCTTCTAACCGTTATAATAATGAACTTTAACTACTGTGATGACGTCTGCCCTGTCACTGCTGCATTTTTTTGCCTGGTTCATTATTAGGGGTGTTACTTAAATGGCGTTTCTGGTACTCCTACACGTTTGCTACAATTGCCACAAAAGGTTCTCGCGTGGGAGAAGGACGGCGGCGATGGTAGCGCGCGCGCGAGTCAGCCCTGCGCCCGCGCTGCCGAGTGGACGCGTCGCCGCCACCGGCGCTCCATACCCCGCGACAGTGAAAGTGCTTCATTCGTGTTTACGGACTGTTAACACTGTGAAAAACCGAATATTGTAAACTGTAAAATCAACACTCGTATTTGTACTGTTGTCGTTCATACTGTGGTTTTGTAAACATATGACATCCGTGTTCGTTTGTACTCAGCCGGCCGGTCACTTTTTGGCCCATCAAAAAGCGTGACGATTGTTGCCAAAACTAACAATATAAAACGTTCGAAGTAAAATAATATCAATTAGCTTACAAGTTATGTAGTTTTTTACTTTCTAGTGTTTCATTATCGCTACTATCTTCGGTCACGGTTCGTTCGGCTACATCAAAGTCAACAGAGTCAGAGTTACAAGCGGTTGCTTCACACATTTTCATGTATTCCAAACGCTTGTCCACCTTGAATTGTCGCAACTTGCTATTAACATATCCTTTCATTCGACAGCTAATTAAAATTAACAATTTGTCAATGTAAAACGATCCTTAATGCTTCATGATGCCTAAATAAAATTTAGGTTTTTTCTTTCCTATTGATATTCATCCACATTTTAACAGCAAGTTTCGTGACGTAATCTTAGAGATAAGAATTTGAACAATGTCTATCAAAGTTAAATCTTCTCACGCTAATTTGGTATCAAGAGTCAGAATGTTCAACTTAAAATTGAATAAATGTTCAAACGAATACGTAAGATGGTACAAATAAACTGGTTCCTGTAAATAAGCCATGTACTGATAAACTAGAAGAATGGAATGAGGAAGAAACACCAATTACTTCCTTATATGAAGATAATGAGAATTTTAAAACAGATCTTTAGAAATCTGATCTAAAAAGTGCATGTGTTTCAATAGTAGAGCAGGTCCGAGAGTCGTGAGTGAGTGTAGTAGACCGTCGACCCGCAGTGTCTGCACCCAGCCGGAACTGTGACAACTGTTCAACGGAATTCCACTTACAAATGCTACCTTATTTAGTTAATCCACATTCATAGCATTCCACTGCATTTACCTCTAATATTCGACTCTATACCCGACTATTATACGGCGTTAATCGATCTGCATATAATTTGAAACAATCGGTTGGAGCTGCAACTATTTAGACACGGTCGTATTTACAATCGCCTTAGCAAAATTAATGGCAGTAGTCTGAATATCATTGTATGTCTATGTAAATTCCTTTGCACAATCTGTCATTCAAACAACTAACTTTATTTTATTTCATGGTTTATTTATTTTAGTTTTTCCATTAATATTCTCAACGAAACTGTTTCAATTCGCTGCGTTTCGCAACAAAAAACAAGACAAAGCGCTTATTGTCATTCTATCTGTTGATCTAGATCTAGAAAGTGTCTCCAACTAGACGTAATGTCTCGATAATTGAAACAGTTTTAGTATTGCTATGTGCAGTAGTTCCGCAGTCTACTTATCTGATAATGCTGTACCGCCCACCGTTACATCTCGTTACACATCTTTATCTACAAGTGTACTGTTATGGGGATTATCGGCCGTTAGTTTTTTGCGATCATTCCACTTGGCTATTACATAGATTGCATGTTGATTCCTCGGTAGCGTCAAGTCATTCAGTAAGTGCAGTAAGTAGCTCGCGTTCCTTGCAGCTTGCTCGAACATGCAGTTCTGTAATGCTACAGTTCTCTATCCGCGGAACAGATTATGCGCCGCGCTAGGCCTTCATTGTTTCGCAAGCCGCAATGCTCTGATTGCAACGCCATACATACAAACACACAACTCGTTTTGCAATTACACCATAACTTGCAGTCATAAATATTATCTAATAACTGTAACAGTTTCTCGTAACATCCTTCTACTCTAAATAGAAAAGTAAAACGTCGTCCTCTGGGATGTAAAAACCGTCATGCCGCGTCATACAATACTATGAACGTTAGAAGATTATTTACAAGGCAATATTATTTTATATTTATAGCTAAACTAAACGCTTATGTCCATTGAGCCGTAGCTAACGATTTTCAAATACCAATTTAGGTGCATTAACCACTTCCAATGTTAGCCGAACTATTACAATTTGGTACGTTGCGATACCGCGGCGCTTAGCATTGAAACGGTGAAAAAATCAGCGGTTTTCGATTCTAGTGGCGATGCAAACGTCGATCCGTACAATCGTGGTACCAGTCGACCCTGAGACCGCCGGCAACGCAGCTGCCGACGACTTGTTTCGCTTTTTTTTATAACTTGATCGTGCGGCTGAGTTAAGGAAGCCAGTTTATAATCTTAGACTTCAATATTTAGTGATTCAGCAGAATCAGCAGTACGACCGAAACACTACAGTGGGACGTTGTTCGTTGACAGTGCGAGCTGATGTCTGAACGAACGTTCTTTGTTCGATAAAGTGGTCATGAATCAAAGTGATGTGATGTGACACAGTGATAACGGTGATGATGAACAATGATCTCCGAGAGGCCTCAGGTGAACGGTGGCGTCGGCCCACCCGCGCCCCCGAGGTTAAGGACTTTCCGAAGGAACTGCGGCGATCAAGGTGCACTAGGCTGATTAATAATCCCAATAATTATTCGATACACGGTCAACGAATTAACTGGTTCTGACGTGACTCAAGATTAAATGTATTCTTAATTGCCAAAAATCCTTGCGCTTAAATGGCAGAAACTTGTTTGTTTAATATAACAAACATGTTTCGCCAATGTCGTAACACACTTGGACTACCATAGTGTTTTGGCATTGAAAAAGCTTCGATAATTTAATTTTTACCATGATTGAACAATTTCACGGTATCTTGAGTCGTGATCGTGAATCCGTTGATCTGGGGTTAATCGGTCTGTTGTCACCTCGATTGTGATTTTTTGTAGTGTTCATAACGTCACCGACGAAGGTGTACATCGACACGAGCGCCAAATGCTCGTACTACAGTGAAAACGATGAGCGCACGCGCAGACCGCCGGAGAACCTGGGCGACCGAGTGAGGCTGATCGATGTACTGGAGCGGACCTGCTGGCTCAACATCAGGACCGTGCTACAAGATGGAGAAATTGAGATACAAGATCTCATTGCATTTTTTGGTATTCACTGTTTCATTCCTCTCATCGAATTTAGGTTAACAAACATTGTGCCTGAAACAATACCATCTAATTGTTTGCTGCAAAGTACAAACATTTAATTTATGAATTCTGTACTATAACAATGCACTCTGATTTCAAAATATCTACTCAAACAATTGGTATAGCAACCATGGATGAGGTGCAAGTAGTTGTCTCAAGTAACTGAGATCAAAACAAGTGATGTTTATTGAAAAATATTATTGTTGCGCGCCGATCTCAATGCTTGTTATACCTCAGATAATGGGATTGAAAGGCATCGTCTTTATATGCATGTAATAATACCGTGTACCGTGTCATTAGTTATAGAGCTGCTCACGGCTTGATCACGAGTGTGCACTTTCTAGCTCTCTACTTGATAGACGTGCTCTTGTAGATCATGTTTTGAAAAACTACATTAATGGGGACCAGTTGGTGAAAAACACGTTTGTTTTCTACTGTTACATTGATGACGTCATTGACCTTAACGTCAGGGATCCGAATTTGTCAAGCGCCGGATATAGAAGTCAGAAAAATTCAAAATTTAAGTAAGCATCACAAGCTGTGTTTATCTTATGCTTCTTCATCTATTTATATTGGACTGAGCTTCAACATTTCCTCTGATATAGTTTCTTTTTCAAATATTTATTTTACTTTTGAAGAAACACTTTTGATTATGTAAATACTGTTTCGCACTGTCAAAGGTTTTGAACAATACACTGGTACTGTTAAAACTTTTGTGTCCCTGGAATTGAAATATCAACTTTTCACATAGCGTCATGGCCGATGCATGACAGCGTATTTCTGATATACTACGTATTCAAATAAACCGATGCATTTATAAAAACAGTTGTGATTTACTGCCTCGGTAGCCTAGTGGTCCTAAGAGCGACTACTACGCTAGAGGTCTTGGCATCGATTCCCAGGTCGAGCAAAATGTGTTATTGGGTTTTTCTATGAAATTCTCAGTAGCAGCTCTAAGTTAAGATTTGTGCCCGGTTAATGGCAATAGGCTCGCCCCTATAACATGGGACCTAAACATACCAGCGAACTGTAGGTCGTACATTGACACACCTCTGCCTAACCCTTTGGAGAATACAGGCGTGATGGTAGGCATGTTATGTTGTGATTAACAGCTATTTGTCTCACCCTAATTCACGTAGACAGTTTCTAGTTCAATACGTATTATTAAATTCATTGAATAATAGCTCGCGTGTCTCACACAATAGACAAAGTTGTCTCTCCAACTACAACTGACAAGAAAGTGAAGACACAAAAACGCATACATGACGTATACTTAAGTTATTACTTACAATCACAGGTTGATGTCACTTTTCGCGTTTTTCAACTTAACATTTGAAACGACGAGACCTATGATTAATTGTTTTGGATATCTCTCGATTTCTATTTGTGTGACGTCACTTATTCGTCTTATTTGTACTTTCAATAAGTAAATGAAGTCATGTTCAGTGCCTGTGGTCTGAACCGGTTGTAAATGTCAAAGGCATAGATCATTATCGTGTACCAATCCAAGTCATTTGACTTCCTTCAGCGTATTTGTAGACGCGAGGGCAAAAGTAATAACCGTATTACATACTGCATGTTGTTCGTCAGCATAGTGGTGATTGTTTCCATTGTCACATACCATTGCGGGATGAGAAAATGTCCATGCAGCAAAAACTTGCGTATATGACATATTTCTATAGTGTAAAATACCGATATATTTATAAACATCTGTAGTTATATTAAATTTAATTTATTCTAGGAGGTATTAAATAATAATGAAACCTTTACCAACTAAAGGTATACATATAACACATACTAATCTATATATATAAAAATCAATTACTGTTCGTTAGTCTCGCTGAAACTCGAGAACGGCTAAACGGATTTATCTTATCTTGGTCTTGAAATGTTTGTGGAGGTCTAGGGAAGGTTTAAAAGGTGAGAAAAATTCGAATAATTGCCGGGAAACCCCTAAAAACGGCCCTTTTCTTTTTCCCATATAAACTTTTTCTAAATAAAATGTGGAGTTAATTTAAACTTTATTGCTATTCAATACAAACGTTTAGGTCTTTTATTTATCGATTGAGGCAGTACGAAGTCTAACGTACGAAGGTCAGCTAGTTAGATATAATAATTGGCTAAAACCCACCCATGTTCCTTATTGTGCCCTTTGCGTTCCGGGGGTGCGGTATCTATAATAATTGGCTATGTTTTGGTTTTTGCGCAAAAATTAAGCATCTATAGACAGAGCCTGTATTTCATTTATCGGCACTAATTTGAGTATTGAAAAAACATCATGGTGAAGATGGCAAGTTTATAAGCGAAAGTAGAATAAAGTTGAGGACAATAAAAGTATTGGTCAATAAAAACACAAATGCTGGCAATAACCTGGTAAAACCCTTGCTCACAACATGCAAATCATGTAGGTGAATGTCATCCATAAGAATTTCGACTGTGACTCAAACTTGACCAAATATAAAACAAATGCAATGCTTCATTAGTTCGATCGTATCTATTCAATTGAGCAACTGTTCGCTAGTCATTCGATAACCAAATCGTATTTATTGCGATCACATTTATTAGGGGCGACTTGAGACTTGCCTCATCGCTATTTGTTATTTACTTACATTATCAGTGACATAATCATCTTAAGCATGGCATATTTTATGAAATACATAATAATAATAACAGCCGAGCAGATTATTGTCCCACTGCAGGGTAAAGGCTTCCTCTCATATAAATAATGCACGGTCATTCACCATCACGCTTGCTTATAGCTGATTGGCAATTTCTTGAAGACTTATGTTTCTTAGAGATCCGGGTTTCCTCACGATGTTTTCTTTTACCAGTGTCAGTGATGTCCAAGAACTTGATGACTTGGTGATTTTATAATTAACTCCTATTTACATATTAAATAAGCTTAATTTATCTGTCTTCAATTTTACAGCATTTGTTTAGTATCCAATTAATATTTACCCTCGCCTCAAACTCATTGAGTAATTAGAATGAATTCGTGATTCATGTTCATTTATTAAACAATAATGGGGAAACTTGTATTTTATGTCTGTACAGCAATTTGTTATTTAAACTCTTCCGCACTTTATCTTAATGGTTTTCAATTACATGTAAGTATCATAAAATGTTAATTGTACCAAGATCTTGTTCAGAATAATATGTGAACCACAGCTATTGATTAGCAGAATGAAGCGTGAATCAAGAATTTTGTAATCACGCGTAATTTACTTTCGTTTCAAAGTAGAGTGAACACAAACTCTCAGTGATTTATTTTCACACGGCACTTGCGTGCTTTCCGCCCTGAGGAAGCTAGGTGTGTTATAATATTGTCGGTCCAGTACCATACTTAATCGGTGTAGACCACAGGCGTGAAACACACTTAACCGGATTGACACATTCGGTTCGGCATTCTCGGTCGGAAAATGCCGAAACGAAACTTTCGAATGAAGAAACATCATGGCTTACGTCGAGGGTTGAATAATCATATTTTTTAATTCGTTGGAAAATCCTCATGGACTAACTAAAAGCGGAGGGATGTGTCGGATGGCTAAAGACCAAAACCGCATGGTATTTCTTTGGAGAAAGCGACTCCTGTGCCACCACGGTCAACAGTACTTGGGTACTGTTGACCGTGGTGGCACAGGAGTCCCTCAGAGCATTCTTCCGCACCCTGGCAGGCATTAAACTCAAGTGCACATGCTAACTCAACATAACGTAACTTCAGTCCACTGTCCATTACACATCGACAGAGCTAACACATGATGCAAATCTTTGTCTCAATCAGTCATACAGTTCACTTGTTAGTCGTTATTTTGTAATGACCGCAGCTTGCGCAAGAGTTGCTACAGAACCTGCCGGCGATAAACTTCCTTTACCCCCTTTGATCATCAAAGATTCAAAGTGCTTTTACCAGTTTGGGCAAGTTTAATTATGCAGAAATGCTAATTCTTCACATATTTTATAGCTATAAATACAATTTCTTATGCAGATTTTAAGAGATTTCATTTGTTAAATACTTAATGTCTAGGTTTTTATGCGACTGACCGTATCCGGCGCCGAATTATGACCTTCCAGGAGATAGTTTTTAAATCCACATTTTGGATAGGGAAAACTAGATGAACTAAGTTGATTCGTTTTTTGTTCAATTTTGTAGAATTGAATGTTCTATACAAATTTCTTTTCGTTCATCTATGGAATGGATTCCCGACAGAACAGTACCAGATACCCCACTGGTAGCTTTATATTGTTATACCTATATTGAAAAGATTTTATCTTGACACTAGTCGTATTCGGGGTTCACCAGAGTTCTTTCTTTGTAGTCAACCTTCATTTAAATCATTGCCTGTCAATCCGATTTATATTTTAATTTCCTTCTTTGTGTAAATATGTCAACGTGTATTCCAATATCTGCTTGTGCTCAAATAATTGGTAATACATCGCAGTCGTAGCATGAGGCAATGCAATTACTGAAAACTGTTTGTACGTTGTCGTGTTTCAACGACCGCAACTTGCGCAAGAGTTGCTAAGCGAACATGTCAGATGCGGCGAGACGCTTATGTAAGAAAGGGACCAAAGACCTTGACATTCGCAGCTTCTATAGTTAATAATGAACTAGTTTTATTTCACTGGTGGATATTTAGGAAACCCTTTTGGAGCTTAGTCTCTCTATATAAGTATCTGCTTTTTAGACATATATATTAACTATTTGTCCTATGGAAACCTCTGATTTATTACTTCTCTGAATTATTTGTACAAATAAACACACTATGATAGAATTTTCCAAAAACATTACATCAAATCGTAATACTACTCTAGTGACTTGTCTCCACAATTAAAATATCTTTATACTCGTAACCAAGCAAACTTTTTGGTCTGGATTCGTATGACTGTTACCAAAAACACTCTTGCGCAAAAGCTGTCGTGCCAACCTGTGCCGGATGCGACACCTCGGTTATATAACGAACGAGGGTAGAGTCAACCAAGACCTTGACCATATTATATACTCACCTGTACATTATACTCGCCTGTTTGCTAATAATTATTAGGTATTATCATAATAGTGGCAGTCAATTAATTCATGTTGCCTCATGAGAAACGGGCGCTGTCAGTTGGGATTGGTCATCTTTTAACTGACTTGGATCATATTTTTTTTTATTGTTATCGCACATAGAAGCAACAGTATAACCAGGATTTTGAAAAAACTCAATTGAATAGAGTGTCCGTGGGAGTTTCTTGCTCGTTCTTTTCATTCCAGCTTTCTGACTGACTGACCAACTTCTTAACAATTTAAAACTGTCTGCAAATGGTTTAATTGAATTAAATGCTTTGATTTAAGTTAGATGCATCGGATGCTTGATTGGTTTTGCATATTTTTGTTATTTATGTGTGTTGATATTTGATTGATTGCTTTGCAATTTTTGTGAAATCTTTGATTTGCTAAAAGTTATTTATTTTTTATAATTTGCTCTGTTTGTGAATATTCATGTGTCCATCAGTGAGATCCACTTTCTTCTCGATCTTTACGATGTCGACTCGTTTGTCATTTATTACCATTATTTACAGTTAATAGCCTATTTTGTATAATTTTAATAAACATGTAATTGAATGTACTTAATCAACTTCATTCAATTGGTTACCCTCTATAAATACTGTAAACTTTATGTTCCAAAATGATGCAGATGATGGCATGAAGCTCCATATGACATGAACCAGCTATCTTAACACTATACATACAATATGATGCGCTGCCTCGATAGATGGCGTTGTGCATTTCGTACTCGTTTCTGAATCGCGCTATGGTTTCGTTACCACGCGAATGATATAAGGCCAGCATAACTATATCGCAGTAACTCTGGTTTCCCTTCAAAACGCATAAATCTTTCGCCTTTTACTAAAGATTTCCGTGGAGGGGAACACTCAAATGAGTCTATAATATTTTTGAAAATTCTCTGCTTCGGCAGAGTAAGAATTCCTTGTGAGATGTTTAAATATTAATTAATTACGCTATTATAATATTATTAACATTAATTAATTGTGTGTTTTCGTGTATCTTCATTAAGAATATTTTGAATTCAAAGCTTGATTATAATATTATACTGCCTATACCCCATATTAGGAGGAACTATTAATAGAACGATTATCCGATTTAAATAAAATTATATCCACTTACTTTTTACGTTTTTATATGTACCAGTTTGACACATTTTTTATACGATTCTTTAATTTAGTTATTAGGTATTGAGAATCAATGCGTCACCTAATTATAGATAATTATAATTATTGAAACAGCAACTAACATTTTCCTTCGTTGTCAACAGAATGTGACAGCAGTGACTCGGGCCACCTGTACGAGTCGCTGGATCCGGCGCCCGCGCAGCTGCACCCCCCGCACGCACCCCCACCCCTTCCCCTAGAAGATGACTTCGACTCCTTCGATAGTGACAGCGATACTGATGACCATAATATGGTATGTATTTTTTTTTTACAAGTGGTATTATATCCCGTTCACGTTATTGTTTATTTTATAATAAAATTAAATCTTAAAAAATCATATTTTGTTTGGAATCAATATCAAATTCTTTATATTATTTATAGTTATATCACAAATGGTAATAACATATTTTATAAAATAAAAAACACATGCCATTACGTGCAGCGCCCTCTGACGGGCAAATTATGAACTATTTGCTTTTCGTGCCGTCTATAGATTAGCCAATAAACAACACCTCTTTACAATATTATTTAATTGTAATTAATAGAAGCTATTAATTTAAATGTTTAAGGAAATAAACAAGGGTAAAATTGTTTATGTTTGAATTAAGGGAAAATGTATTAATTTATTATTGTCTCCTTGTTACTTGCCTTGCATTGATTAGTTAAGTATTGTTACATAAACACGCCTCAAAATGAGTTGTTTTTATTCGGCTAGCACGCAAACTGTTATTTTGTATCTCGGAAAAAATGGGTACATGCAAAATCAATGTAGGTTCCTTAATTTTTTTGGTTGACTAATTATGTAATTATAATATATTATAATCTCATTGGCTAACTGATTATGATTATTAATTTGCCCTTGTTCTATTTTCAGTCCACGTACGCCCCTGCCGCACCGACATTACCGGCATCGAGGTTGCCCAACCCGCCAACCGGTGGGCAATATACCCTGACCAAAATCGCCAGCGCTGCTCAACGGAAGATGAGGCAAATCAAGCGAAATCTCACAAAAAGATATTCTGGTGAGCAAACACATTATTATAAAATGCAAAAAGATTTTCCGATACCGGGAATCGAACCCGAGCCTCCTGGGTGAGAGCCAGGTATCCTAGCCACTAGACCATATCGGATATTGAGATGTGAATCGAAACTGTTGACTACATCTTAAAATTAAATGTTCTAAAAAGAAAAATAAAAATATTTTCTCTTTTTACCAGTTCTACTAGATAATAGATTGGCCATACTCCAAAAACATAAATTTCAACTATTTACATAATTACTGCAATCAAACTATTTTCAATTTTAGAGTACCTTTAAACCAATAAATGTTAAATTACTCTATAAGTCTCAGCTTAGGCCTTGATTATTGCAAAAAAACAAAATTTATAGAAAGTCGCTATCTTAGATTACATTGAATCATAACATTATTCACTCCATATCGTATCACCTTATCCGTCGATATCTTGTAAAGATAAACGCTGACCTACTTTCATCATCTCAAACAAAGACATCGAACTAACCAATCATTCTGTTCACAGTGGCGATGGACGGCAAACCGTTCATGAAGTCTACCAACAACCAGACAAACATCTACGATACGGACAAGAAGAAGTCGCCGATATACGCCAACTGCGAGAGACAGGAGCCCGTGTACACCAATATCAACTTTAACGACACGCGGCCAGTGTTAAATAAGACTGAAACTCCCTTGACGAAGGTGTACGGTTCATTGAAAGAAGAATTGAAGACTGTTATTTTGGATAAGAGGGCGAGCTGTGGGGATATCCCTCCTCCGTTGCCTGAGAAGCCTCCCCCTGATAATGCGGTGACGCCGACAAGTGAGGCGATCAAGAAGGATAGTGGAACATTGTCCAGGAAGGCGTACTTCTCCTTCAAGTCTCGGTTCAGACGGGCCACCTCGCTGGCCGTGGACATCAACTCGGACGTGCCCAGTGCGCTGAAGATCACCAACTCGACCTTCTACCTCACGGATTCTATGGATGGTGACTCTGGATTTAGCAACTGGTGAGTTTCCTCTATTTATGAATATTGTTTTAATTTCAATAAGAGTACCTACATAGACATTGCATTGAAAAAATGTGGTAAAATTTAAAACAAAATTGAAGTTAAGTTAAAGTTAGTCAAATAAATTTAAAACAATATGTACAGTCTGTCGCCTAATCAATTCTAAGTTTTTTTAAAACCGATAGATGTTACTTATCTCTTTTATTGACCGTACATAAAATGAAGGCTCTTTGAGAACTTGGCAGACCTGTTTTTGCTTTCGATTTTCCTTATAAACTTGAGTGATGTAAACGTTTAATAGAAGTTTAAGGTAAATCTTCAGAAAACTATTCCTATGAATTTCTAAACAAGTATGCAGTTAAAAAAAAGGTTCTCTAGTGCCAAAACAATAAATAATAGTTAAATACAATCATTTATTTATTTAACCTTGGATAACCTTAAAATATTTTTTGCACGGCAGTGCACTGCCAAGTTCTCATCATATTTCTTGTGATAAAATCAGACCCAACCAAAATTTTAATCCTCATATTGAAGGGAAACAAAGTTTGAAACATGATTGCTCTACATTACTTGCCATATGTTGCGCAACTTTTGTTTCCCATGAATACAGGACCTTATTTTGTGTATAAAAAGTCATGCATACGTTTGTGAACAGCAGCGACAACGGCCAGCCGGGCAGCACGGAGACGCTGTCACCTGAGAGCGGGGTCAAGCGACGCGACGGTAGGCGGCGCCTCGCCGACTCCTCCCCCTGCCTGTGCCCCGCGCGCCCCGCGCTGCCCCCGCCCCCGCCGCCGCCCCTGGCGCCCGCAGCGCCCCCCACGCCTCCGCCCGCACCCTCACCACCTGCCACTGACTTTAGCGCTGTCAACGAAGGTAACGCACAGCCGTCAACTGGACCCGGAGTGGTGTAGCACTAATACTTACTCTCGCCCTTGACCCTTGACCCTTTCTGAGTGACAGGATGTCGCTTTACTAATAATATTAATGAATGCTGGTTTTCATGATAAGCTTTAGATGATGCAAATTTATTTCTTTATAAAATAATACTTAGGTAATCTAACCAACAATTTTATGTGTGTCTTACGACAGTTACTGTTACTCCTTTTCCCTGAAGAATTGTGAATGGCATTGTCGTCATCCATGTGCCGCTCTCAACTTCTAATAATATGCAGTTGGTTCGATTACCATATTATAAGACGATCTGGATTTTAAGATCTTAAGGTTATTTAAGTATTTATCTTTAATAATGAGATCGACTATGATCAAGATAGTATCATTTCTACTTCAAAGTTGTACTTCCATTATAGGACTTGGCCGACACGCTGCCGAGTGATTAACTAAAGACTTCTCTTTTGAAAATTTGCTTCAGTTTTCTATAATTTATGAAATAATTCTCATACAATCTTAATAACATGTAAATAGATATTTCAGTTGACGTCTGTCCGTATCGCGTAATGAATGTAAACCATAGACTATATAGGTTTATGGTATAACTGAATAGTTGTATCTCAGCCATATTATGGGCTGACGACGAAGACAGCGCTAAACTGAGGTCAGTGCCTGCGACACGGTGGGAATAACTATTTAAAACTAACTGGTACTTAGACATTATAATGAACTCACGTGAGGGCTGAAAGATAGTTAATACTTGGACCATCAAAATTTTTTTTCTATGTTCAAACTTCCACAATTGCTCCAATTTGATATAAATATTCTAAATAACCGGGAAATGCTTGATAGTGTTCTGAATATATTTTGTGTTAAAAAAATCTCAGTGGCCAAATAAAAAACATTATAGAGATTCTGACACTTAAGTGATAGATTGGTTAGTGATAAGTGCATATAAATAGAATATTTAGCTAGGTACCTACACAATAGAAATTAGCTAACTCAGTACAATACTGAGTATAGTAGCGCCGACGCTGCACGTGAGCGGTCGGACTGACGGACTAATCGCATGCAGCGTCGGTGACCCAAAAAACCCAGAAACGGACCCAAACACCCAAAAATTAACTTGATGTTTGTGCTCACGAGTCGTAGCGGCTACTAGTCTTAAAAAAAAAATCTCCACATTATAGTAATTTATTAAATTATAATATACCCTCATCACGCCTGTATTCCCCAAAGGGTTAGGCAGAGGTGTAACAAATGTACACCCACAGTTCGCCAGTATATTTAGGTCCCATGTAATAAGGGGCGAGCCTATTGCCATTAACCGGGCACAAATCCTAACTTCGAGCTGCTACTGAGAATTTCATAGAAATACACAATAACACTTTGCTCGACCTGGGAATCGAACCCAATTAATCGAACTACGAATACTACGAATAATCGAATCGAATTAAATTATAATGTGCTAAAGGTCATTTGAACATGTTTTGCAAATGCATGGGAGGCCGCAGTCCAGATGTGGACGACCTACGGCTGATATGATGATAGATATTTCTCTTAGAAACAACAACTCTTTGTAATTTTCCGCGAGTCATAACTATTAAGTATAGTAGGCTGGCAACCTTGTAGTAATCGCTGCGTCTTGTAACGACGTTATCCGCAAGAACATTGTTCCTATTGAAGGTTTATGAAGGTACTTGCAAGGAACATTGCACAAGTTTACATTGTTTTTTTCCTCAATTATGAGCGTGCATTATTTCTAAAGAAACTTGTTGGTACCGATTGTCATGTTTTTTTGCACCGACTTTTACCGTTATATCTCGGTAATTATTAGCTACATTTTGTTACTTACTGAAATAAATGCATTCAAAAGAAATAGCAACTACATGAACATTTTGAAATGCTTCAAACTCAGTTGTAATATATTTTTTATGTATCGTAAAAAATCCTAGTAATATTTTTTTTATGTAGCGTAGTAAGATTTTCTGTATTAGTCTTATGTTTAACTAGTTATTACTCCCGACTTCGTCTACCTGAATTCTCTTATGGATCCAATTTTTTTTTGATAATATAATTTAGCCTATAGCACTTAGAGATAACGTAGCAAAAGAATGTTCAGAATCGGAACAGGAGTTCCGGATATTGGCGAGTTCAAATTTATAGAGACTTTACTTACGTGGGCTCAGTTCTATGAAAACCGGTGAATTTAAGTAGCTATTGTATCAAAACCTTGACGGTGGTCTGCCGCTAGAGGGCGTGTCATATTAAGTCCATTTAAAAATATTAAAATAAATAGTTATTCCCACACGGGGGTGGTTGGGGATCCTGCACTGTACACGTCTTTATGTTTGCACTGTCTTGCGTTTTTTTTTTAATTTACAATACCTGTACAAAATGGCGTACATATGTTCGACTCATTTTATATCCATTGCTGTATTAAAACGTAATCTAAAAGATTGCTTTCTATTTCAATGCTGTAATGGACTATAAAAACATGCAAATGTTGGCTATTTTGTATTGGTGCCGATTTTCTATAATTTCTTATCTGGTAACACTTGGTTGAGGCTCGTAACACTTGAATGTAATGTGTTTTCTTTTTCTCAGTATTGTTATCTTCCGTAAACCATTTGTAGTAATAATAGTCTTAGTTGCTATCATGACCGCATAGCTATTAGGACTATTATTAACTAGAGCCAGTAAATGTTACTTATTAACATATTTAGGTTTCTTCTACTTATTAAAATGTTTAAAAGGCGATGCTGGATCCTTGAATAAAGATATTAATATATTAAAAAGACTGCCTCGTTACCCTAGTGGTCCTAAGCGCGACTGCTACGCTAGAGGTCTTGGGTTCGATTCCCAGGTCGAGTAAAAAGTGTTATTGGGTTTTTCTATGAAATTGTCAGTA
This sequence comes from Caradrina kadenii, assembly GCA_947462355.1. Taxonomy (NCBI): domain Eukaryota; kingdom Metazoa; phylum Arthropoda; class Insecta; order Lepidoptera; family Noctuidae; genus Caradrina; species Caradrina kadenii. The sequence goes on along the minus strand of OX381678.1, from coordinate 1,756,460 downwards.
GCAGCTCGGAGTTTGGATTTGTGCCCGGTTAATGGTTAAGGCTCGTCCCCTATTACATGGGACCTAAAGGTACCGGTTAACTATGGGTGTACATTGGTACACATCTGCCTAACCCTTCGGGGAATACAGGCGTGATGGTATGTAAAAAGACCGCATAGTCACATCAGGAATTCTAAAGCTGCCTATTCGAAATTTAAGAATGTCATTGACATATTTTATCTGTCGCTCGACCTAAGGCCAAAGTGTTGAACTACCCACATTGCCCCTCAAAATTCGGATCATTATATTATTTACCCCACGCGGGTGTCCATTCTACAATCTAGAACACGATATCCAAATAAATACTTCCTACCATTAGGGTACCAACTCGAGCAATTTACTGCAATAAAAATGACAAAATCCTACTTAGTAATATTATAGTGGGCATGAAATGTTATGTTGTCAGTAATCCGTGCCATTTTACATCATAAGATCATTACTGCGCAGGCGCTACATGTATAAACATTATAACACAAACCAGTCTTAAAGCGACCTCCTATATGACACGAACTGGTATCTCGCGATAACTAGTTATCACCAGTTTTATTTTATTATAAATCCCAGCATATTATACCCAGAAGCAATCCCAACAGTTAGGTATGTTGGCAATTTCAATAACAAAAGTATAACAATTCATGGGTGAGTCCTATTTATATAGGCTGTGAACCACTGTGCACTGGATACACCATTGTGTGAGGATGTTTATAATGTTATATTATGGTGGTGACGGCAGCGACCTCTGTGCAAATGTTCATAGGTCTGTGCAGTTTACAATACGGTCTGTTAGTCACCTGTGAGCGCCGGCGCATCTAACTCGCGTTTCTGCCACGAAGGACCTTTCGCGTGTTCGTAAATTACTCGTGTCTTGTGATGGTTTGCACTATATGATGGGTCGTGAGTTGTATTCTTTTCTTCTATCTACCTACCTATTTTGTAATAATGTTATGCACGACTGTGACGAAGCACTTTACTTATTACCACGAATAAGATGATTATAACTTGGCATAGTCTGCCTACGCAAAATTTTTGTTATAACATCGATGTTTTTGTTCAACCTATGTATTACAGTTGCACTCTATGATAACATCATGTTACTTATTGTTCTAGTTCACGCTGTTCGCGTCCCATATTTATAACGTTGACTGCAATTTTAACTGTTTCTTTTCATCTTTTACAATGCACAAAGAATCATAAAAGAATAAGTATTCATAATAAGATAAAATGCGAAAGATAATGAATGAGAAACAGGAAAAATAAGTCGCCTTGTTTTTTTTTTTCATTTGATGTTCATCATTGTCCCTCGCGATTCCATTAATCTTTGTACCTAATTGACAGTAGACTTGGAACAATAAAAATGGAATGATTGCATGCAACTATTCATTGTTGTGGTTACATAGAGGTGACGTAGATTCATCGTTGTACAGATACTTGACTTCTCACGTACGTTCTTTGACGCACTCGCACAATCACATGCATAACTTTAATCCTACATAAAAATTAACGGGGAAGTACGGGATTCTCTAGAGAACTCTCAAGGGCTATTTGCCCATAATTGATAAAATGTCTACACGAGTTTTCTTTGATCTACAATAGAACAAATGGTTAGATTTCTTAAAAAAAAGAAGTCAAGCGTCTGAACAACCGTTTACTTAAATAATGGCACTAGAAATAGCACCAGTATTCACCTTTCGCTTTCAGATACTAAGTGAGAGCGAGACGCCAATATGTAACGCTATTTCTACTGCCACTCTTTATGTAAACAAAATAGTGATTGTACTGATGAGTTAATGACGTAAAGCGTTGGTGTTCAGAACTGAAGCGGCTGCTGCCGACGCTGTCGCGCAAGGACAAGACCCCGCGCGCGCGCACCTCGTGGTACGCGGAGTGCGGCGCCGACACGACGCCCAGCACGACGCCCAACACTACGCCCAACACCTCGACCACGTCGTGGTAAGTACATAGTCATTTAACCCACCATTATGTTTTTATGGTAAACTCAAATGTGTTGCACGTCATTCAACTGGAGGTCAGTTACACTAAGTTGAAAGTTCAATGTGATTTTGGACGCAGGTCTGAATTTAAAGCCAGTTTTCAGAATAGCCTTCAGTATGCAGTAGCATTACTATACATAATTATGTTCATGATGACATTGTGTGTCGTGTGATTTCAACATAGAAAAGTACTTTAATTCTGAAGCTGTGACAACCCTAATACACAGTTTCCGCAATCCATTCAATCTAATTAGCCACGCCTTTAAAACTAGGGCTTGTCCTAAGTATTCTACGCAAGTGTATTGGTAGGTAAATCCGACACTCCTGCAATTTCCTGTTTTATTCGTAACAATCACTGTATTTTCCCGTGTCTACGTAAATGTTGTCCTAGAACTAGTTTACTCACATTCCTACATTTTACTTTGATTCATTACTCAGAATTTCAGTGAATTTCCTTCTGGTTAAACGTAACTTTAGTCTGTAGAAGACTTAGCTATCATTTTCAACGAATTTCACTTTATTTTTTATCAACCAACTTCAAGTAATTTTACTGTGAACTGGCGACCGAGTACTAGGTACAGACAGCTGCAATAATTAGGTATGTCTTACTCATTAAATACCTAAAAAAGAAAGTAATCAATATTTGTTGCTACCTGTACATGACATTTGTCGAACCCGAACTTGACATATTTAACAAAAACTAGGTCACTCCCCTTATTTATAAATAAACTGACATATTTACATAGAAACTTGACACAGTTGAGAGACTCATAATGTAGCATGGTGGTGCGTAAAAGCAGCATTGTTGCGTAGCGACACGACATTTATGCTACAGTTTCGATTGCGGTCCGTTTGGCATTCGGCTCCGATTACCAGAGTTCAAGACAAAGGTCGGCTGCGACAGGCCGATCTTACCATGTTCCACTTGAAGACATTCAAGCAAATCTAACCCACTTAGTGCTCCGCAGTTTTGATAATCATTTCTAAAAGAAACCTTGAAATGTTTACCGGTATTCTAGTGGTATGGGAAAATCTGTCTTTCGTGATCAGGACAAGAACTTTGGAAATGGACAAACAACAACATACCATCACGCCTGTATTCCCCGAAGGGTTAGGCAGAGGTGTACCAATTTACACCCACAGTTCGCCGGTATGTTTAGGTCCCATGTAATAGGGGGCGAGCCTATTGCCTTTAACCGGCCACAAATCCAAAACACCTGGAAATGGACAAACCTTTTTCTATATCCAAAAATGTAAAAGAAGGAGGCTTCCCTCATGATTTTCTGGTCACAAGAGAAAATATGAGTGAATAACAAATCATTTTATATGACGACGAAACAACAAAATAATTTTACCTATTAAAGAATAAAAATGGTAAGATTCGAGCTGAACTGATCCACAAAGATGTTCATGGGAGTTCAAACGTTAGTCAGTTGTGGCGCGTACGCATGACGTCCGCCATTATCCACGAAACCGATGACTCACAAGCCAGTTTTCCGTACCACCGTTACCCGTGACCCAGTGCACAAGCGGCAAGCGATTTAACATTACTTACAAAGCAGTTCAATTGCTTTGTTCTTAGAATTTAACTCGATTCATATACATTTAAAGAAAATTAATTGATTGAAGTTTGGTAATCAGTTTAATTCTATCACTATCTGTTTATTTTTATGAGTTTTGTTTGCGTCCCACGTTCTCGCTCAGCGTCTGTGACTTGGAGCAGCTCATAACTTTAACTCCGCTATTATGCGCATGCTCAGAAGGACGTTGGTGGGATTTGAATCGAATCCGTTGCTCCGCGGCACAAATATATTTTTATTTATATTGTTTTTCGTGCTAATAAATACGTATTGTGCGAGTACATAAAGTAGAATTATATGGAAGCTTAAAAAATAGTGTTTTTTGGAAATTGTGTTTTGATTTTATATCGTGATTGAAAACAAGTGAGTGAAGTTAAAAAATTGTGTCCAATGTTATTGTTGTTACCTACGGTGACGAAAAGATAAACAAAGGTAATCGTTTTACGTTAAAAACATTCCATTATAACGTTTTGTAGAATAAACCAGCCCACATGGACATTCAATAACGTCTACCTACAACTTTTGTTGGTATAATGAGATGAGATCAATGTCACCTTGCAATAACTTTTAAAATTGAACAATTTAGTACACCAAACCGTCATTTGTTTTTTCTTCATATAAAGCCAATAAAGCAATATTATTATCTCCAGTACGTACCTAGATCAGCATCCTTGGAACATGCTCTTTCGAGAGGTTTAACAAGTAAATTATTTCGTTGATCCGTCAGGTTATTCCTTACATCATCACACTAATCTTAGGTCGGTACTAACAAGTCATTAGGTATAAGATTCGTCATGGCTGATTATCTACACATTATGTATGATTTATACCACACTTAGAACAATTATTTTTGTTTTATGCCTTGGCTAAATCCGTTAGCGATAATACGATCATCATTTCGTTTTTGTATTTTTTCTGTCTATTTTTAGGAATCTTAATTTCATAAAACTGAGAATGGATTACACCTTAGTAACCAAGTTTCTTTTCTATCGATACTTAGGCACCTTAACTAGAAGTTTAAAAGTTTGGATGGGAAATCATCAAATGACTTCTTTCGTTCTGGGCGGAGCGGAAGGGAGTGTCAGACTCTTACTGGCTAAAACCCATCCGTGTTCCTCCAAATGACCTTTGCGTTCCAGGGCCGCGGTAAATCTTTCGATCTAATTCCGTAACCCTGGAGAGTTTTACCCTACGGGGTAAGCCTGAATGTCTGTAAAACAGGTTGTAACTACTTCAGACACCAGTCTCTATGTCATGTGTAATATTTTGACTCGGTACTGTTTTTGCGTTGATGTGAGAATAACATTGTTATTACATTTTCCCAAAACATGTGAGATACCTATCCCTCATCTACTGTTGAAACAAGGTCTTTGACCAGGCGATATTATTATTATTCCATATAGGATAACCAAAACTGTTTTCCTGTTTTTTATCCTGCTTAGTAGTTGACTTGTTAAACGTTTTGGTAATATAAATAGCCACACTTGAACTAGTGTATTTTTGGTAGAAAAATAAAATTTGATTTGACCGTAGGTGGGTCAAATCAAATTTAACTAAGTTACCGCTTTTATAAACCATTAGTCTATTTGTTGGTGCATTGACAACTAAACATTTATTGGGCTATCAGCTTTATTTCACACATTTAAATTTAATCTATCAAAGTCAAAGTTACATCATTTATTTCAATTAGACCATTCAAAGGCACTGTTGAATGTAGTTGAATCTAGATGAGATAAACAACTGATCTATGAGCCCATTATGCACAACGATGCATAATTAATACCATGCTAGGTCTTATAATGACAGACCTTGTAGCGTAGATTTTTCTCACACTTTATTTATGTAAACGCCTATTACGAATGGATGTGAACGTGGCTGGCCCGCTGGTCTCATGGTCGCAAGCACGACTGCTGACCACGGGGTTCTGGTTTCAATTCCCAGGTCGGGTGAAGTGTTATTAAGTTTTTCCATTGCGAATCTCTCAACAGCAGCCCGGAGTTTGGGAGTGTAAAACCCTTGTGCCTGCGAAAGCACGTAAAGCCGTTAGTCCTGCGTCTGCTCTTTTCTCATTCGTGTTGAATAACCGTTGCATCGGACTATGAGAGAGGGAAGAGCGAGTGCACCTGTGTTTGTGTACACAATTGAGTACTATAATATCTCGTGCATACTTGGCTATTCTCGATTGAGACTGGCCGCCGTGGCCAAAATTCGACCTGGAGAATAAATCATTCAATTAATATGTATATTTATATCAATTCTATGATCGTTTTAATAACATTATTTTGGTCGTAGGTACGCGGAGGCGGGTCTGTACCAAGCGGGGAACATCTCGTCGTCGTCGGGCGCGTCGTCGGGCTCGCACCCCGCCAGCCCACTGCCCCACTCGCTGTTCACGCACGAGCCGCTCTACCAGTTTTACAACGCAGCCAAAGTTGAGGTCAGTGTCATAGTGTTATTTCGAGAGCTCCTTTCGAAAAGTGGAATGGAATTTTGATTCGGTGGTAACAGCTGTTTTAAATTTGTGAAATATATCTGTGTCAGAATATTTTCGCCTTTGCCTTGGATACATTCAGGTTTGTTCTACGGATTAAATTAAATATTTACTGTTTTAGTTCGTGTCAGCTAATTTAGAACAATTTCGACCTTTTACCTTCTGCATAAAGTCCTTTTTTAAACAATTAAAGCTAAAATAAATTACCGCATATTCTCTGATTGTACGCTCATTTTTTGAGGACGTTTTTGAATTTCTAAGTGTTGAGGCTTTGTTTACAAGTGCTATATCGCACACAGACCCCTATTAGTGACCGTCGCACGGGCTTATCGCACGGAAGAAGCTACCACGAGAAATGGGTTTCGAGCCCGCAGACGATAAGCATCTGTAACGTACGCACTGCGTAATCTTTACAACACCTTTTACTAACATTATAAAACGTAACGATAACAATGCTGTCATTAGCGCGGCGCCAGCGCCGGTAGGGGTCCCCGAAACGAGATTGTGATGACGCTACAACTAATGCGCATTGCAAATGATGACAGCTAGCGTCTTGTCACTACTAACTTGTATTTATTTATTAAGTTTTGCCGAAACGAGGGACTTACTTTAAGGGATTGCAGTACTTATGAAAATAAAAAACTTTTACAATAGTCCGAAAGGTAAAATTGAAACAAAAACCAAAACAACTGCTCCATACATTTATGTTCGCATAACTCGACAATATGTAAGGAACAGCTGATTTTTTTTCGCAGTTTTTAGTTTGATTTCGTTGTGTTTATTTTCAATGACACTCCCTTAAAATAAGCGCCTTGTTTAAAATAACGCTTTGTACACTTCAGATCTTAAGTAGTTGTAACAAAGTCTCTGTCACGGTGTGAACAGACGCCAATTACAGGCCAGCATGTCTAAAAATTTAATAACACATAAAATAAAACAGAAATTGACTCTGGATAATAAAAAATAATTATTCATATTTGAAAAAAAAAAGAACAATTCTGAAACTAGGATAGATTCAACATTTAAATTAGGAACATAATTAATTAATTATACATGCATGAATTACGTATTTATTAATAGTTCAGTGTTGTTAGAAACATGGAAAATGTATTATTACATGACATTATTCCATTGGAGACCTCAAAATAATTGTCATAATCCCTATTTATCCATACTTCCTGAAAACTACATAAATTTTCCTGAGATTTGTGTGTATGTCCCGCAAAAATACAACATACGTGTGTTTAAGGAAATAAACAATTTAATTACACTTATCCAGCGTGTGTCCAATTTTAGTGGCGGCGCGTAAACGATCGGTGCTAATTCGACCGCTAATTGCTCGTAATTGTAGTGACCTTCGCGGAACAGACTAGTCTTTGCCTTATGTGACCTTACAGCAGTGCGAATACCTAGCGGTCAGCGGTCTTAGAGCTACCATTTACAAACACCTACTTATATTTGTTGATATTATATTTAGGGTGCTTTTAAATAACTTAATTTAAAACCCATCGTTCCTTATTGCTATAAAAATCTTATCGTATCTTCTATTGTGGTGGATTAACGCAGGGATTATCTAACCTGCGTGTGCAAGTTAGCTAATCCCTGCAGTACCATTCTTTCTAAGCACTGAAAGTTTGATTTGAAACTCCGTGTTATGATTTTGAGTAGGTATTCCAATCACCGGAAGTAAACAAAATATTTTACCAATAACACGTTTTCATAAATTGGTTTTCATTTTGTCTCAATAAGTAAACAAATCGATGTTTTTTCATGAGAACAATCGCATCTCATTGTGTCATGTTCCTGAAATGTGTTCTGTAAACAATTTCTTCTACAGGTGTTGTTTGCTTTTGTAATTAGTCGCTTGTGAGTAATAGGAAATAACTGTCCCTACCTATTGTCATTCGGCGGATATTTACAAATCTCTTCACAACCAATTCGCCAGCGTAAAACTAAGGCCGCCTTGAAACTAAACACATGCTAACATACTTTATTAATGCAAATCTAAAATCTGTAAATAAGAAAAAAATTGTGAAAGGGGTAAAATTAAGTAAATGGTCTAAAATGTTACACACAGTGAGTAACCATCGTGGTCCATCGTATTCGTGCCTGCTTGAGAAAAGACTTTTGGTCTATCGTGACGTATCCCACGTAGGTACAGCAGAGTCCTTATTTGGTTCGTTTAATTATAATGATTAATATTTATTCTAAATTAACCACCATTCCTCCTCCCCCAGTCGGTGTGTCGCGAGACCGGCGACTCAGATTCGGATGCGTACGACCCAGGGTCGCAGCGCAGCGCCACCACATCTGTGAGCGAGACCGCGCCATCACGGCCCTCGGCCATGGCGCTAGTGGCGCCACGCGGGCCTTCCCGCACGCTCTGGTGCGAGGTGCCAGAAGTACTGAATTCTGCTGTGCTTAGTAAGTGTTTCATGACATTATTGTAATAGATGGAGACCTATGTCGGACTGCTTGTGCAAGGACTGAAATTGGCGACGCATGAGTGTTTTTGAATGACGAAAGGACCCAAAATCTTCGTTAGTACTTAGGAACTGGACGTGATGAAGTGTATACTAAGAAACACATTAAAAATGTCGGTGAAACTAAAAGACGCTTCAAATTTTTTTTTTTCAAATTCATCTCGAAATGTGTATGTATGGGGTAAGTTTATTAATATCGTAAACAAACATAACGTTCGTTTCTAAACTCTTACAGGTTCCCTTGCGCCAGCGCAGAAGCGTCTTCAAGAAGCAAAGTTCGAACTGCTAACATCTGAGGCATCCTACCTGAACTCTCTGAACGTGTTGGAAGCCAACTTCATCGCACACCCTGCCTTCAGGGACCCCCACATCATGCCCCGGCACGACTGGGAGACCCTGTTCTCCACTATACTACCTGGTTAGTTCCTTTTAGATCTCTGCCAATTCAATACTGACAAAACTATTGCTACAATGGGCTCCTATTTGCCTGTTTTTTTGTTATAATGTCATGCTTAGTATTTTTTGGAGATAGGCAGAGATGCAGCCGGCTCTGAGAACTATAGCCACATTTGCCAGTTTTTTGTTTAATCCATAATCTAGGCTACCTATTGCTAACTAACCGGACACATTTTAGGATTTCGGAGAATTGTGTGTCCTACAAAATTCGAAAATGTAGGTAAGGTTCAGGGATTGAATCCGGAACCCAACTTTCAGCAGTCACGTATTCAAACTAGACAAAACAATAAAAATAAGTGGTTTATCAATGTTTCTTAATCTTCTTTTTCCTGCCGCCAGTCCGCAAATGCTCGCAGCTCCTAATGAACGAGCTGGAGAAGTGCTGGCAGGACAACATCCTGCTGCAAGGCATCTGCGACATCGTGAGGCAGCATGCCGAGCAGCACTTCAGCGTCTACGTCAAGTACTGCGAGAATCAAGCGCTCATGGTCAAAGCGCTGCAGCGGCTGCAGACCAGGCCGGCCTTCGCGAATGCGCTGAAGAAGTTAGTATACTGTTTGACTTATTTATTGTATAAAACTTTACTTATCTTCATTTTTTCGTGTAAGTGTGAATATGATTTACCTTTCCACTTTAATAGTCAATCAGTGACGGTCGATATCTCCTACCAAATGAAATAAAAAAAAAACTCACTTTATTTCACTACTTCTGTTTTTCCATTTTATATAATTTGTCATATTTTTATTTATAATGTTAATAGTATTTTAATGTTTTGATGTTAACGTTTTACAGACCAATAACTTGTTTGTGTGGTTTTTAACTGTTAATTCAAGTTGGTTTTTAATAAATAAATAACCGACCTCAGCCTATATGAATCATACCATCACGCCTGTATTCCCTGAAGGGTTAGGCAGAGGTGTACCAATGTACACCCACAGTTCGCCGGTATGTTTAGGTCCTATGTAATAGGGGGTGTGCCTATTGCCATAAACCGGGCACAAATCCTAACTCCAAGCTGCTACTGAGAATTTCATAGAAAAACCCAATAACACTTTTTTGCTCGACCTGGGAATCCAACCCAAGACCTCTACTGTAGCAGTCGCGCTTTCGACCACTAGGCTACCGAGGCAGCCTATAATAAATATAATATATAACAAACCTAGCACCGAGTAGAAACCCTTAGTGATAGCCACAACCCAGAGCCATCCAATGAAAAAAAATTGAAACTGTCATACCTTTTGTTCTTGAGTAATATATATAAACCTATTATAATAACAATTAATTCTATCTTCAACCAATAAGTTTGTAATTCCTGCGGGACGGTTCCCATATTTTTATCAACATTCGCATTCTAATCTCATCCTTTAAAAAATACTTACTTTACCTTCTATCAAATTTTTGACAATTGTTATCGCTAAGAATTCTTCTAACCAAACTCATCTCTCATATTATCACAGACTGGAGAACCACCCATCCTGCCAGTCCCTATCGCTGCACTCGTTCCTGATGCTGCCTATGCAGCGCGTGACGCGGCTACCACTACTGATGGACGCCGTGCTCAAGAACCTCAACAGCGAAGACCTGGAATACCACGCATGCGCCCGTGCTCTCGTCTCACTCAATAACGTGAGTATACCCATACGGGATTGACAAAAGATGGTCCTTTTGAAAATAGAATACCTACATCTTAATTGTGTAGATGACACCACTAATCAATTGACGTACTTTTTATGAGCTGTCAAAACGCGATTCCCCCATAAGTTTTGTATGACAATACTAAACTATGACGTCAGTTTTTGTCATCTCAATTCACTAACTTACTATTTATTGATTTCAAAGCAAATATAAATCGAATTTTATAGTTATTTAAAAATTAATCGGGTTTTCAGAGGTAAAATAAAGTGTTTTTTTAGAGAAGTTGTATCTTGGAATTATTATTTAATGGTGTCATCTACCGGATTCCAAAAAGAGATAGTCGTGACCAATTAATGTTTTAAGAGCACTGATAAACTACATTTAAATAGTTACTTATTTCTATCCAAATCTATTTTGGTTAGTGTACTGAGGCGACGAAAGAAATTATTAATTTCGCGTCATTTTAAGTAATGGTCTCGAACCTATGTTACATCATTTACGTAGCATCCTTCACTGCCTATTTTCTGTAGGCTTCTGTAGACTTGTTTGTTTATTGAATTGGTCCATCAAGAACAATACATATTAAACAATAAAAACAAAAATATTTATGAAATAAAAGTACTGATAATTATGAATCAAGCGTATCTTCAATTTTATTTCCCATTATCTTCCACAGTACGTATCTCAGTGCAACGAGGGCGCGCGCAACACGGAACGCATCGAGGAGATGTACCGCCTGTGCAAGATCATCGAGTTCCCGCATCACATACGCGACGCTCCCTCACTCGGGCCCGCCTGTTCCAAGCGAGACCGAAGGTATGTTAACCTCACTGTGCAATGTGTTAGTTTAAACAAAAGACGTACTTTAAGGGAGTGTAGTGTTTACAAAAATAAACCACTTTCACTATGAAATCAAACTTAAAATCAGCTGTTCCTTACAATATGTTGTCGAGTTATGCGAACGTAAATGTATGAAGCAGTTGATTTTCGCGATTTTACGGTTCGTACTATAGTACAAGTTGTTCATTTTCATGAGTACTGCACTTTCTTAAAGCAAGTCCTCGTTTACCCTAGCAACCTGTATATATACGTTACGTTGTATTCGTTCATTGTGATCGTCGACCATAGAACAATACGATTGTATCATTCTATGATTGACGTAGACATCAATATCGTGCGACTTTCCTCACACTATTATGTTTTATTTGAATACAATTTTCTGCCGCGGTTTCGTCTGCTTACTTTTAAGAAATAACAGCTTCAAGAAATAACACTAAGTCTAGACAATATTAGGTACATTATAATGATATAATCTTTTCTTTCCCAGACCTGTCCGCTGGCTGGTCCGTTCCGGCGAGATGACGCAGCTGATCTGGAAGTCGGACGAGCTGAAACTGACGTTCGGCAAGAAGTTCCACAAGGTGGCGCTGCACCTGTTCCTCTTCAACGACCTACTTGTCATCGCCAGGAAGAAGAGGTGCGTTTGTATTACATTTGTATGTGAAGTGTGGTATCCATATTTTATTTGGCACTACATGTTTATTCCGAAAGTTCTCAATCATAATTGACTGTTGTAGCATAAAAGTTGTAATATTAGGTTTATCTTTACTTCTACACTTAATGTAATAAAACTGAAGACCTTGTTTGTTTGTTTAAACGCGCTAATATCAAGAACCAGTGCTTCGGTTTGAAATAATACTTTTGCGTTAAATAGCGTGTTTGCCGGGGAACGTTATAGACTATGCAACATTACGCTATGACACACGGGAGCGGAGCTGTAATCAAAGACGTAACCTGACGCGGGTTATTGCTAGTAGAAAATAACATAGTAAAATGTGATTGTTTCATTCTGCAGCGAGGAGTTATACGTGTGCGTGGACCACTGCCCGCGGTCCCTGCTAGAAGTGTGCGCGAGCGACGTGGGCGCCGCCGCCGCCAAGCACGCGCTGCTCATCACTCTGCTGGAGAACCACGAGGGACGCACGCTGGAGATGGTATGTCGTCGTTTACTCATAACGTTAATAACAGGCAGAGCGACTGACAACTAAACTTAACAAACTTGGACTAGACTTCTAAAACTTGCAAAATTGACGAAATTCCGAGAATAGAATAGATTAAGATTATTTAACGTATGTTCGTTTATGTAACTGCCTCGTTAGTTTAGTGGTTCTAAGTGCGACTGCTACGCTAGATTTCTTGGGTTTGATTCCCAGATCGAGCAGTGTTATTGGATTTTTCTGTAATATTCTCAGTAGCAGTTCGGACTTAGGATTTGTGCCCGGTTAATGGCAATAGGCTTTTCCCCTTTTAATTGGAACTTAAACATACCGGCAAACTGTGGGTGTACATTGGTACACCTCTGTCCAACCCTTTGGGGAACAAAGGAGTGATGGTATGCTTGCTTACTATATTTTGTTTTCATTCATAATTACTTATTTGTTAAAAATAGACATTCACAATTAAGTATCTTAATAGGAGCTTGCCTTATTATATTCTGCTATCATCATTTGCCACTTAAAATCCAGGCTTTTCAAGTTCTCAGTACTGGTCGCTGTACATGTGCTTTATTTTTGTTCTTCCGGCCTCTAGATAACTAGTCACTGAACTCCAGCCTCGATCTGTCCACTCTTCAGTCAGGAAGAAGTGATGTTTAGAGAAACAACCTGTCCCCATTACACTCGATTGTTGTCTTATAATAAACGTATTTGTCCCCGCAGCTGATGTCGTGCCCGAGCGAGACGGAGTGGTCCCGCTGGTCGGAGGCGCTGCTGCCGCCGGCGGCGGGCGCGGAGGGCGAGGCGGTGTACGCGGGGTGGGACTGCCCGCAGGTGTGCGCGCTGTACGCGTACGCGCCCGCGCAGCCCGACGAGCTGCCGCTCGCGGAGGGGGACGTCGTCAACGTTACTAGGAAGACTAGTGAAGGTGCGACGGACATGTTCATTATATAAAAATTCTGTAGGTTTCTGGGTTTGTGGATAAGTATCAATACCATACCATACACTTTATCCTCCTCCGCTAATCTTTTCTGATTAATTTCGTTGCGGGGTCTAACAGTTGTATCGTTTCTCCGGAACTCGTCGAGCTTCATTGCCTCGGCGCTGTCCTGGCGGTCTCCACTGTTGAAGCTGGCTTTCAGGAGTTGCAGTGGTTGGGAATAGTGTGGCGGGCTTGTCCAAAAAAGTAAACTAAGCAATTAGTTAGCATCAACTAGAGCGGCGCACAACCATAGATATAACACTAGCTATCCGCGCCGGCATTATTGAAGCCTTTGTCTATCGTTCAATCCGTGTGGTTGTATTTTTTGTTCTGATTAAATATGGTTGACTACTATTAGGTACCTACTTTAATTTTTCTAATTAATAATTTTACTTAGGTTGGTACTACGGCGAGCGCACGCGCGATGGCGAGGCGGGTTGGTTCCCGGGCGCCTACACAGCGGAGATCGCGTCACCACACGTGCGCGCGCGCAACTTGCGACAGCGGTACCGCCTGCTCGCACTCTCCGGGACCTACCTCGGTCAGAAGAAACGGTCGCACGTATGACGCTGGATAGGGACAGAGCGCTACTTAACAGACAGCGGAAACGAAGTTGATGCTGTGACGTCGTTATAGTGCTAATCTTGGAGGAACATTACACTTGTTTGAGTGTAATGGCGTTTGCTCTCGTGTTGGGTTCCCTCAATCACTCCGTCATTATTTAAAATATCACATTAACTCTGATCTTTTGAAGTGAACATTCAAATGAAAACTGTTTGCTAATACGGTATTATGCCCCCTAATCCAGAACGATCGAAGCAATCGATCCACTTGAATCTTAACTTGTACAATTTCGACAGAACTGATTCATGCTTGCATCGTTCTAGAATGTGGGCCTAATTGTAGATCCTGTGACGTCACAACAACGGTGCTCATGATGCCTACATTCCATTGGCGTTTGTCCTTTTTTGCATTTACTGTTCAGCCGTAATATAATGACGGTGTTTGTTTGTTCAAGGTAAGTAGTGTTGAATGGAAAAAAGTTGTTTGATATCATCACAGTAAGAATCTCACAATAATTTTAAGAGATTACCTCAAATCATCTAACTTGCGTTAGTATTGAATGTAGAGGTGTTGAGTATGTCTAAGCTTAGACACGATTATTGCTTTTGAATTTGTTTATGTTAGTAAAAAGACATGGTCCGTCCAGTCACTGCTTTTATGACGGTGTGAAGAAACTTGGTGCATGTATTAGTGTGAGGCCAAACGAACGAAATTTTATGAGTTGTGACTCTCTTAATTTACATTCAACTGTGTGGCTTAACCTGGACTTTTGCAGGAACAGAAATACCTACTGCGTAATTTACGTGACTCACGACTCAAAGAAGTACCTTTGTTTTGACCTCGCACTTATGGACTATATAACGGTTTGTGTAGATCGAAACGATCAGACACGCTTGAAGGTGCTTACTTGTGATAGTTCCGCTCTGTTCGATGAACAAAATCATTTACAAATCTACGATGTCGGGTTATGTAACAGCTCTTTTTAAATATACTATAAAATTATTTTAATGGAATATTTTCTTGATTTAATAATTCTATATTTAAAGACAGATTATAAATAATAAATCAAATATCAATCAGTTATGTAATTATATTTAATTGTAGTATCATTTATCTCGGACGTGGTCGGCTGCAGCCTGACAGTTGCAGACGAACGTAATAGATAACAGTTATTGATAACGCGCGTGATTCTGCTTACATTAGTGTTAGTATACATAGTAATAGTCGTCAAGTGTACAGTTACGTATGAGATTCGCAGCAGTTTGTTGTACAGTATAACGATGTAAGACATTTACTGATTAGTTTAAGATATTTGTATGTCATGTTACGCTTCACTTGCCCGCTGTATTCGAAAATTGCCTAGTCATAATGAGCGGATAAGTTGATCATGAATTATCAAGTATTTTAGTCAACATTCCTTGGCTAGCACTTATGTCTGAGTTACGTCGCTGTTGGTGGCCGCTCACACTTATTTTGTCGGTAAACGAAGCACGGCCATATCTACAAGTGAATGTAATTCTGGCTATAATTTTGCACCATATCATTAACATTGAAATAAAGTTACGATTGTATTGTACTTAAGTAAATTATTGTGTATATAGAATTAGGAAACAAATGTAACAAATCATGGATGTTATATATTTATGGTATAATAATAAAATGTAATTATTATAACGGCGTTGTTTCATTTCCTCTACGATTTGATCTACCTACTGTTAAACTTACCAGGATAATTACATACTATCACGCCTGTATTCCCCGAAGGGTTAGGCAGTGGTGTAACAATGTACTCCCACAGTTCGCCGGTATGTTTAGGTCCCATGTAATAGAGGGTGAGCCTATTGCCATTAACCGGGCACAAATCCTAACTCCGAGCTGCTAATGAGAATTTCACAGAAAAACCCAATAACACTTTTTGCTCGACCTGCGAATCGAACCCAAGACCTCTAGCGTCCTACACAGTTGTAAGGCTGCCCGTCCATTGAAGCAGAGCGAGTCTGCGGAGTGGATAAATATTAACCAATAGGATTGCATAAAATCTGCTCCGCTCCAGTTATACAATCGTATTGGTCAATATTTCTCCGCTCCGCAGTCTCGTTCCGCCGTTCCGTATAGGACGTGTTAACCATAAACCACGTTTGTTCCCAACCTCCTGTTCCCATCGCGTCGTTTCCAGCGCATATGTTTCTCACGTTTAGTTGGGAACATTTGTCCCCATTCGACGGCCCTACTTACAAAGAGACATGACTTACGAATGATTTCCTTAATTAGAAAAGTAAACAACAGTAAAGTATTATGTTACGATATTATGCATTATGATGTTTTATATTTATTTTATTGTTTTCTTTTTTAATATAATATTCTCGGAATATTTTATTTTACCATAAATAAACATTTCGACAGTCCGCGGATTGTTGCCGGGGCCGCGTGTTGTTCGAAAGAGATACCGCGCCCCCGGAACGCAAAGGGCACAAGAAGGAATATGGGTGAGTTTTAGTCAGCAAAAGTCTGACACTCCCTCCCGCCCCGCCCAGGGCAGGGGAAGTCATTTAATGATTTCCCATCAGGGGAAAAAAGCCTGCCATACAGCAGACTAGAAACGTTAAGTACTGAAGGTCGCCTGACTCCGAAAGACAGGATGCAGTGTAATCTGGCAACATTTTTTTGCTGGTTCGTGTGACAATAAAAAAGACACCCCTTACCTGAATTCTTCCTGTATCGTAGGTGCGGTTACAAATATATAAATTACTCACATACAGAAACCGTCAGACCCGGAACAACTATCTGTAGGCCATTCAAATGTTTTTTCCAATCAGGAATCGAACCTAAGACAAAGCACAATAGCCAATCATTTAGCTATTATGCTATAAGTATGCTATGTATACGGAGTTCTTCCCATTATACCCCTTACGAAATCACCTTTTGGAAGGGGCACCTAGCTGCAGTACTTTGTCTTGTAGATGATGTGTTTGATGTTCGATAAAAAAGAGGATCTTTAAGTACTTATCGTTTCAGTTTATTAAAATTATGTTGGTCATTCGTTATTACAAACACGCTGCTTGAATGTATTTCTGACATAAATCATGTTACAATTCATTAATAACTAAAATAATAATTGTACAATAGCAAAATAAATAATAAAAATGCAATACTCATCAAAAATATTTAAAAAAATGTCATTATTACAATCAGATCTAATTCCTAAAAAATCTAATTCAAAAAATAAACTCTGGAAAGTTAAACTTATAAATTCTATATTAATTTAACAATTTAATGTCTTTTTTGTATCAAAATGCAAAAAGCGATTAAACTTATCTAAGAAAATATATTTGTGCGCATTCCAATTCCTTTAAATATTGTTACTGGATGTTTAGGGTGACCGCATATCTGACGGAGGATTCGTCATCGGTTGCGTAACGCCAGCACAGTCAAATAGATAAAAAAAATATAACCGATGACGCGTTAGTGCGTCGAGCATACTAACGACAATACATCCAACGCATCTTCCGTAAAATGTGCGTCCGCCCTTAAAGAAACTGGTAAGTAAAGCATATAAAAAGTAGTACGATAAACTTACAGGAAAAGTAATAAAAATAATCTCTAGTATGTAGTAATCTCAGAGGAAAGCAATGAAGTAAAAGGATAAGACATTTGTGCCAAATAACAATAATAACATAATTATCACTCCTATACCCCGAGCATGAGCTGTTACTGGCTAATATTATGCACCAATGAAAACAATTTAACAAGCTTATAACACAAAGATGGAACAAGAAGAGAGATCAATATTAATTTGAGTGGAATGGAAGATCAGTCAGAGAACAGTGACAGTTAGTGAACAATGTCGTCTTCGCAGATGTGTAATCAAATTCTCGTTTTAGAAGAGTTCTCCTTGACTTCGAACAGTTTCCTCACGAAGTACACCTGGAGTGTTGCTGTTGCTGCTATAGCCAGGATTTGGATGATAGACCACCTGAAAAATAAATTCAAAGTAGACATTTTTGTTTGTTTGTTAAAGGACCATGGGCACCATTGTAGGATTCTTGGACCCTCTTTTCAACATTGCTCAACAGTGATCAGACACATGTCATATGAAAGCTCTTGAGGAGTACTTTTTTTCATTCTATGGCAGCTAAGTTCAAATCCAGCGCGAAAATGGTGCTTTGGTGACTTAAAAAGAAAACAACATGGTTTTAAAATTGAAATGTGTATGTGTTATGTAATTTTTTTTATTTATTGAATAGGAAAAACTATTTTAAGTCATATACGAAACTGCCTCGGTAGCCTAGTGGTGCTCGCTAGAGGTCTTGGGTTCGATTCCCAGGTCGAGCAAAAAGTGTTATTGGGTTTTTCTATGAAATTCTCAATAGCAGCTCGGAGTTAGAATTTGTGCCTGGTTAATGGCAATAGGCTCGCCCCCTATTACATGGGACCTAAAACATACCGGCGAACTGTGGGTGTACATTGGTACACCTCTGTCTAACCCTCCGGGGAATACAGGCGTGATATATCATATACGAAAATATACCAAAGCACCATTTTCGCGCTGGATTTGAAGTTAGTTGCCAATTAAGTATTCTTAAAGAGCTTTCATATAACATGGCACTGATCACTGTTGAGCAATGTTGAATAGTGGGTCCAAATTATTGCATGCTCTTTTTTACGGCTAAACTATTCAACTGATGCAGATGACATTTAGTGCAGACTAAACCCTAAGAAAGGATAAAGACTTCTTATTGATCGGCAATAACAGGCATTCATGTGGATGAAGTCATGGGCAAAACCTAGTATATATTTACAGACCTAACTTGATCCTATTTATTATTTCCTAAAAGTTTGTGAGTGAATGACCGTTCGTTTTTATATTCACTAGAACATAGAAATCAAGAGTAGTAAAGCGGTCCATGGCTGTCAAACATGCAACTCATAAACTAGGCATTAAATGAGGTAGCTCAACCAACAATGAAATGGTGTTACCAAATGATCAACTATCAGTATAAAAAGAAATTACATTTTCATTTGCAGTCAAATGGCACAAGTTTTATTTTACTAAATTCCTTCCTTGATGTTACATCATGGCTTTTTTTTTTTGGGGGGTGGGAAATCGTCAAATAACTTCTCCCGCCCTGGGCGGGGCGGGAGGGAGTGTCAGACTTTTACTGACTAAAACCCACCCATGTTCCTTCTTGTGCCCTTTGCGTTCCGGGGGCGCGGCACCTCTTACGAACAACCCGCAGCCCCGGCAGGCATCGGCCCTCAGTGGCCCCTTCCCTTTGCTGACATCTCTTTAAGGCGCGCGTGGAACACGAACGCGCCGTCGACACGGCTACATCATGGATATATTAACCATTGTCATGCATATACATACACAATGGTACTTATGCACACAATTATTTACAATTTAACGTTTTATCTTATCAAAATAGTATCAATATAGTAATCAATTCAGCCCTATATTGCAATAGTGTTAATCTTTATCAATATTTGATTATTGATAAAGGATTCCCCAAGTAGTGACATCATATATTTGTAATAACTTTTTTGTGAAACATTTTCTTTTCTTATGGATTTGATATTGTTCAAATACGTGTTTTTTTTTATACATACTATCACGCCTGTATTCCCGAAGGGTTAGGCAGAGGTGTAACAATGTACACCCACAGTTCGCCGGTATGTTTTAGGTCCCATGTAATAGGGGGCGAGCTTATTGCCATTAACCGGGCGCAAATCTTAACTCCGAGCTGCTACTGAGAAATTCCAAATGGAAAAACCCAATAACACTGCTCGACCTGGGAATCGAACCCAGGACCCCATGCTCATCAGTCGCGCTTGCGACCACGAGACAATGGGGCAGTTTTTTTTTTAAGTAAATGTAATAATATGTGTTAACTTGTAAGAATCCCTTACCAATAAAACACTATAACTATGACTGATGTGTGGTTACCTGAGTACATAGATATTGTTGTCTTGCAGCAAGTTGTAGTCTCGGGACTCTCTAGCTCTGGAGTGATATTGGTACTGAAGAATGTCATTTATGTTTCTCTCCACAAATTGTATTGAGGTCTGTAACAAAAATTGAAAAATTCATAATAATGATGGTTAATGGTTGATGGCAATAGGCTCACACTCGAACTGTGGGTATACAGTGGTACACATCTGCTGAACCCTTCGGGAAATACTCATCTAAAGAAAAGATTTGTATTTTTTTTTAATGGAGAAATTAAAAACTACTTAACCAATTTAAAAAAAAAACTTTTACTTAGGGAAGGGAACCTTATCAGCGATTAACATAGGATAAAATTTATTTACAAAAAACACAAAATTTAAAATAACTCCTGAGAAGAAGAATAATAGGAGAAGAATAGAAATCCCTACCGCAGCTAAGAAAAGAGCTGATAACTTTGAAACCGCTGAACCGATTTCCATCAAACATAGCTTAGAACACTCCCGACTAATTCTCCTTTCAAAGAAAATAAAAATTGATTCATGAGTTCGGGAGCTACGATGTCACAGACACGTCAAACTTATAACGCCCGGTGGTTTTTCCGTCAGGGGTTTAAAGTAAAAAATTAGGGATCCATAAACAAATTCACGCAAATGAAGTCGCAGTCAAATGCTATTTTTTTAATAAAACAAGCCCTTAACAATTTCTAAGATGGGTGTATGAATAGAAATAACTTATTAGTGATGTAAACACCTATTGTAAATATTACCCGCAACATAAATCATGATTACATGAATATACATAGGTCCATGCAAACCATTAGAGATTATTGAATTGAATAAATATCTTAAGATGTATAGGATTCTCATTGCCTTCCATAAAATTAAATATTCACATACCATCATGCCTGCATTTCCCGAGAGGTTAAGCAGAGGTGTGCCAATGTACCAACACAGTTTACCAGTATGTTTTAGGTCCCATGTAATAGGGGGCGAGCCTATTGCCATTAACCGGGTATAAATCCTAACTCCAAGCTGCTACTAAGAATTTCAAAGAAATACCCAATAACACTTTTTGCTCGACCTGGGAATCGATCCCAAGACCTTTAGCATAGCAGTCACGCTTAGGACCACTAGGCTAACAAGGCAGTTAAAATTAAATATTATATCAGTCAGAGATCCTTTGTTCACAAGTTTTGTTCAATGTTGTTAATAGCAGTTATTTTTAACCATTGTGCTGTACCAAATTTTAATATTAAACAATTTATAGCTTTGATTTACATTATTTAACATAAATTAAACATTATAGATGTAAGGATATTTAAAAAACTGTACAGCATTTTCTTGTACTTAATGAAAGATTATTCATATAATAAAACATAATTAATATATTTTATGTTGACTTGTCTGACTGCTGTTTATAAGGTTGATATAAGTTATTATAAGAAATAATTATGTAAATAAATATAAACTTACAGTAAAATTCTTTATATTCATGTCAAGTTCCTCCACTTCCTTGGCGTACTTCTCCCACATATCGTATCTTATCACTGAGAGGTATAAATTGACTAGTTTCCCCGCAAACCTGGAGAACTGGTTATCAATACACACTGCATAGTATCCTCCTGAAGAGGACTGGTCTGCGTACTCTGCGCTCTGCCGCCACTCATAAGGATGCACTATCTGGCCGTTAGGATGCCGCACGGCGAAACCACACATACCGTCGCCGCCTTTCAACACCTGCAGACAGAAAAGTTTGCGATCTATTTATGAGTGAAATACACGAGTACAAGCGCAAATATATTGCGTAATCACAGTTCCAAGCCATTAACATCGTTATCTTAAGTTGCTGCATAGGTTTCGTTACAGAAAACCTAATTGTTGACCTGATAACTGGCGTAAAATGTAGCACCCGCTGGAACATATTGATAGTAACAGTCTTCTTTGCCTGCGTCAATGTGAACTTTGTAGTCCATCGTCACCGCTGGCATATTCTCGTACCAGGGCCCTGCCGGCTGAGAGAAAACATCTCCAACGAGTGATAAAACTGTAAATATTAGTGTTAACACGGTAAACATATGCCACGTCCGTTGTGCCATTTTTGACTGAACTATTGAGAAAATTGGAAATTGACATTTCGATGACAACGACATAAACTGTCAAAAGAAATATCTAAAAGTGAAAGGCTCTTCGTTTAGAAATCATTATACTTAAATACCAATTTTTTTCTAATTCTCATAAAACAATTAATATGGAGAACTTTTTGTAGCGATTTAAACGACAAATTGAACGACAATTGGCCATTGAGGAACGGATGAAACCATTTGATCGACAGCAGGCTAACAAATTGTAAATAACATATCGTCTGATAAATTGACAACACTGATAGCTAAAGTTAACCTATAAATCGGGCCCCGAGTCCCGTGTTAAATTTTAAAACAATTTACGCAGATATTTTCTAAATGAATACATCTTTAAAATCCACTGTGGCAAAGTATAATGAAAGCTAGATATTTAACATTCTTCTCCTACATAGGAACGCCGTTTAGGTTTGCTAGTTCGCATTTTACTTGCATGCACAACAATAAACAAGAATTGTATGATAAAAGAGTAACTATATTGCAGGTCTTCGGAGAAAATATGGCTTAGAGAAGGACGAAATCACCCAGATCCAGAAAGTGTACAAGGTTTGATGGAACTAGCACTTCTGCAACTTAGATCGCTGAACTACCCCAGCCTTGTTCTATCAAGCCGGTAAACGAGTCCTACTCACAACAAGCAAAAATTGAATAAACGCTGGTTTATTTTTATGATGCCTATTCTTTAAGCTAAATTCCTATCATTTATTATTATAACAACATCAATAAAGGACGAGCACATTTTATGCTTACCTCACACCTGCAAAAAGATCATTATACTATTATGAAAAACTAGTACCATGAAATCAAGAAAAAAAATTGCTGATCCATACCTATATTAAAATTATCATAACGCAAATTGAATGATCAGTTGACTTCTTTTAGTAAAACTTGTTCAAAATGATAAATACAATGTCCCCATATCTCTATTTCTTTGTTTTTTTTTCAGATTCCTTTGTTTCTGGTAAACAAATACAAAAAAAAGTTATTCTGTCTAAATATCTTGTTACAGTACAGATGGTGGAGTCCATGCTCTGAACACAAGCGCACATTTTGATTTGGAGAAGTACGGCTCCGAAATATATGACCCTGCAGGCATCACCTACAACCTGAACAAGTTCTTCTACAAACATAATAGTAGCATTTATGTTAAAAAGGTTATCAGAGTGTCCGACAACTTTAATGCTAGATATAAGGCTACTGGCAGGACATACTTGTATAGGTATGTATTTAATATTTCATTGTTTTGGTTTTCGTTGTGTTTTCTTTGAAAATTCATGTTGCATCAATATTTGCCACTGTTCTATTTCAGTTACACCATTTACAAAATGTTTATAAAAGTCCCATGACTCCTCATGATTTTTGTTTTTTAGGGATGAGAAATCATCAAATGACTTCTCCCGCCCTAGGCGAAAAACCCGCAGCTCTGGCAGCTACACAGTGTTGTGCATTTATTGCAGGTTAGCAGTGAAAAAGAATGAACTTGTTTTACCTGAGAAAATTTCAATAGCTTCATTCATACCTATTGAAGAGTGGAAGCGGTGTCATTTTCTGAGGTAAGCATTCTGTCTCATTGGTTTAGTTGTTGCTATTGCAACTGGTGAGTGTGTTGGTTCAACTTATTATTTTTATTTTAGGAGGATAAATGCATTCTTGCCCTTGCCCAATCCAGACTGGTTGCTAAAACTTAAAAATTATCTGGAACATTATATACATCTGTTTTTAAGGCTCCAACCACTTAACACTTTCACTGTCCATGAAGCAAACACAATTGTTAAACAATCACCCTGAAAATTTGTCACTCATGGGACAGGAAATGGGTTAAGTGGTACGAGGATATACTTTTGTAGCATTCGTCCACACCCACTCTGTCTCTCTCTAAAAATATCCTGTAAAATACTAAAATAAATAATGATTAGACCCAATATAAAACATTATTCCAGGCTACCAGGCTTTGACATAGAAAAATTCAAAGAAGGTGCCAAATACTTTGTTGGCTACCACGACTTCTCGACATTTAAGAGATTCGATAAGTCGAAACCAACCAAACACAACAGACGAGAGTTGCGGTCCATTGAAGTAAAACCTGGGACCCCACTCATCACCAGCTACTCTAGAGAACAAGGCAGTGTATTTGATTACTGGGATATTGAGATTAGAGGAAGAGCATTTGTACACAATCAGGTACAGAAACGTAATTATATAATTATGTATAAAAACATAATGACTAGATTAGAAATCTCTCAAATGCTGATAGTACGCACTAACCTCCTTGCTCTATACGAAACCCGCTGTTCCATATTGTAAGTAAGGATTGCAATACGGGAAACCGAACCCGGCATCATTAAACACGTACCGGATCCGGCACAAATATTCCGGATCCGGTGTCGGACCCGGTGATTGCATAATTTGGCAAAATAAGGCGTGGTAGGTGCTTGTGCGTGCGAGTCGTTTGACACTGAGTTGCCCCGCACCACCCCTTACGCCCGTTTTGCGGTCGGCCTGTCGCTCAGGATTGCCAGATGGTGCGATTTTCCCTTCCTCCTGGCTAGAAAAATATCTTGCATGGCGACTGGAGATTTTTTTTGCAATATTTTATGGAATATGAAATCGGCATGGCGACTCAAGCAACAATATGTACTTCCCTCTTGAACTTAGTTTATTTAGAATTTTAGATCAACGGCTTATTTGTTATTAATTCAAAACTAGAAAATTCGAATTATTTAGATACTATGTCGGTAGTTCCACTTGACGGCTAACCGATGGCAACAGTACATTTGTTGCCTGTAAGGACTTATCCAGTTTGTATTTAATTTACTCGTTATTAACGAAAAATTAAGTTATCCTGGTTATCTAACCTTGTTGACTCAATCCGGTCGGACTCATGAAAATCAGGTCGGATCCGGCCGGCCTAATTGTAAGGACATACTCGCCCTCTATAAATAGCACGACGGCGCAGTCTTCTGTAGCTGAAATATACGCCGTATAGAAAGAAACACCAATATGCTTTTTCCAGATCCGACGTATGGTAGGAGCATTATGCGCTGTGGCCATAGGCAGGCTGCCTCCTGAAGAAATAAAGGTAATGCTACAAGTGCCCTCCAAACACACGTGGCACACTGGTATCCAAACTGGACCCCCTGACGGTCTGTACCTGTGTGACGTGCATTACAACCCTAAGGACCTCATCTACAATCCCGAGGAGACCAAAGACAGAAGAGAGGAGGACGATAGTGAATGTGACTGAGAGACAGGAAATAATCTTTGAGAGAAAATTGAATAACTGGAAACGCATTTGTTGAGATATAGAAGAAGCTCAATGCTCAATAGGGCTAGACAGGCAAGTTGATATACACTAAACAGTATTACCTTATTGTTGCATAAAACTCGTATCTTATAATAGAAAGCAAAATCTTAAAACTGTTTGACCTGTAACCTGAAATTTGGCAGGTAGGAGACATCTTGACTTTGACTTCCAACACCGACATCGCGGACAAAAGCTAATTATTTAATAAAAATCATATTTACATTTAACAAAACTACCCTCTTAAAGTATTTAACAATGAGTTTCCTCAATGAACTACAGAAATGCAGAAATAAATTAAAAGTAACAGAAACAGTCGTTACGAAAATCGACGGACAACGTTACGTCGAGAAAGATTCTACCATCACGTCTATAAGTCCGAATACTTACGGTTTCGTGGTTGACACTAAACCGGACAATATCCCCGTATTAATTACCGAGTGTGTATACATAGGATCACAGGATTGTACTGCTTATACTGTTACAGAAGCATATAACATCACACATATACTAAGTTTAGGGATCAATGTTGAAGTTCCTGTCAACAATAAGTTTATCAATTGCTTAGATTTGCCTGAAACTAATATCAAAGAGATTTTAGTAGAAAGTTTGCCGTTCATTCGGAAGGCCGTGGAATCCAAAGAGAATTGTCTTGTTCACTGCAATGCCGGCGTTTCGCGGACGTCAATGATTGCTATAGCTTATTTAATGCATTATGAGAGGATGGAGTTTCAAAATGCTTATGATTTAGTCAAAAGTAAACGGCCGGCTATACAACCTAATGATGGGTTTAGGAAACAATTGAAAGCTATGAAACCGGGAGAAGTAATCTAGAACAAAGCTTTGTTACTCGATTTTAGACTTTACTTCGTAGATAATAAGTGTTAATTGAATGTTGTGTTATAAAAGTCTAGTAAAATTGTAGATAGTACTGTAAAAATTTAATATATTTTTGAAATTAATCTAACGTATTTTAATTACCTACTCCGCACCTAATCCCTGTCCTGGCCAATTAATAATAACCGTCAGCAAGGGTGTTTGAATAAAACAACAAGAGATACAAACAACTAGATAATGTAATAACTAATAAATAGGGTTGTTTTTAAGTACATGAGCCAAAATGCGTGTATAACATTCAGCCCTACGAATGGAAGCCATGACACACCAAGTTACATTATTATTATTACTGTAGCACCAAGTTCATAAGTTGTCCGAAGCACTTAAACTTAATCAACACATTATATATAAATATTTGTATGTACAATTGTTTTATATTGGCTATAGAAGCTATATTATTTGTTATTATCATTTATTTTGGCAACTGTATGGTCTTAAAATATTGACAGAGTTGTAGCACGTCACTAGCTACATTTTAAGCGAAGACTGGCCATAAAAAAGGCGTAAAAGCAACTGCGAAAATAAAATAGTAACAAAACACAGACTAAAATAGTTTTCGTGGTAGCTATAAAAACTTTTTTAAACAGCCCAACTCCATAGATTCGCTAAGTCGATTTTTTTTACAGAATTTACAAGCCACACACCAAACGATATACTTTCGCAAATTTGGACTTGCACAAGTGCATTTAAGTGTTGAATACTTGCGCAAGTTTATCATAATGTGTGTGGTTACCATTATAGAGCTATACCAAGATATTGCCAAATACGGTATATAGAAATACAAGCCGCTGTGACGTACTACAACTCTGAATAAGAATAGACACTGGCTTAACAATACGTGTACCTATAAGATGAATACAATTTAATAAAGTTCTTACAATTAACTGGGCAGTTTACTTAAAGACATCATTTAATTGTATAGATATTAAGTGGAGATATATCACTACAAACTTTATTAATTGTATTTTTACAAAGAATTCTCCTGTTTGTAGCTCATCATATACATTTAACATTTCATTTAAATTCGGTGGCGATTTTAGGCGTTTCTTCAATAAAATCTGTTTTCAATTAGATAACAATACAATAATATATTTACATCTAAATAATAATATTATAGTTTATAACTTTATATTGGACGTTACTGTTTTATTTTACATATAAGTTATTATAATTTACAGGTGTAGACACCACCAATAGATTGATGTACTTTTTATGAGATGTCAAAATACGGTTCCCCTATAGATTTTGTATTGCAATAGGGTACTATGACGTCATTTATTTGCCAACTCAATTGTCTAACTATGAATCTATTTTACAGTTAACTGAAAATTAATCGGGTTTTCAGGGCTAAAGTAAAGTGTTTTAGTTTAGGTGGAATCATTGGTTAACTGTGTCTACACCCGTATTTTGAAGCACCTATAAGCACAAGTGAAGGCCCAATACATTTTAGAAGACAATTGAGTAGATGACACCACTAATCAATTGACGTACTTTTTAAGAGTTGTCAAAACGCGATTCCCCCATAGATTTCGTATGACAATATAATCATGTATTGTCATACGAAATCTATGGGGGAATCACGTTTTGACAACTCTGAATTCACTAACTATTTATTGATGTCAAAACGAATAAAAATAGAATTTTATAGTTATTTAAAAATTCATCGGGTTTTGAAGGCTAAAATTAAATGTTCCTTTTGTGAAGTTGTGTGTTGGAATTATTGTTTAATGGTGTCCTCTTCCCAATTGTGATCATGACGCAGAC
The DNA here is from genome assembly GCA_947462355.1 of Caradrina kadenii. NCBI lineage: Eukaryota > Metazoa > Arthropoda > Insecta > Lepidoptera > Noctuidae > Caradrina > Caradrina kadenii. The sequence goes on along the minus strand of OX381678.1, from coordinate 1,728,199 downwards.
GAAATGCGTTACCCAATTCTGCGTCGTTAAAAAAAGGGATGGTGTCCGCCATGTATAGTCTTTCTCGCACTAGAAAAAGGATGGCTTAACATTTCATAATAGGGACGTAGATCATGCAGTAAATTCCTGTATTGGTCTTGCCTATATGTGGAACCTGTTACATCGCTTTTATTGTCATTGGGCCCCGATTTAAGCAAGCTCGATATGTTATTAGCATTAAAAATAGTACCTAACGAAGAATTTGGTTTACCAATGAACACTTGACTTTTTGGTGATAGCAACCGCAGGTTAAGACAGTGACAGTTAACAAACGCAAACGTTCTAATAATAATAAAAGCAGACTTACTAACAACTATACCAAAACATGACAAAATTGTGCTGTCGTGAAATGCGAAATGGCAAGTTAAGTACCTACTGGTTTAGAAATTAAAGTTAAATTGTGGGGTAAGCGACCGAAAATTTAAAATGTCCCGTTTTTTTTCTTGTCATCCCCATTTGTTATTAGTCAACTTAAAACTACTTAAGAATAATGTCATTCGCGTTACAACCATTTATAATGATTTTTGAGACCACAACAGTACATAATAATTTTATTATTATATCGAAGCACTGAACAGGACGGGAATGTTAATTTTGAATCACAAATTATTTAAACCAAACATTATAAACTGATGTGTATTCGGAACCTTCCGGAGTCTCGGACTTCCTCCAAGAGGTGAGACAAATCATCTTCGATTATCAAATTCGTTTTTGTTCAGAATGAATTTTGTTAAATCTGTAGTATTGTTTTACCTGACTATTCGAACGGAAATTAATATGACAAACTGCAAAGCGCGTCTCGTTCATAATACAGTCAACCAATGACAGCAGCTTACATGCGCTTGACAATGAGTCACATTCATCTCTCATTCCAGAAACCGAAGGTTAGTCTCTCACACATACAACAATAAGTAGCTATGACCATTGACCAGCTCTCAGTCTTCTAGCTTTATTTCTTTATAAAATCTCAATTTGTCAAAAAATCTTACAAATTATTTTGTATAATAAATGTTAAATAAAAATATTAATTAACAAAAATTAGATAAAAAAAAACACGAGTCTCACTCGGGTGTCAACGTCATACACGATGCGCGGTAGTGCATATTTTTACGCCAAATTATTAATTTCAATGCTCGAAAAGAGGTTTGCGGAGTTCAAATAGTTTTGTCGACAAATACTAAATATTGACTCGCGAGAAAGCCAACATTTTATGTTTTCTAACATTTGCGAATAATCAGTGACTTTCTGCGCATTTCTTTCGGTTCTTCAATTGAATCGGACGGATTCTGTGTCCCACTTAACTACCTAATCAAAACTAACTCAAATAAAAAGTTTCTACGTGACTAAATAACTTTGTTTCTTACTTCCGCTTGTTTCCTCACTTAACACAATTGTAAATGTTCATTGTACTCTTAGCGCAATAAAACAAACACTTATTTTAAATAAGGCACTAAAATATAAAATAATTGACTTAATGAAAACAAGACAGTGTCACTCAGATGGGTTTAGTTGGACGTGCACCAATCATGCACTGATAGCCAATACAAGATTTATGTTCGCATTCGGCATTCAACCCATAGCAGCCGAGCTGCTGGTGTATTTTCTACCATATTATAACTTGCAGAAATCGTCTTCATACCTACCAACCCTCTGCAACCTTACGTAAGTAAAACAGGTGTAAAAAGGCACTGAATAAAGCCGAAATTTGCATATTTTTCCACCTACGTTATACCTTTGTTACGAATAAAAATTTAAAACATTAAAACTTGACATATCCTCACGACCCTTGAACTGTTTCATGGACCCGTAAGCCCATATTTTTGCGTGCGGTACATTGCGCTTTATCATAAATAGTGATTTCTTACACCAAAAATAATAATAGTTTCTCAGCAGAATGTTTTCTCAAAGTTACTTAGTTTGATAACGAATAACTGCAGAATAATGTGTCTTTTTACACCCCTTATGTAGTGGTTATAAAGTTCATATTAAAGCATATGTATATTTAAGTAAATACAACATCTATAAACACGAGCTTACGTGACTTTAAACCATACGCGATTAAACATGTTATTTCCCATTCTGTTAAAGCGATTGATATATGCGTAATATAAAAAACTACTTCCTATATAAGTACATATCATGTAAGAATATACAGCTAGCAACGCAATGTATCCTTCTGTTCGATACTGACTGTAAAACATTAAGAGTTTTGTTACGAACTGTACGTATAATTAAACATTCGATAATTCCAATGTTATTATAAATAAGGACGAATATAAAAGTCTTAAAACAACCTTGTGTCATTCCCGATTTTAAAAAGGAATGTGGTTAAATATTCTAAAACTTATTATATAGTTTGTGAGCATTTTTAATTATCTACATGACTGTACCGTCACTACAACCATAAGTTATGTTGACTTTGGCAGACCGCATACTGCAGCGTCACTTATATTACTGGACTTGATTTTACCATATATGAATCAATATTTTTATTTGAACTGATAATTTAAAATTATGCATTTCAATATCTCTTACTTTACAAGCAACATACATAATGCTACTGAACATACTAGATATATATAGAGTAATATGTATATTGTAATATTTGTATACAAATGCACGTTTCTATACAAGTCTTATTTTCAGTCACTTTTTATATGTATTTATTTCAGTATATGGCTGCAGTTATATTGTATTGAACACTTATAAAGACAATATTTAATCATATAGACAGAAAGTGAATGAGCTGTAAGCTCTGCAATTTCTATTCAATTGTCAGACTAATCCTCGAATTACTACATTATATTTATAAAAGTCAAGTTTCAGAATTCAAGTGGTGCTCAAACCGTTTTCGTGGTATACAATAATTGCACAACACTGTTGCAGGAACATAATTTACTTTAGTTGGAAACATGTTTCACACACACTTACTGTACTCAAAGATGACAGCAACATGTTCAACACAGCACTTCAACATGTTGCTGAAACAATGTTTTGCAATTTTTATTTCGGAAACCTTGTTTTACAGATTATAATGATTGAAGCTATGTGTGGTCCATTACAATTCGATTGCAGCGGAATTCACGATATTTATTCCCAGCCCGTTGAGACGTTCAGGTAGTAAGAGTAAAAATGCCCTGTATTCATAGTACAAAAGTTGCAGGCCACATGTTTTATGCTGATATTGTATGCGAGAATGGCAACAACACAAAACATGTTGCGCGATCTATAAATACAGAGGAACGAAAGGGTACAAAGGAACTTCTAGAAGCTCTTGAGCGTGAGTCCCCTGGCTGGCAAGCTGTTTGCCTTGGCAGGCGCGTCGCGGGCTTGCGAGTGTGCCACCGCGATGCTGAGGCACTGCACCCACTCCTCCGCATTCTTACCGTCCTTAGGCTTCAGGATCAACGTCTGGTCTCCCGTAAAAATCTCGAAGGCCTTGGGAATGTTGCGCGCGCCCCGGGAGACTTTCACTGAGCGAATCTGGTTTATATCGATGCTTTCGCCACCGCTCTGAGAAGGAAGGAAACGATCTGGTTGGTTTGGTGGTTACGTAGTGTTACTAGGGTGAGTGTCTGACACATAACAGAGAGTGTCAGAATATTTGATTGTGAGTGTCTGACACTTGATAAAAGCAAGTCATCACTGTTTGAGGGTTGACTACAGTAGGTCGTGAGTGTCTAACATTTAATGGAAGCCAGGCGTGAGTGTCTGACACTTGATAAAAGAAACACGTAAGTGTCGGACACATGTGATAGTAAATCAGTGAGTACTCACAGATCCCTTGCAGGAGAGGTGCGCTCCGGACAGCGTGAAGTATCTCGTCCTCCAGCGTCGGAACAGCCTCCAGCGTCCCTTCTTCTCCTTCAGCTGACCCTCGATGACGGGGACTCCGTCTGCGGCGAGGAAACCTACGGCTCGCTCGGGGTGCGTGCACAAGAAGCAGCCCCATGTCGCCTTTAGGCAAAGAAAATAAATATTATTATAGCTACGTACTTCATTTTTGACCAGTAGATTCGGAGATTAGCGCTTCGAACAAATAAACTCTTTAGCTGTATGATATTAGTGTGTATTATCGCGTGCACCTGTGTGGGCGGCAGGGCGGCGCCGTCGTTGCGTCGCGCCACCACCTCGAACACGTCGAAGAAGCCCGCAGCACGCAGCTCGTTCAGTAACATCTCTTGTTCCTAAAGGTTTTTAATATAAACAATACCAGTTTTAATTGATTAAATCATAATGACCTAAAATACAACAGAAATAAAGTTTAAAATTGCGTGCAACATATATTTCCGACACAAAGCGAAAACTTATATACTTCGAAAACTATTTTTCGATCGCCTTGACTTCGATGTCTATCGAGGTTCTTTATAACAGACATATTTTTAAATCTCTGTTACAAAGTACCTCAGTAGACATTCTAACAAATAAATTAATAAAATTATTTATCAAATTAGTTAACCAGACCATTGTCTAAAGCGTACCTTGATCCCAGGGAAGGCGCCGGTGACAAGCGTGAGGAAGGTCTTGTTCTCACACTTGAGGATGTCCCAGCAGTGCTTGAGCGACGCCACGGTGGGGTCGCGCGACGACAGGGCCGCGTCGTGGCGGGCCTGGAGCGCTAAAGATAGATTTGTAGTTTAGTAATAATATTAAAAGTCTATTATTCTCCCACAACAGGGCAAAGGTCTCTTTTCATATAGAGAAGGCATGAGCATTGATCACCAAGCTTGCTCAAGGCGGATTCGCAATTTCAGATTTATAATAATCATAAGTCCAGTAAGATAAGGCACTGAAACGTGAAGGAAGGTAGGAGAGGAGAGAGGCCTTTGCCCAGGAGTGGGACAGAATAAGCTGACACAAAAAATAAGTCAGGGTTCCTCACGATGCTTTCCGGTCTTATCTAGCGAGCAACGATATCTACCAAACTTCATTTGGATAGACAGGAAAACATAAGGTAATGAATGACTATACTGTTATTAAATACCTAGAAACATGAGGTGTATCCACACGCGGGGCGCGCGCGTACGCATGCTGAAGAGCGCGCGCGCGTACAGACAGTGCGCGCCGCGCCGCCCGCACGCGAACTGCAGCCGCGCTAGCTTCTTCGAGCGCCGCTCTGCGCAACCACACAAGTGACTCAGCATCAATACACGTCTTGAGGAACAAGCGAGTGCATCTAGAGCACCATTGAATCTATAATTCTACACTAATTTTATAAAGAGGTAAAGTTCGTTTGTTTGTATGTGTATTTCTTTGTAAGAAGCAATCTTGGAAATCTATGGAGGAGGCCTATGTCCAGCAGTGGACGGCCTGCGACTGACATAATGATGATGAAGAAGTATCTCTGGGAGTATGATTACAATTTTTTTTATACTGATAGTACGTTACTTCATATAGATTGTTTTATGGTATACTCGTCTTCCACGCGGACGAAGTCGGGGGCAGAAACTAATAATATTAAAAAGAAATAAAGTTTCTTTGTTTGTTTAAATTACAAGACTTACCCTCAATAGTACACTTCGCAGGCGGCGGTAACCTCAGCGACACATTATCCATATACGCCTTGATCTTATCCAGATGTTTCTCACAGAAGTGCTGCACGGTGTCCCGCATGGGGTACGGCTCAAACACGCTGATCCGGTGGTTCGACGACGTGTTATTATTACCATTGTTCGTATTGATCATGGTAACACTCGTGTTGTTAGCACGTCGTGACGTGACAGTCACTGGACCAGAGATCGATATCGGGTTGGTCGGACTGACAGATATCGGTCCGGAGCCGGGCTGCGTGTTGGATGTGACGACGGATACGGTGCCTAGAGCGGTATTGGAGTGTTGGATGGATACCGCCGACGTGATCGGTGTGAGCCCGTCCGATGACTTGCCCGATGTCAGCGGGTTGACGGATATTGACTGTGTTGCTAGAGGCGGACCTGATATTATTGTTTGGTTGTTCTGGAACATATTAAAGGTGGATTGATAGACAGGTATATAGATGCATTAATCCTAGATAGCGTGTATGTGAAGTCGCAAGTTGTTTAAAGCGACTTCGGAAAATTTGTTTAAAATTAAAATCCAAAATGGCGGCCATTCAAATACAAATTGTTCGACAAGAGTGATATTTTAATATTTGCGTGAGTATTTATGATGAAAATAAAAATCCAAGAATGCGGAAAGACTTAAATCTTGAATAGAGGTGTAAACTTACAGTACAAGTGGTGGCCCCGATGAGTATGTTGTGGTGGTGGTGCGAGCGCGCCGCCGGCCCGCGCAGCCCGCGCGGCGGGGAGATGCTGGTCACCGTGATGGCTCCGCTAGACTTGCCCACCACGCCGCTCGACGACGACGACGGCTTGCTGTTTGACACTGTGCAAGAAACGTGTACAAGCATAAATATCGTTCAAAGGCAAATTAACGTGTCTTGAATATGCAAGCAAAATCAGATCGTATATATACCTGTATTAGTGGTCCCATTCGGTGGCGTGTTGATTTGTTGTGAGGAAGACAACCGTGTCATACTCTTATGGAGGCCTCCCACTGAACCACCTGATAGCAGGATAGAGAAAACATTTGAGAATCATGTTAACATGTTATGAAATATCGTTATTTTTGGGACGCCGGCAACCGCTGTTTTCAGTTTCCATTATTTTTATCGATTCACAAAGTCGTTATGTTATTTTTAATTCACATAATCTAATTTGATATCTCATATTTTAAGTAAACTGTTTCTGTTTTTAATGGAAAAAAAAATCATCAAAAAAAGCTTCGGCTTTTTGTATAGATCAATATCTTATATTTACGCTTTTTCATCAACTAAGTAATTATGGTTGGCATTGTAGCAGCTCTAACCTGCCACATTGAGCCTAGTCATGCTGCGGTGCGGCGCGGGCCCGGGGTGCAGGCGCCCGGTGCTGCGCGAGTCCCCCAGCTTGGCACGCCGCGCGTACCCGCCCGCAGCACCCGCACCGCTCGCACTACTGCCTGCAGATAGATAAAGTTCTCTTTATTGAATATCAAAAATAAACGAAAATAAATAGTTTTAAATATTTATAGCAATATTTAAATCGAATATAAACCTGTAGTACTGCCGGTGGCACTGCTAGTGGCAGCTCCCGCGCTCGTAGCGTTGGCCCCGCCCCCCGGCGTCTGCGCACCGCCCAGTCGCACGATAGTGACGCCCGTTGATGTTCGGTTCACTTCACTCTGGCTCGAGCCGGATTTTGGGCGGTTACTGCTATAGATAGAAGACAATTAAAAATTTGGCAACGATTTGCTGGCTAAAGATTTAAAGAACTGCACACAACAACAACAACTGATTGAACAAGTAATTATTGATTATCTCAATAATTACTTTCCGAGATTCTTAGTGAGGCGACATCTATCGCACCATATGTGAACATTAGCATATTAATACACTTACAGAAAATGAACAACAACTGTCGAAGAATCCTTCCGTTTTACTGAAGGATGAGGAACTGTTCACCCTGTTCCATATACCTCTAAGGTAACAATTCCTACGTTATCGTGCTAAAAACTTGACTTAATTAATAATATTAGGTTACCTGGTGTTAGCCCTGACGGCAGTTAGCAGTTTGTCAGTAAACAAGGCGGGGAAGGCGCTGCACAGCGACGTGGCGTCGCGCAGTAGCGCCGCCTGCTGCGCGCGCTCCGCACTGGACAGTCGCTCCAGCACGAAGTTCAACGCTTCTTGGGCGCGATCCTGTTCAATATTACAACACGATGTCAACTTTATCTTTTTTGCTTTGAACATGAAGCATATTGCTGCGCAATAACAAATTCGCGTGTCAGCGTGTCAGTGAGTGGTGGGCAACTGCGCAGCAAATAGGTCCATAAAGACTGACACTTTTTTTTTTTTTTTTTGGTAGCTGGGAAATCATCAAATAACTTCTCCCGCCCTGGGCGGGGCGGGAGGGAGTGTCAGACTTTTACTGACTAAAACCCACCCATGTTCCTTCTTGTGCCCTTTGCGTTCCGGGGGCGCGGTATCTCTTGCGAACAACCCGCAGCCTCGGCAAAAGACTGACACTTGGAGTACACAATATACTGTCAAATATTGGCTATGTCCTGTCTATTCTAGGAAATGGAAACATAATTAATAATGCATTGCATCTCAAATGAAATACAGTGTACATTACTGGATTTTTTTGGATAACAATCTTGTAAATTTGACTGCATCATAACATACCATCACGCCTGTATTCCCCGAAGGGTTAGGCAGAGGTGTACCAATGTACACCCACAGTTCGTCGGTATGCTTAGGTCCTACGTAATAGGGGGCGAGCTTATTGACATTAACCGTTCATAGGAGAACCAAATAACACGTTTGCTTGACCTGGGAATCGAAGCCAAGACCTCTAGCTTAGCAGTCGCGATTAGGACCACTAGGCTAACGTTACCTATGAGTGCACAAATCTCCTTTGTTGGGCTGCTCTGGTACTAGCGCCACACGTCACAGTAAAATACGTACCCTGCCAGTGTAGCCCAGCTGCGTGAGTATGTTGGCGACGAGCGTGACGGCGTGCGGGGAGGCGTGCGGGGGGCGCGCGGCGCGCCGCACCAGCGCCCCGTGCTCCTCCACCAGCCTCACGCGGCTGCGGCTCAGGCACGCTATCACCTGCACCACAAGGACTTACCATGTTCCCATAACAAATATTTTATAGTAACCGGCAGGAGTCGTGAGCACAAACTTCAAGTACATTTTTGGGTTAATTCTTGGGTTTTTTTGGGATCTTGGGTCGCCGACGCTGCACGCGATTGGTCCGTCAGTCGGACCAATGGCTTGTAGCGTCGGTGACTTAACTAACTACTAAGTTTTTATGTTAAGACAAAATGTTTTAGATGCCTATTTTTATAGAATTTCGAAAAATCATTTAAGCTTTGCTCGTAATCAACATCCACAGACAAGACACTAACCTGCAGTATATCCACGCACATGCACCCCGGATCGTTCTGACTGGCAGTGTTCGGACACAAGTACGACAGCAGCTGTGGTACACATGTCTTCAGAGCGTCGGGCTTGCGTGCCGCGATGTGCTCAAACAGCGCGAACAGGGAGCTCTTTTCCACTGGTTCCGCGTGGGGAAGGAGCGACACGAGCGCTGGGGCGTGCCCCTCGAGAGGCTCTGGAGACACCTCGTACAGGTTGGTCAGGATCCGGCAGAGGGGGTAGTTACCTGGAAATATTTACTTTTAAATATACATACATTATACATCCCTATACATTTATTATTATATCTATTCATTTAGGTGAAGATGCTTTGAGAATTTAAGATTGGCTCCACAATCAAGAATAGTTTTATTCAACTTAGGTTACAATACAATAAAGAATAGAAAAAATGAAATACCAATTCACATAGAGTGCATTCATTTAATAACTAAGTGTATATTATTTTCTGTAGAAATATTTATTTTATTTTTAAATCGGAATTTATAAATGAAAGAATTATAATTGTTACACAATATAACTTTCAATAATTCTCTTGCTCAAAGTATGACCACAAGACCGTAGTTACTTTATTCATTTGCTTCACTAACCTGACATGATAGAGTCCATTATAGTCTGCACATGTGGTTTCAGCAGTACTGCATGATGCACCGCAGCAAGTGAGAGGTACCGCGCCATGTGTCGCGATATCTCGCGGTTGCCTTTGTGTAAGAACTGCACAGCTACTGGAAGGAACAGCTCCATCACACTCTTGTTGGCATAGTTCTCTTTGTCGGATTGAAGCGGGAACGATACCTAGAGAAATAAAAATTGTATGTGAGTCAGTGGAAAAGAGGAAAAAGGAATACTAACATACGAATTTTTTTTTATATATATCAGTAAACATAAAAAAACTCTTTACTCTTTTTGTTTTGCAAAAATACTATCTTTAATTTGTTAAAACATCTACATCGCATGTTGAAATAACTTAAATTTAAAAGTATAATTTCATACATGAATAATAATAAGTGAATAAATAAATATCATGTATTTTAAATAGCATAATCTTACCAAAACAATGCATGCTATGATATCCGAAGCAATCTTAGCATGAGGTGGATCATCATCCCGGAGGTGACCGGTTGGCATCAAGTTGTGATGCAAGCAGGACTCCAGTAGAGCCACTAGGGCTCCACAGTATTTGTCCAGAGTGCTTGTCTCCTTCACACATGACGTCACTCTCGCAACACATATTTCTATCAGAGCCTGGTCTCGGTCATTCCGACAGTAGTCTGGCCGAGAAGAAATCTCCGTTACTTGTTTCAACTGCAACAAAGATACATATTTTTATTCATAAAAATAATATTATCTTATCAATAGTGACGTAAATCTTATATTTACAACAAATGCACTGTCATGATAAGATTATCTTGACAATATCAGTTGTATCTATTAATACACTAGTTCTGATTCAACAGTGACCCAGTATTTTAAACCAAATTTATTCAATCTCATTGCTTTTCTCATAAGATTAATCATGATATTATATTACCAGAAGTGTGTAATAATAATTTTATATTTACATAAGTGATAGACTAGATAAACCTGCAAATAATGAATCCATCTAAAAGCAAAATGTCTTACAGGAAACTTACAAGGAATATAACTATAATAAACAATTATTTAATTACATTATAATAAGATAAATACTCAGAATTTATGATTCATCACTATTGGTACACACTCAATACCTTGGCTGTTCTTTATCCAAATAAGTATTACATATTTTCGCGATGCAGGTGTGACTCAACAGTAATTTACATGATTTTCTAATTCCTGATGAGCGAAACGAACAGGCTGTACCAGTTCTATGTACTAAGCGGTAAGGCTCACCACTTCGTTGAGGTCGTCAACGATGTCCGCGTCAGGGATCGCGAAGATGTCGCCGGCGCGGGTGAGGTCCCGCTCAGTCAGCACATGCTTCAGTAGCTCGTGCATCGCGCCGCCGCCCCCTGCACCTTCACCGCACCGTAAACAACATTCACCTACAACGGCCCATCAATGGACACATCAACAGCCACTGCTACACAACAACCATACCACCAATATTCAACACAAATGACTGGTTTTTATCATCCCATATCTCACTAGGAAGTCGTACGATTAAATACAATAAAACAATTTGAGCGGAACACTGAATTAAATAGTCTTTTGAATTGATGCAATGCAGCCCAGGCGAAGGCGAAGTACGTTTCGTTTCGTTCGGAAATATGATTGTCAATCAGTCAATGAACTTGTATGGATCATGATAGATTATATTTAGATTCAATGAAATTTTGGTGATGCGGAACATTGGCATTTCAGAATTAAGAAAATATGGGTCATTAAACAATTTAGATGAAAGAAAATATTTTATAGACAAAATCTAAACAAGTTGTTATTAATCATAAATTATGAACTTACTGTGAACTCTGAACGATTCAATTTTGTCTGAACGATTCGGAATATTTAATAAATAAAAATGTCTGTGGGGCAAAGTGGCACTGGCAACCATGTACTTCTTAATGACGATAAATATTACAGTCCCGCACTAGTCACAACATCCCACGATCCACGCAAAACCAACAAATGACAGAAATTTTAATACTTTAATATACTTTTCGGCGGTGTAGTGAAGAGTGGGCTCAGCCCGGGCCAGCCATGCCATAGGCCATAAACCCACACATACATCAAAAAGAAGCTTCTCATATAATCTGTAATACCTGAGTCGTCGTCACTTTTATGTCAATGTCAAGTGTCACACATATGTCAGGAAGTTTGACTGAATGACTGCTGACCACAGCAGCTGCTGAGTGTTGAATAGTAATGCAATTATTTGAGGTTATTTTGTATGAAATCGAAACATTATTTTGTAATAAAACTGAATAAGTTTATAAATTCAAACATTATATTTATCAATAAACAATATTCGACTTCTATAGTTATTATTATACGACGAGGCCACGTTACTTTACGATAATAATTGTTTCTTGTTTATAAAACCAAGCCAAGTGAAACAAATCAAAATAGAACTTAAGTGTGACGCACTCCTGCTTAGTGTATATTATTGTTACGCTTTACTTAAACAATGCCTGTACCGTGCAGAAGTGGTTGTGGCAAAAATGCAGTTTTAAAGGTTAGTGTTTACAATTACTATTCTACTTACATACTCGTACACATTATTGAGCCTCTAGTTTTATGACTTTTACTAATTCCTTAATTTTTTTTAGCGACCAAAAACAGGCGATGCTCTCTGCAAAGAATGTTTCTTCTGGGCATTTGAAACCGAAATTCACTACACCATCACAAAGGCAGAGTTGTTTAATAAAGGAGATTCAGTTGCCATTGGTGCGTCTGGTGGAAAAGACTCAACAGTACTTGCATATGTACTCAAGACTTTAAATCAAAGATATAACTATGGATTGAACCTCATGCTGCTGTCAATAGATGAAGGTATCACAGGATACAGAGATGACAGCCTTGAGACCGTCAAGCAGAACCGAGATGACTATGAGATGCCTTTGAAGATACTATCATACAAAGACTTATATGGCTGGACTATGGATGAGATAGTGGCACAGATAGGCAGGAAAAACAACTGCACCTTTTGTGGGGTGTTTAGAAGACAGGCTCTGGACAGGGGGGCAGCGATACTGGGAGTGAAGAGCATAGCCACAGGACACAATGCTGATGACATTGCAGAGACTGTGTTGATGAATGTGCTCAGAGGGGACATAGCAAGGTTGAAGAGGTGCACAGCTGTAGCTACTGTAAGTGTTTCAGTGATGAATTCTATAAAATATACTGTAGAGAACTATACTTAACATATTTAAGTATATAACTAAAATCTTAATAACCTTATAACATATTTTGAACTTTGAAAAATAACTAATAGGGAGTTGAGTTGGTCCCAGATCAAGGCCTCCCTCCACATCTTTTGTGACCCAACCTCTTTTTACAATTAAATATTAATAGTATATTTGTTGTTTTCTAAGGGCAGTGAGGGAACAATACCAAGAGTAAAACCCCTCAAGTACACCTATGAGAAGGAGATAGTGATGTATGCGCACTACAAGAAGTTGGTCTACTTCTCAACTGAGTGTGTGTTTGCTCCCAACGCATACAGAGGACACGCACGGGCACTGCTCAAAGATATGGAGAAGATCAGGCCTGCTTGTATTATGGATATCATCTATTCAGGTATGTTTAACTGAACTGTGAAAGAAAAAAAGCACTATTTTAGTAAGCAACATAGTTAGTTAAAATGTTATTTATTGTATTCCAGGTGAAACCATGTCAGTAAAAGAAAAAGTCTCCCTCCCTACCCAAAGGATATGCAGTCGGTGCAAGTTTGTATCTTCACAGGAAGTGTGCAAGGCATGTGTTCTTCTTGAAGGACTCAACAAAGGCTTGCCCAAACTTGGCATCGGCAAGAGTTCCAAAGCAAAGAGGATGCTTGAGGAGTACCATGCCAAGCAGACACAGAATGAAACAGAACTAGAAGGTGTTCTTAAAGATTTGAATGATACAAGTATAGATGTTGACAGAAATAAGAGAATTAGTGAGAAGAATAATGCAAATAAAGAGAATACAAGCAATAATGATGCATGTAACAAAAACAATTGTTGTGGGGGAAGCTGTAAGAGTAAAAAAAGTAATGCTGATCCAGCTACTAGTAATAAGAAACTTGACATGCTACTGCAACAATATGGTATAGATGAGACGGAAAGAGCAGATAAACATGCAAGTACCTATGAACAAAATGGAGTGACAGATACAAATGACCATTCTGATGAGGAGGTTCCATTTAATGGTCAGGAGGAAGATGACACGTGCTCAGCCGCATGCGGTGGAATAAGTATAGGTTTCTGACATCAATAAAAATCTTAAAAAATGACTTTACAAACTTTTATTACGTAATTTCATTTATTACAACACTAGACTTAGCATTATTACTATCTGTGAGGGTTTAATGCATATTTTGTAAATATGTTTTAGCCACGCTTCAAACAACTGCATTAGACGTCTGGCTTTGAGCACCTAGGCACGATAATAATACCTGTACAATCACCGACATAATGTCGAATAACAACATGAGTTTCTAATAAAAAAATACATATCTGATATCAACTGTTCTAATACCTATGGCTTATTCAATTTAAGCAGTGTGGGTGTCGTACGGCGCACCGACGATTGTACTGTTTTTTTTTTTCATACAGATGTACAGTCGAACAATCTATTTGGTATAGAGGCGTTATTCGTCTTTCTACTATTCTGCCAATATTCATTTTATTGTATGCGTAATAACTTTTTAAGCTTATAGTACATTTAAGAAAGTGATGTAAAAGAATTGACTGCTCAGCACAACATTTCTAAAAGTAGTTTCAAGTTTACCAAATAGTTTGTTTGACTGTACCAGTGGTACAGACAGCGTCATCAATTAGTAACTCCTCTTGCAATAAAATTTGTTCGAAAAGAGGGTTATCAGTTGATGGCGCTGTCTGTACCACGCACGGCGCTCTCGGCTAGTCAACTACATGAAATAAAGCAACCGTTGTGTGCCGTACGACACCCGCAACGCTGCGGCACCTAACGTTTGTAAAAAGGCAGCAAATATTGCTATTCTGAAATAACACCTATATGTAACAAGATAAGGTGGAGAACGGCTACATTAAAATGTACCACTAAATAATATAATATATCTGCACTGTACAAACTGTTGATTCGTGTTTATTGTTATGTCTACGTAATAAAAGCGGGCGCTCTGGACTCTATCCTCTCGCGGCAGATGGGGCAGTGGTCTGTGATGTTGTCCGAGCAGTCCTCACATAGGCACACGTGGCCGCAGGGAAGCAGGATGATCTGCATAAAAATATTATAATGTATGTACATATGTATTCTCCAGAACGGTTTCGGTCACGGCGGCTAATCTTAATAAGACTAGCCAAGTACGCAGGAGATGGAGGGAGGGAAGAGGGAGTGCACATGTTATTGTGCACAAATGTGTGCGCAAACACAGGTGCACTCCCTCTTCCCTAACTCTCATAGTACGATAGGACGGCAATCCGACACAACCAGAGACAGATTAGTAGCAGGACCAGCGGCTTTACGTGCCTCGGAGAGGGGGGATGTCACACCACCAACTTCCAAACTACAGGCTGTTACAAAGAAATTCCTTAAGGAAAAATCCAATAACACTTTTTACCCGACCTAGGAATCGAACCCAAGACCCCACACTGAACAGGCGCGCTTGTCACCGCGAGACAAACGAGGCAGTATATTATAATTTTATAATACCGCATGATATAAGCCGTTAAGAGCGTCCCCTCACGTATGTATCTACCTAATGAATACTGTGTGGTACTTACCTCTTTAGGGTTTTCTGTGCACACCACACATAGCTGTACATCGGCAAGGTTCTTTTCTCGCGCATGCGCGCGTCTCTCCCGGCGTCCCGCCGCAAGCTGCCTCTTCATGGAGTCTTCAAGCAAGCGGCGCCGCCGACGCTTCATGTACTTGTATGCCATACGACACGAGGCCGCCGCTGCTACCGTACCAAACAGTACTAGCAGTACTCTGCGAATGAAGCCTTCATATAATACAGGGTAGAGCAAACTAGCAACTGCGAAGTCTAATTAGCGCTTTCAAGCATAATTATCATTCCTTATGGAATGGCTTGCAACATACCTTAAAAAGTCCCTAGAACTGGCTAGCCGTTTCAGTAAACTTGATTTAGTAGCTGTAGTCAGATATAAAGGAAGCCCATCCTTCGGCGGCTGTATCCTCATCTCCCCAGTGTTACTCCGGCTGAGCTCCCCTATAGCGGTGATGTACGAGCCGTCCCGCAACATCTCCTCCATAGTCTGGAGCCCACGCTGTCGCACGCCGGAGAAGAAACCCCACACGTGGTCAATAACACCGGGGGACATTGGCTCAAACTTGTCTGATATGACGTCCATGTCTGTAAAAAAATATAATGATTGTGAACATCTTTAAGTGTATGAAATATGAGCACTTACCCACCAAATCAAGTGAGTAGTGTACTCCATTCAGAGGTGGTGAAATGCGCTAAGGAGTGACGTGTGCAGGTACTATAAAAATTACAGGCATATTTTCCTTACATACATATTTGGCAACATTGTAAGTAGCCTTATTTAAGAATACAAAATACCTAGTAACAGTATTGTAATAACTGTTTAGACTGAACTTAGTAAAATCATCCTAACTATCCATGTATTATTCAATTGATTTCCTTACCAAGTAACTCGGCTGTGAGCGCGTCCACCACCTCGATGCTGAACTTTCCATTGTTGAGTACAAAAGGTGTGGAGTTGCATACTTCATGTATTGTGCGCGTCTGGTCAGACCAGAACCCCGCAGATGTCCTAGCTATCACATGCTCTTTAATTGTGAGCCTGAAATAAATAAGTTAAGAAAACTGAAGAAAAACCGGTCAAGTGCGAGTTGGACTCGCCCACCGAGAGTTCCGTACATACGATCATTGTAAATGACAGAATTCAATGAATAGTTTATTAAAATAAATAAATACATAGTATATTAATTTATCAAAGACAAAGAGGAAAATGGTATTTTTATTATATTTTTCATTATAAATAATAAAATAATGCGCCGGAAAAAATAATTAAAATCTATTTTGCAACTTGCACATCAAGCCCATTTATATAATACTCCATTTGAACTAGTAGCTTCAATTTGAAATTCCGATTTTTTAAGATTTAATTGCAAATGTATAGTCTTGAGATGTATTCCAGTATTTATGGTCTATAACAATGGTACGTGCCAAATTTCATAGTTCTAGGTCAGCAGGAAGTACCAATTGAGCTTTGATTCCCTCGAGTGTCGAAATATGCCTTTATTGCTGAATAAACGGACGTATCCATTTTTTACGTAAACCAAGAAATTTAATTCTTTCAACTTCATGGAACAGTAAACCTAAGTATACAGCTTAAATTTTCAACTTGATACCTGTATAAATAAAGAGTCTTGATAAACAGACAGACAGACGGACGGACAACAAATTGACCTTGCATGATTGATGCATAATATTATAAAATATAAGCATTGTCAGAATAGTTTAATAATCACAGGCACACACAAGTAAACATGAAATCTACAAATGGGCAATGATAATAATATTGTTGTGTTAGGGACAAGTTGTTATAATTAATATATTTATAATATATTTACGTAACAATTAACAAAAGTATTTGAAGTGAGCATTAGTCATAAGAATAAAAGATATTGCTCATCCTTACTGCACAAATTCAACCCTCTAAAGTCAAAACTTACTTCATCTTTATGAAATACTAGCTTCCGCACATAACCTCATCTATGTGGAAGTCTAGTATACTATAAAAGCCTATCCAATCCCGTGACACCGAGCAGTAGAGTAGCTATCTATCAGCGAAATAATTGTTGTAATCAGACCAGTGGTTCTAGAGAGACCTACTTATCATTTTTACGTTGAATGTTAGGTTCCTTGAGTCCTTACCTCTGCACAACTCCTGTCACAGAGTTGTTATAGTTGCTGGTGATGGGGTTTCCAAGCGGCTTTACCAGACCTCTGATCACCACATATGGGATGGTGTTGTTGGAGTACTTATTGATCTCCTGGTTTAGCGTCGAGTCTATATCCAGGACAGGAGCTGTCTGTAATTCAGTGTTGGTGCTTTATGACACTAAATTACCTCGAAAACCTGATTAACCTGTACTGTGTTTGTTTATGAAAATAATGGGAAGTTGGAAGGGTTATAGGAATCAATAAATCCACAAACAAAAGTTAAATAGGCTCATTCAAAATCAGATACATTTTTAATGTGTTTTATCGAATATATGGTATTCAAGAATGTAAAAAATCTGTTATTGTCGAATGTAACCTATACCTATAAATAAAGATAATGTGTTTACCTGCAGAGCATTTAGGATATGTTTACATTTGCTCAGCTGTCTCACACAAAAGCCCAAAATTAGGGTATCAATTCCTAGGATCACTGTTTCGCCGATTATTTCCGAAAAGAAGTCCATGGCTTTTCAAATTTGTTTTTTACAGTTTTACGTTGAAATATGAAAAGTATTGCGCAACTAATTACGCTGTTTCAGCTCATTTTTCCCATAATTTGCTTATTTTTGGAAAAATTATCACGGACAAATTCTCACTTTAATTTTTTGACATTAACGTTTCGTTACATGATAATAAAAGATTGTTATGTTATAATGATCGTTGCAAATAACGTAACGAAACGTAAAAATGACAGATTTAAATCTATAATAATATTATAAAGCAGAAAAGTTTGTTTGGTTGAACGCGGTAATTTCAGGAACTACTGGTTTTAATTGAAAAAATATTTTTGTTTTGAATAGTCAATTTATCGAGGAAGGCAGTAACCAAAGACAACCTAATGCGGGTGAAAAACGAAGTCGCGAGCAGAAGTTAGTAAAGGGTTGCCCTTCATCACATTAGAGTGGCTGGAATTTTTAAAATAGATAGAAGAATATGTATTTAGTCTAGAATCAGCACTTGCTTGTTTTTTTAGACCATGCTTGGAACAATGCTGACCCATTATTCAAATATCAAGTACAAAAGGTATCTTAGTCACATTTAAATGCGATAGTTTGGATGTTGTTTTACAGGATATTTTTATAAACCAACCGTGGGTCATGACGTCGGGAGCCGCGAGACGACTCCCGGCCACCGTAGATACTGGCTTGTCGACGGTGAGCAATGGGTAGCTCACCGTCCTTACGTTGCATAACGACAGGCCGTGTCGACGGCGCGCTCGTGTTCCACGCGCGCCTCAAAGAGATGTCAGCAAAAGGAAGGGGCCACTGAGGGCCGATGCCTGCCGGGGCTGCGGGTTGTTCGCAAGAGATACCGCGCCCCCGGAACGCAAAGGGCACAAGAAGGAACATGGGTGGGTTTTAGTCAGTAAAAGTCTGACACTCCCTCCCGCCCCGCCCAGGGCGGGAGAAGTTATTTGATGATTTCCCACCCACCAAAACAAAAAAAAAAACCGTGGGTCATAACTTCAACCAGTCGCTTTAGAGCTCGAAACGTGAATCACGCAGTACAAAAAAAACAATATTTGGCTTTTCTTATTAAATATAATTAAGAATGAATTAGATCTAGCATTTGCAGTCGACAGTTTAATTCCTTCTCCTGCGCACTCTGGATATTCTCCAGGCGTTCGGTTCTTCGTACTTGTTGTAGAGCGGTTCCAGTCTCTGGTTCTTCTTGAACTTGGACAGTTTGGTGGGATCGGAGAACTTGAAGAAGGCTGGTGCGAACTCCACCAGCCACTTTGGGTCGATGGTAGTCACTTCGCGCATGTACTCCTTCGTAGTTTGGACGAGCTCGTGGTAGATTACCCTAATCATAAAGAAAATTCAACATTACTAATTTGTTAGCAAACTTATAGAAAATTAGAAACACAAAGGGTTTTTGCAAGGTTGCACCCCTGAGTGCAAAAGACCCTATACTCTGGCAAAGCCAGATTTCGGCCGGATCAAATCTCCCTGGTAGAAAATTGTGTAGATGAAGAACAGTTATCTAGAGTATTTTATTCTTTTTGACTACTTTTTAGTGTCATTTTAATTTTTTAACTTATTTCTTTGTAAAGTAAATCACGCCATACCATGAATTTAAGCTTACCATTCTGGCTGCCTATTGAAGAGTGCACTAGAAGGATGTATGTAGACCACCTGGCTGTCAACCAGAGTTCTGTACCCCTCCTGTGGGTCCTTCTTAGCCGCGTTCCTGAAGAAACCGGAACATATCGTCTTCTGGATGCGCACTGTGTTCTTACCAGCTGATACCACGTCCAGTTTGTGCCTGTGAAATTATAAAGAGCTGGTAAATTAAAAGTTTCAATCAAGAGAATAGTCTATCAAAAAAAGTTTATAGAAAAGCAACAATTTAGGGCAATGAACCAGGGATCTTTTCATTGATTGGGACAAGCCCTCATAACTCACCTATCCATAATACCAAGTAATTGTTTCCTAACATCCTGGGCTCGTTTCAACGTCCGGATCTGTACGAAGTTCTCATAGCACCACGCGTTTGAAAACTTATTGTTCCTCCAACTATTATACACGGCTAGTAAAGTGAGGTGGTCACCCTCTGGCTGGTTAAACTTGGCTTTCTTCTGGTCAGCCAACGCCTGCTTGTCTTTGGGTCGGTAGAATACGTTTTGGACGCTCAACATTGACACTATGGTTAATATTTCGTCTGAACATTGTAGTGCTACAGACATAATGAGAATTTTTGAGAGGTTTGGTTCGAGCGGGAATTCGGCCATCTGTAATGGAAAACTTGTTGTTTTAATATTATTTTTTAGACCTTCTGGTACGCAATCTAAATGGTATAAACCTTTAATTGAGTTATTGCACTTTGAACTATATTTCATCTTGTTCAAAAATATGTTTTATTTGACAAGGAAAAAGTACACACATGAATAGAAAAACAACATACCCTACGACCGAGCCTAGTGAGTAATCCTTCTGAGTCGAGCGCGGACAAGGAGTGCAGCTGTTCTAGCGCCATGATGAGCGACTCCACCGGTGGCGCGTCCATGAAGTCGAAGTGCAGTAAGTCATTAATACCCATCGTCTTTAGCTGCAGCACCTGTTGCATACATGTATGTCGGTTATTAAAACTATCATCAAGTATGGATATAATTAAAACTAGAGACTATATAAGTCAAGATTAATATGAAATCTGATGGTTTTAAATAGTCATAACGAGGCATTTTTCTAAAATACGAGCTAAACAACTTTTAAATCCAGTCAAGTCATAACATAGTTACAGCAGTAAATACATACGGTGGTGGCAAGATTAGTTCGCTGTATCTCAGGAACCGGTGTAGGTAACATCTCATCTCTGTAAGCGCGCTCCGTGTACAATCGGTAACACTTGCCGGGGCCTGTCCGACCCGCACGGCCTGCTCTCTGTTTCGCTGCTGCCTGTACCAAACAAAGAGTAAATTATTTATATGAGGAAAATTTATTTATTTATTACTAGAAGAAGATTTTTACTAGAAGTTTTAAAAGTTAGGAGTATACTTACTTGTGAAATAGGCGTCACAACCAAAGAATCCATTCCAGTCTTCGAATTATAAACCTTCTGCTTTACAAATCCAGGATCGACGACATAATAAACCCCGTCTATAGTCAGCGAAGTTTCCGCAATGTTGGTAGCAATGACAACTTTCCTTGAGCCGGGGGGTGCTGGCTCGAAGATGCGCGTTTGCATTTCAGAAGGCAACGCGGAGTATACTGGCAGAATGATCAGTTCTGGCACATCAGGGCCTAAAGACTTCATCCTTTCGTAAAGAATCTCGCACGCCGTATCTATCTCCTCCTGTCCCGTTAAAAACAGTAGGATATCTCCAGGAGGTTCCCTTAAGTGTATCTGCATCACAGTTATCAGAGAGGCATCCAAATAGTCTGTCTCCGGTTCTTTGGTGTACATAACTTCAACAGGGAAGGTTCGTCCGGGGATAGTGAAGATGGGAGCCTCGAAGAAGTACTGCGAGAACTTGACAGCGTCTAAAGTGGCTGACGTGACGATCAGTTTGAGTTCTGGTCGTTTCTGGACGGCTTGTTTGAGCAAGCCGAAGAGTACGTCCGTGTGTATGGTTCGCTCGTGTGCCTCGTCCAACATGATGACGGAGTACGTCTTGAGATCTAGGTCCATGAGGCACTCTCGGAGTAACATACCGTCTGTCATGTACCTGGAAAGGGAAGTTGTATATCAGGATTTCCAGAAGGTGAGGATCATCATACATATTTTATTTTCGAACTAGCTATTGCCTGCGACTTTCGGCCGCGTGAATTTCTTACTAACACTAATTTAAAAAAAAATTAAAAAAATGACAGTGTGGACACGAATGCCAAGTTAGACCAGAACACATAGCCACACTTACTTAATAACAGTCTCAGGGCTCGTGCAGTCTTCGAACCGGATGGTGTACCCAACCTCCTGCCCGAGCCGACAACCGAACTCCTCAGCGACCCGCTTCGCTACAGACATGGCGGCCACTCTCCTTGGTTGCGTGCACGCAATCTTGCCGCGCGCCGTTAGTCCGCATTCCGCCAGGTACTGCGTAATCTGAGTGGTTTTTCCGGATCCGGTCTCACCAATTACTATCAGGATCTGGTTATCGGCTACGGCCTAAGTTTGAAAAGAATAAAGGGCATAAAATATCAAAATAATTACGTCTATATTTTTGAGAAGTAGATAGACATTCTTATATAGCATTTATGTGAAGAGATTAAAAGTAATTCATACACACCTTAGTCAATTCATCCCTCAACTTATAGATAGGCAAGGACTGCCTCTGCTCCAAAAGAGACAAATTCGTTTTCTTGCCAAATGAAGATTTCTTTCCACCAATCACATGCTTCTTCCATTCTGGTAGGTCTTGTGGAGTTATGCCAGTGCCCCTCATGTTGGCAGCCAGGGCTCGGCCATCACTCTCCGGTAGAGGATCTATCCAGTTTTTATTCAGTCCCATGGGTACACTCTCCATCTCTTGCTCCCTCTGTATCATCTTTTGTTCTCGTCTCTCCTTCGATAGCGCTGACTGCATCATGGCGGCTTGTGCGAGAGAGCCGTCAGGGTTCTTAACGATCCTGACGGGTGACAGGTCGTGCAACGCGCGCCCGTGCCCTTGAAGGAACGGAGGTTCTTCTTCTACAAGCTCTATTTCGATATCAGCTTCACCATCTTCGTCTTTCGGCAACAAACCTGTCTCCTCGTCGAAGTCTGGTAACTCGCTCTTATCGATAACTCCTGATGATATCATCTGTGGAGAAGAAGTTTGTTTATTTTATTTGGCCATACGTTTTCATAGTTCTAAAAGAGTGACAATTTTTTTCTATTTCACTTGCCTGTTTGATCTCCCATCGCTCAGGGCTGGAGATTCTGGTGACCCTCTTCCGGCTAGAATCCTCATCTGGATCGAGGCCGCCCTGTAGTCCTGCCAACACTGTGGCATTTGGTGGAGGACGATCTGGATTGCGACCTTCGCGTTCAGCCTAAAATGAACAAAATGTTGATTGTCATATAAAAAGTTCACAAATTAAATATAAGTTTAGGCTTAAGTTCATAATTTACCTCCAAATGTGCATGTGATGCTGGGTTCAGATCTTTGCCAGTTTCTTGACACACATCCCTCATAGTAAGAGATACTTTCTGTCCAGTCATAGACAATACTTTAACCTGAAACAATACAAATGATTACAAGATAATGGAGAGTGAAAAACCATTAACACCTTTACCAAGAATAACACAATATTAATAAATGAAATAAAAAGACAGTTATAATTTGCAAAAACATAACACTCTTTTTTTGGGGCAGTTATGTAAAAAGGTACAATCAGCCAAGTGTAGCTCATGACAAGGTAAATCGAGATTTAGCTTCTTCAGTTTTGTAGAGCGTCACCTGTGAGTCTGTGACACTTATACTTGTTTCTTTACAACTGGCTACATTTTGCACAATTATCTTTAAAGCAGATTTATCTTACCTTAACTTTATCTCCTCTGTTGACGACATCAGACACATTAGTCACACGGCCCTCAGACCTCAGTTGAGAGATATGCACAAGACCCTCCCATCTCTTCTTCACACCCTCGATTTGTACAAAACAACCAAATGGGACTATGTTTGCCACCCTTCCACTGTAGATCTGAAAACAGGGTTAATTTTGAAAGTCGCCACGAGTCGTGACTGACGGACCAATCCCGTGCAATGTCGGCGGCCCAAAAAACCCAGAAAGGAACCCATAAATTAAGTTGACATTTTTGCTCACGACTCGTGGTGACTACCAATTTTTAAAATCATTAAAATACAATAAAATGCTCCTTCAATTTACAACAAGAATTGGTAGAATTTTCTGTCAAAATTACTTTATCAGAATAATTAACATTTGGTACTTACTTTACCAGGTTCAGGGTCATCACTCAATTCAACCTCAGGGCTCTTCTTCCTGAACTTTTTCCCATAGTCACCATATTTATGTTCTTTTTCTCTTGATGGGGATCTCCTGCCTCTAGATGGGGATGACCTTCCTTTATTTGGGGATGTCCTTCCTCTAGATGGGGACAGTCGGCCTCGAGATGGGGATGTCCTTCCTCTAGATGGGGAAGTTCTTCCTCGAGATGGGGATGTCTTTCCTCTAGATGGGGATGCCCTTCCTCGAGATCTCGATCTTCTTTGTCTGTCTCTTGACCTACGACGACTTGAGGTAGGGCGACTCCTGGATCGTCTTCTTCTTTCTCTGTCCCTGTCTCTACTTCTGCTCCTACGGTCACGACTCCGACTTCTTTTGTCTCTGCTTCTACTACGTCTACTTTTTCGATCCCTATCTCGCTCTCTGGACCTTTCCCTTTTTTTACTTACGTCTTTGCGGTCTGGACTAGGGCTTCTTTCTCTCTTTTTCACGTCACCTTTTAAAGTTTCTTTTTTTGAAGGTTCTTTCACAGGAACTACTTGTGATGGTGCCAGGGCTTCCAACTCAGCCATTGCTTGATCTACTACAGCATCATTAGTTTTGATCTTTGATTCATCTTTGAATATTTCTTTTGATGTTAGTCTTTTGTTTTTCTTCTCATCTTCTTCTTCACTTTCTTCATCTGATGAGAACTTAGGAGGCTTCTCATTTGGAATGGCGAGCCCTGGAAACTTATTAGCCAAAGGGTTTGAACTTTCATTACTAGTTTCAGCTTTCTGTGCAGTATTGTTGGCAGGTTTCATGTGCTGTATGATACGCAGCAAATTAGTCATGAAAGAATCTGAAAACTCAGCTCCATTTTCAATGAGTGCCTTCTTGAAACAGTCAAATGTAGGATTTTTGTCAGCTATGTCAATGATAAATTCAGCTGAAATATTAATTAAAAAAAGAGGTTTAATTCCTGTATGTTCTAGCTAAATTAATCATAAATTTACAAAATAAAATGTAAAAATTTGTATTGAAAATTACAGGAAACAACCATGCACTTCTATGGATATTGTAAAAATAATTTTCTCTTAATTCTGTGCACACAATTGAGGATGCATCACTGTTACAGAGCTCAACAGCAAGCAGATATTCTGTTTTGGTTTAGTGTAACTCTAAGTAATAATAATAATCATGATGATGATGCCATCTAGCCAAATCCAGCTACAGCAACTGTTGTCTTCTCGTCATAGTAGTGGGGACTTAGACATGCTACTTTTTCTTTCTTTATCCCTGGCCATCATGTAAGTGACCTTACCAAGTTTGTCTGAGAAACTTCAATGATCGTGCACAAGAACAGCCTAAGTTTGGGACACGGCTATAATACGGGATATGCATCTTATATCAAAAGATAAAAATATTTCCATCAGGAAGAAAACGAACAGAAAACTGATACACGCAACACATTGATCGATGGTTTTAATGTTAAACTTACCTAAATCTTTATCATTCAATCCTAAATGGTTGTCCAATTCAGTACAAAGTTTCGACACCAGCGAAAGATGCTCTAACTTAGCAACTTCATCCATTTTCTTTAATTTATATTAACAATTCTCATAACAAACACAACGCCACACTATTTCACAATTCACAACGCTCATTCACAGAATCACAGACAGACTTACGTACATACTAGATGTCAATGTCAAAGTCAAACTTTGACAACGACAATATATTTTAGGTTTGCACTTTGTAGATACATAGACAAATAGACCGTTGGATAAATGACAGCGACAAGCTTTCTGAGTCTTTGACTTTGACGCAAGTTTGACAGTCACTGCGCGACGTCTTCTACTTCTCAGACTTTTCTTTCACTCGAACAAAATCGACTTGTAATTTGCACTATTGTGAAAGTTAGAATTATGTTAAAAGCATATTGGTAGCGTTTTATATTTAGGCAAGTGCGTTTTTTTCATTTGTGTACAGCTCATGCCACCCCCATACGATGGAAAATAACACCGATCATTCTGAACAAAACAACTTTAGTCCTTTAGCTGTGCAAGACGTAGATGTAGATTTTTTACCGATTGTTTACGAAATAATACGAAGGTACTATACATAGTGCTCTTATTTTTAGATAACTATACGTCATCATTTTTGTCACTCTTTAATTTTATGTATTGTAAATATTTATATTCTTTAGTGTCGAGAGGGACTTTCATGACAACTCTGCCAAAGCCAGGGAGTCTCAAGAGTGCAGTCAAAGGGTACTCGAGTTGCAAAAGAAATTTGATATCGCGCGAACTCAGGTAATAATCACTTCAATTTAGTATCAAAATTATTTGCTGTTATCAATATCAGAGGTTAGTTTACATAACACATACCTGGGTCAGTGCCATCATTGGGTAGTGTTAGGGGCGGAGCTGTCTCTACTGAGCATTATTGTTATAAAGAATTATATCACTTTGGTTTATTGCAGATAAAGCGTTTGCCTGGCATTGATCACAACAAGCAGGACCAGTTAAAGCAGTTTGATATACTGAGAACACAGCTGAGGCTGAAGCGGGAGCTCCTACAGAAGTATCGTAATATGTGCTCATTTGAAACTTCTTTCAAGTGACTTATCACAACAAAATGCCTATCAGAAGTTTAATTAGATACCTTGCCAACAATGAACATCTTGTGCAGAAGATTGCAGAGTCATACCCGGTGAGGCGTGCTGCACAGCTTGCAGTGTCAGTATTCTATAGGGGAAAAGGGAAGATAACTGACTTGGATCCTCAAAATGTTGACAGACTCTGGTCATTCTTAAAAAAGATGAATATCAGTTTAAAAGCTGGTTTTAAACAATTTAAGAAATAATGTAAATAAATTTAGTTTCATTCAAAATTTTGCTAGATGTGTTTTAGCCATTACTTTTTCAATTGTAGGCATTAAATAATACTACATAGTTAATCCGAGCTAGTTTTATTTCACTCTCTGAACAAACCATAAAAATATTTATTTACTTAAACTACAAAAATCACATTATAATGGTACTGTTAAGTAATCAAAATGTTGAGTAATGATCTGAGTAGAGCAACTCGCCTCACTGACTTTATTGCATTATTTGTAATAGATCCAACTGTAGTATAACAGATTCAGCCCTCTGTCGCTCACCACCTGCTGCTCTGTCACCACTAACTGACCAACACTCATGTTTACTGAACCTAGGCTGCTCAATGAAAATATCAATCAAATTGAAATCAGTATAATAGTGCAAATTAAAACAAAATTATTCCTCAACAATCTGGCATAAAATAATTTGAATTTTAATAACAATAATAGGAATTCTAATAAAAATATAGAAAATCAAGTTGCAAAGCTTGCATGTTCCTGTTGTACTTTTATTTTTTATGTCAAAAATGATTATTAAACTATGAAAAATATTTATTAAAATACTGTCGAATTTTCAGAAACATTTACTAGATAGACTACGAGACCATTATACAAAGTTATAAGTTTAGTCAAAAATATGTAACTGTCGTTCAAGAGTGTGTACTAAAGAGTAAACACACTATGTTAGATATAGAACCGTACTGCGTACATTGTACACAGCGACGCAGCATCGACGTGACACCTAAGTACCTCGTACTCTGATTTAGTGCGTTTGGACCGAATTAGCTGCGCTAGGGAAGCTGATTAAATATTAAAAATAATTTCTTAGAGCTATTAAGAAAAATATTTACAGGAGTACCTTCAAAGTTTCACACTATTGACAATTATAATTTGGATTTTTTTATTAAGATCTGGCACTACCGTTAAAAATTCGGAGATTATAAAAACTTGTCACTCCCTAGCGCCCGTCTCTTGTCCTGCTAGGTTCCGCGTTGTCCCGCAGGCGCAGGGGGCGCGCTAGTTGGCGGCGGCGAGGGCGGGCGCGTCGGGCGGCTTGTCGTGGCGCTTGCGCGGCCGCCGCCCCGCGCCGCCCGCGCCGCCCGCCGCCGGCCCGCGCTTGTCGGCCTGCACCTCGAACGGGGAGTCCGTCGCCGTCACGTCGCTCTCTTGCTGCACATTCAATTATACGATACATTCCAAGTGGCATGAGAAGTAATTGCACGAGGACACATTTACTAGTCTACGTTAACCAATGTCACATTTTTGACACAATCTTACCACGTGGGTGGCGTGCGTGTCGGCCTTGTCGTGCGGCAGCTGCGAGCGTCGGTCGTGTCGCGTGTTGGTGGTGCGCGGCTGCGTCTTCACGGCTGCGGGCTCCGGTCTCAGCACGTTGCCTACTGCTTTCGTACGACCTTCACGAAACACCTGTATGGAAAACCAATGTTATGAACTTTCGAAGAACGTAGTGTGCACATAGGTAATGTTCTACTTTGGACTTGTTCTTTGTCTCACCATCCTCTGTCCCCTCTTGAGATACTCGGGGTGCTTGATGAAGCGGAACCGGACGAGCGCCTTGTCCCCAGTGCGCAGACAGTCGCGCGACATCGACAGGATCGACGCCGTCTGGCGAATACTACCGCAGTGCACTGCGGAACACAGGCGTATTAGTAATAGAAAAGAGGGAAAATTTATTATGATTATAATAATTTGCTTGTTTTGCTGTCGCTCCTTGTACGTACCCATGGCCTGGTATCGTGAAGAGATGGTTGTGGGGTGGTGCAGTACCAAGATCTCGCCTTCGAACTGCCAGCAGGCCTGTGGGTTCAGCGCGGGAGACACCATCACCATACCCTTGCGGATTTGTGATCGCTTTATCTGTGCAACATGGGTAAGGTAGATACATTTGGTTAAGTAAATTTTAAATAAAACGTTTTTAGTTCATAATTATACATTCAAAAATTAATTAGACTCAGTTCTAAAGTTAGTTTTTGTATAAAAAACTTTATCAAAGGCGGAATAAAGCTTAAAACACAAAAACAGGGTTAAGGGTTTAGACTTGAATTAAGTTAGAATTTGATTTACAATAGGTTTTACCGAATTAATAAACTCAGTGAAGTATAAACTATGTTCCTTTATCCATTTAGCGACTAACCTTCTTGAGAGCAAAGCTAGCAGTCTGACCACCCCTGACCTCCGGGACAGGCATCCTCTTCCTATGGATGCTCTTGACGGTGATTGGCTGAAAGCGGCCGAGCGGGTCTGGTCCCAGTAGTAGCGTGTCGTTGAGGCGGATCACTCCCGCCAATGTTGTGCCTGATACCACTGTGCCCACACCCTGGAGGAGCAAGTATTTTAGAAAAATTAATTGTTACTGTACTGCATAAATATATGTAGTTCAAGATACAATTGGAGGGATCTGCAGGCAGAATGGCTACGGCTTGTGCTCTTGTCTATAGCAAAAATTGCTCCTATATTTCTATACTAATATTATAAAGAGGTTTTTTGTTTGTTTGTTTGTACCGAATAGAATCCGAAACTACTGGATCGAATTTAACCATTTTTGCACCAATAAATAAGTTTATAATTAGGAAGTAACATAGGGTATGCAACATCACGCTGCGACACACGGGAGCGAAGCAGTAACAAAAGACGTAACGTAACGCGGGTGAAATATGCCACGCGAACGAAGTCGTGGGCAGCAGCTAGTATAATTATTATAAGTAGGTAAAGTCTGTTTGTAAGACGTAATCTCTGGAACTCCTAATCCTATTCTTAGGAGCTTCACTATTATTGCCGAGTGCTATTTCATACATGCAGACGAAATCGCGAGGAGAAGCTAATTTTACATGAAATTTGTAGTAATTTTTTTATCCTCGTTTTAAGTAGGATGAGGAACATCTTCAGCCAAGACCTGGAACTCTTTCTGCTGTCCATGGGTTGCTACATTTGTCAGCATATCGTACCGGTACTGAGTACGTGTCATCTATCTGGAACTCTGCGGGCTTGTCGTCCTGTGACGGCATCCTTGTCTTCAGCAGGTTCAGGAACATGGTGAGCAGCTCCAGGTTTTCACCAGTCACGTTTGATACTTGGAAGATTGGGCATAGCCTGGAATAACAATATATCAACTGTTTAGACGATATTCGGAAACAAAAAAATATAGTTCTTACTGTCTTTTTTTTATAACCTGTGTCCCAGAGATAAAATGACTCCATTTTATTTTTATAAGAACTCTTGTTTAAAAAATCATCTTGATACTTTTAAGTGTAGCAATACCTTTTGCTTTTTTCGGACCTGTGGCTTCTAATATTGCGGCTGCACTGTTCAGGTAGGAAGACTAAATATTTGATTGACTAATTAAAAAATCTTTGCCCCACACTAGGATTCTTTCCTGTATCGTAGATTCGTTTACAAACACACTAACAGACCGGAACCACTATCTGTAGGTCATATAAATATTTTTTCCGTGCGGGAAAAGAATCCGCGACACGCAGCGCAGTGGCCGAGTGGTTACTCAGCCACTGTGCCAACCGTGCCGACAAAAGATGAAGATCAAACAGACATACCTCTGTGATACGAAGTTAGTAGCGCTAACGATGACGTCATCTTTCGTCTTCACCATGACAGGTACTTTGCGGCATCCTGAAGATTTGAGAATCCTTATGAGCAGCTTGAGGTTGTCTTGCAGAACGTTTGGGGGGCACATGTCGATCTTGGTCACTACCACGAACACCGGCACGGACAGCGCCAGGGCGAGCCCGAGGTGCTCCTTAGTCATGCCTACTATGCCTGCGTTGGCGCCGATCTAAGGAAGTGAAATGATACGTCACTACAGATTAGGTATAACGTGTGTTGATATTGAGGAGGGACATTAAGAGGAGGAATTTGTAGCTTTGCTAAGTCATATTTGAGTCTTACGGCGAGTACGTTTATGAACGTCTTTTATATATTTTTTTAATGAACAAATTTATATATTTTTCTTCACTTTATTTCTTATATGGAGGTAAAGTTTTTGTAAGAGGTAATCTCTGGAAGAAGGTACTGTAGTAGTGTCTAATAACAAACATTATTTCACTGATGGAAGTGCCATTCGCGATGTTTACTTTCACGCGGACGAAGTGGCGACCAGAAACTAGTTTGTTATAAACCGAGCATGACACTGATTGAAACATTTGTCTATAAAACATTCAGAAATTCCTTAGCACAGTTTACTTGTTATGACCTAATATTGTTCAAGCCAAATGCTTACCATAAGCATGCCAAAGTCGGGTGCATGTCCAGTCATGCCGAACACGGTGGTCTTGAGGTAGCGCTCGTGGCCCGCCAGGTCGATGAACGTGATGACCTTGGAGGACTTCTCGCAGATCTTCACCCAGTCCAGCGTGCCGTGATCTGGCTTGTTCACTACGTTACCTGTATACAACGTGGTATTGTTATCAATATAATGAAAGCGAACAATTTGAACAGCTGCTCTCGTCTGCATATTATGTAATTTATTGTTATCGGTTTACTATAGAGAATCATAGTTCTAGATTCTTTCACCTTTTGAGAACAGCGGGGAAAAAATAAATTGCATAAATTAAAGAGGAATGCCTGCCTAGGTTCGAACCTACGTCCTACAACTGGACAGTACATTCTTTATCTATTAAATAAATTCGAGGATGAAGGTCCGTCTGATCAATGTGCATACTGCCAGAAATACCTAGAGGATTCTAATCGCGACTTGAGAGATAGGATCGTGATTACTGTTGAATTGTTTTAGTTGCCTATGCTTGCATCGGTACACATCCCTCCACAAACAAAATCAAAGCAACGGTTGGTAGCAAGCAGAAATGACGGACAGTAGTAGATATGTTATATTGCCTCCTAACTTATTTTCATTAAGAGAGTAGCAAGTATAACTATGACTACACTATACCACGAAGTATGTACGTCAAACGTTCAAAAAAACAACTAATGGAATTATAATTGTAATGATGTGAGCGAGTTTACCATTGCTCTTAAAGAGTGAAAGTAATTTGTATGAAAGTATTTCATGCCTTTCTAGTTTCTTATCATACATTCAGAAAGTATTCAGTTGTATGTACTGGACAAAATACCTTGTTCTATAGCACTGTCGCTCGATCTTATATCGAGTTGAGTCCTTATTCTATACTTATAATAAGACACATGACATACCATCACGCCTGTATCCCCGAAGGGTTAGGCAGAGGTGTACCAACGTACACCCACAGTTCGCCGGTATGTTTAGGTCCAATGTAGTAGGGAACGAGCCTATTGACATTAACCGGGCACAAATCCTAACTTCGAGCGGCTACTGTAAATACTACTGCTGCTACTTATAATAATAAACACAAACACACACATACCATCACGCCTGTATTCCCCGGAGGGTTAGGCAGAGGTGTACCAAAGTACACCCACAGTTCGCCGGTATGTTTTAGGTCCCATGTAATAGGGGGCGAACCTATTTCCATTAACCGGGCACAAATCCTAACTCCGAGCTGCTACTGAGAAATTCATAGAAAAACCCAATAACAATTTTTGCTCGACCTGGAAATCGAACCCAAGGCGTCTAGCATAGCAGTCGCACTTAGCACCATTAGGCTACCGAGGCAGTTCTTATAATAATACCTTATAATAATATCGAAGCAAAGTACGATCGTATATCTATCGATCGTACGAATATTGTAATGCTAAAGAGTTTATTTATTTTGAACACGCTAATTTCCGAAACTACTATTCAGATTCTGAATGTCGCGGGCAAAAGCTAGTCGCGTATACGACGTCGGTACAGTTAACAGAGTATTACATAAGTTGATTACGAATCTTGATAAGTACAACTGCGATCGTTTATCAGTGATCGCTGAAATTCTATTAATATAACAGTATTTACTATTTAAATGAACTAATAACAGTTCAGAAGTAAGTATTTATTTGTACCGAGTTGTATGAATAAGCAAAGTATACATCGAATTACAAGCGAGTTTCAACATCGATCTAATTATTGCAACATCACCTCGTATATTAGTAACATTTTGTTAAAAATATGATTCTATTGTTTTTAATCAATTTAAAAAAGGAAGATGTTCTACGTTCTTTTTTAAAAAACTTATTGCCAGCTTACGTGTTTTCAAAAGAAGAATGGTAATTATTATGAAACCTATTTTCGATTGGTCAGAATGTGAAATGATGTTCCCGCTACATGAGGAAAATTTGCTTAAAAATGGCAAGATTAGAAATCATAGTAGTGATAACACTATCTTGATATTTGCAAAAGGGGAATGTGCTGCCATACTTTACTCTTTTATTATGGTTGTGTTACTATGGTTACGGAGTAACTAGTTGGATTTATTAAGGTTCACCAACATCTATCATGCCTGTATTCCCCGAACGGTTAGGCAGAGATGTACCAATGTACACCTACAGTTCGCCGGTATGTTTTAGGTCCCATGTACGAGTAATATAATATTAAAGTTCAGTTATTCTGTAAATACAAGCCAGTACAAAAATCTCTCATTTATTAAATAAATTTCGTCAAACTTATGCTAAGAATATCTAAAATAAATCAGCATAAAATTTCTAAAATCCTTATAATTACAACGAAAAATGGTGGAAAGATTCTGTTTGGAAGAACTAACCCCAAATCTGTAGTATTGCATGACTAATTTACTTATTGCCTATGATTTCATTACATTAGGTAATTTTATAGGTAGTTTCCTTATCGTAATCATAGACCCCAAGTTCTTAAAACACACCACCTCACTTTCTAATCTGTATGTTGATAAATACTACACTCTGTGAAATTTAATTAAAAAAGAAAATAACAAGTACTTTCTCAAAAATGAATCAAGAGTGCATAGCAAGCAATCTTTTCTTGACAGAGTTTAACTTGCGTGGAAATAATCGAGACTAACTGACTTTTCGAATGTAAAAATGTATTTATTTCTTAAAGCCAGTTAAAGCTTTATGTATCTATAATTTGCTGAAGGACAGAGAGACCAAATACATCGAATTGACAACGACTATAAAATCGCCCGCGCCGTATTCGATTCCCGACAATCAATTCCGGAGGTCCCGATAGGGGAGTTCGCTAACAGTTTAATAGTTTCTCCGGGACTCGTTAAGCTTCATTGCCTTGTCGCTTTTCTGGTGGTCGCCAGTGTTGATTTTAGCTTCCAAGAATTGCTGTGGTTGGGAATAGTGTTTATATTTTTTTACTGCTGTGGTGGCAAACAAGCATACGGCCCGCCTGATGGTGAGCGGCTACCGTAGCCTATGGATGCCTGCAGCACTAGGGGCACCAACCACGCGTTGCCGATCCTTGAAAAACCTATTCACTCCCATCTTAAAGAATCCTATTTTACCATAGTGTAGCAGGCCTGTCCCAAAAAGCTTTTAGAAAAGAGTAAACTTGCCCAGACACGCTTTGAATGTAGCAATGTTTTTGGATCATGTTCACAAGCCATAGGTAATACTCACCCATGCTATCGAAGCCCAGTATATCATTGCCGACGGAGCTGGTCCGTCCGCTCTCCATCTCGTGCTTGTGTCGGAACAGTCGCTGCCGCGCGTACCCGCGCCCGTTGTCCAATTCGCCGTGAGTCAGCACTCCCAGGAGGGTTGACTTGCCCGCGTCCACGTTTCCTACTACTGCCACTCTGTGTGGTGACAAAAGAAGACTGCTTTGGAACTGACACTAGTGTGAAGAGGAACCTTATATGTTTTCTTCTTATAATTATATTTCCATGTGGCAATTAAGGCAGTCTGATTGTAAGTGATCACTGCCGTCTATGCGTCTGCATTAACAAAGACAAACCAGAATTAC
Source organism: Caradrina kadenii (assembly GCA_947462355.1). NCBI lineage: Eukaryota > Metazoa > Arthropoda > Insecta > Lepidoptera > Noctuidae > Caradrina > Caradrina kadenii. The sequence goes on along the minus strand of OX381678.1, from coordinate 1,693,514 downwards.
TGAATGTGTTTGAAATTATGCCAGCACCCTTCAAACCGGAACACAACACGCTGTTTAGCAACAAAAAATGCTGGTAATATACCTGCATGCATATACGAGGCGATACTTAGACGTATCCGCAGGCAGCCCCACTTCCACCATGCTGATTGATTATTTACCATAATATGAACTATTTTCATATTTATAGTTCAAATTCACATCTCGGACCTGATCTCCATGAAGTCAGTGTGGTCGAGCTCGGCGCGCAGAAGGTACTGGCCGGTGAGCCCGCTGCCGCACTCCCAGCGCCGCAGCTCCACGCAGGACACGCGCTCGCCACTCACCAGCGACTGCAGCGTGGCTACTGATGCGCTGTACTCGTCCTCCGTAAGACCACGCCCGTCTGCACAGATGAGGAAATTATGACCATTGGTTAAGGCACCAAAAGTATATTTGCTGCTAATTAAAACAAACGTAACGGGTGGAAAGGACATCGGAACGATCATGTTTACCATGGATCCAGTACATAATTCAAGACCCCCAAGATAAGAAAACTTTACTGAAAAAGAAAATTACGCTGGAGGGTCTAGAATTGTGTACAAAATCCAAGGTAAAGTTTACGTTACGATAAGCCACCCAGTATAAGTTATTGTGAACGATCAAACATTTTCTTCTTTGTCATTAACTACCCTCTGATTCAGCGTTGCCGCCGCGAACAATAGTTCACGAGCGTTTGAAAGCATGCATTCACGTGGTTGAGGACACTGTATTTTGAGCCAATCGCATTCATTTGTGAAGAAATTAGACTACTCATATCATTCGAAAGAGCGGTGCTCGTTACAACTTAGGACAACTTCACCGATACTTCGTGATCATGAAGAAATGATAACTTGCAAACGGAATCATGGCAAAGACTTAACGCGGTGTGAACTAGGATATCCCACAAGCCTAATCTAGCCTAACTTAAGGCTAGATTAAAGTGTGTTATTCATGAAATAAGCAAACTCATCAGTCCTTAAATCGCTTCAATCAGGTGCTCTAGAAAGAGGTTATTTGATGTTTAAGTACTAACAAGTCTTTATCAAGTTTAATTAAAATAATAAGGCTTCAGAGTACAATAGGTATATCGTGTGCTAGTCGATTCTGTTTCATGTTTGTACAGATTCGTGTAATACGTCCTTGACACGCTTCGCGCATTATGTTTAACTTTCCTACAATACCATTTGGTAAAATAGGTAAGGAATAATTAACAAGTTGACGACAATAACCGACAAGTTACATGAAAGAGTCTTAGGATTCGTGAAGGTATAAATTTAAAAATAATATTATTAAGGGTGCACTGAGCTCCTGTCCTCCTAATAATTCGTATGATCCCTTGCTGCATCGTCATTACTTAATCTTGAGCTATGCAATTCATATGTAACGTATTTAAGGATTCGCTTTATACGACATACACTTTAGAAACACGATTACCTTTAGTTTCCTCGATAGAAAAAAAAACTAAAGTAATGTCAAAAAACAAATTTAAACCCTTAAGTACGGCGTAAATACTTCACGGAAGGTGGAAGCGGAAGGTCATCAGTTTTTGAATAATAACAAAACTAAATGTTATCTAAACCGTATACAACCGATTACATTTTCGAAATTTGTATTGGTTTTAATAATATAAAGGAAATAGCAAAATTAACGCGCAATTCACACATTCTAACCAGGGCCGCCCCGTTTCCCCCTATCCGCCTTAGGCCTGCTTCGGCCATGGGACGGGGAGCCTTTGTCGCTTACGTGTACAGTTTAAAAACCATAATAAAGGATTTTGAGTTGATTCACTTTATTTTATACTAGCTGTTGCCCGCGACTTCGTTCGCGTTTACTATTTCATTGGTTTCAATTTTGTTTTCGCGTAACCGTCCTTTTTTTAATTGCAATTTCTAAAATAAAATTAGCTTAAGTTACTCCCGATAACATTAGCTATCTGCGAGTAAAATTCCCACCAAAATTGGTTCAGCCGTTTCAGAGATTAGCCGGAACAAACAGACAGACAAACAAATAAAAATTGATTTTTTGATGTTAGTACCTTATATACTTTCATATGCATTTAGTGAAAGCTGTTAACTTGAAATTACAAACAGACACTTGAACTTTTTTTATTTGTATTGATGAGGAACGAAGTAAACAAAAAAATGGCGCGCCACACCCGGCTTTCCTCACGCACACATACACAAGCGCATAGAATACTTAAAATCAAATAGCGCCAAAAACTCGGTGTGCCCTTAAGAGGTAATATTTGTCGTTTATAAGGGTCAGTTCACAGCGAGGCGCGACACGATGCAGCACCATGCAGCGCTGAACTCTCACTGTGAAATGAGTATTTTTTCGTGTAGTAAATAAAGTTATATTTTAAGTCGATGTGCGCGCAGCGTCTCGTGGCATTTCGGTGTAAACTGTCCCTAAGAGGATAATATCTGAAAGTACCGAACTGATTTCAAAAATTCTTTCACGGATAGAAAGCTCCAATATTGCTAAGTGCCATAGAATATATTTTATCGATGGCCCATTTGACGTCCACGCGGACGAAGTAGTAGGCAGTAATAATGCAAGAATTTCCTTATTCAATATCTACCAGGTTCAAAAATTACATTCTATAACCTCTCAAAGTAAATCGTGCTTGAGCCATTCAATCAATCGCCGGCACATATTACATTCGCGGTAACATTCAACGCACTATTAAAAGTAAGCAATATTACCACATCAGCGCCTGCACGTGAGTCCAGCTGATCTCTTTGATAAGATAACAGGCTTGCAAGTTACAACATCTGTTTTATCTGCTTAGACATGGTATTTATGAAATTATTTATAAATTATCTAATCATTTGGTTATCATCAAAATATAATATGATGACGTAATTAAATACTTAAAGGCCACAATGATGACTCAGCCTAAGGGCCAGCCCACACATAGCACGATGTTTAATTAACTTAATATTGAAACTGTACTAAACTACCGGCCCGAGTCTGAAAATTGTCTCGCTGGTAGAAAACAACGCGAGTGCTATTAGGCAGTATTTTTTTTATCACAAAGCTTGGTGACCCGTATGAAATTTCCGCAGATGAAGTAGCGGGCAATAGCTAGTGTTGAAATAAAGGCGCGATGCACTGCGCCTCGACATATGAGAGCGGCTTTCCATAAATAAAATCATCTCATCTCATCCCCAAATCGTTGTTGGAGTGGAAGCTCCAGCAGCAAGAATTGTGAAATGTTGATTATTGAATGATATTCCTGTTAAAAACAGGAGTACCTATTTATGTACACATACACATTTTACACAAAAAATAAAATTGAAGGATGAAATATTGCCCATTATCGAAATACAAATACTAAACCACACTAATGATATCATAATATAATGAATAATATTTTTGTGGTTGTCAGTGTTGTTGAATTATTATCAGTGCAGCTGATAATAATAATTATCAGCTGCACTGATAATAATTTATCAAATCTATGCAGGTTTTTAAATGCACATTTAAACAATTTTGTTTAGTTTTTTTTTTATCTAATCTTTTACTTGCATCTGTTTAGTTACATTACTTATGATGAAATCAAATAATTACCTTCTCCTTGTCCTATGTCGTAAATTATCTCTCCATTTCCTGACTCCAGCCTCTCCAACAGTTGTTTGCGTAGCAGTTCATACTCATCGGCTGTAGGGCTCACAAGCACCATCTATATGGAATAATATTTTATTTAATGGTAAGACCAAATGAGTGATTGGTTAGAACAAGCAACACTTATCTATACTGACATTCTAAAGCTGAAGAGTTTGTTTTTTTGATTTAACATGCTAATCTCTAGAATTACGGGTTTGGATTGAAAAATTATTTTGGTGCTGGATAGTACATTTATCGAGGAAGACTTTAGGCTTTCACGCTACGACACACGGGAGAGGAGCAGTAACCAAAGACGTAATTTAAAGCGGATGAAAAAAAAAACACGTGAATGAAGTTGCTGGCAGAAACTAGTTATTAATATGTGCGGGAGATGTGCAAGTGCAGGCTATGGGGGAGATCTATGCTCAGCTGTGGAAAAGAGTATGTTGGATACAAATTTTAATTAAATATATTGGTTTGTTTAATTCACAAAATCTAATAAATAATAATTAAGTCATAGTGCAATCAATGGAGGTCCTCATTATAGTTTTTAGACAATGTTGAATTTTACTCATAATGTTTAATTATAATTTTAGCCACCTAAATATAAAATATAAAAAGCTTCTTTCATAACAATTATGATTACATCAATATTATAGTGCTGTAAACATTATTTAATGAATGAAGCTCTGTGACATTGTTTTTGACTAAGAATTTTATTTTTAGGTAATAATTTGACTTAATGAATGACACAGTCAGTTTGTTGTTGGCATTATTGATAATTATCTTTTCAAAGGTAGGTAGGCTGCCACACTGATTATAATGGAATTTGGCAGAGTAATCACTCAAATCTTGGTAAATTACTATTATTGGGTCCTTTATTTCTTAAATAATTATATAATACAATACCAATCTATTTACATTATTTTCATAAGCTGTGAAAATGCAATTCCCCTTTAATTTTTGTTTTTTTTTTTATTTATTTTTTTTATTTGTAAGGGAGAAAAAACAGTTACATGTTAAAAGCTGTACAATAAGTCCTTAAGATTAAATTACAAACATGTAACCCACTACATTGTCCACATATTAACAAAAAAAAAGTAGAAGTTACAAGGCAACAAAGCGTATACAAGCACAATTATGTGTGTAGTATTATTAAATTTAAACTAGCCTACATTTACACTACTCCATTTTAGAGAGTATATCTATGGCCTTCTTTTTAAATTCTTCGTTTTGTTTGGCAAACTGTGATGTCACTTATTTGCCAACTCAATTGACTATGAATTGATTTCAAAGCAACTAACTATCTAATCATAAAGTTAATTAATAATTAATCAGCTTTATAGAGTTTAAATAAAATGGGAGAATAATGAAGTTGTGACTTGAAATTATTTGTTAAAAATGGTTACAACCCAATTGCAGACAGTTAAATATAAATTGTTAGTTTAAAATATATCTATGACATATCTATTGCTTGATGATAATAACTATTTCATTGAATTGAAGATCTTCTATATCTCATATAGATAGAAGAATATATTGTGTATTAATTTATAAACAAAATGATGCAATATTGTTATGGTGCAATAAATTGTCTGGAAATAATTACAATTATTTAACAATAAATTCAATCAATTTTAATTTGTTATTTTGTTAAATCATACATAACTGTCTTTTTTTTGTTACAGAATTATATTTTAAAATAAGTATTAGTACAAATAATGTAATTATAGTTTTAAGAGCAAATTTTTGAAATGATTGAGAATATTTTAGTTAATAAAGTACCTACGAGAATATTATTACATTGAATACATTGCACAATGCAACCATTAGCAGGGAAATAAGAGTAGGCGTAGTTTACGCGGGAACAATATGTTGGTAAACAAATATAATGCTGGTGTTTACCTTTCCTCTGATGCTCGAATAATCCGTCTCACTCTCCAGGAAGCCCTCCGGCTCCACGAGCGGGCTCATCTTTACAGGTGACTCGGGTATACTATCCATGTTTAGTGACAATCGAGAACAACAGCATCAAATTATTACACCATTATGTCATCACTTTACTGTATCGTAAGCACCTCACTCAGGTCCCTAAAAAATCAAAACAACTAGAGAATACCAGAATAATATTACCACAAAAAGAACAAAAGACAAAAATTACAAAATAAATAGCTACAAATTTGGATAACAGATGCTCTAAGTGTAACTCGTAATTAAATGATCATATGAAACAAATCACTGCCGTTGTGAAACCAGAACAATATAATGTATATTTTAAAGTGTTGTTCAGTAAAATTCGATAAATACCGATAATGTTAACCGCAGTATGATATGAAAATAGATTTGCTAAATAAAACAGATGGATTAAATGCCAACTTTTTGACAACTCACACGCTAAGTGTTGCTAGTAAATCTAGTAATACTAATTTAATAAAAATCACATTTTACAAAAGCTCAAATTCAATAAATCAAAAAATAAACAAGAATTTTATATCATTTTATAGTTTACAATTTATATTTAAAGAGGTTTAAAATAAATTACATGGATAGTACTAGTTATAACTGCCTGAATCTGATTATTTTTTGTTCAATTTTAATTTCATTTCTTTTTAATTTTGTTTTTTTTTTGTTAGCTAATTAGTGTTATTAGCATAGAGTTCTAAATTCCTTTTACGTAAGACAAAAAAGCAGAAAACTATAGAGAAAAAGAAAATTGTGTAAACTCCCTAATATTTATTTCAGAAACTCCAGTACAAAGAATAATATTGAATACAGCGTATTGAATATTGGTTATAAATCACTTATAAGACTAACACTATTAAAGAAACAACTTTAGAAGAAGATTATTGTTAGTTTAGAACAAAACCTAAAAAGCTTAATTTAGATTTCTACCATCGATCAGCTACTTGCCATTTCCATAACTCTGGAGTTCTATAGAGCATGCACATAGTGATCACTTTACTTTTGCTGTCAGTGTCAAATGCTACCTCACTCGCTGGTCGCCATTCGTGATTCGCCATCGGCGATTGTTTTTATAATTGGGGAAAATTCTATTGTTTATCCATGCAATATTGTGTAGTGAAAATAAAAATTTGACATATTATATTTGGTCTCGTAAATAAGTTTCCAAATTGTCGAATTCGTTATGGTTCTATGGATACGTCTTTCCTTGAACAATCAATATGGGTGATTTGAATTCATCAGATTGTTCCTGGAAGAAACTGGTGATAGCGAAAGCAAATAATGAGTGGACCTCTACTGTAAAATCTGAATATAGCAAAATGGACAACACGCTTAACGTAACGTTAGATATGAATTCGGAACTAATATCATATGATAATGTCAAAAAAGAGTACGAAGAAACTAGTAGTGATAAAAGTTATGAGATGGATGATTCGAGTTCAATGTCATCGACCCAAGAGTTGGACCCGCTTATGGTGCTGGCGCCTGACAGTCGACGACGTCGTAGAGATTCGGGTCCTAAGTGTGAATCACCAGACGAGCGAGCGTCGCGGTTAGCTAAAATGTCTGCTTACGCCGCACAGAGGCTCGCTAACGAAACCCCGGATCAGCGTGCCAACAGGCTGAGGCGGATGTCAGAATATGCAGCTAAAAGATTATCTCGGGAGACAAGTGAACAGAGAGCCAGGCGCTTATCAAGAATGTCTGCTTATGCTGCCAAGAGGCTGGCCAATGAATCAGCTGAGCAGAGGCAGGCTAGACTTGCTAGAATGTCTGCATATGCAGCCCGAAGACAAGCCATGAAGAAAGTTTCTGACCCTAGCACCTCTGGTTGTCATTCAGAAAATGAAAATTACAGTATGCAAACAATGCCTAACCAAAGCTGAGAATACTTTTTGTTCGAATCCATAATGTATGTTAATGCAGACTTGATTAATTTTATACAGAATTTTACAACAAAATTTACTATGTAAATAGATATTGTAGTGTTATGCCTAATACATACATAATTATTAAGAGTTTTGTTTAGAAGCCTTGATTACTTTAAGTTTTATTAATCTGCTGTAGTATTGTATGAATCAGCATATATTTAAAATGTAAGTGCAACTACATCACAATAAACTTTTATACTAAAGTACTTTCATTTATTAAGAAAAGTCTTTTGAACATTATAATAAAGTTTATTAGAATCAAACAATACACTTATTATACAGCTTAGTAAGGAAATGTTAGTTAGGCAAAAATGCACAAAAGTATGTACAGAAACAATTTTGTATAATTCATACCATTTGAGATTCTGCAGAAGAAATTACAAGGAATGTTCTTAATCAGTCTATGAATAATGTCCTACCCATTAGTTTTATATTCAAATTATATAATGCATCCTAAACCATTAATTGAATAACGTCTTCATTTCACCTTTACTCTATTTCTGATGCCACACTTCAAATACATAAAGCTAGCATTACAACTAGTCAATATTTGTACAGATAGTCACAAAAATCCACTATAACAACATACAACTTATCTGAATTGAAATAAATTTTATTTTGTATTGAGCAAATAACACAAATATTTGCACAATACTCAATTCAGAGTATAGACACCACCTTGACCAATGATTCCAAGACAACTTCTCTAAAAAAACCTGATTAACTTACAATTAGCTGTGAAATTAGATTTTTAGTTACTTAAAAAACAGTAAATAGTTACTTAGTCAATTGAGTTGCTAAATAAGTTATGTCACAGTTTCCTCATAGATTTTGTGTTTTGACAGTGCATCAAATGATAGGTGGTGCCTACAGTTCGCGTCAAGTAACTTTGCCGCTCTGAAGTAAGCTACTAATAACTGCGCAATAGTTGATCTTTCATAATTATAGAGATGGACAAGAGAGTTTTATTTCTGTCTCAGTCTGTCGTATACGTCTGATGCTTGCTAGTGTTTCGCTCGCACAGTACGGTAGGTTGTCGATGTGAAAAGTGTTACGCGTTTATATTTGGCAAAAGGCAAGGATACTTGTCTTGTTATTGTTATGTAAAAAATTACATTAATTATTTTCACTTTGTATAATATAATGAAACTACACTTGAAATATTTTTTCACAACCAAATAGGTACTTTTTTAAGCGATGGTACCTGCGCGGTTGTTCGGAAAGCCTAGCTTCAGAGCAGCAAAGTTATTTCACGCGAACTGTACATAGGTATTGTAGTACAAGGCTATTATAACATTGAAGATTACATCAATTGAGAGACCTTACATTAAAATGTATTGGACATGGATGTAAGCCCTTAAAACCTAGCCTAACCTTTTAATACAGGTACTTATTTACTATGAGAAGAAAAAATTACTAGTTAGATACTTTTTACATCAATTTATTTTTCATTCCATTTAGAGATTATTGGCATCATACTTTTACAATAATGAATATAAATTACTGCATAAGGAAAAATTAAAGCTAACATACGAAAATTGAGCATAAAGATAATAAACAAAATAACTGTCAAGAAAAATTCAAGACTTCGGCAAATACGCAATAAAAAGGACGGATGTGGGTGCTGCTGTTATTATTGCAAATATATACAGAATAAAATGATCAAAATTCACCCCACATTGAATAATTTAAGGTTACCTTGCCGTAAAGCCAGAGCAACAACAGACTAGCAGTTTTCATAATAGATAATAAACTAAAATGCATAACAAATAGAGTTGAAATTTGAGTGCGAGATATATTTCCGCGCGGTATTTATTATCTTTCACGCAATTTTAAACTCTATTACTGCTGTATTTGAGTTCACTATCAATTCATGAATGAAACCTACTTAAGCACAAAGCTGCTGTCTGCGCTAAGATTTCATTTTAGATAATGCATTTTTCATACTTTATCATTTCAGAATTTTAAAGTCTAACTGGCCTCACCATACAATCCAAATAGGTATTCGGATTATTATGTTTAGAATCAGCTTATTATGCGTTTAAAGGAATTATTCATTGAATAATATTATTTTCGGATTCGCCAAACTCAAGGCAATAATAATAATAAATAAAAATCCGTTACACCAACGAAGCAGAGTTGTTGCACACCACACCGGCGGTGCGGCGGACTGCATGCCATGCGGCATCGGTAAGAGATTACTACCAAATTTGAAGAATCATTTATCTCCAAGCATTGAAACATACACCCTATTTCTATTAGATAATGATTGCACATTCGTATTGTTTGTAGTGCCGTTCGCCGGTGTGCGTTACCCCTAAGTAAATTTTGTGATGAAAACCAATTATTTTACATATTATTTTTATAATGACCTATAGCTAGCTATACATATAATAATCGGTACATAACTGTTGATATAGCTGCAAGCTAATAGTCTAATTTGCTTATAACTAAATAAAATCCACAAAATGAATAAACTTGTCTGTTTTCAATTTTACGAAATGTTACGTACGTCGTCTGGGTTCGTAAAGTCGCTTTTTCACCGTACATCGGTTGCATTAGGCATCGTACACACGTATTGAATAGCAAAAGTCATATCTTTAAACCGGTCATATGAAATTTCAAGCTTGGAACATTCTTACAAGTTTCTAATACTCGATATAGATGTCCAAATCGTATCCGGCACCTTGGTACACGGTTACCTTTGTGCGTTCGTCGCAGCAAACGCGTGGTGCGCGCCTGCGAGGCGGACGCGGGGGTGGACGCTAGGAGGCCGTGTCCGCGGCGAGCGGCGAGCCTGCTGCGGGCTGCCCCGCCAGTAGCTGCCGGGTCGACGACGTTGAGCTGTACGAGTCACCCGATGAGCGCACGCTCGACTGGCTCAGAGGTGTTCCTGGATAAACGTTACTAAATGGTACCTTTCACGCAAGCTGTAATTACTTTTATTTGTATAATACACATAGAAGGGGACATCGTGAGTTAAACTCTTAACATAGATTTAGTACATGAGTGTAGACCAGAGATTCTCAAACTTATTTCGTCAACCGCCCGCTTTGAAAATTAATTATTTTTTACAGCCAATTTTGTTTTTACTTTATCACATTTTAATCAACTTAGTTGTATTTAGTCTGGTCTGAAGTTAAAACTTACATTCTAAACGAGACTTTTTACCAGTGATAGTAAAATAAAACTCACGTTTGTAACCACTTCAACGCCCCCGATTTATTTTTTCTGAGCGCCTTACCGCCCCCCTCTAAATCTCCAGAGCCAGCTTGTAGGCTTTATCGCCCACTTTGAGAAAGACTGGTGTAGACCCACAAGCAATAGAATTTTACAACAGAGGGGGTCTGGAGTTATAAACAGTATTCGTATATTAAAAGTTTGTATCACGGTGTCCTTATCTCTGTGTAGTATACATATTTTTTGAAACTCTGTTCTGGAAAAGTTTCAAACATAAATTGCTGGTTTAATTAAATGGCATACCAGGTAATGATGTGACGTGATGCGGTAAGGCCCAACGCTGGGGAGTACAATCTCCATTGTTTGTCGGCTCCTGTAACAGATACAGACGTTAGAACACGGCGCGCACATGTTTTATCCAATTTTCTAATTATGTGCGTATAGTTGCCGAAATATAAAGTGTTTGTTCAATAATTAATTCGTTTGAAAAGGATGAAATTGTGTTTATCCAGGCAATAATATGCACATGTAACTGCGTTTCAGAAGCCCTGCAATGCGTCGGCTCCCTCAAGCTACGCGTTAACGCGGTGCATCGCTCGGCTTCTGCAGCGTGCCAGTGTACCCTCAACAACATTCATATTATAATACGGATGCGGTACATGATAATAATGAAAGTGCAAATTAAACAACGACGCGGAAAACAAAAGAACATCGCGTAAACCAAAACCGAATTAACACGCACACAAACAAAGCTCAATGATGACGTCACGACTACGATGACAGCTGATGCAAGATGGCGGACTTACTGCAAGTTTGTTCATCTTAGGAACGGTCAGAATGGTCGTGTTGGTGTCTTCCGGCGTGAAATAATCTGAGTCCTCGGCGACTGCCGGCGACTCCTCATCGTTACGAGACTGTGTTCCGCTCGCTGCGTGCGATTTTACACCCAATTATCAACTGTTCACGATGACACTACACCTGTCTTTATTATTATACCTAGGTAGGTCTAACGCGCGCTCCTTCCTGATACATCAAGTTCTAATAAGAAGCATGTCGAATTTATGGATGACTGCTGTTACTTATATCATAACGATATATTATTTTTAAATGCTACGTTTGCTACGATCATCAGAAAAAAAAATACTATTGACCAATGCTCGATGAAAATGATATTTCCTGTGCCACCATACAATATTGTATTGGTTACCAGGGGTCTAAACATGCTTCCAACGCGTGCCTAGTGTATGTGTGAGGAGAGATCCTAACATTATCTGATGTTTAGTGAGACTATTAAACTAAAATTCACGTCACAATCATCCAAAACCAAACATTTCAGACAGGACGATTAACAAAATGAACTGCCACCTCTATACGTATATTCAAAATGGGCATTTAAGGCAATATCACACTAGAACAGATACTAGTGCAATATCACCCTTATTTCCAAGCAAAGCTCTCACATTATCTACAAATTGATTCTTCTTAAATAGCGGCCTACTAGCGGACGGTCGTTTGACTTTACATGACTATAGGAACATGAGAAATATTATATTAGTATGTGTGTAGGATGGACACGGAGTAGTGTACAAATGGAGTGCTAATATGAAAGCCAATGCGGTAGCGCGCGGCATAAATGTAAAAATGAACACTATTCGTTTGAAATGTTTGATCCCGCTTTAGCGCAGTGTTCGTGTTTAATATTTTGCCCTCATAGATCAGGCAAATCATTTGTATACTATTCCGTGACACTAAAGGTATCTATAATATGTATGCGTATTTGTTACTGTAAAACTATAAGTCTAGACGTGTGTGTGTGTTGGTATATTTGATGGTTGCATAGACTGACAGTTGTGCTTGATGTCGGGTTCGTCGGTGTCGGTGTCGTCGATGTGCGCGAGCGTCGGCGCGGACAGGCGCAGCGCGCTGCTTACCACCGGCGACCCGCTGCCCAGGCTCGATGCCGTCTGCACACGAAATTAACAAAAGACTTAGCAGGAAAGCTGCAGGGAGTGTAGTGAATGAATGATAAACTTTGGTATGCTGTTGGGAGGCCTTGCTATGATTTATCAGTCATCTAAAGCACAAAACGTAGAGATAAGAACAGATTCATGATACCTAACAGAATAATGGGGTCTTTGACATCTACGCGGACGAAGGCTAAGGCTAGTTACCTATGTGGATTGAACTGGCATTCTGTTAACTCTAATCCTGCAAGGCCATTTTAGTACATCTATCGTATATGCTCACCCCGTTAGCTGTAGGATGCGTGAGCAGCGGTGACAATCGTTCGGCGTCACTGTCAGGCTCCGGGTGCGTTGCCCTGGCTTCATCATCAGACCCCGAGGCTTCTTGGACACACTCCATGTCGCCAGGGTAATCCAGGCTAAGAGATGACTGTTAACAAATTTTTAAGTTACATTATTTCGCTTACAGAGATATGCGTAAATATACTATTTTTGTGTTTTCACCTTAGAGATCTTGTCTCCGTTAACGATCTTGTGGTTGTAGAGCAGAGGACTGTTGGCGGCCGCAGCCTTCTCCTCGGCGCGCTTGGCTTCCTCCTCGCGAGCCAGTAGCACTGACATACGGAACTGCAGATACATACATTTTTCTTAAATTATGTTAATATTGAAATTTTCTGGTTTGATTTTTCAGTGCAAATAAAGAAATGTAAAGGACAAATCGCATTAAAATTTTGATTTTAAAGGAAAGACAAAAAGCTAAAGATATAGGGGGTTTTTTTTTTTTTTGGTGGGTGGGAAATTATCAAATAACTTCTCCCGCCCTGGGCGGGGCGGCCCTCAGTGGCCCCTTCCTTTTGCTGACATCTCTTTGAGGCGCGCGTGGAACACGAACGCGCCGTCGACACGGCCTGTCGTTATGCAACATAAGGACGGTGAGCTACCCATTGCTCACCGTCCACAGGCCAGTATCTACGGTGGCCGGGAGTCGTCTCGCGGCTCCCGACGTCCGGAGCGTCTACCGCGGCGGCTGGGACGGGAGAACCGCTGTCTCAACCGTCCCGCCGCCTCCTTCTCAAGCATTACTGCCTCGCAGAAGGAGGCGACTGCATCCCATTCCCTCTCGCTCCGGACCATGGCTTGCACCAGGGCCAGACGCGAGAGTTCGCCGCCGCCGATGGCCGCCACGAGGACTCGGCGATGCTCCGCCCAAGCGGGGCATACCGCCACGGTGTGCTCCACCGTGTCCTCGGGGCGATCCACACAATGGTGACACCCGGACGTTTCCTCCCGCCCGATGAGGTGCAGGAACCTCCCGAAACACCCGTATCCGGTGAGGACCTGCGTCAGGCGGTAGGTGAGGGCGCCTTGGCGCCTCTCCAGCCACTCCTCAAAGAGGGGACTTACCGCCTCTATTAAGGCGTGCCCAGCAAAGATATAGGGGGTGGGGCAAGGCTTCTGCTTCTCTCCAAACTCTTCTGAAATGTGTGCATACCTCTGGAGTGACAGTTTGTGCAGCAGATCTGTCGCGTACACTCTTGACGTCATCCTTAGAGCCACTCTTGGCCTTCCTGCTGCCACTGCTGCCTAAACTCGTGGACGAACTGCGCTCCAAGTTGCAACGGTTTAAGATTTCTGCTGCCTATAAAATTAAAAACAATACTTAGGCATTTTAAGAAAAATTAAGAAGATTTATTATTTTTCATCCGTTTTCAATCATCTTGTCTACCCACTAAGCGTTTTACAAGATTTTATTTGACTTGCTTCGTAGTTTTATAAAAACTTGATTCAAGAATGTTTCGATTAGCGATTAGGTCATTCGTAGCGACAGAATGACACAAACAGCCACATTAGTACTCCAATTGTTAACTACTCTGTGTAACTTTTGTAATGTGTAGTATTCAGGTCTTCGGTACATGTTAATGAAAAATGGCGAAACTGTACCTGTGAAGCAGTATCGGTGTCGGGGCTGGCGATGGCGGGCGCGGGGCGCGGCGGCGGCAGTGCGCGCGCCGGGTGCGGCCCGTTCAGCGCCTCCAGCAGGGACACCGGCTCGTAACCTGCTGGGATGTTCTCTGTGCTACCCTGTATAAATAATAATTCGATTTACGTGTGCACCAAAATGAGAAACAACGGCTTCTTAAAAACTCAATTATACCAACATATAGCGTAGCGACGCGTCGCCATGGCATGCGTCACCTCGCCAGCAATTGATTTAGCGTGCGGCTATAAATGTTTCAGATCAAAAATATTTGCTTGCTTAAAACATATTGTCAGTTACAAAATAAGAACATAAATATACTGAATAAACAGTATTATTTTAGCACTTGATATATAAATACCAGTCCTAATATGTGTCGACTGAGTGTATTCCTATTGTTTAGAATATACTAACATCATTGGCCGCAGCAGGCGCGGCAGGTGCATTGTCGGCTCGGCGCTGCAAGGCCCGTATCTGCAGCAACGCGCGGAAGGGCGCGCGGCATATAGGGCAGTTGTTAGCTTGGTAGCGCAGCGAATCGGCGCAAGAGTTGCACAGACACAGGTGGCGGCACGGCAGGATTAACGTGTCCCGCACGTCGCACATGCAGATCACACACTCTGAACCACCGTCTTCGGTTTCTTCGTCTGAACTCGGCTGATTGTGATAGAAATACATATTATATATTTTTAAATATAAATAATACATTTAATGTAATGCTTGTCAATGCTTGCAAGCTTTTCAAGTAAATATGAAATTTAAAGTTTATCCTAACCCAATGCTTGTAACGTTTTCCCATTTTCAGGTTCCCCCTAATGTTTCAAGGTAAGGGAAATAATTAAAATTAAAATTTTAAATGAACCAATATTATGCCTATTAGTCATTTCTATTCATTAACTAGCTGTACCCTGAGGTTTTATCTGCATTAAGTAACTTACTTTGGTTACTGTTCCGTTCCCATGTGTCCTAGCGTGAAGTTATTTAACCATCCTCGATAAAGACGGTAAGAGATTGCAAAAATATTTTTCCCAATCGGACCAGTAGTTCCTGATATTAGCGCATCAAACAGCTAAACAAACAAACTCTTCAATTTTATAATGTTTTACTACACCATATTAACGGCTCCTTCTTACCTTGGTATCAAGGTTCTTGTTCTCAATGCCGTAAATCTCCTGCAGCAGGTAGCACAGTCCGTCCACGAACAGCTTCTGTTTGAGCGCCTTCAGGACGTACGTGCCGTCCGAGTGCTTCTCCACCACCGCTATCGTTGTATGTGACTGCCGTATTTCAGCTAGAGGTTGGAAATAAAACAATCGTGAACAGTTTATTGTTCGGATCGGCTTCCAGTCTTACCATATACAGTTGAATACTAGAATTTTATATGCAACTGCCTATCTGATCCCCACAACCCAGTTACTGTGTAACATCATACACCTTGGATCGAAGATCTACGTATGACAGCTAAGACCAACGCCATTTACATGCTTGCTAAAGGTGGTCACCACCAACTTCCGAACTCCAGGCTGCTACTGAGAAATCTCTAATAGAAAAACCTTTACAACCAACCTAAGAATTAAACCTAGGAGAGTCATTGAACATATTTGAAATGGAAGATAGTCGACACTAGTCCAAGGCGAAATAAGGATGTGGGTACTTATAACGAGAGAGTAACTATGCAATTGAGACGTCACTCGTCTCCGGCTCGGACTTGAGTGGGCAAAGAGGGTCGTTCATCCCGATGACCTAAATTGTATTATATCACTATCCTACACTTCTACATGAATAAAATTTTCGCGCAACTATAGAATGAAAAGCTTGGTTGTAACCAGTGCAGCCCGAGCATCAATGAGCTCAAGTAGTTTTCATTGGTTAATTGATATTGAACTTAAATTCAACATTAATAGAGTTGAAATGGTAATAAAGGTCTAGTTACACACACAATTATAAACTTAAAAAAAAAAAAAAACGTTGCCCCACACTAGGAGTTTCTCCTGTGTCGTGGGTGCGTTTAAAAACATACAGGGTTATTTGTAAAACAATGACAACCTTGCAGGACTGTATTCCTATCATCATAAACAACAACTTTTGTTCTATATTTTTTTACAGAATCAAGCAACGCAAGCGCATTGAAGTGAATGACCGACTGAAGGATTTCCGTAAATTTGTAAATAAGTCAAGTACAAACACCCCCGCCGCCTTAACCCCGCCGTCTTAACCCCGCTCCCCTCGCTATTTTACTATCGCTTTCATTTGCTTCGCATAGACTTCGTAACATTTAGAGCGTTCAATTTAAATGTTTTTATTTTTGTATGAAAATCTGATGAACTAAAATATGAAGAATTTTTAAATGTCATAGAACAAAAGTTGTTGATTATGATGTTAGTAACATAGTCCTGAGAGGTTGTATATGTTTTACAAATAACCCTGTATAAACTCACATACACAAACAGCCAGACCCAGCACAACTATCTGTAGGCCATACAAATATTTGTTCCGTGCGGGAATCGAACCCGCGACACGCAGCGCAGCAGCCAATCGCTCAGCCACTGCACCAACCGTGCCGTCATTAGCATTCAATTTTTCAATGACAATGTCATTGTGTATTGCATGTTGCTCTGTTTATGCTGATACTAAACCAGTAGAATCTAAATACGCAAAGATTTTTTAACTTTTCATAATATTCACGAGATAAGTACGTACGCGTATGTAAGAAAGTATGCAGCATGAAACATAATATTATCATAGATACTTCTTAACAGTACCTATTATATCATTAATCGACATCAAGCAGAATTGTTTACTTAGCCACCAATGTAGCGTCATCTTGCCGTTACGTAGATCATTTTAAATTCGTGCTAGGGGGACATATATCCGGTGCATCAAGATGAGATGGTATAATTGAATACCTAAAGAGTTAACTACACGTTGACGTGAGATAAAGGTCATTGTTGACGTCACCTGTAGGTATATCACGTCGACCGGCACTATTATTTAATTCTTATTACACGCAGACGCCTTGCTGGGTGAGATTAAAATGTAATTTCGATAAAACAAACAATGGTACAGTGACGGGAAGCTGAAATTAATTGAATTAAATAACTGGAGCACTTTAGTTGTTATTATATACACACATATTTTAAGATGGATAAATAAAATAATTAAGCTTGTGGTGGTACTTTGTTTTTTTTTTGTCTGCCTTCCAACACCTTCCAATGCATCCTCTCTATGATTCTATGACTATGGGACCATTCGGCCCCCTGTCACTTGAACAATATTGAATTTTTGCAAGATAGTTTTGTAGTAAAGGCATAAAATATGACCTTGTCATGTTTAAGATGACAACTCTATTAGAGAAAAGAACAATGAATAGTCAGGGTAAGATATTATGGTATTTACCTTCTTGGCCCTCGTCCACGACGCAGTAGATGGCGATTGGTATGATCTCCCTGTCCGCATTGTATACCAAGTCCTCCTCAGGGTGCTTAGAGGGGTCGAATACATGCGAAATCTGACAGAACTGCTGGTTCGCACCCTTCTTGTAGTGGTACGTCTGAGAGTTCATTGCAGGGTCGCGTGGATAGTAGCTATGGTAGGAATAGGCAAGAAATACGGTGCACAAGTACATCATTATTCACATACTTATTTCCTTAACAGGGTGTAAAAAGACACGTCAAACTAAGAAGCATTCAGTGAAAATTGTAGCTAGCTGAGAAACTACTTTTATTTTTGGTGTAAACATTCTGTTTCCAGTATGTATGTAACGCACGCAAAAGTCCGGCTTACAAGTGCATCCAAAGGTACAGAAGCCGTTGGGTTATTCGAAATTTTGTTAGAACATTTAATACATGCTTTTGTCAATGATCTTTAAGAAGTTGGTATTTTGACAGTGGTCTAGTGGTTTATGGTCCAAGACATGAATGCAATGATGGAAAGAACTTTGGCTTTGTTACGTGTCTTTTAGCACCTGTAATACTTCAGTCATCTGACTGACTATTTTAGTATTGAAAGGAAGTCATGATAAATAAGAGTGTTAAGTTTGACATGTTCTAAAATGAGATTAGAGGCATTGAAATTTTCATGTTATATTTTTAAAGTGTAATATTTGATGACAAGCATTATAGACACAAGGTCAAGCAAGAACAATAAGCCAAGGCGACCATAATTGGTTATTATTGCACCGATGTAGCAAAACAAATTGATACTTACACAACACCAGTGGGAGTGACTTCCTCAGTGCAAAAGTAGAATACTGTAATAGCACATCTTGCGTCGCAATCAAACGTGAACTCAATATTGTAATACGTTCCTTTGCCATTATTGTCCACTGATTTGATCATGCCATCTCCGATCTTGTTCTCCGCCAGCTTACCCACAGGCTCAGGGCAGCGTACAAAACGCAAGGACTCCTTACGTATATTTACTAGACTTTTTAATGTTTTAGTCGGCTCATTAGACTGTGGCGGGGGGTACGGGAACTGAGGACATATCAATTGTAATTAATTTAATTGTGATAAATCAGATAATAACAGCACAATACAGCTCACTTCCGGAATCGATGGACACCACTGATAGTGCCAAACTCGTGGGTATGTTCTGGGCCGACTCAATATAGACTGCTATTGACTTGCTAGGAATAAGACAGGGTAATACACAGATTTATTCTTATTAGCTTAGTCATGAAGTTATTAATTTCAGTTTTCCATGTTTTGTTTCAGAATCAAGTAAACAATGATGATAATTGTTATTGCATTGTTTAATTAATTAAATATTTGGTTGAATGACCTTTGTGAGATCAATCCAGAAGGTATATTAACAGCACCAGGGGCACAATGGGACACAGATTCTTAAGGTACCATAAAGCAAAAGTTTTTTTCAATTTTGGTTCATTCTCTTAACATTTTGAGTTTGATTTTTTCAATATCATATTTATATTACTATATAAACTATGTGAACATTTGATTATTTAAGTTTAATATTATTATACTTACTGGTGTGGGTCTACTGCCAAGGAAATTCAAATCGGCATTTTCTCCAAATAAATATGCTTCAGGCTGAGGGGTGTCAAATCTCTCGCCACCCATGATGAAGTGGCTCCCGAAGTAATTACCTGCATCATCAGTTTCTAAATGTTCCTTATAGCATTAACTTACTTAAAAATTAAAATTTGAAAATGTAATTAGTCAGTATTCATTGTATAAATTGTTTGCATCAGGAATTCATCTGATAATAAATTAAAATTACCATTAACAATGGTCTCAATTTATTACAAGATTCACGAACATTCATTCTGAAATTATTGATCTATATGACAGAATTGAACACAGAATTTTACTGTCAGTCAGATTAAGCCAATCATAAAATTTATGTACCTATTTGTACTGCTATGTTCAACTGCATGAATAGTAGAAACAAACATTTTGATTTTTGAATAAGAATGGATCAGGCTTATCGAACCCGTCATCACAATAGATTTTTAATCGAATTAAAGAAGTCCCATTTACCTGATCGAGGCGGATATTTATAAGCATGATTGGACACTACATCAGCTTCTTCGACGCCAGCGTTTTGCCTACTTGTTAAAGCTCCCATTTTGAACAATCACTTTTAAAATACTCCCATTTAATTAATAATTGTATGCACTAATACGTCTGTTTTGTCTAATACAGCTGACATTTTCCAAGTTTTGACAGATTAAATTTCTGTATAAAAATCACCGGAAATTATACGTTCAGAAATACCTAAAAAAAAAATAACACTAATAAGGCTAATGTTACACTGCAATTTGCAATACTAAATAGATATTCTCATTTCGTGTTATTCAATTATGCTTCTAGTTCAATATATTGTATAAAAGCAACATTTTTTTATTTGTTTGGAAGCTATTGAAATAAAATAAAACTTGCTTTGATATTTTGACATAGGGGTATCATTAAAATCATCATCATCATCTTCCTGCCCTTAACCCATGTTACTTCTGCGGGTTGTTCGCAAGAGATACCGCGCCCCCGGAACGCAAAGGGCACAAGAAGGAACATGGGTGGGTTTTAGTCAGTAAAAGTCTGACACTCCCTCCCGCCCCGCCCAGGGCGGGAGAAGTTATTTGATGATTTCCCACCCACCAAAAAAAAAAAAAAAACCCATGTTACTTGGGGTCGGCGCAACACGTTTTCTTCTTCCATAATTAATTAAAGGGAAACTCATTAAATGTTTTCTATACACCAGCATTTACACATTTTTAAGTAAGTTATAGAAAGGAAACTTGTGGTGTTTTAAAGTAGGAATATTAAGATTACGTTTTTATGTCCGTGATTGTAGCCTCACGATCAACTTGCTGTACCGCCGCATGAATATTTCATTTTAATACCATTGGCCTTCTTAAGTTGAACGCGCTAATCTCAAGAACTAATGGTTTAAAATTAAAAAAATATTTTTGTGTTAAATAGTCAGTTAATTTATCGAGGAAGGCTATATATATATATTATTATAACATTACGCTACGACCAATAGGTATAGAGCAGTAAGCAAAGGCGTAACCTAATGCAAGTGATGAAATTACGCGGAAGAAGTCGAGAGCAGAAGCTAGTAATAGGTAAGACTAAACTTTAAAAAATCATTTACATATTATTCATAGTTCTAAAATTAATCAAACACAAAAATATAAGCTCATCAAAAGCAAGAAAAAGGCGAAATTTTCTATATATTTTTTTTTGATCTCGCCACACCATACCGATTCTACGTCAACGTCAAACCAACTTCCGTCTGTCTTTTCGTGGAAGTGGTGTCACTTTGTGGAGGTGCTGATAATTTTTTGATATAAAATCTAATGTAATCTTTGAAAGTGTTGAATATTATTCTGTGATTTTACAAAGACGTGTAGTGTAAGACTAACTAAGTTTAATTTTTTATTTATTTCAGATCACAATGGGGCGCCGGCCAGCGAGATGGTAAATAATTTACAACCTCAAAAATTGTTTATTGATTATAATTTGGTCTAAGTTTTAACGAGTAAAATGTGATTTTTCAGTTATCGGTATTGTAAAAACAAACCGTACCCTAAGTCACGGTTCTGTCGTGGTGTGCCCGATCCCAAGATCCGTATTTTCGACTTGGGTAAGAAGAAGGCGACGGTGGACGACTTCCCGCTATGCGTGCACCTGGTGTCTGACGAGTACGAGCAGCTGAGCTCTGAGGCTCTAGAAGCTGGCCGTATTTGCTGCAACAAGTACCTTGTCAAGAACTGCGGCAAGGATCAGTTCCACATCCGCATGAGGTTGCATCCATTCCATGTCATCCGCATCAACAAAATGTTATCGTGCGCTGGAGCTGATAGGTGAGCGTCTTTGATTTTATTTTTACTTTACTTATTCAGCCACCTAGAAAACGCTTTCTAAAATACTACACTATTTACCAGTAATGTTGTTATATTATGTTAGTGAATACTGGTGGTACCTAGTGCTTAAACTGAAGCGTACATTAGGTAGATCTACTTCTTGAGCTGGCTAATGAATAGAATGTTTTCAATAATCACATTTGATATTAGCCTCCTTGTTTAGTTAATGTTTTGGTAAAATGCGACATTACTATATAATAGTATTTCTTTTGGTTATATGGTGGAATATTCGAAATGTCATTTTGATTAGACATAGTCAGCATGTATAACAGTATCAATACTATACTGCCATGCTAAGCATTTTGCACGGCAGTATTAGGCATATTAGTGTTATATAAATAACACTAATATGCACATCAAACTGCCTCGTTAGCCTAGTGGTCCTAAGTGCGACTGCTACGCTAGAGGTCTTGGGGTTCAATTCCCAGGTTGAGAAAAAAGTGTTACTGGGTTTTTCTATGAAATTCTCAGTAGCAGCTCGGAGTTAGGATTTGTGTCCGGTTAATGGCTATAGGCTCCCCCCTATTACATGGGACATCCTGGCGAACTGTGGGTGTACATTGGTACACCTCTGCCTAACCCTTCGGGGAATACAGGCGTGATGGTATGTTAAGCACATGCACATGACGTTGAAACTCATATAAGAAACAATATTAAATTTTTGCCTCTTGATGATGATTTAATTGATGCTGACAATATAGATTGTATACATGCAATGATTCAGTATATTTTAATTGAGTACTCCATTTTGGTCTAAATTTATAACATTGGTATCACAAAATAATCTAGGTAAATCTATCATAAGCACTAGATAAAGCTGTGTTAAAATTTGCTTGTCATTTGTAAACAATGATTAACTTTCTTTAAATTGTCTAGAGTCATAGTTGCACAATATTGTGATATTGATGTATTGACTCTACAAAATTTTTGTGCCAATCATGGTATCCTATAGTATTACTCACAGATATCATAGCACTAGTTCTCACTATGACTTGCAAATAAAATGCTTTTGATAAAGCGAGATGATGATATTTAAAAGATGTTCGAGTCGACTTCTTGTTTTGATGAGTTGCTCTTTCATAAAAAGAACATGATATATTCTTTTTAAAGACATTATGATCTTCAAACACTTAAGAATGCATTATCCACAGTTGATAAGACAATTATTTTGTCTTAGGCTCCTTGAATTACAATTGAAACTTGAAAGTGATTTGAGCTATGCAGCTTTTTCTAATATTTGTAGTTAGGAGATAATAGTGGTACCACCATATTATTGTCCTAATGATGACAAAAGCTAGAGAAGATACAAGGTTTGTTTGATCAGGCAGATTGGGTGATTTAAGATTCCTAAGAATGTTTTTCTATGCCCATATTAGAGAATGATGTCCAAGATAAACTTAGAAAGTACTTAAGAATTAAAAGTATGCCTCAATAATGACAAACACTTTAACCACTGTCCATCAGTACCCAGTAGATAAAGTAAAGTTATTAAATATTTTCTCTTCAGGCTCCAGACTGGGATGAGAGGTGCTTTCGGCAAGCCGCAAGGTACTGTAGCACGTGTGCGCATCGGACAGCCCATCATGTCTGTGCGCTCTAGTGACCGCTGGAAGGCTCAGGTCATCGAGGCTCTGCGTCGTGCCAAGTTCAAGTTCCCCGGTCGCCAGAAGGTAATTACTTATATGTGAATTTATTTTCGTATTGACTAATATTCACTTTCTATTTGAAGAAGTCACCTTTTAGGGTGCTGACTAAGATTTCTATTTAATAGATTGGACGCAGGTGACAATGGACTTGAATTAGTGGAAAGATGGTCTTAAAGGTCTTGCCTTGGGACATCAACATCATAGATTAGATAATAATAATTATTATGATTATGCTGAACTTAAAAACAACAGATAATATTTCGATTGAAAACTATGCTTTACAGTTAAATATTGACTCTCAGATCTAATTTAACTGTCATTTCAGATCTATGTCTCCAAGAAATGGGGCTTCACCAAGTACGAGCGTGAGGAGTTTGAGAAGCTGCGTGAGGACGGCCGCTTGGCGAACGACGGCTGCAACGTCAAGTACCGTCCCGAGCACGGGCCCCTTGACGCCTGGAAGAAGTTCCAGAACGAGATCTACGCTGTGTAAATCTTTTCTAACAACATAAGAAATATACATCTTTTAAACAACAAAAATGAGTTTCCATTCCATTTAATATCATAATAAGTCATTATTTAAAGAAAGAGTCAATAGGTCTACAAGGCATTTTATTCTTCTTTACTGGAGAATTAGACTTCCGTTTTCTTTTTACATTAGTTCCAGTGATTAGGGGATTTGTCTTCTTATTTAATTCTCTGTTTAACTTCTGTGCTTCATGGAAGTCTAAATGCTCCCCAAATCTTTCCAGAGGGACTTTCTTACCACATTCTGAACATATCTCTGTTGGCACATTTTCATCGATTTTTACTAAAAAGCTTGCAATTGAAGACATAGTTTCATTTCTTGAGTTGTTTTGTTCTTCTGGTTGCTTTTTCTTTTTTGTTTCTTCATTCTGCTTAGTTTTTACGATATTTTGCTTTTCTTGTATTTCTTTACGAACCTGTTGCCTCTCCTCCTCTCTCAATTTCAATGCAAGATGGTAATCTGAATGTTCAGCTACCTCATGCATTGGTATTGATTTGCTACATTCAGGACAATTGAAAGTCTCAATCTGTGGAGGTGCTTTCTGAGCAGTCACAGGTTCCACTGTATTAGTATTTTGTTCTGGTTCCGAAACAGTGTCAGAGCCATCTTCTTTGATTACTCTGGAGCTACTTAGTAACTCTCTTATGCTGGTAATGCGAGCGACGTCTTGTGGATCATCTTCGAACAGTGCCACGCTCTTGTTTATTTCATCAACAATTGTTGATCCTGAATAATATGTGTCATTACTATCTTCCCCACACGTGACCACATCACAAACGGGCGTCATCCGTGTTTTCTGCATATCGACTTCCGAATGCTGCGTTTTACTTGCACTAGGATCATTTTTGTTTTCGTTAAGTATTTTAGCAAAAAATGACTCCTGCTTATCTAGAGTAGACTCTAGAATACCTCCTTCCTTTGTGTTGGGGCTTTGATTGATGTTTTGTTCTTTTAGAGATTGAGCTTGGCTCATTTGGGGTTTTTCATATACTTGTAAAAATTTCTGCATGATGTATTCTTTGCCACTATTCTTAGTGCTAGTTTTATTCTTCTCAACCGGCTGATCACTGGCAATTTTCTCTTGTTTTATACAGTCTTTAGACTTATCTGCAACATCTTTTGAGGATCCAGCACAAAAATAATCTAATATTTTCTTAGTCTTCTTTACTTCCGTATGATCTTCAAACTTTCCAACACTTATTCCTAGGAATTTTATTGGAGCTTTCAATCTCCTGTTGCCTTCACCTTCTAAAACAAAATACATTGGTCAGAAAAACAATAAAAATTCAGTAGTGCTAAAGTCCATTAAAGCTTACCTTTTCCCTTGATTCCTTCAGAACTTTCTAAAAGAAGTTCTAGTGCTTTACCAGAGAACAATTCGGTGCATAGTTCGTCATCAGCTGTAAAATTGTATGATCGAGAACTGCTCGTATCTCTTCCGTCAGGAAGCTGCATGGAATAACTGAGGACCATTTGTTTTGGTGTTCTGTTATTTTCTAAGGCGTCCTGATCAAGTCTGTCGTCTATTTCGTCGCCGAGGTCTTTCAGCCATTTCCGCACGCTCTCTAAGTTAAGTAGGGCAGCCTTGCCTCGGAACTGTTTGCAGCAACCAATACTCTTTGGGTTAAATCTTGCTTGTACTGGTTCCAAGTCTATTCCACGCGCAATATTGTATAACCATGTTCTATAAAAGTTAAATACCATATTTTATTAAAGAAATAATAATATTTTAGGTATCTAATTACAATACGTACCCATTTTTTTCATCAAATGTTGCTTGTAGATCTTTTTCAGTGAACTTCTGCAGCTCACCCATTTTTTGGATTCTCAATGTTTCACACACGGAATATCCAAACTTACCACCAAGATGCTTTACCTTTTTCAGTGGTAGTGTGCTGTAAGTGACAAAATATATACTTTCAGCTTGCGTTGTAGTCATCATCAGTACCCTGACATAACCCACTCTAATACACCTTTTGTTTAAGACAATTTTGATGGTCTACTAGTAGGCTTTCGGGCGGTCATTTCCATAGAAATTATTTATATTTTTACAATTTAAATCTAGTGCCTCCTATAACTACTGCAGTGAACATACCTGTACAGGATATCAATACAATGCTTTGGTAGAACAGTCTGCTTGTTGGGCTTGTTCATACCACACACCAGTTTAGCTAATATTTTATTGTGAGCTATGCCCGCTGAACATGTGTAACCTGGAACAAACAAAATTACCCAACTTATACATACTTATATTTTGTTACTAAAAAAATATTTTATTTGCATCAGCAAAGCTGGGTAGGGGTGCTAGTTACTGAGAAATCTATGAACTTTTTTCAGTGTAATCTTACCAGTTTCATTATAAACAGCAGCCCTGATCTCACTGACTATGACAGCACCTACAAGCAACCGCTTGGCATGCTCGTAGTCAAACTCAATATTCTCCATGCCACATGTGTGGACCTCTGCCAGGAACGCCTCCACACAGTCATAACCCAGGGCAAACGTGTTAGGCATCATATGTGTGTGCACAGTGTTCACATTGACACTCTTCAGTCTCTCTTGCACCTGGAAGAACAAAGTCGTGCAATTTGCCAAACTTTCAAATTTTATTTAACGGTAAAATCATGAAATGTGAAACTGCCTCGGTAGCCTAGTGGTCCCAAGCGCGACTGCTACGCTAGAGGTCTTGGGTTCGATTCCCAGGTCGAGCAAAAAGTGTTACTGGGTTTTTCTAAGAAATTCTCAGTAGCAGCTCGGAGTTAGGATTTGAGCCCGGTTAATGGCAATAGGCTCGCCCCTTATTACATGGGACCTAAATATACCGGCGAACTGTGGGTGTACATTGTTACACCTCTGCCTAACCCTTCGGGGAATACAGGCGTGATGGTGATGGTATCATGAAAAGTAAGAATGTTGTCAAAGAAATGGTAAATAAACCAGGAAATACTTTAATTGGGGATAGTTCTTCCAATATATGGATAACTACAATCTCTCAAAACGAATTTAACATGCCATAATAAGTGTTACAATATGCAGCAGTAACAGTTCAGTGTCCATTCCATTTGTATGTTTAGAATAGATGTTAATTTAGCCAGGGTTAAATATCCAATATTTGTTGCAATTATTTTGAAAAACCTGTGCTGTTATGTCAGAACTAGTGCTAGATACTAAAGAGTAAAGAAGTATAACAGCTAGGTTACTAACAGGAGCAGTAATGTCCAGATAGGCTTCATCTATGGAAGCTCTCTCCAAGAGTGGTGTGAACTTCTGTAATATTCTCGCTACTTCTTTGCCTGCCTCTCTATACCTGAAAATTATATATTACAAATATTTTTGTAGAAAACTGATTTATACTATAATACATATATTATTTTATACTTAAAATAAAATCACCGAACTAAGTTAAAAGATCAATGAGGTTCTTTTATTTCTTTGATTTGGCAGACTAAACTGAAATGCTAACAAACGTGTCTATTCTCTAAACCCAGTACACTGGAGAAGTATTAGGTAAGTACCTCATTCAACTAAGTACTTACTTTGTAATATCTGCTTTGCCTCTAAGACATGGTACAGAAGGTAGCTCTATATCAGGGCACTTCTCTTTAGCCTCATCTCCTCTCATGTGGCGGCCGACCCCCTGAGCTCTGGCTACGTAGTTTACGGCTATGATCCTGAGAAATTGACAACAGAACTCGTAAAACAGCATTCAAATACGACAATTATACAATTATAATTCTGTACGTGGCTTACCCTCCACCCTTCCACGGATTGTACTGTACTACGGCAATAGGTTTTCCTTTTAATTCCGGGTTGAGTTTCTCTTCTACTTGGCAATAAAAACAGTCCATGTCTATGAGTACAACAACACGATCATCTTGTTGCATTTTGACTTTATTGTAACTTGTATAAAATTGATTATATATTTGATTCAAGTCGTATAAAACAAAACTCGAACATTTTAAATGTTTTTCGGTGATTTTTATACAATATACACACTTAACTTTGTTATCTCGTTATCTACGCGCCAAAAACCATTAAAAACAGTTACCAGCTGATTTTTAGTATTGACATTTGACACTAGCTTGGATACCTTAACAATGACAAGAAAAGTGATGTATTTTCATTGACTGGTATCTATGGGCAGGCCCTAACTATGAAAACCGGCCAAGCACATATGTTTTAAGGTTCCTTGGTTGCTGTGATAATATTTTTATATACCTACTACTGCCGTGAATTTTAACAATTTAGCTGGCAAAGTGAGGGTTGACATAACTCTAACAAAAATTTACATATTTCGCAAACGTAACTCTGAATCAAGAAATAGTTTCACACAACCG
This sequence comes from Caradrina kadenii, assembly GCA_947462355.1. NCBI lineage: Eukaryota > Metazoa > Arthropoda > Insecta > Lepidoptera > Noctuidae > Caradrina > Caradrina kadenii. The sequence continues at coordinate 1,664,970 of OX381678.1, read as the reverse complement.
CAATATTTTAAAACGAACGATGCAATGAGTGACTCTCCCTATACTATGTGGCAGACGATAATAAAAAAAAACCCTTTTCGTGTGGCTCAAAAAAATTGGTTTAAGATTTTATTTTACCAGTTTGTCTGTGAAATAGTCGAGCTAAGACGCGTATAGATAGACAGCCATGAACGCAGCTTATTACATGGAACTATAAAGGTTCCTGGTTGACTACGGAACCTTAATCAACAGACCCAAAACGGCCGTCATACATTATGCTCTGCGAGCACGACACATTACAAACGATTAAATTTATTCCAATTCTATTGATTTCTTCTAACGAGAATGAAAATGGATATAATAATGAGAATGACGAACTGCCACGTTTGATCTAACAAGTAGACTAAATATTTTATAAAGTAAGTGCATCTCCAAAGGTATACCTCTCATCTCCCATATCATATCAGAATTTAGTTACCTACTGAAACTAAACTGACAGACGTGAGATGCTCGCTCGCCTAGTTTGTTTTGATTGTATTTTATGTTTCATAGTTTGCTACCAGACGATAAATTGTAAATTAAATTTTCTAAACAGTATAATTTTATCCGGGTAAATAAAAGATTTCCATCATGGCTAGGTGTAGTATATTGAGCTGTAGTTCAAGGAAAGGCAAAAATCACCCTGAACTAACTTTGCACAGGTAAGTCACTGTTATAATGTCCCATTATTTTTATGAAATCTAAGCATTTTATTTAAACAGAATGTTGTAAAATATTGGTTTTTCCTATACTTGTTATACGTGGTTAGAATGTACTAATTAGAGTGGCTTGCTAGGGCGCCTGCTGGGCGTGAGGTGCTAGGTTCGGTTGGAGTATAGCCTTAGGGGTACTATGGAGTGAGGCCTTAGAAAAAATTTCGTTTTTTTTTTCTGAAATTTTCCGATTTTTTTGTAGCAACTGATTAAGCTCGTCCATAGAAACGATTTAGGATCTGAGAAGCATGGCCCTCCGGCGCACCGTTTCCGAGTTATAGGCCTTTTTTTTTATTTATATAAAACGATTTATATTTCCAAAATGGTAGCTCGGATGAGATTGTTTTCGGGAAAGAAATTGTTGCTCTACTCAAAAGCCATGAAATCATGTAAAAAAAACTAGCACAATCTTGGGAAAAAAAACATCTCGGTTCGATTCCCTGGATAGAGATTTATTTATTTAAATTTTATGCAACAAAACTTTTTGTTGCATAAAAGGCATTAAGTCTGCCTTTGTACTTAAAGGCAGACTTAATGCCTGACATTTAAATATCTATCAGGAATTCCTAAGTACCTAGCAGCCCAACCTGGATTTGAGTAAACGGTTCAATCTCCATTACATTGAACTCAAAAACTGGAGGAATGTGTGCCCAGTCCTACATGGAATACAACACCATTGTCTAAAATGACATCTAATATAAATTGTATTATGTACAGAGCGAATTATTCTAGATATTCGTTTGTTTTTGTTTCAGATTGCCTAGAAATAATGTAGCCAGGAAAAAATGGCTAGACATTATAGGACCTGACAATTTAAATTTTAATTCAAAATGTATTTACATCTGTTCAATTCATTTTGAAGAGTCGTGCATTAATAGAACCCTTGATGTAGTAAGACTTCAGGATAACTCTGTACCGTCATTACATCTTCCAGTAAGTAATCTATTTTAGAATCCATTCATGTTTGCTTGTGTGTTTATTTCTTGTAAGATTGTGACCACATTGGCATGATTTTTTTGTGCATGTTGTGTCACTCATAAATGTGCAAACTTTTAAAAGCATTAAAAGCCCATTGTTGCTTGTGACTTTCGCCTAATTAAGAGCCCAAGAGTAAGCATTCCCCATACTGTAGTATCTAAAATGTATAGTAATAGCTATTAAGTTCTCAAGTTAAATGATTAAGATTTTATTTATTCATTAGGCCCAGAGAACCTGTGCTCCACCGATACAGCCCAGCATCCCAAAGTGCCAAGAACTTAATAATCAGTCCATATCCAGTCTTCCAAGTGTTTTGGTGAGATATCAATTTATAATTACATCTTTCATCATGGAATATTCTGTGAAAAAGGCTTGTTTTTGTAACAATATTGTTATTTAATTATTGTAGGTTCATCGGCAGTCAGAAAAAATAAAAAAGCTCATCAAAAGATGTACTGACCAAAGGAAGAAAATTGCAAGAATCGCAGAGACTATTAGAAGGCGCGAAAAGAAAATAGTTGAATTAGATGAAACAAAAAGAGACTTAATAAAAGAGATAAAAAAGCGGAAACTGATTGTTAGTGAAAAGTCCCTATTGGAAGGATCCGCCAGTTCTCAAGACACAGCTCAAAGACGTAAGAAGTCAGCAAACAGGTTTTATCACATAAAGGCGCTGATAAATCACAGTGGTACTTTGTAGTTTTGCAATGGGAAACTTGATTATGGCCACCAATTTAACACAAAGTGATAGTGAAAGGTGTGGTTTAGCCAGGCTGTCTCTACACTTAGCCCCTTGACTGGTCCAATCTGCGTCCAAGAGCAAGAAGCTCAGCGCCCCAAGATTGGCCGGCAAAACTGTAGTTCAGCTCTACTAAACAAACAAATGGCTAAATGATGTTTGGCCCTGCATAATCGCTTAGCAGTTGGCAGAATGATGCAGAGATAGAGCTAATCTCTACAGAAATATGTAAAAAATAGTGTATACCTTTAAAACTTTATTTAAATAAAATAAGAAGTATGAAATAAATAATTTATTAAAACCCTTGTCCATAAGTTGTGTTCCATCTAACATATTGTCCTAGGTCATCTTGCGACACGCTCGGCCTCACTCTTTGTAAAGCATTTATAAAATCTTGTAGACAAACCGGGCGCACCTGGAAATAATATTTTTTTTATTGTTATAATATTCACTAATATTAATTAAGTCTACTGGTAGAGCTTAAAGCCAGTTTCAGACTATAAACCTGTTTTCATGAAAACTGTGCGAGGAAGCCCGAGAGCAACTGTTTGCGTTGAAAGCTGTACAAGACAGCCACGCGGTGCTTATTTTTAAATATCGCACACATCCTTAGCTACACAACCTACTTACGACCGGTTTGATGAAAACCAAGCAATTATATGGCACGGAAATTTTATAAGTAAATATTCAACAGATTGCTATCATCAAGCTAGAAATGTTAGGATTCGGATCGTGGATTATGATCTATATACAGCCTAATGGCGTCCGTAAAATAACAGAAATTACGAAGCCAGTCCTTTTAGCAAGCATGTCCCAACAGGACTGATTAGCTACAAATTATTTATAAATCTACCTTGCTCCTATCAATGCTGACTATTTGTGAGAGCGGCACGGAGCGGATGGGTCCCATGGCGGCCTCGGAGCAGAGAGACTTCATGTCGGCGCCCGAGTAGCCCTCCGTCAAGTTGGCGATCTCGGTTATGTGCTGCGGTGTTAAGTCGTTGTCTTCGTTTGCTAGTAGATTGGTTATTATCTGATTGCGGGCCTGTGAAATAAGAGTTGAAGAAACTTGAAAATAATCTGAACGATGATTAAGAGTGACAATGCTTCGACGAAAAGCTTATGAGAGAAACCCAAAATAACATAACCTCTTTTCTTTTTAAAATCGGTTAACTATAATTACCAACTTCTTTGGGGGCTAAATACGAACATACCTATAGTGTAATATAGGTACTCACGTCAGCATCAGGTAATGGTATGTAGAGTCGTTTGACGAGACGCCTGCGCGCTGCCTCGTCTAGCTCGTGGGGACGGTTGGTCGCGCCCACTATCAACAGACGATCTTCATCGCCTGTTACATAAAAATATAAAAGTAACAGGTAACTCTCGAAAGGTGTGGTCAAGTAGAACTTGTATTAGTTTTTATATAATTTGTGCCCAATAGGTAGCCAGCCATGTTTAGGAAAGCATGTGGCAAGACAGAATTAAAATCTAATTATGGGTCCAGTCCAGATAATGGGGGGGATCATGTTTCAATATAAATGTGAGTACTGCAAAGTTGCTATTTTTTCAGGAAGGCCTTTGTTCCGGCAGTGACGTCTTTTGTAGATACCAACGTATGAGAATTATAAATCATCTTGTATTTCGAGTGGTTCATAATTTGCAGTCTGTCATTGTTACCAGTAGCTGCGCCGTCGAACTGCACCAAGAATTCTGTCTTGATCCTTCGGGTGGCTTCGTGCTCAGTGTCGCTCCGTTGGGTCAGCAGGGAGTCTATCTCGTCTATGAATATTACCTGCATGTAACAAACATCTTATCTACACTACCCTCGAATACTTTCAGGTGCATTATATACTTTACATTGTTGTACTTTCGTGTATGTTTATCAGTCTCCACAAACTTTCACATTAGCATTTGAGCGTCAAATGTTTATTTTAAATATTTGAGTTTACTTATAAATATTGCGAACTTGTAAAAGTTTGATATAAAATAAAATGAGCTTGCAGTGTCAGTGGGTGAAAAGTAAGGACTATGTTTTTGTCTTGTCTTGTCTCGACGATAGTAGAAGTTAAAGAATTATGTTAGATAGTTACAGCGGGCTGGTGGCACCTGGCGACGGCGAAGAGTGCGCGCACCATCTTCTCCCCGTCGCCGACCCACTTGGACGTCAGCGACGACGCAGAGATGCTGAAGAAGGTCGCGTTGCACTGCGCCGCAACACATTTACCTGACACATTTAGAACATTTCTAAACATTCAACATTCTCTGTCTTTGAAATGTATAAATGTATTTAATATTACAATTAACTTAGCTTTCATTTCTAATTTGTGGCACTGAGTACATATTCCAGTACTTTGAGTGACTTTTTTTAATAGATCGTTTTGACATTAGTATAATTTTATGGAATTGTACAACTTATTGTAATACATTTTTTTTTTAAAAGAGTATGTATGGAGTTTCGTGCCCGTTCTTCTCCATACGAAACTACCTTTTGAAATGGGCAACTAGATTCAATATTTTTAATTTATCATGTAATTGACGTTCAAAAGTGCCTTTTAATGGTCTAATTGAAATAAATGATTTGACTTTGACATACCAAATCACAAGTAGCATCTAAAATTATGTATGTTTGGTAACTTTTTGTTCACCACAAGCAGGGTGACATCTTGACCAAATGTTAATTTAAAAGTATTGATTATAAACATAGCCGACTGCTATGTTTGTGTCGTGGACGCAAGCGCGACTGCTGAGCGTGAAGTCCTGGGTTCGATTCCTGAAGTGATCAAAAATATTTATGGTAATAACCCTCGAGTTGATAGGGTGACAGTTACCAATCAATGTCTTCCCAGTGCCAGGAGGTCCAAACAAGAGGATTCCTTTTGGTGGCCGCCGCAGTCCAGTGAATATGTCAGGACGGAGCAGCGGCCACACTACTGCCTCTTGTATTGTTGATTTTGCCAGATGTAGACCAGCTACGTCATCCCAACCTAAAACAACATTACTGTGTTATTTTTTCTAAAACTATCTATTTTGTGGATATAAAAGTAAGTTAGTTTGGTGTCCAAACTTGTAAACGAGAAAGGTTAGTCAAAAAACTAAAATTTTCTAATCTACATTTGAAAACACATTACTACATAACATACCATCACGCCTGTATTCACCGAAGGGTTAGGCAGAGGTGTACCAATGTACACCCACAGTTCGCTGGTATGTTTAGGTCCCATGTAAAAGGGGGCGACCATATTACCATTAACCAGGCACAAATCGAAACGCGGAGCTGCTACTGAGAATTTAATAGAAAAACCCAATAACACTTTTTGCTCGACCTGGGAATCAAACCCAAGACCTCTAGCGTAGCAGTCGCGCTTAGGACCACTAGGCTAACGTAAGTAATAAGGCAATTAGCACCTATTGGTGTTCCTTTATCAATAATTTCACTCTCAATCAATTCTATCATTTTAGGATCAATATGCTTGAGTCGTTCATCTATAACTTCTGGCTCAATTGTCTCCTGTTTATCCCTGTAGACAAAGATACAATATTTGAAACACTGTGTTACCGCACAATCGTCAAGCACTAAAGCAACAAAATACACCTGTAGCTCGAAGAGGATGCAAAATAACAACTGCAACATTTTGACAACATGTATGGCTGATTACAACTACTTTTATATAACCAGAGACTTTGTTCGCGTGATTTTTTCACCCGCGTTAAGTAACATCTTTGGCTACTGCTCCGCTCCCATGTGTCATAGCGTGATGTTATATAGCCTATAACCTTCCTCGATAAATGGAGTATCCAACACAAAAATAATTTTTCAATTTACACCAGTAATTCCTGAGATTTGAGTGTTCAACCAAACAAACAAACAAACTCGTCAGCTTTATAATATTAGTATAGATTAGTAGCAGTATCATAATGAACTCACAACAGAAAGTTAAAGTACCATGTGAGCATCTCACATTGGTGGTTTGTGGTTTGTGGTGAGAAGCTGTCCCTTGGGGCATCTTCCATGTGCGGCGATTTTTTTATAAGATGAACAAAAACAATCAGGTTAATAAAATAATGACTTACTGAGCTCCAATCATAGGCGACACAAACTTAGCCTGAGCTTTCCTTGAGGTCCCCAAAGTCCTTTTAGCTGCAGGGTTAGAAGCCAGCAATGTTTCCTTAGCCGTCTTAAACATGATCTTTGCCACATTGCTCTTATGGGCTTTGTTCTCTTCTTCTTCTTTATCAAAGTCTATTTCCTCAACTATAGGAGCACTTGATATTACTGGCTGATTGATATTCTTACTAACAAGCTTTGGTTTCCCAAATTTTGGCTTGAAAACTTGTCTCTGATCACCGCCAGATCTTGGCTCTTGACTTGAATCTTCTGAATTTAAATTCTTTACGAAATATGAACTTCCTTTGGTTTCTGGGACTTGTCTAGAAGATTTATCAGTTGTATCAGCTAAGCCTAGGTTACACATGCAGTTGTTTTTTTGAAACTCATTTATGCCTTGTTTTTTACTGGAATTACATTGATGGCAAGTTGGTAATGTCTGTTTAAGGAAAGATTCTGCATCATAATTGCTGGAAACAACAAAATTAAGCTTAAAACAAAGTGGAAATTGGAGCAATATAATTCAGCAAATACTCCTAGATATTAATACTTACTTAAGACAACTTTTCCAAGTTTTCATTTGGCTTGTGTCAGCATTTTGCAGAAGACCATTAGCTGAGTTGAGAATGTGGTTTGCAGCTTTATCATTTAATAACTCATGATTATTATTCCAAATGTCGTTCAATAATACAGTAGATGCAATATTTGAGGATCTATTAATGATAATAATTGTTATTCAAACAAACAAGTTTATATTGTTTTGTTAACATTATTATTAGCTGTGAAAAAAAAAACTTGTACCTTTGAAGTGAAAGTTTGTATTGTTGCATTGAAGAATTATTAGTAGTAGATAAGTTGTTATCAAACTCATCTTCAGGGAATAGGCCTGCTATTTGATCTGTTTCAAACATTATTTCTTGTGTGTCTTGTATTTGGTGATTTGAACGTATTTTTGAACTTTTTTGCGATACCTAAATAACTGCGACCTACAATTACCATTTACATCGACAAATGAACAAAATGGTCCCCAAGATGCAGGCTCCACCTAGTTTGGGGACCACTGTTTTTTACTAGAAATGCGTACCGCTACTGTTACCGATTTTTTATATTAAGTACGTTAACCTGGAACCTTTGTAACAATGGATTATAAACTTTTACTTTAATTCAAAAACGCACTGATCAAACTGTCCAAATTAAGTTAGTCACTGTCAAACTTGAAATGAAACATTTCGCGCCATTACGCTACCCGAAAGGATTTTTCATTAAAAAATTTTCAATTTCATGCCACTGAAAATCACGTACCACAGACTCAGTAGTAAGTATAGTGGTAGAAAGGAAACTAGTATTAGTAGATTTTTTGCATTTTGAGCAACCTACCCTTCGATTCAATTTTTCTCATGCTCTTCCTCTTAGTACCAAAAAAGCCTAATAAACAATTATCACAAATAGCAAAATACGATACTATTAGAATACTAATTAGTCAAGCGACCGCGTTAGCTAAGTTGGTTACCCTGTCCTGACTCTATTTTAACTAATCTGTGAAATGAAAACTGAAATTAACAGAACAGGCAGCTGTCAACTTTGAACTTTGTTGTCAAAGAAAATTGTCAAGTTGCGTTAAATTACAGCGATTAAAATAATAGAAAACCCTGTTTATTCTACGTCTTACAAAGCAAGATAATTCAATTCCTGCTAAATAACAACTAAGAATTTCGGGTGGGAGGATCATGTGGCTTTGTTTAGAAGAAACTCTGAATGGGACGTGAACGCGATGAGTTCGAAGCAAACAATATATCATGAAAAACAGGTTAAAGAGTTATGCGCTTTACACGCGCTTAACAATTTATTCCAGGTAATTATTGTATTTTAATGAGTGCTACTGTGATACGTCAGGCCTGGCCGTGAAGCGCGCTATTGTTAAACATTTCAAAGTCAGGCTTTGTTGTGTTGAAAATTTGATGTTGAATTGCTTTGTTTCTTCTTATTTTAGGGTATATAGTTAATTTAAGAAACTATATATTGTGTTGCGTTTTCAGTTGCGGTCTACATATTCGAAGGCAGAGTTAGATGCAATATGCAGCAGGCTATCACCAAATGTGTGGATCAACCCTCACCGCTCCATGTTGGGGCTTGGCAACTATGATATCAATGTGATTATGGCAGCTCTACAGAAAAAAGGCTGTGAAGCTATCTGGTTTGATAAGAGGAAGTAAGTATTATTGGTACACCTGGGTACTAGGTCCATTTCCCTAACACTAGGTAACATATCATATTATTGAACCTTTGTATTTTTCAACTTATAGTGCTGAGGCAATTTTTGTTCTGATTAAGCCTAAAATCAATAGTAAAACTATGTTGCCTTAGTAGTTGTATTACGTTTTAGAGAGTTGCATGGTATCTATCGCATAGCATGTAGATAAACACACACCTGGTGCTCGACAGGGACAAGCTGAAATTATAAGTGTAGGTACCTTATCTATTGTCTGATTCAGATATTACTAGCACAATAATAAGATACAATAAATGTATTTATGACTCAAACTATCTACTATTTTTTCACCATCTCTATTGTTATTTTTCAGGGACCCAGGTTGTTTGGACTTGTCAAACATCTGTGGCTTCATCCTGAATGTGCCATCAGACTACAAGCTGGGGTTTGTGATGCTGCCACTGCGTCGCCGGCATTGGATCACTATCCGGCAGATACAGGGCAACTTTTACAACTTGGACTCCAAACTTGAAGCACCACAATTAATAGGAAGGGTAAATAATCTATTCATTTAAAATAAATATGGGTATGCTTGCAGTGTCACACTAGATTGACTACCTTAACAGTAGTTGAGGTAATTCACACTGGTTCCATATTGTAAAATAACCCTTGGATTCCCATTACTACTACATTATGTCTATTTTTTTTTTATTTGTAACTACAGTATTATATTATCAGGTAATCCATGTAATTATAGTTGTATGTAAGTAAACCATTGCAAATGGCATAATAATATTTATAAAATTTCATTTTTCTCTTTCAGAGCAGTGATCTTATAGCATACTTAAAAGAACAGTTGGATAGCAAAGAAAAGGAATTGTTTGTTGTGGTAAGCAAGGAGGTTGAGGAAAAACAGCTCTGGATGCATCAGTATACTGTACAGAATAGTAAACAGTGTCCACAGAACTCTGGGAACTCTGGGGTCTTGCTCAATGACAGCCAATGTGACAGCCCTGCAGACAGTGCATCCTCACTATCACATTACGACTACAGTAACCGCGATGCGGAGTGCATCAAAGTCACAGAAGTGAATAATTGTGTTGGCAGAGGAGAAACTAATTGTAATGCGTGAATTTTAGACTTGGTAATACTTTCCACAGGTTGCTTATGATCTCATAGGCAATTCATAATGTGTTCACAGGTTTTCCACTGTATGTGTGTTGTGTATTGAAAGATACTTCATAAGGTTTGGTGTCGGATTGTAACTGATAAGGAATCCTGGCCGTTTAGACATAATTGCAGTCTGTTGTTTCAGTACTTAAAAAAGTATTGTTCAAATTAATTTATTAGTATGTTTTTAAATGCACTTTATTTTTGTTTTGCACAAATAATGTTAAAGATTGCAGCATATTGTTGTTTTTATTTAATTATAATTTTGTGTTACATGAGGCCTAAGGTTGCAAATAGGAAATCTAGATAGATCTTGCCTTAAATAATGGTCTTTTTGTAGTATAAATTATATACGCCTTCCGATTTCCATAGTGATTTCAATAATATTAGCAGTCTTGATCTTTATAATAAAATAATAATAGAAAGCAGTGGCAGCAATAAATAGTTGTGATAGTAATTGATACTATGTCTGTTAAATGTTGCAATATAATTAATATAGGTACTGTTTCAATACTATGCCAAATATAATAACCAAACTGTTTCACTCTATATTAATGAATAACTTGGCCAAAATAATAGATTAATGTTGTTACAGATGACTTCTAACTCTTTATTTTTTGTTGTTAATATACTTTAAGTATTTACTTTTACATTCTGGAGGCACTTACTTAGTTTTATAGCACAATTTTTCTCTTGTTTTTAAATCTTTACAAATATTTATCATCACATGGGCTCTGTTCACATGCAACATAGATTGTCAATCATAAAATGTATTCAATCCAATTTCATGCCATTTTTGTGTCACTAGTAAGATTTTTTATTGAAATATCTGAATTAGAAGTTTGAAATATCTGAATTATATTGAACAGGGCCTGATACTTACATTTGTCATATATATCTAAAATTTCAAGTGGATGATGATCATTTCATATTGAATCGTTATTGAACTTCTCATAAGTTTTTTACTATAATAAACTTTACTGTAAATATAAGATATTTTTCCAAAAAAAAATAGAAAGTGTGATGATGGACCTGTTTTTTTTTATCTCCTAGGTATGTACTATACCCAAAAAACGTTTACATGTACCAAACATTTATCAACCCTATCCTTCAGGGGTGACGTAAGCAACATAGAAGCAGGCTGAATTGGATAGCGTAAGAGAATTATATTATCACCTCTTCCTGGTAACTGCCTCGGTAGCCTAGTGGTCCTAAGCGCGACTGCTACAAAGGTCTTGGGTTCGATTCCCAGGTCAAGCAAAAAATGTTATTGGGTTTTTCTATGAAATTATCAGTAGCAGCTCGGAGTTAGGATTTGTGCCTGGTTAATGGCATAATGCTCGCTTCTTATTGCATGGGACCTAAACTTACCAGCGAACTGTGGGTGTACATTGGTACACCTCTGCCTAACCCTTCGGGGAACACAGGCGTGATGGTATGCTGTGTAATTATATCATCTTGTTACTAGTACGCCTTTACAATAAAAGTGAACATATAATTCTAAACTTTATTATCAGCTATTTCGGTACAGTTGTTGTTCTTAGATATAATGAGTCTGTCGGGGTCCAGGCGCAGCTCCTCCATGATTGCGTAGATGTGCGCGCGCACCGGTGCCTCGATCTCGCGCCGCCGACCCAGCACCCAAATGTGATCTGAAGAAGTGAAGATGACGTCACGAATGTAATAGATATTGTATATGTAGCTATGTGAAAAATCGACACACCATAAGCTTATCAAACATTTTTAATTTTTTAGTTCCTACCTTTCTTTGATCTGGACATTTGGATGACCTAGTGTAGGTACTACCACAGTATCTAGGTCCTAAGTCTATGTACTATAGTAGGTACATTTAGTAGCAGCAATTTTGGTTTGATTTATGTTTAAGAAAATGTGGTTCAGGTAACACTAACGCATTCATAGTAGTCACTGTAGGTAGCAAACTACTTTCATTGTTTTGTGTGCCTTTACTTAAGTAGTAGGTAATTTATCAAAACAAAAACAGTAAGTACCTACTTAGCCAGTCCATCTGTAAATGCATATAATGTTATATTAACGGCGATCTCTGAAAAGAAATACTGAAATCGACACTCAATGAACGTACCTGAATGTGCAACACCGAAGCTGGTACAAGACCATACGATAGCGAACTGCTCGTAGTCCGTGAACAGCACGTTGTACACGCCGGCGCCGGGCAGCAGGCGGCCGATGATGTACGGTACGCGGCTGTTCACCTTGTAGCGGAAGATCGAGGACGCGTTGTGGCTCAGGATGCCCATGCCATGCGTCGTTGATGGGCTGTTGGTCCTGGGGAGCGGGAGTTATAGGATACAGTAATGATGTAATAGACCACGAGGCAAAGACAAAGAAACAGATTGGTTCCTTAAGATCTTTGTTTTTATTCAGGCCCTCAGCTTTACTTCCAGTAGGAAAAATAGCACCTTGGTAAATTTTTGGACTTATTAGATATAAATTCACCACACTACTTGGGCACCCATGTGATATTTAAACCTATCCTCTCTTCTTCTTAAATTAACCACCGATTTTTCGAACAAAAAATGAATGTGAAAATAGTCAAGAGCGCGTCAGCTGTTGTGATTGGGTGACTAAATTATCAGCAACCAATCACAGCAGAAGCAGCAGTTTGGCTTAGAAATCCAAACCCACTAACTGAAAATCCTGAAATCAATATATTTTCGACCATACCAAAAATAAGTAAATAGGGTACCAATCACATTTCAAAGTTAAAATCAAAGCATTTATTTCAATAAGACCATTTACAGGCACTTTTCATTTGTCAAGATGTTACAGTTTAAAGTTGAAGCTAGTTGCTCGTTTCAAAACATAGGTAGGTTTCTATGGAAAAGAACGGCTAAAATAACGAATGAATCATCAATTGTCCAGTATTCATTAAAGGACTTCTTGTATAAACTCACTTTTATTAAATCGCTTATAACTCTGTTCTCTGATAGACAAAATTGACAGAATTTTTAGAAAAGGGTTGCTATTAAAGCCTTTCAGTCTCATTCGTCTAATTATCTTAGAGGAGGAGTAAGATGGATTTAATACCCAATGTGACTTGTCAGTAAGTAACCAATGATTCTCTTGTGTAAATAAGAAAATGACGAGTTTACAAACTTAAACTTACACACATAAACAACTATATACGGAACAACTATCTAGGCCATAAAAATATTTATTCTCAATCAAACCCGCGGCATACAGAACCGCCGCCAATAAATCAATATCAACTTACCATTTGTTAACAGTATTGATAGTGATGAGCAGGTACCCCCGCTCGTTGAGCGCTATGTTGAGCTCCGTGCAGCTCGCCGTGATCTCCACTAGGTAGAACGATCGCTCCACTTCGTACCAAGTGCCGGTCATCTGAATACGAGGAATCAAACAGTTATAGGTCTTCCTTTAGTTCATCAACTAAATGGAACTATTGGTAACTAACCCAAGGCAGAAGCAGGTCTTCTGGACGTTATGATAAGACAGATGGGCAAGTGAAGGTACCTACTTAATTACATAGGTATCTTTCATACGCAGGTTGTTGATCAAAACAAGAAAGTTCGTAGACCAATGATTTCATTGGATATTTAGGTCTAATGGAGGCCAGGGTTTAGGGTTTGCATGGTGGTTCTAGCCGTGCATGTGCATCATGCATGTACAAGCGGCAGGCAAACCTTAGCGTGTATGTGATACAACTGTTCAGTTATCCATTTTATTAAACTCGGTTAAGCATGCACGGCTAAAACCATCATGTAAACTCTAACGTGTATGGCCTCCATAACACATGTAAGCAGGCTCATTCCGGGACCACTATTTTTATGGAAAAGACATACCTGCGTATTATTTACTAAAAAAAAAATTGGCCCACACTAGTTTCTCTTGTATTGTGAGTGCGTTTACTAACATAATGTTTGTGAGCCAGGCCGGGAACAACTATCTCTGCCACCATCTGCTGTTTTCTCTGCCACCATTTGTTATTGTGGACACGTCCCGTTTTACTGCTAACTATGGCTTTATTTGTCTACGAAGAGTCACTGATTCCTAAGTGACAGGCCTACACCTAGTTTAGGAGTCAGAGTTTCTAAATATTTGCGACCTAGTAATAAGCCCGAAATGTTCCTTGCTTTTGTTTTGATATTTTAATGTGATGGCTTGTTATGAAATAAAGAATTTATTTATTTATCTCTAGGCCATACAAATAATTACTCCGTGCGAGAATCGAACCTGCGATACGCCATTCAACAGGCTATCGTTCAGCCACCGCTCTAAGTGTCAAATATTAGTGAGAAATATTACCACAATTAGGGATCTATACAGGAAAATATTAGCGTAAGAGGAGAAAAGGATCGTTAATTAGGGGGTAAGTAATTACTGGAATCAAATTCCGGATAGTTTTCGTTATGTGTCGTTACGTACAATATTAGGTCGCATCAGAAAGGTGAGCAGCATTTTCTTTTATTATAACAAAACATTATAAATTAACTTTACTTTCGCTTGTTCCTGTGGTAAGTTTACAACGCGTAGTTGGTGTAATTTTCAGAATTCTAGTAGCTTCCTTCCGATTTACCTATTACCAGAGTACGTAAACTAGTGAGTGTTATGCATTCAGTTTAACGTATGTACTGTGGTGACCGCTCGGCAACAGGGCGCAAGGTGACTATGTACATCGGAATATGTAGACGGACCGTCTACGCGTTACATTTGAACATACCTATCGGGATTTTGACTTAGAATTATAAAGTAACCAAGAATCTACTTATGTGTTACCGATAAATAAGGATTAGTAGCAGAAGTACGTTCAAGCTGTTCTCATTAAATTCATTGATAATTAACTAAAACATATCACAAATAGAGTTGAAAATTGTGTGCAAATAATTCCGCGCGGCTTTTTTTATACGCAATTAGGCAATTTTCAACTCTATTACTTATGAATTTTAGTTTAGTATCCAGTAATCAATGCTGATTCGTCTGCGCTGATCAGAAAAACGTTGTCGAGGATATAGCAGAGCAGGAACGAGATGAGTTTTGTTGGTAATAACTTGCCCCGAAAAGAAAACCCTTACTATGAATACAAGTAGACCATACGTGTGACACGATTAAGAAGTAGAACTTGAAATGTGAAGGTCATAGGGTGAATTAATTAGACTGGGGGCAAGCAGAAGCATCTACCTTCAAAAATAATCTTAATTTTTATTAGTAAAGAATAGAAATAGTTACTGTTAGTAACTGCCTGGGTAGCCTAGTGGTCCTATGCGCAACTGCTACGCTAGAGGTCTTGGGTTCGATTCCCAGGTCAAGCAGTGTTATTGGGTTTTTCTATGAAATTCTCAGTAGCAGCTCGGAGTTAGGATTTGTGCCCGGTTAATGGCAATAGGCTCGCCCCCTATTACATGGGACCTAAACGTACCGGCGAACTGTGGGTGTACATTATTACAACTTTGCCTAACCCTTCGGGGAATACAGGCGTGATGGTATGCAAATAGTAAAGTTAATAATATTCATTAGGTGTCAGTAATAAGATGCAGGAAAATCATTAGGTTGATTTTTTGTTCTGGATGGGAAATCATCAAATGACTTCCCTCGCCCATGGCGGGGCGGGAGGAAGTGTCAGATTTTTACTGACTAAAACCCCCTCAACTTGCTGACATCTCTTTGAGGCGCGCGTGGAACACGAACGCGCCAGTCACACGGCAAAATCAGTAAGTAACATACCATTACCCGTGGATATGGGATGTGGCTCTAGGGTTCATAAAAATGGTGTGGGTAGGCATGCCCACCCACTTCTCAGAGGTCAATATTAATTCAATACATGTAGGTAATGCTATGTGTGTAAACACCTGCGAAGTCAACTAATTCACAAAATAGTGAACTCTATTGACTATACATAGTTACCTAAGCTTAAACTTCCTAAATACCTACACTTAGGAATGTAACCGTTACAATACAAAAATGCAATGTAATGTTGTGCACACGTGATGTGGAGCTACTCACGCGCTGTATGTCGAAGTTGGGCAGCGGCGGGTAGACGGGGCACTTGCCCAGCCCCGTGCTGATCACTGCCTTGATGATGGTGAAGAACAGAACACAGTATATCCTGGTGGTGGTGACGCTCGAGCCTTCCATCGCGCGCTAGTGCCGCGTGTCTAGGAACGTTCAGTCGCGCAGTCCAACACTTGTTTTGTAAACACTAGACATTATTTGTACAACAAGAGCTTGGTCGCCGCCGCGGCCGCACTGCACGGAATACGATCGATAGCCGCCATCGTAATTCATTAACGTAGGAGCCGCCTCACTCCTCACGAGACGGACGCGGCACGATAGCGGGGCGGGACGTTATCACATGACTGATTATGATCAGCTCATCAGAACTTCGCAAGTAGCTTAACAGTTAGGCACGCTCAGGTGAGCTAACTAGATATTCGGTAATCACTAGTTACGAACCGTGTCAATATTGCATGTGCGCATGTGTGGAATGTTGGACGATTATCTTTCTTTTGCAAAATACTGTCGTTTGTGTAACTAAGGGTTTGAACATTTTTTTGACTCATAATGTCAGGGTTGTTATACTCTTAGGCGGGTCGAGCTATTTGGTTCAGCGTTCTCAAAATAAGTATTGAAAATGCCGAACCGAATGCGCCGACCCGCTTATGTGTTTAGCGGCACCTAAAAGGCACAGTGACGAGACGTGACGTCGCGAGGTGAATTAGGTACTTATTAGTATCACTGTACCTAGTATCTACGTTGGGAAAAGCCCGCCAACAACAAAAACACAGCAACATTTAGTAACGACACGGAGGGTCAGCCATTTTCCCTAAGTCACTTGACTTATAAAGAAATGATTAAATATTTATAACGAATAAGTTGTACGTACATATAATTATGCAAATAGGTAGTGGACACAAACACGACGTTTTCAATCAAGTGTATTGTTCTTACGATTAGATCGTGATATTTACAACTTTTCTATGATATTACAGTAAATATATAACATCACAACATTGCTTACAACTAGAGACGACACATGAAACATTATCATTATTATGTAGTGGAACAACAACTGTTATTATTTGCATCTTAAAATATTCATACCTAGGTATTGAATATTGAGCCTTTTGATATCTTAATGGGAAAGTAATTCATGCAAATACTTAGATAATATGGTGGGTATGGAAATACGGCATTAAAAAGACCACATTCACAAATACGAATCGTAATCGGATCGGATTAAAGAATGTGTTCATTTAATACCACAAAACTTTTATGAATGGTGTTATTGTCATCACTCAGGAAGTTCAGTACAAATATTTTGGTAAACTGTAATACACAAAGTAGCGGAAGTACATATCTTTTTCCAAGTAGCCAGAAACGAAATATCTATACCTATAGGTGCCCTTACCCGCCTAAATTACCTGGATTACGTATAATGCCTCCGGATATCCGGCGCCGCCTATCCGGCAGAGGGGACGTCTGACAAGTTCTCTTAAACTTACACTATTTCAAAGTAGTTGGGCACATCGCCGATAACGCCGGATGTGCCATATTAACGAGCGGGCACTTTATCACAACCGATCACCATTTAATATTGAGCGCTATGTCCGACTTCTCGACGGCGTGGTACGCGGTGTGCAGCATGGCGCGCGCCTTGTCCGAGTCCTTGCCGTCGAGCCATTCGGCGTACAGCTTGCGCACCAGCTTGCTGTCTGCGGGGAGCGCTAGAGGCAGCTGCGAGTACATCGTCTCCAGCTGCGCGACGAGCTCGCGGCCGCTCTCGCCGGTGAGCGGCCGGACCTGCGCGCCGCCGTTCAGGCATCCTACAATGATGAAGGTATATATTTTACAAATACAAGGGATTTATGGCTCGCGCCGGGTAATAGGAAAAGCCCAATGAAATCTCTCTACGACCATCTTAAAAATATGTAGGAGGCTTTCGTAATAATGTTTTAATTTTTTTTTTGTGAAAGTGTGTTGAAATGACTTAGTTTACCGCCTTATATTACACTATTTTGTAATTATTCAAATGAAAGACACCAGATGAATAAAATTCAAGATTCATCCCCACTTTTGATCTGTTCTACCTAAAATTCCAAATATGTGCTTATATTAAATGATTGATTACCTGAGGGGCACGCCATGACCTCGACGTAGTGGTAGGGCGACCTGGCGCGCTTGAGCTTCTGCACCAAGTTCTGTATGTTGCGGAAGCCGTTGGCCACCGCGAACCGCAGCACCTCCGTTCCGTCCTTCTCTAAAGTCACCTCGCGGAAGTCGGGATTCCTAAAAATAACATCACGCCTACATTTCCAGAAAGAGTAATCAGAAAAGCGAGCCTAGCAACTTAGATAGAATGAGATACAGTTTATTTTGGATATCGGTTAAGGAAAATATTGAGAGGAAACCTGGACTTATTATAGTTGACATAATCTATATGCTGAGAATTTCTCTGTATGCGGAGAGGCCTTTGCCTAGCAGTTGGACAATAATAAGCTAGTGCTTGTTATTTACTTTTATTTATTTAATCCTATTTACATTTCATGATTTAAGATAAGATAGGATAGGAGGTAGGATTTGCAACTCCAATTTTCTATTTTAAAACTAACACCGATCCATGATTTGAGAGTTTTGGCTAACTGTTTACCCCTCTATGGATAGAACAACGCTGAAAGTTAGAAAAATAAATAATGTTACGTAAATCTTAGTCCAGAATGGGATCGCGGCAGGTCAGGAGTAAAGGTCTTCATTTTTAGGTCACGTAACATAGTTATGCACTAAATTCAAGGAAATGTAAACGAGTGCAGTGTTTGCGTCAGTCTGCAAACAATGCGAGGTTAGCTATTCACTAATTAGTGGGACATCGCACACTTGTGAGACTTGTGGGGTCACACTGCGGACGTCGTACGATAAATGTTGCAACCATTCATAGACGTTGCTTCCTGTTTTGTTAAAGAGGCAAACGTGTTTAGGATCGTTAGTAAAACAAAGATTAGGTGTCACAAATTTCGCAACGTTAATAGTACATTATGACGTGTCGACGGCGCGTTCCACTCGCGCCTCAAAGAGGTGTTAGCAAATCGGAGGGGCCACTCAGGGCCGATGCCTGCCGGGGCTGCGGGTTGTTCGTAAGAGATACCGCGCTCCCGAAATGCAAAGGGAACAAGAAGGAACATGGGTGGATTTTAGTCAGTAAAAGTACATTATGATACAAAGCGAGTTAAGATTGTCAAGAGGTGAAAAGTAATAGGTGTTATTTTTTGTGACATTAGATGGCAATCAAGCCCACGGCCCACCGATGTTAAGAGGTTACCGCCGCGTATAGACATCTACAATACTAAAGGCCTTGCAAATACGTTGCCATCCCAAAGACATAGCTACAGTGTCTCATGTGTTTATAATAACACGGCGCCCATGCCTTCAAAGCGGATTACAGCAACACTGCTTTGAGGCAGAAATGGGTATGTTGGTAGTACTTCCCCGGACGAGCTTCTTTACAAAGATCTCTACTACTTGTAAGTGTGAGGTGCCAAGAACTGAAACCAAAATCATTAAAATTAAGCTCACCTTAAATTCCTGTACACGAGTTTGGCATTAGTCTCTCCAAACAGCTGTTCTGCAGCGTACAAGAACACATGGTCCGCGTATCCGCCCGAGCCGCTGCCGATGTGCCTGCGGAGCGCTGGCGGGGCCTCGCCCAGGGCTCCCCACGGCCAGTCCAGCTCCGCCCCGGTGACGTCACTCAGAGACTTGCTGCTCACGTCTAGCATTTGTTCGAGTTCGACTAGAAAGGTTTAAGACATTATATTATTAGATTCTAGTAAATAGACAATAAACTGCCTGCCTGCGACAAAACAAACTAATGAACAATTTTACTTATCTATACTAAAGTTCGTTTGTTTGTTTAAACGCGCTAATTTTCGTAACTGCTGATCCGATTATGAAATTTTTTGTTAATAGAAAGCTACGTTATCTCTGAGTACTAAAGGCTTTATAACATAACATACCATCACGTATGTATTCCCCGAAGGGTTTCGCAAAGGTGTACCAATGTACACCCACAGTTCGCCGGTATGTTTAGGTCCCATGTAGTAGGGGGCGAACCGATTGCCATTAATCGGTCACAAATCCTAACTCCGAGCTGCTACTGAGAATTTAATGGAAAAACCCAATAACAGTTTTCTCGACCTGGGAATCGAACCCAAAACGTTTAGCGTAGCAGTCGCGCTTAGGACCACTAGTCTAACGAGGCAGTTTTATTTTTTGGCAACTTTATACATATACCATCACGCCTGTATTCCCCGAAGGGTTAGGCAGAGGTGTACCAGTGTACACCCACAATTCGCCGGTATGTTTAGGTCCCATGTAATAGGGGGCGAGCCTAATGCCATTAAACTTTAACTTACTTAACAGCGACTTTATTTTATTTAAAAAAAAAATTAAGTAGATCCCTACGAATTTTATAATAAAAAAATACGCGTACTAAAGCTAGTATTTAATAATCAGCATAAGTTACAAGGACACATACTTGCAGTAATAACGCAGTCGACGTCGTGACAGCTGAGCATTTCGCTGTAGAAGTCTTCCCGGGACGCTTCGAGCTTCTTATCGTAGCACGGCATGAATGTCACGTGGTAGATCTCCCCGGGGCTGAGTCCCCGGTCCTGGGACAGGTAGTCCTTCACCAGCGAGCCCATCACCTGCTGCGGCGACTTAGAACTCGATATGTATGGCAGGATAAAGTTACCGTGTGTCTTTTCAGCGTAGCACACCCAACCTGTATTGGGTAAAGAGATATATTGGGTTTAAAGAGGACTATATACACTAGATACTTCTCCCATTATGATTTTTAAACCCAAAATTTTGAACAAATATTCAAATTAAATCCGCTATTGAAAAATAGACTTTATTTTTATCGAAATAGAGTATGTTTTGTATTAGCGATATACTGCGAATATTTAAACAAATTCACTGACATGTATTCAATAAGCATTTTAGAATCGTTCATAATTAGAAAGCTTTATTTTATAGTTTCCTATTACCTGGACAAGAGCTAGCAAGCATTGGCAGGTTTTTAGAGCCGGATTCCGTCTGATGGTTCTGATAGCGCTGCAGGAACTCTTGTTGAGCCTCTAGCAGTGAGAAGTCTTCAGCTATTGTCATGTCCAACACCAGGTCAGCTCCTAAGCTCTTGAAGTACCCTAGAAAGTTGAAAATTGTATGAGTTATACTGTACAGTGATCATTTAACATTTACATACAATTCACTGGCTTTAGCTCACCAAAAAGAGCACAGAGCAGATTTCGGGAGGGGTATATTAATGATATTCAAAAATGCACTTTGTTTACAGCACGTTCAAATGCAAATTTGTCAAAGTAAGGTTTAGTATGAAATGACATTAGACAATTTCTCTACTTACCTTCTTTAGGTCTGTGTCTAGACAATAGTACTGTACGCTAATGATATATACACATATATATATATATATGCTGTTTGTGTAGTTTATTGTATAAATAATAAATACATAGTCAAACTAAAAATAGAAATTTTATTATTCCTGCTACTGAGCCTGATAATACCTAATATACGATAATTAAATTTAATTGAATTTCAGGCACCGTCACTAGCATCCATTAATTAAATCATATCTCTTTATTACATTCATGCGTACATTTAGTTGCTATAAGTAGGTGAGTTCCAACATGCAATCCAGTTAGGACATAATAGTAACTTAAACATAATAGTACTATTAACATGAAAATTTCTGAAGTAGGAATTGGAATATAAAACATGTGGTTGTTCATAAAAATTTTTGATCAACAGACTTTGATAATATTGTTTGGTGTGCATTGTATTTTGTTAGATATAAAATATAATGGCACCTGCTAACTTGTGAGTGGCTTCCTCTGGCGTCAGCTTGTACCGCGCCGCTAGGGAGAGTGTCGGCTGTGGTGACAGAGATATCACTATCAGACTCACATCTTTACTAACTCCTTTGTTGTCTGTGTATTTCCTCTCAGAGAATACTCTGGAAAAAACATATATAGGTAAAATATTTCGGAGATCGGAAGATGGCGGGTCTTCTTGCATAGCTTCCTCAGGAACTGGCAAGGGGAAGCAGAACACAGAAGAATGTGTAAGGAATGAGGGAGAGGATTTTGCCTAAGAGTGGGATAGCAATAGCAAAAAAAAAGAGAAATCTCAATATTTGTCCAAAATGGTTTAAATAAGATTAAATAAGGGGCATGCGACTATTGGAAACTACTTTTCAACATTGCTCAACAGTGATGAGATCCATGCCATAAGAAAGCTCTTGTAAGGAGTATTTCATTTTTTTATTTGGCAGCCAAGTTCAAATCTAGCACGAAAATGATATTTTGGTGCATGTTGTCCTTTTTGTGTAAATCCTAGGCAAAGATTCTCACACTGTCCAACAGTGACGAGTACTGAAACACCATTTTCACTCTGGTTATGGACTTGGCTGCCATAGAATGAAATGAAGTACTCATTAAGAGCTTTCATATGACATGTGTCTCATCACTGTTGAGCAATGTCGAAAAGTTAGCCCAAGAATTATACAACAATGCCCATGGTCGTTTGAGAGATATTTATTATTTTTGTTTGTAACTCACTGTTTGATAAAGTAAAATAGTGAATTAAGTTGACAAGAACATATTACCAATATTATTGGTGTGTCATAACATATTTGCTCAGAATGTTTACGTATGTTTACATTAAATGAATGAATGAATGTTTATGTATTGTTTACATAAACATGATGTAATGATACAAGGTCATGTATTGGCTAACCTCAACAGCTCCTCCTGGCTCTGCTTGGTGACCAGCACACTCTCAGCAGACGTGATGCATCCGCTGCAGGCCAAGCAGTCTGCCAGAGTGATCTCGACCTTCTGTAGTTTCTGCTCTTTGCCGCTTGACACATCAAAGTATCCATCCTCACCTATCTTTATCTTTGCACCGGTTCTCGTCTTTGTTTTCTCGATTTTGACAGGTTTTATGCATTCCTGTTGGCAGAATAGATTTCAAAACGTGTTTTAATGATCTCAATATTAAGTGACAACAATGCAAAGAATATCATATTGGAAACATTTTGGTTATGTTGTTTTTAAGTCCAAGCATAATAAAAATGACTTATTGCTTTTTCTATATAAATGTTACATTGTACAAGATTAAGTAGCATATTTAAAACGACAGAAAAGTACAGGAAACGGAATAAAACAGCTTATTTGTTTATAAAAAAAGGTTATGTTGGATACCACACTGTTACTCACCTGCGAAGGTGTTATAAAATCGTCTAGGTCAGTCAACTGTAACGCACCGCTAAAACGAGAAGCCATAATTTCTAACTGTATTCTTTTAATTCCAATGAAGTTGTTTAAAACACTGTTTCAATATAATGTATTTTCGCAAAACACTAAACAAACAGCTGATATTGACATGTATTGGTTGTTGTTGACGTTGACAATAAAATTTACATTGACAGTTATCCTGAGCTAATGTTGGCGCGATTTAAAGTAAATTTTCTACCATGCGTTTTATTTGAGTAGAATATTATGATTATTGATGTCGTTTTGAGCGACTGCTGTTTCCACTAACACTAAGCGTCATATGCTACACTGTTGGTTTTTCAACCTTTGACTTAAGGCCGAAAGATGAAAACTCAACAGTCCATTAATATTTAGTAATTTAGGTGTCGCCGAATGTTAATGAAAACGGATATAACAGTAAGACGAAAGAAGTAGGTAAAGTTAAATTATGACTGCAATTTATTCTGAGAAATGCTACATCCATAATTAGCTTTTTTCAAGTAAGGATATACAGTCCAGTCCAGTCATATTTACAAGGGCTACGTGTAAATATCTGAAAACATCGCAAATCGCTATAAGCAAAACCAACGCAGAACTCAAATAAATAAATTATTGCCTAAATAAACGTACCTACCATCGCATAGAGAAACGCTATCAAAACGATGTTTTATAGAATCGATAATCATTACAGACCATTTTTGGGTATCTTCCAATCAGGGTAATGTCATTGTATATGAGTTGAAGATAATTGCCAATGTGCCAACCATGCAACCAGAGGCTCCCACGCGCAACCTTGGAGGACATGATCATTATTTACTACCATTAGTAGTTTAGTGACCAGCGACATTGGCTGGCCACGCACACTCGTGCTACAGTGCCCTGCGCTGAGAAAAATCAATCAGAATCTTCCCGCCTCCGACGGTTTCCAAGGCAACGGGTAAACAGTGGGGAGACGTTGCATTTCTATAATAGTTGCATTGAACGGTCCACGCACGGAAAGACGTGTCGTATTTCGACGATTTTTTACTGCGGTGTGTTTGTGTTGGTTGTGTGAAGAATATTTGCGAATTTTATGGACAATGGCAGAGGAGGCTGCAGCTGCGCCATTGGGAGCAGAGAAAGTGATACATACCTATCCTCTCATTCGGGTAAAATAGCGCATTATTATGAATTGTTTAGTCATCAGCGTTTCTTCCTCAATATCGTCGTTCGTTGTTAGTTGTTCCTACAGTCTAAACAAAATAAATAGAATGATTGGGACATATGTAGAAAGTGTAGAAACATTTATGTAGTGGGCAGAGACCATACTTAGCGAATCCCCATTGGCTCAATAAATAAATGTCCGTAGGTATGTTAATTTCCATGCGGGTTCGATTAGGAAAAATTTTCACTTTGAAAAATATGTAGCCCTTTAAAATGCTCAACACAGGAGTAGCGGAGTTTCATTTTGAACCAATTTAATGTACTCATGGCCTAAGTGTGGTGTGCTGTGTGGTATAGAATCATTGTGTGAACTATAATGGAATCAGAGAAGCTTGTTTTAAAAAAATATATACTTATTGGTATTAAAACTTTCGGGCATCAGTAGATGTGACCTATATATTTGTAGGTAGTCGAACAAGTCTAGACCTACGTCTCAGGCCTAGCTATCATCCTATGCTCGCTCTAGCTTAGGGAAAGGCGCGGCAGCGGCGCTTGAACCGCGAATGTATATGGTTTTGCGGCTCCACGTTCGCGGGCAAGTGTGGAGTGCGCTTTACAACACCCACATGAGGAGATAAGCTTCGCTACCTACCTACATTTATCAGGAATCGGGATCACCCGTGTTGACAACTGACACCGGTGCTTTTGTGCATTTATACACATAGGCTATCCCAAAACACGATCTTCGTAGGCCGTTACACCCTTCAACCATTTGGAGCCTACCCTTACGTAACAGTCAAAAGATGCCCTGAGGTGTTACGATTTTGTAAATGAAATATCACTTATGTACTTCCTAGCTAATCGTTGTATACTAACGTGATATTGATCAAACAGCGTGGGTATTAAATTTCGGCGGATTCAAGGCCCGCGAGTGGTACGACTTGACTCGGTGCAACGCATCACTCAACCGGAACCTTCGGCTATAGTGTTACATATACCCACTCGTCCAATGATCTCACTGATGGATGATTTATAAAACTTAGAAAATAGTCTAACAGGTACCTTTTTTGTTCCGCTTGATCAACTACAGTCCTGACGGTTGTAGTTTGAAAGTGATAGGGCCTTTAGCTTCAGTCCAAGTTGTTGCATAAGTTGTGGCAAAAGTTCTGACTCTTTAAGCAGGTACCTACTGTAGCATTGAGTCCAGTTCAAAGTAGTAGCTGTCTTTATATCATCAGGCAGCCGCTTTGTAAAAAAAAAATTTTTTTGGAAATGTAGGTTTATCTCACCTATCTTTAGCATATTTATTTACCATCATCTACTCTCATCCTTACTGCAAACGTTGTTTTGCAAGTCAATGTTCGGTAAGAAATTTCTCTCGTCCAAATATCGCTATAAATTACCGGCTGGCGGCAAGTAAACACATTTGTTTGTTCGCCGACAGCTCTCCGAGTGTTCGATCGCGATGTTTCATCTGTTTGTTTTGGCAGGTGGACCCAACATCGTACTATCTCCGTACTACGCGTGTTTGGACAATCACTTGTGTAAAGTGTAGACAACTTGTTTAGTAATGGATTTTTGTTGGGAGACTGATGAGGCGTTAAATTTTATCATTTTATCATTATTATCATTTTCATCTTAAACTAATCGAAGGATATTTGCGTGATTTCAGATGACTGAATCGATGATCTAATCCAGTATTTATCTGAATGACTAAAACCACAGTTTCCGCTCCTGTATTCGCAGGCGCACTGTCGACAAGGTTTTGGGATCGATTCCCTGACATAGATTACCATTCGTTGCGAATCGTTGGAGCACTCAAAAGGGTTTTAGAAACGTCTAACAAATTCATTTGTCCACAGCATTCAGACATGTCAGAGGAGATGCGCATCGAGTGCGTAGAGTTGTCCGTGACAGCTTGCGAGAAGTTTGCTCAAAATAACGAGCTGGCCGCTCGCATGGTCAAGGAAGGCATGGACAAGAAGTTCGGCCCAGCCTTCCATGTTGTCGTCGGTGAAAGCTACGGCTTCGAAATCACCTATGAATGCACTAATGTGTGCTACTTATACTTCGGCGGAAACCAAGCCATCTGCATATGGAAGTGCTCTTGAAAATCTCAGTAATTATAATTTAGCTTTACCAAATGAAATACCGAAGAAGTATCTACGTTTAGTTTCTTTACGGAAGTTACGTTTTCTTGACGTTTAGTTTCTTAATGTAAAACAAATACGTATAGAATATTTGATTAAATAATGGGAATATGGGATTGGTTCTGATAGGCTTAACAAGAGAACACAAATTTATGTAGTTTTAATGCCATTCAGTGTCTTTCTAACTTAGCTACGAGAAATTGTAGGTAAACTTTCATTGAATTCCTTTCGAGTTCTTGTAGTGATAAAAAAACGTTTATTTCAGCTTCAAAAAGTTGAACACGCTATTAAAACAAAGGCGCTGACGTCGCCGGGTAGCATTTCATATGTAAAACGGTTCTTTACACGCGAGCAAGTTTTTATTTTACAAATATTTCTAAGAAATCATTTACATAATTGCGGAAAACTTACTGTAGACGGGTTTATAGGTAAGGCTTTTTTCACATTTTTCTGTTATGCAAAGTTTACATAGAAGTAGTAGTAGAGTTATTCGGGGTGAGTTCACCTACTTAGGTCCATTATCGTTTAACTAATGAACGCTCGAACGACAATTGCCTTGAAAAGAAAATAAGAATGCATTTAAAATGACTTCTAAAACAGCAGCATAGTGAATTCTTTGGTCTTTTTTTCAAGTTTTTTTGAGTTATACCTAGGTAACGTTTCCACATCGAATGGGTCAAAAAATATTGGGATCATACAAAAGTCGCCATTACCTACCGCCCTGATAAAATTGTGGCAGCTTTTTAGTAGAAGCTCGCGCCGGTAATTTAAGTTCAATGATCAATAAATCTTCACGCGTTTATCGGCTCAAGTGTTTGTAGAGATAACATTAGAAATGCTCGTCTGTTAGGCATACATTTTAAAATGCGTTTATGTTGTGAAACAATCGGGGTAAGAGCGACTTGAGACGAGAGCCAAAATATTCGTTCGCACCATGTTAAGAAATAATTTCACGAGAATACTTATTTCCTTTGCCTTTTTAGACAAAATGAGGAACAATTTAGTAGATTCTTGATGTTTTCATTCTGTAGTTGTTTTTTTTTTTCATATGTACTTTTAGCTTGGACATCATTGTGGTCGGTATAGGAAAACATTGTTAGGGAACCTGGACTTATAATTAATTTAAGTCTGAAATCGACAATCCGCCTTGAGCAAGCAAGGTGATCTATGGGCGTGCCTTCTCTGTGTGAGAAGTGTCCTTTACTCTGCAGTAGGACAATAATAGGCTGGTATTATTATTATTTATGTTAGATTATACCTGCGATTACTTTATCTAACCAAGTTAGGTGTTACCTATTCTAAAAGGCAAACAAAGGTTTTCTAATGTCTTGCAAAATGATAGAATTAATGCAATTACCGGTACCTAAGTAGAATAGAAATTAACTACGTAGGTTGATACATTCTATTGTTGAGTAACGATCATGTACGGCGGTCGTTACTTGTAATACCTACCTATAGACCACCCTATGTCTATTATCTGTTAGGTATGTTATTATTAACTTGAATTCACGTCTCCTTTGAATTTAAATAAACCTTTGCTGGGCTCAGTTTAATTAAGAAAGCAAACTAATGAATAATTTAAAGTGGTTTCTAAGAAAGCTCCATCAGATTCGCAGGCCAGGCTACAAATTTAAACATAATTATTTAGTTGTAACTTTGGCTTACTTAAGCACTGTTGGATAATTATCACTCGGCTCGGCGTCAAGAGTTGGAAATCTAAAAGTGAAAAGGACAAAGTACCTAACCTGTTACGAATTATTTATTAGTACCTTCTTATAAATTAGAACATTCTTCCGCTAACGAGAATCTACGTCATCAGAGAGTGCTATGGTCTATATTGTATTTAAAAGAAATGGTTTTGTAAGAAATATTTACGCGGACGAAGCCGAGGGTAAAAGCTAGTAGTGGTCGGACACCTGAGAGAATTAACCTTACAGTAGGGTTACTGTGCTTTCATGACTTACCTCATCATTAGTTATAACAATGCTCAGCCATAGTACCTACCTACTTACTCATAGGTCAGAAATAATGCTCACTAGAAGTGCACTGCTTTATTATAAGTTTGCACTGTATCTAGAAGTGATCTAGAACGTGTAGCTGTTAAAAAGATTTTAATTTAATGGGTTAACATTTTTGACCCATTCAATTAAAACGTCATGAAGGAAAGCAATTTTTTTCGGTTGTAGATATGTATTCAATAATGTTTCTAATTATAATCAAGGTCAAACATGGTACTTATCTAATAAATAAATAATATTGTGTAATGAAATCATTTGTGTTGATACTTACGCTGTATATTGTTAGCCGTTGGAAAAATAACGAACCAGTATTTTTAGTTAAGTTTTTCTATTGAAACTTGAACTAAAACCTTGAGCGTTTATACTCATAAACACCAACAATCCTATTGTTCACTGAGCAACGACTTAATGAGTGTAGCAATCAGAGTAGCTAAAGAATAATTTTGTCAATTACATACATTTTTTTTTTGCTGTAATTAGGTACCTACCTACTCTGTTTTATAACGAGACATGCCATTATAAATGTACCTACCCAACGTACAAAATAAAATGGAGGCCATATTATTACCTACCTGTTGAATGTAACGTAATACATGTTGTATGTACCTATGTATGTGGGTAATAATTATTTAAAAATACACTATTACAAGCGTGAGAAAATTTTGTATTGAAATAAAGACTATATTTTACATTTTTTTGTCGTTTCATTTTGAACATTAGTCGTGTTGCAATGTTAACTTTTATTGTATAATTTATGCCTCCAGCGAGCGCCCGGTTAGAGACACAATATGACTGAAATGATTTAAGAAACATCATCAAATAGACACAGTAGTCGCCACGAGCCGTGGTCCGGACGGACCAATCGCGTGCAGCGACGGCGCCCTAAAAAACCCCGAAAGGAACCGAAAAATTAATTTGACATTTGTGCTCACGACTCGTGGCGATTAATATACTAGTTGGTCAGTGGTAGGTATGTATTTACTTAGGCCAGGCAACAATAGCCCATAGAAAAAAATACCATATCCTATCCTATTGCTATCTTTTATGAGTCAGTAAAACGGGCTATTAGGAAAGGCGCCGTTAACGTGTAGTGTTAACGATGCGATCTGCGTCCCATAAACGTAATATTTATGTAGGTGATTGGTACCAATATGTATTAACGTGAGCGACGTAGGTCATTTTTAGTGAATTTGATTTTTACGGTTCCGTAATTACCAAATAATAAATGCCAAAATACCGGCCAGGATGTGCGCATGTAATGAAAAAAGAAATTGCCTTCGGTGCCGTTCTGCTGCAGCGTTGGTGCAGTGCGAGGTCGGACTGCACACGGACGATTGTACTTTTCAAACGCTACATTAAAAGAGCCCTAAATGTTCTGTTTATCAGGTACGTAACCAAAAAAAAAGCCAACCGAATTGACTACCTTTTCCTTAAAAGTCGGTTCGTCCATCTGTTGTGATATTGCCTCTTTCTGCCCTAATGTACGCTGTCACGATTAACAGTATAATGTGTTGATGCAGTCGCGCATTATACAGGGTTAAGGTGAGATCAACCGTGGCACAGCTACGCAGTATAGTACCCGCCACGTCACCGTCGGCGGGCAGAGGTCGCGAGCGCACACGCCCACCTGCCGGCGAATACGATCGCCGATGACTACGCATGATTGACTGGAGACTGGCATTCTGGATTATACTGGTCTTACTGTTAAGATTAGCGATTAGTTTTATTTCTTTAATAAAAGATATAAGGCGCCCTTCTACATATAATCTATCATGTAGTAGGTATGTATGGGTGTAATTTCGCAATTGTAAAATTGTTTAATTCTGCTACAACTACTACATCCTACTTTCTACTAATCCTATTAATGTTATAAATGCGAAAGTTTGTGAGGGTGGATGGATGTTTTTTTTATAATTTCACGCTTAAACGGCTTAACGCATCTGGATAAAATTTGGCACAGAGGATATTTATTATCCCGGAAAAATGTACGGTTCCCGTGGAATAATATAATAAAATTGATGCGGACGAAGTCGCATGCAGAAGCTAGTTATAAATAAAACAAATAACTGATTTCAAAATTAATAATATAATAAATTTTAATATGTTAAACGTTAAAAATTTCAATAAATTTCATACGAATCAGCTTGAGATCATGTTTCCGTAGCTAGTTTAGTATGTATTCAGTGATCAGTACAAACTTCTATATAAATAATTGCATTTATTAGTAATGTTTCATTGTGATCCAGCGTGCTGCTAGGGTACTGCTTGAGTACGTACTACATCAAGCGCGAGGTACACAACTTCACGCCATAATTACTCCATTAGCGAATTCGTCAAGGTTGTTAGTCGTTACCGACAGGTAATTAGACATGGAAGCATGTTAGAGGCAGCTCGTAGCCACAACGTTAGGCGCGGTCGCTCATGGTGTCGCGCCACTGTAGTATGCGCTCAAACACACCGTCGTCATCGTCGTCTATTATAAAGCTATGTCGTGTTGGTGGGATATTGTAAATATGTACAAAAATACAGAAACAGGATCCCATCGAGTGCTGCTTCACTTACTATTCTACGTCTTTTACAAACATTGGCACATAAAGTGATCACATAATACTCATACGTATATTAAACATACCTATACATAGTACGAAAGCTAGTATTGTTATAGGTACACAATATATTAACCACAATAGTCAATCCACCTTGTTAAATATACAAATACCTATCTAACAACGTAATATAGATTTATTATGAAACGCTCATATAAAATCTACGAACCGATAAACTTCTAACAAATGTATGAATATAAAATTTTTAGGCACAATTTGTTATCAAAGTTCAGTGAGTACTGGGTACCAGGGAGCACTGGGATGGATGAACTATTACGTATCAAGCACCTCTAAGTAGGTAACATGTAGAAACGAGTTGCTCTGGGGAACACGTACGACAAGACAATAATACATTACACAAATGACGTATCAGAGAACGCTGTGTACCTCAATAAATGATATAAATATAATGATATAATGATAATCAGTTGCCATTTATAAGATCATAAAGTCGAAACTGATATTTTTAACAGCGTTCATATTATCTTGAAATACGTGTCAACCCAAAGCAACCCACTTTTATAGAACAAAAATACTGTATAAAGATAAAGTTTAAATGTAAAGAAGTGGAAGTATTATGAATATATCTAGAAATATTACAATATACGATAGAACACATCGAATGGAATGACACAGTGTAAGTAGAAAATGCAGATTTGTGACAGTAGAGTATTAGACTGAGATCCCGGAGTCGCCAGACTTACGTCTCTTGCATGGCTAACATTTTGAGAATAGATGGAGGAATATGTAGTAAAGAAAAGTATGCGTACTTGATAGATCCAATGTTATTAAAGGTACCTTATTAACTGTTAGAAAACTGGATTTATACAATATGTTTAACAAAATAATATGAAAAAACCACATACATTATTACTAGATACTTTCCATGTATCCCTTTATAGATAAACATTTTTATCTGCGACCCAGCATTGAATCTAGCAAGTTTTCATTCATTTCCAAGTACATATTCCCGCACCTATTCTAGAAATTTCAGCCAAGCTAAAATGATGTAGATCTGAAAACTTTGGGATCTTGGACCATAATAACGAAGTAAGAAAAAGCTTTGGTCATACCTTTGAAACAAGTAAAAATGTTTAATACCCCTGTAGGCATGGCACTTTGGGTTTACCATAATGATCACATCGCGGTACATTCTAGAACAATACACTCGACTGCGCGCGCTCAGACATCACAAAAAGAATACATAATACTTGGCCACATTATGCCATTATGCCAGTCGCGAAAAAGTAATGTTTCGTGCTTTATTTTAAGTGGTGTCTGTATATGTTTTGTATAGAAATATTGACCTTTGTGACCTTCAAATAGTTGCACATACGCCATATTGAATTTCAAAAAGTTGCGCAGTCGAGTATAACAATAATAATTATTTCGTCTAATACTAACCTCCTGTTTCTCGAACGAGAATTAACGTGACAAATCGTCAAGCGCCCGTAAGATGCGAGCATTAATTCTTTTTTCGAGATTCAGGGGGTGAGACTTCTCGCACAACTCAACAGAAATGCTATACTGTTGCTTTACTTTCAAATTCTTTCTTAATTATTTAAATATATCACTAACACCATTAATTTGCAACCTAGCCTCACATAACTAGGATCTTAATATAATTTTTGACCTTAAATTTAAGTCTTAAGGTTCAAAATTACATATTGACGTTAGTTTATTGTACATACAATTTGAACATTTTTTATATATTTCTTCTAGCTAATAAGCGCCGCAATTACATTTAGGTACATTTAAAGCGTCAAGCATTTTGTTATTATTTATAATTGTTATAAAATAATAACAATTTTGTGAGTACAGTACATGTAGGTACAGTTTCACCATTTATTTGACGAAATATGGTTTCTGAATAATAATTAAAGAACTATGCCCACTTGCAAACAGTTTATACAAGGCATAATTGTATTAACTGAAAACCTGAAAACAGGTACTCATCATTATGAACAAGATTTAGTAACCAGACCAAGAAAAAAAAGTTTGTCGATTTTTTTGTTAAACATATGGATATGTGCATAAAGATTAGCTGTCCTTTTGTTACTAAATACTCTTTTTGTTTTTCAGCCAAAGTATTTCGTTTTTAATTTTTGACTAATGCGCTATAAACACGCTTACATCCAATAATATTCATATTTATTATATTTTGTCAGTTCTCGAGATCATAATAATATATTATTATAATTTATTATATAATAGACTGTCTCATTTGTTTTGTATAGAATCGTAATTGTCTCTATGTTTGTGGCTGATTTGTATGTCACGAATTGGTTTGAAGACTATTTTAATATTTATTCGATCTTCGTATGGGATTTAGAATCTCATATTACTATGTTGCATCAATATGCAATATGCATATTAGCTGATTATCATTCAAATGTGTTCCAATGAACACATTTGAATGATAATCAGCTAATATAATAACTCACGTCTACAACCTTTTTTTTTGGTTATTAGAAACCAAAAAAATAGTTTCATATCTGACTTTAGAAAACAATCCTAGTGGAATACAGGTCCACCGAGGTGTTTACTCCTAGCTACATTACATTGGTTTAAAATTGTAATGTAACATTAACTCACGCTATACCTAGCTAATCATAAAACTTACGAAATGCACTCCCGGACTCATACATCGAGCTACCGAATATTTCCAT
The DNA here is from genome assembly GCA_947462355.1 of Caradrina kadenii. Lineage (NCBI taxonomy): Eukaryota > Metazoa > Arthropoda > Insecta > Lepidoptera > Noctuidae > Caradrina > Caradrina kadenii. The sequence goes on along the minus strand of OX381678.1, from coordinate 1,631,121 downwards.
AGATAGATAAGTAGATTGTAGAGGCCTAAAACAACAAAATAATGACGAGGTAAAGAAAAAAAGTATGTTATTTGAAGCTGATACTGGCCGTAATTTTGGTGTCAACACCATTGCTCCAAATTTGAATTGGCGATCACTTACAAAATATATAAAATATATATACACTCACGCCTGTATTCCCCGAAGGGTTAGGCAGAGGTGTAACAATGTACACCCACAGTTCGCCGGTATATTTAGGTCCCATGTAATAAGGGGCGAGCCTATTGCCATTAACCGGGCACAAAACCTAACTCCGAGCTGCTACTGAGAATTTCATAGAAAAACCCAATAACACTTTTTGCTCGACCTGGGAATCGAACCCAAGACCTCTAGCGTAGCAGTCGCGCTTAGGACCACTAGGCTACCGAGGCAGTTACAAAATGTTAGAATAAAATACAGGATTGTTTGATTTATTAGCCCAGGAGTGAACTTTCAGTTTAGGTAAATGTAAGTAGTTTTTGTGAACCGAAGTTCAATATTTCAATTTATTTTAGACACTCATTTGTTATAATTATAATATTAGAATTAAATAGAGTGTAATTTTAGCTGCGGTGCCGTTGAGCTGCGATAATACAACCGACTTAAAGGAAGACAGACGAATCAAATAACATAAAATACATTTAAATTCCGATTTTAAGAACTAGACAACGTTAATTATTTTTGTTTGTATACTTTTGTAAGTCGATCACATGACACATATTCTTTTTATATTTATTAAATTGCTTCACTATTCGACTCAATAACGGGTTTGTTAAATCCATATAACTCTCAAAACTACTACCCAAGCGCATCGATTGGCAGTTTCTGTTCAACACTCGAATGGAATAGTAGTAATGCTTAAAAAATGCTGAATCCTACATCTCTTGCGCAAACGCACACAGTCTTCATAACTGCACTTAACACAATAATAACACGAACACTTTGAGTCACTTACATATTTTCACGAGAAATACTGAAGTCTTGTGCTCTACACGGTGGTGTAGTAGCAGAGGGGCGAACGCTATGAGTCCGGCTGGAAGTGCGTGACTAACAGTTTGGTGGCCTTCGCGAGGTCGTAGGCGGCTGCGCGAACCTCGTTCAAAGGGGAGGGAGCTGAGCACGCGAGGGATACCTCCTCGCATGCTGTGCGTAACTCGCCTAGTACTAGCATCAACTCACGGTCTGAGCTCGTCTGTTGGAAAAGGGATTTTTATGAATATTTGTAATATGTGTTAGTCCCACGTGGGCGCCATTAGTGAACATATAGTTCTATTGGCGCCCACGTGGGACCACTGATAAGGTAGCATAATTTTATTTTTAAAGAAGGCTTTGTTGCGTTATCATACCTGAGGAAACAGCGCCAGTAAAGCCCTGACCGCATGCCTGATGGAGTCCCCGCGCTGCTGCAGGCGGGGGTGCTGGTCGCGCGCGGCGGCCCACAGCTCGGCGATGGCGCGCGTGACGGCCTCGGCGCGGCGCTGCACCAGCTCGGCGCGCGGCAGGGCGTCGCCCCCCGCGCCCCCCGCGCCGCCCGCGCCGCCCGCGCCGCCCGCCTCGCCGCCCAGCGACAGCGGGGACAGCGAGCGCTCCAGGCTCGATAGCGTCGTCAGCTGAGCAACATGCTTTGGTTAGTGGGGTTGATTCACGACTGGATTTGACTACGTATAGTTGGATTTTACAAAGAATTGAACAGATTAAGTAAAGTACTATTTACATTACAATGGTCATCTTATTTAGATGTTATTCGTGTAGAAAATCGTAATACTTGATACTACAATACATGTTCGCATTATTTTATACGCAGATATTAGCTGTTTTAACTTAATTAAGCGCCCAACCATTTCCTTATTCCGTGATTCAAATCCGACATGTATCAACACAATCTTCTGCTACCAATACCATAGTGTCTCGACTTTTCGCATTTGATTGTTATCAGTTAGAAATCCACTACACTCAAATATTTAATCATTCTTTGTATCACTCGACGTCGTTGATTGCTTAGGGCGCCATTTTACTTTATTTTTGTTGAGCAAATGAGCAATGTAAAATGTTCAAACAGTTTCAATATTCATATTATTAATCAATTATCTTCTACATAAGTTAACTCAGTTAAACTGATATTAGTGATACTAGAGACTACTCTCGTCACCGTAATACTACTTAGTTAGTACGAGCTCTAAGTTAATTAGTATAATTAATAACGATTAGTACCTGGTGTTTAGTAACCTGCCAGTTATTCTTTGGTCCCTCCCTAGTCTCAAACATACTGACCGGTCGCTGCGCGGCTTTCAATAGTTTCGCATCGACTTCATCCGAGCGAGTGAAATGCTCTGTTTCGAGACTCTTCCCCCTCTCTTGGGCCTTGGAAGTTTCTAGAACATTGCTAGAGCTGTCATTTATCGACATCTGTGACGTCATACTCTGATCGTCGTCCACGCTACTGGTTGTCTTCAGGACACTATTTTCCTTCGTCAGTTGTTCAACTATTGTTTGTAAGCTTTTCAGTTGGTTTTTAAGTTCAGAGATCGTGGAGTCTTTAGTGTGTATTTCTTTCTTTAGCGTTTCTATTTCGAAATGTTTTTCGGGTACGGCGGAGTGCGCGAGGGTGCTGGGTGACTGTGTGCGGCGCATGTCTATGGTTGACGAGTGCTCTATGGGCAGCGAAGGGTTGTATGTGGAAGATACTGTTTCACCCGCACGGGGTACCACGGTCGATAACTGTCGGAAGACAGGATTCACAAATCAGTTACTGTAGCTTGCGGGTACGATATGGGCAAGTACCAATGTGACTTTGCAATTCATAAGTGCTTTATAAGTTTATCTTGGACATCACTGTCATCGATGAAGGAGAATATCGTGAGGAAACCTGGACTTATAATTTTAATTTACTAAGGGCCGATTTTTCAATCATCAGTTAACTTCTATCTGAGGAATAAATATGGCGGTTTGACATATTTTCTATACAAGAGCTGTCAAAACGTCAAACATATTCTTCAGATAAAAGTTATCTGGCGATTGAAAAATCGGCCCTTAGATAAATAAATCTGACATCGCCATTCCACTGCGGGTAAGCGTGGTGATCAATGCTCGTGCTTTCTTTGTGTAAGAATAGGCCTTCGTCCTGCAGTGGGACAATACTAGGCTGGTTTTCATATTATTGTAAAAAAAAGACTATAATAATGATTATAGAAAAACAAAAAACAATCGTTGACCTACCAAAATAATAATATAATATAAAATTGTGAGCCGTTACGGGACGCCTGACAGATGGAAAAACATCGAAATTATTTTGTACAAGTAATAAGCATAAATGAACAGTATGATAGTAAGGTCCGGGTCCCGAGTTCAACAAGTGAATAATAATAACAGCCTATCAAATAGTTGGATAAAAATCACGACTGCTTATCTAGTTCTTAATTTCACTGTCATAATATAAAAAATAGAACTTACATCTAAGTCTATAGGAGCTAACGCGGCGTAGTCTTCATCTGAAGCTACCGAGTCATACAAGGGCTCGTCGTCAGACATCTGCGACAAATGCTTCAGGTGACTTGCTGACAGCAGCGGGTTTAATAGAGACGCGGGCGCTGAAATAAACGAATCTGATTAGTATACCAAGGCAAAGGTATAACCTCGCATAGAAGCGATCCTGGGCGTATCATCCGCGTTGAAATTGTTGGGTAATGTCCCGATGTTTGCTTGTAGCCGAAGTAGCGAATTAAAATCAATCAAAACCATTTACAGGCACTTATGAAATGCCAAATTGAAGCTAGTTCCTCGATCATGAAGTATCATTGGTTAATCATTTTATTTATTCAAGTGTATGATAAGATCAAATTCTTATCAAACGCACACAAGTAACGCTCACCTCGTGGCTGTAACGTAGCAATGTGCTGTCTCCTCGTAGCGTCCACGAGCACGTCACGTAGCAGCGTAGCCATCTCAGCTGTGGACAGCCTGGCGAGCTTCTGTCGCCCTTGGTTGCGCGGGGCCGACAGCGCGGGGTTCACCGGTAAGAATACTACGCCGGAGCGCTCTAGTCCCGTCGCGCTCGTTTGCCATACTGTCAGATTAAAGAAGAATATAAACATAAGTGTAAAAAGTTACATTACATAGCCGTTAACTTCGCATTAAACTAAGTAACATTAAGCAAAAATAATTTAATAATTACTGGGATAATCTAATAATTAAATAATAAATAATTGCTGGGAAACGATTATTATTTTTGGTGCATATAAATCACTGTATAGCACTTGCAAAACATTGGAGGTGCATCCAACATTACAGGAGTTATGTGGGTATTTAGACGTTTAAAACTTGTCCTCGTAAAAAACAGTCCGAACTTTAACTTCAAACATACATACATACCACCACGCCTGTATTCCCCGAAGGGTTAAGCAGAGGTGAACCAAAGTACACCCACGGTTCACCGGTATGTTTAGGTCCCATGTAATAGGGGGCGAACCTTTTTGCCATTAACCGGGCATAAATCCTAACTCCGAGCTGCTACTGAGAATTTCACAGAAAAACCCAATAACACTTTTTGCTCGACCTGGGGAATCGAACCCAAGACCTCTAGCGTAGCAGCCGCAATTAGGACCACTAGGCTAACGAGGCCGTTTTAACTTCAAATATCTCCGTCATTAGAATTACCTGGGAAAGGCACTGTGTACAGCAAAAAATATACCGCAATGATTGGAAGAACATGTGACTTTCAGCTTAGATAAGTGTATTTATACTTATAAAGGGTAAAACAAAAACTAATTATGGTAAAAAATAGAGATGCCAAAAGGGACTTACTAGCTTCTGTTTCTCTGCGATCTATTTCATCGTAGATATCCATAACGAGTTCTTCAAATAAATGATTTGGTAGCTGAAAACATATAACACTCAATTAACAATTTTCCGAAATTACTAATTTCATCAAGGGCAACTGATCGTAATTAAATTTGATAAAGTGGTCGCTTGGGATCTGTATAAGAACGTAACCATTTTCTAACTCACCCGAGACTCGGTTTCGGTCCGCGATAACAGACATTCATTATTTTTAAAACAAACGATGCCCTACACTTGGAATTTCTCCACAACAATAACACAAACAATCAGACCCGGAACAATAACCTGTAAGCCAAAGCAATATTTGTTCCGTGCAGACATCGAACTGCGTCAACCGTGCCGTCAAACATTTATGCGGACAAAGTCGCTGGCAAAGCATAGTCTTTTATTCACTATCAAATAAGCTACATTGAAAAGAGGATGCTGAAATGGTTCGCTCATGTTAAGAGGATGAGTGAAAGACGATTAACAAAAGGGATTTATATGGCAGATGTGAGTGGCAACGCCGGGAGAGGACGCCCTAAAAAGACCTACCCTGACCTTATTTGTGAGGTTCTTCAGAAAGGTCGGGTGAGCAGTACTCGTAACCGCCGTGCTTGTATGACCAGATGTATGAACGTGGACGATGCGAAAGGAGTATATAAGGATCGTAGCAGGTGGCGTTCTGTGGTTTCTGCCTACCCTCATGGGAAAAAGGCATGAGTTTATGTATATAATAAGCTACATACCAACTGCAGCTTGCCCCTTGCCGCCTTGGCGACGTCGGTCATCTCGTGCGTGTCGTGCGCGCGCGGCACGATGTAGTGGCGGCCGGACGCGTGGTCTGGCTTCTCGCCCGTCAGGAAGTAGATCATACGGTCGGTGGCCTCGTACACCAGCTCAGTCAGCCGGTCCGCTAGCTCGGCGTGGCCGCCCTGTCTGAACGAATTACACACAACATTGCAGATGTTTATCTTACACACCAATTGGAATCATAATGTTCAAAACCGCGTGATGATTTATCACAAATTCTAGTTATTTTTTTAAATTATTTAAAAAGGAGTAGGTACTGCCATTTCTGGGTGAAATGAAGATCGAAGGTCTTCTTGAACTGGAAAACTCCTCATGCGAATACAATAAATAGTAAAAGTTTTTGAAGCATAAACTCATTAGAATTATCTTTATATAATTTAATAGTCGTATTTATATAATTCTTATTAACCATTAATTGCATAATGCATCACATTAACATTTCAAAAATATTTTATTAGCTCCATATATTCGTGTTGTAGGTGTAAAACTGCAGTGAAGACCTCGTCTCAACCATATAAACAAAGCTAAAGGTTACCTCTATTCTGGCGTTATGATTATGTAGGCAGATGATGAATGACCTCCAAAATAATACAAAACAGGTGTCTAACTCTGTCTTCACTCAACATTGTAGGATGAAATATGGTCGATGTTACGAGTACGATGGTATATGAGCTGTCAGACGGTTGTTTTAGGCTTTCGCTCGTGAATAACTATGATGGTGTACTGCTACAAACTTATCGGAATAGTTTAAGAGTCATCTTCGATGGAACATCTGGACCGCACAACGGGTGTCAAAAGATACTTAACGGAAGCCGAAATTTACATTCTCTTCCCTTCATTGCAACCGTTTTTTTTTGTACTGTAGTATATCTTCGAACCTCTTTGGTTACGGAAATATTGAAGGTTTAAGTTCAAACCTTTTTCCACCGATTTGTAATATTATAACTACACTTATAATATTTAAAACAAACTTATGCTGTTTGTTGCATGCCCTTTATGTACATTGTTTTGCGTGTTACAAAAACTAGTGATTTTTTACACTAAAAATATAGTTCGAGGTAGTGCATGTAGTTCGCACGCCATGTCATGTGTCTTATTACACCCCAGATACTATTAGACGAAAGAAGTTGGGAAGTTATTAGTGATTCATTTTACTTATTATTTAAAAACTGAAACTTATCTACACTATTCTGTATTTATTTATTCATATTATAGACTGGGTAAATACGAAAGTCGTGATGCGCGATGTCGAGGACCAAAGAACTAGGTCAGTGTGACTGACATTAATTGATCGAATTAGCAAAAGCTCGAGTCACACAAGCGGCCTAACCACATGGAATCAATTATTTGTGAAGCGTTGAATTAACGCGAGATTACACTTGGTCCGAATAATTTGACCTGAACTAATGCAGAAATCCTTGACAAATTCGTGTCGGGTGTCTGAAATTGGAAGATCGACGAAATTGGGTGAACATCGTACTCGACTTCCTACATGATTGCCGTAATTCTATAAGCATATAAATGACAATGAATTACCAAGTGTGATTGCGTCATTAGCTACATTCATTGTGGCAACCAATTGGTGACGCTGTCTGTACATCAAATGCATTGTTAACAAACAAGAACTTGCTATAGATATTTCTTACGAAAGCGGGATGGTCTTGGTTTGGCCAGGCTGTTTTCGCACTTCGCCTCTTGATTGGGCCATTGTGCGGGTTGGTACATGTATACATTGTTTCTGTGTGCGTGTGATGGCTTGGCCAATACCGAGCGCTCCCGAGTTCGCACACATAGAAACATCGTGAACGTGCATCATGAACACACAGTAAAGATGAACCCGCTTTCGTGAGATAAAACAATTGTACTATAATTTTTTCCGCCTTTTTAAGAGTTGTGACATTACCTAGCACAATCTGCAGGCGTGTGTCCCGAGTGGTCGCGCGCGGTGGGCTCGGCGCCCCACGCCACCAGCAGCTCGGCCTGCGCCGGCTGCCCCGCGCGACACGCCACATGCAAGCACGTCGTGCCTTTTTCCTGTAATTTCACACTTTTTAAAATCTAAATAGGTATACCTATTTAGATTTAAAAGGAAAAACTGAACTGACTCATCAGAGTACAACCAAAGTAATTGGAACTAAGATCGTAAAACTGTTGCACCCAGCTTCCTGTTATGATGTAGACAAGGGCTTAGAAAGGATTTATGGCATTATTTATTTATTATTATTATTCTTTAACAAATTTACATTTGTGTCGAACAGTGGTTTTAACAATAAATGTAACACGAAATTTAATAATTATCGTAATCCAGAAAATAAAATATATCACATTACATTTACATTTCAATTCCTAAGGGGGTGAACAAAGAGTGGAGTTCGTTTGTATAAAAAATGCTCACACCATCATTGACTTTGTATTTGTCACCTCTGATCTAGACCACAGTCAAGAGCATACCCATACCGAATAAAAAATACCTTGTCATCATTGTCCAAGAAGATACATCTAGTAATTAATTGGTATTTATTTAATTAACGGCTGCCATTAATTACCATGGCGAATTAGTCATTAATGACTCATGTGTATTAATAATAAATGTTTTGTTTTAAAAAAATAACATGGATTCATAAGAAAGACAAGATCCTGGAACAAAGGATGTGTATTGTTAATTAAAGGCAAAACATTCCTGTTTGTTCACTGAGTAAAGAACTCACTTTAATATTGTTATATTTTATTATAATGCAAATTAAATAGGCATAATACATTTATTTATAAGTTTAAGGAAGGAAAATGTCATGTCCCCAAAATGAATTTTAATTTAGTTTCAATCCAAACTAGACAATGATTACATCTACCTCTTTATTTTATTATTTAACACATATGAACATATGTATGATAAAGAGGCAGACAACATACACAACAAAGACTAGGACACTCAGTTTCCTTTTGATTTAAACTTAATTGAACATTTAATATTTTGAAAGTGGATAAAAACCTACTAAATGGTATATTTGCTGAGTTTCCACCTGGAAGGGTTAAAACTTCCGGATTTTCAAATACAAATGGGTACAAAATAATGTACCATCTACCCACCTGATTGTAATAATTAGGATCAGCTCCCTGTGCCAGCAGCCTCATTGCAGTGTCCAGAGATGAGCTCCTCACAGCACTGTGCAGCTGCCGTCCTAGCTCACTGGGAGGCTCATCTCTACGGGCTCTCAGTACATATGCTAGCCTCAGGTGCTTTGCCAGAATAAACTCTGACTTGACTGGGCTAAAAGTTAATAATCCAATAATCTAATTAGGCTTCAATAATAGTAAACAAAGGTTGAGTACATGTCTCTGTTTAACGTGAAACATGTTGCTAGCAAAACAGCATGTTTCTTGTTCAAATATGTGTCAATATTTGGACAAATTTGCATCAATTTTCTTTTTGTTTTCTTTTCTTAGCCTCTTTTGTCCCTCTCCTATATTTCCTTACAATGAAAAAAAAAGGCTTTGTACATTTTTTCATGTACATTTCACTAGTTTGTATTAAAATAACAACATGCATTCTTCAAGTTAATTAAGTAAATTTGAAATTCTAATTGTTCTAATTTCAAACCAGATATCTTTATTATATTAAGATTTATTAGCTGACATACTTCTGTTGCAGAGATAACTTATCAGATGGTTATGGGCTTGATTTATTTTATTAACACAGATTGAAATGAGGTTGTTCTTACTGTAGTGGGTCTTTAGGTTGTGGTTTCTTGCGGAGATGCTTTGGGGCTGAAGTGTCCAGTAAGGAATGTTCCCAAATGCAGTTTACGTTTTGAGCAGTCAGAGCCTGCACCATCTGAATGGAAAATAATTACTTCAGGAAATAGCTCTTGTAACACAACATTCATGTAAATAAAATTAAAATAGTTTGAATATTTTGCAAAAATATTCAGAGTCTTATCTTTAATACTTGTGAATTTGACAGAAATTGTTGCTACCTATGTTTCTAATTTTAGCACCAAGTCAGAAGCTTGTTGTTTAATTCATTGTTCAATTAAACTCATTGTAATCCAGATGACTAACCACTGAATTGAAATCACACCTAATAATACAGTTTACTAATATAATTAGGGCAATATTTCCTTTCTTAATGGAACTTTAATAGAGCAAAATAATTTAAACATACTGCCAATAGTGATGGTGGCCAGGAACCTTGCCGCAATGATTTAACGTGAGAGATGTGTCGTCCCATGCTACGGTGAACACTACAGCACTCCGCACATAGTAGCAGCCCACGGTTGATCGATGCCCATGACGGATCTACGACCAGCAAAAGACACAAAATACACTTAACAATTGAGCACCGGAACTATTAAAACTAATTCTAAAACTGGAACATCGCCCTGACCTGATGCACCGCAGTCCGCGCACACTTCCACCGATGAGCGGTGCTTAGACCGCGATATGATCATTTTATAAACACTTAAGGAAGACTGCTTGATAAAAATGACCACTCCGTACGTCTGACTTAACTTATTTAGCTAAATCCAAGAGCAGGTTTTCGATACAAAAATAAATCATTTTACAAAACGTCAATCAAAATAAATTGACGCCACAGATTGAAGAAAATCTTAGTCTTAGTCCACAACTGCCAACTGAAGCAAAAAAAAAATGGTCTATGGTAATTTGGGTGTCTCTCTAGCTAACATAAACTATTTTATAAAGTTTTTGTGTGTTAAGTTATTGCACATAAACATCATTGATTGATAATCTATTAATAAAGGTAATCATTGTATATTATACTTCCTTGCTAAAGCTTAGCCGAATGCCAGTGGTGACTAGTGGTGTCCTCAGTCGGTCTCAGAGCAGTCGGAACTATTGAAGATTCGAGCAAGAAAGGAGCTTTAGAACTAGCAAAATCTTTGTAAAGTAGCCGTCACGAGCCGTGAGCACAAACGTCAAGTTCATTTTTGGGTTTTTGGGTTCCTTTCTAGGTTTTTTAGGTCACCAACGCTGCACGCGATTGGTCTGTCTGTCGGACTAGACTACTATACTATAGGACTGCTTTAAATTTTATTTCCATAGAGTAAATCCAAAGATTGAAATGATAGTATTTTCTTGTTTTTTTAGGTTTGTTCACTTTGTCTATAGTATTTACGTACACGTCACTGGTAGAATTTGTGTGTGCGACTGAAAATACACGACAAAAATGAAGATTGCACTAATTTTAGGTGTTATTGCTAGCTTTACTTTAGCATTAGCTGAACAAGAAACATTAGTTCTTGTTGATAATCTTAACATAAGGGAAACTCACTCACAGTTCTTTAAATCTTTACAGGGTAAGTAAAATCGATGAAGGCAACGGGATGCCGGTATTTTACTTTATATAAATCTTTGAAGCTACTTTAGCATTAGTGTATCAAATCTACATAGCACATAGTCTACTCAAACATAACGAAATGTCTTCCGAATCCGTTCTCAGCAATCGAACCTACTCTTTTCAGATAGGGGATATAGTCTCACATACAAACTTGCTGACGACCCTAACCTAGTGCTATCGAAGTATGGCGAGTACTTATACAAGAACCTGATCGTGTTTGCACCGTCGGTGCTCGAGTTTGGCGGTCAGATCGACACGGAGGCTATCACGAAGTTCATAGACGATGGCGGTAACCTTCTCATGGCTGGTAACGCGGCCGCCGGCGACGTGTACAGGGAAATCGCGTCCGAATGTGGATTTGAGGTAAATAACAACATTGACGATCCTTTATTTTCCTTTTTAGTGCCATTCCATTTTTATTGTAGTTGTAAAAATATAAACTATATAATAATAAAATCTTTCTTTACCTACAAATCAACCAATATTCCTTTTCTAGATGGATGAAGAATCAGCAGCTGTAATTGACCATTTCAACTATGATGCATCTGATGATGGTGAGCACACCAGGATTGTGGTGTCTCCCAAGAACCTGATCTCCTCCCCCACCATTGTTGGAGTACAGAACACCCAGCCCCTGTTGTTTGAAGGCACAGGTCTCATTATGGATAAGGACAACAGCCTTGTTCTGCCTATTCTGTCTGCTGACTCCACTGCTTACAGCTACAATCCTAAGAGCCAGGTATGGAGTCATATAAAAATAATAGTACTTACCTACTACCCTGTGATGACATTATTGATGTTTAAGTTATTTTCTCACAGCCCAGGTTTAATAATTGTTATCTATATTGTATGACACTTACCTTAATGTTTCTTTAATAGTTACCACAAGTCATGAGCACCAATGTCAAGTAAATTTTTAGGTTTTAGGGCCGACTGACGGATCAATCGCGTGCAGCGTCGGCTGCCCATAAAGCCCAGAAAAAAATCCAAAAATTAAGTTGTGTCGGCTACTCTACTCTATTTTAACATAATTGCTGCAAATATGGATAAAACTATAATCTATCTGTGTAATAGTACACAATTTCTAGTATCTATTTGTATTGTCAGTCCCCTACAAAAACCCTTTGTTTCAACAGGTGAAGGAGTACCCTCACGCCGTTGGTCGTAAGACCGTCCTGATCGCTGCTCTGCAAGCTCGGAATAATGCGCGCATCATATTCAGTGGCTCTCTGTTCTTCTTCTCAGATGAGGCCTTCAACTCTCCTGTTGCTAAAGTTCATGTAAGTTTTTATTACATTGACAATACTGTAATTTTTAGCTACCGTGTCTAGCAGTTATTTTAGAAATCCTGATAAATTAGGGATATTTAGAACTCATAAAAAATCTATTCTTATTAGATTCTTAAATTAATGCAAACGTTAATTTGTTCATACAGGGTGACAAGGTGAGCTCAGCCCAATCTGGCAACAAGGCTCTAGCGGTGCGTCTGAGCGAGTGGGCGTTCGGCGAACGCGGCCGTCTGCGTGTGCGCAACGTGAACCACAACCGCCAGGGAGAGAAGCAGTCCTCCAACACTTACACCATCACTGACACTGTTGTGAGTACCTAATCATGAAATGTACCACATATTTGTATTTTATCTGATTGTTATCAATGCTGCCAAGGCCCAACTGCCTTAAATGCTTAGAGGTCAACTTCAGAACACATTATAAAAGCTTAAAGGCCAGTTTGTGTAAATAAATCAAGTTTGTCAGCTCGACTAAAAACTATTGTATTGTTTACCCAGGTATACAGAATCGAGATTGAAGAGCTTAAAAATGGCAAATGGCAGCCATTCGACGCCACAGACGTCCAGCTTGAGTTTGTGCGCATCGATCCCTTCGTCCGTACCACTTTGAAGAAGAAACCCAACGGAGTGTATGAGGCTATATTCAAGGTCCCAGATGTCTGGGGAGTCTACCAGTTCAAGGTTGATTATGACAGAATTGGATACACAAGACTGTATCACTCGACACAGGTCAGTTTTATATCTGTTATTTTTATATTGCATTTCCTCTTTATGTTGAAATGGCAAATAATAATTCTACATTAACTTAATATATGAAATACTTGTTCACCTGTGCACAGATACAGGCATTCCCAGGTGTTGCTAGAATGACTAATGTAGATTGTTATGGTATTATAATATAAATAAAAACGCAATAATATTGATTGTTTATTGACTACAAAAATATTTGTATTACAGGTGTCAGTGCGTCCCTTACAACACACACAGTACGAGCGCTTCATCCCGAGCGCGTACCCGTATTACGTGAGCGCCTTCTCCATGATGGTGGGCGTCTTCCTCTTCTCCTTCGTTTTCCTCTACTACAAGGAGGACACACCCAAGACTAAGAGCGAATAGTTTTACTTATTTTAATGTTTTATTCACATAGTTCAGTGTGTGTAGAGTAGCACAATGAAGAAACAAGAATGTATGGGAGTGTGGGTTGGAAAATGCTTAAAATGTGAATTACCATAAATTTTCATTATTTAGTCATGTGTTTTATTTATTTATTCATACACCGCCATTACTTTAGTCTACTACAGGCAGTAGTTGGTTTGAGTTTACCTAATTCCTCTCATGTGGTAGTTGATTATCTAATTACACACAGATTTTTACGCTTGAGATTTCTTGGCGAAATGAGCATTTATCAAGTGTGCCATCTATTTCTGCTCGTTCTTGCCGGATTTGGATACGCATTACATCTTTACGTTAATGGCAACACTGTAATACTTACAAACTAAGAGTAAAATATTTACGAAAACACCACACGAAGTGCACTTATTTTAACCATTTTACCAACAAAAATCGAATTTAATTTTATTTGGTTATCTCGTTTGTTTCAATAAAATGAACGCTTTCATAAATTTAAGTGACATTCCAACAGGCTATTCTTGAACGCAACGGTTTTAAAATGGCAATGGCATGCATGTCATACATGGCTATTGTAAAAATTCATTTTATAAAAAATGCCATAATTTATAATATTAACGTTAAATAAACTACAGAATTGACCGTAACAATTAATAACTGTGCCTAACAAGCTGCAACTTTGCGTGTAAACTGTGTAATTAACGTTTAATCTATGTGATTTGTGTAGGCAGTGAATTGGTGTCGCCGTATTTCTTAAAATATTGCAAATTTTTTACGTTCCTTTTGCACTTTGGAGTTGATTAGCATAATCGTGAGATCGTGTCGGGACTGATGACCGATAAGTAGGTGATAGTGAGCGTTGCAGTGATGTGTTTACATCTGTAACTGTCTTAGTAAGTATGCAATGATGTCATTGTGGTGACTACCATAAAAAACTGTGTTGGCTTTGTGCCCACCCGTTTTCCTGGTGATCGTGACTCCAATACGATTTTGAGGAAACAAGCATGTGGGATAAGCGCAATGAACCCCTTAGGTTATAGACAACCTGTTTTAAATTTATGTAAATTAGTTTGTGATTGTGTCCAGCCAGTGGCCACAGTGTTTATGAATATTTGTCTTGCAATAGTTGCAGGGCGATTGTATTAATGTATTGTTAGAAGTAAAACATTAGGAGTGAATGATGCGTGTTACAATAATTATAAAATTGTGTCAACATAGTAGTGTTTCCTTATAAATAGATTTAGTTAACAACCTCCAGTAGGTCACTGGTATAGTGCATGTGTTACAAATCTAGTGTCATAGTGTCAGACAAATATAATATACATAATATATTTCTCAATAGCTGCCTACATCTTAGGAATAAGCTATCTGTAAGTATAATTGTGTAAACACATTTATCTAATCATTTTTTCGATTCCAAATTCCATACTTTATTTTGTGACACTATCAATAATCTAGCCAACTATTTGTGGTATGATTAGTTCATGTTTAATAAATTTTTAAATAACAGGAGAATAAATTAACAAATTGTACTTAATTTTTATTTTCAAAACTGTCTATATCTAAAGTAATTCTAAAACTCATTATTAGCGTGCCAAAGAATGAATAAGTCGGTTTTATTATCAAAATACAGAAGTTCGAAACAATGATTTTTTTATTTTTAAGAAATCTACTGTAAACATTTCTAAGATAATAAGCACTAATGGCTACATGGCACAATGGGTGTTTCTAAACCCTTTAAGCAAGTTTGAAAAAATTACAACAATAGCATATCTTATTTCTAATTTAAACCCATTTAAAAGACTGCCTCGGTAGCCTAGTGGTCCTAAGCGCGACTGCTACACTAGAGGTCTTGGGTTCAATTCCCAGGTCAAGCAAAAAGTGTTATTGAGCTTTTCTATGTAATTCTCAGTAGTAGCTCGGAGTTAGGATTTGTGCCCGGTTAATGGCAATAGGCTCGCCCCCTATTACATGGGACCTAAACATACTGGCGAACTGTGGGTGTACATTGGTACACCTCTGCCTAACCCTTTGGGGAATACAGGCGTGATGGTATGAGATGATAAAAGACTTAATCTAATTTGTTTTAAGTAAATGTGTTTTTCTACTGTCTTTGCAAGAATTTGCATTAAACACAGGTAACTCAGTGTTATTCTTAAGGAAATATTTAGGAATTAAAATAGTAGCAGAACAATGCTCCAGATAACCTTGTTTATGGTAGCTCTCGTTGATAATGCAACCATCTGACACATTGGTGTCGCTCCATCCATTAATCCAAGGTTACGTCACCATACAACACACTGTTGCTTATCACTAGCGTTTAATTACTGTTTAGAGTAATAAATAATTGTCAAACCTATTAAAATTAAAATTTCTCACTGTAAGTCTCTTTCTTGTATTTAAAATAAATTTAAATATATTCCAAATTATTTTGCTTGATATCTGCCTACTATCAAGGTTAAAATAATAGGGATAAATGACAAAATATTTATCCTCTTTGGATTTTGCGTAAGCATCTCGGCTTGTGTTGCTTCATTTTATTCGAATCATTAATTTAATCCTGTCCTGAAAAACAGTTTTAATTATTTATCACAATCACGGTAGTTTGTGTAATCTAATTGTGGTATGAGGTGAATTAGTATAAGAAAATGCTTGGTCTTACCCTATTTACTAGGCAAACCAAACTGCCCTACAAGAATCAAGAACAAAAATTCTTAACAATTCAAAGTATCTTTAAAAATACAAATGACTTTTTACAAATGAATTTTCTGTAATGTGTTGTATGTTTGCTTGCAGAGTGTGAAGTGTGTTGTGCGGGATGGATCCGTCGCGGCGCCAGCGCACGCAGACGAAGGCCACGGCGGAGGAGCAGGCCCTCGACCAGATCGCCAGAGAGGTGAGTGCTTATTAAAAGTACTAGAATTATTAAGCAGTGAGACAACCAAGTCTTCCTTCAAAAAACTTGGCCAAAAATCTTGGGCTGTTTCATAACTCATCGGCCAAGTGCAAATGAATGAATACTTGAGGTATATATACTGCCTGTAGTGCCTGTAGACCTGTCAGTCTATTCTGTAAAAATCTCCCTGTGTGTGAGCTAGAGGTCAGCTGTCATCCCGCACAATGCTAGGAATTGTCAGCTCACCTCATACTCACTTCACCTAAATTCACCAAGTGCGAAAGTTTTGCAGAATAGCACTGCTTTTGAGTAGTGCTCAATAAACAAACTGTTATGATTGGCATATACTTAACCAGTAGATGGTGACTGGGTTCACTCAAAATAATTTAAAATGTTCGTACCTTACTCCTGGCTGCCTTTCTACTATTTGTCTAGTACCAAAAAGAATTAGATTAGTGTACTGTGGGCATGAGCTTATTTTGAACACATACTAGTACCTACTTAAATGGATTAGTCTCGTTTAATCAAATTATTGACATGTGTAGTGCCCATGTGACTAAAACTTCTACTTAATCCTTCTGTCTAGAATAATAATCTCTGAGCCAATTACGAGCTCTCATGTCTAGAGGTCAAATGTATCAAGTCATTTTGCTAATTTTATGCACTGCCATAAAAATTAAATGTTGCTAAAAGTAGTAAACAGGTGTCACTTCTAGTCACAAGTTTCAAACTACTATTTCTACTTTTTAGTACATAACATAAGTTACTCACTTGATCCTTGACTCTACAGGTTGTTGAGTTGACCTTTGACGATACAGGGTACTCACTTGCTTTCCGACTACACACGGTGCGCACAATCTTGACATTTTTATTATGGCTCCAAATAATTTTACGTCACTGTACAAAAGAAACAATAGGTACACGTCTCAATATAAGTGCACAACTGCATACGTGATACAAAACAAAGCAAAACTGCCAATCACAAACATAATGATGACTAATGAAACAACACTTGATTATCGCAAGATATCTGCAAGATAAGAAGGCGTATACACTGATAGCACACACTTCACTAAAATTGCCTTTTATTAGTGCCTCATAAAGAGTGTTTATGCACAGTTCGGCTCACCTGTCCGTCCGACCGTCGAATATAATCCACAATGTAGACTGGCAGTCCTGGCAGACGAGTCGCCTCGCACACGACGAACCAAACCTCCGCACATTGTGCCAACTATTCCTTCTCTTGGAAAAAATATGAAGCTTGCTATTTGTATTGGCATTGATTTGTTGTGAATATTTTAATTGGTTAGGATCTGAGTTTGTAATTAGCAGAAAAGTTGATTTTTAAATTAGCAGATAGGTAATTTGATTGAGAGAGTTTAATGGCTAAATTAGTAAACTAGACATCGTTAGACGTATGTTAATTGGAAATATATGAATGAGAGGTGTGTGATCATAACTTTCTACCCAGAACGCACTATGCACTGGCATCGCGTCTTCTTATTGAAGATGTGATGCCAGAGCTATTGTTTGTATTATAACTGCCTAGCAGTGGCCATGACCAATTATCGTAAGACAGAAATTGCTATTTCGAACAATTAGCCATACAACTTTATTTTTCTGAATTTAATAACATCTATCGTCTATCCAAAAGACAGCAAAACCAAATACTGGTTTTATGTTGTTTATATTTAAAATACAGCGCGATTATGTTATTTGGCAATAGCAGACAGTAGACTGACTTCACTGACTGCTCTGAACTGCCGAGGGAAACCCGAGTTATCCGAGAAGACATCGAGTTACATGGAATCCACGCCACTGCTACCTACAAGTAATCAGCACTAAAAGATTTAGTGAAACCAAAAACAAAAATTTTACCATCAAAGCTCTCCAATACAAAAAGCCATTTTATTTTGTAGGTACAAGCATTACAATGTCGAAGCACTGTGTAATTTGCCACCTGTTAATGGTGGTAGTAAAATAAGTCGCGATCAAAATAGACTTCCGTGTGCGACACCTCACCGACCGACTGACTTTACCGATGTCGTCTTTGATATCACACGAGAGATACAGGGAACACGGAACACACTTACGACCTATTCAAACTGTTTATTTTAATTAGTATTGAATATCAAAATGTACCGTGGACTAAGCAACAGGAGTATGTCAGGATCGTCGGCATATACCGTTCTATTGTATTTGCTCCTATGAAAAAAGGTAAAAATGTATTCGTAGCACCACATCACCTGCCGTTCTGTTCTGTTTATATCTCCTTCGATGAATTAAGCTGTCAATCTCTAGCATTATTTATACGGGCTGACTGGTTAGTATTTCGCAAAGAGGCGGCGTCGTTTGGTCTTTTGAGCAGCAGTTATCATTAGTATCGAGTTAGGCTTAAACTTTGATTAGCCCTGTTGATTGCTCTATGTATGATGATGCTGGACCCAATGCGTTATTTTTTAACACAGAACAGAGTTGTTAGTCAGCTGTTGAGAGCTACATTGACACATTTGTCCAATTGAATATAGCATTTTATAAGATAGCTTTATGTTTAAGCAACACATAACATAGACGTACCTACACTCGCCAAAGTTTCGGCCAATTGCTTATTCTTTAAGCAAAACAGCGAAAATTTAAAATTCTTAGTAGAGCAAAAATTCAATAAACTTACCATCACATATACCATCACGCCTGTATTCCCAGGAGGATTAGGCAGGAGGTACCAATGTACACCCACAGTTCGCCGGTATGTTTTAGGTCCCATGTAATAGGGGGCGAGCCTATTGCCATTAACCGGGCACAAATCCTAACTCCGAGCTGCTACTGAAAATTTCATAGAAAAACTCAATAATACTTTTTGCTCGACCTGGGAATCAAACCCAAGACCTCTAGCGTGGCAGTCGCGCTTTGGACCACTAGGCTACCGAAGCAGTTCAATAGACTTAGACGTTTTAAGTGTGACAGAACCTCGGTAGGTGGTCAATAACAGCGATGCGTAACGTTAGCTTATGGAATCTATAAATTATTTTATTTATTTATCCCCGTAGAGTTAGGTGGAGTATCGGCTGATCCAATGTTAAATATTTGCAAATGTGTGCGTGAAATACCGGCGAGCTCATCAAGTGTATCGGAGATTCATCTGATCCGATGATTATTGCTTTATGAGCTGCAAATACAATAGGGTTACCACCACCTCTAATGAACTAAGTTAAAAAAAAAAGGATTTTCCAACTACATAAGTTTTGTGTCGTATTTTTGTCTTAGCAGACAACTTAGCGTATGGTTTGAGTAGATTTTCTTGATTAATTGATAATGAACCAAAAAATTACATTCATAATGTTGAAAATTGCGTGCAAGATAATAAATGCCGCGTGGAATTATACCTTGCACACAATTTTCAATGTTGATTATCAATTAATAATTCAAAAGTGCTCGAGAATAATGCTGCTCTGTTTGCGTTGACCCGTAGAGTGTCGATCGTTATCTTAATTGAGTAGTTAACGCCACTAATCAATTGGCAACTTTTTATGAGCTGACAAAATGCGATTCCTCCATAATAGATTTTGTATGGTAATAGCAAACTGTAACGTCACTTACTTGACAACTCAATCGATTAACTATTTATTGATTTTAAATCAACTATAAATCAAATTTTCCAGTTAACTGAAATTTTATAGGGTTTAAGTTGTGTCTTGGAATTTTTGGTTGCCCAAAATTGTACCACGAGTGCACCAGCGGCGTGTCCAAATGGTGGTTTAACGTACAGGGTCAGGCCACGGGGACTGCTGAACATCGGGAAGGTCCCTTCATTATAATTATGTAGTTCTCAACAATCGCTTCGCTTTCCGTACCGATGTTTAATAAACTTTGGCTTTTGTGCATAGATAACACAATTAAGTTTTCGTTAAAACGCTTATAATTGAACTATTAGTAGGTAAATTGCCTATTCATAATATTAACAGCAAATGCTTGTTTTATTAAATCCACACGACACACGTGTTGCTGCAATATGCTATTGTATATACTTTATGTTTACAGTTCCCCTTAATTTTAACATATTTTTTGTAATGTTACAAGATTCACCAAGAATTAAGACTGTTTAAACTATGTTACATAAATTTAGACGTGATACGATTATCACAATTTTTATTACACATTTCTTTTAGCAGACAAACAAGTAATAAAGCAAGGTTTAGGTACAGCCTACTCATGGCAAGAAAAAACAAAAAAGGGTTCTGGGGTCTGCCAAACATGCCTTCTTCTTCCATGCCTGGGTCTCTGTAAGCTGTCATCTCATTTTTATTAATATTTTTAATTTCCTCAATAAAATAGTTTAACTTCTGCCATCCCTGAGTGATGATATGAATATATTATTTATGCGTAAGCGTATATACAGCGTGCATCGGAACGCGGTGCGAAACCAAACGACGCGCGGCTAAAATAGATGCGGGCCGGCCGCTCGCGCTATTTACGAATATTTGGAGTACGTGTGTTGGGATTGGGACCCTTCGCGACATTATCTGGTGCACCGAATGCAGGTGACGCTCTAGCTACTGCAGCTAATTGCGGCCGCTATGTCTCAGGAATGTCTAGGGATGCGCCGCATTCATTAGCGCTTGTACTCGAACTCGTTGTACAACGAGTGGAAGGGACATCGTAACGAAATCTGTTACCATAGATTTGGTACATGATTTTAAACCCCCTAACGATAAAAAAAAATAGCGGGTACAAAAAAAACAGCTGTTAATTCATGAATAAGTGCAACAAACACCTACTCGGTCAAAATGTATGGAGCAGTTGATTTTTTTTAATAACTGACGAAATACGCTTCTGCCCCCACAATTCCTTGTTTCTAGTCAGAATAAAAAACTAAAATTTTGTAGCTTAAATGTTAGCTAATCGTCTCTTTCTTCGCATGTGTTGGTTCTTTATATCGTTTAGCGTCACCCCCACTGGGCTTACTATTATCATTTTCCTTATTCGCAAGGGATTTTGCAATAATCTACATACCACAGCAAACATTCCCTTTTTTTTTTTAAATATGCTAGTATGTCTGTGTACTATATTCTTCTAATCGTTCCCTCTCATAAATCCCCAATAGGTATTTGAATAAAATGGGTACTTCGAGAGGGGACTGAGGGAGTGGTTCGAATGGAAACATGAAATAACGTGTATGTGTCCCTTTATAAGGTGTCTTATACGCTGACCATGTTGAATAACTTCACGGTTATAACCCAGTCAGAGGAGAACGGTCGATGGAATTTGTTTACTATTATAGACAGCTGTATTGATAATTATATCAGTTACATTTGGTATGCCAAACAAATGTTTATGGTAGCTCTCTGATTGAAAGTAATCAAACGTTCAATTTATATAATTATATTGTACGGGTCGATATACCGTAAATTAGTTCCAAAAGGCATTCAATTTCCGATTAAACAAATCCGTCTTGACTTAATGAGAACGTGTTGATTAATGGCAGAGGTCGTGAGTTCAAATCCAATAGGATTTAAACCTATGGCCTCTGTTGACCTGCTGTGGTGATCCCATCAAAACAAGGCAGTTACTCGACATTAATTTTGTAATTAACCCAAAGAAGTATGCTAATCATACATACAAAACAAAAAACGCCGGATCTGCTAAGTGTTACGGTCTCAATCTATTTCCACGGGCCATGCAAAAAGGTTGGTGATGCAGAATGCGGCGAAATGAGTAAATCCGCTAAGTGGGCTGATGCTGCTGATGGGCAAGTCCGTTACTTTGTGGAAACAACTGACCTACTGCATTTCCTACGATACCCGCTTATGGGATTACATGTGCTTGCCAAGTGTAGTTGAGCGGGTTTCAATATATTTTTTTCCAATTGGCTCCCGTTAGTAAATTTGAGTTAGTAGCATGCGCTAAAAGGACCAGATTTTTTACGTTTCTTCACAAATTGGTCTTTTTGGTAATGTTTTGTTTTTGACGCGCTTTTTGTCAAAAAGCCTTCTTGTAGATTAAGGGTCAATTTATACTGGCGTAGAGTCGAAGCGTATCGAAGCGTTAATCTGAATCTTTACAAAGCAAATTTACCCTTACCTCCACATATTTCTTTTGAGATAAAATGAAGACGCGCGAATTCGTGCGTCTGACTGCCTCACTTTAAAATTCGCAATTAAAACAACTTTGCTTTATATGTGAGGAATTTGACGCTTTAATGCGCTTCGACTGTACTCTACTATGAATTGACCCTAAGTCTTATCCTAATTGATAGCTCTTGTCTTTTGCCGCCCTTGTCTGATTTGATTATAGCCGTTTCAGCATACGGTTCCAATTCTAGCATAGTCTTGGTTCTAAAATAATATAAAACTTTAAAGTGCCAACGTTTATGCATCACAAATATTTAGACTGCTAACCAATTACGCTTTCGTATGTATATGGGCAAAGAGTTAGCAATACCTTCTCAGTACGTCAACATATTTCTTCACTGAACGGAAATTCATAATAAATCTAAAAGGGAGAACATGCCAAGTAAGTGAATTCAATTCCTTTTAAGTATTATCTACATCTTAGTATAGTAATAACAACTTTGTTCATTTACAAATCGATGTCTTCGACGATTACTTAATGACTTTAGTGGACCAGAAGAATGTACGTAAGCATATTTTTGTTCATCATTGTCGAAAGTGTTATTAACAAGCAATTTTTCAGGCTTAAAGTAAACCAGACAGACATCCTATTCATACTTTCCAATTTAGAAATCTACTACATGACCATTATTTAAACCAAATTCTAATCTTTCAAATTCATTTAGGTTTGAATATTCACAAATTGACTACAGATTTAATATTACTTCTATCTTCAATATAAAGTGGGAACTGTAAATATAGGTCAGTTGGAGGCTGGTTGTAGAGTTCGTCGGCCTCTGTCGGATCGATCCGGCGTCCCACTTCTACAGCCTCGCGGCCTACCCTCCTCCTGCTTTTGTTATGTAACACCAGTGTAGCCTTTTATTATACACTCAGTTATTATGCGCCTCTGCAGTTTTGTTAGCTACCCCTTTCCTAGAAAATCTTCTCTGAATTTGAATCGCACCTAGATCGCGGTGACACTAAGAGAGCATGCTAAGACATTCATTGAATTACGGGTCACGATCCTTAGCAATGAAGAATACAAAGGAGAATTAGATCGAGACCAAATAATACTGTGAGAAAAGCAAAGTATCTACTACTTGTACTAAGCATTTTATTTCACGTTGATCTAGCTCCACCTTGTTACAGTTTCATTTTTAACCCCCGGCGCAAAAACGACGGGATGTTATAAGTTTGACGTGTCTGTGTATGTGTGTGTGAGTGTGTGTCTGTGTGTATGAATGAAGGTGAATTAGTCGGGAGTGTTCTTAGCTATGTTTGATCGAAATCGGTTCAGCGGTTTTAAAGTTATCAGCTCTTTTGTTAGCTGCGGTATGAGGTTTATTCTTCTGTCGGGAGTTATTTATTTTTAATTTTGTGTTTTTCGAATGTATCTTATCCTATTAAACGGAGCAAATATTCGGTGTCCATTTTTGCAAACCAGTTTTATCCAAAACGACAAGTTTTCTTCTTGCAATAAATTCTTATGAAAATATTTTTAAACCATCGTCGTAAGTTGTGTAATTAAATTAAAATGCTAATGGTTGTGTTATGTCAAAGTAAAATAAATAAACACTATTTAGTGCTTAAACATAACGCCCCTCTTTAATCCCTGATTGGATAAGCAGAGGCGTCTGGCATACCTAGTACCCATATTTTGCTAGTAATTTGGTGATAAACCTTAAACTATGGGGTTCAAGAACTGCCTGGCAACAATAATGTCGTGTCAGTGTTAATGCCAGGTGGTTAGTTGCAGGGTTGTTACTGAGAACTTCCTCTCGAACAAATTTTATAAACACTACCACCAGCACTTAAGGGTTCAGTGTCTTGGAAATAAACACAATTTCAATCTGTATAAACTAAACAATTTGACAATGTTGAACAAAACCTCTTACCTATAAATATCTCGTTTTATTGAGTGATGCACGATGAGACAAAGAAACTGATTGAAATTTCAGAAAGCTGTTATATAAATAGAACTGTATCTGCCCGCCCCTAGTCTGGGCTCTACTGACGTCAGCAGCAGCATCGATCTGTCTGGTTCCATCCCCCTCTGTTTCGCGCCGCGGCTGATGCAATTCGGGGACTCATTGCGATATCACGATCATGAGAGGGTTGTGTTATGGTAATGTGGTCAGGTACCACGATATCTAACTACTAGGGGCCCCCATGTCACGTATACCCCATTGTTAGTCACATATTCTTAAACTAAATTCCAGTCTGTTTATCGATCTTGCTGCAGTCCGCCTCCCGACCAATCCTGTGGTTTTCATATTTTGTAAATGCAATTTGAATGACTGGGCCCTTCGGCATTCACGCCCACTGCAGATATTGTTTTTTCTTTGTGCTCCTTAAAACTCATTGACTTGTTTAGAAAGTTGGAATTATTGCAGACTAAAGTATTACAATCATACATATTCATACGAAATAACTGCAGACTGCTTTACAGGAAGCTACGGAAGTATGTAATCATTATGAAACCAAGTTTTTAGGTCCGTTACATCATATCTCTTATAATCATGTTTAAGAAATTCTATTTTGATACCTTGTTTATGTAATAATTCCCTAATGTCTATTTTACAACGTTGTTTTATGCACTTACAATGTTCCTTACCAAATGCTTTATTGGCTATTACGAGTATTGCATACATGCCTGACCTAGTTTACGACACCAGATTGCGCTAACGGTACTGAAAGTCAATCATGCTGTGGTGCGCCACGGATTCGTCGCGGGAATTTAAAATAAACAACCGTGAGCAGCTTCCATATTCATTTCTAAGAAGCCCTTTCAGCGAGCGTCATTTCGCGCGACATTCTCTTGCATGTAGGGCTAGGGGGGTGGTTCCCTTTGGGCGGGCGGCTGGAGGGGCGACCTGGGCGGCTTGGCGGAGGGGGGTTCCAGCGTCAACGACCGCCACTCGACTGTCTGCCAGCGCGAGGGAACACCGTCCCAAACTGCACCCGCACTATTCAACTTTCAACTTTCGATATTTTCAATATCGCAGTTTCACAAAGCGTTCAATTTCGCGCGTGTGCACTACTCGGTGCCTCGCGAAGTCATCTGTGCAAATTAACGAGTGCCGAGTGAATTGCGAACACTCACTCGTTTGGCATGATGCGTTTCGTGACGGTTGTGCCTAGGCGTCCGTGTACCTGGTATTTGGCACGTTGCACAACTTAGTTAAATCATGTTTATGTGGAGTATTAACTTATAGTTTGGCGCGCACGTGTGATGTTTCGTCTGTCGGTGACACGTTGATGGATTATCCGTGGCGTCCGCTCGCCGGTGTGGTGACACATTGCATGTGTGAAAGTGTGTGAGACTGCATCCATCTAAAATAGACGTTTTTATTTAAGAACAATGCTCTAGGCGAGCGTCAGGCACTTCCTAGTGCGTTTAAGAAGTTGACTATGTGGTTGTGAGACTTTTGTTTTGTTCGTGTGGTGACTGTTAACCTGTCGATATGGTTCGGTTGGGGCTGGCGATGGTAGTGGGTGTCGCGCCGGCGCTGGTGTCGTGGTGGCGCGGGCAGGGCATGTGGCTGCCGCCGCCGCTTGTGCTTCCCTCGCCGGAGTCAGAGAAGCCTCCCAAGTCGTGGCCACAACGTTCGCCGTCTCTGTCTGACTGTCTGGAGAGCAGCAGCGACGAGGACTCGTCGGCTCGATCGATTGTTTGTCTAGTTAGACCTAAATTAGTAAGTATTTGAATTCACTGGAAACTTAAATTAGACTAAATATGTTTCTTGTTAACTCATTATCTAAATAAAGATGTAAACTTAGTAGTAATATGAAAGGCCAAATCAAAATAAGGCCTTAGAATAATTTCTAGCAATTATAATTAAGTAAATATTTATTACATCATAAACAGCTAAGTAAACATGTGGTAATGAGGTCTTCTCATTAAAGTAATTTCAAATGCAACAATAATCAGCTGGAAGTATTACAACATCGGATAAGGATATACACAATTAGTAAAACGAATTCATGGAATATTAAACTTAACGACGACTGCACAAAGAGTTTTATGATTTGAAGATGTAGCACAAAGATTTTCGACTGGACCGAAAACTTTGGTGAAAGCAGATTTGCATATTATGAGACTTTGTTACAAGTTATGGCATGCTTCATTGCAATACAGCGAGGAACGCGTGTGGTCCCCACAACACAAGCGCCTCACCCATGAACCACACAGGACACTTTAATAAATCTAAAAATATATTCGTCTCGTAAAACTCCCCTATCGTTCCTTTTGATTTAGAGCGAAATAATCGTTAACGGTAATTGACTGCGCGTGTCCTCGTTGTTGAATATTATCGATAAAAGCAAAGCTGTGCAGTCTTCATGTTATCGTCCGGCTGATACTTTAACCTTTCTCGATTTCATTTACGAAGCCCTTGATTTAGCAAACCATAGCGATGAATATGCTCCAGTTCAATGTTGCGCCGTTGTTTGATTGTATCAATATAATTGGATGTTTGATCGTCGGTAATAAATATCCGAGACGTGGATCATTCACCTTTGCTATTACGAAAGCTCATCTCACGTGCGTTGGCGACGGCTCCATGGCAGCAGATGCGTCGCAAATGTCATGATATTTACGTCTGCGTGCTGTCGCGTGCGCACCTCGCCGTCCATCGATCCCGTTCGATCTCCTAACAGTTAATCGTCCGCAATCGGTTTTTACGTAGCTCTCTGCAACAGTCGCGTGGCAGCTATCTCAATTATTTTCCCCGCGTGCGGTCAACTTGCGTTTGCGCAGTTTTTGCGTACGTTCCTTATGTCTAGCTGTGTGCTCGGTCAATCAGTGTTTGTCGGGTGGTGGTTCGGTTTAGTGCCTTTTCTTAAATCGTGCGCGTGCGATTCGTACCTGAATCAAATCAGTGATGTCCTCGTCAGGTTTATTGACGCTTTAATACCTGATTTTTTAAATTTATGATTCAGGCTCAATCAATAACATCAATAAATCTCTTTAATGTAACGTTTCTAATTTATTCTATTAATCATTTTGTAAAAGAAGAAATACGTCCAACACATGATTACTGTGATCGATTACGTGATGGGCCATCACAACGTATTATCTATTACTATAAAATAAATTAAAGAAAGGTCTGGAGTATACGGACAGTTATCATTGATTTGGACGCACGGGATGAAGTGAGATAACGCAGGCATCATAAAAAGGACTGTGTTAACACCAAGTATATTTATATAATTATATATTTATAATTTTATATTTTGAATTGCATACTAGTAATTTTGGATGGGTGGTTATTTAATTTTCATTTGATTATTTATCTGCCAGTTAGATATCTTATCCGCTTAACTGATTATTTGAACTGCAAGAAGCTACGGTAAGGAAACAATTAACAGTCTTGATGATTTCTATTTGTATTTCAAAATCGATCTTATTTCTTTCTATTTTATTGGAATCTGTCAAATCGTTAATCATGATGGCTATTTGAATACCGATTATTCACATTTCTGCCTATCCTCACAGTCCTACTGCTCTATTATTAAAACCAAAGTACTCTTAAAGAATCGATCGAAATTGCATCTCGAGTAAAGGAAATAAGGACCAGTAGTTGATGGTGACTAGTTTTAGTATATTATTAGAAGTGTAGTGTAGACCTGTGTTACTGTGTAGGGCTGGTATTGTGTCTGATAGCGTAGCCGTAACGTCCTTGTACCTTTGTTTGAGGTCTGTTGTGTGACCGAGAGCTGAGAGCATCCATGCTACTATGTAGTATTCAAACAGGAAATCATAATAGGTAGAAAGTATGTATGACCGTAGGATTGTATTCAAATCAGTAAAAACAGAAAGGACAAATAAAAAATCTGGTCCTAATATCCGAAACCTCTTGTTTTGTTTCGAATTAGAACCGGATTTTGATCACTGTGTTAACCTTCATTCGTTAGCCTTAAACTGTTGACCATCGCAGTTTTGCGATTATAAATGCATAATTCAATAAAGAA
This sequence comes from Caradrina kadenii, assembly GCA_947462355.1. Lineage (NCBI taxonomy): Eukaryota > Metazoa > Arthropoda > Insecta > Lepidoptera > Noctuidae > Caradrina > Caradrina kadenii. The sequence goes on along the minus strand of OX381678.1, from coordinate 1,602,724 downwards.
GCATAAAGATTGCCTGACGACTTGCATCAAGGTCGGCTCACAATAGCTTAAACAGCTAGACTGCGTCGACTAGCTCACTAGTAAGCTACACCAGTGACTTTTGCTCAAGCTGATGTCACTAATTTGCAATTTGTTACACTAATGTTTTAATGTGACTTTTTCAATACATATGTACTTTCTACATCATCGACATAGACTAAACATAAACTACTGAAAGAGTAGGTACCAAAAATCATTTTTTAAAAAGGGTAAGAAGTCATAACACACACCCTGCTTACAGCAAACATGTTATAGTCTATAACTTTTAGTTGCAACCATATTTGACCTGCTTGGAGGATTTTGATGGTCTGGCATTAAATACTTAATTTCCTAAGTTACACTTAGGTCCACGTGAGCGAAGCTGCGGGCATCAGCTAGTGCTTAATATATGTCTGAATACGGCTTGAGTAGGTGCAGTGATCAATGCTCGTGCCTTTTCTGTATAAGAACAGGCGTTTGCCCTGCAGTGGGACAAAATAGGCTGTTTTTTATTACCAGACTGCCAAACGAGGTTGATTCTTGCTAAATGGTCAGCGGTTTATGAGAAATCTATTTTTATTATCCGCAAAATATACTGCTTAGTTAATCAGCCCGCAACTAAACTACGTAACCGTATTGCACCATTTTAACTGCCCATAGCTGCTGCTTGCCTAAGCTTGTTTCATATAGTTAATATACGGATGTACTAGCGTGTCCTGACGTAATAAGCACAGGCTTTATCCACAGGTTTACAAATTTTATGGCTAGCTCGTAAACTGTGAGTGCTCACGAAGACCTGAAGCATTCTATACTTTGCCGATTTTGATCGAAACCGACTAGTCAGATTCAACAATTTAATATCCTGCGGACCCAGAAAATCAATTATTTTAATCCGTAGTTAGTCACAGGTGGGTAAAAGTTTTCTTTTACGCCTTCTCCTACTGTTTCCATCCACATTATTTGAAAAACCCTATCTATTACCTCTAAAAGAGGCGTGTTTATGAAGTAGGGCGACATCCTCGGAGATGAAACAACAGATTTCAGTAATCTAGGTTTTTATTTGGGTTTCGTTTCACAACCTCCACGATAAAAGGCATTTTTATTGTTGAAAGCGAAAGTAACACAGTTCTTCTAAACAAAAACAAGATGAGAACCGAGAAGTTTCGCTAGAATGATTTATTGGCAAATTACATTTCTTCACACTTATTATGGCCGAAATTGTTGTATTTTAACGGTCAACCTTTTGTGAACTAGAGAGTGGATACTTTTTCCAAACATGGAACATAAGTAAACTAATAGTAGATAGGTTTAGTTTCTAAAATAGGTTTAGTTTCGAAAATCAGTCTATCCGACTGTTTTACCATATTACTCAGTGCACCTTCTTTTTCTGAATATTCCTATTGCCGATCTTTAAGTACAATTCCACCCTCATTAAAGGTTTTCTCGGTATGGACTTTTGAGCTAAATATGTACCAGAAGTTTCTAGGAAGTCATCGGTGAACTCGGTGCTCTCTTCTTGGAGCACGAAGTCCCTGTACACAAATTAAAAGGAACTCAGACCACGAGATTGACTTAGAAAAATCTAGGTACATAAACGCGTAAATGTAAAAATATTTCCACTATAAAAATAAATATGACACTTGTGATTGCTTATCGGCACATATTGTATGTTACAAGTTTTTCCTGTGATAAATTCAATGTCACTATTATTAGAATTATTGTATTTATGTTTATGTCATTTGTCGGATCAATGGTTTAAAAATAAGTAGGTCCAGGGCCAATAATTTTATTTTACCATATTGTATTTTTGGAGCTTCAATGACATGTACTGTGTTACACTCATTCATCGATACGGAATTAAGTATCTTGAAAGGATAATTTAAAAAAATGGCTTTGTTGTAAATAAATTCCTGAGTAATATGCGCCATAGTTTGTTCACACCGATATTAATGTTGCTGACCAAACATTGTTCAAAAAATCAGTGCTCCTCTCTTGGTTCTCATCTCAATGGAGGGCTCTCGGAACAATGTCGTCCACGCAAAGCGTTCGCCGTTCTATGCAGTGATTCTCCAACTTGAATGTCGCCGTCACCGTCTGTCGTTAGGAGTTATTCCACAGAACATAATTAATTCCCATTATAAATGCCATGCATTTTACTGTGTTATGCTTCAGCAGAGAGACACGACAACGTAAATGCGGTGTATTAGACTAGACTTTCAGGCAATATGGCTTAGGATTTGCCTCTTGGTGTTTTGCTCCACGGTTGTCTTACGAGATTTTTTTTGTTTTAGTTATTCCTTAACAAAAGCGATGCAGAAGACCAAGAGACAAGTATTAAGTACTAATTACGAAAAGAAAATCTTTGTTTTCAAGAAGAACGTTCAATTTAATACAGAAATAAAAAAAAAGTTATTAATAAATAAGAAGTAGATAATTTTATGCAACAATACCTCACGGTTTCACGTACGTTATGTATTATTACTGTTTCCATAACCTTCTTCGATACACAGACTATATAACGTCACATTTATTTTTTTCGAATTGGTTTAGTAGTTCCTGAGATTAGCGCGTTCAAACAAACAAACTGGTACGGTAGAAAGTTAGGTAATCGGTTGGAATTATGTAAAAGTCCACTGTTTGTACTCTCAAACTGCTACTCACAAAATTTCTAGTGCTACGCTTCCGGGTTTTTTAATTTCCATCAGTACATGTTGGAAATTTATAACAAAAGCCATAGTTTACCGCGCGGTCTGAGTGTCAATCATGGCGGTCACTCGCAGTCGGTCGCAGGCGTCGCCGCAACCACACGCGTGTTTGTTTGACGATAAAGTGGAAATTATAATAACGATCGCGCATAAGTTGTTTCGTTTTCTTAATGACTTAATTCTATTGTTCTCTAAGATACCGTCGGTAAACATACACAAATATTTTGATAAGTGCTTCCACACAATTATTCTATCAAAATAAACAGCCGTTTAAAACTATCAAAATAAACAGCAGTTTTGTTGACGATAAAATAAAGAATGTTGGTCAAGGAGTGTTTTATAAAGTGGAAAATATCGGCGATAAGATAAAGCTATAATACCTCGACAATAAATGTTATCGCGATTCGCAATAGAGTGCAGTTCGAGAAGAGTACAGTGCAAAAATTGAGTCCTTCCTTTCTATTCAAGTGGCAGAGGCGATGCTGCAATCTAGGCGCCTCTAGACGTACAACATTTGTTAACGCATACTGTAGATGTGAGAATTTGAAAACAGCGCGCTCCTCCGTTTGTTTGTTTTCTACGAATAAGTTCAACAATACCTGACGGGGAATCAGTGACGTTAATCATGGGACAGCGTTCCGAAGTGGCCACGCCTGACAATAGTGACGAGGAGAGCGGGGACGCCTTCACTGACGGAGATTTCGGTGATTCCGATGACGAAACCATCGTCGAACGCCTTGATGAGGCTAAGCCTGGTCACATGCCAGTCAATGAAGCTGTTAAAGATGATATTCAGAAGAGTGCAGCCACTAATGGTCACGCTAATGGTAGTCTAGATGAGCAGCCTAGAATGAATGGTCGTAAAAATAGTGAAGCTCATTCAAGTGATATGGAAAACCAAAGTTTAGTATTATCGGATTTGCGCCGAGATTCACACGGCGATCAGAATCCTTCAATCGTTGGCATTCTCGGCGATCAGCAGAACCATGTACGTACAAATTGTTAAGTGTTGACCTCATAACCTTTTTTGAATTTTGTAATGTGTCATGCTATATCCAAAATATTTTCCGTTTCCCAAAACGTTTTGCAGGTGAGTCACGTTCAACTGCTTGTGGCTTTCCTTCGCTTAGCTTACCATACGACTCTGTACTTATCATTTAAACGTTATTTTAGTTAATGGTCCCAAACACGCCTAGTTGATAATTATCTTATCTCAATACCTATATTTCGCTACGGTCTCTGCGACTTGAAGGCCACGGCCTAATATAAAGTTGTCTCGTTGTCTCAGGTGAATATCGTTTACTTTAGTCACCACTTTGTACGTAATGTACTATTCAAGTGTGTTTGTGAAAATGGTACAAGTTGCCACATTAAGTGTTACTTAAGGTATAATATTGTCGTGACTGAGTGATTTGTATTGTTGCGATACGCTAGTGGTCAGGTTAGAGCTCTGTATTGTATAGTACATATGTTCGTAATCGCGCCGTAGCTGCGGTGAGATGACCTCGTGCTGCTAGATTGCATCGATATGACGCTTCCGGAGAGCTTGTTAGCACTCGGCTGCAAACTCCTGGTCCTTTATGTAAGTCACCTTCTACTAAATGAATTGAATAACGAAACAAAAGATTTAAATTTAATTTGAATGGAAAATTGTTTCTTCTATCTTCTTTATGGTTGTGGTATGCTGTAATACATTGTGTTTGTTATAATGGTTAGTACACACGTGACATCAGCTATGAACACTTGTGTGATGGTGTTGTCACGCCTGGTGACCTCATATCGGCAGACAGTCCGTCATGTCACCGCTGCAGCTTCTATTTTGTTTGGCCACACGAATTTTAATCCTTTATGTAAGTAACTAACCCCTGATTGTAGTACTGAACGTCTCGAACAAGTTTTCTCTAGAGTATTAATTACACAGATCTTGTAACTGTTTGGTCTACCACAACTGTCATATTTATGTCCTCGTCGTCCTTATTATCGTATCAGCCAACTTTAGCGTCTAGAATGATACTAAAGGGTGTGTTAAACATGTTTTTATAAATCTACGTGTTTATGTGAAATGTGCTTAATAAATATTTTTGTATTCGAATAGGTGTTTATTTTAACTAAATGTATTGTGTCATCTCATCGATTAATATTTATATTGAACAATAGCAAGGCTGGGATGTTTTCATACAACACGTGTGGTTTGCTTTAGCCAATAATGCTCATGATGTGTGTTCACTGTTTACTTCTATGTACCGAATCCGACTCATCCTTGAGTTGTTTGTATGTTTGTATAACAATATAAACCATTAACGTTAAACTAAGCATCAGTGACAATTTGTCACGCTGTGTTCACCTGCTGTTTTCTCAAGTGTGACAATCATTCTTCTCAGTTAAATGACTTGGTTTACAATTCCAGACATATTCGAAATTAGTACTATAGCAGACACCACTAATGTCTGTCCACGTATTTGTTAGTAATTTCTATTTTCTGACATCGTAAATGTCTAATAGGTAAAGACAAACTTGTCAAAATTATACAACAGGTGATTGCTGTGACATTTCATTTCGTTGAGCAATCAAACAATTACGGGAAATGCACATTGTATCCAATAAACCAACAAATTGACTAACAAACAGCTAGGATTTCGCGACGGTTCTGTTATTAAAATCAAAAGCAAATAAAAGCTTAGTAATAGGCTATTAGAGATAAATAGAATGGAACCGTAATCGTTTTATCTTTCAATCAGTTTGAAGTGCATTAGCAATAAAAATGTCGACGGATTGGTAAACTCCAGTGACAGGTAACCTGCCAGCCTGCCGCACGCGTCCGGTTGAGATTATCGCCCTTTAACTGGAACACTCCTGTTTATTCTTGCTGGTCAATAACTATCATTTCTATTTACAATCAATTAATTGGTTTCTAACTGTACATTATTAATTTATCGTTCATATCGGTGCAACCATTCTACCGTTTAATCTTGCAACTCGTCACATCCTTAACGCGAATGCTCCTGATTTGGCGCGATAGCTTCACCAATAGAGTCATCCTCGTGTTCACAAGGACCGGCGACTGTGGGGAATGACCGTCGTATCCTTCACGCATTGTATTCAAGGATGATGTCACCACCTTCGGCTACACACATTTTATTTAGTTTGTACCATGTGGCGTGAATCACATATTTAATGAATATTTTGTATTGTAAATATTTGGAGGCAATCGCTTATGACGTAACCTGTAACGAATCTTCTGCACACTTCTATAGAGATTTTCTAGCCTGTGTTTATTCTGAATTTTACTTATCGCATTGTTTAGTTATCATACTTCGGTGAGCTCATTCTGTAATCGATTTGTGCATTAACCGATTGTGATATCTTTTGTTTTTTAGTGTTTTTGTTCGTCTTGCGTCTTGTCTTGGCTACTTGTGGTGTAGCCATTTTTTATTATTGTAGACTTGTGTTTCTTATCGTATCATAGTTTTACTTTGCAAGTCTCGTTAAAAGTTCTGTTTCGCTTTGATTGTTAGTATACAATACAAGGATACGTTGGAAGTGATGGTCGGAAGACTCAAGATAAGGCTGTAATAATAGTTGAGTGCGATGCTAACTAAGGAAGGGCGCTGTTATCGCATTGTTGCGCCACCGCTTCCCGTCACCCGCATTTTACTGTTACTTTAAACTTCATGCCCGTATGCATGAGGTCGATTGCGCATAATTTTCACATCAATAACACTTTGATTATTTATCAGACACTTTAATTTTTACAATTTGTAGTTGAAGAGTTCAGTGGCACTTACATTGTATGAAATGACACTGCGTAAACAAGGACCAAGTTTCGTTTGTCTTTCTGCCTGAATTTTTTTTTACATAACATAACATGCCATCACTCCTGTATTCCCCGAAGGGTTAGGCAGAGGTGTGACAATGTACACCCACAGTTCGCCGGTATGTCTAGGTCCCAAGTAATAGAGGGCGAGCCTATTGCCATTAACCGGACGCAAATCCTAACTCCAAGCTGCTACTGAGAATTTCATGGAAAAACCCAATAACACCCATTGCTCGACCTGGGAATCGAACCCAAGACCTTTAGCGTAGTAGTCGCGCTTAGGACCACTAGGCTACCGAGGCAGTTTTTTTTTTATTGAAATAAAAATATTGCTTTTCGGATATCGATAGATTTACAAGGATTATAAATTTATTCCAAAATGATTACGACTGCGGAAACAAAGTACCCAATAAGGTCACCACTAAGCACAGACCGGTTTTAAAAAAAACCCAAGGAAAGTAGCTGCGATCTGCGCCTGTGACCTGCCGCCCCTGTTCAATCTCCTCCCTGTCTCAAGTGCAGCTGGAGCTTCAAAATAAAACAAGCCTACATTTATTAGCTTATTAAATTATTAACTAAAAAGAATAGAATAAAATAGTAGGGATTCCCCAATCCCATGTTTTTTGTATGATGTGATAGTGCTAGTTAGTCAGGACAGCCGAGTGCGGCAAGCCCACTCACACTCCCACGCTACACTATGTTTTATGACCCCATCATTGTCTCATGCCATCAAAACACTCATTTAACGCTCCATTATTCGCTCTTTAAATTATTTTTCTGCTAATAGATCTCTTGACGGAGATTTGGAAGATTTTGCCCTTAACAATTTTAATTGCCATCATTTTGGCAACGCTTTTAACCCAAATGATTGTCGTAACTCTTAATTACCTGTGTCACATTTGCGTAATACTCATTGTTTGAACAGGTTGATCTACGCCTTGAGTTAGGCTTGTTTTAAAACTAGGTCATAATATGTAATGCTTACGTGGATATCAAATTCAACGGCGTACTAAATTGCCTATTATTTACAAATGCGCTCACATCGTTTGCAAATTGCGTTTATTGTGTTTATACGAGTCAAGTTAACCATTATGACTGTGTTTAACTGTGATGTTACTGTACTCTTTTTATTTAGACGTGTTTGTGATGTTAAAAAATCCGAGATTGTACCGTCTTTATAAACAAACTTTGGTTATCAAATCCTCTTTTCTGATTGACAACATGACAAGCTAATCTTCACGTCGGGGTTCAATATGACGTCCACCGTCTACTTCCTCAACGCGAGGTGTAATTAATGGCTCGCTTCTGACACTCTTTCAACACCTTGCTTTCATAGTAATGATGTAAGGTCGTTAACACATCGTACATAATTTATACATAGCTGTTGCTAGTTCATTGTTACTTTTGATGAAAGGAATGATAGTATATGTATATTGAACCTGAAATCAAAGCATGGCGAGAAAAGTCTAAATAAAGCTTTGTTCCTTTAGAAGCAAATTGGCTCAAAGATGGAAGGACCAAGTTTTCAAGTGGAGTGTGATAGCCTGAGTGTGAGTGATTGATGAAGTCCTCAAATCTTAGGTATTGCGTTTCCGATTAAGTGCGCTATAACTGACATCATCAGATATTTATAGAATCAACATGTTTTATTATCATCCAGCAAATGACGAAGTTAAAAATATCTGTGTAAAAAACAACAACAGAAGCTTAAAAATTCAACTACGTGCAATCATTTATTTTACCGGATAATATACTTTCCCCGATAAAAAATATAGGTAATTATTTTCTCATTTTGTCGCACATTTTTCTAAAGGACGAGCTTGGATAAAAGGTTCACTCATTCACTCACTGACTAAATTCGGAATCCTCAAAACAATTTGACCTATAAAGCTGACACCCGGCAAGAACCGAGGTGACTTATAGGTAAGACGTCAGATAAGCACGGATTATGTATCAGGACTGACTTCCACGTGGACAGTCGCGGGCAATAGTTAGTAATTTTAAAATGTGTGGGCAGCCAGTTAACTAAGAATTAAGATACAAGTGATACAACATCATAATAACTGCAGTCTTTAGCATAACCACTTAACACCGTCTATACAAATTAGGTACCAGTACACGCGTGCTAATTGGAGACGCGTAACTTACGACCGCGATGCGCCACCCACACACCACAAGCGCAGCTTCACAGCTCTGGCAACGCTTTGAAATATTATCATATTAATTAATCAACCGTTAAGAACTGAGCTGGCGTTTCGTTACTCGCAATGTTTGCTGCCAATATTAGTTGAATCATCGGTGATCTGAATTTGTTTTGCTCAGTCTGCCTGAGACGGAGTCAACGGGACGGGAGATCTAGTTTTGTTCAATTTTGTGATAACCAGGTAGTTAATTAAGTAATTTGTTCAGCTCATACGGTGTAAAAAGAGTGGAGTAAGAGTACAAAGCATGGGACAACTTACTTTATAATTTACATACTGAAGAATTTAACCTCCTTGGAATTCTTACCTCCTTGGACACGCTTACTTTAACACCTTTAAATCTGTTATTTAAACTCAATGTGTGTTTTTTTCAGGCAGAGCAGAGGTTAGCAGCGCGACGAGCGGCGCGGGCGGAGGCTCGCGAGATACGCATGCGCGAGCTGGAGAGGCAGCAGCGCGAACAGGAGGACCATGCGGATAAGGCGTACGACATGTACGCCGGCAAGACACCAGGTACACCTACAGGCTCAGCTAGGTTTCTGAATCTAGATTTGCAAATGAAACAAGAAAGAAACTGAAATAACTTCTTCGTTGTTGAATTCAAATCTTAGCAAACTGGCTGATTAGACAAGCAGTAAATCCATACAAAAAATGCTGTTTATTGACATTACAAAAATTTGACAGTTTTGAACAATTTTTAACAATTTTACGCGTTTTCTACCTTTTATATGGTGAGTATAAAAATGTTCGAAGATAATACGTGGTTTATACCCTGCTTAGCTCCAAGATGGTGTGTGTCTGTTTGCAGAAACGGTGAGTCGCCGCGGCGGTACCCGGCTGGCGGCGCTAAGCCCGGCCGTGCACTCACCGAGACGGAGCTCCGAAGACTCCGTCGATGACGGCTTCAGTATCAAGGACCTTAGGGTACATATCACTAATATACATATTCAGCGCTGACAATTACACGCACAATAGTCCATTATCGATGACTAAGTGCACCCTGAGCTTTGTATGTGTTTTTGAGTTCATAGTCTGGTTTATTATCGACGTTCTTCACGGTTCTAACATTTCTTTTGCATGGCGATGTTATTTACTATCTTAAAGATTATGCTGGCTTTCCAGATTCTTGGAAAAACATTTACGAAGCTCCAATAATTTATTTTTATGTGACGATACAAGGTCTTTTTGTTTCCAGCACGAGTTGAAGGAGGTGGAGGAGAAGTTCCGAAAGGCGATGATCCTGAATGCGCAGCTGGACAATGATAAGGCGGCGCTCGGCTACCAGCTGGAGCTTCTCAAGGACAGGATAGAGGAGCTGCACGAGGAGTACGCGCAGCTACAGGTAAATTAGTATTTCCGTGATAAAGCGTCATAAGATCTATTCCTATAGAACTTTTCTTAAGGATGTCATCAAATGACTTCTTCCGCTCTGGGCGGAGCGGAATGGAGTGTCATACTCTTACTGGATAAAAACTCCTAATGCCCTTTGCGTTCAGGGGCTGCGGTGACTCTTGCGAACAAATTCCGCAACTTTCTTTTTGACCCAACCAACACTAACTTTCTGTTATAAATGTGTATTCCAGCGCGAACACAAAGAAAAATGCTCATCATTCGAGCGTTTAAAGCGCGAGCACGAGTCCGTGTCTCGCGAGCTGAGCGCGGCACGAGACGCGGTCCGAGCGCGAGACGCAGCGGCGGAAGGCGCGGGCTTCGCGTTCGTGGACGCGGCGGCGCTGGACGCGGAGGCGCGCGCCACGGCGGGCGCCGGCGTGGGCGCCGTGCCCGCGCTCGCGCTCGTGTCGCACCAGGCGCACCAGCTGCTCAGCGAGGCCGGGGAGGGCACGCTCGGTATGTTATACTGCATTTATTCTGAACCAGTAAATTACCCATAAAGATGGGCCTGTTACAGAAGATACAAAATTAACGAGTAACTTTTAAAGTACCCAGCAGCGTTTTCTTTTACTTAGGGCCTAACGTAAATATAATGCCTTTGAAAATCAGAAAACAGAAATGTATGTATCCACAGACTATTTTAATTCTTCTGTCAGTCTCAGTTTATAGTCCAGTTCATCTTAGCATCAACTTTAATAACACCCGAGTTAAACAAACTGAATGCGACCTGACAACCATTTCTGTCCAATCTCAAAATATTAACAAACACACGCCTTATTGCAGACGTGCGGTTGCAAAAGCTGCTGACTTCGAAGCAGGCGCTAGAGTCGGAGGTGCGCAAGTTAAAGCTGCAGCTGAACGAAGAACGCGCCGCGCGACAGAACGGAGTCACTAACCACCACGACCACGAGTACGAGAACGAATGTGAGTATAGCAAACACTCGAACTCGTACTACACGGGAGCGATTCCCCGTGATCAGCTGTTTTTATTGCATTCAAAAAAATACCGATATGTGGTTCGCAAACTTCACAAACGTGATACGATCTGTGGAGTCTCGCCTACCTAATTAAATAAGAGATGATATAAAGAGAAATGAAGTGTAAAATTACAAAGGGAAAAGACCAACAGCGCTAACGCATCATGACAGATTCAGAAACAATATTTATTTATTTATGTTACTTTAACATAAACAGCTATTGGCCGCATAGGTTTAGTAAATAAAAATGTCTCATATCCTACTAAAATATAATAAGTCACTAATCTGATAGCATTTATGTCGGAGGTCCGCAACTAAAAGACATGAATGCCCGCAGTGGAAACAGTCCGCAAGGCGGTGTCGGAGGCGAAGGGCCGCGCGGCGCGCGCCGAGGCGGAGGCGGCGCTGCAGGCGGCGCACGTGGCGCGCCTCGAGGCGCAGCTCGCCCGCCTGCGCGCGCGCCAGGACCACCAGGACGAGCACGAGGAGCAGCTCAAGCACGAGCGCCGCAAGCTGCAGAGAGAGGTCTGCTCACTACCCAGCTAAACCTGAACTACTGTTGTGAATCTAATGTGCTGTCAACTTCACGTCTTTGGTGAATTTTATACAAAAATAGTCTTTATTGCTATGTAATAAAGGCGCTGTCGAAACTGCACCTTTTGTGTGCGGTTCTCGGTATTTCATACATTTTAGGCACAAGCAATAGTATTGTGTAGTCAAAAAGCAACGTCAAAACCCAAAAAATTGGAAATGAGTTGCAGAATATGTCTGGTCCTAGCTTATTAGGAGCTAGTGGGACGATTATACATAAGGAATAATGAAACATGCTATTTTTAAATATACATGACGTGATTTAATTTTCAGGAAGTCGTTGACTTCTGGGCCGTTATCAATAATGGCGACAGTTAACGGTACAGTCGTGTATATCCTTACTCTCGGAGTGTGCTACCCTAAACACGCAACCGTTCACCAAATGCAGCCATGACATGTCACATCGAGTTTAAGAAAAAGTTCGTCATTGTAGAGCGTCCTTCCTGTCTCACGTACCTTTGTGACAGTCTCTTTTAGTGTTGCCATCCTTTCTTTACGAAAACAGTATCTTACTAAAGAAAAAAAAATTCCAACATACTAATGTTGGAATTTTTTAAAGCGTGCACCATTAAAATAATACTTTATATACTAATATAAAGTATTATTTTAATGGTGCACGCTTTATCGATGCGATCTAGACCGTTACACATAACAAATCGAATAACGATATTGATATAATTTTTTTTACTGATTTACTTAACTTTTTTTTTACTTAATTTTACCTATTTTAACTTTTAAAATTCATTCAAAAGTTAAAATAGGTAAAATTAAGTATTTTCAAGTACGTATGGCAACCCTAGTCTCTCTCAACTCGATGCGCCATATTAACGGCCGGGTACTGTAATGCTCTGTACAATATGACATTCCCGTGTGCTGCTCAGTGTCAATCAACTGCTAAATGTTTACTAAATATGTAAATAAATAAAACTTATCACCAGTTTTACTTTACCCCTTCTGCATGTTATCCTCCAATAACAAGTAAAAGCGTTGTAAAATACAATAAATAAAACGCTCTATAACTGAATTGCTATTCCTATTATAGATGTCAAGTTTTACGAATAAATTTGTACATAACGCTACCAACCCCGTTTGAATTACGACCCTATAACAATGAAATAAGAGTTATATTTAAATTGCAGGCTCGGGAAGCTCTCAACCGGGTTGAAGAGTTGGAGACTGAGAACAGCCACCTCACGAAACGACTCGACAAGCTCAAGAACGCGAAGTCTGCTCTCCTGAAAGACCTGTGACAGATAACAACGTAACGAATGTAATGATGAAATGACATGATGACGTACTGCGGTACACACGCAGCGACGTAGACGCGCCCACGTGTACGACGCACGACTACTAGCAAAACGTACTGACTGAATAAAACAGAGAAAGATAAAATATATCGACATTTTGTATAAATGTTGGTCACTTTCCATTTACAAAATGTTTCGTACGATTTGCACGAGGGAGCCAGAATACCAAGTAATAACATAGAAGTATTCAGTGGATAACAAATAATAATTTAACATTCTCCACATACTAATTTGATTTTCTTATTAATTCTAACAACTTGATATTTATCATTTAGACCTGTATTGTGTTGATCATAAAAATTCATGTTATCTTATAATTGTTGAGAAAAAAAATCGAACGCATGCAATATATTTACACGTGGATTTATCATGTAGTGTGGAGATGCCTGAATATGATAGCGTATAGAAAAATAATATTTAAAGGTGTATGTGCGAAGTGATGAGTACGTGTGGAGTGTATGTGTTTGTTATGCGTAAAAAGAAGACTAATAGTTATCGCTCATTATATTAGGACCGTTCCCACATGGCAACAGCGCGGCCTTGAAAAATGCAATTGTTACTGCCAGCGCGCTGCCCGCGAGCCTTTACCTTTTTTATTTTGTCATTATAATAAATATCTTAACGCACACAATTTAAAGTCCTAAATAACAAATTATTTTCCGTGAGAGCCGTGCTGTTATAAGGAGCAATGACCTTATTCACCAATGGGCCTTTGACTTTGTGAATTTGTACTATTCAGTTTTATGCAATACTGGCATTTCTTCATAATAAGTCATTCAGATGAAGGCTCGGCGATGCGTGCATCGTCTGTAAGATATTATCGTTCAGTTGGCCCAGACGTGACAACGAGAGGCAACATTTGTGCTAGATTTTTACGTCTATATACATTTTGGATAGTTATTAGAGAAGTCGTAGGTAACTGAATTAGACGAATGCACTTTGTCACGTCTGAACCAACTCTTTTGGTTACCAACAACATTTTTGCGTAATTAACTATTGCAATTAATTATTACAGTTCGTCACGGCCATACAAAAATGTTGTAGGAAAGCCTTTGTAATGCAAATAATATGGTTGTATTATGTATAACCGTTATAATAATATGACTACTGTAAATTGCTTTTATAATTGAATATTCCTTGTAAAATATGAGAATAATGTGTATAATTAATGCTTTGTTTAATTTTAATAATTGATTATTTATTTTAACTATGTTCGTATTTTCTGTATAGGTATTATATTATGTAAGAGATTTATTTAGCTTGCCGAACTCATTCGCTTGTTACTAATAATAAATTGGAGTGATCAATTTGTTACTTGCCATTGGTATCACAAATTCAAATAGTTAAGTTTTGATGCAACTCTTTATTACTTCACACTTCGACGTTCATGCGGTTTTAATTATTTATAATGCTTTTATCTGTAATATAATTGCTCAAAATTGTATCCCACGAGTATGTGATAGTCTATTGAGAAGGTAAAACGTCCAATAGGATTAGGGACGCGGACACGGGAGTTTTCGTGGGACTGACCATTGTATTTTTTATATTTCGAGATTTTTTATTCACGATTCTACAGAGTTACCATGCTGTTTAACTGATATCATTGTAAATTATTTTTATCTTGTTATTGTGGCATTCTTTAATTACTTTATTGTGAACATTTCGATTAGATCTCGGAACTAGTTTGAGTGTAGAAGGAGATAAACTGAATGAAACATAGTATCTAACGATGTACAGGAGATTATCGAACTTGTTGCTTATATATAAATATAGTTGTTAGTGATGCTCACTTAACGTACAGTGCCATGGCGCACCAAAATGTATTAGTAATACAATAATATGTGTATTGTAGTTACGAGTAGTAATGAATTGGAAATGCGGGTAGCGGTAGAGACGCGCGCTTGTCAGATGTTTATGTGTACTGCGTATGCGTGTTACATGTATGTATATCTGTAGATTTTTTATTAAAATGTTACTCTTACGGCGTTAAATTACAACTTTATAGTCAATTCTGTTTTGTTTGAACACGGCAGGGCTTTGTGCGCGCTACACGCGGAGAATATTGTACAAATTGGTGTCGATATAGATTAGTTGACTGTGGCCAGATAAGAACACACACCACCGACTTATCACTCTTGTCATAGTCAGCCGCTAATTTGTACTGAAATACTGATATCAAACCAAAGTCCTGCGTGTTTACTAGATAACATTTTCACAATTATTTTGCGTCGTATGTCGATATACCTGAGGTCTGTATGTAGCCGGTCTTTATATTGTAGTATGTACAGTTGCCATCTGTGTAAGAGGATTGTGTACCGTGTACGTACAGGCTTGAGCGGATGTCAGACGGTCATGTTTCTGCAGCCTGCGTGGTAAAGATCGATGTCAGTATAATTTGTAAGTAGGAACGTAATTTTTTTTAAGTACGATGTATGTATTTTGGTGCTGCATTACTAATTTATTTGTTTTCAATTTAACTGTGAATGACCAACTGTCTTTTTATATGAAGCGAAAGCAGACTTAATATTGTATAAATTTGAATATTTTGAATAAATTTCGCTCTCAATGTGTTGTTTTATTTCGTTTTGGTCTCCTGTAAGCTATATCTAGACTTCGTGGTTATAATTTTAGTCATATAACCGGTCTTCATCTTCTGACTTTAGCGGTCGTATTACGGTAAGTAGTAACTGTCGCAAATATAAAAAGTCTGATCATCAAGGGTGTCGATATTTAAGACAGCGATATAGTAGTGATGTTTCTGCGCTATGGGGCTGCAGGTTCGATTCCCTACAGAACAAAAGTTACGCCACGTCACGTCTCGAAATAAGCGAACTGCTGTGAAAAGTAGGAATTTAGGTCTTTGGTTACTGCTCCTCTTCCTTAAGTCGTAGCGTGATGTTATAAAGCTTAAACTATTTCTTATGAATCTGGCTATGATATACAATCCGACTGGTAGTTCCAGAGAATAGTGCTTTTAAACAAACAAACAAAAATCTATTAAAATAATATAGATTTCCATCGTAGAAACTACGCATTTTATTTCTTTGTATCGATTTTCTTCGCCAAGTTCAACCCGGTGAAAGTAAAACAAGACATGTCTACGGTATGTCTGCATTGTGTCGCAGTAATATCGATTGCTATTTAATACGCTGAATGACCCTGGGTCTACCGCTCGCTGCATATTATCCAGCTTAAATATTTATAACACTATGTATTGATCAGTCAGGTCGCTACTGCCGAAGTAAGAAAAGGCTAACGGAATTAGAATATATGAAAATGAAGCCCCGAAGTACCTTCAGACTTCGTGATACCTTCTTACTATGGGGATAGGCAGAACTTATTCACTTCTGCCCCCCGTGCCATTGCCACAATACTAATGTCTACCAACCATACCTACAATATTGAATAAATACCATATTTTACAATATTGAATAAAAACAAGAGTTACTAGCCTTTTTCATATAGAGCAGTGTGACGGTTGATCAGCGTGGGTTGTCGAATTGAGACTAATGGTGGATAGCCCCTCAATCGACAGAGATCTGGTCCATCTTTCACCTCTAGAACTATTAAAAAAGGAACAACTGTTCCCAAATAAATGCTACATAACACGATCAATATATATGGAACAGCTGTTTTTTTTTCATATTTCACGGTTGGTGGTTGGTTACATATTACAAGTTATTCGAATTCAAAATCCCAAATCCCAATAAAGAAAACAATACCATAACATTCTATCTTTATTTACGTCTATGAGAGTGGTTCTTAATCATAAAGTAAAACAAAACGATGTAAGTATGAATATTTACAATGAATCTTGGTTTCTTGAAAATAAGGTAAGAAATCTAACAAAATGGTAAAATTAAATTATTTATCTTTATTACTGTATATAATATTATTTTACATAATACTTAATTTCATAAGAGTCAAGCCCAAAGAGATGACATGATTATCTTAAGTTTAGTTAAGAGACATTGGATAATCTAATGCATGATTATTATGTACACACTTGACACTACATTTCTTTCAGTCATGATTTACACCTGATTTACAGTCAGATAATTGCAAGTGATTACAACTTAGATCACTCTAGTACTGTCTTCACTTACATAAATCAAAACAATGTGCAAATAGGTAAAGAAGGCTTTTTGCGAATATTAAAAATAAATATTAATTCTTTTCGAAAACACAATATACTTTTTCTATCAAGTCCTTTTTATCTAACATCCATCACCATTTACATACCTTTTACATTTAAATATAAAATACCATCAGTTCTTAATTTTTTTTCTAACCAACAATCTTTTAGCTATTCCCAATGACCATTCTCATAAATAATTCTATAACTAAATAAAAAGCTATACAAACTGGTAGCCATCTTGAAGAATAGAAAAACAGTGATAGATGAGGGAGACTTACAGAAGTGGTTTAAAATGTTGAGCTATTTACAATAATATCTGTATCTTTGTCACCAAAAACGATGTAATCTGAACAACTTAGCAAATTGATATTCATGAGAGAATTAATTTTTGGTTATAGCCCATTTGTTATGTAACTGAGTCGTTAGACTATGTGGCGCAGTCTCTTTGGGCTCAATAGCTTCAACTTATACACTACGATACTTTAGCTTAAGGTATAGGGTGCTGGCTAGGGGTGAGCCCCCCATGTTCCGGACTATGTTTCTGCTTTTTCCTCTTCTTCTCCTTTTTCCGTTTCTTACGTTCCTTGTCATCGTCGTGCCGTTTCTGCTTTTTGTGTTTCTTCTCGTATGTGTCGGGGTTTGAGGAATCTGTCGATGTTTGGAAAAAATATTTCAGAGGAGATAAGAACATATATTTAGTGCAGTGTGTCCGAAGAGAGTCGCTCAGCAGAAAGAAAGATATAAAAGAGAATGTGAGCAATCATTATTTCACGAGTTCATTGCATTCATGTTTGTCATTGTAACTTTTTTCTATGATATAATGTTATAGTGGTTGAATAATAGTTATTAGGATAGTAATTCTAGTAAAACCTTAAATCATAGCATAAACATAATATCATAGCAAATTTCAGTAACTGAAGGACTCGTGTACAGCCACTTAAGTAAATAAACACCGGAATTGATGATCTACACATAGATAACTGGCTCACATAGCCACAACTATTGGAGTATAGTAGTCGCCACTAGCACCAATGTCAAGTTATTTTTTTGTTTCTTTTTGGGTTTTTTGGGGCGCCGACGCTGCACCAAAAAAACCCAAAAACCTAAAAATTAACTTGACATTTGTGCCCACGACTCGTGGTGACTACTATACAATAGTATAATAAGACTTGGGTTTTCTGTGCATGTCAAATAGTTGCATTGAAAAAAATTATAGCAAACTATAAATCATTGCAAAAATATGTGTCATTTAAAATGTTTGATTTACGTATTATAATGCATTACTCCCAAACAACAAAATGACGATGATGATATAAAACTTTAAAAATATTAATCCATCATAAGTCATTATTGTCTTGTCTTATTGCATTACACTATGGCATGATGAAACTAACACAGTGAGCATTAACGGTATGTAACAGTGGACATGAACGTCCAACAGAAGCAGAAACCTACATTACTTTAAAATAGTATTCATGATATAAAATACATTTTAACTGTAAATATCATTATAGTATTGTTCAATACAATTAAAATATCTATTAATCAAGAAAATCTACAGATATTAAAAGAGAAACAGAGTTGACACAACAACTAATATGCATAACACTGCTCACCTTGCAGAGGTGTCTCTTGTCCCGGAGGTACCCCATCCTTGTGCTTATGTTTCTTGTGTTTGGTCTTGTGTCGCTTCGGCGGGGTTGCACTTACATAGCGGTACTGTTCAGGTAATGGACCCGGATGCAGCCGGAAACCAGCCAGCTGGGCACTCGTCAGTGGCAATAATTCCTTACCACCGATTGGCCTCTTGGCTATAACCGATCCTAAAGTACTATTATCTTCCTGTCCAGGCCCATCAAGAATCCCAGGGAGATTAGGAAGAAAAGAAGATAAGGATTCCTTAAGTTTCTTGCCATTAAATTTACTATAAGAGTGTTCTAGTCCATAATAAGCCATTAAATTAGTTGCTCCTGTGAGTTCACATTCTCCTGTAAATAATATTGTCAATAATGTTATTGCTTGTAAATAAATCATTAGAACAGCACCGTTAAGGAGTCATTATGTACCTGGGGGTTCTTTCATCAAATAGAATGGTCCACTATGCACTATAGACGGGTTCTTGCCGAGTGAGATGGTAGTTTTGAGTGTTCCAGAGGAATCCTGACGAGAAACCACTGGTGACCTCGCGCCTCGCGGCGAGGACTTCGGGGAATATGGTTCTACTTTTCTAAACTGATCAGACATCATCTTGCATCTGCATTGTCTACATAACAAACGTAAAGAAAAGAAAATCTCACTAAAGAAAACGATAAAAACCTAACACCCTTACTTCGAACGAAGAGCTTCCTTGACAAATTGGCAAAAAAAATCTTAGTGGAAGGCAAAAGGTAAACGAAACCACTATTTCAGTATTTAGTCGATTCGTTTTAATAGTAGTTTTAGTCGTTTGAATTGTCAATGTATGAAAATGCATACATATGGAATTAAATATATATTACTTAATTAACACAATTGCATTAAGTAGACATTATTTCAATTGATTATAATTCGAATTAAAAAATCGTCAAAATTTAATCGATTTTAGTATGTACATACAACAACGAATTCAAAATATAGATTCACTAGTAAGTGAAAGGTTTCTGAAATTGGGATTGGATAAGCCTAGCAGACTATTCTATCTGATTCATCTCATGCTCACGATTACCTGGTCCTAGTTAAGGTCTAACCTGGAAGATGTTTCCCCACGGCTACTGTATTCTCATAAAATACTAAACGACCTGTCCGCGACTTCGCCCGATTGGCTTATTTCACTCGGGTTAAGTTACTTCTTTCGTTGCTGCTACGCTCCCGTGGGCCGTAGTGTGATGTTATATAGGCTATGTTACTCAGGAATAAAGTAGCTAACTATAGATTAAAACAATTTTAAAATCGGTCCTGTAGTTTCGGAGCCTATAGGTTACAAAAAAACAAACGAACAAAAAAAAATTTCCTCTTTATAATATTAGTGTAGAAGTGTAGATGTAGATATAATAAACTACTTATAACTAAATAAATAATTACTCTACTCACACTGCTAGAGCGTTGGGTAACGAGTAATATGGGTAAAGTCGCCATTACGCATGTACAAGAGCCTTTACACGTTAGTGCGTTAATGCTTCACGAACCGTGAATTTATCTTAAAAATTTAATAGTTTCACGACAATGGTTTGATAATAGGTATTATTACGGGTCCAGAAGCTTATTTACGGGTTCATTTTATTTAATTAATTATTTTTTCGACTGTCTATGGTTAAAAACCACGTGTTCATTCAACCATAACGCCATGCTCGGCCAGAGAAGTTTAAAAAAAATAAAATTTAAGAAGTAAAAGTTTAGTTTATGGTTCATGAATTAGCTTCTCGTAATACGCTACGATTTTCGATTATGTGTTTGGAAATAAACAATATATTGGAGTTAATTTAGTTTTGTTTGTGTTTAATTGTGTATAATAATACCTGAAAAATGTTTGTGAATTGTGATTTGAGTGGTACAAATAAAGAGCAACACTTTTGATATCACGATTCCTCGCTGTGCGGAGTGACGCCATTTTACGGGAATGATCAGCCCGCGGCTGCCTCATACTAAGCCTGATGTAAGAATTGCTCGATTCAAACGGATGCATGGAAACGAATCTATATTCTTGCACTCGTGCTGGACGGACGAATTCCGAGGTAAAGATTGTATATTTATATTATTGTTGATACGATGATAATTTAAAAAATCATGTTTCTATTTCCTCAAAATTGAGCGTCTTTTGTTTCCTAGTAGTCAAAAGCACGTGTTTGTATTTTTCCAGAAAACTATGGAAGATGGTAATATTGTCAATACGAAAGATGATAAAAACACAACAGTGTCATTGACGAACTTATACGGTGAACGCCCAGCGAAATTAACCGCTAATGGGCATGAATTCGCTGGAGAGCCGTCCAGTCCGCCCGACGAGCCGTACGAGCAGTGCCGACAGCCCGCCGACACTTCGACTGACGACAAGTTTAAAAAACGCATCAACCCTTTAAGAATACATCTTGGTAAAAGGCCTTTTGTAGATAACTCTCTTCAATATTATAGCACATGCAAGAAAAGAAAGCCTTCAGCTAATAAAGCTTGTGATAGCAGCACTCCTGCCAACTCAGTGCCCAGGGTGCCCAAACTTATTCCTAAGCACATAGACCGTAGTCAATTTCACAATGTTTCTTCGCAAGCAGAGAGTGATGCCATCAGTGAACGAGACAAACCAGTGCCTCGGCTTGTGCCTAAAAGCCAGCTGTCACAGTTCAAAAAGGGTAAAGCAGAAAAAGGAGCCCAGTTGAAAGAATACGCACAGAGCTTGGGTCTGCAGCCTATGGTGAAGTTTAAGTGTCGAAAGTGTTGTTCTATGTCATTTAAAACTTTAGCTATGTTGAAAGAACACCAATTGGTTTGTCGAGCACAAGCTAAAGAGCCTACTCTGAGCCCTGAAGTAGCAACATGTCCGGAACCTAATACCAGTGGACCATCTAGAGTTACTAGAAAAGTATACTTGTGCTCAGCTTGTGGAACTTATTATGAGAATTGGAATCTCTTCCTTCACATGAGAGAAGTACATAATAGACATATTTGCCTGTTTTGTTTGGGAATGTTTTCAAAAGCAGAAAAGCTTTCATCTCACCTAACAAATAAACACAATGTTAAAGAGTTCAGCTATGCCAGCAAAGAAGAATTCTTCAATGTTTACAGTGGTACTTTATATTTGATGTGCTGTGCATGTGATGAAATATGTAGTGAACAAGATGATTTTTTCAACCATGATTGTAATAATATTAAGCCGAAACCTGTGCCTGTTCTGATTAGCAAAAATGCTGTTAAAACAAATAGCATGAAGAATACTAAAACTTTCAATGAAGTCTCGAGTAATGGACCTACAAGTATAGCAAAAGAATCAATAAAACCTGTTTGCGAAAAGAAAGATATTGAAGGCAAATTTGAGACAGTCACATCTCAAACACATAAAACTGCAGCTATAATTCCAGATACAAATGCAAGTGAGCCAGCTGTCAATGATACAAGTGTCAGCTCCGATAGTTCAGTAACAACTGGTAAGGACAATGCAGTTGATTCAGGAATGGAACTTGAGAGCTCAGATACAAAGCCAGTCTCAAGTCCAGTGCACCAAAATACTTTTAGCCCCAATAGAACCAAACATGTGCTCCCTAATGGTGATGAGAACTTAGAACATTCAGATGAAAGTGATTCACCTGTTTCTGATGAAATTAACGAACCAATTAGAGAGGCTTCACCTGTTAAGAAAGAAGAGGCAGTTTGTAATCCTGTAGAAAAAGAATGTGGTATAAAGTTAAAATTAAGTTTAAATAATGCAAATTCACCTGTTATTATAAATTCCACTGTAGATCCCACCATAGGACAGCAGAAAGTACAGAAACCTCCAACTCGATTGAGAAGACCACCAAAACGATATGAGAAAGATGCACATGTTGAGCCAGTAGGAACACCTAAAACACCCTCAATAAGAATGACAATATGTGATAGAGCTGACAGTCCTTTTGTTAAGACAACCATATTCGAAAATAATAAAGAGACTACACTGAAAACACTCTTGAACAACAATTTTGAAACTGCATCTAAATCTCCTGAGGTAAAGTCAGAGAACACAGTAAAAACTACAATTTATGATAACAAATTAGAAAAAATCAATACAATGAACAGGGTACCCAAGTTAACAGTGAGAGTTCCTAAAGAGCTTTTGGATAAAGATTCATCTAGTGATTACTCTTCTGACAGTGATGTTAGTGATAAACTGACAGTAGATGAAAATAACACCATTCAAGAAAAAGAACAAGATAAACCTACCGATGAGTCAATAATTGAAGCACCACCAATTGAGCCTTTGACACCACCTGCTGAATTACCTGCTGTGAAGGAAGAAGTATCCACGCAAATTGAGGAAGACGTACAAGTAGAAGATGAGAATGATGACATTAAGCAGGAGCTCAAACCAGAACCGGAATTGGAACTAGAGCCACCAGAGCCAACAGTTGAGGAACCAACAATCCCTGTAACGCAATTGTCTTTAGATAAGCCGTTAGACAAATACCCTCTTAAAGATCTACTTAAAGTGTTCCTATCATCAACCATTTACAGTTGCATATATTGCAATCATGTGCGTAAGATAGCAGTAAATTGTGAGCAGCTTGCTTTACACATGGTGGCACAACACCGCTTTGCAGCAACCGTGGATAGCATCACTGCAGAAGAGCTGATGCCAGAGACTATAACAGCTAAATTGAAGACAGGTGCTCCAGAACTAAATCTGGTCTACATAAACTTGGACTCCTATGACAGTGTGGAAAAGTGTGATGAAGTACAGTATGACTATAAGTTTGAGTGCTTTCAGTGTTACTTTAAAACTGCTATCCATAAAGATCTCTATTTACATAATCGTAAAATGCATCAAAAAACTATCTTGCTGTGTGTTATGTGTAAATCCAATTTTTATAGTTATAGTGAATTAATATGTCATTTATGCCCCGGAACATATGATTCTGAGTATGAAATTAAGTTTAGATGCTGTTTGTGCAACGTAGATGCTATCCCATCGCCATTTAGATTAATGGTACACCTGCGAAAGATTCACCACACCTGTGATGTCTGTTTGGAACTTTGTCACAACCAAGCTCGTCTGTCCAATCATGTTTGGAAACATAAACTGCACCACTTATGCTACAGATGTGGTATTGCATACAGAAATAAGCCAGACATAACTAATCACTTGTTTTGGAAACATGGCACTGAAAGTGTGATGTGTAAAAAATGTTTACAAAAAAAATGGCCCCATGTCTATCACTTCTGTACACCTCCTGCTATATTCGCGTGCGAGGAATGTAGTTTGCAATTTACAAAAGCAGTATACTTAAAAGTTCATAAAAGATTTCACACAGATGACTATCCCCATGTTTGTACAGAAGAAGGTTGTACTGAAAAGTTTGTTTCCAAGAAACTCCTTAGCAAACATTTAGATGAGCATAAGAAGAAACTAATAATTGAAGATTTGAATGAAATAAAGCCTAGCGTGCCAACTGAAGTTTTACCAGAAACTTCTAAAGAACCCGCCCCTTTAATTGATTTGTTAGACATTAAACCAAAAGAGGAAGCTGGTACTTCCGAGCCGACAACTGAGTCTGGTACTGAGCAGCTAACCAAAAAAGAAAAGAAAAGGAAACAAAAGGAAAAGGATGCCCTTCTGCTTGATGTGAATTTGCCAGCTTTAAACCTTTCAGAAAGCGATAGCAGTGACGAGTCGGATAGTGGTATTCCCCCGACACTAAAGGAAGAGAAACTAGAAGTAAACGTAAAAAAAGAAGAAGCTCCTAAAGTAGAGGTGACAGAAACGAATCCCGCGGATATTGAAGTGACGCCGAAGACTGAGGAAAAATCCGCATCACTTGATGAAAAACCAAACGACCAGCAGGTTCTAGACATATGGGATAACTTTAAAAAATATCAAGCAAAAGTTGAAAAGACAAAAGAAAAAACTCCTCCGTTAGTACCTATCAGAAAACATGTCTGTGAGTCTGATCACGATTATTGTTTGGTACCAACTGATATGAATGGAGAAGACGACATGTACAATACTAGTGATACTAAAAAGAAAAATAAGAAATCTCCTAAGAAACAACGTGGTGACTTATCGTCCACTAGTAGCAGCAGCAGTGATTCTGATTCTAGCTGCTCTTGCGGCTCCAACTGCAGTTGTTCGTCTAGTAGTGCTTCTTCATCATCGAGCTCCTCCGACTCCGATTCGTCGGATGATTCAGGAAATGAGAAAGAGAAGAAAAAGACCAAGCGCCTTAAAAAGACGTTACCCAATAGAAGATACAGCACTGGTTCTAATGTAGATGTGATGGGCATGTCTGAGACTCCAATATTAATTCCTGAGAAAACTGAGCCTCCTATTGCGGAAACAGATCTTGAAACTGATGAAAGTGAAACAGATGAAGAGTTTTATGATGAGCACCCGCAACAAATTGCCAACAAGTTACATGAAGAAAAACGTAACCAGTTGATGAATCTATCTTCTGTGGCGCCCTCAGACGCCGGTTCTATTTCCGGTGAAATAAGTCGACCTGCGACACCCGTTAAAGAAGAAGTGAAGGAAGAGCCCAAAGAGGAGCCTGAAATAAAAATAAAGTCGACCAGTAGTAAAAAGAAGAGCAAAAAGAAAAAGAAATCTAAGAATTCCAAAAAGCATGGACCCATAAAAATCAACATTCCTAAAGACGTCATATCAAAATCCGTAGTTGAGCCGCTGCCGCCTTTAATTCCTAATAAGATAACAATATCGTTACAATCCAACACAGTGCAAATCCCAGAGGCTCCAAAATCAAACCCAGTCGGGACGGAAGTGAGCTCTTCAGCATCATCGGCCGAAAGTAAACGAGCGTCGAAAAGAAGACGAGTTCCTAATAAATTTTATGGATACTCTAGTGATGAGGAAGCGCCACAGACTCCAGTAACACTTACAGCATTAAAACCGCAACAACCGCCTAAACTGGAGTGGAGAAAGGAAGATTTGCCTTCTCCAGTGACGCACAAGGCAAAGAAAGAAGTACCATCAACTGTAATTTCTAGCAGATTGTATAATTATACAGACCCTATTAGGTTGACCGCCCCCATACCTGATCCCGAGCCGCCGCGTATCTTAATGAATTCTGAATCCATGGAGTCGAGCGACTCGGATTCGAGCGAAGAAGGAAACTTAGAAATATATCAGCCTAACAGTCAGAGCTCAGTGCCACCGCCTCCGACTTATTTGAATTCGGGAACGTCCAGTTTGCCGTACGCTTTCCAGCGACCTGCTGTGCGGGAGGCGCGAGAAGGCGAGAGCGTGTACTGCTACTGCCGATGTCCTTACGACGAAGTGTCGGAGATGATCGCTTGCGACGCGGAAGGTTGTCCCATCGAATGGTTTCATTTCGAGTGCGTCGGTATCATGGTACCGCCTAAAGGCAAATGGTACTGTCCCGAATGTAGAAAAAATCAAACTTTCTCAGGTTACAGATAATTCTAATTAAATTATAAGTGTATATAACATTGCTGTATTGTTATTATATCTGTATATAACTTATTGACGATTGTAGATAATTTAGGCTTTACCTGTATATCTTTGTAGGTAGTTTCTGTAAGTTTTAGGTTATTAGGTCTGAAAAAAATGTATCATTGTTAAAAAGTACACGTTATGCTTGATACCGGCTGTGCGGCCACATCTGTAACCTGGCAAATCGTTAATGACATTAACCTACTGCAGCAAGCGGAAATATAAATCCGATTTTTGATACCAATTCAAGCAGTTTTATTTACCAACTTTAAACTCCTAGTGCAATCAAATCCATGAGTGAAATACATGAACAAGAATAATTAAAAAAAAAAAAAAAAAAAAACGTTGCCCCTCACTGGGATATTCTCCTGTATCGTGGGTGCGTTTATAAACATATAAACTCACATACACAAACAGCCAGACCCGAAACAACTATCTGTAGGCCATACAAATAATTGTTCCGTGCGGGAATCGAACCTGCGACACGCAGCGCAGCAGCCAATCGCTCAGCCACTGCACCAACCGTGCCGTCTAAAATGCTATCTAACTGTGTCATATGCAGACGACGCATACTGGCAAATTATATAGAAAAAAGCACTCAAGTACTTGCTTATCTACTTTTAACGTAGGTACGGCTATGCCAGAAGGCGTTATGATTTTGAGCTATTAGTATGTTTATTCAGATGTTCTCTTATATGTAAACTAATCGTTGCATTAACGCGGTATCGTTTGCAGTGTTTCTTGACGTCATAATTTTTTTCGAAAAAATTCGTGTTTGCTATCCAAAAAAAGGTCTTAATGAATACATTCCAAAAACTGATAATTAAAAATATCAGACTAACAGGGAGGCCTGGGTGGGCAGTATGTGATACTGGATATTACCTACCTCGGTCACGGCTGTTTATTAAATTCCAGAAGGATTTCAGGCTACTAAACAGGTTTTTCACTATTTTATAAATCTATGGAATTATAGATATGGCATACCCACGTCATAAAGACAGCTACAAGTAAAATGCCAGTGTTATTTCTTGCAAAATAAATTTGCAGCAATAGGACTAAGTACCCTCAAAAAGTTGTAATAAAAATAAAATGGATCTAACACAACTATGTCCTCATAGGGAACAATGCAGCAGGTTTGGTAAGATTTACTTATACCTTATAGAATATAATATACTTACCTATTTTTATTTTCCTTTCAAAAATTATAGTTTAAAGTTAAATCTGAAGTTTTAGTCTACAGATTAAATTTAAATATAATTTGGGGTAGACTGATGGTACCTAAATTAAATATTTTTCAAAACCTGTAAGTGAAGCCAGGCCCCCTGAACTATTATTTTTTTCATAATATTTTGTGCTGGGGACATTTTGTTTACAATCACAGTAAGGTACCTAGTATTTAGTACATAACTGCACACTTTTGGTATAAGCCCATTACGCATTACAATACAAGTATAGGTATTTAAGTTAAATACTACTTAATAGGTACACAATTCTGTAGACAGATATACAATTTCCTGTGCAGTATTGCAATGAAAGGTACGTTAGGTACTTATCTACTGTATTAATATGGACCGGGCTCTCAGTCTTTTATGATTGTTATTTAGCTCGAATGGCTCTGAATACCGGCTGCTGGTGTCAGTGCACAATCAAATTCCCAGTGTTGTGACATTTTCAACTCTATAAGCTATTCTGTAGATTATACGAAGGACAGTTAGTCCTGCCCGCCCCTTCGTCAGCTATGCATGCTGCGGCAAACGTAAGATGGTACCTATGTCATATTATGGTAACAATAAAAAAAAACTCGACAAAAGAACTCTAATTAAAAATGTAAAAGAAAAAAAAAACAAATCCAATAGGTAGTCCAGAATTCTGTTAAGTAACAATAAGGGCCCATTCAAAATCTAAACCAGGCTCAAATCTCCCCAATTTAAACGTTTAAGTAGCGTTTAGCCTAGTGGTCCTAAGCGCGACTGCTATGCTAGAGGTCTTGGGTTCAATTTTCAGGTCGACCATAAGTGTTATTGGGTTTTTCCATTAGGATTTGCTCAGTAGCAGCTCGGAGTTAGGATTTGTGCCCGGTTAATGGCAAAAGGCCCGCCCCCTATTACATGGGACCTAAACATACCGGCGAACTGTGGGTGTACATTGTTACACCTCTGCCTAACCCTGCGGGGAATACAGGCGTGATAATATATGTTACGTTTAAGTTCGGAAGCATCGCCGAATGGACCCGAACACAAACCTCCGCCGCCGCCGGCTCGATAGTTAAACAAACAAACTCTACAGCTTTATTTTTAGTAGGTATAGATACATAGTACTACATACACTTGAAAAACAGCCCCCCTAGCGCAGTCGGGTAAAAAAACTGAATAATCATCATAATATCATGTTATAAGTATTTACCTACTTTTAGTAACGATAATTTGCGTTTATTCATATTTTAACAATCATCATTAAATTTTATGAAACACGCTAACAGTTTGTTGTAAATGGGTCGCTTATCAAAGAACATTCGTTAATGTAAGTACATGCCTGTATGCCTGCCTATATGATACCTATTTATCGTAGGATTTGGTGATTAGTAAAATATTATTTCCTTGAAATTCCCATTGTATATAATCAGTTTTGTCATACTTAAAAGTACCTACCTACTTACCTAAGAATTTACATTTAAAAAAGACATAGTCAAAGCATAAATTTCAGTTAGACAATTTACAGGCACTTTTGATTTGTCAAGAAGGTAAACAGAAAATTTAAGCAATATTATTGTAGGTATGTTCTACTAGCAACTCTACAAACACTCTTCATTTACTTCGACCGCTTGTGAATTGAATCGTGGCGCGCACTTTTCCTTGTGATCGATAAGTAATGATACCATTTACCTACTATAGGTTGCAGTAGTGTAGAAAATGACATACTTTGCTAAACTATTTATACATAGTTATGAGGAGTCGATCGATCGCTTTATGTATAATATATTAGGTGATACTCCAGCTAGAATGTACTAATGCCAGTAGGAACCATAAACCTTATAGGAGAAAATGTAAACAAACAATAATAATTTATAGAATAATGTAAAAAACTTGTCATTTTCTTTATGTAATCGCTGTTTCTATTCATATTTACTTACCATACTTTGTTAATAGGCGAGTACCGATACCTACATAGAATATACTGAATGGTATGCGTCCATAAGTTAGTATTAAAATAAAACAGCTAGCAAACAACTTGAGTATGCCCGACACACTAATTTACGATACACGCCTTTTCATAATTTTCTTTTTTGTCAGAGAGGTCAGAAGCACCAATATTGTTCCACAAATTTGCCAGCTGTTTCACTTTCCCTACGCTATCCTTTTTCCCAAAAGGCAGCTCCCGCGCACTGGGCCAACCTAGGCAGCCTGGCTACAGCAGTCGGCAGCCGAAATAATGAGCTTTTTTGACCGCCCGTGCTCGGGTTTCTATCTTACTAGATACCTACATAATAGGTACATCTTATAAATGCGAAAGTTTGGATAGATATTTGTTACTCAATCACGCCAGAACTGCTTCTGGCACAGAGATAGATCATAGTCTGGAACACCACTAATGCTACTTTTTATCCCAGAAAAAATTACGGTTCTCGTGGGGTACCTAATATATCCACTTTGCCGCAGATGAAGTCACGGAAGCTAGTAAGCCATGATTATGATGAATTGGTTGCCTTACTGTCTCAGCTAGGACACCCACAGTGCATGGTAACTGTAAGAGTTTAAAAGGAACTATCTAAAATGACTGACTTATATTGTGATGTAACGATACCACTTAACTCGCAGTAGTGGCAGGTACCTATCTTCTATCTGAGCATGACTATACATAGGTGTTTTATGTATAGTCATACTATGACTTAACATCGTAGTTACTTAATCAATACTTACAATCTTCTACGATGACTATCATACAGTCGGCAGCTAAAATGATAGTGCATATTTTTTTTTAATCAAAGAAAATCTTATTACTGTACATTTTCTTCCTGTACCTGCATTGAGATATTACTTATTTTTGCACATCGCTATATTCACATCATTATAATGAAGTTTTTTTTATTGTTTTATCCGTGATTGTTCTTATGATAGAGTATAGGTATATAGGTAGTACCAGAATCTCATGGAAAAAACTGGCAATCAAAATTTGTAGTATGCAACACTGGGGAAATTTGATTCAACGATCTTGATACTGTTTCAAAATATGTCTTTAGCACCTAATAATAGACGCGAATAACATACCATCACGCCTGTATTCCCCGAATGAATTATGTTAGGCAGAGGTGTAACAATGTACACCCACAGTTCGCCAGTATGTTTAGGTCCCATGTAATAGGGGGCGAGCCTATTGCCATTAACCGGGCACAAATCCTATATCCGAGCTGCTACTGAGAATTTCATAGAAAAACCCAATAACACTTTTTGCTCGACCTGGGAATCGAACCCAAGACCTCTAGCGTAGCAGTCGCGCTTAGGACCACTAGGCTAACGAGGCAGTACGACAGGCGAGACGGACGAGGCAGACGCGAATAAATAATTAAAAATAAATTAATCGTTTTATAGGTATTAATTTACGTAATAATCTATATAAACTAGCTTATGCCCGCGGCTTCGTCCGCGTAGAAGATAAAGTAACATCCGTTGTTAGTTGACGTCTAGATATAAACTACCACTTGCCAACATTCAGGGTGCATATGGTAGTTTTCGGGATTTCGTCATATATTTGTGAGTGGTATTTTACTTATAAAATGATTACCTTTATGTATAGATTAGGCGCACAGTTCGTAGACCATACATATCTTACAAGTAGCCACCGACCGTATTCGAATCGAACTTGTGCACACAAATGGGGCGCAACGGCCGGTTCCTTTGTATGGTTAAATGTTATTATTCAATTGGACATAAATGCATGTCTCGGAGGGAGAGCAAAGTCGACGCGATGCCGCGATATTGCGCTATATACACTATACCTACATAATAATCAATGATGAATGAAGATCATATTGTACCATTTAATTTGACCTATGTACAGTAATACATTTTTACAGTTTGGCACAAGCTTCGCTTTTTAGAATGTTATGTTTATCCAGTATGCAGATAGCTCTTTAAAAATTTACAACGGTTTGACAAGTTTTTGACACATTCCCGAAACGCCACTATTAATGAATAATTTAGCTATTACTAGTTTCTGTTCGCGATTTCGTCCGCGTCAAAGTTAGTGTGTTAACCCATGGGAACCGTACATTTTTCCGGGATAAAAAGTAGCCTATGTGCTATTCCAGACTACAATCTAATCTCTGTGCCAATTTTCATCCAAATCCGTTCCGCCGTTTTAGCGTGATTAAGTAACAAACATCCATCCAAACTTTCGCACTTATAATAGTAAGTAGTAAGATTTACGATTCAGAGCATTAAGAACCTCGTTGATGTGGTCGCAATCTCGACGTATCAGCTTGTGCAACGGCGGATCTGCCCATATTATGGTGTACGGTCATTGACCGCAGCCT
This sequence comes from Caradrina kadenii, assembly GCA_947462355.1. Classification (NCBI taxonomy): domain Eukaryota; kingdom Metazoa; phylum Arthropoda; class Insecta; order Lepidoptera; family Noctuidae; genus Caradrina; species Caradrina kadenii. The sequence goes on along the minus strand of OX381678.1, from coordinate 1,570,921 downwards.
TCTAGGTGGTTCTTGTTAAAAATATTTAACAAAAAATATTTTTCTAAGCAAATAAAAATGAAAAAATTATAAATACACAATTAAATTGGAGTCAGTAGTGTAAAATTAACAGCGTAAAATGAAACACAGCGCATGGTGGCATATCTTAATTTGTTGAAAACATTAGTTGGAGTGCAGCTAGCTAGATAACGAAACGGGTGGAAATCTACAAAGTTTCGCTCTCCCTTGCATCTTAAATTCTTTTTAACCTTTTTTAAAAAAAGGAGGAGGTTATCAATTCGACTGTACTAATATGTTTGTTTGTATTTTTTGTATGTGTGTTACGCGATTATTCCACCAATTATAAATCAATTTTGATTTTGATTGATAAGTCATACTTCAGGGGTGGTCCCATAAAATTTTATCGAAACTGGTTCAGTAGGTACGTAGTTTGCTAAAACAAAAATTACTAAAAAATATGTCATCCAAGTAAACGAATTCGCGTATTCTACTTTTTTGTGACTTTTAAGTAGTGTCTTGTTAATTTACGTAGTATAACTGTTCCTTCATGGATTTGGATGACAGGAAATTGATACTAAAAAGTGCAAAATAACTTTAGCTTTGGAAGTCGGCGGCTTTGGTTTTGTTTGTTGATTTGTATTGCCACCGACTTCCACAGCTAAAGTTATTTTGCACTTTTTAGTTTTTGAAGGAGGTTGTCTTTTATGTAAAAAAGTTTATATTTTTAATTCTAAAGCATCACTGTTTAGGTCGGTAAAGGTACAGAATAGTGATTATATTAATCGCCACGAGTTGTAAGCGCAAATGTCGAGTTCATTTTTCGGTTTTTGGGTTCCTTTCGGGGTTTTTTGGGGTACCAACGCTGCACGCGATCCGTCCGACTGACTGACCAATAGCGTGCAGCATTGGCGACCTAAAATACCCAGAAAGGAACCCGAAATCTCGAAAATTAACTTGACATTTGTGCTCACGACTCGTGGCGACTACAATACCCATTTAATGGTCAAAAGTAAACTAAGTAATCTTTCCGAGACAGTGTAAAAAAATTTGAGCTTGCTTTGCTAACTCAAGCATCCTGCGTTAGCTTCTTTCTTCAGCATTTCTGTCAAAGTCAAAGGCAACCTTCTTCACAATAAAGAGCTGAACATGTACCTCCCTAAAATTAATTCTGTTCAAGAATTGGTTTGTTCTTGTTCACCGGAAGATCTAATACAGCTCTCGAAGATCTCTCGCCTGTTGGCGTCATATGGGGTCGCCGTCGCATCAATGAGAGAGAGGGAAGGGCCATTGCACCTTTATTTGCGCACTAGTGCACTTTAATTATCTGCGTACCTAATTGGCTAATGTTCTTATATCTTGAGACTGGCCGTGATCAATATACGGTCAGGATGATCTATTATAATCCTTATCGCACTCTATACTCACTCGGTACTCACTGAATCACGAATAATTGGGTAGATGACATCACTAATCAATTCAAGTAGTTTTTATGATCTGTCAAAACATGAAAGAATACATGATGATGACGTCACTTTTTTTACATCTCAATTCACCAACTATTTATTGATTTTAAAGCAAATAAAAATCGAATTTTATAGTTATTTAAAATTTATCTGGTTTTCAGGGCGAAAATTAAAGGGCTGTTATGTACGTGAAATGGTGTCTTGGAATTATTGTTTGATGGTGTCATTTACCCAATTATAATACCTATGTGTTAAATTATTATGTGCCCGGTTAATGGCAATAGGCTCGCCCCCTATTACATGGGACCTAAATATACCGGCGAACTGTGGGTGTACATTGTTACACCTCTGCCTAACCCTTCGGGGAATACAGGCGTGATGGTATATATGTGTCAAATTGAGAATGTCCTCCTTTTTTTCCGTTGGTTAAAAAGAGATGTTACGGCTACGCTGAACCCACTTTTCTTACTGTTTGCAGTTACTAAAGGAGCCAGGAGGGGTTTCCCAGATTCTTTGAGCAACAATCTAAACGAGCAACCCCGCTGGCAAGGTAAGTCTAGATAAGTACATCTATTTACTTCGAAATCGGCTTAAGCGCCTACATTGCGTATGAGAGCAAGACACGGCTAATCGGCATAAATTTAATTAAGTTTTTTGTGGCTCTGGAAATGTCCTCGTACAAAGTCTCCACCCCATCATCGGCTAGTGTCATGTTGAGTTCGTAAACCTGTACGACCTTCACCGAATACAGTTTAGTTATTCTGAGTACGCCACTCTTGCTGGCACACTGCTGTCGTTATTTTGTGGGCAATAAGTACGACGCCACCTGGGGACTGTTGGTTGCCCTCTCGGAAATAAAACTGGTTACCGGACATGAAGTTGATTACGTCCACGCTCCACCCCACACATAACCTAATCCAGAACCAGAACTTCAAAACCGTTTCGAATGCCTGGCATTCGTAGAATTTTCGGGCGAATACAACGACGGTAAGTGCTGTTCCCCAAAAATGGTGAGAACACCTTGTGGAAGAACTATGTATAAGCTCATTTCACTTCTGAGCTATGTCTGTTATGTGTTTTCGAGAGTCATCACTAATCGTCTTGCACATACATTACATACATCCGCTAAGGCAGGTTATACAGAAGTCTGTCGCGTATAACTTACACCTTTGCCTAGCGCTTATGGACTGTGAGAAATCCTTTGATTCGGTTGAGACTTGCGCTGTACCTGTACTATAGTCCCAGAGATCCAGTCCAGTGGTGCCAAGTTGATTATTGATACGTCGAAGTGCTGAAGTGCTTGTACGAAAACATCACTATATCAGAGCGATTACCGGTAGTTCTCAAATTTCGTGCAAAACACATGTCCCATTTTACAAGTCAATACTATAAGGCAGTAATTTTTCTATGGTACTTCTTGAAATATGACGATAAATTCGATAAAATATTAAATAATACCAAAAAAAATCTCATAGGTAACCCTCTGAATTTTTTTTTGTAAATTTTACTAAAAACATTCGATATATATTTTTTAAAGAGGATCTCTACGTTTTCGTTTGGTTTATCTAAACATTGAATAGGCTACAAAAGATTATAAAAAATATATGTATATTTTATAATCTATATATATTTTATATAGATTATAAAATATATATATATTTTATAATCTATATAAAATACACTATATATATTATATAGATATATATATAGATTATTATATATCTATATAATAATCTATATATATTTCACGGAGTTCTAACAAATTTAACAAAACCATAAATTTATTACCTTCAGCGTCCATAGAATCCTAAATAACTACTATAATTCTGCTACCATAGTAGATACCTCTACATATTAGCACAGAATTTTTTTTTTATCGAATATTGGAAACCAAGAGAATAAAGACTGCAACGAAAAAAAATGGTCTACACCGACACTTGGAAAGAAAGAAAAACAAGAAAAGAAAATGGTGATCATGAGGTGCGTGAGGTATTTAAGTTGCATATATAAAGTGAAACAGATTTTTTCTTTCTTTACATAAAGATATATTTAAATTTAACTTTGTAATAACTAGCTTCTGGCGGCGACTACGTCCGCGTCATAGTTGGTTAGGTTATCCCACGGGAATCGTACATTTTCCGGAATTAAAGTTACCTATGTGTGATTCCACACAACAATCTATCTCAGTGCCAAATTTCATCCAGCTCCGCTCAGCCGTTTAGTAAGAAACATCCAACTTCACAAACGTTCACATTTATCTATACTAATATTATAAAGCTGAAGAGTTTATTTGTTTGGTTGAACGCGCTAATCTCAGGAACTACAGCGTTTGAATTGAAACATTCTTTTTTTGTTGGTCAGTTCATTTATTGAGGAAGGCTTTAGGCTTTATAACATCACATTACGTCATACGGGAGAGGAGCAGTAACCAAAGATGCAACTTATTGCGGGTCAACAAAACCATGCGTAGGTACGAAGTCGCTGGCAGAAGTTAGTAATATTAAATATTAGGATAAGGCAAATGTATTCTACATCAATCACTATAAATGTTGGAGTTGTTACAAGAATAAGTTTTTAATTATTATTGGTATAGCTTCTTATGTCAAGTTTTTTTTTGTTTATTTAATAAATAAGTAATTAATATTACATAACTTAACTTGATTATATTTTTATCTCACAACCCGCAGTATTTTATCACTAGCATTTTTATGAATGTCATTACCAGATTTACACTTTCTATGACGAATACTAATTAATCTTAGGAATGTATATTTTTTTCTACGGCGCCGAAAACGCGCGTTCATAAAACGCGCGTCGTCTGAGCGATTTAAATAAGCCGTGTGCTTACGGCCTTATAGTCGGAAAAATTAAACACATGGAGTACAAAATGAAATGTATTGTGTTAAAACTATCTAGTTATACATTGTTTCTGTTAATCACCACGGCAGTTCGGAGCCGTCATAATTCAGGAATTTGCCGGTATCGTTTTCGGAAAGTTTTTCTATGGTCTTGAATATCCCAGTGATGCTCGTTTCAATGTCGAGGTCCGCATTCTTGCCACCCATATCTGTCTTTACCCACCCTGGGTGCATTGAAGCCACCAGAATATTATCCTTTTTCAAATCGACACTCATCGATTTTGAAGCTGCGTTTAATGCTGCCTGAAACGAAAAATGTATTAATGAATCGGGTAGCTAGGGAGAGCAATATATAAAACCTTTTTGGGAAAACTCGTATATTAGTGGCCACGAGTCGTGAGCACAAATGTCAAGTTAATTTTTCAGTTTTTGCGATTGGTCCGTCAGTCGGCCCGATCTCGTGCATCGGCGGCGCCCCAAAAAACCCCGAAAGGAACCCAAAATCCCGAAAATAAACTTGACATTTGTGCGCACGACTCGTGGCGACTACTATATCATAGTGTTGTTACATACCTTAGAACACCTGTAAGGGTAAAAACCGCCTTGGTCGTTCTGGGCAATGGACCCGAGAATAGAGCTCATGTTGATGACAGCTGCACGATTTCCTCCCATGGGTTGGTCACTGTTGGCATCCGCAGCTTGTTTGAGGATGGGCAGTAAAGTCTGAAAAAAATACGTAATTAACATAGTGTAGCATGTAGGTAAAATACCAGGAGTTTGCGTAATTAGATTATAATTGATAGTATACAGAGAAAAGTAGTCTTACGGCAAGGTAAGGCTGGAATGGCTGGAATTTTAGGTGGGGAAACTTTTAATAAGCCTAAACCTTCTTCATTCAAAAAATGATTAAGTCTTATAAGCCCTAATCCTAAAGATTGGAGGTTGGGTGGGCAGTAAGTATATTTTAATCTTCCAAACAACTCCGTCAGCCGTCAGCTATTTGAAAGATCCAATCTTACTTTATATTTTACAAACCTTTGTAAGCATTATTGGTCCAATCGTATTGACGGTCAGATTATCTAACAACTGCTCAGCTTTTACGAATGGCAGCTTGGTGTATTTAGTAGCAACACCGGCATTGTTGATCAACAGGTTTAGGCCTTTTTCGCCAACAACTTTAGTTATTTGCGAGGACAACTCACCAAATGACTCTGTATTCTTAACATCTGTAAAATTTCACACAGTACATAAAATACATATTATTCATCTTTTCTTTTAAAGTTATCGAAAAACAGGATTCTTTTTAATAATACGAAAATATAAAAAAAAAGAAGAAACAAAATTACCCAAATTTAAAATAACCAGATTTTTATTTTCTGCCGATAATGTTTTCAGTTCCTGAAAAGTTATAAAAAATCGTATTTATAATATAGTACCTGGTAGTTCTCGCTAATTGTTTCTAGGTAAGGGCAGTTATTAGCTTGCGAAGTTGTGGCCCATGACTCCTAATAAGCTCTTCCCATGAACGATATTATTTTTTTGAATTTAACTTTTTTAAATTTGAATTGCCCGTTGTTGGTCTAATGGTCACGAGATGAACGTGGATTCGATTCCTAAGTCGTATTATTGGTATTTTAAATTAGGAATTTCTCAATAGCAGCCTGGAGACTGGATGTACCCAGTATGTTCTGGTCGCAATAGGCTCGCCTCCCTTTGTTCACTACACGAGTTGGATGTAAACTTATACGGCAAATTGTAGGTTGACCTGAACCTACATCTCACTGACTTTTGTTTCTCTTCATCTGACCCTGGGGGAATAAGCAGGTGTTATGATAAATACAATAATATGAAATTTCACAAATACCATCACGCCTGTATTCCCTGAAGAGTTAGGCAGAGGTGTAACAATGTACACCCACAGTTCGCCGGTATGTTTAGGTCCCATGTAAAATGGGTGAGTCTATTGCCATTAACCGGGCATAAATCCTAACTTCAAGCTGCTACTGAGAATTTCATAGAAAAACACAATAACATTTATTGCTCGGCCTGGGAACCCAAGACCTCTCGTAGCAGTCGCGCTTAGGACCACTAGGTATTATATTTAATATGAAATTTGTGCTGCCATAACGTAATAATGACTTAAAGTTTTTCCACACTCATGCACACAATAAATAAGTAGAGTAGCAATTTGTCTGGTCTCACTCATGTTTGCGCATATCATTGAGTGGTGACATCATTGAAGAACTGATACGTCACGATCACAGCACTATTCTCAATGTCAGTAATGGTGACGTCACCTGTCGCAGTACGCTCAGCACGGCTTCGCTGTCAAAATAATGTCACACAAACCTTGTTCGTTCGCTATCTCTTTCACGCGCTCGGATTGTTGGCTTGCTACAAAAAGCACTTTACGCCTTTGATCGAATAGTATTTGTTCGCGAGACATCGTGCAAATTCAGTGCGCTACAATATTACGAGTAGAGCAAGTGTGGATATAACTTTGTGTTAGAAACATATATATTGGAGTGATGGCACCTATAGGTCAGTAAGAAATAAAATTTACCTCGGATACGGTCCGGCACGTCGCGATTATTGTCTTCGCGGTGTTCTGTTTAGTGAGATATTTCACCATCCCGAGGCCGAGGCCCCTGTTGGCACCGGTGATCAAAACGGTCTTCATCGTGTGAAATGAACTTATCAACTAATATATAGCTAACGCCTTGACAATTTCGTTGAAAGATAACATTTACAACAACCCCCAAAGGTCCGGTGTGTACTTTTTTTGTCTCTGTCACAGTCACATTTACGTCAAAATGACAATACTAAGTAATTTTATAAGGATAAATAATTTGTTAAAACCTTTAATTAAAACAGACAGAGTATTAGTATTGGCACAACGATCATTCAGTTCTCGTAAGTAATCTATGATTATCAATGTTTTAACCTTGAAGTGAAGATAATTGTCTAACCTCACTCTTGATTAAACGACTCATGCAACCCAGTTTTTGTAACATATTTTTTTACGGAAATTTCTAAATCTTGTCATTTGCATGCTTATTGTTTGTTATACACATTATAAATTGTTCAAAAGCGGTATCCGATGAAATTAATTGCTTCCTTGGGATGGTGGAATGTGTAGCATATTCCATTGCACAATATTTAATTTATTAGTTTATCACCTCAACTAAAGCATAAAGAATACCTACCTATACAGGCTCCTAAAACAAAACTGACCATTAAGAACTGCCCAATGACAATATTAATACTAATATGTGGAATAAGTTCATCACAGTTTACATTCAATATTTTATTATTTTACTTAAAATCATGATTCATGTTATGATTTAAATTTGTTTGGTGATATCAGGCTGGCTGTGTTGTAGCCGTAATGCCAAGTTGGTTGCTCCTATAGACAATACCCCTGAAGGTATGAACTCTGCCAAAACATGCAGTAATATTTGTTATGCACATCTATGGGATGGAATGAACAGTAGTTGCAGTACAACTGTTACAAGATGGGTTGCTATGAGTACATGTTTAGATATAATACATTATTTAAAATGCTTGCACTTTCAATGTGAATGTAAATGCTATCCACAGGGAATGGTTTAAGGTCATTAAATTATTGCTCAAAGGAAAACAAGCTTCCGTGTAGTCATTCTACAGCTGTGTACCTGTAAAACATCATATTTAGAAGCACTCAGTCGCAGAAATGAAATTGAGGTTTTAAATAGGATTATGTTATTTTTTTCATTTAATTTGTGTGATTCCTCTATTTAAATTCCATAAAATAATTCCTATTCACATAATACAATGTGCCAATATTAGGAATGTAGCAACATTTGTAATAAATAAGTGTTTATTATTCCATTTGTGACTAATCGGAGGTTCTTCTTTTAGTGCTGCTCTACTACTGGAGTTCTGGGCAACCAGCTCTGTGGTTTTAGTTCCAGCTTAAACATAGAAGTAATAATGGGACTTCACTATAGAATACAAAATATTGCCATGATAATTATCACTTCTGCAACTGAATGCCTAATGAGGATCATGCGCATAATCAGATGTTGGATTAATAACGACGGTACCATATGCACTATAAAATACTGATATTATTGCTTTTTAATTGAAGAAAACCCATTAAGAAATGGCGGAGTAATTCCATGGTTTCCAAACTGTTAGCGCAGTTTAAGCAACATCGATTTTGGGACTGTTATTATAAAATAGCTGTATCTTCGTCATTTCTCATACGATGTCAACAATCATTTTCACAGTATTTAATAGTTGAAGTAGTTTCTGTTATTCTTTTGATAAAAATGTGCTTGATCCTCATACAATTTGGGTTACCTTTGTTTCATCAAAAAGAAATTGACAAATTATCACTTCCCAAACAATTTTTCGCATAATTTCATTTATTACTTAGCAAAAAATGTCTTCACAAATAATTGTAATGCAAACCTAATGTTTGACAAGTAAATGTTTAAACAATAACTTGCTTACCGACTAGTACTTTTACCAATTTTTTTCAGTCAAATATTTCAGTTGGCCTAACAGCATCGTTTTTTGGCATATATTTAAAATCGAAGGTATATTGGAGCCTCGACAATGGAGCCCTGCTGTGCGGGGTTCCTATTTCTGTCAACAGGGTTTAAAGTAACTAACCTATCTGTGTCTGGAAGCCCTAAGCTCCCTGCGCCCTAACAAATAATTTGACTAAATGTTTATTGTCTAGGTACAGATTGTTTGCTGTAATAAAGACCAAATGCCTTAATGACATTATCCTTAGTAATATTCTGCTGAGTAAAAATTAGATCAAATGAAAATGTGCAGACTAAAATCATTCCAAATATTGCATTAATGAATTGGTATAAAAAATGGTTGCTAAAATTTGTTTGGGTAGTGAAATTTTGACAAAATATTTTTGCCAAAACAGCAGGATCCCTTAAAGTGTATCTTTTTGATTATTATTTTCATAATTTAATGCACTTAAGCCTAAGTCGAGGCCACAAGAGTCCAAACGAAACATAATAGCTTATATCCAAAACATCCTCACTGACAGGATTATTATGTCCATTTTAGATGGAAATTTCGACTTTGACCTGGCGGTTATCGGTGGTGGTTCGGGAGGGCTTGCGTGTGCGAAGGAGGCCGTGAACCTGGGTGCGAAGGTCGCGGTGCTGGACTATGTGACCCCGTCTCCACAGGGCACCAAGTGGGGGCTTGGTGGTACTTGTGTTAATGTTGGCTGTATACCCAAGAAGCTGATGCATCAGGCCGCATTGTTGGGAGAAAGTATTCATGTGAGTTTTATTTATATTCTTTGATAGTAACACTTTATCTTTTGCTCAATAAAAAGGTAAATAAATAAAGCTAATATTTCTTTAAATTCTTGAGCAACAGTTAAAATAAATCATTCAAATAATATCCATGTAAGAACAACAATACATTTGTTCTTGGAATTGTATTATTTAAACATATTTTATTGCTAGATAAGGCTACAATCATAATGTTATATGGTTTATTTTATTTTTTGTAGGTGGTAAGTTTCCTGGCTCTCATCCTACCCTACATATACCTGAATCCTACCCACATCCACATGAAACCCTGACACTTGGATTGTCCCCTTTGGAGAGATGGTTACACATTTTTGTCTTAAATTTTGTAGTTACCTAGTAGCTATATTGTTCCATTTTATACCTTACTACAATAATACAAGAGTCAAAGTACGCAATTCCCATTAATACCGTTAAATTTGTATTATAATGACTCTAAACTTTGTCCTGATATTTAAAAAAATACTTGTTTATTTTCGGTCTATAGGCTGCTTCCCCCATAGAGCGCGATCAAAAATCAGATGCGAACACTTTTTTAAATCAGATTTATCCATTCTCAAACTTAAAAAAATGCTTGAATAATGTTAATTTTCAATATTATATTAATAATAAAAACACAAACAGTCTTTGCATCACTTACGTAATGACAATGATGTCGCGAATTTTTTCATATGTCATTGTTTGGTTTATGAAGACTCGTTGCATGTATGCCTTATCTCTGTATCGTTACAACGGAGCATCGCTCACTCAATGTTGCGGGGGACTTGTACAGTTATGTGCGATTGTGCATTGTTTCGTGGCGCGGAATTAAGTAGATGTTTGGATCTACTGACATTGTTGCAATCATGCGATCTGGTTCACTAACATCTCAATTTGATATGAGAAAACGAAAAAATTAGCTTTTTAGTACCTAGTCATTCTTGATGTAAAGCCTGTTCTATAGCTTGAAATCAGGATTAAAATATACAAAGGCATTCCAATTTTTGCACTAATTTAAACACAGATGTAAAATAACACGATCAATTATCCATAGATTAATTGACGTCGAGCGATAGTTTCTACTACCATCAATCGATTAATTAATCCATTCTGTCATTGCTGTGGTAACACCCCAATAATCTTAAAAATTGTACGTCGAGGCAAACCATCTGAAACTAGCCTTACTATCCTAGAGAGATCTGTGTCTAGATTCTAGAAGCGTCAGCTTTGGCTGGATAAAAATAATAACTGAGACCAGAAAATGATTCAATAAGATACTAATGTTCTTAAGCTTAAGAGTTTTTTTTTGTCTGAACACGCATGTCTCCGGAGCTTTTACTCAGATTCTGCAAATTTATCGCTAATAGAAAGCTACTTTATCCTTGAGTGCTTAGGTTATATTTTAATTAAATAGGGTTCCGTATGAGAATTCGCGGACCATATATAAATGCAGATTTCAGACGAGACATACCTATTCGCGGCGCGGTATCTCATACATACTTTCAAGTCTAAAATCATGGAAATTAATAGAAGAACCTATTTTTATTTAACTTGATACGTATACACATGAAACATAAGTCTAAGAGATCTAGAGCGTAAAGAGAGAGAGATAGATATTAAAATTTTGTTCTGTTCTGGTATCTTCTTTATTTACACTGACCACTTTTTATGATAAAAATGATTTTCATTATGACATCAATATCTGATATTAATTATAATTATATTAATATCTGATATAAATAATGTATATAGTAAAATAGTACTTAACGAAGTGACTCATCTTCATCTACATCGTTTTCCTATTTATCATAATTCTGGTTAAACAGATTTAATGCGTTTGTTCCTGGTAGAATAGGTTTTTTTAATGATTCTTTGGTTTCATATTTCAATGATTAATATATACCTGAGGTGAGACATTCGTTGACGCAATTGTTGAGCGCGGACATAAAGTCAATCTCACAGTCCGATAATAGGTATATTGATTAAATTGAGAAGTACAAGATCTGAGATCTCGCAATACGCGTACTCAATTTTCACTTATTCATTGAGTAACAATTGCGAGTGGCGCATTGCAAAGGCGGTTGTTAACAGATTGCGTTACGAAGCAAGAACAATTAGTTAAAAGGCATTAATTACCTCGGTAGCCTAGTGGTCCTAAGCGCTACTGCAACGCTAGAGGTCTTGGGTTCGTTTCCCAGGTCGAGCAAGAAGTGTTATTGGGTTTTTTTTTTATGAAATTCTCAGTATTAGCTCGGAGTTAGGATTTGTGCCCGGTTAATGGCAATAGGCTCGCCCCCTATTACATGGGAACTAAATATACCGGCGGACTGTGGGTGTGCATTGATGTATACCCTTACACCCTATGTGTACCCTTTAGGGTATACAGGCGTGATGGTATGGATGTATGTATGTATTAATTACCTCCATTCTAAAATATTTTACTTAAAAAACGTCGCTTACTGATAAATTATTGCTTAAAAGCATTTTTGGACCACAGTATTGCATAAAAATTTCCAAATCCAAAATTATGGAAATGTATGAATCGGTCTTGATTTGACATAGAACAAAATACAGTTGTATTTAAAAAAAGAAGTTTTTTCTTTCGATTCAAAGTTTTCTATAGATAATTGACTTACTTGGCCTTGAAAGTATGTTTAAGAACCCGCACGTATTCGCTCTAACTAACGTGGGAGTTGGGACATCATGTGAACGGTGCATCCGTCCATATTATGCCGCCTACGTCTTTTGAGTTTTGGAGGTATCTAGATCTCTAGCTTGAAGAGAGGAAAAGGAAGTGGAGTATTTATCTATTAGCCAACTCGCAATGACGAGACATACTCAGAAAAAACAAGAATTACGTTTTATGGCGAAAGCACACTCGTTACTTTTAGCATCGGTGATCTCCGATTTTGCGACTGTATCGATGCTGCATTGCGTTTTGGCGGCCATTTGCGTTCCATCGCAATATTAAATTCGCGTGTTTTGGAGATTCCATAGATGCTGCATCGCGATTTGGCGTCTTCCTGCATTGCTAAATCGCAGATTGCCGATGCTAAAAGTAGCGTGTGTCTTTGGCCCTTATCCGTGTTTTTTTTGCTCATCTAAAAGAGACCCTAACTTGTGCCTATCTACTGGATACCTAAATAGCACGTAAAAGTTGGTTTACTAAGCTTGTTCAATAATGTCCAACGCTCCTAAAATCAATCAAATAAACATTTTGATCAAAAACAATTCAAATTATATTGTCTTAAAATTAATTTATCTCACATTATCGATTTAAATTTGCGTTGCATAGACTCCGTTTCAGAAAATGGTTGCAAATAATAAGATAGTCGTTACATACGATTAACTTTGTGTGGAATTCTGTAGTAACTTCGTAGTATAACAGCCGGAACAAATGGGTTCTTATGTACTTACGAGACACATTGTTCAGAGGTGACATTGTGTACTTAAATAAACTTGAAAAATAGTATTCTGTGAATATTGTGATCAACCAGAGTTTGCTCTAAAACTTGTATATTTTAAAATATTTCAGTATCAAAATTTTACCTTAATACTCACTCTCTTTATTGCTTTTCCATATGTATACTTAGGTGGTAAATTATAATTGAGATCATTATGGACCCTGTAGGGCACAGCAACATAAAAAACAAATGAACTCCACAACAAAAAAATAAATTGACTAGCTTCTGCCCGCGACTTCGTCCGCGTCCAATTTGATGTATATTATCTCACGGGAAGCGTACATTTTTCTGGGATAAAAAGTATTATATGTGTTATTCCGCACTACAATCTATATCACTGTCAAATTTCATCTAGATCTGTTCAGCCGTTGAAGCGTTAAAGAGTAACAAACATTTATCTATCTATCCAGCGTCACAAACTTACGCATTTATAATATTAGTAGGATAATAGCAAGGAAGTAGGATAATACTGTAGGAACTAGGATTCTAAGTCCCGGCTTTATTATTTTCTCCAAAATTGAACTTAAAGACTCCTTAGACCATTTTGTTTTTTGCAATACTAAAGCTTATATAATTATGTCTTATTAAAAAAGCTGTTTAGAAATTACCAAACGACAAAGGAGTTTGCATTAATGACTTTCGGCCCCATAAGTTTGAAGTGGACCGGAACTTTCGTGCGGCTATTTTAGCCTAGCCCTTTTAAAAGTTGGCAGCCGATGGATGACCTTAGCCGCAAGGTCGCGAACCGGTCGATGTTATAACCATCAAGTTACTTCCCATGCACACATTAATATGATATTGAAAACGAGTCGCTCAGTACTATCGATTACTGTTTACAAATACAACCATTGCTAGGACGTGGTGATAAAGTTGTGGGGTTTAGTTAAAACAAAGAGTCGTAAAGAAAATACATAATGTAACGTTATTATGATGTATCTTTTTAAATACTTGTAGTTGTTTTGCAGATGATACATAATATGATACCTATTGGCTCCGCGCTCAGCGGAAGAACTCATTTGACAATTTTACATTCTTAAAAAAAAGGAACCTATACGTACAGGTGTTCCAATTATAGATAAACTAGCTTCTGCTCGCGACTTCGTCTGCGTAGTTTTATCACCCGCATTTAGTTACGTCTTTGGTTACTGGTCCGCACCTATTGGTTGTAGCGTAATGTTATATGTTGTGTCCTTATAGCCTTCCTCAATAATTTGACTATTCAACACAAAAATATGTTTTCAATTCAAACCAGTAGTTCCTGAGATTAGTGCGTTCAACCAAACAAACAAACTCTTCAGCTTTATAATACTAGTATAGATTAAATGGCAAACTGGGCGTTTACAGCTTTAGCAATAAAGCATTCGTTAGTGATCAGAATTAAATTGACTACATTACAATGAGTATTGTTCTGTTTTTAATGGACAGTAAGTTAACATTAATTAGGTGATTGGAATAGCTACTACTTGAACTTACTTCCTACATAATTAAACATAAACATAAACATACCATCACGCCTGTATTCCCCGAAGGGTTAGGCAGAGATGTACCAATGTACACCCACAGTTCGCCGGTATGTTTAGGTCCCATGTAATAGAGGGCGAGCATATTGCCATTAACCGGGCACAAATCCAAACTCCGAGCTGCTACTGAGAATTTCATAGAAAAACCCAATAACACTTTTGCTCGACCTGGTAATCGAACCCAAGACCTGTAGCGTAGCAGTCGCGCTTAGGACCACTAGGCTAACGAGGCAGTTACATAATTATCATAGGTTTCCTGAGATGTAACGATACAAATAATCCAAATTCCTTTTTTAAACTCACGTATCTTAGGTCAGGGTTCAGGTTGTCAGCAATCGCCCGCGCCCTCACCTCGTATGCTCTTATGTCTGGCAGACTTATAGTATGACTATAAAATTTGCTCATTTAATAAATGGCTCATCGATGGAGAAAAACATCCAGAAACCCTTGATAGTTAGTAATGTTAATAAATAAAATTTGTGGACTCATATTGTTCAGCAAGCACTATTAAAGATCTGCCAGTGGGTTCTGCACAGTCATTTATACTAGGTACTATTTAAATTTAGCACATACGCCCACGATATCGGCGACAATAATGCAAGTCATCGCACATATTATCAATATTGCAATGACTTAGTAAAACGTTCATTAGCATTGTTTATAGACATAGCATTGCACAATGTCGTGATATCTAGCGCCTCGTCTTTCAATCTTGCATTCCCTCAGTCTCTCCTGCCAAGGGCACCTATGGTTAATTGGTTTCATATCCTGTTGCTATTATAATCTCTCTTTATCAATAAAAGCCCTGTTGAATGTATAGTAACTGATAATATAATAATCATTGAGTGGAGAATGCACGTACTCGTGTGATAAGTTATCAATCATTTAGGAAATACGATTACCTACTTTTTTGTTGGAAGAAATATCGGTTGGAATTTTTTGTTATTTTGCTGCTAAGTTTATCTTAGAGCTGACCGACCATGGACACTGCATTGAGCTGAAACATGACAGTCATTAGAAAAAAATGTAAATAAGTACCTACGCAAAGTTTTCAATCGTGCTTATTGTACTAACTAGACCACCGAAATACCTGCTGACACAGTTACGAGTAGTGCGACCTGGGATCGATAAATATTTCACGTTTTTTGTTATTTTAACACGCTATGCTTCACCCTATTACGCGTTTCTAATCCTATTGCCTACATATACTTTGCGAAGATGATTTGCAAATAGCGCGCCAAGAATAATCCGAGAGCTAGACTGAAATTTACTAAGAGCACAGATGTGTGAGCAACGTCACATGTCACAAATATCAGCTGACTATTTATCATTTTTATATACCAGAATTGTATCTGTTACGTAATTTCTATCTCCACATTAACGTAAGGATATGAAGATAAAACTTGTTTATTTGTATAAAGTCTTCATAAGGATGTTCGCTACTAACATTACAGGAGGCCGTTTCTTACGGCTGGGAAGTACCTGCCGTGAATGAAATCAAAATCAACTGGCCGGCGCTCACGGAGTCAGTACAGAACCACATCAAATCCGTCAATTGGGTCACCAGAGTTGACTTGCGAGATAAGAAAATAGAGTATATTAATGGTTTGGGAGAGTTCAAGGATTCGCACACGATTATTGCGACGTTGAAGAATGGCACCAAGAAAGAGATGACGGCGAAGAACATCGTGATAGCTGTGGGCGGCCGGCCGCACTACCCGGAGATCCCCGGAGCGGTGGAGCACTGCATCAGCAGTGACGACATCTTCAGTCTCAGCCACCCCCCGGGCAAGACGCTCATCGTTGGCGCTGGATGTATCCTTTACAAATAATTATCATCATCTGCTACCCAATTCGGTCTTAAAACGGTCGGATAATAATTAATCGGTCTTAAAAGTCAGTCGGGTAATAAAACACACTTATAAAAGGTCTGCGTTAACGCGAAACATATTTAACTTAATTTCCTCTACATTTACATTTCTTTAACTTAGTCACGCAAGGAAGTATACTAATAAGAAAAATATGTAGAATAGAAAATGATGTAGGTATTATAATGTTACAAGGACGTGGGATTCGGGGTTCCATTCCAAGGTCGGTCAGTATTCTTAGGTTTCTCCTTCAGGAATTGTTTAGTAACAACCGGGACCTTGCGCCCCTATTACTTGGGACAAAAATATATCACCCACATATCGCACACCTCCGGGAAAAGCATGGCGTAAATAGTCGTTCCCTGTTAAAAGAAAGTAAATAAGTTTATATGACCCTCACTAAGTTATACGTTTATATTTTCTTAACGTTAACAAATCAGACATCGGTCTCGAATGCGCCGGTTTCTTAAACTCAATGGGTTACCCGGCGACCGTGCTAGTCCGCTCCGTGCCGCTGCGAGGCTTCGACCAGCAGATGGCGCGCATGGTCACAAACGAGATGGAGGAGAGAGGCGTCAAGTTCCAGCACAGATGCATCCCGCTGTCTGTGAATAAAATTGATGGCGGCAAACTGAATGTGCGCTGGTTGAACACGGAGCTTCAGGAGCAGTATGTATTTTAATATATATCATGATAGTAGCCTATTATTGTCCAACTGCAGCGCAAAGGCCTCTTCTAATACAGAGAAAGCACGAGTATTGATCACAGCGCTTACTCAAGATATATATTTCTTATTGTTTAATACGGTTGTACACCATTAATTCTAAGACACACCGCCCCTCAAAAAAACACTTTATTTTAGCTCTGTAAACAAGTTTAATTTTCAATTACCTGTAAAATTAGATGTTTAAATTGCCTTGAAATTAATTAATAGCTAGTCAATTGAGTTGGCAAATAAGTGACGTCTCAGGTTTCTATTGCCATACAAAATCTTTGTAGAGTCGCTTTGGACAGCTCATAAAAATAATGTCAGTTGATTGGTTGTGTCTACACCCGTATTCTCGAATAGTATTCGTCATAATTATGTTTCATTCTAACCAATTTCTCCTGACTTCTCTTTGGCAGATTTTCAACTAAGCTATTACAAAAAAATGTGCTGAAGTAATTATTGTTCAGAATATGCATATCGTTAGGCTCGTCGATAGTAAGTTTTGATAGTGGGCATAATAACTGTCGCGTGTTCCAGGTTCGAGGATACATTCGACACAGTGCTGATCGCGACCGGGCGGTACGCGCTCACCAAGGCGCTGAACTTAGACGCCGCCGGAGTCAACGTGAGTTTACATGTTTTTTTTTATAGTAGTATTTTTTTACACTATGGTATAGTAACCGGCACTAGTCGTGAGCACAAACTTAAAGTTCAATTTTCTGTCTCCCATTTTTGGGTTCATATTTCGGGAGCGCCGACGCTGCACGCAATTGGTCAGTCTGTCGGACCAATCTCGTACAGAAGAGATCCAAAAATGAACTTGAAATTTGTGCTTACTTGTGCCTGTTACTATACTAAAGCAACGTTGCTGTGTTCCGATTTAAAGGGTATGGGAGCTGGTGTAATTACAACCATGTGAGACATTTCAACTTTGCTTTTGGGATGGCAACGCATCTGCAAGGCCTCTGTGTTCCAGATGTCTGTAGACAACGGTGACCATTTAACATTAGGCAGACCGTTGGCTTGTTTGGCAGCCAATGAGATAAATGACAACATAAATCTCCGTAAACTTAATTAATTAATTAATTAATTATTTAATTAATTATTTAATTAATTCAATTTATTAGTCATCTCCATATTTGTAAAGTGCGTCCACACCGCGATAATTCTAGCAAATCTCTTTTTCCAATGCTTTCTAGTAATTCGTAGAGACATATTACTACTTATGTTTAATATCGTCAATCTCGACAATTTACTGCCTCGTTAGTCTAGTGGTCCTAAGCGCGACTGCTATGCTAGACCTCTTGGGTTCGATTCCCAGGTCGTGCAAAGTGTACATTGGGTTTTTCTATGAAATTCTCTGTAACGGCTCGGAGTTAGGATTTGTGCCCGGTTAATGGCAATAGACGCGCCCCTATTTTTATATGGAACCTAAACATACCGGCGAACTGTGGGTGTACATTGTGACACCTCTGCCAAACTCTTCGGGGAATACAGGTGTGATAGTATGATGGCAATCTCGACAATTTAGAATTGGATGATCTCGCATCCAAATCTAAATTGTAAGTTGTGCAAGTCTGATCAGGAGAGAGTATGAAACTGTTGTAATCTTTTACAAATGACTAACATAGCTGTACGCTTACTACGTGAGCGCAGTGCGGGCTAGGCGAGGCTGTTGTAGCAATAATTCAAGTGTGACGACATAATGACAGTGTAATGGACATTTAATGCTCACAATGATGATGTGAACAACAGCAACCAATTGATATTGTATATTTTATGAGCTGTTGAAACGCGATTCCCATATTGTATGGAAAATTGGGTTCTGTGATATCACTAAAACTTTTTGTTTATTGATATTTAAATCATCATCATACCATCACACCTGTACTCCCCGACGGGTTAGGCAGACGTGTACCAATGTACACAAATAGCATTCATTGATATTTCAGGCCTAAAATAAAGTTTTGTTTTTGAGAATTTATGTCTTAAAATAATACGTGTGTCTCTAACGCAACTGCATATTTTCTTACATGAAAGATTGATAAAATATATTGGATTACCGTTGTTATCGATTACGTTAGTATAACCTTGTTGGTAATAAATAATCTGTGGAACTGAGTTCAATTATTTTTTATATGTAGAAGGGCTTTCTACATAAAAAAATAATAGAATTCTGTTCAAAAACTTGCAGCAAAAACTTAAAACTACCATAACTCAGAGTTAATTTGATAACACGAGGTTAAATTACCAAAATGTTACGCATGATGTACAAAGTTTTAACATGGATTCACTACATAATAATTTTAATCGTCAGTTGTAAAAATAAACTAGTTGTGCTAAACAAAAGTACAACATCTCCACGGTGAAAATATATGGAACAGCTGATTTTTTACAATGTATGTTGTTAGCATTTAACTCGGATTATATCCCTTTTATGTCATTGAATGGAAAATAAGCTGACGGTCCACATTATGTGAAGTTGTCATCGCTGCCTATAGAAATCTGCAATACCAATGCCCTTGCCATCCCAGAGAAAAATTGAAATGTCTCATGTGCCTGTCATTCAACATAACCTGCAACCACACATCAAAAGCTTGCCATCTGTTTTCCAGTGTATATCCGACAACGGTAAGATCACAGCGCTGACCGAGCAGACCAACGTGCACAACATCTACGCCGTGGGCGACGTGCTGGAGGGCCGGCCGGAGCTGACGCCGGTGGCCATCGCGGCCGGCCGCCTGCTGGCGCGCCGCATGTTCGCGGGCGCCACGCAGCACATGGACTACGACAACGTCGCCACCACCGTGTTCACGCCGCTCGAGTACGGCTGCGTCGGACTTAGCGAGGAGACCGCTACCCAGAAGTATGTATCACAACCAGATTTTTTGTTATTTTTTTTATTTTAAGACTTTAGTTCTTAAGAATCGATTTTTAAATTTATAGGTATGTATGAAAATTGAATGAAATTCTATGAAATTAAACAAAATATTAAAATGTTTGGTAGTAAAATCAAATGTTATGCGTTATAAGCTACATTTTGCCTATTCCCCACCACAGCGTTTGCACGTCTGCATAGACAAAATATCTATACTAAGAAGTAAACTTCAGTTGTGTGTCGGAGCTGACAAACACACATTATTTTTTTCTCTAGCCTGTTGTGCCCCACTGCTGGACCAAGGCCTTCCCCAAGTCCTTCCATTATTCGTTTCTCGCGCCACTTCGAACCAGCATATCACACCCTAATACATAGTATAAAACAACATCGCTTCCGGCCGTCTGTACGCTTCAATATTTTAAACAAGAGGAAGGTTTGTACTTATAGAACATCACGGTATGACGAACGGGAGCGAATTAGTAACTAAACACGGGTGACACCGCGGGGTATATAGCTAATTGTTTATATTTAAAAAAAACATGCGTTTTTACCACCGGTGTGTTAGTTCTGTTTCATGTGACAACGGATTGTCATGTTTTTTTGGCCACTGAGGGACATAGAGTATTCTTTAACCCACCTTTTAAAATTCGGTTTTGAAGAACATCGTATGTTCTGTGGCTTGATGTGTCATATTAACGGTAGTGTACACACCACGTTTATTGCAATATTTATGGTGTTGTTCTAATTGAAACTTGTTTGACTAGCTTCGACCTCGAGCGGTGATAATAAACAAATTACAAAAATAATACATGTTTCGGTGATCTTACTACTAGGTAGAGTACCGGAAACCTTTATCTGAAATAGGTATATCGTAGACAATCATAAAAAAATAATTGTATACGGTAATGCTATCTACAATACGTGGTTAGACATACAGTGACTCTCATTATTATTAGGGTCTCCCCACACTTATTGACGTGACATTCTACTTAATTAACTTATCGAGAAAACAGCCTCAAGTGGTTTCTGCAAGCAAGACGTAGTGTGGAGATACCCTAACGGAGCATCATTTTAGATGCCGTTTGTTAGGTGGCGTCACTGATCATATTCCATCGCTCTAGGTGCCGCACAAATTGAAAACGTATTGATAATGGTATTAGCATTGCTTTATAGGTAGACGTTTGTAGATTATGATAGGACTGATAAGCAAATCATTAAATTATGCACTCTAATCGGTCGATTGTAAAGCTAAATTACTGTATTATCTCTATTATTATTCGAAGTATTCGTTGCTATCTTAAAATTGAACATAATTCAGCTTTCTAATATTTTTCTTTCGAGTTTATTATATGGGGTGAAACAAGGCATTTCATATAGCCGTTAACTTCGTAAACTGCCCATCATAATAAGTGACTTAGTACATAGTTATTACTATACTCCACTAAGGAACGGCACTCGTTCCTAACACCCTGTATAACCCAACGGTATCTAGTGCCGTGACTGACAACACTACAGTCTTTACTACTAAATACCTATGAGTTGAAGACGTGCAGCCGGTACTCTAACATAACTGACGCACACGAAATTGTCTGTAAAAGATTGTTAAACAAAAACATTAATGGCTTTATATACAAATTATTAATCTGGTAAGTATTGCCGGCGGTATAATGAAACCAATAACTGCCCCGTTGGTGTCGTGGTGGCAAGCACGTCTGTAAAGCGTGGGGTCCTGGGATCGATTCCCAGGTCAGGCAAAAAGTGTTGTTGGGTTTTTCCATTAGGAATTTCTCAGGAACAGCCCGCAGTTTGGAAGTTGGTGGTGTGATACCTCCGTGGCTCGGATTGCCTTCCCATCAGAGTATGGGAGTTAGGGAACAGGGAGTGCACCTGTGTTTGCGCACATACTTGTGCACTATAATATCTCCTGTGTACTTGGGTAGTCTACATTAAGATTAGCCGCCGTGGCCGGAATGAGTCTGGAGAATACATTTACAACTTTTCCAGACACGGAGCCGATAACCTGGAGGTGTACCACGCGTACTACAAGCCGACGGAGTTCTTCATCCCGCAGCGGAACATCAAGAACTGCTACCTGAAGGCTATCGCCCTCCGCGAGGCGCCGCAGAAGATCCTCGGACTGCACTTCGTGGGACCGGTCGCCGGAGAAGTCATACAGGGCTTCGCGGCTGCTCTCAAGTGTGTATTCATTATTATGACATCGGAATTTGTTTATGTGTGTTAAATAGGCCAAGTTAGAAACAAAAATTACACGTCTTTTATTGTCCGACTTCAGAGCTAAGGCCTCTTCTCATACAGAAAAAACACGAGGGTTGGTCACCACGCTTGCTCAAGGCGGATTTGCGTTTTCAGACTTATATTACTTATAAGCCCAGGTTTTCTCAAGATGTTTTCCTTCACCAATGTCAGTGATGTCCAAGATTTTCTTAGAAAGCACATACGAAATAGAAAATGTCACATTGGTACTTGCCCGTGCCAAGTTGCGCACCCACAGCCTCGTGCCTGAGAGGCGGGCGCCTTAACCAATGGGCCATGACAACGCATCTGAACAAGCAAGAGCTTTTGTACACTTTCATTAGACAGGCCTAAATACGCCACCTTCACATCCGATGTTTTTCCAGACACATGAAATGAATTTGAAAGTTCATGTATTCTAAATGCTTATAATTGTTTCCGTAGATGCGGCATCACGATGGAGCACCTGATGAACACGGTGGGCATCCACCCCACCGTGGCGGAAGAGTTCACGCGCCTCAACATCACCAAGCGCTCCGGCCGCGACCCCAACCCCGCCTCGTGCTGCAGCTAAGCGCTCTAAGCGTGTCTGCCCGCTCACACACTGTGAAATACGCCCTGTTTCATTACCTCCGTATTACCATACACCATTACGCCTATACTCCACGTAGGTATCGGTGTGGAACTCGTATACTTTTATACATTTCACCAGTCAATGAAAGATTTTGGTCAACTTATTTGTTAAACTATTTCTGTTTTTTTTTTATTTATTTATCTTTTACACAATGCCGGACCCTGAAACGGGCCCCGACCTCTAACCAGTGAGGATGTATGTAGTAGTCGGCGAATGAAGCACTTAATTATTTCTAAAGTATCACTTTTGATTGGTTTGCATCTCCGTGTTATAATGATCAACTGAAAACGATTTCATCGATAGACCGACATAACAAAGGCGTCGACAACACTACAATGTTTTTCTCGTCAATAACACGGTTGTTCAGTTGAATATGTATGTGATCGCAATTAGATTTCGCTGTTGGCAGTTACCCACTATTTGTTAATAATGAACTCGTTGAAGAGTGCCTCACGATATTACTACCGATTGTTTCGATATTTGTAATGAAGAAATTAAGCATTTATATATTTATTTGTAGTTGGAGTGTGGAGGGTAAGGAATGGCTGGGTAGGGGGTCACTTAAAAATAACATTCTCCGTTTTCTATCTCCATTGTTACTCTAGTATTTTAGTAGTGCAAACTTTTGAAAACCCTGAAAAATGTAAACCTTTCCTTCAGCTACTCAATGTGAACTACCGCTTAAGTATTTCGAGTAATAGTTGTTGATATTGAATCAGTTAACTGACTATGTGATAGGACATGCAATGTCGCGGTAACCAACCTTTCGGTGCTTTACATCTATTAGAACATTTGTAGATGGATTTACTTTCTATTGTATAGTACAAATCCTTCAAAAATTATAAATAATTGTTAATATGATGAAAATAAAATGGTACAGTATTATTGTTATATCAGTTCACATCTCTACAATCGATACAACATTCCGGACGACGAACAGTAAAATAAATCAGTTTCATATTATTGTAATCTAATTTATATGATTTTGAACTTTAAATAAAGTGATATATTTTTAATGAAAAACAATTTGGGTTGGTTTTGATTTTTATTGATTAGTTTGGGATATTGTTAGAGCTCTTTGAGGCGGATTGTTGTATACAGTACAACGCATTTTAACACACACATCCTTATTGGGAATGAACAAAACTGAGTACTATCATAACCTGCAAATACGAGGTGTAAAAAGACACTGGTACCCGTTCACTACGCACACCGCCCAAACGAAGCAACATTGCGCAAAAAATATTGCTAGCAATCGAGTTATCAGTTGGCATGGGAGAATTTAAAGTTTTGTTTGAACTTTTCACTATCGTTTTCTTAAAAAAGTTGGGACTGACCATAAATAGAAGGTTTGGTCCAGAACGAATCACATATCACAATGATGGGAGAATCGTGGTATATTTAGGCTGCTTGTTCACAGAAGCGGAGCGAGGCTGCCTAGCGGAGAAACGGAAAAATATTAATCAAAAGGATTGCATAACTGGGTCAGTGGGTCTTCTTAGGGGAGCGTAGCGAAGATTTTCTGCAATCATATTGTTGATATTTCTCCGTTTCTCCGCTCGGTAGCCTTGCTCCGCTTCTGTAGACAGGCAGCATTAGGCTTTGATAAGTGCATTTTCACACCCTTTATAAAGGTAAAGGCTGCACTCATTCTTCCTAAATCGGTTAGTCGGGTATTCAGGGTCCATCGTTAGTGATGTACCGGTCCATGTCGGTGGTGGACTTACAGTTGAACCAGAACTGCGCAGTCGGCAGTGGATAGTACTCGTGCGCCTGCACAAGCACGTTGTCGAAACGCCAGAAACGAGGACCTTGGAAGAAGAAAGTATCTGAAATAGAAGTGGCGGGGTTGAAGGCATAATTGCGATTTCCAGATTTTAAGAAAAAAAGGTATGGTATTATTTAAACTGCTAAAGGCATCCTACCTCCCTTCCACACAATAGCAGCGTCCACAGGGAACGGCACCTGCCTCCACATGGACATCTCCTTCGGGTACCGATCGTCCATAGTCCCGGTACTCTCGTCAAACCGCCAGTACTGCTCCTCTTCGATCAGATACGTCTTGTTGTTGTAGTTAGAGAGGAACACAGTGGTCAGCTCCGCGACCTCGTTGGGGATCGAATACTCGGATATGGTTCCTTGTTTGATGAAGCTAAATGATGTATCGAACTCCCAGTAGTTTCGGCCTGTAATTGAGATATTTTGAGTGTTTATCGTGGTTTCACTACTAAATCTGTGCTGTCGTGTAATGATTGTCCAGTCAGCTGACTGCTTTGAGGGGTACGGACTCAGTTTTTCTAGTTTTGTTGCGAAGAAAAGGGAAGACGATATCATTTTAGCTCTACTCTTTTATATGTCTGTGGTCTAGCTGGTTAATTTACCTGAGAATATGACAATATTTCCGATTTGTTTCTGGTATATGGTTTTGATGATTTTGACGTCCGAGGGCAATCCCCGAAACACGTCTTGGAACCGCTGCGGGTAGCCCTTCTCCATTTCATGTCTGTCGCGCAGCACCCACACCCACTGGGGAAGGAAATAAAAGTTTATTGAAAATCTTTTATTAGTCCTGTCTGTGATGCAATCCGCATGAATGTTGGGAACGACAGTATTTTAGATATAACTAGCTGGCCCAGCAAATGTTGTTTTGCCATTTTTTTTAGGGTTATGAAAGGTTCCGTTTAGAAAGGCTTCTGGTAATTAAAAACGTTCAAAATCCAATCGCAATCGTACCTCAGCGATAACCAAGGTAAGTAATGTAAAATAAGGTAAATTACAGACATTTTTGACAGATTGAGACAGTAGATTAGATTGCGATCGTTCCTAAAAGTTAGTAGAATTGCCTCCCATACATAGTTCTAGTCAATATAATAGAGAATTAAGTAACACAAGTACGAACAGCTACCAACCTCTTCCTCAAAGACAAAGATCTTATCGTTAATGATCTGTAGTGTGTCGTAGTTGGTCAGGCAGAGGTCGGGCATGTCGTTCTCGTCCTCATTGCTATCCGGCTTCGTAAACCGCGGGACTAGAGAGGTGTGCGACACTGGGCTCTCCGTACTCTCCGTTATCTCCTTTTGGTCTTTTACTGTAATTATTGTAGTCATTAAAGCCTTTTTCTAAATAACAAGAATTTTGATAACTGTTTTGCATGTATTAAAAATCGGGCAGGTAGGTCATTTGATTTCCTCATAGACATATAGGTACCCCCAATAACTTTAGTTTTGCCCCACACTGGCGATGGCGTGCTAATCTATGTGTCTCCTGCGCGGAGCCGGACGATGACCGCAAAGAACGGCGAGCGGTTAATTTATTTTTACATTTGAGAACCCTCCGACGCGTTACACTTTAAAACAGTAAGTAGTATTAACTTATTTTCACGCATGCCGTGTGAATTAAATTTAAATAAAGAATCGAATTTAAAATAGGTGGCCTTAGATCAGGGGTCTTCAACCATGTTGATGTCAAGGGCAAAAAACATTTTTTTTTTCGTTTCCGCGGGCCCAACTCAGGGAAACATACGTATGTGTTATATTACCCAAACTTAACAAAAAACGTAAATTTTCGACCGATTTATACCTATTAACTCGCGTTAGTAGGTACTTGAGCCCGGATATTTGGTTTATTATTAACGAAATAAAAATAATGTTTAACTATTATTTATTTACTGCATCATATATTGTGCTAGAACAATATATGAACACATTAATAAAAATTAGCGACGAAGGTGGGCTGGTTCGCCGGGCCGCAGAATTTGTGGCTGTGGGCCGCGTGTTGAAGACCTATGCCATAGATGATAAGCTTCTTTGTTTTGCCGCCATTTTTTATGTTATTTAATGATACAGGGCCGTTCGATTAATAGTTTACATAACATAACATACCATCACGCCTGTATTCCCCGGAGGGTTAGGCAGAGGTGTACCAATGTACACACACAGTTCGTCGCTATGTTTTAGGTCCCATGTAATAGGGGGCGAACCTATTGCCATTAACTGGACACAAATCCTAACTCCGAACTGCTACTGAGAATTTTATAGAAAAACCCAATAACACAGCTCGACCTGGGAATCGAACCCAAGATCTCTAGCGTAGCAGTCGCACTTAGCACCACTGGGCTACCGAGGCAGTTAATTAATCGTTTATTTAAAAGTAATTGAAAACTACTCACAGTACAAATCCCGCATGCCTAATATATCGTCCATGTGCAGCCTTTCAACTGGAACCTGGTAGTAAGGGTACATAACAGACGCCTTCTCATTGGAGTGTGACAACCCTAGCGCGTGGCCGATCTCGTGGATAGCAACAGCAAAGAAGTCTGTGGCGTCTTCTTCGTCTTCCTCAGGGTTGTCACCCCAAAGCTCTTCGTCGTCGAAGTGCATGGCGCCATGGGGGGGAGGGAATGCATGCGCCACCACGTGCCCCGGACCGTCGAACGGAAATCTACGAAGGCGTATAGTAGGTATAACAAATACTGTGACGATTGCTACTTAATTTCTTCATAGCTTACATGGGATGGGCCCGTTACTTATATTACACAGATCCCTTGAATTTTTTTAAATCTAAAAACAGGTATCTAGCTTGGTATTTTTAAGATTCATATAATACAGCTTTGCTTTAGCTACCGTTGTGTAATCAAGAAAAAAAACGTTTTTTGTTGATACTTTTTAGATAGAAAGTCCCTTTCTCAAACGCGTGTCTGTACTGTAAGTAACAAATGGTCAGTGAAATACCCGTCTCCATGGTCGCCTCTAACGAAGGAGACCTGTATGTCCGCGCGGCCCTCGTCGATGCGACTAAACTGCAGGTTGCCGTGGGGTGCCCACACTCCCAGCCCCACCTCCATCAGCTCCTCCACACGTTCCTTGCCCAGCGTGCTGGAGCCGTTCACCACTCTGCAGATGTAAACGTGAATAATGTGGTATTAAGTTACAAACCACGGAATCCACCACTTTATATAATATGGAAGCCTTACCTAAGAGGAACAAAATGTTATTATATTACGTGTTTCATAGAACTGCCTCGGTGGCCTAGTGGTCCTAAGCGCGACTGCTACGCTAGAGGTCTTGGGTTTGATTCCCAAGTCGAGCAAAAAGTGTTATTGGGTTTTTCTATGAAATTCTCAATAGCAGCTCGGAGTTAGGAATTGTGCCCGGTTAATGGCAATAGGCTTGCCCCCTATTACATGGGACCTAAACATACCGGCGAACTGTGGGTGTACATTGTTACACCTCTGCCTAACCCTTCGGGGAATATAGGCAGGATGGTATGTTACGTGTACCACAGATATAACAGGAATATTAAACGTTCTTTTCTCGTCGACAATTTTTTTTTTAAAGATTTCTTATTTTTATTTGCTAAAATTAGATTTTGCTTACCCTCAACAGCCATCCATCTCTACAATTAAAATCTCTTATGGTTTTGAAGTTTCCGAAAAAGTCGGCTTTTGTTATAGTTAAGCTCGATGGACTCGTGGTTATTAGGTACATTAGTACATGGGTACCTGTACGAAATATATTGCTTGTTCCATGCTTGCTGTAGGATGTATCTCCGACTCCTTCCAGATGTGGGGGATGTTATGATGTCTTTCACTCCACACCGCTTCCTCTTGAAAAGCTAGAACATAAAACAATAAAAATATTGATACTTCATTGATTAAACGAACCATTTATGGTCCTTGGCTCCGCGCAGATCAAAGAAAGGCGTAGAGAAAAATATTCAAAATTTTCTGTAACACTTAATCTTTTGTGCCCGAAAGTGTAAGTTGCAAGCAGAGATGAAACCGTCCCTTGCTCGTTTATAAGCACTTTACTATAGTTGTCTAGGTTTATTGTGCAGTGTCATAACTACTACGTATGATTTACTCAAAATACGTATATATTTTTATGCCACTGGATGGGAAACGAGCCCACGGCCCACCTGATGTTAAGTGGTCATCGCTACCTATTGACATCTGCAATACCAGAGGCCTTGCAAATGCGTTGCCATCCCACAGACAAAGTTGAAATGTCTCATGTAATTTAATATTGTATTTTTCTGTTTTTTTACGTCGCCCTGCGCTAGGATAATCCCCTGTATCGTGGG
The DNA here is from genome assembly GCA_947462355.1 of Caradrina kadenii. NCBI lineage: Eukaryota > Metazoa > Arthropoda > Insecta > Lepidoptera > Noctuidae > Caradrina > Caradrina kadenii. The sequence continues at coordinate 1,541,884 of OX381678.1, read as the reverse complement.
TGCGTTTACAAACATTTAAACTCGCATACACAAATAACCGGACCTGGAACAACTAGGTACTTGTAGGCCATACAAATATTTGTTCCGCGCAGGAAACGAACCCACGACACGCAGTGCCTCATCCAAACGTTGGACCGCTGCGACAACCGTGTCGTCAAAATTATACGTCTATAGGTTCGGTTGTTTGGTCACTAAATAGAAATACTGTAGGTACCTGTTTCGTGTCATCGTCCAATGTGCCAGTTTCCGGGAGCCCAGCGAATGCTTGCATTTTCTTCAGCGCTTCGGAAATGGAGTTAACCGTGTAGGCAACGTCCGCGTCTGTTGGTACGTCCGGCAAATAGCCATATTTCTTTAGAAAGTTGAGCTGCAAGTAATTAGTTAGTGAAGTTAACTTCCTAGGCGAAGAATTCAGGCGAGATGTGTTATTAAAGGTTAGATTTCGAAATTCCCTAGACTCTTCTAGACTTAAATTAAACTTTTTTAAATATAGGATTAGGTATGGGTAGATAGACATTACATTTTTTTTTCCAATACGTTCCAGAGATTAGCGCGTTTTAACTAACAAAAAAATTCTTCAAGTTTTTTAATATACAAACTTAAGTCGCGAACAGGAGTGGCTTTTGTCATCTTCTATCTATACTTATAATAAACCTGTAGAGAGGTCAATTCTGTACATGAAATATATTTCCAAAATGACTATCAGGGGGTGATTAGGGATCGATACTGATGCCAAAAATGCAATCAGTAAGATTTTTGTCTGTCTGTCTGTCTGTATAACCGTAATAGAAACAAAACTACTCGACGGATTTTAACGAAACTTGGTACAATTATTTTTCATACTCCTGAGTTCTACAATCAATAGGAGCAGAGCAGTGAAGGGAAATGTTGGGAAAACGGGAGAAGTTACTCCATTTTTTAAGCTACCGTCCCGTGTGCAACCTTAATGGTTAAAGCTACACAGAAATCATGTATGACGGAAATGTTCTCCTTAAAATTATATAAAAAATATCCCACGACAGCATATATCTATCTTTTATGGTTGACTCACAATATCACGTGTAAGTCCCGATAGCTTAGCAGTTCGAAGCTTTCTGATTATATTTGTCTACTCTTACGTTTACAACACTCTCAGTCATCCCTAATTAAAAAAGTTAACATTATTAACTATTCCATAAAAAAGAATCATAGAAATAGATTGACATATTATATTTCCCTACTAAAATTTGAAAGTTAATCTGTCTGTTACATCAAAACCACTGAACCGTGAGAAAGGACATAGGCTACTTTTTTTACGAAAAACGACCGCAACGCGGACGAAGTCGTGGGCAACAGCTAGTACAGAATAAAAGCCAATTTCGCTAAGATTGGCCCTGGATTACAGACAAGGGCGCAAACATTTACACAAAACAAATAAACATCAAACTTGACGTCTACACGTTTTAGTTGTGCAAACTTCGTTGCGCGCAAACAAGTCGGAGTGCGTGTCCGGCCTAATTGTAGTGTTCCCCAGACAGAGTTCGAATGCTTGTGTCTGTCGGCAAAATAAACCGTTCGAGAAATTTTAATTATCTACATAAATACTACTATCTTTGTATTTTTATTAAAAGGGTCTCTTAAAATGTCTTATCTCTCAAGGTTCCGTTATTGACAAAGTGGTTTGGAATTCCCGACCTAAAAAGGGTAAAGCAACATCCGGAAACAGATACAACAGTATGATCTCCAATCGCTGCAATGTCTGAATTTAATATTTTTTACTTTTTTGCTTGTTACTGATTTTAATATTGGCTATATCTTGTTTTTTCTTCCATCAATTTAGAGTAAAGGGAAAACAGTTGTTCATGACATGCAGAGCTTTAAAATGACGCGTTCTGTTTGTTTCGTTAAGCTCAGCAATTTAGTCATTCCTGTACAAATCTGCGGGGTGTCAAATGCACTATTCCGATTTGTAAGGTAAATAGGTAGGTAATAAACAAATATCGTATTCCAATAAATAAATCATCATGGAATAATTTTTTTTTAAAGTAAATCTTCTTTCGATTTGGGTAGTAAGCTAGTGAATGCGAGACGAAAGCGTTACGGAAATGAGTGCGATCAGGCGAACAGAAGTTGAGACGGAGATATAAATTAGTGAATATAGAAAGAGAGAGAGTTACGTTTCATATATTACTGTAAGGAGCAAGAGGGAGCAGGGCGCTCATTTTTTATTTATTTGTATTAAATACGTACATTTATTTTAACAGGTAAGAACCATCTTGTTCATTTAAAAACAATGGTTAAGTACCTACACAGCGCATGTGTTATCTACCGGAAAGCACATATTTTTGTTATGACGAGTTCTCTGAAGTCTACTGTAGGTATAGGTATGAAGATTACACTGACCTGCTCAGTAGTCGGCGAATTCGGCTCCAAATAGATTGTCTTGCATGTCACAGCACTGTAACAAATTAAGCCAAGTAAACAAAAAACACTCTGGGCGTACATGTTAGTGTTGGAAGAATGAATGGCGATAATGCCCAGCGGTTTGTAGGCACTGGGCCGCCGACCTTTGGCTTCAGATAATGAAGTGCTACAGATGCGCGTTGATCCTGGTTATCGACCACGTTCATGTTTACAGAAATCAATGTTGGTAATTTCATTCATACTAAATAAAATGTTCACAAACTTCATTGTCCTGTCCCAACCCCCACTTGATCCACTCAGGACTTAGGATAGACGCTAGACCATTTTAACCTATGCAATGTCTGAATGTTACTAATGAAAGTACGTATATAATTAAATCTTATATAGTAGCTGATACGCGATGCCGTTGTGCCCACATATAATTTAGATAGGTGTAAGGTACTTACGATAATTCATTCAGAGTGTGGCCGGCATAGCATTATACGAGTATGCACTGACATTTTTTTTGCGTTGTATTTTGAGTACAAAGGTAGGTACAAATCAAAACCTTTGTAGTTAGGTAAGTACATCATTACATGGTCCTGAAAAAAAATCACGCACGATCGGTTTTCAGGTTTCTCAGATACCTACTATGACAGTTGGGTTGATTGAATTTACAGAGTACCTTTAATAAAAGGAAAAATTGAATTCAAGGCATAGATCACAGAATACTTTGTAATATATTTGCCACAGATTTTTTCAAGTTCTATCTGGTTTTACCAGTTACTAATATGTCGAAATCAACCCGCGTTAAAACATCTCCGACGCCAAGTGTGACGTCGGTGGCCAGCAAACTGTACCAGAGTCCGTCTAGACTATTTACATCATACGAAACCGAATACGGTGCTAGTGTAGTGCCACTAAAACCTAGGCCTTTTGTAAGTGTACTTTTTATCAAGTAGAATTAATAATTAATCAATCAATTTTAACCTATTACCTTCCATATTAAATGAGAAAGGAAGATGATACTAAATCGAATTACTGAATCGGTGACAAAAAGAATATACATATTCACTTTTATGAAGAAAAACATCGTTTTAATAAAGCTAAGAGACGGTTTCGTCATAATTTGGTCATGGAATGAATCGCAGCTCGTTGGCAAACTAGAAAGCAACGTAGGCTACTTTGATGAGATGAGCTTTTTTTATATGGATACAAAATCGATATCATCAAATAACTTCGACCGCTCTGGGCGGAGCAGAAGGGAGTGTCAGACTCTTACAGACTAAAACCCATCCGTGTTCTTCCTAAATGCCCTTTGCGTTCCAGGGACGCGGTGACTCTTTCGAACAAATTCCCTAAAGAGCTTATAAGTAGTTAAACTTCTTGATGCAGAAATTGAGGTGGCAGAACGGGTATAACCATAAGGTAGGAGTGATTAACCTGAACAAAATGGGCAGCACCTCGCTGTTCTACGCAGCCACCAACTGCGGGGTGTTATACAACTGGACAACCCATCATATGTGCTTAATGCAAGGACACGTGAGTCTTTGTCGTCTGTACTTAGTTTAACGAATATTATCATCATCCTGTTAGTAGGTACTTAGTTTGTTCCACACGTAATCATCTGATCACGAACACAAACCAATAATGCAGATTACTACTTGCCTGCAGTCTCCCATAATCCTTCTACATAGTATCAATGCAGAATCCATTCTACCATAATATTCTAACACACGGTTTGTGTTACTATTCCATAAACGCAAAGGTGTGTCTATTTTCTTTTAACTCATCATATTTGTAATTTCTACGTTACGTTGCTTTGTCCACAAGTTATCAATTTTGTCGAATTGTACATTTGTAAACCTTTGTGGTAAGTATATAAGGTAAATATAAAACTCTTCTTACAGCGACATTTAATCTCATGCATAGCAGCGGATGAAGAAGGTAAATGGCTGGTGACAGCCGACACTGGACCAGAAAACGTGATCATAATCTGGGACTCCCATGACCTCTACCCTCAGAGGACATTATTTTCACCACACGGAATCTCTAAGGTCGCCAAAGTAGCAATAAGCGCTGATGCTAAGTACTTGCTAACTATAGCTTACCCTTCTGATAAGATGGCGCTGTATTGGTGGATATGGTCTTTCGGTGAAGATACGCCACACGGTAAGTCAGCGGCTGCCTTAACTGTTGCACCGGGCCGATCTTTGCGAGGCGTTTGCCCTTGTTGCCGTCTTTGAATCTATTTCTGTATCGTCGGCACGGTCGGCGCAGTGGCTCAGCGATAGATAGTTGATCCAGGTCTTCCTGTTTGTGTATGGGAGTTAAATGTGTTTGTAAACGCCCCTACGGTACACAAGAAATTCCTAGTGTTTTAAAGGAAGAAAAAATAGAGGTTTTTAACGTTATATTCGAAGATTTATAAAAGTCAACATTAATCAAATTATACATGATGTTAAAACTTAACGTTGCACAGTTGCAGTGCGATCGCTAGACACTAGCGATTCGCGACGTCAACGCCGCGTCGCTGCGTACGTTAAAGAAGCGCCAACGCTCATAAAATGCCAGTGGGATACCGGCCTAAGGGCGTCACTACGTCAAATATTTACCTTGTTTGCTGGTCCTCGCATTGATCCTACTCTCGCAATTACAATTTCTTCTTCTAACGAATCCAAAAAAAAAAAAAATACAGTCGCATCAGCCAAACCGTTCTCAAGGGATGAGAACGGCTCTTTCATATTCGGTATGGGAAAGCTCTTGACCCTACACTACCTAGGTCGTGATGATACATGCGGTAACGTTAGATTAACAGGAGATGAAATATATCGATCTGTGTTTAACAAAAGTAATCCCCAACGATGACGAGTAATTTTTTACAGCAACATATGAAATAGGCCATATGAGTCGAGATAGCGTCATAGAAATAGGATTCAATCCAACAAGAACAGAACAGTTTCTGATAATGACCAGAGTTAATATTTATATCGGCGATGCGAGCGTAAGTACACAAGAATTATGTTGTCAGTCACAATATACACATATTTAGAAAAAATGGGTTCAGCGAGCTTGCAATCAAAACTATTTTGCCGGATCAGCGTGTGTAGTACGCGGCGTCGCAACAATGTTACGGTACCAGTGCGGCGCTACAGTGAGCGTCAACACACACTCAGTCGGTCAACACATCTGCGGTCTAAAACGTTGAGCGGTGCCGATGCCGCTCCGGCGCATACACCCTCCCCTCTCTTCTTGGTCCAGGGAGCGAGTGGCGCGGCGCCGCTGCCGTACCGCACCGTGGGCTATATCATGGACATTTGTATGTAGGTATTACGCCACAGCGGCAACGCACAGGCGCTGCGCCAGAGCCGCACCGCATCGTTTGGCTTCTCACTGAATCAGTCCATCACTCTTATGTACAGTTTGTCTGACTGGCTGAGTGAAACGTGTACTAAGCTAAGTAGCTTGAATTCTACGAGTGACGGTCATAATATCCGGCACATCCATCTTGCCTGGCTGAGCAATATTTTTATTTAAAGTTAAGACATCCCTTCCTAAGTATGTATAGTGAAGGGTGATGCAAAAGAAGCTCAAGTTAAATATGAATTAATTGCAGAAAATCACTGTGATTGAGCGAGGAGTAGAAAAAGTGACAGACGACTGGCAGCTGAAGGTGCAGGCTCAAGATAAAATAAACCCGGATTATGGGAAGATTATGTGTTACACGTTCGTGAGGAGCACCTCTCAGATCATCCTGGGCACGAGCCGCGGCGCCGTGCTGCTGTACGGGTACACAATCGAGTACAACGTGAACGCAGATTCCGAAGATATAAACAAACTGAGATACATTAAGATGCTGAAGTTGAATAAAAGAATGATTCACTGCATTAAAAATGTCGATGGGTTAGATTTTTTATAGCTACAATTGATTACATATATACAGACACCATTTTAACCAATTATTTCAATTCAGAACTTTTCTAAAAATACTGATGATGATGGAAGTTTTCCGGTTTCTATTCACCAGTGTCGTAGTGATGGGTAACAGCGCTGGAGAGATCCATTTCTATGACGACCAGCTCAAGCTGCTGTACTGGGTGCATGGCTTTACTGTGGACCGTGTGAAGGGGCTCAGCTTTAACATCTCTCCTAGGAGCTCTATGATTCTGGATCCTAAATGTAAGACATAAACAAGAGCTTATATGCTTGAGTCCGAAGGAATGGTTCAACTCCAATGTTTACCGTAGCCGCCTTGGATATCCTTAAAGTCTAAATAGACTTCGAATCCAAGTCGTTCGTAGCCATAATGATCTCCACAAAAATTCAGCTTGCGGGTTCCCTCTGTAGACGAGGGAGGGCCCATCTCGTCTCGTCTTGTCCAGCCAGCGATATACAGAAAGAATTGTTAATTTTTGCTTCACAGTTAGGTACAATTTTGAAACATCTTGCGAATAAGTGGCTGTGCAAACTATGATTGTGTTTATGGCAGCTGAGCTCGTTGCACTCCTGGTACTCCTAGAGAATAAACCAACTGCAGGAACTAACTGGCGAAACCGGTGGGTCACTGTTTGGGCTGAGCTAAGCCTATGCTGCACTACCTTGCTTGCCTGTGCTACTGCTCTGCCACAACGGCGATTGTGTTTGTGTCACTTCTATATGTAGTAATAGCTTTATTATATAATGTGGGCCTGTTATTGTCGCAGGTAAAAAGAAGTGTCCATGCTGGGAGAAGGTAGAGCTCGAGACGGACCCGAGCACCGGCGAGGTCAAACAGAAGCTCGTCAAGATGCGGCTGCCAACTGACGCCTCCATCGGCGGCAAGTCCTTCCTCGTCAGGGACTTTGTTATTTGTAAGATTACTGTGTCCGTAATTTGTCATCATGATTTTAGCTCGTAAACGTCTGCCCGCTAAGGCCTAATGCTTCCAATGACACCTAATGATCAGTACGATAAAACGCATAGTAGTAGCGGTTGATTCACGCGCTGTTGCTACGCTGCTTATCCTTGCTACGACCTGCGACCCATTTCCTTGCTACGTCATTTATGTTTACCTAATTTTCTTGCTACGCCGCATCTCCTGACTGCTCTAGTAAAGCTACGACTCTGTATCTACTTACTAGGGGAAAGTGGTTACCCTTCGTACACTTTTTAGATTTTATTTTTTTACTTTATGATTAATTATCGAATTTATCTCGTTTATGTACTGAAGTGTAACAAATATATTGTAGTTTGTTACAAAATAGTCCGAAACTATTATGTCAAGAGGTTGAAAGGTTACAGTCATTTTTCTACGATAAGATATTTGTACGAACGTTCCCCACGTATGGGGTACGTTCGTACAGTAGGTGGGGTACTTTCGTATGCCATGGGGTAGATTCATACAGGGTTATTAAAAAGCCTATTAAAGTCGTTAATTTTTTATGAATTGTTATAAAAATATTTATTTATCAAAGAACTAACTTAATAATATTTAGCTTGACTCATAATCGACAAATCTTTCTTTAGAAAAATAACAAAAAATAAAATAATGTATCCTTAGTTTACTTATTGATAATTCTAAGGTTTCTAATCAGTCTTAATGAGATCTTTACAATCATTTTGTATGAGATTGTATAGTCAGTCTATAATTATTGACAATTTAAACTTAGAGTAGGTAATTAACTGCCTCGGTAGCCAAGTAGGTCTAAGCGCGACTGCTCCGCTAGAGGTCTTGGGTTCGATTCCCAGGTCGAGCTAAAAATGTTATTGGGTTTTTCTGTGAAATTCTCAGTAGCAGCTCGGAGTTAGGATTTTTGCCCGATTAATGGCAATAGGCTCGCCCCCTATTACATGGGACCTAAAAACATACTGGCGAACTGTGGGTGTACATTGTTACACCTCTGCCTAACCCTCCGGAGAATACAGGCGTGATGGATGTTAGTAGGTAATTATATATTTTGGTTGTTACTTTAGAACTTATTGCATATTATAATTATTTAAATTAACTGCAAAAGTAAAAAGTCTAGCGATTCTAGCTGTACAGCCTGCTCGTGGTTGAGGATGATCATCAGGGAGGATCATAGCGACATCGCTGATATACAGAGTATGTATGTCTTCTATATCAGGGAAAAAGAATGACCATGATAATCCCGGTTTCATCCGAAGATAAGATATTTTCAGCTCTGTACTCAAATAATGACTGAGAACTTTTCCGACGTAATAAACAACACAAGTCTTTTTTTTAAACTTTACCAAAATATAACAATTATCTTAGATTTTGTCTGGTGTCACATTTAAATAATTATTAATACTACGATCATCAGTCTCTTAGTCCATTTCTAAATCAACTGGAGATGTTGAACTCTCCTGCAAGCTGAATTGTGATCCTTCAGATTCCTCCGAATCTTCATCACTTTCTATTTTCTTCGCTTTCTTTTTCTTTTGTCTTGAATTAAGTTCCTTCAAAATACGTTTCACTACTTTTGCTCTGGCTTTCCTTTCCTGTTCTTTTTTTTCCAATTCTTCAGTCTATGTCTCTCTTCTAGTTCAGTTTTTTCAGGTGTATCTGTAAATAATTATTAATAATAATTTTGATGCGTGGTTAATAAAATCTAAAGGGGAGCATTCGTACGCGTACGAATGTGCCCCCTGTTTGGCTGTCCGAAAGCACCCCATACCTTGCACAAAAATTAAAATGTAATTTCTTACAAATTCTAATTTAGTTTGAGAAATATAACAATTAAAGCTCAAAATAAACAGGGTCAACATTATTTAATCATCACCATTTTGTCAAAAACATAACAATTCTATTTACAATTACGAACTAAAGTTAGGTAAAAAATTTACTCACCGCGTGCGAAAACACGTTACGTCTTATCAGCTAATACTTCGTAGTGCGACTGGCGCGACACTCCGCTAGCAACATGGCGGTTGGTATGTCTATGCACACAAGCAAAGGCGTGTTTGTGTGCCGTTTAGTTTTTCTGGTATACTAACTGTATGAATGTGCCCCGCGTACGAAGGGTAACCACTTTCCCCTACGCATTACGTAGTTCCTTTGCTTCGCTACGCTTCTGCTAAATTAAAAATGATAGCGCCTTGTGCCTACGCTCCCTAGTGCCTCGCCATTCCATGTACTTAGGTTTGCCATGGGTATTTTTTATATTTTTCTTTTTTTTTCTCTCTTTTTTTAACTTGTTACTAATTAAATTATATTTTAAAATTTTATGTTATGTTACAAGATCTCCAATAAATAGTAAGTACCTAGTTGGCTTGCTACTGATTCTAAGAATAGTAGATTCACCGCTTTTTCTTTTTCTAAAATGATTATTTTTTAACCACAGCGACGTTCAATCAGGGAGTAGGCTTTGTGGACTTCGTCACCGAGAAGTACCAAACTATTCTAGACAACAAGAGATCTAGCGTCATGTCCCTTACCGTACACCCGGAGAAGTGAGTACAATACTTTATTTAATTTAAAGAAAAGGGTAGATGGCGTTGTCCTTATCTATTTTTTTAATCTTTAGCAAAAATTCACATTTGGAAGAAAACAGAATCCCATATAGGATCGCTTACTTGTCGTCTGTCTGTCTCTCTGTTTATCGAGACCCTTTTTCCCAGACACGCGTGGAGAATTCAAGTTTAAATTCAAATACCTACTTAGATCTACGGTTCCTAGAAGCTGTAAAAAAATCATGCTTCTTGCCATTTGGAGTACAAATTTAAAAAAATGTGGCTGGAGTATTAACTACTTTTATTTTAGAAAAGAATAAGGTTCTGTCTTTTACAAAATTTCCGCGTAAGACGTCTGTGGCAAAAGCTAGTAATGAAATAAAGAAACGTGTTCATTTTTAACTAACGAATTGCAATCTCAACATTTCGTCCCATTCCTTGGTGGGGGGTTCAAACTACAGGTACCTCTTGTGTATCGGTTACCAAGACGGCTCGGTGGAGCTGTTCCAGTTCGTGCAACATAAGCTGATCACGCGGAAGGACTTCCGGGGCCACTACACGATCGTGGTGCCACCTGACGACAACTCTATCAACTGCAACTACCAGTACACAGTGCCTGAACTGTCCGTCACCTGCCTGAAGTACGCGCCGTCAGGTTAGGCATACCCATATAAGGGACGTTTTTATTTATGTACGTTTATTTTGGGTTTGATAATACTAGTCTATTAATTGTTGTCCCACTACAGGGCAAAGGCCCCTTCTCATACAGAGAAGGCACGAGGATTGATCACCACGCATGCTCAAGGCGTATTGGCGATTCCAGATTTATATTCATTATTACGTCATGATTTCCTCAGGATGTTTTTCATCACTGATGTCAGTGCTGTCCAAGATACTTAAACTTAGAAAGTACATATAATATATGAATTGAAAAAGTCACATTGGTACTTGCCCGCTGTTATCGAAACTCCTTCCGGACTACCTTAAAAGTAGTACGAATCTGCGGAATCCTAGACAGATGGCATCCCTTATTATAAGTAACTAGCAATATGTATACCCCGCTAAATCATCCACGTTACGTCTTTGGTTACTGCTCAGCTCCCATTGGTCGTAGCGTGATGTTCTATACATATAAAAGATGTTAATGGAGCAGAATAGAATCTATTATTGAGATCATATTTGGGGTGTTTTGGCTGTTTGTGTCATAGACAGATAACAGTAAATAGGCATCGCATCATTTCTATTCAACTCAAAACAGTTTGGTCGTAGGTTTGCACCTTGCCTGCGGCTTGAACACGGGCGAGTTATTGTTCTTGGATCCGACGACCATCGACATTCTGAATGCGCCGCCATTCTGCGACACCAAGGGCTCTATCGACTTGATTGACTTCTGTGAGGACTCTATGCTCATGGCTACTGCTGTAAGTTAAATAATCCTAGTTATAAATTAAATCATATATTTCAAATAAATCGTTATCTGAATTCTCAAGAACCTGACTCCTTGAGAATTCCAAGGCAGAAAGTTGAAGCTAGTTCCTCGTTCCAAACAGTAGGTTCGTATGGAGAACGGGCCAGGAGCTTCATGATCATTTCGATTACTCTTTGGAGTAGGTATACCTTACCCTTGAAAGTTTTTAATTTAAGATCGATGTGGCTGCACGCACGTATAATAAATTAATAACGTGTTTAGTAGTATAGTTGTACTACTTAATAAATGGATTGTTGATTGTTGTTGTATTACTTAATAAATGTTTTTACAATTGCTAAACACAGGACTCGGAAAGAACAGTTTGCGTTTACAAGTACAATTGTAAGACTTTAGAATGGCAATACATCGGTAAATACCGTGCCCACTACAAGGACATTACTGCCCTCATCTTCCTGCCTGCCAAGTCCATTAGCGGAGAGTTCAAGCTCATATCGTTGAGCCTGGATCGGTGCATGGCCGAGTACATAATCCGGACCAGCAACGAGGGTTCGCTCGAGATTGCTAGTCTGGACCGCGTGGAACAGACTGCGTTGCCACTGGCTGCCATCGTGTGGCCCACGCCGCCCGAGATACCCACTGAAGAACGTAGAATTAATTTACCCACAATACTTATGGCTAATGATGAGGTTAGTACCTATAGGTATCTATTTAATTTAATTGTGAAGGATTCGTTACAAGATAACAACATGTTTTTGCAGTAGGTAAATCAGTGACTATTTTTAACCGACTTGAAAAAAGGAGGAGGTTACCAATTCGATTGTATGTTTTTTTGGTATGTGTGTTACGCGGTTACTATGCCAATTATGAATCGTTTTTGATGATTCTTTTTTTTGTTTGATATAGGTCATACTTCAAAGGTGGTCCCTACATTTTATCGACATTAGTTTGGTAAAAAAATTAAAATAACGGATAAAAACATGTCGTTCAAGTAAACGAAATAGAGTGTTCTGCTTTCTTGTGACAGTGGTGTCTTGTTAATTTACGTAGTATTACTGTTCCTTCATGGATTTGGATGACAGGAAATTGATACTAACAACACAAACAATACAACAAAGAGAACAATAAATACTTTTTTCCATAAAAGACTTTAAAAACTAAAAAGTGAAAAATAACTTTAGCTTTGGAAGTCGGCGGCTTTGGTTCTGTTTGTTGTTTTGTATTGTCACCGACATCCAAAGCTAAAGTTATTTTTCACTTTTTAGTTTTTGAAGGAGGTTGTCTTTTTTGTATCGCGGTGTCCTGCGATCACGATTAACGCGATCAACTCAACGGTATACCCACCCTGCTTGCGGCTTTTAAGGCAGTCTGCGGCGAGACGCGAGTACGCGACGTATCGCGGACTTGCTTTGAGGGCGACCAGGCGCGACACGATCTATTCACGATATATTCGATTCAAAGAGCGATTGAGCCGCGGCCAGAAAGTACCACGCCATAAACTACAAACAAAATAGTACTGTACTTCTTCATCAGTTGAGAAGTAATGACTAAAATCACGTTGGACATTTGTCGCGTGTAGCATCGCGTCGCATTGCATCGTTTCGTGACGCGTAGCGTGGCATTGTATTCGTCGCTCACGTAGGACACCGCGTAAGCTTTGTCCCACACTTGGAATTCACCTGTTTCGACGGTGCGTTTACAAACATATAAATTCACATACACAAATTATCAGACCAGACAAGGAATCGAACCCGCGACACGCAACTCAGCAGCTAAAAGCTCAGCCATTGTGCCTACCTTGTCATTTTGTTTCAAATCGACTTATCAATACAAGAATTAGGAACCTGGTGGGAGCTAACTAGGAGACTTAATTACGAATGTTATCATTGCGTATGGTTGGCATATTTAGTAAATTCTATAAAAAAGAAATACCTACCGTTTAGAATATTTCCAACTGTAACTCTGCGGCGAATACCTAAACATGATTTATCATAAAAGTTTTGAACTTGACTTAGGTACTGAATATGGTAATTAAAATATGTATTTTATTTATTTATTAAAACTTTATGCACAAATGTGAAAAAATACACCGAACATAGGAGGACTTAATGCCTTAGGCATGTTCTACCAGTCTACCTTAACCGTACCGTATTGGAAAATGGAAACAATAAACTTTATTAATTCTTATTAATTGAAGTCTCATTTGCAACATCCTACAGTTCAAGTACAAGATATTGAACTATAAAACTGCTATGACCCTTGCGACAGTACTGGGTCCACGATATGACCATCCCGTCAGCAAGATGCAGCTGATCACCAGGACACAGGGCGAAGAGCAAAGCAAGTACCTTCTGTTTGCTTGTAAGGAAATCATAGGGCTGCAGAAGATGCCGCTCGACGGAAATCCCTGGAAACATGTTGGGCTGCTGGGACATCCAAAACAGGTAAATTGATATTATTTGTTTATCTGTCGTAATTTATGCTTTAACGTTATATTTTGCGGGCTGGGCAGAACGTTGATTCGTGGGGACAGCTTGTGCCCAGCAGTGAACATTGCAGTGAAAATTGTCTCACTCAGTAACTGTTTCTAAGTACCCCTACACTTACAACTGTTCCAGGTTGCACAGATTTGTTTCCGAGAAGACCTTGGGATATTGTTTACAATCGGTGTGAAAGACACCGTTCTCTCACAATGGGGTGTTCAATACAGGTATGTATCTAATATTTCTTAGGATTCTGAATCTCAAAAGGGAAAAAACTAAACCCTTTACAATAGGTATCAGTTTTTGTCCATCTGGCAGTTTTATTTTTTCAATAATGGTTGCTACAGTACTGCCGGCTTATAGTAGCCGCCACGAGTCGTGAACACAAACGTCATGTTCAGTTTTGCGGTTTTGGGTTACTCTCTGGATTCTTTGGGGCGCCGACGCTGTAAGCGCTCGGTCCGACTGACGGACCAATCGCGTGCAGCGTCGGCCACCCAGAAAGGGACCCAAAAATAATCTTCACGTTTGTGATCACGACTCGTGGCGGCTTCTATATCTTGGCAATCCTGAAGTTAGCCTATTAGTGCGCAGTAGACAATTTTGTTCCTAAAGTATCCATTGTGCAGCCAAACAGCTAACTTCAGAACCGCCAAGATACATCGGCCGTCCTGTACGTAGGTACCTATATACCCTCTTTACGAATATCTGGTGCAATGATGGTTGGCTGGCTATGTAACTCTGGCTAACCGTTCGGGGAATACAGCTGTGACGTTGTTTATGATGCTAATGTGTGAGCTGTATCTTCCCATCAGAGCCGTAGACAACACAGTGAGGAAAGGTGGAGTAGATCTGGACCCTTACTACTGCCTCGTGGAGGACGGCCGACCCGGCTGGCTGTTCCAAGAAATACGGGACCTTTTTTACTACATCCAGATTCTGTGCCAAGGTACCTTCTCTCCGGCCGGGAGACAGGTCAAGGATTATATACCAATAGACTCGCTGCCTGATCTTATGAGGGCTTTGGGATACTTCCCGTCGGAATACGAGGTAGGTAGAGCGATTATTATCATTACGATTTACGGCCGATTTCTAAAATGCCATCCGTAGATCGGTCCCTACCCGCAGCCAATGAAGTAAGACAACTCTCCCTAATATACATTCAAATAGTGTTTTGTTTTATTAGGCTACCCAGCCAGTTTCTACAGTACCTACCTCTACCTACCCACTATTTAAGAGAACTATTTCAATATTTCTACGTTTTCAGGTGGAAAATTTGATCGTTGAAGCTAAATACAAGGTGTATCTCATGAAGCCGGTAACAGAGATAGACTTTGAAGAGTTTGTGAAGCTATATCTGAACCATCGGCCCGCCTTCGGAGAGAGTTACAAGCGCATGCGCAGCGCCTTTCACACCTTCGCTGAAATTACTGCGAATCAACAATACTTCATGAGACGAGAAGACTTCATTGAAATGCTCACTTCGAATGGTAAGATTGCAATGTGCTAGACGGGGCCCGCTAGGATCAGTGTTAGAGCGGAATTTGTACGAAAGTGTCAACGCGGCCCTGGAAGTGGAACGCAAAGGGCATTAGAAAGAACACGGATGGGTTTTAGTCAGTAAGAATCTGACACTCCCGCTCCGCCCAGAGCGGAACTCATTTGATGATTTCTCAACCTTATAAAAAATTTAAAAAAGACTGCATGTGCCCGACGAACATAGGTACAGCTCTTGGTGTGATAGTCTTAGCAGCGGGTAAATCGAATTTCGAACGCGAACCAGAGCGTTCATAGTAACTTCGAACAAACGGCTCCGAGGGTCTAGCTACACAAATAACTTTCCTGTTATCGTTTCTAGCGTAAACTGTACGTGTATATGTTTATGCTTCTACAGGTGAATTCTTCTCACGGGATTTGTGCTGGTACCTGCTAACCATACTGTGCGGTCACAGCTTCGAAGATAGAGCGACTATGAACGAAGACGACTTCTCTTTTTTGCCAGAGGTTATTGTCACTTTCTAATGTATCTACCAATTCATTAGAATAGATTTTTTTGCATATAATAGCCGAATATAATTTCTCCGTCTCTCCGCTTCTGTGGGCAGGTAGCCTAGACACCACATTGTTTTAACTAATTTTAGAGAGGCTATGTACATACATGCCATCCTAACTCTGCCACTCCTAACGACTGCTACGCTAGAGGTCTTGGGTCCGATTCCCAGGTCGAGCAAAAAGTGTTATTAAGTTTTTCTATGAAATTCTCAGTAGCAGCTCGGAGTTAGGATTTGTGCCCGGTTAATGGCAATAGGCTCGCTCCCTATTACATGGGACCTAAACATACCGGCGAACTGTGGGTGTACATTGGTACACCTCTGCCTAACCCTTTGTAATTCAGGCGTGATGGTATCTGATGATGGTATGTAAATCCTAACTTTGAGCTGCTAGTGAGAATTCCATTGAAAAACCCAATTACACTTTTTGCTCGACCTGGGAATCGAACACAAGACCTCTAGTTGTGCTCAAGACCACTAGGCTACCGAAGCAGTTATAGAGAGGCTATGTAATATTAACAATAATATTCTCTTTACAGAGAATACACTTCAGCGAATTCGTAACTGAAATAATTGGCATACAAGAAACTGATAGTGATTCTATCATATCCGGTGCGATGCGTCGGGCTTCCTCTCACACTATCTCATCTGTAGATTCTGATGAAAAGTTTTTTCAATAATTTATATAATATCTTTATTTGTTTTCCTTATTATTTACTATAATATTATATTACAATAATAATATATAATACATTAAATTTACATTCACAATAATTTGTTGCATTATTTGAAAAAATTAAGAAATACCAACATTTTGGTGATTTATTAATTGTAAAGGCGGGTATTGACCGGCTCTACGGGGCGTAATGTAACATTCGCAGCGAGCATGTTACGTTACGCCGTGTTCTAATTTCCGTGTATCATGCTCGTTTCGAACTCTTTGCTCGCCCGTGCTCCAGATTCAATAAATAATCACAACAAATGGCCCGAAGTACCTAGAATGGACGCCTACGTGTGCTCGCTCGTGAGGATTCGCTGCGACGTACTGACTGAAGCGCGTGAAGGATTCGCCAAAAAACCGACCCTGGGGTGGAGCGCCTCGTTTCCCCGCACTGATTGTACAATCGCTCGCTATGTTAAGGTGAATGTACACTTAGGCATTTTCTCGAGCATTTCGATGTAATGTAACGTTCTTGGGTATGGTACAATACAAACAAATGCTCAAATTACAAATTTATTTCCATGTAATGTAATTTTGTTGCGAATGCTCGACGCTGTGTTCAACGTAATGCTCAAGACGAGTGAGTATTAACTTGTAACATTCCTTTCTCTCTTCGTTCACATATCGGAACTGTAGGTCGTGTGTGCTACTTTCGCGCTCGTGTCTTTCCTCGGTGAAATGTTATACAAATTTGCTAGGTGTAACGAGATGTCGTGCTCATTGTTCGGATCGTGTGAGGGTGACACACATTAGCTTGATTTTCTGTTACAAGTAAATGCTCAAGTGTATACTTACCTTAACACGTTACATCAATTGTAGCGTCGGTCAATACCCGCCTTAACGATAATATTTCATTAATTAAAATGTAACCAAATAAATATCAAAGAAAAGAAATTGGTTTAAAAATATACATCATTTTGAACACAGCATAGTTACTTGATGGAAATTCTCATAACAGTACCTATTTGTTTTTTATTTATTAATAAAAATGGGGAATCACCTTGTCAGTCTGAGGCTGACTGAGCATATAGCCAAACTTGCAGGATTGACATAACGAGATTAGTGGCATGTATTTTTTGTCAACAGTTTCATTTGTTAATATCAAATTGTCAAGCTTCATATGCAATCATTTTACGACACTAGTTTCACCATATAAACGCGACGTAAACAATAACATCTGTACCCACAACAAAATGTAGATGCTGATGGGGCTATACCATAATCTCTGCCATATAAATTTCACAACAAAAATAATTTAACGAAACCAGTTACACACTTTCATGAAAATATTAATTTATATTATAATAATATATACTATATAAAATATGAATATTTCGTCATGTATCAACAATCTAGTTTCATAATGTAAATTCGGCTAAGGACATGAATATTTGAACTACTAAATTATTGTTTAGCATTAATGCACAGCACAACCTTGTGTATTTGTTTATCAGCACAGAAAACACCACTGTGTGCGAGTGTAGCGGTAAGCTGATTGTTGTTACACAATCCACTACTGGGTTCTGTCTGAAGTCACATAGAGGGAAGAACTTGTTGTACAAAATATATCTATGCTTTCAACATGCACATACAACTTTATGTGATTAATATCACATTTTGCAAACATTAATGCCTCTTTTAACTAACTCTAGTTGACATCCAAATGCAATACTCAAATCAACTGCACTGACGGATTCTCAAAGCTCGGTTCAGTGCTAAGAGTTGAAAATCCAACAGTGCAATAATATTTAAGCAATACATCAAGGTGTTGCCTAGCATTAGTGAGAACGGGCACAATTTTCATTCCTTATGTTATATTAAAAAAATAATATTAAATTAGTTATTGCTAAATTAATCTAGTTAAGTCACATTTTATGAAACTGAAACAATATTTACAATAGAAAGAGACCTTAACCTAGCAAAGTAAATTAAAATGCTGAATTCAAATAAAATTACATCACTCTTGGTCGCAGTGACCAAAATTAATTAAGAACATATTTTTAAATTAATGGTCAGAACTTTTCTAAAAGTATAAAACTAAAAACACTTACGCATTTGTAGCGATGAGTGGCAAATTGATACTAATGCACACTTTTGAAATAAACTCACAGCACATACCAGCAGTCCACAAAGTCTGTTCAATGTAAGCACAGTCTCTAAGTGTTAAAAACCTCAGTCAGTTTTTAACCGCTTTGCTGGCGTTGTGGTGCCGCTGCTCTGCGAGTTTGAGTCTTCTGAGAAATTCATTGATGTAGAGTTGAACTCTGTGGGCCCTTGAGAGTCACTCACTGTTGAAAAACCTGCAAAAATAAGATATATTGTTCTTCTGTGAAATAAATAGAAACAGGATTTTTTTTATATTAACAAAGCTGTGTTAATTATTTCAAACACAAAGTACTTATTTACCTAATTAACCATGTTGTAGATTTCCTAAAATTATAAACCCTGACCCACTTACTTACCTGTCCGAAAATCCACCATCTTAAAAATTTTAATCTTTAGTGCCAAAAAAAGAAAAATGAGACGATTCCATTAATAGCTACAGTCAGAGATGAATATTGTTTACTCACATGTGTTAGAGTCTTCAGCCATGCCAAAGTTGGAGTTGGAGGAGTCGTGCACCTTCTTCGGCGTCAATGTGTTTTCCTTATTTTCACGTTTAGCCGCGTGTTTCTTCTTTTGCTCATTTGTAGATATTGGAACCCATTTATAGATTTTCATGGTCGTTTCACCAATTGTCACCCATTTCTTCTCCCTAAAAATGGAGAAAGGGTTATTTTAAGTCCTTGACAAAATTATAGAAAATGTTTTCTACGAATGTCTAACTTACCAATGGCGAACTTTTTCTACAGCTTGCATGACTCTTTTGATATCATCTTTGACTCGATTCCTAGTTTCCGCTCGGACAGAACGAGACATTGTGCTTATTTAAATGTCTTTTTAATGAAATAAATATGTAACAACTTTCTTTGATAAAACCAAATATTTGTTTATGAAGTTACTGAACCGAGTACGCTTCAACAAGCGGCTTTCTTCCTTCAATCATTCATCCAATGAATCTGCTGATCCGCCATTATTGAAATATTGACTGACTTTAATGTAAATTTGACATTTCCTTTCGAATAAGAGACGTTTAGTTGCTACAATGTGACTACAACAATATTTCAAATAGAGTATTGTAAAAAAAAAACAAATTATGAAAAACACGTATTGTTTTTAGTTTGTGCTCTTTTTATTTTAATTCAACTGCTTATTTCCTAAAATAAATTCAGATTATCCAGCGTAAAATATGTAATAGACTATTTCTACTTTAACTTTTTTTTTCATTTATGTTATAGTTCAGAAATAGTTAATAGAAAGATATGGCACGAACGTAGCGCTTACTAAACGTTTTTGCTTGCATAATCACACTTGCGTTTTATTGGTTGTGACTCAATTTAGAAATCTATTTGATTGGTGCCGCGGCTCTCAACCAATAGAAGAGTAAGAAAATGTACATTAGAAAAAATAGGAAACGACACTATTCAGAGGACAGAGAAAATTGAAAACAGGGAAATAAATTAATGAGAAAATTTATTGGTAATCTAATAATCTGTCGAAAATAATTTTAAATAAGGAGTAATATATCTAATAATATGCTTTAATACATAGGTAAGTTGTGTTATTAATTATTGCGGTTTATAAAGGTGTATTTTTATTGTAAACTGTATTTGTGAATTTTATCATGAATGAATTTTGACTTATATTTAGCGGCTGTCAGTTGTTTTACGTCTCACCATCGACATCATTTTGTTCATTTAGCTGAATGTTTAAATATGATCGCTCAAGTGTGTATACATTTTCATGCGGCTTGGTCTACAGGGATGCGCATCGATTGTGATGATGCAACGAGATGATAAGGTGCAAATTACATGCATTTGATAGCTTTTTATTGCAGTTTTGCCTTTTCACACTCTTCTTCTTTTCTTGCAATGTTTCTTTCGTAAATGTGTTTGTTTTACTCTTTCAATTATTTTGATCACAAACATAACCTCAATACGAGTAGCCACTTGATAAACCGCAAATACACATGCCTGTAAAGCCAGGAATACACCAATGCCAATAACTTGCACAAAAGTATTAGCTTGCATGCCATTGTGACAGGTTAATTTTACCAGGCAGGAGTTGTTATGACAGAATGGCATGCAAGCTACTTGCATATTTTTTAAAAGTACTTTGCCCCAGTCATGTTTGTAGTCGCATACGTCTGACAGTACCTACATGTGTTGCATGCTGTCTACTACCAGGCTAGAACTGAGCTTACACTAAGACACATCAAGCTTATCTGCTGTCACAGACTGCCATGCTATGCTAACTGAAATATTAGTCAGTGGGTCGTCTTAATTTTCTGTCTCATTTTTTAATAAAATAAAATTGAAACTTGGGAATAAACTTAATTATGGTCTAATTAACATTTCATATTTAATTTACATAAATTGTTTATCTCCTTGCAAGTGAACCAGACCAAAAGAAATAAAGTTAAGGTCTAATTCTATTCAATAAGCAAGTAGTGTACCTGTAAACAGGCAAACTAAATACTTACTAATACTGGGTAGACTGGGTAAAAAATGCCCAAGGCATTAAGGCCACCTTAGTGCGAAGAATTTCTTTACATACAGTTTTATAAAT
Organism: Caradrina kadenii; assembly: GCA_947462355.1. Lineage (NCBI taxonomy): Eukaryota > Metazoa > Arthropoda > Insecta > Lepidoptera > Noctuidae > Caradrina > Caradrina kadenii. The sequence goes on along the minus strand of OX381678.1, from coordinate 1,520,722 downwards.
CAATAAAAGCAAAGCAAAATGGTAGAGGTCCTATGGCATTTTATTTTCTTTATGCCTTGTTATGTTTTGTTGCAGTTTTACCGTGCATGTGTTGTTAAACTGTAGAAGTTAAACAGTGACTATATTGTTGGCTTGTCTGCGACATAAGGTGCACCTAACGACAACCGTGAATATTTCCTTCCCGTATGGCTGCGTATGTTAACCGTACGATATCAATGATGGCTGGCGACGGGCCCCACAACGTTGCGATGCTGAACAATGGCGCTGTCCGTGTGAACATGTCTAACGTGGACTCGCCGCTACAGATATTTGTGAGGGCCAAGAAGAAGATCAATGATATATTTGTAGAAATTGATGATTATGTCAAAGATGCTGTCACTTTCATGCATGGTAAGTAAATAACATTGTTCCTTCTAATTATTGTGTGAGCATACTAACAATGGCCGCCGAAACATAACCTGATTAGCGGGTAACTGCATGCCCTACATCTGCTTCTATAAAAATAATAAAATTGCCGAAATAGCTGCCAGTAGAAAAAAAAAATATTCCTGACTTATTTAAATAATTTTATAAATTGACAAGTGGGATGATGAAAGATGTTTGATTTTTTTCAGTTATCCTTTTTAAAAACAGCCAATGGTTACCATTAATTATTATTAGAAACCTGATCAATGTCATACTAGCTGCAAGCCTTATGCCTTTAAATGTAAAATAATCCATTCTTTCAAGGTAGTCATTATTATAGTCTTCCTGAATACTTATGCCTTGTTACTAACTCTTGAAAGCTGTAAAATTGTAAATGATCTTGTTAGATTCCAACAAGTTTACTACATATAAAGAAACAGCTCTTTTCCTAAGGATAGGCAGTTGATTGATTTACTGCTTGTTGCATGCGACTACGTTCGCGTTGTGGTTACACACACATGAACTACCCGCGACTTCGTCCGCATGGCTTATTTCACCCAACCAACCATTACCAAATGTAACCAGGTTACGTCTTTGGTTACTGCTCCGCTCCCGAGAGTCGTAGCGTGATGTCATATAGCCTATGACACTCACAAATAACGTGGCTTTCTATGGGTGTAAGAATTTTCAAAATCGTTTCTGTAGATCCAGAGATTGCCCCCTACAACCTCACAAACTTTACCTCTGTATAATATCAGTGTAGATTTATAATCCTGTAGCCCGTGGCGAAAGGTCAACAACTCCTTAAAACATTGCAGTTTCTATCCAGACCAGGAAACAACATTAGTGACTTGACGACACAGATGGCTTAGTGGCTAAGCGGTTCACTGATGCATTGCGTATCGAGGCTTCGATTCCCGCACGGAATGGAAATATATTTATATGACCAAGAGGTAGCTGTTCCATGCACCCATGTTACAAGAGAAATTCCTAGTGTAGGACAAAATTAAATTTAAAAAACAAATATTCTGTTGAATTGGGAACCTCCTTTTTTGAAGTTGGTTAAAAATAAAAACCGTTTATTTAGTAAAAGTAATGTCGCACTATAATCACAAGATTTTCCATGATAAAAAAGTCTCTTAGGACTATTCAAATGCCAGACACGCTCGTAAATAAAAAACATAACAAAAATAGTGAATGACATTTACCCGTAAAGAATAAAATATTCACAAATGATAGTTGATCAGCTGTAGTAACTAATCCAATGACAAATCATTTATTTTATCTGTAGAATGTTACGATCGATATAAGGAGGCCTTGTTCAGGTCGCGAGGTACGGCTTATTTGGATAAAGGTCATTATCATTATCCACACTTATATCTTCGATACTATTATAAACTTCTTAAATGCTTCTTTAGCCTAGTGGTCCTACGCGCGACTGCTACGCGAGAGGTCTTGGGTTCGATACCCAGGTCGAGCAAAAAGTGTTATTGGGTTTTTCTATGAAATTCTCAGTAGCAGCGCGGAGTTAGGATTTGTGCCCGGTTAATGGCAATAGGCTCGCCCCATATTACATGGGACCTACACATACAGGCGAACTGTGGGTGTACACTGGTACACCTCTGCCTAACCCTTCGGGGAATACCAGTATGTTTGCCAGTATGATTAAGTACCAGGGGGCGAGCCTATTGCCATTAACCGGGCACAGATTCTAACTCCGAGCTGATACTGAGTATTCCATAGAAAAACCCAATAACATTTTTTGCTCGACCTGGGAATCGAACCCAAGACCTCTAAAGTAGCCGTTGCGCTTAAGACCACTAGGCTAAAGAGGCAGTTTGCTGTTTGCTACCTCTTCACATCAAATCCATTAAACCGATCGCAACGAAATTTGTCAAAGAGGTAGCTTGTGATCACGAAAAGGAAAACGTTAGTCTTTTCGTGTAGTAAATGAAGTTATATTTTGAGTCGAAGTGCGCGCAGCGTCGCGTCGCGTTTCGGTGTGAGCTGACCCTTACATATTAATGAAATGGTCTCGCATGATAGTACCAATACTCCTAATAGCCCGCAAGTGTTGTGCGCTTAATAGAATACATGCCATAATTATTAATATTCGACCTACATTTTCAGAGGGGATAATTGAAGCTGGTTTTATAAAAAAAATCCTCGTCCTTGCTAGTTCTCTTAATACCCTTGACCTTTTAAGTACATCACTTAATAAAATAACATGACTTTATGTGCGTTTAAACGACACTACGCGCTCCCATTGAGATTATGCGTGGTAAACAGCTCTTGATTACTAGTTTTACTCCGCGGTTTCAGTTACGTTGTTGGTTACCGTTCCGCTCCCGTGAGTTGTAGCGTGATGTTCTATAGCCTACACTATTCCTCACGAATCTGGCTGTCATATACAAAAAGGTTTTTTCCAATGTGACTGACAGTTCCAGAGATCAACGCGTTGAAACTTACACAAACAAACAAAAAAACTCTAATTTTATTATATTATTAGAAATAGATAAAATATAATAAAACTAGCTTCTGCCAGCGACTTCGTTGGCGTGGTTTTTTTCACCCGCATTAAGTTAAGTTTTTGGTTGCTGCTCCGCACCTTTTGGTCGTTTGGTCGTAGCGTGATGTTATATAGTCTATAGCCTTCCTCGATAAATTTACCATTCAACACAAAAAGATTTTTTCAATTCGAACCAGTAGTTCCTGAGATTAGCGCGTTCAACCAAACAAACAAACTCTTCAGCTTTATAATATTAGTATAGAAATAGCACCCAGGGAAAACGTAGCTTCCTACGTAGCGAAACAATTGGGTAGATGACACCACTAATCAATTGACGTACTTTTGTTAGCTGTCAAAACGCAATTCTCCCATAGACTTTGTATACAATACATACTAAACTGTGACGTCCCTTTTTTGTCATCTCAATTTACTGATTTATTTAATTTTGGATTATTTGTTAATTTGTAAGTAACTAAAAACAGAATTTTATAGTTACTTAAAAATTCATGGGGTTTCTAGGGCTAAAATAAACTGTTTTTTTTTTGTGAAGTTGTCTTGGAATGATTGTTTAATGGTGTGAACTACCCAATTTTCAGAATCAGACTAGCAATACCGGAGTGTGAGTGTTGAAACAAACTCATAAAGTTATGTATTATTAGCATTGAACATTTGAAACATAGGTCATTGGCAATATAGTGCTTTTAAGGCTTGCCTATTGAGAACCTAGGCAAGGTGTTCAGCTTGCGTAATAGTCCCCACGTGTAAATGCGGTCAATATATCTAGGAACATTTAATAATTGTGCGTTGCTTGTTGTGTTGGCGTATTTCCAAGCAAACTATCACTTGTTTGTGTACTACATAGTTGTGTAACAACGTATGTGCACTGTACGTGTGGGTGACTGACTCATCAGAATAAACGGACACGCGACGCCAGGCGGAACCAAACGTTTTATGAATATTACCATTCATTACCGTTTTTGTAAAATAATTTGTATTTCCTTTTGAATGAAATCGTATTGTGTGCATTTTAATTTTACTTAATGACGATAGTTTCATCAAAAGAAAGAAACAGTTTTTGTTTTTTTAGCCGCACTCTAGGAATTTCTCCTGTATGGTTAAAAACCTATAAACGCTCATACACAAACAGCCAGATCTGGAATCTGTAGGTCATACAAATATTTGATACGGGCGGGAATCGAACCCGCGACCGAACCAATCGCTCAGCCACTACGCCAACCATGCCGTCCAAAATATAATGCAGCCAATAGCCGAATGATCAAAATTCTTAAAAAAATATTGTCGTCGCTGTCACAGCGGTTACAGGCGAGAATGGTATCGCGACGCCCCAAGACCTGGCTAACGTGGAGGCCTATATATCCAAGGTGCAGGCCATACGGGAAGTGCTCAAGCGAGATCACATGAAAGTCGCCTTCTTTGGTCGGTAAGCATATCCTACTATGTTTATTTATTATTCTTCAATATAAATAATGCCATACCATCCTACCTGTATTCCTCGAAGGGTTAGGCAGAGGTCTAACAATGCACACCCACAGTTCGCCGGTATGTGTAGGTCCCACGTAATAGGGGGCGAGCCTATTGCCATTTACCGGGCACAAATCCTAACTCCGAGCTGCTACTGAGAATTTCATAGAAAAACCCAATAACACTTTTTGCTCGACCTGGGAATTGAACCCAAGACCTCTAGCGTAGCAGTCGTGCTTAGGACCACTAGGCCAACAAGGCAGTTCAATATGAATAATGATATAAAGATAAGTGCGTAAAAAGAAATAACTTGTAATAATAAAAAATGTTTCCGTTGCCCGTTGTGTCTGCCCCGTTGGTCTCGTGGTCGCAAGCGCAACTGATGAGCATGGGGTCCTGGGTTCGATTTTCAGGTCGAGCAAAGTGTTATTGGGTTTTTCCATTGGAAATTCTCAGTAGCAGCTCGGAGTTAGGATTTGTGCCCGGTTAATGGTAGTAGGCTCGCCCCCTATTACATGGGACTTAAACATACCGGCGAACTGTGGGTGTACATTGATACACCTCTGCCTAAGCCTTCGGGGATCACGGGCGTGATGGGATGTTGTAAAAAAAATGTATAGATACAAGAAAATATTTTTCGTGGCATCGAAGTGGAACACTCAACAATGAAACCTACCATTTTTTCAGCTAACTTGCAAAATGTCACTCCGAAATCATGACACGGTTCAAAGATGTCTCTATTAAAACCACAATTTTCCTGTCTCCAGGACCAGTAATGGCAAAAGCACAGTAATCAACGCCATGTTGCACGACAAGATTCTGCCCAGCGGTATCGGCCACACCACCAACTGTTTCCTTCAAGTGGAGGGCTCAGATACCGACGAATCCTTCTTACGTACCGAGGGATCCGACGAAAAGCTTAATGTGCAGGTGATTATAGCCTCAATTTGTATGTTGACATAGTTTGATATTGTGTGTGTGACTGAATTGTAATATGAAACATCTTGTTGGCGAGCCGCTTTTATGGGTCGATGGCTCATTTTGAACAGATGTCTTGAGTCGTTATTGCTTTCTTCGATCACAGCAAGCCATACATGAACGAGCTATTGGCAGGGTGTATATACAACCTTATTTTTTGTAACCTGGAAAGTTGTTTAATGACAGGGGTCATTGAACTCACCATTATAAACAACTTTATGGGGTTCACCAGGAAATAGCGAAAAAAATATCTCCACGAACATAAGCGTATGGCTATCAGCTTATTATTTTTTCACCATTTCAGAGTAAGTAAACCAACAAAACAAGATTGTATATTACCTTACCTTATCCATATTATGTCATAACCTCGGTTGTATTTCCTATATCTAAACATTAGTGTACTTACAATGTAATCGTTCCGCAGTCTGTAAGTCAGTTGGGCCACGCCCTGTGCGCGTCGCGGCTGCAGGAGTGTTCGTTGGTGCACGTGTACTGGCCCCGCGAGCTGTGCGCGCTGCTCCGCGACGACGTGGTACTGGTGGACAGCCCCGGCGTCGACGTCACGCCCAACCTCGACGAGTGGATCGACAAGTACTGCCTCGACGCCGACGTGTTTGTACTCGTCGCGAACGCAGAGTCCACCCTCATGGTCACCGTGAGTAACAGTAACATGTAACGTGCAACGTGACACGCAACCTCGATGAATGAACTACTGCCCCATATCGTTAGTGTCTGGGATGCTGACTGGACAAGACTCAAAAATACTCCTCATAGGTTTCTTTCAAATTTTTTTTTATCTAATTCATTATTATTGTTTTTGGCCACATTTTGCTGTTAACATTAATAACAATAACTTATCCTAAATGAAAAACTTGGTTGTTTTAAATTTTCGATAACTCAATTTACATTTGTGCTGGGTGTTATGTTGGCTTTTTCTCGTTACAGGAAAAAAACTTCTTTCATAAAGTATCGACAAAAATATCGCAACCGAACATATTCATACTCAACAATCGATGGGATGCCTCGGCCTCCGAACCTGAATATTTGGATCAAGTGAGTTCACTTTACAATATTTACATTTTGCATGAAGAAATCCAAGAATAGTTCAGTGTGCAACTGTACTGCGGCTTTTAAATACTTTTGTCATTTGTTGGGTGACCTGATCAACTTTGTATGTTTGAAGTGACGTCATTACCTCCCGAAGGCACTCATATGAAAGTATTCGATTCGACTGTCGTATAGCGAGACGAATGAATATTAAATGGAGTTGCTTGTCGTACTTCTCCATAGAGACTTACTTACTGTTTGGAACTAGCAAGTAGCTTTAACTTTCTGACAGACGCCTGCCTGAATATTCGAAATAAATGTTTTTTGGAATTTCCAATTGGGTAGATAGTAGAAGACACAACTTCACAAAAAAAAAACAGTTTATTTTAGACTTGAAAACGTGATGAATTTTTAAATAACCATAAACTATTATATAAAATTCGATTTTTAGTTGCTTTCAAAACAATAAATAGTGAGATGACGAAAAAGTGACGTCATAGTTTAGTATTGTCATTCAAAATCTATGGGGTCATCGCGTTTCGACAGCTCATAAAAAGTACGTCAATTGATTAGTAGTGTCAGTCAATTCTATTCCTTTTTAGTATCGATGATATACATTCATAATTACAAATTTACACTACCCGCCCAGTAGATAGTAATTAATTAAAAAGTCGATTGAATTTAAGTTACTACTAGTACGTTTACTCTGCGCGATCCGTGCCTTCTGAACTCAATTCCCTTGCCTGACGTGGCTGCAGGTGCGCACGCAGCACGCGAACCGCTGCGTGGACTTCCTGTCGCGCGAGTTGCGCGTGTGCTCGCCCAAGGAGGCTGAGGAGCGCATCTTCTTCATTTCCGCCAAGGAGGCGCTGCTCACGCGCATGCGCGAGCGGGAGAAGCCCGTCTCGTGTGAGTACTATTCATATTATATTAACATACATATTGCTGTGCTGTTTTTTGTTCAAATTTAGTGCATTAAGTTGTTTATTTTTATTACCATACAACGTTACTAGATTAGGCGACCTTAGCGCTTTCACCTTATGGCACAAAAACAGCCAATGATTGTGTTTTCTATTTTACTGAACATGGCGGGCAACTATAATTTTTTGAAAAGCATAATAACAATGCTCTATTTCTTTTTTTTTCCAGCGCCTATCCTAGCAGAAGGTCATCAAGTCCGTTACTTCGAGTTCGTGGACTTCGAGCGCAAGTTCGAGGAGTGCATCAGCAAGTCCGCAGTACGCACCAAGTTCGCGCAGCACTCGAGGCGCGGGAAGAACATCGCCGCTGAAGTCATGGCGGCTCTAGAACTGGTGACTACATACATAAACTAACACCTCTCTTAAATTACTTCACCACCCCACACTAAGGGCCGGCGCAGATTAGCGGACGGTACGGCAGAGGATTTTAAATTTATCAATTGAATTTAATAGTTACCCAATTGAAATAAGGTATATATTTCAATGCTCAGTGATAAACCTCGGAGCATCGCAGCGCAGCTCCATAAGAATTACCGCTATAACGTATAAGTTCGAAATTATTTTAAATTCGTTTTGTTATTTTATTTGAACTACCCAGGATACTTTTTATTGTTAAATTATTAGGAACTGCGCATCTAGGCTTTTTATATCATTAGCTGGAAAATAGGAAAGTAATGAACTAAAATCTGTATGTGTCAGGTATACAACACAGCGTCGGACCAGAAGTCAGCGAAGGTGGAGAAGCAACGCATCCTACACGAGCAGCTGACCGCCATCGAGGAGCAGCTCACCACCATCACGCGCCAGATGAAGGACAAGATCAACCGCATGGTCGAGAGCGTCGAGCACAAGGTACGGGGCACCTGACATTCAATCTATGCTAGTATTATAAAGTGGTGAACTTTGTTAGTAAGCAGTAATCTCCGGATGTACCAGTCCGATTATAAAACATCTTATTCACTAATATAAAACTACACTATTGCCGGGTGCCATATGCTATTTTTTAGCTTGTGGGGTGGAGGCAAAACCTGGGAACAAGCTAGTACCAAATAAAATAAATAAGACGAAGTATTCAAGTGAAGTGCTTCGGAAGTAAACATACAATGTCCAAACGATGATTTTATTTATACATTTCCTAATATTAAGAATTCCTGAAAGATTTATCTTTTATCTTTAGGACCTAGCGGCCACAGGGCTAACCATTCCCCACTTTCCTATCGAGCGATGCGAAACACTAATTGTTAGGCGTCCACCCACACCTCTCCGTACGCAGCCCGTAACGTTTGTCCGCCTTCCGTCCAGGTATCCGTGATCGCGCGTGAAGAGATCCGTGACCTCTCTGCCATAGTACACGAGTTTGACCCTCCGATACGGCCTGTACGATCCTCATTTATATTCAGCATCAGTAGCGTTTCTGGACTATCCAGACTCGATTCTAACGTTAAAAGCTCTAGTCCATCAACTGATCCTTTTTAGGGAAAAAGGAGTAGGGCTAATTCTTTTAAATATGTATGTATCAACGTTGTAAGCCATGGTTGACAATCTATGCAGGAAAATATAAAAATAAGATGCCGCATGTTGCCTCTTCAAAATTGGTTAGCATAATGTCGAGTACACTGATTTTCAATATTATCATATCAGCCTATAGCCATCCACTGCCGAACGTAGGCCTCCCCCAGAGAGCACCAACCATTACAATGAAACAAAACCGGCGCAGACAAAGCGGCACTACACATCTTTGTAATACAGCATCCTCTTTAGAATACAGGCATTATGTTACTTGTATAATCGTATCCTCATGATTAACGTTATTTTTGATTATTCTAGTCTTCCCCAACTTATTTTCAGGTATCGCTAACCTTAAGCCAGGAGATCCGTCGCCTGTCCGCTCTAGTGGACGAATACGACAGCCCGTTCCGCACGGAACGCGCGCACTTAGACCAGTACAAACGAGCCCTACATAGGCACGTGGAGGCCGGACTTGGCTCTAGGCTGAAAAAGAGACTCTCCGCAGACATAGGCAATGAGATGGATCAAGCGCAGAAAGAGATGGCTGGTAGGTGGAATGAAGACAAATAAAGTTTTTATTTAATAGAGCTTCTTTTGGACCCTTTGGACACGGAATCCTAAAGAAGTATAATTATGTAGCAGCACTGGTATGTTGCTGTCCTTCCCTCGTGTTACCCGACCTTTTTTACATGTCCTTATGTGGCGATTTTCGAAAATTGACCTCCACCTCTGGTCAACTTCACTGGAGCCTAGTTCTTTTTGTTGTTATTAGGAGTTTTGTTCCTTGAAATGCCGAGGTGACGGTCGCTACTTTAACTTCTTGATACACAAACACTGACAAGAATGGTTGGTCCGTCGCAGAGCGCATGTACAAGATCCTGCCGCTGCACAAGCGCGCGGCGGCGGCGAGCGTGATGTCTCCGCACCAGCAGCCCTTCGAGGTGCTGTACCGCCTCAACTGCGACAACCTATGCGCCGACTTCACGGAGGACCTGTCCTTCCGCTTCTCCTACGGCATCACCGCGCTCATCCAGCGCTTCCAGGGCAAAAACACCAACAAGATCGCGCTCAAAAACCCGCCGCAGTACACACAGGTTTATACACTTTTAATCTATACTTGTAATATAAAAAGAGGTAAAATTTGTAAGAGTTCATCTATGGAAGTTCTGGTCGGATCACAAAAAACCCTTTACTAATACCAAGTTATACTATTAAGGAGTGTTAAAGGATATGAACGCTATACTTAACATTCACCCAGGTGAAATCACGGGCAGTCGCTAAATATGCAACTAAATGCCGTGTCGCTCGCATAAAATAAGTCAATACAGCTCTGTAAAACGCCATTCACATTCCAAAAGCGAAATCCATTTTTTTTTAAGTTTCACTTTATTGTTCCAGATCCCGCCATCCGTGAGTTCGGCTCCATCGTCGATGGAGGTGGCGCGGAGCAACGGGCCGTCGCTGAGCAGTCACGTGGGGCTGTCGGCCGAGGAGTGGGGGCTCGTGTCCAGGTTCGCCATGGGAGCGCTCACCTCCCAGGGCACCATGGGCGGACTGCTGCTGTCTGGACTCGTGAGTATCTAACGGAACTGGATACTGTGATTTAGTTTCGACATGTTTATGAACTGTGGCGAGCGGGGGCCTAAGCGCTTTCTATATAAAACAAGAACACGCGATCAATTGGATCTCACATCCAATATAAACGATATACAGTGAAATTTTGCCTACACACAACACCCATTACTACTAATAATCTACATTTCCACAATAAGTTACGAAATGTTTTACTTAAGCAAAAGTCGCCTATGGGCTTATTTTTAATAGTAACTATCTGAGAATAAATATGACAGCTTTACATATGTTCTATACAAAAGCAGTTAAACCGTTATGTTCAATCCTTCATTAGAGTTTATCTGACGATTGAAAAATACGGTTCTAGTTGATACAAATCTAAGAACATTTTTTTTTTGTAGCTGCTGAAAACAGTAGGCTGGCGCTTCGTAGTGGTGACGGGTGCACTATACGGGGCCCTTTACGCGTACGAGCGCCTCACGTGGACTGCGCGCGCGCAACAACGCGTGTTCAAGCAACAGTACGTGGCACACGCCAGCAAGAAGCTGCGCCTCATCGTCGACCTCACCTCCGCCAACTGCAGCCATCAAGTGCAGCAGTAAGTACTCATCAGTATTGAGCCGCAATGTTGGACATTATCCTGCTTCAACATCACTAGATTGACTGGTGCCGTGCTTATCCATTCAAGCGGTTTCCCTTGAGCTTTATTTATGACGTTATCAACCCATATTCTATAAGCCAGCCAACGCTGCAACATAACGGGACCACCCTACAATAATAAGAATATTTACCAAAACTCATTTGTTAAAACCACCTATTTTCTTAATAAGTTTTCACTATCACTGAAGAAAAAAAAAGCTGACTGAAAAGTCAATACACAAGATAATATTTTTATCTAAAATGACAGCTGTAATTAGCCCGGTTCGTTCAGTAATTCAGGTTGTACAAGGAAACAAGTACTGATATACATAACAAACTCGCATTGCCAATTGAAACCTTTGCCCATCAGTCAGAACTGTTGATAGCGACATTAAACCGCTACAAGCATCTTATAAAGCAACATTTTTCTGGTTTCCAGGGAGCTATCCACAATGTTCGCGCGCCTGTGCAGGCTGATCGACGAGGCGACCACGGAGATGGACGCAGAGCTGAGTGAGGTGAAGGAGGCCACCAAGATGCTGGACCACGCATCCACCTCCGCCAAGAAGCTGCGCAACAAAGCCAACTACCTGTCGCACGAGCTCGAGCTGTTCGACGACGCCTTCCTCAAGACCAACTAGGAGCTCCGGCGTTGACGTACGACTAAATTAGTTTTGTACGCCGATAGCATCGGTACTAGCGCTTTGCCGAAACTGTCAATTTCGTACAAATTCCACACCCCCTTTAAAGGACGGTGTTGTTTATTTTTATCAATTTTAAAATATTGTGTGGGTTATTTCCATCATTTTTCTTTGAATTAACGATTATTTCACGTAATGTTTTGACATTTAAATATGCAGTTAAATTCTCCCCTAAAAACTTGATATGCCCTTTTCACCCACTTAAGGGTTAATTTAGAAAACATATTTTTTTCTCGGAATTATTATTCAAGGTTCGGACGGCGTGTTAAGATTTTTTGCTAGTCCATTTAACATACTAAAGCAGTTTAACCCAACTGGGTTAGATAGTTCAGAGAAATTGTAATGCCGAACTTTACTATTTATTTAGGTTCGTATTTTTGCCAACTATCCAGTAAGATAAACCCAAGAAATTGCCAATTGTCTTGCCACATTAATATAAAATTTGATAACCACTAAAACATATCAACATGGGAGAGCCAGTCCTAATAAATGGATCGCAAACGTAATGTTGCCTTTTTAATTTTTCAGTGGAAGGTACAAGAATACTTGTAGCGCGGCGCGGTCTCCCGCCGCACCTCTACTACGTCTGTATTAGAAGGGCCAGCTGTGAGCTGTAGTGTGCGTGTATTTATAGCATGAGTGAGTGCGGCGCGGAACAGTGTCGCCGGCGTGTGACGTGCTTGTTGTTGCGTCTCAACGTATCTAGTATAAAATGAAACATGAATGTTACGGATTTGTCAAACATTTCCTCATTAGGAAGTTGTCGAGGTGGCCGGCGCCACTGCTCCGACGGCTCACAGCCCACGGATCCCCAGGTGACATGACAACTAATTAGATTCGCCACAATCGACCTCTACAAAGGTAAACATGTTTCATGTCAATGTATAGTTGAATCATATACCTCTTTTGTAAATTAGAGCTTTTGTTGTTGTTTTAAAGTTATTTATCAGTTTTTATTTGTTGTATCACAATGAAATCACGCGTAGACGAACGTCTAAAAACTTGTTATGACATTCACTTGTTGTATTGAATTTATTTTAGTTTTTTTTTTTTTTTACATGGTTCCTGACAATGTATAATTTACTTTTAATGTTTACCTTCCACTTGTAGATTAACATCTTGGTGCTACCAAACTGATGTATTGTTAAAATCTTAATTTAACAAATGAAATGTTTGTAGACAGTTGTTTAAAATTGTTATTACTGATAAATTCTACATTGAGAATATCTTATGAAGTATTTACTATTCGTGTGTTGTGTATCAACGCTGTTTATACGCTTTCACGAGTTCCCTGCTATGTGTTGGTTATTTATAAAACGAGAGCTAACATAGTTATTTGGTACTCATTAACAATAAATTCTATTCACGTATCCATAGCGTCACCCTAACTGATTAGTTACCAATAACGACATTTTCCGCAATATCGACTATGCGGCCCCCTCATGATTTTATGACCTGTGATATTTACTTATTTTTGTTTCAAAATTGTTTTTATCCATTGGCACACTGCACAATAACCCTGTGTTGTGAAAATGGAGCATTTATTATGTCTATTGGTAACTCACGTATTAAGAAAAAAATTTAATAAAGTGTAGCATGGTCAACATTGCGGATTATAAAGAAATTATTTCAATATAAGGATTAATTTATATGTGGTATAGTAGCGAAGTGGAGTGTGGTTCTCGGCTGTTATAATATTTATGATGTAGACGAAGCTGTTATATTTTGCTACATCCTCACTACCTTCATTACCTTGTCAGAGGAATGGAATCATATTTTCATATTCCACGCATTGTGAGAGAGTTGTTTCTCGCAATGCTGTGAGAAAGAATATGAGTGTAATATTTGGGCAATTTTACTATGTATAGTATAAATAAACAATTTGATGTCACTGTTGTGGCGTTCACATTAGTATCAAATAGGAAGGTACACAGCATAACATACTGGAATGAATTGGACATTGGGAGCCATGCAACCATTTGATATTAGATAGATTTTGTTGTCCATTGTAATTAGTTATTGCATAATTAGGAGAATTTTCTTATGTAAATAAAACAAATAAATAAAGGATTCCTTTATAAAATAATTGTTTTATTTGTAGGAACACAAACAATGTGCTATATTAACAGATAATAGTTATCATAATATGTAGGTAAGTACTATAAAAAATACAATCTATTTAGGCTGTAGTATATGTAAAGATATCCGCTATACTTAAATCGAACTTGTTCGTTATGTCGGGAGGTTTTGGTATGTACTAGAAGGAAAAAATACACAGATTAAACAAAGCTATTTTTTTCTTGTTACATACAGCAAAATAAAACATAATAAATAATACAAAGCTTGCAATGTTTACCTTCTTAGAAAGATTTTGAACTTTAGGTAGGGATTGGAATGCCCTGTACCGTACTAATTAACGCAAAGTAAAAAAATTAAGTAGAGGAAACAACTGAAACCATTCTTACCAAAACTCCGTCTGCTTTGAATTCAGTCTTATCAAACCGCACAGCGGCTCCCTCTACTTTGAGTTCGTAATGCGCGCACGCATCCGTTGCGTCGCGTTCCGTACTGAAGCGCAACCAATCCGCAAGCGACGAAATCGGCACTGTTAGGCGCTTGTTATGGTACGCGTGACTCATTACTTGTAGAGCACGTCTGTTAATTAGAAAAAATAACTCTTGATTACTGCAATTTCAACACATAAATAAAATATTAGTCTTTAGAGAAATGGTAGAAATGGATCCAAATTCACAATTTAAATTTGGGTTATTATTTAAGAAGTAGGTAATTACAGTATTTGCCACGAGTCGTGAACATTAAATTCACCTTGGCGGAATGAAAGACGCAGCGGGGGCCGACGTCGCACGCAATTGGTCCGTCCCTGTCCGGCAGGCGATCCTCGTCGTGAACTGGACACTCGCGTGATGTTTGGCAGCCGTACACTTTCGTGCAATTTTATTGACTTAAGTTTTGGATTTTGAAAATAGTTTAGTTTTGTTTTATGTTTTTCTTTTGTATAGTTTTTTATTATCTCGTTTTTTTAACTTCAAAAATGCCGAGGAAATAATACAGATTTAAATAGACAGACAAGGCAAATGGTTTATTCAGTGTATTGTTTCATTAAGAACAAGGATCAGCTAAGTGTTGGTATGTATGCTGGAAATTTATCAACTCACAGCGGAGACAGCCAACAGCAACGTAACTGTACGGCGGGCAAATTAATACTTTAGGTAAGTATTAATTGGCCCGCTGTACAGTTACGTTGAAAAACACAAAAATAAATAAATATTTCTAACCAGATTATAATTTTTTATTGAGATGTGTTTCAGTCACGAAGGCCTACAACATTACTGCATCAAAGTAAAATTATAAGTACCACTTATGTTTTAATTACCTTACTTACATACTTTGTGTAAGTACCTACCGTAAAACGGGGTGAATAGAAATCGCGGGGTGAATGGAGACAAAACCGAGAAAGTTTTTTTGTCCCGACCTCCAGTCTTTTGAAATAAAACTGTTACTATGTTTAAGTTTTTTTTTAAACGGCAACATTATTTTTATAAGATGGCAATTCCAGTCCACCGTGAAGTTAGGCGAAAGTTAAAAAAAATACGTTTAAATATCAACCGGCCTTCGGTGACAATTTAGCCTCCCATAAAGTTGGTGATTTTGTATAGGAAATACTAAACATTGTGTGATATAAGTTATATAAAGTGTACACTAGTTTGTCAGGATCAAGTTTTATACAAGTAAGTACAATTTTGATTTGAATTCATTGATATATTGGCGAAAATTTTATTATTGTTTAATTTTACTTAAGTTTGAGGTTAATAGAAACGGGAAAGGGGTGAAAAAATACGTAGTACGGGTTCAATAGATACGACGAATGGGGTTAATAGACACGGGAAAGGGTTTAATGAAAACAAAAAAGGGGTGATTAGAAAAAGTCTGACTAGGGTTGTCAAATTGCTTAATTTCTACTATCAATGAAGGTACTACCTACTTATCTATTATACGTATAAGTTGCACAATTAACATTAAATCTTTTTTGTTATAGGTAGGTACAAAATGCCTCGTTTGTATAAGCCAGACCCAAGAGGAAAAAGATACAAAAAGTATGATGAATCTATAATACAACAAGCTGTTGAAGAATATAGAAAATCGAAAGTTTCATTAAAGATTGTAGCTGAAAAGTACAATATAGATAAGTCAGTCTTATATAGGCATAGTACAAGGACAATGCGAAAACAAGGTGGACAAACAATTTTTTCGGAAGAGGAAGAAAAGAATATGATAAAATATATAAATGTATGTGCAGAATGGGGCTATCCTCTAGATTCTGTAGATTTAAGATACCTGGTTAAAAGTTATTTGGATAAACAAGGAAGGACTGTACTGAAATTTAAAAATAATTTTCCGGGTCCAGATTTTGTTGCGAGCTTTCTTAAAAGACATAAGGATATAATCTCACAAAGAAATTGCCAGAATATTAAAAAAAACAGGGCAGCTGTCTCACCGGACTCGATTAGAGCTTACTTTCGGGAGTTAGAAGTTTCATTGGCAAATATTGAGCCATGTAATATTGTTAATTACGACGAGACCAATTTAACCGACGATCCGGGTCGTAAGAAAATTCTAACAAAACGGGGAACAAAGTACCCAGAAAGGGTGATGAATCATTCAAAGGTATCAACTTCTGTGATGATAGCTGCTAGCGCCGCCGGTGAATTGTTGCCACCATATGTAGTCTACAAGGCTCAAAACCTCTATGATACTTGGACCGAAAATGGGCCACCAGGAACACGATATAATCGGTCGGCAAGCGGATGGTTTGACGCAAGTATTTTCGAGGATTGGGTTAAATCAACCGCATTGCCTTATTTTAGAGGTAAAGAGGGGAAGAAGTGCCTCATAGGTGATAACCTATCCTCGCATCTGTCATTAGATGTGATTAAGTTGTGTCACGAAGAAAACATTACATTTGTTTTTTTACCTGCAAATAGTACGCATCTCACACAACCATTAGATGTGGCTTTTTTCCGTCCGATGAAGATTGCGTGGCGCAATATTCTTTTAAAATGGAAGAAAACCGATGGAAAGACACAAGCATCGGTTCCAAAAGGATGCTTTCCAAAACTTTTGAAAAAACTTATAATTGATCTCAACCATAATGCCAAAGATAATATTTTGGCTGGTTTCAGAAAAACAGGCATATGGCCCATTAATGAAAATCAGGTTTTGGGTAGGTTACCTGAGGAAAATAATAATGAAAACAAAGAAGATGCTGTAGAAAAATCTGTCCTTGATATTCTCAAGGAAATGAGATATGGTACCGGTACTAAGAATGTAACTGAATCCAATAGAAAAAGAAAATTAGATGTGATTCCAGGAAGAAGTGTTGGCACTGAAACTGAAGAGTATGTGGAAACAGAGGAGGATAATTTGGAAAATACTAAGAAAATAAAAACTCCTGAAACCACTACAATAACATGCGTAGAGACTAAGAAAGGCAAGGGGAGAGGAAAAAAATCTAAAAGACGAGACCGGGAAGTTGCAGATGCAGAAACAATGCCTAGAATAGAAGTTGCAGATACAGAAACAATGCCTCGAATAGAAGTTGCAGATATAGAAACGATGCCCGTAGTGTTTGAAGATATTACGTTATTCGGGGAAGAAGTTCAGATTCCGCGAGACGACAATTCACAATTTGGCGATTTATATTTCAGTGAGAACTTGGAATTGAACCAATTGATTGATAATACCATACATGAAGAGGCTAAACCTAAAGCTTTATGTCCTGAAGATAAGAGAGAGAAAATAAAAATTATCGCCAACGAAAAAGTATCGCAGGAGTATTTTATTACCATGAAAAATAAAATACCATTACGTTTGAAACCTGTTTATAAAAATACTCGTTTAAACGTTTTGAAGACTGCAATAGACCAACCAAGCACAAGTGGTTTGCAAATGCAAACGAAGTCGCGGAGACCATCCTATTACAAAAACGATTCAGAAATACTTAAGGATTTAATGAGTGATTCAGACTAACTACATAAAAGGGCTCTTCTTCTATAATTATTTATAGACATCCATCCAATCCAGTTTGGAAGTCAGACCCTTACCAAAATCTATATTTTGCCAATTTAGTTATTTACACATTACAGTAAGGGTCTGAAACTGAACAATTCAGTGGATTTCTATTACTTATAATTCTCATGTGCAATTAAAAGGCTGATTAGAAAGTAAAATTTGTTTTTATTTTCCGTCTTAAAACGCTTAAGTACATATTTTAAGCGCCTTCAAAAAAACTATTCATCTATCTACACTACTTAGAGCATACCTACCTACTGTAATAATTCTTTAAAATGAGACAACCCTACAGATTTTTTCTATTAACCCCATATATCGTATCTATTGACCCCGACTCCTAGGTAAATAGAGATGGCTAACATTTATGCGTTTTATGGTCAAAATACGTATTAAAAATAGCTTTGGAACATTAAAAAGTTTAAAACCAACCTTGACTCATAATATGATTGCATTAAATACAAAGAAACGAATTGTAAACAGTATGAATGTCAATTGTAAAGTTCCAAACTGTATCTATTCACCCCGTTTTACGGTAACAATAATTTTAGTAAAATCGGTACTGAATTAATTTGGCCGAAAGTATACGTGCGCAAGGTTATCACCATTATAAAGACTTACTTTTGCAATATGGGCAAGTAGGTGAATAAGGCACAGTATGTGAGAGGGCACAGCTTGTCTGACAGTCTACACACTCTAATGTAGTTGCCTTGAAGATTCGCTATTGCTATTTCATATGCCAGTTGAAGTTTCGGTAGTCTGAAAAACAAAAATTAAAAGTAAAAAAAAAACGGTTTTTAAAAGCAGCTTTTACTTCAAGTTATTCTTAGCAAGCTCTTTCATTTGATACCCATATTTTAGTAGTGTATTAAAAATAACTAGTCCACCATCTTGGATGGTCCGCCATGTTGGATTAAGAATGACGTCACGCAGCTAACCACGCATTATCATCCAAACTAAACGTGTATACTAAATTTTAGTTTAACCGATTGAAGATATTTGCTTCAAAATTGAGTTCCAAGATTCTACCGCTACAAACATACATAGCAAGTTAAATAAAAGCTTGTAAAAAAACGTTCGACTGTCAAAATAATAGTCGAATTAGAGCTCGAGATTACTACGGGATTACACGTAAATACTAAGATGTACCTGCGGGACAGTTTGTTATTAATAAAAAAATATTACAATGTAATGGCGACGGCACGGCTGGCGCAGTGGCTGAGCGATTGGTTACTGCGCTGCGTGTCGCAGATTCGATTCCCGCACTAAATAAATATTTGTATGACCTACAGATAGATGTTCCGGGTCTGGCTGTTTGTGTATGTGAGTTTATGTTTATAAATGCATCCACAATACAGAAGAAATTCCAAGTGTGAGGCAAAGTAAAAAAAAAGGACGATTCTGAAGTCGCCAATCCGCCTTGAGCAATGCTCATGTCTTCTCCATATAAGAAGAGGCCTGTTTTCTGTAGTGGTCCCACTAATAGTAATAGCATAGTGTAATTACATAGCAATAGGAATTTTAGTGACATTATTACCTTTTAAAATCCTTAGACAAGTTGACATATCTAAATAACGGATGTATATCATCTAGATTGCATAGTATGTACAGACTTTCCATAAGCACTTGATCATTGACAAGATTATTTTTCTTATTTTTACCATTTATTTCTAAGTTGGACAGGAAACCTGTTAGCTGGTTTATTTTACCCCCTTTCGCTATAGTGTCACAGCATGAAAGATACCATTTTATACATTCTAATAAGTACTTTTTGTTGAGAACTGGGTCATAGTCCTTTATGGGAAGACTTGATAACCTGGAATAAATAATGTAATGATGAGATAATGCAAATGAAAGATATCATAAACTAGGTACCTATACCAAAATAGTCTTAAATAGTTTTAATTATATGTACCTACATAATATAGACAGTTATTGCAGTTCTTAGAACTAATATTTTACACATTATAATTGAATTAATAAATATTATTTATGAATAAATCAATAAAACACTTACCTATAGCCATAATATACATAAAACCTGATCATAGGCTTTAGAAGACAAGCACAGTGTTCAGGAGGTAGCCTCTGTATGGTGGCGTCCTGTCTGACTGCCCGCAGGCGGTCATTCACATAGTCATACACTATTGAGGCAGGCACATCCACTCTTTTTGTGATACTGGAATATCATTATGAGCATAATTTATCATAGCTCCATTCTTTCTAGACAAGATCCTGTAGGTAACTTTATATAGTCTGATGTGCTGATGACAATAGTGCAGAATGCCACGAGATTTAGTTTGTGAAAAATCCTCTAAGTGGGCAGGCCAGAAGTGAGTGGTACACGCATTTAACCTTGTTATAAGTATTTAAATGAATATTTAAAAGCAAACAGTCTTACTCCATCAGTAAATACTGTACAGTGTTGGTGAGCACGGAGTACGGCCGCAACAGATGCGGGACGGCCATGACGGAGTCTGCTGCAGATCGACTGTAACTCTTCACTAGCCTCCTCTTGCCACCCCATACTTCTAACACATGTACCAGATGCTGCTTCTCACGTCTTAAAAAATTAAGATGATAACAATTAGAAAACACAAAAATATTATCATTCTAGGGTATTTTAGAAACAGGCACCGTATGTCTTTCTTAATAATGTTAAAGTGTTATAGATTGGCAACTTTGAACTTCCATTACTTACTACAGTAGTAATAGTATCTACCTACCACTATCTGTTACTGTCATAGTCACAAGCGGGAGCAAACATAGGATCCTGGATTTGATTCTCAGGTTGGACAAGTGAATTATGTATAGTGTTTATTGGGAATTACTCAGTACTCCATTCTCACACCAGTTGTGTCAGTTTAGCGTCCCAGAAGACTATCAGAGTAAGCAAAGAGTGTTGTGCGCAAAATAAGTGCACCTGTGTCTGCACGCACCAATTTGTGCACAATAGCGACTTCCATTATACCAGGCTTATTATTATTCCTAGTAACTGAGCTGAACAGTCAGGTGCGTCCATGATGCGTCTTAATGGGATGTATACAAACAAATTACGACACGAATTACATTAAAACTATATATATACCATCATACAGCATGGCGACGCGTGGCTACGGCATGTGTCGCCACGCCAGCAATCGGTTTTACGTGCGGCTATAGATGTTCCACATCAAAAAGATTGATATCGTTTTATGTACGTACAGTTTGACTTCATCCTCAGGGCACATAGAGAGGCAAGTGCCTGTAATGCGTTCAGCATTTTGGATATTTTCAATTTCTATATTCTTACAAAAGAAATCGAAGTAGGAAGACATCTTATTACCATATTATTGTAATTCGTCTTTTCATTTACTTCTCTCAATTCAAATCCTTCCCAATTCCATCAACAGCGTCAGTGTCAAACTGTCAAGTGTCAACCATAGGTGTCAACTCTGTCATCATTAGAGCAGTCGTTGTCAGCCAGATCAGAGTCAATTCATTGATGCAAGTCAATGGTCATAGCCCATCATAGAGATAATCTATAAAAAACATTAATTCAATATGGGTTCATCCCAATAAGGTGCGTTGGGGTAAGAACGTAGGAATCAAATATCCCACTTATTTTCTCATGCTAGCCACATTGCGCGACACGGAATTGTCGTCATGTTCCACCCCGCCCTGCAGTGACCGCCAGTCGCACCGGCAACTTATTGAGTGTATATAAATAAATTAAAATTATACTGTGTTTAATCATATGAACAATTTCCGACATTTCAAGAATCCTTATTCGCAAGAATGTGGTGTGCCAAAATCGAGAAAAAAAGTTTTTGTAACATCCTTGCAACTATTCGAAAATCCGTTCGGTATTACCCCAACGTACCTTCATAATCTCTCGCCAAGAACGTGGGCGAATTTTGAATTTTCTCCGAATTTTGATGAGCTCAAAATGCACCACGAAAAATTTTCAAATACTTCGGGTTGAGCGTGAAAATTACTTTCTCTAGTACCTATGTTTCTAGAGCGACTAGACGCGGCGGCAAATACCGAGCGCGTGCGACTCCTGAGCTTGTCATTGCAACTCTGCGACTCTGACGCAAAGTGTGCGGAGCTTTGAACAAATTAAATGAAAATTGACAGCCGCAGCCTGCGCACGCGTCTAGTCGCTGAGGTGTCGCTGTCGCGAGTCGCCTAGTGTGCGCCTGTTGTTAAAAATTTGTGAGCAGTCACGGGACACTTGGCAGATGTGAATGCGAATCATAGACTGAATATATATGTCGCAGGTTTATGTTAAAATCCTTCCTAATGTTTTCCCGAAAGACTACAGCACGGTGTTCTTCAAAAAAATAGTTACCTATGAGGTTTTTGAGGGGTTGGCAACGCAAGAGTGGTATCTCTGGTGTTGCAAGTGTCCATAGGCAGCGGTAGGCGGCCCATTAGCGTGTTTGCCACCTTCTGTGGTATAAAAGAGCGCCGGAGCTCCAACCTAGATCTAGATCCTCTACCCCCAACCGGATCAAAAACCTAGGTATTTTTTATTTTATTTTATCATAAACCTGCGACATTTAAATAATTATTAGTATACCTATCATTATATAGAGAGGCGACGCGCCACCACGCCAGCAATCGGTTTTACCTACGTGCGGCTACGGGAATAGATGTTTGATATTAAAACTATAATAACTTAATTAGATCCACACAAAACGAGCAGCCTCGCGAGGCATTTGCCGTGTGACGCTGCTCGGTTTTTAGCAGGCACTCGGTTGCTCGGCCGCCCGGTCGCTTGCCCGCAGCGGTACACGCGCTTTCCTCGGCCGTGCATTGCTCCCCAGGACCAGGTTGGTTAGCGCTCTTTGCTTTGTGGACGGCTATAGGTAGTCATCTTATATGTAATTTACAAAAGAATTTGAAAGGCAAATCGGTCCAGAAAAGTCCGTGAACATACACTGCGAATACATAATTTTTTTTTTGAAGTTGTTTAAAAATAATGTTCGAACTTGTATGGGTGATTCGGAAAGTACAGAGAGAGCGAGGTTTCCATGTTGTCTATTGGGCGGCCTATCATTGGCTACTTCATGTTATGCTTAAAGAGTCATTGATATATTGGAGAAAATAATAAACATGAAATAAAAACAACTACTGGCAATTTTTAATTTAACGGACTATTACATTGAACACATTATCATTTTCTCTCTTTAAAACAAAGGCAGACTTCTTGGTTTCAAACACCAGATACAATCTTGTCTTTGAGGTCTTTCAGTTCTTTATTGTGTAACGTCTTGATACCCGTCGCCGAAGCAGCGCTGGCTGGTCTTGAATAACATCTGTGGGGAAAATATCTATGGGTTTCTTTTCATTTTATCTAATGGATTTCCAAATCTCCATTTCCAACTGTTCCAAAGGAGAACATTCAAATAGTACTGAATAATAAGAGTGCCAAATGGGTAATAGCCACTGGTTTTTTTTTTTGTTAAAAACATTATTCAATAATTTATATTTATTATTAAAAAACAAGTGTGTACTTACTCCATTTTTTGCTCAAAGAGGTTTTCCATACGAATTTTACAGAAGAGCCACGGTCCCTGGTTCCTGTGCTCCTCCTGAACAAAGACCTTCTTTGCCTTCTCATATTTACAGAATTCCTTCAGGACTAAATCGTAAGGGAAGGGGTACACTTGTTCGAGGCGGCACACGGCGATTTTATCCTCCACTTTCTTCTCCTTTATGGCTTCATCGATCTTGATCGCGACGTTACCAGAACAAAAGAGTAGTTTCTTCGTGGTAGAGGGATTTTTACTGGCTGGCCCGGCATCTGGGATCACTCTGTCGAAAATTAATGAAATAAGTACCGTAGGTATAATACAGTTCAAACTTAGGCTACCTGTCCACAGAAGCGGAGCGAGGCTGCGGAGCGTAAAATCAGAAATATTAACCAATAGCATTGTATAAAATCTTCGCTCCGCCCCCCTAAGACGACCCATTGATCCAATTAAGCAATCCTGTAGGTTAATATTTCTCCGTTTCTCTGCTCCGCAGCCTCGCTCCGCTTTTGTGGACAGGCATCCTAAGTCGGTACTAGGTACTACAAACCTAATCCCGCGCCAATATAAGAAGTCCGATTTGACTTTTCCCATTTTACATGCCGCGCTATCTTTGTATTAACCTCTACGTAAGAAATTGAAAAATCGAATTCATAATCCTTATTAATCACTACGTTACCCATTAACTTCGAAAGAGTTACCACGGCCTTGGAACGCAATTAGGAGGAACACGGATGGGTTTTACTCAGTAAGAGTCTGACACTCCCTTCCGCTCTGCCTAGAGCGGGAGAAGTTATTTGATGATAACCCACTCATCCTTAAAAAAAACCCATACACTATCAAAGTCAAATAATTTATTTCAATTAGACCATTATATGGCACTTTTCAACGTCAATCACATGTTAAAATTAATAATATTGAATCTAGTTGCCCATTCCGAAAGGTCGTATGTAAGAGGAGTAGTATGGAGGAAAACGGGCAAGAAATACCATACTTAAATACTCTTTTAGAAAAAAATATTACAATAAGTTGTTACAATTCTATAAAAATATACTAATGCCAAAACGATCTATCAAAAATAAGTCACTCAAATACGCAATACGTACTTAGTGCTACAAATTAGAAATTAAAGCTAGATTTATTGTACACACGCGCACGCGATTAGTCCAACTGACGGACCAATCGCGTGCAGCGTCGGCGGCCCAAAAAGCCCAGAAAGGAACCCAAAAACCCAAAAATTTACTTTGACATTTGTGCCCAAGATTCGTGGCGACTAATATACCTACATTCCCAAAGACAAGGAATCAGTGTGTGGGTCATACTCAAATATAAAATTAATGTCGAAGAGAAATATAATTAATCAAAACAAATTACATATTTAATTAAATTGGCAACCAGTTGATTTTGTCAAGACTTTAAATTGTCCTATGGAGCAGGACCAACATGTTTCCAATCATTATTCTTGAATATAATCGTCTAATTTGTAATATGCTTGTGTACTTTTAATACATTTCTTAAATTGTTTTTCATTTAGTTTTAATATATCTCAAGGTATTTTGTTGTAACATTTAACACTGTTTCCCATGAAAGATGTGCACTTTGGATAATCTAAAAAAATGGTTGCTGTTGAAAGTCGTTATTTAACCGAATAAAATGATTTTTCTGAAAAATCGTTACTTTTACAAACATTACAGTATTTATAAACATATAAAAACAAAATCTGATCAAATATATGTAAGTATTTTTAGCTTTATTTTACTCAATAAAATATCTTTATCGCTTTTCCATATGTATACTTAGGTGGTAAATTATAATTGAGATCATTATGGACCTGATCATTATGGATCATTATGGATGTATTTAATATTCAATATGAATATTTTATATTACACGAAATTATTTGTTAATTCCGGAATTTTGAATTGATTATAGAGCAAGGGCCGTGACAGCCAGACCTACTAGATCAAGAACCCGTCACTGCCGGACCTACGTAATTTTATAAAAGTTAGTACTTTTCAGCGCATTGACCCTAACAAAGGTAACAACGACTGGCTACTGTGAAGTTTGGCTCATGGTGGCTTTGGCAGGGAGCCGGCAGCAAAGGTGTGAAAAATCCTGACAAATTACGTCATAGTATAAAGGCAAATTTTTTTATATTTTCTTCGGAGTGATTTTACAAGACACGGTCGTCCATTGCCAGACACTTTGCATGGTGGCTTTGCCCAACCAGACACTTTGAAATTTGAAATAAATGTGGTGAATTTATGTCATAGTATAAAAGCTGAAACAACACACACACACAATCCACGTCACATTCATAATGGCGACAACACCCAAGCAAACCTGCATGACGTTGCCATCAAGGTTCGGATACCGGCTATATTTTCAAACCGTTATAGGTATATGTACTTGACGCAAAATCTTTACATTTGGTTTCGTTCGCATACACCGTTTTTTTACCGGTATTTGGAATAATATTAACATAAAGGTTTTTTCGGATTAAACGGTTTAGAGCAATAAATGCGATTAATATGAGCGCACGATAACTACGCCTATATACCACGCCGCCACCGCTATGCCCGGCATACTTCCAAGTAGTCACAAGTTGCAACGCGTTGCCGACATGCCCTTCGTCGCATAAACCGGTAAATTTAGGTAAATAAAGTTCTTAAAAAGTTTACGCTCTTAAGAAAAGTTTGGAGGAAAACCGAAATAAACCGGTATTAACCGGTATTTTTTAAACTGGTTCCGAGCCTGGGTTGCCATACTAACAAAAACTTATTCAACTTTAACTATTTCGTTGCATCCCGATAGATATATGTTTCCCAAGTAGCCAGATACTTCTTACGATTCCTTAAAGCTTGCCAGGCACTTTGAAGTTTAGACTTTTTGAGATGGAATACAGACGAGAAAATCGGACGAAAATATAAAATGAAGTATTTTTACAGCTGTTAAATCGGACTTTTAATAATGTCGCGAACATGCATGTGTCATGAATGTGGTCACACCAAGAGGTCCCGGTCGCTTGTATTGTAATGGGGGAGCGAGACATTCCTAGTCTCTAAATACAATCATGTAAGCAATACTGGAATATATGAAGACTTATTTTAATGCCATTGCAATACCATTTTTGATCTTACCTCCTGAACTTTGTTCCAGGCAAGAACTCACTGAATTTGGACCGGTAATAGGGGTGCTTGAGACCGACTTTAGGGGTCATGATGACGAGCGGCTTGCGGAAGGGCAAGGCTATCTGTCTCCTGAGCAAGTGGAAGTAGTTTGCGGGACTCGTCACGTTGCACACGGTCCAGTTGCAAGCCCGCAACTGTTTCACTGTCAAAAAGGCAGAATTTCACTCCTGTGTAGATGGATCGATAAAACATTTATTCACTGCAAGCAACACACAGAAACCAATTATGTACTCACGATATAACATAATACGGTACTCTTAATGCTTCTACTACTTTAAGTCAGTTTTTGTGTTAAAAAACTTAATCGTGACCGTAAAGCTTGCAAATTTACGCGCACATACATAGATGTGTTATGCGAACTTTTTTACGCGGTCGGTTAAAGATTATAGAGACATTTAACGAAGCTAAATGCTACATATTCCTCCCAGTATTGCGATGAAATTGAAACGGTGATATTGAAGATTTTACGAAAGCCAGTTTTACATGTTACCTAAGTATAACTCAACTTTAAAGAAGCCCACGATGACGCCTGCATTGTTACATGCACGAAAGTGCAATGTTTACATATTGCGTGCTATAATAATTTATAAGTTTTATTTGAAATCTATACAAAGCTGTAAAACCACCATGTTTATTTCTCCGTTAGGCTGCCTGTTCACCGGAGCGTAACAAGGCTGCGGAGCGGAGAAACGGAGAAATACTAACCGCTCCTCTAGGATCGAGGCGGTACCAATAGGATTGTACAATATCTTCGGCCCGCCCCAGTTATGCAATCCTATTGGTTAATATTTCTTCGTTTCTTCCGCTCCGTGGCCCCGCTCCGCTTTTGTAGACAGGCAGCCTTAAGATAAATATGACGATTGAAAAACCAGCCCTGATTTGATGGTCAAGGTTTTTCTACATACTGGGCAAGTTTTCGTTAAGATTGACCGCCGTGACTGCGAAATTCTAACGAGGGTAAGATAGACAAAAACTCACATTCGAAATTCTTATCGTCCAGGTTTGGTATGCAATCCTCGTCGTCGACACTTTGCTGCAGAAATCTCTCAACGCGCCCTGACGAGTGCTCAGGACCCTGACATAACAAACGAAATCGTAGCTGAAAATATTTCAATGCGTTGGCTCTTTATGGCATAACTCACACCAATTTATGAATGAATGAAAATAGCTCCAACGTACGTCCTTCCTGCTCTGCGCTTACCCTAAACAAAGTCGAAATAAGCGATTTAAGTACAAATCATAATTAATGTAACACCAGCTTATTATTGTCCCACTGCAGGGCAAAGGCCTCTTTTCATACAGAGAAGGCACGAGCATTGATCACTATGCTTGCTCAAGGTGGATTGGCTTTGTCAGTGTTTTTCCAATGTTATGCCCACAAACAAAAAGTGAATCGTCGTCATGGCTCAGTACGTAAAAACCACCAAAGCGGGCTTTGGTGTTTGCGTAAATATTTGAATGGCCTCTAAATCTAAAAGGGCAAGAGCCTGTGACAGCGACTCACGTCATTTTATAAAAGCTGAAACTTTCTCAGCGCATTGTCCTCAACATGGGTAACAACGATTGGCTACTATGAAGTTTGGCTCATGGTGGCTTTGGCAGGGAGCCGGCAGCAAAGGTGTGAAAAATCCTGACAAATTACGTCATAGTATAAAGGCTATTTTTTTATTATTCGTCGTTCGATGCCTATTCGTTACAAACAAATAAACAAATCTTTCCTCTTTATAATATTATTAGTATAGATAAAAAAAAATGAAATAAGAGGAAGTGAGGTTTTCGACAAATACTTACAGCGCCATCGATGCCGTGCGGCAGCTGCATCACCAAAGCAGACTGGCTCACCCACTTGCTCTCACCGTTGGCGATGAACGTGTCAATTATAGCCTGTCCCGTGTCCACAAAGTCACCGTACTGCGCCTCCCACATAGTGAGGCACCTTGGACTTGAGGAAGAGTAGCCGAACTCGTAACCCAAAGGGCCTGAGTACGAAATAAGATAGAATAAAAATATAACGTAAGAGATAAAATGTTACCACCTAACCTATTCTTTCTTCACAGCGCCTACAAATTTGCTATTGGTTTTTGATGCCATGAAGTCAAAAGTATTTATTTCAGTTATACCATTTACAGTTTTGAATTGTCGTCATTACACAGAATAATAAAATAAAATCGCTTTCCGCGTGTCCTCTGTCTGTTAGTTATATTTTACCTGCTAATTCCTAAACCAACCAACAGATTTTGGTGCGGTTCACATCTGTTAGATATTTTTTTTATCAAGTCGATATTATTCTTACCCATTTCAGAGAGTGAGCTGTTGTGCAGCGCGTAGCGCGCCTGGTCCGGGTACAGGGTATCCAGCACGCGGTACGTGCAGCCGTCCACATCCTGGTGGTGGTACACGTGGTGCCTGTTCCAAACAAACCAGTCATCTTCTATCCATAATACGTGGAATAAAATTGACGTTTGACAGTTTTTCCTTACAACAACTGGCAAATTTTGTATGGAACAGTAACTTTTTTAATAAACGACGAACAATGTAATCTGTGATGGGGAGGGGGGGTCGAGAACCATGTGCTCAATTCATGGTAAAAGTGTTAGTTATTCGACATATTCTGTAAAAAATTTGGCATGCCAATCAATTAACTATCAATTAGCTATCAATATATTTATGTAACTTTATATTTATGTAACTGATATTTATGTAACTGAGTGAATTCACACGGGCCGCATTTTACAGAATTTCCTAATCTAAACGACTATTTACACCATTGTATTAGTGCAGCCAGTGAATCATCACTGGCTGCACAACAGATACAACCATCAGGTTGTATCTGTTTTAAAAATAAATAAATAAACTTCAGCGATTTTTGTTTTATAAAGTGTTAATGACAATGTGGATCGTGGACTTGCTCGGTGTCTTGTAGTACGCTGTACGTGTATTCGGTGCCAATTTATTTACTGCAAGTCATTTGTGCTTGTGAATATTAGTGTACCGCACCATTGTTGTAAAGAAAAATATCACATGAATGAAAAATTGTCTATTATCAGTGGGCATTTGTAACATTGGTGTGTGCATATAGTATTCCAATTTAAAAATAATAGGCGTTTGCACGTTATTTAGAAACAAATACAACTGATTGAAAAGTCTTTCTTCAAGTATATGTCTGCCGGTCCACAGAAGCGGCGCGACGCTGCGAAGCTGAGAAACGGAGAAATATTAACCAATAGGATCGCATTAGAGGTAGGTAGCGAAGATTATATGGAATCATATTGGTTTACATTTTTTCCGTTTCTCCGCTTCGCAGCCTCGCTACCTTCTGTGGACAGGCAGCCTAAAAGTTGGAGCCCCCGCACACACACAGCACGCACCTGTGCGCCATGGTACCGCGTTCCACGTCCTCGCCGGTGAAGCGGACGTGGATGTTGTCGCGCAGCAGCGAGCCGTACGCCAGCGCCTCGCCCATCGGCCAGTCCGCGATGCCGTCCTTCACCTATTACAGCACTCGATCAACACACATACCGACCTATCTAACATTGTGACGCTTATCACTCAAACAGAAGACGTTTCTGAACACGGTGACAAAGTGATTGCATTTTTAGTAAAAGTTCTTTTATTTTTTTGCCTATTCTAAAAAGTAAGGGTTTGTCTGGTTATTTGAAATGTCCAGCAACTATGGACATGCCTCCCCGCGCCGCAGTGCCTCCTTGTCCAGCAGATTACTGCTAACATTACTACAGGGACAAGTCTGGTAAGTGTTTTTGAATGTAATACATAGAATTGTATTATGTAGTATGCTTGTCGTAATTACTAAGTACTACTACTAACTCAACCGCACGACATACCAGTTTCTCTCGGTTTTCCAATAACCTCGTAATACCCGGATGAATGGTGAAGGCCCACTTTTCCGGTGGCGTGCTAAAATGTTTCGATATGGTATTTATTGATTTCTGACTTATTCCCGTGTCCTCAACCTAAAAAAATAACAGAAAATGTGAACCATTACTGAAGGACAGAGTATTGCTCGGTGATTCCAACTGATTTTTTATACTGGTCTTCAAATATCCACCCTGTAGGTATAGTTCTAAAAAGTAAAAAAAGTACCTTTCATGACTATCTATTCTACATATAGAGAGTACTATTAGTACCAGGTTAGGGTCTCTAGCTTCAAAGAACCCAGTCCACGGCGTATCGATCCAATCTTTAAGGCTAATTTTGGTTATTTTCTTAGCTAGCTCAAAGTGCTTGTTGAGCGTGTCTGTGTACTCCTGCTCCCACTTTTTGATCTCGCTATCACTAGCAACGCCATCAGCGATCAGTTTTTCTGCGTACATTATATTTACTGAAAACCAAGATTGGTGTCTTTTAGGTTCAGGAGATCATTCGTGCCCATTACGGAATGCATGGTCACGTCCCTTGCGCAAACCAACTATTAAGTTAGTGAAGCACCATGTAATGCTAGATTACCAAGTTCATATATGAATGTCTACACTTTACTATGTTGCATGCAACTGTCGTGCGCATCTCGTAATGGACGAGCAGGTGTCGTTGAACAAACGCTGTAGTAGCGCGTGTTTTTAGCGTTATAGAGTAGATATGGTGACGTGTGTACCAGACAAAAAGTCTAAATCACAAGACTATGCTGTAGTATTAAGTATATAATGTTTTATGATGTGCTGTTTGATGTATTTATTGTATTGTTTGTACACATACCATCACGCCTGTAATCCCCGAAGGGTTAGGCAGAGGCATATCAATGTCCACCCACAGTTTGCCGGTATTTTTAGGTCCCATTTAATAGTGGGCGAGCCTATTGCCATTAACCGGGCACAAATCCTAACTCCGAGCTGCTACTGAGAATTTCACAGAAAACCTAATAGCACTTTTTGCTCGACCTGGGAATCGAACCCGAGACCTCTAGCGTAACAGTCGCGCTTAGCACCACTAGGCTACCGAGGCAGCCAGGCGGGCAGGTGGGTATTATTTGTGTAATTACATCTAGTCTTTTTGTGCCCTGCCAGGGTCCATAACCTGTGCTTTAGCCTTTTGTAACATCTTTTATACACAATATGGTCAATATGGTATGCAAATAAATGAATAAAAAATATGAGAAACAAAACGTTCAATTAAACCTAAATAAACCAAGAGGCAGGAGCCGCGAGTGTACTACTGACCGGTCTTCAAAGTTTTGATCTTTTTGTACATGAAGGGCTGCGTGAACATGGGCTCATCCTCCTCACTGTGGCCGTGTCTCCGGTAGCAGACCAGATCCACGAACACGTCCTTCTTGAACTTGCATCGGAACTGGATGGCTACGCGCCCCACTAACGCCACCGCCTCAGGGTCGTCGCCGTTCACGTGTAAAATGGGTGCGTCGATGAATTTTCCTACATCTAGATCAGGGAAAATGCAAAAAAAAAGTTAAAAAGTCGTGAAGATTCGGTCCACTACGTACGGTAGTTCGATGGCCATCTGTCACACTTTCGAAAATTTTAAATGCAATTATTTTTATCCGATCGTTTGCACAAAAATACGAACTTATAGCAAGTACATATCCATCCTACCATAGTGTCCGTTTCGATAGCGAGACTACGGCGATATTAAAAAAAAAACAATGCCAACATTTTGTAAAAATTTGATTCCCAAACCATAAATTTGTCAAAGTTATGGTTAAAAAGTTGTTAGGGTTTGAACTCCTAAAATCTGTCAAAAATAGTAAATGAAAAAATCGGTAAATTTTATTGATATAATATGATAATAAAACGTTTATATGCCGACACAAGGCTAAACGTGATTGAACTCTAATACACTGATATAATACCTTGCATATCTTGTATGTATTACACATGTTTAGACAATGAAAAATCCTATCATAATACCTGAGCAGTATGGCGAGCTCCTATTGAAGCGGGGGTCGGTGGTGTACCCGATCTGATTGTTGCAGACGACGTGCACGGTGCCGTGCGTCGTGAAGGCGGGCAAGTTCGAGAGCGTGAGCGTCTCGTACACCACGCCTTGCCCGGCCACCGCCGAGTCGCCGTGCATTACAATCGCCATGACCTGGAGACCAGTATGAAATACAGTGTCAGTTCAATAAAATAATAGAAAAGAATACTAGCCTATTATTGTTCCACTGCAGGGCAAAGGCCTCCAACAAAAGAAGACGCCCCGGGCGTAGTCGGGTCGCAGAGCGATTTCTGGCCACTGCAGGCGTGGGTCTGCGGACGGCATGCGTTGGGTGGCTCGCCGTCAGATCCTGAACCAGGCCAGGATCGGCGGCGAGTTGTGTTTCAAGCGCGCCTCAAAGAGATGTCGGCATAATAGACGTGGCCCGCTAGGGGCCACGGCCAGTGCCTGCCAGTGTTGTGGAATTTGTTAGAAAGAGTCACCGCGGTCCTGGAACGCTAAGGGCATTAGGAAGAACACGGATGGGCTTTAGTCAGTAAGAGTCTGACACTCCCTTCCGCTCCGCCCAAGCGGAGGAAGTTATTTGACGATGTCCTTCCCTTAAAAAAAAGGGCAAAGGTCTCCCATAGAGATAAGTTACGAGCATTAATTACCACGCTTGCTAATGGCGGATTGGCTATTGCAGACTTCTATTAATTATAAGTCCCGGTTTCCTAAAAAACTTCTTTTTCGCTGACTTCAGTGATGTCCTAGATAAACTTAGAAAGTGCATACCTATGGATTGAAAAAGGCATATTGGTACTTGCCCGGATTTGAACCCATCACCTTATGTATGAGAGGCGGCCGCCTTAATCGCTGGGCCATCACGACAGTAATAGTAATTTGTGAGTTTGTTTTTTCAACGTAAAAACAAACAGTATAATAGTAATTTAAATAAAATGATTATTATTTATCTTTAACTGAGATTAAAGATAAATAAATCCACGTGGGAAGATACATTAACTGCTCTCAGTCATAAAGATACATAGAAACGCGAGAGGAACCGTGGTGACGCTCTCAGTCGGTTAAGATATGACCTACCTGGTCCCCGTTGGCATCGCCCCTCCAGTGCATGTCAGCTCGTGCCTTGCCCAGCGCGACAGGGGCCACGACCTCCAAGTGGGAGGGGTTCGCGCACATCGACACCTTTATGTACTTGCTGGTCCGCCGCATGAACCGGTGAATGCTGGTACCGAAATGGTACTTCACATCGCCACTTATCAAGGACTGTAAGAAATAATATAATAATAAACCAAAATACGAACCACCTCGTTGGTCTGGGTTTGATTCCCAGGTCAGTCGAGGACAAAAGTGTCTCGAATATTCCCAGGTGTGGTCCAATATATTTTTTTTTGTAAAAACAGAAAGAACTCCTTATCAGCTTTTAACTGAATATTATATATGACAGTTTCAGGCTGCCTGACCACAGAAGCGGAGCGAGGCTGCGGAGCGGAGAAACGGAGAAATATTAACCAATAGGATTGCATAACTGGGTCAGTGGGTCAACTTAGGAGGGCGCGCGGAGCGACGATATTATGCAGCCCTAATTTATAATAAAATACTAATTTAAAATTCTAATCCTAATTATATTATTATTATTTATTTTGATTTAATCCTAATTCATTTATTGCTTAATATTTCTCGGTTTCTCCATTCCGCAGCCTCACTCCGCTTATGTGAACAGACAGCTTAACATAATTTGTGCACAAAACCTGTGACGAAAAAAAAATCATAAAAGCGTAAGTAAAACATATAATCTTTAAAAATTTCAAGTGTCTACCTATTATGCTTTAAAACATACATACTTGTGACAGATGAACGGACATACAAGGCCAGACAGCGAAATCTTAGTAATAGGCGTTTGGCACCTTTGAGTACGGAACCCTAATGAAAGGCATAGCGCAACACGATTAGGTTATAGTTAGGTACTCACGACATCTTCCGTGACATTCGTCGGCTTGAACTGAGCAAAAACGTCACACAGCTGTTTGCGACACACATTCACCAACATGTTTAGACGACCTGAATAAAAAACCCTTATTAGATATTGAATACAAAAAATAAGTGTCGTTGATAGCAGACAGCGCGCTCCATGTAAAACCGTAGTCTAGTTACATTTGATCAAATAGCTTCTGCTCGCGGCTTCTCTGCGTGAATTTTTTCACTCGCATTAGGTGACAACTTTGGTTACTGCTCCGCACCAATTGGTCATAGCGTGGTGTTATATGGCCTATAGCCTTCCTCGATAAATGAACTACCCAACTCAAAAAGAATTTGAATTTTCCAATTCAAACCAGTAGTTCCGGAGATTAGCGCGTTCAACCAACCAAACAAACAAACTCTTCAGCTTTATAATATTAGAATAGATTAACACCATACAATTTTGCAGACCATAGTATAAGAGCACATCTAGGCTGTCTGTATTAACGTTTTATTTAAACAAACCCGTTAGAAAACGTTGCCCCAAACCAGGAATTTCCCCTGTCTCGTGGGTGCGTTTACAAACATATAAACTCAGATACACAAACAGCCAGACCTTGAACAACTATCTGTAGGTGATCATTTCTGTGATTCAGTAGTAGGAACTTCTACATTAAATATACATACCTAATGTAGAAGTTCCTACTACTGAATTAAATACATTAAATATACATACCACCCTGCCGGGGCTGCGGGTTGTTCGCAAGAGATACCGCGC
This sequence comes from Caradrina kadenii, assembly GCA_947462355.1. Taxonomy (NCBI): domain Eukaryota; kingdom Metazoa; phylum Arthropoda; class Insecta; order Lepidoptera; family Noctuidae; genus Caradrina; species Caradrina kadenii. The sequence continues at coordinate 1,485,462 of OX381678.1, read as the reverse complement.
CCCCGGAACGCAAAGGGCACAAGAAGGAACATGGGTGGGTTTTAGTCAGTAAAAGTCTGACACTCCCTCCCGTCCCGTCCAGGGCGGGAGAAGATATTTGATGATTTCCCACCCACCAAAAAAAAAAAAAAATACATACCTATACCTACTAAGTATTTTATTGTTTTTACGGATGTTAAATCATCCTGCCCTGCCCTGGGCGGGGCAGGAGGGCGTGTTAGACTTTTACTGACTAAAATCCATCCATGTTCTATCTTGTGCCCTTTGCGTTCCGACGGCGCGGTATCTCTTACGAACAACCCGCAGCCCCTGACCAGTATGCAACGACAATGTTGGTAAAGTAACCTCGATGTTGCATGGCTATAATGATGGCTTGTACGCCCTCCTCCACGCTGGTGTCGACGACCTCCTCCATCATAGCAATCATGCTCTCGCCACCTTCCAGCCCAAATCTCTTCTCCGCAGGCCACTTGGTCGCGAAGTATTTTTCTAAACTACATCAAAATGATAATAAAAATATATTTGCATCTACCAGCAATGTTTGAATTTTGTGCATCTATCTAAAATTCTGAATGAAAATGCCTGCCCCATTAGTGACAGAGTAACAAGCACGACTCGACGGCATTGGGTTCGATTCTCAGGTCGGGCAAAGTGTTAAGTATTGGGTTTCCCCTATTAGGAAATTTCTTAGTAGCAGCCCGGATTTTAGAAGTTAGTGATGTGCCACCTAGGTGCTTCGGAAACCACGTAAAGCCGTTGATCCTGGCTGTCATTTGTAGATCTTTGACAGTCGTTACGGATACATAGGAAGCCGAGAAATCTGACAACCAGTCTTACCTAAAACCACTTACTTCCAAACTCCGGGCCGCTACTGAGAAAATCCTAACGAAAAAAACCCAATAACACCTTGTGCCCTACCTGGAAATCGAATCCAGGACCCCACGCTCATCAGTCGTGCTTGCGACCACGAGGCCGACGGGGCAGTTACACAAAGAGCCAATAGAGAACAGTTTTTAAAAAGATTCTAAATCGAGAGCGATTGAAAATCTTTTTTTAACGGAGAGTCGTTAGCAGTAGTTGGCTAATGAAGAGCGAATGAAAATTTTTTTTTAACAATTGTTATCAGCATAAGTATTGTGGTAATTGAGTAACATCTGGATTCGAAAGTTTGAGGAGAATGAAATACAAAAATGCGATGATATATAAAACACTGTCCTCCATGCCGACTATCCGCCTAATGTACGACCCACGCCAGCACATCAATTGGGAAAAGCTGTCAGTTTAGGGTAACTATATTTCTTAAGCTAAGTAGTCGTCACCACATACTCACAGCACGCCCTTACTGCACCGCCGCATGATCTGTTTCTTCTCTTCGTCGGTCATGTCGTACGATCCCGGCGTCTCCACTCTTTCCCTCATCCACTTTACTTGGTCTAAGTCAACCAAGTGCATGTACTCTATGCCAATGCTCTTACAGTACACGTTCTCTAGACGATGGATTATTTCCCTGATCAAAAGGATATTAAATAAATATTATCTCCCATTTGGTAGGAATATATTTTTTCAACTAAAGAAGTTTGCTGGAAATCAATGCTCTTTGAAATTCAACAGTTAAAAAGTAATAAAATTTAAAATTTTAAGCAACTTCCGACAGAAGAATGAAGATCTCTACCGCAGTTAACAAAAGAGCTGATAACCTGGAAATTGCTGAACCGATTTTGATAAAACATATCTATGAACTATCGCTAGGAAACCAGCTTTCAAATTTAAAAAAAAACTGCATATAAATCTGTTCACCCGTTTAAGAGTTACGGTGCGACAGACAGACATATAGACACGCACAGCCACGTTATACTTATAACACCCCACTTTTTCAGTCGGGGGTTAAAAGACAGCCCCCAGACAGTTACGACTACTTTTTTTCTCCACTATGATGTAGTTTGTAGAGAGAGATTTTCTTCAACACGTTAAAATATGACTGTTTACAAATATTTGACCCGCAGAGCTATTTTATAAAAATATCCCTTCTATTTTTGAAGATTGACCTGTCAATCTTCAACAATAGAAGGAATGTTTCTCATTCCGTAGAATGAGGTAGTTTTTACCCGACTGCGCGACACAAAGGGTAATGTGTTTATCGGCCTATGTATGTTTGTTCCTTTGTGACGCTCAGACTAAACGCCATTTTGATGATTTTTACACCAATCGATTGATATAATTAAAGACCTAAAGACATAACAGTAATCATAATTTAATATGAGGTTAACCAGACGCCATATTTTTATGCTATCGTTTTTTTTTACAGAATACTACTGCTTTTTTTCTTATTTGTGACAGGAGTAGAATAAAAAACTTACGTAACATGGACAAGTTGCTAAATACATATAGCTACTAGCTTCTGCTCGCGACTTCGTCCGCGTAGTTTTTTCAGCCGTATTAGGTTACGTCTTTGGTTAGGTACTGCTACGCACTTATTGGTCGTAGCGTGATGTTATATAGCCTATAGTCTTCCTCTATAAATTGACTATCCAACACAAAAGATTTTTTATTCGAGCCAGTTCTTCCTGAGATTAGCGCGTTCGACCAAACAAACTAATCAGCTTTATAATGTTAGTACCTATTTGCTTAACTGTCTATTCGCGCAACCGTCCGTTCGCGCAAGTGTACCACTACCATCCTGATCATGATCAATCTTAATGTCGTCTTACCTGAGTGGTAATTGTGTTTCTTTACCGCCAATAGCAGTAGTTAGAGGGAGTTCGAACATCATTTCCATATGCTCTTCACCTAAGAAATAATACTAAAGTTCAGAAGTATCGTTTAAGAGGTAATTATGATAAATAATTTGCGTAATTTTTTGACGATGAAAACTTGAAATCCGATATCAAAGAAAGTCAAAAATAGAAAAGAAGGTTATGGTTAATCCTTACCCAACTCTGAGCACAATTCTCGGGCCACCACATGAGTCTCTACTCCCTTAGCGTCAAGGGGCAGGTTCATATTGTCTGTGAGGCGCCTGGCTGGCAATGTCAGGCCCAAGGGGTCTACCTTCGCTATCAGGTGCCCACGAACCTGTAGTAAACAATTTTTAGTGTTTCATAATGATCGAGTGTCGTGATGGCGCGATGGTACTCCTCAAGTACCAATGCGACTTTCACAATTCATAATGTGCTTTCTAAGTTTATCTTGGACATTACTGACACCGGTGAAGGAACACTTCGCGAGGAAACCTGAACTTATAATTAGTATAAGTTTAAAATAGCTAATTCGCCTTAGCAAGCGGGGTGATTATGTTTGCGCCTTCTGACCTTCTCTGTATGAAATGAGCCCTTTGCCCTTTATTGTGACGATAATACATACATACCATTACGCCTGTATTCAACGAAGCGTTAGGTAGAGGTGTACACCCACAGATCGCCTTTATATTTAGGTCCCATGTAAGGCTTTCCCGTTAGTGCCTATTGCCATTAACTGAGCATGAATCCTAACTCCGAGCTGATATAGAGAATTTCATAGAAAAACCCATAAACACTTTTTGCTCGACCTGGGAATCGAACCCAAGACCTCTATCGTAGCAGTCGCGCTTAGTACCACTAGGCTACCGACTCAGTCAAACGATACGTGTGATGATAATATTATTTATTATTATCGACCCATCGACTATTGATTGAATTGTCGATGTCGATAATACATTCCCAGTGTTCCATTTCTACAAACGGTAACTTTTTTATTATTATTTTTGAACGCGTTTTTAAATTAGTATTTTTCAAAAATGGAACACTGGGATGATATGGGTTAACTTCACATTGAAGCCAAAGGTATTTGTTGATTTCCCTTACTACTTAGGACCGCGGGTAACTCACTCAGAGCCTAAAGAGAACGAGTCCAACATTTACAGACGAGGTTAAGCGTCAACTTACACAAAAGCTATCTATAGGATAAAGATATCTGTCGGATACACGGTGTACCTTTACGTCCGTTATTACAAGAGTATTCCCTACCCACCTGGTAGCCTCGAATTAAGCTCGCGACCGACAAATTCAGTTTAAGTTTTTTTCTAATTACTTCTTCTGAACTTTCACCAGAAGTCGACTTCTTTGGTTCTGTAAATATTTAAGAACTATGAAGCTTTGCTCACTGAAATCAGACACATCTTAAAAATAATGATTTACTTACTGACTGTTACAGGGCTAAAATCATCTTGCATTGGGTCTATCTGCAATGCTGGGCCACAGAGGCTATCGTAGAACTTATCCCATGACTGAAATGAATAAAACATTAATTTTCAGTCTTAGTAAGTAGAGCGTGGTGCTGAGGAAGTAGTCCAGCCAAGTTTGCCGAACGTCGCCGACTCACCGTACCATACCGAGTCCTCTTCGTAACGTCGTATTGTGCGGTGTAAATGAATACCACAAAGGTGCACGTCGCTTTGAATGGAATTAACTTAGGTACGCATTACAAAGCAGTATTAAACGCAATTAACGCCGAAGAACTCTGACGACGAAATAAGAGATAGGGTTCCATACAATTCACAATGCCTGGTCCGAGTCTGCGTGTAAATGTCAACATAGACGACAAAATCATTTATTTCAATCAGGCCATCTAAACTAACGTTTAAACGGAAATAAACTGAATCTGATTGACTGTTCCAAAATGTAGTTTCATTTTTAAATTGCACTCCCCTTCACTACATGCATCGTGTACCGCCATTCAATTGTTTCTTAGAAAATTTTGTGCAGCAGAGAGGAGTCTTAAATTAAAACATCGTTTCCTGATAATATTATTTCTAAGCCATCACAATTTACTTACTGCATCAATGGAATCTCTAGATTTTGACCAATCCAAATACTGGGCTTCGAGAAAATTGGCGTTCGCGCCGCTAAGGAACGATTCTGCGTTTGAAGAATAGACCTTGCATTGTAGTGTCTGCCACTGAAACTTTTTACATAATAAATAAGTTAAATTACTACTTGTTGAGGACCTAAGGAAGAATCTAAAAGCCATTGGACAGAATAATACGGATTTTTTTCTACTCACCGCTGGATTGCAAGCATAATTATATTTATGAGAACCTCTCAATAATGATCGTACCAAAGACATTGTAATCTGAAATAAACTCGTAACATTATTATAACGCCAGTATTCACCGCAGGGGTAGACATAACTGCTTATCTCCTACAACATTACAAAATGTACAATGACATGCAATCACATTTCGCCATTTCAAATTCAGAGAGTGATGACGCGCCGCTAAAATTATTATTACTTACTCCACTTTGTGTAATAATTTTTATTGCGTAATTTTAAATATTGTTTAAACTTGATTTAGAATATGATGTCGTCGACGTGCTTTAAAAGGATCAAAAAGTTCTAAAAAAAAAGATAGAAAAAAAAATGCATTCGTTGAATGTTGTTGGGATCATGCATATTTACCTATACTTCAGGTGTTGGCTTAATATGGGATGAAATTTTGTATCGAAAAATTCCCGTGAATCCGCGCAAATCATACAAATATGATAACATTGTTTTGCCGGGGGATTAATTATTAATAAATTAATATAAAACATACCTAATAATATAAAATAAAATATATGTCATGGGGATATATTATAATAATTATTAAACATTAATTTGTTGACCATAAAGATGGAAATAAATGTGATTTGAGTGTGATGTTGTTTCACATAAACAATAGATCAAAGAGCGTGGTTATTTGTTAAGTGATCCTAGAATCGCGTGATTATCATTCATCAATTAGGATTTTCTAGTAGTCCTATCTATACTTTTCTCGGCGCGGTATCTCTTTCGAACAACCCGCGGCCACGGCAGGCATCGGCCCTGACATCTCTTTTAGGAGCACGTGTAACACGAACGCGCCGTCGACACGGCCTGCCGTTATGCAACGTACGGACGGTAAGGTATCCATTGCTCACCGTCCACAGCCCGCGTCTACGGTGGCCAAATCTTAATGCATACTAGCCAAGCACGCAAGAGATATTATTGTGCACAAGTGATTGCGCAAACACAGGTGGACTCCCTCTTCCCTAACTAAATAGTCCGATGTGACGGCGATCCGACAAAACCCAGATATCAAATCGAGTTCGTGCGAATTGGATCACTGGTTGCCTTTGAGTAAAGCGGACCACATACCCAATAGAATTGGGCACGCCTTAATAGAGGCGGTAAGTCCCCTCTTTGAGGAGTGGCTGGAGAGGCGCCACGGCGCCCTCACCTACCGCCTGACGCAGGTCCTCACCGGACACGGGTGTTTCGGGAGGTTCCTGCACCTCATCGGGCGGGAGGAAACGTCCGGGTGTCACCATTGTGTGGATCGCCCCGAGGACACGGTGGAGCATACCGTGGCGGTATGCCCCGCTTGGGCGGAGCATCGCCGAGTCCTCGTGGCGGCCATCGGCGGCGGCGAACTCTCGCGTCCGGCCCTGGTGCAAGCCATGGTCCGGAGCGAGAGGGAATGGGATGCAGTCGCCTCCTTCTGCGAGGCAGTAATGCTTGAGAAGGAGGCGGCGGGACGGTTGAGACAGCGGTTCTCCCGTCCCAGCCGCCGCGGTAGACGCTCCGGACGTCGGGAGCCGCGAGACGACTCCCGGCCACCGTAGATACTGGCCTGTGGACGGTGAGCAATGGGTAGCTCACCGTCCTTACGTTGCATAACGACAGACCGTGTCGACGGCGCGTTCGTGTTCCACGCGCGCCTCAAAGAGATGTCAGCAAAAGGAAGGGGCCACTGAGGGCCGATGCCTGCCGGGGCTGCGGGTTGTTCGCAAGAGATACCGCGCCCCCGGAACGCAAAGGGCACAAGAAGGAACATGGGTGGGTTTTAGTCAGTAAAAGTCTGACACTCCCTCCCGCCCCGCCCAGGGCGGGAGAAGTTATTTGATGATTTCCCACCCACCAAAAAAAAAAAAAAAAAAAATACCCAATAGAATAAATGGCGTCCGCAAAATTAGAAGTATTAGTTTGCCTTCTTTTATATTCTCGGTCCACGGCACTGATAAATTAATGAGGAATATTTTAGCTCCCACACTGGTTGATCCTGATGTGCTGTGTTTCACCGAGACTATGGATGCCTGGAAAATCGCTTGCCCGAATACTGATCCACCCGACAACCTATCATCCCAGAGACGATGGGATGAGCTGCTCTGCGAGGTAGGACAGAATAACCTATTTACCGCATCTGCTACGTCTGCTGAGCGTGCGCGCCTGCTTGCTGTGGCTAAATAGGAGTCGGGTCTTTGCCTTGTGGCACTACCGTCGTCGAACATAGGTATTATGCTCGACGACACTACTTTCCACCTCGCTGCTTTTTTACGTTTAGGGGCTCCATGTTCCTTTCAACGCTGTCGCTGTGGGGAAACTGATAGCAGCCTCGGACACCACAGCCTGTCGTGCAGCCGGAGTAAGGGCCGTATAGCGCGTATAACCTTCGCCAGAAAACTGAGACTGCCATAAAACGTGGCAAAGCCGTCAGTCTTTTGGGGACTTCTTCACTTGACGGTGGTGCGGAGGAATTTTTTGATGCCCTATAGTTTTAGTTTCTTATTTTTGTCATTTATTCATCACTATATACATATTAATTACGTTTTTAAATATTGATATAAAAGTAAAAACATTTAAAAATATAAAAAATAGTGGCCCCCCGGCGTCGGGAACAGGGACCAAGGTCTTTTTTATTTTTGTTATTATGAATGTTTTTTTCTTATCTAATTTGAAGGTCATAAATGTTTAATAATGTTAAACCGAAGAATATAATTCTATCATGTCTATATTCCCCGAAGCCGAAAAAATCTTTGCCCTGAAGGATTGTGCACGGGTATCTACCTACTACTTAATTCCTATAAATGATGAGGTGATCCCGAAAACTAAGCAGGACAAACTGCGATCGCATGGTACACGACTAATAGAGAAAAATTAAAAACATACCTGACTCTATAAAATCTTCTTGTATTTTTACCATGACATACAAATTTTACGCAATACTTAATATAAAAAATATTCTACATCCATGATAAAATGAACAGATTAATAACCATTTTTAAACTATACAGAGTATGGTTCTACAACATAAGAACACAAGTTACAGAAGTACAAACAGCCAGTACTTATCATTATAGAAATAAATACTTTTTGATACTTATATAATTTTGAATAAAAACTTTTTTATAAAAAACACAACTTCCTTCAAAAACTAAAAAGTGAAAAATAACTTTAGCTTTGGGAGTTAACGAGCTCAGGGGAGAAGTCATTTAATGATTTCCCGGAACAAAAAAAAGCTTTGAAAGTCGGCGGCTTTCTCATTCTCAGAAGGCACCAGCATTGATTACCACACTTGCTCAAGGCGGATTGTAGATTTCAGACTTATATTCATTACTAGCTGTTGCCCTCGATTTCCGGAAATAACAAACTAAAACCTTTTGAAGTCGATGGCAATACAAAACAGCAAACAGAACTAAAGCCGCCGATTTCCAAAGCTTTTTTTTTTGTTCCGGGAAATCTTCAAATGACTTCACCCCTGAGCTCGTTAACTCCCAAAGTTAGTTTTCACTTTTAGTTTTTGAAGGAGGTTGTGTTTTTTATAAAAAAGTTTTTATTCAAGATTATATAAGTATCAAAAACTATTTATTTCTATGACGATAAGTACTGGCTGGTATCTGGTTAATAAGGAGCCCTCCGTAGAACGCGCCCATAAAAACCGTCCGATAAAAATAATTATGAGTTTAAATGTATACCTATTAGAGGAATTAAAGCAACTGTTACTAATTTACCCACTCACATGCAATAAAGCATTAATTAACGCAATTCAGAACGTTATTGTAGTTCGTTATCTATTCATTTCATTCTCAAAATGAAATTAACTCGAGCATATTACTGCTCTGTTTGTGCTGATGGTTACAAACGAACACACAGACATCAGTAGTCAATTTGGATCACATAAATGAATATTTATTGACAATTAATTACAACTTGCCAAGTTACAAATTCGATATCAAAGGAAGTAATAAATTGTTTTTCATTAGATTGTATACGACTATGCCTAAAGAGTCTGATATAGAACTTAGCATTCGTTAGATTTAGATTAGAGATTTTCACATTAGGTTTTGTTGGGATATCGTTAATTTGGAAAAGCTACTTTAAAGATTAAGTTCTTATTAAACAAAAGACATACACGCCTGTATTCCCCGAAGGGTTTGGCAGAGGTGTACCAATGTACACCCACAGTTCACCGGTATGTTTAGGTCACATGTAATAGGTGGCGAGCCTATTGCCATTAACCGGGAACAAATCCTGACTCTGAGCTGCTACTGAGGATTTCATAGGAAAACCCAACAACACTTTTTGCTCGACCTGGGAATCGAACCCAAGACCTCTAGCGTAGCAGTCGCACTTAGGACCACTAGGCTACCGAGGCAGTTAAACCAATACCTGTTTATACCTTAAGTATGTTTTTGTTTCGTTTTGGGTACCAACTGTAAACACTGCTCATATTGGATCGGGCAAACACAAAGCTAGCGCGACCAAATTGGGTGCAACGCCATCTATTGGTGATATTGTGATGCTTGTTATTCATATAACGTGGTAGGTAAATATTAAAACTTCAAAAAGTGTTAAAGTCTGTTTAGATTTATCCATGTATAATACTAAAATGCCTTGATTTCAAAATTTCAACTATTTACTCATCATAAACCTAGGTTACTCCCTTACGACAGGAACAAAATGACATTTTTAAAATCTTTGGGTATAGAAGGTATATTAAAGATATTTGGGATCTAGGTGTTCATGGAAACTTTATTAAATGTGCACAATAGTAAGTATACAGGTCCTATATTTTTAAGTATGTAAAGTGTACGAGTGTCAAAATTTATGTAGCTCGAAACTTTTCGAGTAATACATACACTTTATTGCTCGCCGAACTTGGCTGACACACTGCCATGAGTCCAGATTAATATTTATTAGTTAAGTAAATAGCTACTTAGGTCTTATCCAAACCTACCTATTTCTTATATAATTATTTATTTTCTTATAATATTATTTTTTGGTCCTATTTGGACCTAGGTAATTAAAAAAAACCTAGATTTTCTTATTAAAAAGTTTGTTTTATTCGGGTTCACAATCTCACAGGTCTCATATCACAACATTGGGATAAGTTTACAATACTTAAATTGTTCATAAATTGCAAAGCAAATTAAGTTACAATGTGCACCATGTAATAGAAAAACAAAATGTACTATTACATCTATGGCAATCGAGGTATAATACGATTCAAACTTAATGGCGGCTCGGAAGTTAACTGCGAGTGCACGTTCGCGAAGATATATACAAGTCAATAATGATTTAGGCTCCATTTGATTACTTCTATAACATATACAGTGTGTTACAGAAAGGGTATATCCATACAAACGGGGGTTTTTTTTTTTTTTTTTTGGTGGGTGGGAAATCATCAAATAACTTCTCCCGCCCTGGGCGGGGCGAGAGGGAGTGTCAGACTTTTACTGACTAAAACCCACCCATGTTCCTTCTTGTGCCCTTTGCGTTCCGGGGGCGCAGTATCTCTTGCGAACAACCCGCAGCCCCGGCAGGCATCGGCCCTCAGTGGCCCCTTCCATATGCTGACATCTCTTTGAGGCGCGCGTGGTACACGAACGCGCCGTCGACACAGCATACAAACGGGGTGAAGAGTGTATCCAGTACTGAATCTCTATTGAAAATTTCAGTTCAAAAGCAATAACTTTGAAAGGAATAATATCTTTTTTAATTCGGCAGTTTATTAAGTATAAATCACAACAAACGTGTCAGAAGAAACAAATGTTTTACGGAGTTGTTTCTTTGTGTGTAGTTTCTTGACACCGATCAGCTGACTTGGTGTAGTGATGGTAGAATTGAATTGGACACATTTGAATTTTTACTTAAATGTTTTAAACTTCATAATTTTAAGAGTATGGATATTAACAAAATGTTGCTATGTGGTTTGTTAACACCAAAAGAATCCATGCCTTTGATATGTATATACCCTTTCCGTAACACGCTGTATATGTATATGTTATAGAAGTAATTAAATGCAGCATTGAATGACTTCAATAACGCTAAAAGCTTAAATAAAACTGCCATGTTAGCCTAGTGGTCCTAAGCGTGGCTGATACAAAAAACTAGTACAAAAAAAAAAAATGCTGCGCGGAATTGTCGTGCAGGCAATATTCAACTCTATTTCAAATCCGCTTGAGCATTTTGCTGTTCTGTTTGAGCTGACCCTAACGCGATTTTACAATTATATATTTAAACATTATATTGTGTTTGTATGCCATAGTGATGGGACAAGGTTAAATAAATTATTGAGCCATTAGAACTTTTTGTAAATCAAAGAAATAATACTTGTTGTTGAGCATTAAAAAAGTAGGATATGAAAAAAGTGTATATTTTATTCTTAATTTAGGTATTTACACTTTATATAATCAATGTAGACTTTTGCCAACTATGTTGACGTCAGTTGCCGGTTAAACCGGCATTATTTTAAGTTTTTTTTTCATGTTTATCAATAGACAAACTTATCTATTATTAACTGATTAGTAAGTTAAAAAAAAGTCAAAGACAAGATATTTTGCTACATTCGGTAGTGTTCAGCTTTTTGGAATGTGATGTTATTACCTCGACAAAAAGAATTAAAACAATACAAAAAAGTGAAAATTTTAAATTACTTAAACATAAAATAAGCTTTGATGTAAATAGAATTTATCCACGGATTTAATTAACTAACGAACGAAACTGTAAACTAATTATATTTCTGATTTTACAATACATTGTATTATTTATACTTATTTGTAACAAAAAAAATACATAATATAAAATCTACCATATAACAACAAACAACATTTAAAAATGCATATACTAAGGGCACGATCAAATCACAAAATTGGGACTTTTCGTTAAGTCAAATACATGGTGTTGATCACCATCCATAGACAGACACAGTTTTCCAAGACCTTAAAATCTTGGAAGAAAAATCGAGAATACATTTGTATGGGAAAATGGCTCTTTGAAACTTCCCCTGTATAAGGATGGTGATAAACATTATGGATTTTCAGGACTTTACAAATGTATGACAATGCCTGAAAGTGTTATGAAGTCCTTGCATTAGAAGTTCGTACCCCATACAATTTGTCTATTCTTATTAAGTAATTCTACTATTATAGTCTGTATTTTCTTAGTTATCTATGTATGTCAATCGTTTCACTTTAGGTGGCAGATATAAAAATAAGTTTCACATTTTCTTTCCACACATAATGTACATAAATGCTAATAAAATAGACTTCTTTGTGTTATATCTTCGATTTTTATGCGACGGCCAAGAAAAGTCAGACTATACCTACTCACTAGCAAGGCAACAATGTGGTTCGTTTTAACTATTTGATTTAGTCGGCTTTCTTGGCTTTCGGCTTCTTTTCTTTGCCCTGCGGCTTCGAAGGGTAGATCACGAATAGCGCCAGTTGCGATCCGCAAAGTAGAACAGCGACGATATTTTGAAGCTGTGAAAAAAAAAAGATAATTACATGTAAAAAAACAACTGCCTCGTTAGCCTAGTGGTGCTAGATCATAGAGGCCTTGCAGAAGCGTTGCCATACCAGAGACAAAGTTCAGATGTCTCATGTGCCAGTAATTAAGCCGGCTTCCATACCCTTCAAACTGGAATCCTATCCTGCCTATCCTGCTTGGCGGTAAAAATAGGTATGATGGCAGTACTTCCCTAGACGAGATCCTTCAGAAAGAACTCTACTACTATTAGGCTGCCTGTCCACAGAAGCGGAGCGAGTCTGCGGAGTGGAGAAATATTAACCAATAGGATTGCATAACATTTTCGCTCCGCTTATGTGTACAGGCAGTCTTAAGATGTATACTAGGTACTAGTTTTATTATCTACTTGACTGTCCTCATTCTGTGACCGACAATGCACTTGGCATTCTCCATCAGATATGCGACTGTTACACGTACCTGCAAGTACTCGTATTTAACCTAACCCTTATTCGCTCATATTTTAGTTTTAAAGTTTTCGTACTTTTAGGGTGACAAACACATGAGCGAAAATATACACGAGCCGAGATATACACGTACTTGTTCGTACGTCTGTCGCCCACTTCACGTATTATCGGAAAAATCAGTTGATAGTGATAATAATGACACTATCCGATAAAAAGCGTGCTTGTATCTTCTTCCTACTTCGCTATCACCGACTTTTCATACAACTATGATCATTTAGATAAGCTAATTGGCTCATTTATCGCGTTTTGCCGTAAGATACGCCGGCAGTGTTGTCGAATCAATCAGATACTAGGCTATGTAGTTAATCTCAATAAGTTAACACAGTACAGATATACTGACAGAATTTCATGGCGATAAGTGTTACCCAATAATTGGAAATATTACGAAACCACGTCATACATTTATGTGACGACGTGGTTTTATCCTACAATTTTATAGTATACGTGGCGCAATGAAGATGGCTAAAGTAGGTAGTAACTGCCTATCTCACTGCCTCTCTTTCACATCCAAACTACTGAACCAATTTTGATGAAATTTGACACAGAGTAAGTTTGAATCACAAGAAAGGATATTAACTACTTTTTAATCCGCGATTTCGTCTGCTTCCACCATAACCATCTACTTTTCCCAACTATGTTGGGGTCGGCTTCCAGTCTAACCGGATGCAGCTGAATACCAGTGTACATGGAGCGACCTCCACAACCCAGTCACTGGGCAACACGATACCTCTTGGTTAGACTGGTTGTCAGACTTCCTGGCTTCTGACTATCCGTAATGACTGTCAAAGTTCCACGAATTACTGCTTTCCGAAGCACGGGGGCGTCACACTACCAACTTCCAAACTTCGGGCTGCAACTGAGTAAATCCTAATGGAGAAATCCAATAAAACTTTTTGCTCGACCTGGGAATCGAACCCGGGACCCCACGCTCATCAGTCGCGCTTGCGTCCACGATACTCAACACTGGTAAAATGTAGTACCTTTATAATATCATCAAAATTTAATAATTTTTTTCTTTCGTCTATCGAGATTGGAAAACTACACTCAGTATAGGTACTACTGTTTGTTCTCTCCATTAAAATAAATTCAGCCATGCATCACGACGCCAACCGTTGACACATCGATTCTATTCAGAAGTTAAGCTCGTCGATGCTGCCTTCCATCTAAACTAATATTACAAAGAGGTAAAGTTTGTTTGTTTAAGGTAATCTCTAGAAATACTGGTCCGATTACGAAAAAACTTTCCCTGATACAAAGATACTGCATCCCCGGGTACCATAGGCTCTGTTATGCTGATAAAAAGTAACTGGCACGAGTCGTGCACACATTATAAATATTATTTGGGTTTTTGAGTTAATTCTTGGGTTTTTTGGGTTGACCCAAAAATTAACTTGAAATTTGTTCTACGGACCAATCGCGTGTAGCGTCGGCGCCTCCCGCCAAAGAGACTAAAAATAAACTTGAAGGTTGTGCTCATGACTCGAGCCGGTTACTATATCTGACTACCACGTGCTCGAAGTAGAAGGATTCGCGGGTATAAGCTAGTTGATATACTCACAACAAGGAACTTATTCCTGAGTATGATGCCGTAAAGCAGCCACATGAAGGTCACCACAGACCCCGACAGGATGATGGGGAACGGCATGCCCTCCGTGCTCTTGTTCTTGATTATGTCTCTCTGTAACACCAATTATGAAGGTTCATTCCATTGCTCTAGCTGAAGGAGTAGGGCATAAGTCATATACTTTGCCTTGCTCATTGTTGGATTTTCAATGCTCGGCTCAGGGCCGAGGATTAAAAATCCAACAATTGAAATAACAAAGTAATATTGAAATTTTAATAAGACGCCCAGATCGCATACTTAAGACAGGTCTGCTTGAATTGGCCATCTCAAAAACAGTAAAATCATTCATTTCAATTATACCAATAATAAGCACTTCTGTATGTCAACATTGACAAGTAAATTGAACTGATTCTACATAGTTGCCCAAAAGTAGTTGCCTATGGAGAAGAATGGCACACGAATTGGACTCACAATAACATCGAAGACCCTTCTAGATAATACAACAAAAGACCAAAAAATATATTGTATTTACTATATCAGGTTTGACCATAAATGAGATCCCCATTTAATTTATGAGGTCACTCGAGCTTCTACAAGGGTTATAGGTGTACAATGTTTGTGGAACATTTAGCCCGTCTCAATTTAATGGTCATTACAAACAGTTTGATAATAAACGAATGACCAGAATGAACCCGCAGACCATTACTTTTTAAATAGATGTTTATTGTCACATAAATTGATGTTCATGTGTTTCTTATCGCATTGAGATAACATAGTCATATATGTATTCCTAACATATATAATGATAATTGCGTAATATTCACATCACACCATCACGCCTATATTCCCCGGGGGTTAGGCAGAGGTGTACCAATGTACACCCGGGTAATATTCTTGTCTAGATAAAAATGTCATTAAAGACTTATTCATGGCAACGTGTATAATTGTATACGTTATTTACGTAAGGCAAAGCGCTACAAATCAACGTAACGGAAATAAATAAATCACGTTAATTCATTGTTCCCAATCGGAAGCGGATTACAATAAATAACAATACATATAAAATACCTATGCACATTGTTGGGCAAGTCATAGTGAATCTCGGAATGTTTGTAATCTGCATTCAAGGTTAACAACAGTACGTAATACGTGGCACTGTCTATACAGACTATACAGCTTCCGTATTTTATTTTTCTGATTTTGCTAGAATTATTTGTTTGTCCTACCCTTGTACCATGACAAGTCGGCACAATACATTTTCTCCTTCCATTCCGTTCTGTCAAACATCATGGTATCACTGAACCCTTCTTATCATTCTTCACACAATCCACCCACCTTTTCTATCGCCTTTCTCTTCCTGTCTATCAATCCACATTTACATTTCGTCAAAATGATTACCGGAACAATATATTTTTTTAATATGTTTATTGAAATGTTTCTTGCATCCTTTGAAAACAACGCATACTTTTTAACTGAAGACAAAAAAGGCTTACCAATCCAAAGAGCGGTGAAGCGATCAAATAGAACATGAACGCAGTAATGATAGTTCCAAATCTATTTTCTACCAGTTTCGGGTCTTCCATCTGTGCATATCCAATCAGTGCAGCCGAGAAGGCTCCCGAGAGCCCTATCTGTGCCCAGACCTTCATTTTCTCATGTGTGTAGTGGAAGTAGACCATGCTGTAGACGATGTTGATGGCTAAACCGATCAGGTTCACCTGTATCATTTTGTCGTCGCGGAGAATGTAACCGAACTTCAAATTGAGGACGCTCCTGCAAAAACAATAGACCAGTAAAGTAGAGATCTTTCAATTTAAAATTGCACTCCTCTTCAGCAATTTCTTTGTACAAAATAGGCAGTTTAGTCTCTAGTCGAATTGATGAATCTTAGAAGAAAATCGGCAGTGGAAATTTGAAATGTCTGAAGGAAAAATTTGTCGACCTCTTTGTCCTTTACGCCATTTGAACTTTTCACACTCGGAATACGTTCGGAATTCGGAATGCGTTCGGAATACGTGCCGTTAAGTTATTAGTTATTTTTATTTCTATTACAACACCATCATTTCCACAACACTGCTTTCAAATTGCAGAATCATTGTTTCATTGCGGCATTGCGGCATTGCGAAAAAAGACGGTTCTCTCCGTCATGTAGCACTATTTCATTCTCACACTAGAATTATTGCCTCTACACTTGTGAATCCTTTTCCAATACTGAATATAAATAAAGAAACATACTCACATAACAATACCACCAAGGAAGGGCAAGATGCCAATGCCTCTGGTGCCTCCCTGCTTGTAGATGTCCCAGCAGATGAAGCAACCAGAGAACATCTGACCTACGGTCACAACCGCAGCCGTAGTCCCCACTACATCCTTGTACGGCTGCAGCACATCAGCTAATACGTCCAACATGATGAGATCTAGGTAGAAATGAAAAAAAAAAAATACAATTGTCATTGAAATTTAAACTATATCACGATTGAATTACGGTATATTATACATCGTTACATAAAAAGTCCTTGCCGTGCCGTGGTGCCGGTAGGCGGTGGGCTTAGCAGTAATTAAAGTTTTTTTAAGCCGTGCGGTAAATAACTACGTATATTTATTTTCCTGTGTAAGTATACGTGTTAATTTGGCAGTCCGTATGCTAAGTCATTGCGCTCATTACAATACGCTGAGGTCACCCCATCTTCATAAAGTCTGACGATACAGTATTAAATGTTACGTCAGCTTTTCAATCAAGATTACCTGACATTATTCCGTTACTATTACATATTTATTTCATGATATTAAATCATATAGGTATTTTAAATGTTATCGCATAAGATTGCCGGGGCTGCGGGTTGTTCGCAAGAGATACCGCGCCCCCGGAACGCAAAGGGCACAAGAAGGAACATGGGTGGGTTTTAGTCAGTAAAAGTCTGACACTCTCTCCCGCCCCGCCCAGGGCGGGAGAAGTTATTTGCTGATTTCCCACACCCCAAAAAAAAAAATCGCATAAGATAGCTAAATAGATTGCCAGCATTAGAGCTGTATTACACCGGTCCATTGATCTCTTAAAATATTAATACCAGCCTATTATTGTCCAATGCAGGGCAAAGGCTACTTCTTATATAGAGAAGGAACGAGCATTGATCACCACGCTTGTTCAGATTTATATTAAATAAATCCAATTTTCTTCACGTTTTCGATATTTTATTGATCTCTCTTCTCTCTTGGCTTTATAAAACTTATGTTTCAAAGAAAATAGGCGTAAATTTAATACATGATATGCATTAGCATATGGCATGTACATGCAAATCGGACCACACACAAAATAAGTAGATAGTGTGGACGCGACCGAAACCGCAGCCCGCAGCTAATGTAAGTTGAGGATTTTGTTTGTTTATATGTTCAAACGAGCTAATCTTCGAAACGGCTGGTCCGATTCTGAAAATAATTTTGCTACCAGGAAGCTACACTATCCCTGAGTTGTTTAGGCTACATAAACTCCTTAAAAAATATTATTATTACGAAAATGGACTCGTTAAAAGTCGGTGGGAAAAGCTAGTGTGTAACAAGTGACTCCACCACCAAAAATAGCCTTCAGCCAGTCCCCACTACGGCCATGACCCTACTGTCTTTCAGCCCGCAAGTAGACCCAATAACGAACAATCACTGCTGACTAGCTCCTCTATAATGTAACCAATTGCCTCTCAATTGGCCAAGCGTCACGCGCACACCCACCGGTAGCGGGGACGTCAGTCAGTTACATAGGCTATCATAGCCAATTGTTTCATTAGGTACTGTCAACAATAAGTGAAGCCAATTCAAAGGCGGGTTAAATAACTGTTGACACAATGTTACGAGGACTTAGACGTAATTTTAGAATTAATACATAGTACAGCCTCTATATTTCATGAAGAAATACTCCTTCGTAAACATAGAGTAATCATTGCCAGACTTCCTGATTATGGCGGGATGTCCCGACTTTTAACTTGAAATTGAATGTCCCTAACAAGTGCTGCCGGCTTTTTATGGTTTTTCCACAATGCAGAGTTTTCGTGTGCTGAGTTTTATAATTTGCCAACCTGTTCTATTTCAATTTATTTACTCAACGCTATTAAAAACAAAACAAAAGGCCATTAACTCTGTTCTGTAGATAATTAATTAATGCAAATATATTTGTTTTGTCTGTATGTTTATTTTTTATAAAATATTCTGCTAGCACCTCCATGGGTTTTGATGCCATTTAGAGGTGTGGAAAGTGTCTTAAGAATTGAAGAGTGTGGGAGGGAAACTATTCACCAAACAACCAAATTTTACAAAATTCTAATTAAAAGGCCGAAATTTGGAATTAAAAATTATAACATAGGCTTAAAATATGTTGTCATTAGCGGATTGTCGGTTAACAACACATTTTTTATATAATCTTCCATCTATACTTCTATACTGATCTGTATCTATACTAATATTAGAGGAAAGGTTTGTTTGTTTGTTTATAATGAATAGGCTCCGAAACTACTGGACCGATTTTAACCATTTTGTCACCAATAGATAGCTAAAGTATTCCAGAGTAACATTGGCTACATAGACATTTAACATCACGCTACGACACACGAAGCGGAACAGTAACCAAGGACGTTACTTAACACGGGTGAAAATATCCACGCGGACGAAGTCGCGGGCAGAAGCTAGTTAGATATAAAGAACCGTTTTTGATTTAGCTATAGAAGCCACATCTAAAGCATGCTAGTATTTTTGAAGTGATAATGAGTTTGTTTGTCTCTCCGTTTGTTGTTTTTACTCCCAAACTATTAAACCAATTTTGTTGAATATGGACTTTTTCTTTACCCTCAAGGCTCAAGGATCTCTATAAGATAGGCACAAAATAAATGTTTTAAATTGCGAATAATATTTAAAAAAAATCCGTACTTATTGTAACATTGGCAAGTATAAGCCAGTTAACAAAAAGATAGACCTAATATATTAGAATATATAATTATACACTAGATAACTTAAATGTTTTGTTCTAAGACAAGTAACCTCTAACTAGGTCAATGTGATCGAGTAAAAGTGGAACAATAAACTTTTGCTTGAGGTATGTCTTAAGTACCTAAACGTGACAATAATAGATAATGTATTATGTCTTAATCGACTTTTCTATAATTTAATTAACTGTTCACAACCTCAATAAAATGTTATAATAGATATCCAAGGTATATTATTAGCTAAAGTTCTTCTATAGATATGTATTACTTCAGTCTTTTCCTTTCGCATTACATACCATCACGCCTGTATTACCCGAAGGGTTAGGCAGAGGTGCACCAATGTACCCCCACAGTTCGCCAGTATGTTTTAGGTCCCATGTAGTAGGAGGCGAGCATTTTGCCATTAACCGGGCACAATTCTTTACTCCGAGCTGCTACTAAGAATTTAATAGAGAATCCCAATAACACTTTTTGCTCAACCTGGGAATCGAACGCAAGACTTCTAGAGTAGCAGTCGCGCTTAGGACCACTAGGCTAACGAAGCAGTTCCTTTTGTATTGTTATTTAGTGTTATAAATAAATAACAAAGTAACTTTGTCAATCTGTTATGCTTTGACGCATAAACTGTTAAACTGAATCTGATGAAAGTTGGTACAGAGATAGATTAGACCTTGGAGAAGGACAGCGGCTACCTTTTGTCGCGCGGAAAAGTCTTAAAGGGGTTGAAATAGGGAATATTTTATGAGAATTCAACATTATTGAAGACAAAAACATGAAACATTGTATTTAGGCCCTTGGTAAAAAAAAAAAAAAAAAACATTTTTGTTCAAGTGTTTTTGAAGAATTAGTACTTATCATAAAAATAAAAAAGGCTGGCCAAAGTAACTATTCTACACAGACAGAGTCACAGGCAAAAGTTAATCTATAATAAATGAAAATATTTGAGCCCAGTAGGCGGACATTGCAGAGTTACAGATGTTGTACAGGTCGCCAAAGGTGTGGGTTAACAGACAAACTTCAGTAAATAATCAAAACTAGATAAGTAATTAAGTAAACTTAGTTCTAAGGCACACACAGTATGTGACCTATAGATTCTTTGCCCAGCTGTTGGTGAAACAGGCTGTGGATGTGGTGATGACGATGAAATACCTACGATGAAGTTAAATATACTCCTCTGTAAAATGATTACCATAATTTAATTATAGCTCAGTCCCAGGCGGAGATTATAACATTTATGTAGACTTGGTTGATAAGAGCAGCAAATTATCTAATCTTAAACTTGTGTTCTACATTTGCATTATACTAAGTTATTTAATACAATACAGGTTGAATTTTTAAGTAAGCTGTATAGTTTAATTAAATAGATTGTTTAAAAAAAAAAGCATTTTGTGTATGTTACATTATAAATGACATGCTTGTATGACCAGATGTATGAATGTGGAGGAGGCCAAAAAAGTATGTAAGGATTGTAGCAGGTGACGCTCAGTGGTTTCTGCCTACCGCCATGAAAGAAAGGCGTGAGTTTTTGTATGTATACATTATTTTACAACATTGTCCTGGTTTCATTAAAAACAATATAGCAACAAAAAAAAAATGTAAATATTAGTACCTATAGTAGCATAAGCAACATTTTTTAAATAAAACTCGAAAATACATTAGCAGACTTATTTTTTACTTATAATAACTTATTCGTGTTATTATATTCTAGGACAAATTACGAACGAAGCTGACACTTGAGCTAAGTTTAATTTCTCGGACTTTGTAATGTAACATTTCATTCAGAAACTTATTAATAAAAATACTGAGTTCTGTCTGTGAGTATTTTCTACCTTTAAAATATGTCGAAATGATATTTTAGTAGTTAAAAATCAGAACCTGTCTAGGGTTATGCATTTTAAAGCGCAAACACATTGTAATATGACCTTTTGTAAAGAAAAATAAAAAAAAATAAACAGAAAACAGATGATCATGATAACCTATAAAATAAGAAAGTAACTTTACTTACTGGTAAAAGTGAAAGTTTTATATATAAAAGTATGACTTGATTGCCTGTCTAGCACGCTGGTTTTATTTTAGAACTAATGCACAACACACCTACTCATAAGGAAAAAACTTAGTGAACTGAGAAGTGACTGAATCAAATCGTTTTGGTTTTGCTCAATGCTCACGATGAAAACTGACACACGATGATACGGACATGACATTTTTATAGTGACAATGACATTTCAATTTGATAACCGGCCGAACTCCGAGCATACCCTTCTACGCACATGACGTGGTTCGCTTGGGTTGATTCGAGACAATTTTACCAAAAAGTGGCGTGTCCTTACTGTGCACGCACGTATTGCTATTACAGGCTAAATAAACTACATGATAGCGCACGGTCATAACATAAAAAACTTCTTTACAAAAAGACAACCGCCTTTAAAAACTAAAAAGTTAAAAAGAACTTTATTTTTGGAAGTCGGCGGCTTTGGTTCTGTTTGTTGTTTTGTATTGCCACTTGCCATCATCCAAATCCATGAAGGAATACTAATACTACGTAAATTAATAAGACACCACTTAAAAGTCATAATAAAGGCAGAACACGCTCATTTGTTTAGTTGGATGACATATTTTTTTAGTTATTTTATTTTTTTACCTAACTAAGTACTGAACCAATTTCGATAAAATTTTATGTGCACCATCTCTGAAGTATGACCTATCAAACAAAATCAAAATAACACATATACATAAAAAAACAAAGAGACGAATTTTGAACCTCCTCCTTTTTTAAAGTTGGTTAAAAGGCTATCTGCTACCGCATAGCCGAAACCAGGTTGAGAAATGTGTACTACCATAGAGTTTTCTATAATAATTTGACAAAACGTAGTTCACGTAGTAAGTATTTAAATTAAAAATTAGCATTCAATAATGGGTTATTGATTGTCGTCTTAAAAATTAAGTTGATAAGTAATAAAATCTCAAATAAAACAAAATTAACTGCTTATTGATTTGATTCAGTGCTTGTCTTTGCAATTTGCGCAGAAAAACAACAAAATTTACTATGGTTTGGCACAATTGACATTTTGTAATTTTTGTGAGGACTAGGAGATTTTAGAATTTCACGAATTTTCAGCCGTTCTATTTTAAGACAAATGACTGATAACAGTTTTTGAGTTTTCCGTGTTACATTCATATACATCAGTCATGCGTTTTATTGCCGAGTACGGGATTTGGCTATGAGAGTTATCTTGAAGATCACGAAGGTTTTATTCGTAAGGGTTGCTAAAGAAATTGTTTGGTAATATGCAATGGAAATACAAGGGTTGGAAAGGGCGATGGCTGTGGGCGGTGCTGATGCTCGCGTTGTGTCCTCTGGTACTAGCTCAGAAGATCGGTGACCCTTACAAAATATTAGGTATACACCGCAAGGCTAGTTTGCCAGAAATACGCAAAGCCTACAAGCAACTAGCTAAAGAATGGTATGTATTTATCCGTCTTCTGTGCAAACTTGTTATTTAGTGTGCGGAAAATAATCAATGTATAATTCACTCTATAGTTCTTATAGTTTTGTTATGAAGATTAGATACTGTATGTATCTTCGGTAATAAGTTTATTTAATGAGAAACCGTGGATTGGTACCAAGGTAACATTTCCACTCAAATTATAGTTCTCAAGAATAAGTATTTTGTAGAGCTACATAAATAAATGAAATAGTAAAATGTCTTCTCTGTAAAAATGTTAAATCTTGAAATACACATATGATATGTGAATTTGTGGTAACTTCACAGTAATTATAATGATTACATTGCAGGCACCCTGACAAAAATGAAGACCCGAATGCAGAAACCCGTTTTGTTGAGATCAAACAAGCGTATGAACTGTTGTCAGACACGGAACGTAGGCAAGCGTATGACTTGTATGGCATTACGAACGAAGACGACCACCTATACAAACCAAGGCACGACTACAGTCAATATGCAAGGTTTAGGTAAGTTTAATACAATCTCATGAAAAGAAGTATCTTAAAAAATACACACATACCATCATGCCTGTATTCCCCGAAGGGTTAGGCAGAGGTGTACCAATTTACACCCACAGTTCGCCGGTATGTTTAGGTCCCATGTAATAGGGGGCGAGCCTATTGCCATTAATCGGGCACAAATCCTAACTCCGAGCTGCTACTGAAAAATTCCAAATGGAAAAACCCAATAATACTTTTTGCTCGACCTGGGAATCGAACCCAGGACCCCATGCTCATCAGTCTCGCTTGCGACCACGAGACCAACGGGGCAGTCATCTTAAAAAATACTTATGGATTATTACCATTTATTAGCACAGCATTTATAAAGGTACTGTTCTTAGAAAATCTGTGTTAAGAATGATTAGTAAATTATATTTAAGAAAATGTTTACCTCGCAACAGTCATTGAATTGGTTAGACACAATAACATTAACTGACATGGTGTCACAGATTAAAACTCCCATGAAATACCTCCTATAAATTAAATCCAAAATACAGACAATAACAAGGACAATTTAATAAATTAACCTTGTATGTTTCATAATTCTAAATATAAATAAGTAGCCTTCGTTTCCTGAAATCTAGACAATAACGCAAACCAGCTGTTTACAATCCAAAGCATGTGTTATAAAACTCACAGAATAGATCAATGTTGCAGCTGAAAGAATAACTCTTGTTATTTTAATTTACATGTTTGTTTATTACGCAGAGTGCTCTAATAAACTTACTAAATTCCTCAGACCATTGATGTTTAAATAAATTCCTTATTTTCTATAGACAAAAACAAGCTGAATAGTTTGTTTTTGGTTTGAATTGAATGTTCTTTTTGTGTTGCATAGCCAATTTATCGAGGAAGGCTATAGGCCATATAACATCACTCTACGACCAATAGATGCTGAGCAGTAACCAAAACTAACCAAAGACGTAACTTAATGCCGGTGATAAAACTACGCGGACGTAGTCGCGAGCAGCAACTAGTTTAAAATAAGGATAATCTACTTCAATTTAAATTGCATACAAGAATCTTTTCTGAATTCCGACCTACCTGTTTACATTCTCACCGAATTGTTTTGGAACAAATTATTTACACAAAACTATGGATCATAAGTCACAATAACAATATATGTACACCGATTTACAATCCTTACTCATGAGTCACTGAATCTGAGAACTGGTCAGGATTGCAAAATGTGGTAAGCACACAATATCAACTTTCTGCATGTTGAATTAAAACGTAACCTTAGTGGTCCTTGATTGTCGGGCGTTGATCGATGAATATCTCTTCATTACATGTGAGCTGATGTTTACAAGCTATGACGTTATGTACTTCTGCCCGCGACTTCGTCCGCGTTAATGGCGGTTATCGTGAAACAGGCAAAGACGTTGAATAAAAAGTAGCCTATTTCCTTTTTTGGGGTTCAAACTTACCCCATACCAAATTTTATCAAAATCGGTCCAGGGGTTAGTTGTGAGAGCGTATATATCCCCGAAACGATCAAGTCCACTTGTCAAGTCTACGTGATTGAAGCGAATATTGATCGTTTACCGCGTATACTTGACGTCAAGTGTTTGCAGTACAGACAGACAGACACAGCCTTATTTTCTCATTTATAATTTTAGTCTGGGTTCTGAAATTCTTTCGTAGTATATTGCCGTGCGAATAACGGCGAGGTGAATGAGCGAGATGGTCGCCGCTACTTGGCGTGCGAATTTTTTTCGCAATGTATATTTTATTTTATTAAACTCACATGAGTTTTTGATAGATTGAGAGAGATTTTTTTGTTTAAAATTCAGTCATTTTAATGACATTACCTAATTATATAAGTTTCAACCGAATTCAAAGATGGAGGAGGTTCGCAATTCGGTTGTAATTTTTTTTAAATAATGAGTGGCTTAGAACTTCTTCATTTACCAAGTTGGAGTTTTTATTTTTTTATTTTCTTGTATTTATTGTGTATCTGTACCGTATAAACATATTTTCTTTATTTCTTTTTTTGTTGCAGTAATGATCCCTTTGAAGAGTTCTTTGGGACACATTTCCGAACGCAGGACCAAGATATAACATTGTTTCACAAACTTTCTGTGACTGCACGGTAAGTGAAGATAACTTTT
This sequence comes from Caradrina kadenii, assembly GCA_947462355.1. Lineage (NCBI taxonomy): Eukaryota > Metazoa > Arthropoda > Insecta > Lepidoptera > Noctuidae > Caradrina > Caradrina kadenii. Next base: position 1,459,765 of record OX381678.1, on the reverse strand, counting down.
TATTCTAATTATACTAGCTTTACCCCGCGACTTTGTCTGCATAAATTTTGGATATTTCGGTATCCCAAACCACCTCTTTCTCCATTTTCATTGGTTCCGTGGTTTTGCCATGAAGACGTAGTAAACAGACGGTACTTTTAATATTAGTATGAACGGTATATGTATAGTCAATGACATAATATACATAGATATAATGTGTACATATTACGTATATATTTTGTCGAATCGAAACTTTTAAAACAATATTTTCAACGAGACTGATGAATGACTCTTTTTAATTAAGTAATTATTTTCGACAATTCTAAAAAACATACCATCACGCCTGTATTCCCCGATGGGTAAGGCAGAGGTGTACCAATGTACACCCATAGTTCGCCGGTATGTTTAGGTCCCATGTAATACAGGGGGCGGGCCTATTGCCATTAACTGGGCAAAAATCCTAACTCCGAGTTGCTGCTGAGACTTTCATGGAAAAACCCAATAACACTTTTTGCTCGACCTGGGAATCAAACCCAAGACCTCTAGCTTAGGAGTCGCGCTTAAGACCACTAGGCTAACGAGGCAGTTATTTGCTAATTCTAAAAAAGTTAAAATGATAACATTAAGAAAAACCCTTCATTGTTCCATCACACGTTTGATTGAATCATACAACAACTAATAGCTACCTAAGCTACCACCCTATACTCTGCTTTCCTTCCAGCCATTTCGAGAACAACATAGTAGAGAAAAGTATCCACACTCCAGCCCTAGTCCTGTTCTACACCGACTGGTGCTTCGACTGCGTGCGCTCAGCCGCCTCCTGGCGGCGGCTGGTGGAGGCTCTACAGCCGCTCGGCGTTACCATGGCAACCGTCCACGCGGGACACGAGTCCAGTCTAGCTCGACGAGTGGGCGTCCATGGAGTACCTTGTCTGACCTTCGTGTTGGATAAACATGTTTATTTGTATAAAGAAGGTTTGGCATCGCTACCTAAGATTTTGGGTAAGTAATTTCTTTCGTACAAATTTTATTCCTGTAGCACTCTGTCCAGCGATTCAAACAAGTGCTGGACTGAAATGGCGATTGCCTATTCCAAGAATTCTTCATTATTCATCATAGAAGCCATTGAAGAGTAAATACTACAGCGACAATGTTTTCAAGAGGCAATGGCATACAAAGCTGGAATGAAGAAGTAGACCGTCAATTTAGTCACTGGACTGGATCGCTCACTGGAATAGGTACATTCCAGTGCATTCTAGTCGCGGTTCACATTCCAGCGCTGGTTTCAATTGCTGGAATAATGTGAACCTGGCATCAAACGAACACTGATGCAGTCAATCCTTGCCCTACCAATTGCGACATCCACAAATTCATAGAGGATATAATTATGTATGTCTCACAAATGTTCAAACACTCAAGATTTGGTCCACATTCATGTGACCGTCGTACATTTACCTTCAAGGCGTAAAAATAAGGAAACATGAGGGATTGTCAACCTTAAACCGTTGCCCACAGAGTTCATGCGCTGGAAGTTCCCGTACAAGCTAGTAAGCTCTATCGCCGACGCCAACGTGGACGGTTTCGTGTCGGACTTCGAGGACAACAAGGTCAAAGCGCTGATCTTCGAGGAGCGCACGACCATCCGCCTCAGATACCTCATCACTGCATTCCACTATAGAGATAGAGTCGCGTTTGGGTAAGTCACTTGAACAAGACTCGTATTTTAGACGTGTCTACTCATTTTTGAACTTAAACCAGGTTTCGAGGGCATAGATAATTAGATATGTTACAGTAAATGACATTAAATACAATTAGTTCCAAAACGTAGGTCTCTATGGAGAAGAACGAGCAAGAAACTCCATGGACACTCTTTTCTCCCAATTTGGTTTTCACAAAATCCTGGTTACAATATTCTTGTTGCTTCTAATTGTCAAAACAATGAAGGTAGAACAATAAAAAAAAAATAGTAATTAAGATGTAAGCCATGGCAGTTAAGAGATGACCAATACCAACTAACAACGCCCGTTCACGAACATGACGCGTCAGCACCATTTAGCTCAACCATCTTGAAGGGAGCCGAACGCTCCAACGGACACGTCACCATCAGTAAGACATTTTAGTGAGCATGACATGAGTTTAACAACCGAAGTATACTAATATAATATAGCTGAAGAGTTTTTTGGTTTGTTTGTGTAAACGCGCTAATGTCTGAAACCACCAGTCGGATTGGAAAAATTATGAAGAATAGTAGAGACTATATAACATTAAGTTACGACACGCGGAAACGGAACAGTAACAAAAGATGTACGGGTGAAAAAGCCACGCGAACGAAGTCGCGGGTAGCAGCTAGTATAAAAAGTATCATCTAAACTTTAAAGGCCCCACGATCCCATCTATACATTGTGCTTACGAGTGTATGAATCAGATCGATCCCTGTACTGTTTGATACACCTGTAAGCACATTGTAAGCATGGGATCGTGGACCAGGATTTTGTAAAAACCAAATTGAACAGAGGGTTTGTGAAATTTCTTGCTCGTTCTTCTCCATAGAGACCTACCCTTTGAAAGAGCAACTAGCTTCAACTTTTTACCGTAACTTCTTGACAATTTAAAATTGTCTGTAAACGGTCGAATTGAAATAAATGCTTCGAGTTTGACTCTAGCAACAAGGAAGTACAGAGAGAAACAAAGAATCTCTTTTCTCTCTCTATGATCCTGATGATGATCCTAACTCAAAAACCTCTCCAGTTTCGTAGACATGCGTTCCCGTGACAGCACAAACGTGACGGCTCGCTACAAGGTGCAGCGCCACATCGACACCATGGTGCTGCTCAAGGAGGACAGCGTGGAGCCCGCCGCCACCGTCAGCACCACCGAGATCCCCACGCAGACGCTGCACCAGCTCATCGAGGCCAACCAGATGCTGACGCTGCCGAGACTGTCCTCACAGGTAGGAAGGGTGGAGCTATGGCAAATAGCTAGACGGGTTATGGTACTATTCATACTTACGTTTGAAGTTAAAGTGTGCTACTTTTCGCTAAAGGAATATTGTCAGTTTTGAAAATTATAATGGCATAATATTTACTTTATTGTCAATTTTTTTTTGTTGAGATATTTTACTATATTTCGTTGACATATTTCCGTGTAATTTGATTTTGTTTGCCTTATTTTTGTATGACCATTCTGCCATTTATTTGCAGAATATTGAGCATATTTTCTTCAATATACTACCTGTAAATTCACCTATGTTTTACATAGTAAATTATTGATTGATTAATTGATTGAGTGTACATAAGAATTATTATTATGAACCTGTTGGGGCATACATTTATATTATTTTATTCTGTTTTTTTCGGAAAACTTACAGCTAGGTACAAAAGTAAGATTAGTGAGTAACCATATTAAAGCCAATTAAAAGCTTGCACAAACTAGTACAAGAACGCAGTGTTATTAACATAAATATGAAAGAAATGGTAAAGTAGAAGTTGAAAATTAAGTAAATTTTTTGAAAAAGAAGCTGCAAGGGAAACGTGTTCTAAACATGGTACTGTTGTAGAGCGTGCTAGAGAGCGTGTGCCCGGTGGAGTGGCGCGCGGCGCGGCGGCGGCTGTGCTGCGTGCTGGTGTGCGGCGCGGGCGCGGGCGCGGGCGCGGGCGCGGGAGCGGGCGCGGGCCGCGGGGCCGCCGCTCGCCGCGCGCTGCGCGAGCTGGCGCGCGCGCCGCCCGAGCGTCTGCACTACGCCTACGTGTACGCGCACAAGCAGCCCGCCTTCATACACGCGCTCGCCAACGGCTCAGGTCAGTGACGTGTACACCACCATGCCATCACCGTATTGACTGGTAACTGCGCCTTTGGCCTTGCGTACTAACATTGCCTTTACCATTTCTTATAAAGTCAAATGTATCATAAAACAATCCCGAACCAAACTAAACCCAAATAAAACAAATGACACTCGGGAATAGTTCCGCTTTCTATCAGAGAAGAATTTTTTGCAATCAGTCTAGTACTCAGAAATTACTACTTACATACAAAAAAATACACTTCAGTTTCCCAAACCATGAAAAATTGAATGCATGTAGAAAAGAAAATGGGCGTAAGATACGCCAAAAAGCTGGTGACAAATATAAATTTTATTTACTAGGAGTATATCCATGGTAATCTGACATTTACCCGACAGGCAGCGACGTATCAGCAATGGAACATCGCATCGTCATCATCTGGCGTCGCGAGACCACCCGCATCCAATACGAGTGGCTGAACGAGACGTGGCCGAGCTGCACGCACGTCCACTGCACCAGCGACCACTTCCCTGCGGACCCCGCGCTACGAGACGAGTTGCTGAAGTACCATGAACGACTCAATGAGACCAAACGAGCGCTAGATCAGCTGATTAAGAGGCTGTTGAAACCGACCGAGGTTATGACCTATGAAGCTCATGTACAGGTTAGTGGAATGTATTTATTTACTAGCTTCTGCAAACCATTTCATCCGCGTAGGACTCAAATCTATACTTATATTATAAAGCTGAAGAGTTTGTTTGTTTGGTTGAACGCGCTAATCTCAGGTACTAGTGATTCGAAATTAAAAGATATTTTTGTGTTGGATAGTGAATTTATCGAAGAAGGCTCTAAGGTAAAACTACTCGGACGAAGTCGCCAGCAGAACTTCGTATATTATAAAACATATCTTATGACACTCAGAAATAGGGTAGATTTTACCAATGAATGATTTTTTGTAATCGGACCAGGATTTCCAGAGATTACCTCTTATAAACAAACAAAGCCTACTTATAAAGAAAATATTAGTATAGATGTACTTAGACTTAGAAAAAGCATTAGGAATTTCAATTTTTTCTTACTATCAGTATCCAACCTGACTATCTAAATAAATCTATTCCACAATGATTTGCCATAATAAAGTTCAACACAATTTAATGCAATAATTCTGAAATATCAAAATAATTACGAGTGAAAGTGTAATGTGCCATCATATTGGTGTTCTCTTCATTCCAAATTTGGATTTTAAAACACCCCGTTTATATCGTTCTAACTAGTAACTACAGGTCGTAAAAGTCAAATAGGTAGTCTTTCCATGTAAAATACTGGTATCCGGCTGCTACCAGTACAATAGTAAATTGTGATCTGTTGGTGTGGTCCAGGAGCTGATGGACGAGGCGGCGCTGGGCAGCGTGTGGCGCGCGGTGCTGGCGGTGATGGCGTGGGGCGCGCGCGCCCGCGCGGCGCTGCGCGGCCAGCGCGCGCTCTCCGCCATGTGCGTGCTCGGCACCGTGGCGCTCGTGCTCGCGGCCGGCTACCTCATGGCCTACCTCATGTGCGTACCTTGCTCTCATGTGCATGTGGTATTTCCGCACACTGTACTTGTATATAATTTCATTTCGGAATGATTGGTAGGGAAAAATAACGCAAGCGAAATTAAACTTTATGTTACCTTCACATAAAGTTAATTTGCCCCTGCTACTTTTGAACGAAGAACTAGATCGAAAACTGGGTTTACCAAAAATAATGACTCCATACCGCTCTATATTCCCTTATCGTTGAATAAAATACAAACAACAAATGTTATGTAAGCATCGATCAAACCTACATTCCTATTTGTATATTTACAGACGCGTAGAAGAAGAGTCAGTACAGCGTCAGAAAGAAGAGAGAAAGAAACAGAACAGCGGCGGCAAGAAGAACAACAACGAGCCGACCTCCGAACTACGACTGCACGAGCTGCGAGCTGAGAAGTATAATGGACTGGTTAGGTATGTGTCCGTCTTATGGCTATCGATTATTATAATAACACTGCTTCGACACGGAAAATAATTTGCCATTCAAGTTTAAACTTTAAATCGTGTGCTTTAGAATATATTTTTAAACGCAAAAATAAAAAACATGATGTCTCGCGGGCAACGCGCTTGCATCTAGCCCTTCTTGTAATTAATCATTTTTAACCCCCTACGCAAAAACGACGTTTGACGTGTCTATACGTGGTGTGTGTGTGTGTGTGTCTGTCTGTCTGTGGCATCATAGCTCCGGAACGCATGTACTGATTTTGATTTAGTTTTTTTGTTTGAAAGGTATATTAATTGAGAGTGTTCATGGCTATGTTTGGTGGAAATCGGTTCAGCTGTTTAAAAATTATCAGCTCTTTTGTTAGCTGCGGTAGGGATTTTTATTTTTCTGTCGGGGGTTATTAAAAATGTTTAATTATGTGTTATCTTTCAGACTATTGAAGCCTGGGTATCGAACCATCGTGTTGCTGGTCGACATGCAGAGTCGCGTTCAACTGCTGTCCAAGTTCCATAAAATCGTGTGGCCTTATCGCAAGTAAGTAGTATTATTATTTCATGTTACCCTATATTAGGATTTTCTCCTGTATCATCGGTGACTTTACATAGAATTAAACTTAAAAAAGTATTTTTTACATGCTTTGAAAACAAAAGATCGCTCAATCGAGTTGGCAATTAAGTGACGTCACAGTTTACTATTGCCATACAATATATATATGGGGGTATAACGTTTTGAGAGCTCATGAAAAGGATGTCAATTGATTGGTGGTGTTAAGTATCCAACTGAGGCGGGAGACCATCCCTGGCTTTGGTTGGTGGGGTAGGGGGTATTTTCCTGTGGGAAATCATCAAATGACTTCCCCCGCCCTGGGCGGGGCGGGAGGGAGTGTCAGAGTTTTACTGACTAAAACCCATCCATGATCCTTCTTCAACCCGCGGCCCAGGGCGGGAGGGGGTTAAGCTAAGCCATTTGTCGTGAATGTACCGACGAGCCCGTCGTGGACAGGAACAAGACCCTGCTGTTCGCGTACCTGTGCGTGGACCGCAACGCGGGCTGGTTCGCGCGCGTGCTGCAGCTGTCGCTGGGCGGCGCGGAGCTGCGGCTCAACGCGCGCAACTGCGTGGGCACGGTGCTGGCGCTCAACCCGCACCGCAAGTACTTCTGCATCTACCACGCCAAGCACCCCGAGTGCACCAAGCCGCACAAGGTAACAACACTTGGTTTATGTCCGTGTGATTTTTCATAAGCATCCCTAATTTCTTTGATATGAAATAGCGCTCAGGAATAACATACCATCGTGTTAGAAAAAAATCAGAATCGGGGCTAGTACTTGCGGAGATTAGTGCTTTCAAGCAAAGAAACCTCCGACTAAGAACAACCATCCCTAACGCAGCTAACAACCTAGAAAGAGAGCTGATAACCTTGAAACGGCTGAACCGACTTTGGTTAAAAAACATTTAAGAATCATCGTTAGGACCTGCTTTCAAATCCGTTCACCCGTTTAAAAGCTACGGTGCCACAGACTGACACATAGACTCGTCAAATTTGTAACACCACCCTTTTTGAGTCAAAAGTTAAAATATAAACACTTCTGTTTTATAATATGTATAGATTTTTTGTTAGGACAATAATAGGAAGGTATTAATATTAGCTAATTTTGTAATATGTGTATGTGTCGGTTACCCCGCAGCGCATGAGTCGTATGACGCGCTCGCTGGGCGAGGGGGGTGCGTTCGACCCGGAGGCGGGCGCCTTCATCGGCTTCCACACCTCGCCCGACTCGTCCTCCAACGACGAGGGCTCCGACCCGCCCGTACTCATGCAAGGTACCTACTACTGAAACTCCACAGACTAAGGCTCTTAGTACACTGGCGTTTTTCGAGGCAAAGCAAGCACGCGGCGAGTACGCAACGATTCGCCGCTTGAGTGTGGCGGAGCGTGCTGTCGAATGCGACAGTACAAAATATCCTCGGCGGCGCTATTCGCGGCGATACGCTGCGCTCTCGCCTGGCTTTGAATTCGCTCGAAATTTGCCAGTGTGATAACGTACTCTATATAAGAAAAAACAAAAAATATATTATTAAGGTAGCTTAGGCAAAATACAGACGGTAAGTGTTAGTTTTAGTTCATAACATTACCAAATAAATTTTAAAATTCAATTCAAACTTTTTAGTTTTTTTTATTTGTTCTGTATCACTATGAAATAGTAGCCACCATGTTATTACGTCATTCGCCTGTGTAAACCAAAGTGACAGCTCTCAACTGATCGGCAAATCAGCAGGTTCAGCAGCCGATAACCTCGAAAATTCATCTGCAAGATGCCATACCGAAAAAAAAAGACTAAAGATACGAAGACTTATACGAATTAAATACGAAGTGATGACTACAAAGTAATTGATATCTAATAAATCCTTGCCTCATACTAAAATGGTTCCTGCAGTGTGAATGTTCATGTTCACATTATCAAAAGTTGTATTGAGAATGCCGAAACGCTTAGTGTGAAGGCACCCTTAATTCACCGCGCCGTCGTACTCTTAGTGACTGACCTTACTCGAGATGGTAAATCGATATCATTAGCAATTCAAATTCCATAATAAAACGTTTATATTTCATTTTAAGTTTTATGTTTCTTGTAATAAAATTTAAGTACATAAATACAACTCTTCTAATTTAACTTTTTATCGCTTTGTTTTGCAGAGAACCTTCTAGACGGACTCGAGAATTGGCTGGACCGTTTGTTCGAGGGCAGCACCCACCGCTACTACATCAACTACTGGCCCGACATGACCACCAAGTGAGCCACTGAGCCACGAGTCACACTGAGCCACGAGCCACAGTGAGCCACTCAGTTTTGTTTAGTCTACATGTGGACGCTTTGGCGTATCTGGGAATGAAGGAAGAAAAAAAAGAGTAAAGAGTTTTTGTTGTAAGGTTGGCACACCGCATAGGTTTGACAGATAGGTCCGCGTTGCCAACTTTATAAAGTTGGAATGTTATAAGTGCCTGTGTTTTTTTATGCCTTTTTGTGAACTGTTGGCTTGAAGATGGTTATTAGGTGATTCGAAATTAAGCAGATGTTTATTGTTATTTCACTGAACGTGTTTAGAGTTAGGAAGTTAGTATACTTTGATATTATCCTTTAGGGCTTCCTCTGAATTGATGATAGTATTAAGTCAATGCACGATTTAAAAAATAAAAAAAAATCGTATTCCTAGTTACGCCAAAACGCAACATGGTTCAAAGTTTTTTTTATAAAATGATTTCTTGTAATTTTTTTCGTCGTTGTTAAGAAAATATACTGCCCGGTTATTGCCGTTTACGACCATAGATTATAAATAAGTGTGATAGTTATTCTTAACGGTTTGCCTTAGAGTTGATACCCAGGGCAAGGTACACGACCTGACCACGACCCGTCGTTAGTGACGGCGACAGAGTACACGTCAGACAAACGTGTCAAAAATGGCACGATTTTGTTTAGCTTTGTTTCCTAGGTAAGACATAGAAATCCTATGATAATAGAAAAATCTATGAAGTGAATGCCTTACCATCCCTATGTCAGGTTGAATTAATATTTTAGTCTCCATAATAGTTCCGACAAAAAAATATCGCCCAGTGATACGTGCATCGCGCGGGTGTTACGCGCCAAACCGCGGCTACGCAAGTCGCGTGGTGGAAATGTAAGACGCACTAATGAGCAATTTCATAGATTTTTTTGGCTCGCGGTCACTATCGTAAGACGCATGTCGCTTGACAGACGGGTCTTGGCCAAGCAAGGACAACTTGTCCAAATCGTAGTTCAAAAGGACACAAAGAACATTGTAGATTAATATTAGATTAACTTTAAAATTTAAGTTCGAAAATCCTTTTGATGTACGAATCGAACAGTTGTTACACTGAGGGCCTGCTTTCACCACCCATAGATAACTTCCATTTAAATTATCTGGTAGATAGTTTCAGACAAATTCTGTATCTTTGTTTGGTTAGTGGATTGTGCATATTTGTAGGTGGTGAAACAGACCCTGAATATCGGGTTATTGCGCTTTTTGGTAACGTGGTACTTTCGTTGTGTGACTGTACGGTGTGGAAGGATATCATAGATTTGATCGATACGGTCGGGTGAACAAATGTAATAAATACAACAATCGCTTTGGGTACACTTCTGTTGACAAGGGCTTAAAATAACATCGAACGCAGTGAAATGTTGTGTCTTCTGATGGAGTTTAGCCCGGTGTATGTATATGTGCGTGGCTATTGAATATCGGTTCGCTCCATATTGCTTAGGGCATCTTAACTGACGAAAGGTGGGTGACTTCTGCCTAACTTTTAAGGGATAAAGGCGTGATATTAAGTCATGTATAATAATTGATAATAAACTAAAAAAACAATAGAAATAGAGTTTAAAAATGCTTGCAAGGTACGTCATAAATCTTGCGTTCATTATCGATTTATAACTTCTATTTAATACTACTATGTAATAAATTAGAACAATTCATTATTTCCCAGTGGTCCAAGTGCCCTTAGTCAATCGAGGTGTGTTCAAAGTCGTAGGCCAAATTGTATTAGTGCCTATATGTTGGTTAGTTAGGCGAACTGAGTCTTCAACCGTAGATATTAGCTTTTATTGTAGCTCGGATGTTGAATTGAAACGTTCGGGGGTCGGTGTTAATGAAATAATAGTAATAACAGCCTCTTATTGTCCCAAAGGCGTCTGCTTACACAAAGAAAGCATAAGCATCGATAACCACATTCTCTCAAACCGGATTGGCGATTTCATACTTACAAGTTCAGGTTTCCTCACGATTTTTTCGTCTGCCGATGTCGATGATGTCCAAGAGAAACAAAAAACTTTATGATTAAATTATGTTTGATGGATTGTTTATTTTTATGTTTATAATTAAATTAATTTAAATTTTAAATCGCAAGTTTATAATTTATAAAGTTAGCCACAACTAACTCCGGTCCCCGATCTAGTAAAAAATATACTTAATAAAAACAAAATATTCACACTTTTATATAAATAAACTAGCTGTAAATTAGCAGTTTGTCTTCACGATATCACAATAACTAGTCATAAATGTAGAGTATGTACGATATAATAAGGACAGTCTTACGGCACTGCACCTCTGTAACACTACGCTATTACGTGTCGTTATAGACTTCCATGTCTATTGCTAAGTCTAGGATAACAAAACCAAGTCAAACTCAAAGCATTTATTTCAAATAAACCATTTAAAGGCACTTTTGAATTGTCAAGAAGTTGGTCAGTCAGAAAGATTATACTAGTTGCCGAGTCTAAAGCGTAGTTAGCTCCTGTGAAGAAGAATGGAGAAGAAACTATGGTGACGCATACACACGCGCGTACGTAGCACATACGTAAATAACTCATAGGGAAAATTTAACAACAGAATAATTCTGATTAAGACTTACCAGTCAACGGCACCCGTTTACGAACATGACGTATGGATCGGCACCAATTAGGTCAACCATTTTAAAGGGAACAAGGATTAGGAGGCCTTTATCTCTCGTTCGTATTGTTCTATTACCTTTAGTATTATAACTAAGAATCTCAAATACATAAAATTCATAATCTCTCACGAGACTTAAATAAACCAAGTCAAGAACATTGGACCAACAAACCACGTGCCAAAGCACTACAAGCATCATATCACATTTATAAACATATTATCACAAACATGTGCCATAATATCAAATAGCAATAGAAATCGTTGTCTACCCCAACACGTAATAGCTACTTTACACGTTTTTTAATCTTTATATACATTCTTCTACCTAGTAACATTTGATTGAGCTTCGTAACTTGCCTGTTGAAAGCTAGAGAACAATATTATTATAAGGCAGGAAAATGAATGAGGTCTGGATTATTAACATGTTTCGAGCTGTTACTTTGATCGAGTTTCGTAATTAAAATTAGGGCAATATTATTCGCAAAGGAAAAGTGGGAACAAATACACCCACAAGTATCATCATTCAAATGTTTGAAAAAAACAGTGGTGGACAACTACACAGTTACAATCAGCAACAAAAGTAGATTAACATTTCAGATTTTTAAATCTTTATTTTTGAGCACAATTCAAAGGAAATACGAAATGAATCTAAAATTAAGATAAAATGAACTCTTAGGTATTGTCTGAAATTCTGAATAGCAGTGAATTGTGTTATTTCGTGTCTATTTAAATGATATGTAAAAGTAACAATGGTAATCGACTTTTTTTGCTGACCACATACCATAAAATGTTATATTTATTTTTTTAAACTTTGAACATGTCTGCGTACTACTTTACGTCTGGGCTGTTATATGTTTTCATAAGTGTCAATATAACTATGAATATAGAAGATTTGAGAGCTTGGATAAAAATCTTACTTCTTGTAGTAGTGTCCCAAATTAGCGGTCCATCAGTGTGTAAAACCATACTACACTGAAATTCAATGTCATCTGATGATCCTCCGATGTCCATTGACCTTTATAATGTCAATGCAAGCTGCGATAGGTTGCTCTTTTCAATTACTAAACTTGATCTAAGTAACGACGTAATTTTCTTGGATTGCTAGACAAATCGCTAAATTGTATTAGTATTGCGATAGTTATTGTAGTATTAACTTGGTTTGTATTTCAATTTTAAATCTTATTTAATGTTCCTATGAGTAAAATCGGTTGTCCCGAACGATTTACTAGTCAAATGTATTACCAAATGTTATATTTTATAATTTAGCTAAATAATAGAGTCGTCGCCATAGTTAGTTTGAACGTCAGGTATGAGAAACTAACATGCGTAGCGCGCCATCATTTTGTCGTTGCATTATCTCACGCTGAAAAGAGATGGCAATATTTATGTGTAAAAAAACAATGTCGGACATTGCAACATTACAATCTTTGCTATTTTATAATATCTACATAGTACAAAACTAAATCGTTTCGCGCCATCTGTACGCTTAGATCTTTCAAAGTCCGCAACGGATTTCGATGCAATTTCAGCAACACATCGAGTGATTTAAGAAAAAGGTTCGTATATAGAACATAACGCTACGACCAACGGGAGTGGAGCAGTAACCAACGACGTAATCCTGCTCTTATCAATCCCATTTAAAATTAAATCAATTTTCACCTCATGTCAATAAATAATATAGATAAACTGAAAACAACAGCTGTCTTTGGCGGCCATTTTGTGCCACGGATACTTCAAGCGGCACCTTTTTTCGAAGGTATGGCAAGGCCATAGATACAGGTCAATGATGCATAATTACGCAATCTCTTTTCATCGTGATATACTACGACAGTGAAAGGAGGCGCGCGCATTTTAGCCTGAATGGTTGAAAATAGTTTTTATGTAATATGATAAAGTATTTACTATCTTGTGTTCAAATCGGAATGATATAACGAGTGTCACAGGTTTTTAATACGTCGAAAAAATGATCTGGTATTTATTTAAGCTCTGACTATGTAATTGTGAAAACTTCGTTTTTTGTTTAAAAATGTATTGTTTTGTTCTTCTGTATTTCTGCGTAACTATAGATAAAGAAATTTTATTTGTATTCCTATTTTTAACTTTATGTACGATAACAATAGAGTGCATTTTATGACAAAATAAAAAAAAAATGATGAATAAAAAGACAAATTTGTGCAAGAGCCGATTTTTCAATCGCCAGATAACTTTTATCTGAAGAATATGTTTGACGTTTTGACAGCTCTTGTATAGAAAATATGTCTAACCACCATATTGATTCCTCGGATAGAAGTTAACTGATGATTGAAAAATCGGGCCTTAATCTAACAAAATGTGTAATTATGTAAATGTTTTCATTGTTTAGGTTCAATGTTGTTTATCAGTAGGACTTTTTAAAACATTTGGTTGCATGTGCATTATTAAACACTCTTTCTTATTGCTGATTGGTCAATGATTTAACATTAAATCATAAAGTAAAAATAAATTTGTCATCGGTTATTCGATTTTTTTTTAAACATGTGAACGATTAATTAATATTATTTGTATTTAGGTACCTATACATCCTTATTGAATTGTTATGATTGCACTTGTTGAATGTTTACTTTTAAATGTTACAATTTATCGAAGTCTTCTTATCCTTTTTGGGATTTCCTAATATTACGCGCGGGATGCAAATGCTCTGTCTCTTTCAGAATGTAGCAGTCTCGTTCCTCCAATACGAAACTGTATAAATGTGCTGTTTAACCTGTGTTGCCATGTTTTATAGTTATAGTTGTCACCACGTTGGGTGTCTGTATATGGGTTGTTAGTAAAGCTTGTCTATTCATACTAAAATATAATTATTGTTGTATTTAAATTATTTTTATTGTTAAGATACACTAAATCTATCCTTTATCTTAATTCCAGTATCGATTTGTACAATAAATGATTAAATATTGTTCTTTATACTGTTTTTTTTTGGAGCCCAAAAAAATGTACCAAAGCACGATTTTCGCGCTGGATTTGAAGTTTGCTGCCATAGAATAAAATGAACTACTCTTTAAGAGCTTTCATATGATATGAGTCTCATCACTGTTGAGCAATGCTGAGAGTGGGTCCAAATTGTCGCATGCTCTGTTCACAGTTCTAGGTCAACGGAAAGTATCATATAAGTTATGATTCTCTTGAGTATCGAAATGCGTTTTTTGCGGCATAACGGCCGTATTTTATTTTGCCGTTAATTTAGAAGTTTGATTTTTTCACAGCTTCAAGGGAGTGCAAACATTAGCATACGGTTTCAATTTCAACTCGATACCACCACGCGTTCCTAAGATTAAGGGTCTTGACTGACAGACGGACAACAAAGTGATCCTATAAGGGTTCCGTTGTTTCCTTTTGAGGTACGGAACCCTAATTATAGGGTCCTGTTTGGAAGTCTTTGGGTACGACACCCAAATAATGTTGATCAAGAGTCTAGATGATGATGGTTCTTGCCACTGCTTGTCAACCAGCAGTCATCTTCCTAGCCTTTTGCTAAGTATGTTGGGGTTAGTTTCCAGTCTAACCAGATGCAGCTGAATAAAAGTATTTTACATAGAGTAACTTTCCATCTCGCACAAAAAGATATTTTCTTAAAATAACCTGCACACTATATTCAAATCAAATGTCTATCTGTCAATAAGACGCAGAATTGGTGGCTATCTTTAGGGGAGGCCTATGTTCAGCAGGCAGCCGTGGACATCGTTCGGCTAATAGGATGACGATGAATCCGTGGCATTGAGGAACAGTTCCAGCACATGCCACATCCAGCAAAATAATAAAAGCAGCGACCATGATCACTTCAGGTATTTCTAATATCACGATAATTTGAAGGTGAAAGAAATAAAACAACTTAATAGGTTTACTGCATCTATTTCATGTTGTAGTCGGTCTGTGTAGTTGTCAGCTGTATTTGGTACAAATTAATGGCTGGAATAACTGCCCTGGAGTGACTGCTTCCTCTTGGTAAGCCTTAGATGTATTCGTTTCAAGGCTGCAATAAATAAAAGTGTATTTTGAAATACAATTGCTAATATACTAAATTTAATTTGGAAGAAGCCATTTTTTTTTACATGCTAGTGTATAATACAAGTTACAAACTTCTTACATACAAAAAAGTGGAATCAAAATAATCCTCTGCATTGATGCCAATTGGAAATGTGTACAAGAGACTAGCATTTCCATATTGGATGGCAATGCTTAGCTTCTAGCAGAGGTATAGCCAGTCCATGGCTTACAGGAAGTATCAACTAAGTTGTTTAATAATCTTAACCAATCTGATATGATGTTGAGACATTTCAATATTTATGATAATTAATTAATATTCTACTATTTTTGGGAGTTACCTTTTTATGCTCTATTTACGAGCCTGAGGTGGGTTTCTGTGACACCACGTCCATCTGTAATCAGTAAAAAAAAAAAACAATGTAATGCAGATTCTATGGCAAAGTCAAGTTCAAATCGTTTATTTCAATTACTTAAAAAGTAATTTTGGACATCTTTACAAGAAAAGAAAAATAAGACATGACAGACATGGCATTATATGTGGCAGTAATAATTAGTTTTAAAAAACTCATTAGCATTACTAATTAGCAATATCTAGTAGCTACTGCAACTACTGCTGCGACTAAATGAAGAGAATAATGAAAGTATTCTAATTTTAAGCTATCTAAAGTTACGACCAGACTGCAGTTAACCAAAATGGACCAATGCCAAAATATATCAAAATGGTGTTGACCTACTGCAGTCTGGTGGTGCCATAATACTAATAATTTACCAGTACTTAGTAGAAGTAAGTCCTTTAGTTAACTAACTTAATCTATAATAATACTTACCACAATTTATCTAAGTATGATGATCCCTACCTGACAACTGTAGACCCTACTTGCTAATGGTGTTAAATATTATTTTTTCTATTAAGTTCATACTGGCAATTGGCTAAAGAAAAACCCACGCCTATGCCTAGACCTGTTGTGATGGGCCACCTCTTTTTAATGATAATTATTGAGGCAAGCGTGCCAAGTAGAAGTCCACCACCTGTAACACAAAAGTTGTAATCAATAAGCCTCCGCACGATAGTGATGCTTTCAATAAAAGCTTACAAAATTAAGAACTAGATTGAGTACCATACTCAACTCATCAGCTCCTAAAAGAGTATTAAGCTAAACATGGGACTTATTTTTCCACCGAAAGGCAAAATGACTTGATCGTTGATTGGTAATCCACGACTGCTTTTTGTAGACAAGATGCTGCAGCAAATCCCCTGATACCTTTAGGACACGCCAAGCGACTACGGCATGAGAAAGGGTGACCTATGCTGAACTTTACATCAAATACAAAATAACATGTATTTTAATATTTACCTCCTTTTACAAGTGCATCGGTGAGACACATATCTACTGTTTTGCTGTATGAATCTTCAGGATTTTTACCTTTACCCATTATGTATTGTTTATGTTCCGCAAATACGATTTTTTTTTGTAGTTCGCTCCGTGTTTGTTATTTAGATCATTTACCTAAATCGGAGCTAATTATGGTTTTTATGGCTTTTACATAATTCGGTAATGAAAATTGATAGCACGGGACGACACGAGACGAAAAACTTTGATAAATTTAATGACGTGACAGTTGACACTAACAATAATGACAGCGTACATCATTATTGTGAGTGTCAGTCACTGACAGACGTCATTTGCAGTCAGTGTTGCAAGAGTGGCTTTAAGTTTCAACATCAGTTTACAGTTCGCTTCAAATAACTCTGCCGCTCTGACGACGCTAGGCTTTCCGAACAACAGAGCAAGTACCATCGCTTAAAAAAGTGTTCGTTTACGAAAAAACATTGCATAAGTATATAAGTTTATAATAATATTATAAAAAATAAAAATAAAGTATTTTTTTACATAACAATAACAAGGCAAGGGTTACAATAATAACATCAATAAGAAAGAACAAGAAATACAAACTACAAAACAATGTAAACGTGTAACACTTTTGACATCGACAGCCTACCGTACTGTGCGAGCGAAACACAAGCAAGCATTAGATGTAGACGAGAGACTGAGACAGAAATATATAATTCTCTTGTCCGTCTCTTGCTTCGCTAGCCGTACACGCGCGCTGTCTTTTTTAACCCCCGACTCAAAAACGACGGGGTATTATAAGTTTGACGTGCCTGTGTGTCTGTGGCATCGTAACTCTCGAACGCAATAACCGATTTTAATTTAGTTTTTTTGTTAGAAAGGTAAATTAGTCGGGAGTGTTCTTAGCTATCTTTGATAGAAATCAGTTCAGCGGTTATAAGCTCTTCTGTTAGCTGCGGTAGGGATATGTATTCTTCTGTCGGGGGTTACTTAAAATTCTTAATTTTGTGTTTTTATGTGGAAGTTTGACTACTACGCAATTATTTGTAACCTACTTCACAGCGGCAAAGTTGTTTGACGGGAACTGTAACGGATACAAAAATAGATTATATAACAAAGTTGTAGCTAGGTAACAATATAGAAAAAAAAGAACTTACTTTCAAATATTGCAAACGCAGCAGAAGTATCCATGATCCCCAGGTGTAACATAAGATTGTAGACATTTTACCAGTTATATTTCATTCGACAAATCCAGGCATCGAGCTGCTCCAGAATAAAACACTAAAATATGAAATACCCCTTTCAAACAAAAAATGAACTAAATCACATACACACACACACACATACACACACACAAACACACACACAGGCACGTCAAACTTATAACACCCCCACGTTTTTGCGTCGGGGGTTAAAAATAAAAAAGAAACATAAAAATTATAAGTAGTAAGACTACAACAAAATTCGAACTGAGTAGTATAAAACAAAAAATATTCTTATCTGCGAGCATGAAATTCTTCTCTAATTTCGAGGTATTTTTTTCATAGGTGCGGTGATAACCACGGTCTAATAACTTGCTTATCTCATGCTGTATTACTAATTAATAAAAGATAGTTCAACAGGGCGGCGCGCGGCGGTTTAAAAGTGGTTTAAATTAGGATGGATTACATATATTGTTAAATTTGCCAACCGTTGTACATAATCTGAGAGCTATATTAATATGCACTTACAACGAGAATTCTAATGATTTCAACTAAACAACAAACAGCTCTAATGTATTATTATTAATTTGTAATAACAATAATAAAATAATATGTTATTAGCTTACTGGCAATGGGCGAAAGAAATACCTATCGCAAGGCCTACACCTACAATAACGGGCCACCTTTTTCGATTTAGGAAAAGCATTGACGCTAGGGAACCAATTAGGGCACCCGTGCCTGAAACAAAGAACTGTAACTTATAAATGTAGCAGTGTGACAGCGTTTTATTAATTTCTTAATAAATAATGAGGATTACAGTGAGTTGTAGTGGCCTATTTATTTATTTTTACTTTAATTATAACGGTAACGAATGTTACCAATTGCAATTGGAAAGGATAAATCATTAAACGCGCACTCAAGAAGGCCGCTGCAAACATAAATTAGCGACATGGGAAATTATGCATCACACCGACACCCAGTTAAGAGTGCGGTGCTCTTGATCAGACGGTGGCAGACTTATTACAGTGCGAAAAGCACCCTTTTTAGGGTTCCGTAGCTCAAAAGGAAAAAACGGAACCCTTATAAGATCGCTTCGTTGTCCTTCCATTCGTCTGTCTGTTTGTCAAGACCCTTTATTTCGGGAATGCGTAAAGGTATCAAGTTCAAATTTAAACCGTATACTCAAGTCTACGGCCCCATGAAGTTGGTAAAAAATTTCCAAGTTTATGTAATAAAAAGATACGGTCGTTTGTTTAGCAAAAAACGTATATTTCGACACTCTCAAGGGAATCAAAACTCATAGGGTACTTCCCGTTGACCTAGACCTATGAAATTTCACAGGTAACATCGTTGTATACCACAAGTAATCTCAAATTATACATTTGTAATTAAATCTTAAAAATAGGGGGTCTAAATTTTCGTCGGTCGTATTATCAAATTGAAACTACCAGTTCAAATTAATGGGGTATCATATAAAAGGGCTTTTTGTTTTGGGGGGTGGGAAATCATCAAATAACTTCTCCCGCACTGGGCGGGGCGGGAGGGAGTGTCAGACTTTTACTGACTAAAACCCACCCATGTTCCTTCTTGTGCCCTTTGCGTTCCGGGGGCGCGGTATCTCTTACGAACAACCCGCAGCCCCGGCAGGCATCGGCCCTTAGTGGCCCCTTCCCTTTGCTGACATCTCTTTGAGGCGCGCGTGGAACACGAACGCGCGTACATAAAAGGGCTTGATGTGCACATTGCAAAATATATATTATTAATTTTTTCCGACACTTTATTTCTTAGTTATAATGAAAAATATAAAACAATACAGTTCCAAAAAAAAAGAAACGTATAAAAATATTAGTTATGCGGATGACATGGCGGTGTTGAGTGCTTTTGTTTGTGGCCTTTCAAATTTTTGGGTATCTGTGAAAAGTACCCTCACAACCGTGGCTTAATTTATAACGTCAGGAAAAGTGAATGTATGGTCTTTCAGGCCAGAGGAAAATGTCCGACTACAATGCCTGTATGGAATAACTCTGAACAGGGTGGACCATTTCAAATACCTTGGACATACATTGTCCTCTGATCTGAAGGATGATGCGGACATAGAACGATAACGGAGGGCATTGTAGGTATGTAAGGGCGAATATGACTGAAGTAAAAACCATATTGTTCAGAGCATTTTGTACATCCTTCTACACGAGCAATCTGTGGGTATCGTACACGCGCGGATAGTACAACGCCTTGCGCGTGCAATATAACAATGCATACGGGGTGCTGATGGGGTTGCTCCGATTCTGCAGTGCGTTAGAGATGTTCGCCAAGTCGCAAGTGGACTGTTTTATTCTACTATGCGAATGCGATGCACATCCCTGTTGCTCAGGGTGCGGGCTAGCTCTAACAGCATCCTGAGGGCATTTGCACAGAGGTTCGATTGTCAGTACCTGAACAGTTGCTGTATAGTTCACGTACTGAGCAGTCGAAATCAATAACATGATTGTGTGTTCACTGTGTTGTTTCTAGTGTTTTTAATTGTATGTACATACAATTTTTTATTGTGAACGAGACCGACGGTCGACTTCGAGCGGGTAGTTAAAACAAAACACTGAATTGGCATTAAGTCATTTGAAATGCGACGGCAACAGATGAGTCACACAACACATATTCACGTGGGTACTTATAACTAGCTTCTGCCAGCGACTTCGTTCGCGTAATTTTTTTCTCCCGCATTAAGTTACGTTTTTGGTTACTGCTTAGCGCTTATTGGTCGTAGCGTGATGTTATATAACCTATAGCCTGCCTCGATAAATTATTCTAACACAAACTATTCAAAAAACTATTCAACACAAAAACATTTTTTTAATTCTAACCAGTAGTTTCCGAGATTAGCGCGCTCAACCAACCAAACAAACAAACAAACTCTTCAGCTTTATGATATTAGTATAGATATCCTTGATCGTAGATATCATAGTTTGAACACAAGAATGTAACAGAAGCTCTTCCATATTCAGAAGCCTGGCTAAGGTATTTGCCCATCGGCTTACTTAGGTACGACGATCACTGTATGCACGAAATCTTTGGCGGATGGATGAGCAGGAAAACGTAAATGACAATGATGGCCAGTAGCAGTCACATGACAACATGCGGGATTATTTCATGTGACTCCTAGTGGCCATCCCGCACCTGACCAGAAAGCACCTTTGCATGACAGAAGAGTTTTGGCTTAGCTGTACAGCTAAGATCCTACGAGATGGCTTGAATGTTACGTTGGATAATATCTTCCACTGTACTGTTATGCTGCAGTATTCCAAGGACCCTTATCCAGGCTACGAACCTAGTTACTCCTACATTAGTCTTACGGTAATTTTGGAATTGTGATTGTCTTTATTTACCTGCATTTATAACAACATTATTAAGGCACGTGCGTAATACGCCAACTGCACTCGTGTCGCTGGGGGTTGCTGTTTTCATTTTGTATTTTATATCGATTTCCAAGCAATCTAACAATAAAATTATTCAAAAACAATAAAGCGTTAATATGATTTAATGACTTCTACAGATGTCAGTCATCTGCACAGAACATTATGTCATCTGTGCATGACACAAATCATACGATCATCACCAATTTTTTATACTTAGTATGAAGGTTATGTCTCAATTATCCGGCAATCTATCACCCGCTTCCGCGCGTGGCCCCCGAGTTGACCACTCGCTTACCGTGTGCTGCTATGTGATGCGACTCGTTGACCACGCGGCGTCAACCCATTGACGAGGACGCCGACGCGGTGAGCCGTCAACTTGCGGACCGCGCATTTACAACGAATAGACGTCTACCCACGAGGCGGTCCTGATCAGGTGCAGGGTTGATAAGCGAGTCTTTTATCCATGGAATAAACATGACGTCAGGCAAGACAACACTAAGTCAAGTCCGTCTCTTCGTTTAAATAGAAAGAAAGAAATAAAGAAAAACCATTAAAATTTATTCACACGAGGATGACGCACATAACATAAAAAATTGTTTCCACAAGTCCAAGACAAAAAAGTTGGTATTAAATAAGTATAAATAAACAAAAAAAAGAATATTGTAGACAGAAACAATGATGCGCCAAGTCACTACCCCGCGAAAGAAACGGCTGACGCTCAGCATGATGCCGTGGCCCGTGCAAAATGGCACGAAACTACGGCGCTGGTGGCTTAACATCATAAATGCATTGACGATGTTAGACATCACGTAAATACGCCCTACAGACTGGTACCCTTCAATGTATTCGGCATACGTCGTATTGTTGTCGCCGTGGACTGCCACGGCGACAGGACGACTGCGTCCTACTGGTCAAGCAAGAAAACACGCGGCACTATCATAGTCTGGCAGCAGTCCAACCGACACTATACCTATGCATCAGTTAGCCGTAACAGCTTTGCAAATGTTTTACCCAAATTTGAAAGCTATAGTAATACTAATAAATAAGTACTCACGAGATGAGAATTCTAATGATTTCTACTAAACAACAGTAAGCTCTACAATATTAGGTAATGTGTAGATAGCGTATTTAGCTTACTGGCAGTTGGCCAACGATAAGCCTAGCCCAGTGCCTAAACCAATTATAATGGGCCACCTTTTTCGGTTCATAAAAATCGCTGAAGCTATGGTACCTAATAGGGCACCTGACCCTGAAACAAAAAAGTAACTTTTAAATGCAGTAGTAAAAAATACAATTCCGTAACATCTGAAGAGGGATTGTTAATTATTAGTTTAATTCTAAATGTAATCCCAGTAAGTCGTACAGCACGTATTCACATGTAGAAGTTGTTACATTGGAAGCTGCGGCTTACAATTTAGGGAAGACCAGGTCAATGAATCGTCACCCCGCATGTCATATGAATTGACTCCGAAAGACCATCCCTCGTCAGCGAAAATAGAAAATATCTTTGGCTGATAGAAGAAAGCGTTAGATTTTTGTACAGATTGAAGACCGCTAGAGGCTGTTTTGTTATCCTGCAGTGCTCGTCCAATTCATACTTAGGGTAGGTACGAATCTAGTACGTCTACGGTTATCTTCTGGTAAATGTCATGAAAAACATAACTTGTAAAAAGAACCAAGTCTCGCAACTCAGTTATGCTACCGTAAAATGTTGCGAGATCCATGTAATACCAAGTCGGTTAATTTAAATAAATAGATTGACTTGGCCTTTGCATTAAAACACAAAGTATCTCACAAGTAATACATATTATAGTAAATTAGATTGTTTAGAGCGATTGCCAAGTCAACCTATTTATTTACGTCAAAATTATAACACCCTGTCGTTTTTGCGTCGGGTTAAAACACTTGGTAGCGTTAATTTTATTGTAAACAAACACTTAAGAGGGTGCAATATCTGTAAGGCGGTTGAAAAATGTTTAAATTACATACAATGTTATTTTTTTAAATCATTAACCATCGGCACTAATTGTCGAAATATTCACAGTCAAGTTTCAAAAAAACGGCACTTTTTGCTTGTGTTCCGCCAATTTGCCGGTGTGTGTAGTTATAATTCTTAAACTACTGGTTCAAATTGAATGAAATTTAAATTGAAATATACCGTGTTTATACAATGCCTGCTTGGTTACAGAAAATTCAGGCTTTCAGTTTTATCCATAACAAAGTTATATAGCGATATAAATAAAGGGGGGTCGAAAATGGCCTGAACTGTCTGGAGAAAAAAATGGTACGGCCGTGCCGCTTTTTTGCTTGAGTCGGTGAGGGCACTACCGTGCCTCCAGATTGTGATTGTCTTAGTTTACCTCCTTTTAACATGGCATCCTCCATGCACATTTGCATTATGTCCACTGCACTTGTGTGTTTGGGGTCTATGTCCCTCATTTTGAATTCTCTATATATATTAAAAAATTTAGTACCTAATCATTAACATTGTAAAATTTTAACAATGGTGTGCTGATGTGATGCATTGACTTCTACGGGTGTCAGTCAGGTCAGCTGTGCTTGACATCTCATTTTATGTTTAGTGTTTGTGTCTAGGTAACTTCTATGCTGAGATCGTATAGGTACTAAGAAGAAGCAATAACTACGAAAAAAATAAATGCTCCCATAAATGACACAAAATGGACGAATATATACAATAAGTATATCGAGAATTCGATACACGGAGAAGAATTTTTTTTTAAAGACCGTGTTAATGATAATATTGAAACAAATGAAGTAGGTATTTCTCAAGCAGGTATATTACCTATAAATACCTATTCTCTACACGCAACGGGTTAAGACGACGAAGGCATACCGGCGGGGCGCAAGCCCGTGCGTGCGTCACGTGCGTGCTGCTGCGGCCCTCGCTGCCGGCGCCGCTCGGAGTTAGAATTTGTACCCTGCTAATGGCAATAGACTCGCCCCTATTACATGAGACCTAAACATACCGGCGAACTGTGTGATGTGTGTATGTAATATTATGCGTAATAATCATAATGCCAATGTAAATGATGACAAAATATTTTATGCTTATAAATAGGGAAATACTATCTGACTAAAAAGAAAGCAACGGTTCAGGTTGAAAAAAAAAATGTATTCTCCATAAAGATTTTGGTCGCGACGGCTAATCCTAAGCCTCTCCGCCCACGGCCGACTTTTAGTAGGACCGATTCAATAAATCCATCGCCTCTTGGGACCGACTTTTTACCGGGCGTGTGCGTAGGTTAGGATTCATATGTTCCATTCGTCATTTCTCGCTCACAAAAAAATCGGTAAAAAAGTCGGTCGTGTGTGGGGAAGCTAATGGAAACTAGCCAAGTATGCAGTAGATATTATAGTTCACAAGTGTGTGCAAGTGTAAGCAAATCCATAGCAGAAAGATATAAGTACGCACGGCTACATTTCAAACTATACATTTCCAGTTTGTGCTGATCTCTCATTGTATTGGATTTCCATACAACGAGAGGTCAACTTATATTAAGAAATGTATAGGTTGAAATCTAGCCTTATGTACATAGGCAAATGCTTGTAACTACTAATGTATCAATTTAATTAATTCCTGTCAGAACGTAACATGTACATCATTTTGAATTATAGCTAGGTATTCGTTAAAAATAAAATGCGTTGAGTCGTGTACTAAAATAATGTAATATTTAGCGGCCATTTTATGTCACTTGACATTTCACACAAACTTTTTGGTTTTTATTGGCGTGTCCATAAATAAAGGTCAATGGTTCACAGCTGTTTTTGACAGTTAGTTTCGTATTTTCGTTGGTAGTGTCTCGTTTACGAGAGAGAATTCCTTGATCCTACGTTGCTCGTTCTATATTGCTGAATCTGCTGCTTCTCGCAGGGCTCGTCTCTCTCTAAGTGTTAAAAACGATGTCATAATTAAAAGCAACTAATAAATAAATATAGAAATGATATCAAATACAATTGTAAAGTTGCACAGACATAAACCTTACTTACTTGCCGCACGAAATGCATGTACTACGCAAGAAGCAAAGGCGATTCAACCTCCAAATCCTAGAAAGATTAGTTCGGACATGGTGGGCCCCCCTGATCCCGTGTCGAATCTAAGAAAAGTCATTTTTAGAATACCGCCCAACGAAACCGAGTTAGAAAGGAAATATAGAGAAATGAGATCAGAAGTACAAGAATGGAACCAGAGCTTTTGGGAGAAACATAATTCCAGATTTTATCAGGTTTGTTACTTACCTATATGTATATTTTTTGGTTAATTGGTCGTCTTTTTGCCTGGGTTTTCTTTACGATTAGATTACAGTTCGTTACGTTACATGTAGGCATGGCATGGTTACCGGTAAGGCCTGTTCCAATTTATGCTTTTAGTGCCAGACTACTGCAGCACTGGACCAGTGTGGAAGTCAAGTTGTACATGGAGAGTTGTCTCTTTCAGTCGATATGTCTAGACTTCTCAAGCATTGTAAAATACCCAAACTGCACATGATGATTTCAACTGTGTGAAACAAAACATCCCTCTGTGTGCAGTCCCACACCTGCACTGCCCCAGTGATTGAACCTACCAACCTACTAAATTAGGAGATATGTAACTGTGTAATATTATCTACACACAGGTGTCAGTTGGTCATGCTGCTAAAAAAGCATCATTTATTATAACAGTCCAGTATTAGGGTAGTAAATTGTAAATTTATCTTATTGAGTAAGAGCCTGTGACAGCCAGACCTACGTCATTTTATAAAAGCTGAAACTTTCTCAGCGCATTGTCCTCAACATGGGTAACAACGATTGGCTCCTATGAAGTTTGGCCCACGGTGGCTTTGGCAGGCATTTTTTGCTGCCAGCTCACAGCAAAAGTGCAAATAATCCAGAAAAATCACGTCACAGTATAAAGGCAATTTTTTTTATATTTTCTTCGAAGTGGTGTTAAAAGTCATGGTTAGCTAAGGGAACCGTCTGAAGTGTCTGGCTGTTTGGGAAACATGTTTTAACAGATACCCAAGTAACATATTTTATATAAAATTCAGCCTAGGCATAAAACTTGATAGATAAGAATACAATTTTTCATGGTATTTTAGCATTGTTTCTGTTGACTGTACATTTTTTCCAAAATCTGTGAATGCAGTTCAGAATATCTCAAAAAGTTATGATTGGTTTCCTAGGAATGTTTTCCTGTAACCATAATGGTTATGGTAACTGTCCCTACAGGCCCGTCTCAAAAATTCTGAATTTCAAAGTGTCGGGCTAGCTTAGGAAATCATTAAAAGCTGCTTGGGAAACATCTTGTAACAGTTACCAAACTAATACAGCTGCATTTTATATATTATCTAAAATTCAGCTTCAATCAAAGATGTACGAACGTGAAAAATTCCAAGCAGTTGATGTCGCGCGCAAAAGCTAGTATTATATAAACATATTTAATCGGCCTTTTAGCCTTGCTATCTGCTTGCACATGCCAGTTGTTCGAGGTGAAAAGTTTATTCATAATGATTTATTTTCAAAACAATTTTTCGATAACAAAATTTTGTGAAATAATTTCTTGAGTATGCATTTGAAAATGCTTATCCTAGGAGGAGATATAAAGATTCAAAATATATTAATTATTACAAATAGATATTTTTAACCGATGAAAAAAATAGGGGTGACGCGTATATACCTATATATATTTTTTAATGTATAATCATAACTTAACAGAGTAGTCCGATTTTGATATTTTCTTTATTGGATAGAGTATACCTTAAAGTTTATCCCATATAAATTTGGAAAAAACATCCTTCCCTAAGGGTGGGAAAATAGGGGCGATTTATTGTGTACTCACAGATTTCAATGCTAAGTTGTGTATTACAATATAAAAGTAATCAAAAATTAAGTATGTAGTAATTAGAAAGTTATAGCCACAAACAATTGTAAAATAACAACTTTTTAACAAAAAAAATTAACAATCGTAAATCCTAAAAAGGGAAAAAAACTTTTAGCTTTGGAAGTCGGCGGCTTTGGTTCTGTTTGTAGTTTTGTATGACCACCGACTTCCAAAGCTAAAGTTATTTTTCACTTTTTAGTTTTTTCGAAGGTTTAACTTATTTATTGTAAGTATGAAATAAAGTTTCTTTTTTAAATTACAGGAAAGAGAAGAATATGTTAAGAATAATATACCGATGGATAAGCAGAACCTCACGGCAGATGAAATGAGTGTATTTTACAAAGCTTTCCTGGACAAAAACTGGAAACTTCACCTCAGCTACAATAAGGAATGGTACAAGAAAAACTTAACCCTATTAGGACTAGCTATAAGAGTCAAAGTAAAAAAACTATTTCGATTTAAAGATTAGAACCTACTATTAGATTTTATACTAGTAAAATTGTTTGAAAATTAAGAATGTTTATTTTTCATTATTAAAAGAGATTTAAATATAATTGTTTTTTAATGCATGTACATCAAAGCTATTACACTGATTTTTAACTCAAGATAATATTTATATAAATAAAAGTCAGAATTATGAATAGATCCCAGAAACTTGACTAAATAAATGTAGGTACATATCTATAGTCAAGTTATTGGGGAGCGTTATCTTCATAATACTAATATGTAAAACCTGACAAGTGCGCGTTGGACTCGCCCACCGAGGCTTCCGTACATAGGATCATTATAAATTACAGAATTAATTAAACAGTTTATTGAAATTTTACTAAAATTTACTTAGTTATAGGGTATTAGGTAATTAGAATTATCTATATAAATATATATTATTAAATAAGCAATAAAGCGTCGGAAAAAAATAATTTAAATATATTTTGCAATGTGCACATCAAGCCCTTTTATTTATTTATTTGACCGCTTGACGGCGCCACATTGAATTTTGATGATATTTTTGATAAGTACAAGTGAAGCCCTTTCAAATGACATCAAGTACAGTGTATTACGGTGTGTTTTGTTTTTTTTAACACAATAAATACTTTTTATCCGCTAGACGGCGCCACATTGAGTTTTGTGACACACCACGTAGCCTATGTTTAGCGGACGATTAAGATGGTTCTAACGATACCTCATTTGTCGAGTTCAGATAAGTAGTTTAGGAGCTATGAGGGAACAGATGAACATACATACATTCACACACAGACATACATAAGTATGTATGTATGGCTGTGTGTGAGTGTATGTGTATGAGTGTATGTATGTGTGTGGTTATGATTTTAACAGGCTATGTAGCCTGTCAAAATTATAACCCTCCTTTGGCTTTGCCGTAGTCGGGTAATAAAGCTGAAGAGTTTATTTGTTTGTTTGAACGCGCTAATCTCGGTAACTACTGGTTTGAATTAAAAAAATATGTTCGTGTTGAATAGTCAATTTATCGAGGAAGGCAATAGTCTATATACTGTATAACATCACGCTACGACTAATAGGTGCGGAGCAAAAACCAAAGACGTAATGATAAAACTTCGCGGATAAAGTCGCGAGCACAAGCTAGTGTTAAGTAAAGGACGTGACGTGTGAGCAGAAGTGCATGCTCTGATATAATCTCTTCCTGAACTAATCTAACGGTTACATAGTTAGACTTAGCGCTACTTAAAATGCAAAATTAACAAAATGCATCGGACGGTCTAGAACGGCCACCCTAAACTGCAATCGTGCAAGTTATGCTCTCACGGTGATAACTCGCTGCGCTTCAAGTTGCAAACTACAAACCTATCTATTTATAACGAGTTTTTATTTACATAAAAATGTATTATAAAAGATTGTTTAAAAAAATGATATTTTTTTTGTGCGCTTTGGAAATCCTCATTGACTTACCCACGTCGTAGGGATGACTGAGGGACACGCCGGCCCCTTACCGGCTAAAACAACCGCGGTGTTCTACCTCTGCCTTGGGATGCGGGATTCGCATAAGCATTCACCGCTTCCCCCGCTGTTCCTCAGTAGGTCCCTCCTCCCAGTGCAGCCATTCCCACCATTATGGAAATAAAGTTTCTCCAAGTTACAACTGTCTTACTACAATTTTGCCAACTGTTGTGTATTATCTAAAAGCTATAGTACCTAATACTAGAAGTATTTACAATGAGAATACTAATGATTTCTACGAAGAAACTAAGAGGCAATATTAATGATACGTAAATCCCTTTTATTGGCTTACCGACAGAAGGCCCAACCAACGCCTACTCCACAGCCTAAGCCCACTACAATGGGCCACCTTTGCCTGTCAGGCAAACATACTGACACTGCAGTACCAATAAAGGCTCCCCCGGCTGAAACAAAAAGTAATGTGTAATTGTTTCATTTAACTTTGTTTCATAAAAACTTTTTAACAAAACAATTGAACCGTCGTAAAAGCTGAAAAGTGAAAAATAGGTCTAGCTTTAAAAGACGGCGGCTTTGGTCCTGAATGTAGTTTTGTATAGTCGCCTACTTCCAAAAGCTAAACTTATTATTCACTTTTCAGTTTTGTCGACGGTTCAATTTTTTTGTTAAAATGTTTTTGTTTTATATTTTTTTGTGTGTGGATCTTCTAATTACTACATACTTAATTTTTGATTACTTTTATTAATAATACTTTGTATTAATACTAATATTAATACACAACTCAGCATTGAAATCTGTGAGTAAACAATAAATCACCCCTATTTTCCCACCCTTAGGATAGGATTCTTATTTTCCCACCCTTAGACTGTAAAAAATCATGCGTGGTTACTGGTTAAACATTACAATCAGTGAGTGAACAAACAATCATCCCCTGTTCGCCTACCCTGAGGGTTACATTTTTTTCCAAATTTATATGGGGCCACCTTCGGGGTATACCTTTTCCAATAAAAAAAGAATTATCAAAATCGGACTACTCTGTATAAAGGTTATGCGTGATCGTAGCGTAGCGTGATGTTGTATCGCCTATAGGTACTATTCCTCATGAATCTGGGTATCATATACAAAAAGGTTTTATCCAATTGAACTGGTAGTTCCAGTATAGATATCGGTCATGCTAGCACAGAGTCTGCGGTTTACAAAATAGGGATGACCAGGACAACTTACGTCACCCCGCATTTTAAAATTCATTTCTCGTAAACACATCTTTTCATGACAAGGTAGTGTTGGTTCTTCTGCATGGCTTGAAGACTTAGTTCCGTAGTAGCTAGTTTAGTTTGAAAAGTTCTTGTTACACTATTTTGCGCTCGATTCTAATCTTGGGTATACTAACATAGGTACAGTAGTAATTATACGATATAACCCGAGATGTGACATTTTAAAAATAACAGTATTTGAAATGCAAAATACAAAATACCTATTTCCATTTTGTATTTAAATACTTTTTTGGAAAAGTATTTTGTATTTTATTTGAAATATCTTTTGGGACATATTTTGTATTTGCAAAATGCAAAATACTGTTTGCTAAGTTTGGTAAACGTCAAAGAATTAATAACTAATGTGATGAGAAATGGTACTTTTTTTTTCTCACTATGGCAACTTTGAATTTCCACTTTTAGAGGGAGATAAAGAAACATTTCATTGACGCCTGCTATAGTAGTCGCCACGAGTCGTGAGGACAAATGTCAAGTAAATTTTTGGGTTCCTTTCGGGGTCTTTTGGGCCGCCAACGCTGCACGCTATTAGTCCGTCAGTCGGACCGATCGCGTGCAGCGTTGGCGCCCCAAAAAACCCCGAAAGAAACCCAAAAATTAACTTGACATTTGTGCTTACGATTCATGGCGACTAATATACTAGCTACATACATAGATCATTGCATACGATGGGTCACATCGCATATGATATGTTGCCCATGGTCCTTTAATTAACCCCCGACGCAAAAACGACGGGGTGTTGTATGTTTGACGTGTCTGTGTGTGTGTGTGTATGTGTGTGTGTGTGTGTCTGTCTGTGATATAGTAGTCTCCGAACGCATGAACCGATTTTGATTTTGTTTTTTGTGTGTTGAAAGGTTATTTATTCGGGAGTGTTCTCAGGTTTGTTTGATGGAAATCTGTTCAGCGGTTTCAAAGTTATCAGCTCTTTTATTAGCTGCGGTACTGATTTTTTTCTTCTGTCGGGGTTACTTAAAATTTTTAATTTTGTATTTTTTAAGTAAGTTATCAAAGTAAATTCACCAGCCTGTTAGCTGGCTGAAATAAATTAACTTTTTAACAACTTATAGACAGCTTTAAACTAAAAGTATTTTATTTTAAAAAAGCATTTTGTAAACACGTATTTTGCATTTAGTATTTTAAATACAAAATGAAAAACTATGTTGTATTTGGTATTTGAAATAACAAAATACAAGAAGTATTTGCATTTTGCATTTGAATACATTTTATAACCTATTTGTCACATCTCTGGATATAACTACATAGTATAAAACAAAGTCGCTTCCCGCCGTCTGTGCTTCTATCGCTTATATCTTTACATCGGATTTTAATGTGGTTTCCATTTTCATCAATAGATTAAATTATTTTAATTAACTGCCCCATTAGCCTAGTGGTTCTAAGCGCCACTGTTACGCTAATAGGGTTCAATTCCCAGGTCGAGGAAAGTGTTATTGGGTTTTTCTATGAAATTGTCAGTAGCAGCTCTGAGTTAGGATTTGTGCCCAGTTGATGGCAATACGCTCGCCCCCTATTACATGGGACCTAAACATACCGGCGAAGTGTGGGTGTACATTGGTACACCTCTGCCTAACCCTTCGGGGAATACAAGCGTGATGGTCTTATGATGTATGTATGATGTTGTATGTATGTTTTTTAAAATTATTCAAGAGGAAGGTTTATACGTATAGAACATCACGCTACGACCAACGGAAGCGGAGCAGTAACCAAAAACGTAACTGAGCGAGGGTGACACCAAGGGGTCTTTATCTAGTGTACGTAATAAATTTCGTTAGCGATTATTTACCTGTTGATGTTAAGAGATCATTCAAACAAATGCGCAATACCGTAAATCCACTCAGGCCATCGGGTTGTTTATCCAAATTTGACTTCGGCATTATAATGTTTAGCAATTAGACATAACAACGCTTACGTATTTACTTTTATGTACCTTACGAGCTCAATGAACTTTGTAGGTGCTCTTAGGGTGCACGCATATGCGACAGAAGAATCGCTGCGCATCGTCTGTCGCGTATCGCCGAAACAGTCAAATATTACTATGTACTTATATTCATGTTTCCATGGATGGATGTTTGTTACTCAATCACGCTAGAAAGGCTGATCGGATTTAGATGAAATTTGGTGCAGAGATTATCTGGTTACTATACTAGATTATAATTTATATCTGCATCACATAGGCTACTTTTTATCCCGGAAAAATGTACGATTCTCGGGGGTAATATATCAACTTTGACGTGGACGAAGTCGCGGGCGGAAGTTAGTAGATAACAAAACATCCAACCTTACAATATTATAACCTGGTATCGTATAATCGGATGCATATTTACTTTTAACTTCAGGTCTTTGCTTTACTATGAAATGGACTCTTGAATCTCAAAATCTCGCGATTCCAAGATTGTTGTGGATTTTCTTCTTTATTTTTTCTAAAAGTCCTATCCATATTATCTTAGCAAAAAATAAAGTTTAAGTAAATATGTATGTATCCGATTGTCCGAACCTAAATTATTATAACCGATTATATACCCCGCGGTTACACCCGCGTTAAAATCCATTGTGTGGTTTAAAAGATCTAAGCGTAGGTACATTGGGATAGACGACGAGAAGCGACTTTGTTTTATACTAGAACAACCGTTACCAACCAACAATAGTTACTACAACCGACAACACGTTTGAAGGATTTTCCGTCGGGTGTGCGTCACCCATACATGCTGAAAGACACAAGTCTCTATGCTGTCAGCTGTCAGTCAACGTTGCATGGCATCATGACAATGTAAGTCTCTATATTTTTTTAATTATTACAAAAAAGGATGGTGGTCTTATGTGTAAGAAGCATTGCATTGATCACCACACTTGCTGAATACATGTTGGCGTTTTTTGATATATTTCTTACAAGTTCGGGTTTTCATTCATCGCTGTTAATGATGTCCAGGATTAACTTAGAAACCTAGAATAACGCTAAGAAAGTACATAAATGGAACGGAAAAAGTCACATTGGTGCTTGCCCGTCCTTTGTTGCGAGTCACTATTTCGTGCAAAAGTGGCGTACGCTCTAACCACTGGATCACGATATTGTTCGTCTAACAAAAAAGAAAACTATTGACAAAGTAATACCTCGTTGCTACTCATTGCCTCCTCCTTGCTTGCATTTGTGTTTTTAAACTAGTTTTCTCTTTATGCCAATGTTATAAGCACATTCAGTGTAAATGTCATCATTACACTGTGTCACAAGTTTTGTAATTTGCAAAATATGGTTTCGATAGGTTACTATAAATTTACGGTTCGGCATCTGAGGGACTATCAAACTATATTACAAGTAAATTAATGAGTTATTTTTATGAATAACGACATTATTATTATATGAAAATGTATATTGCTTTGAGATGGCTCCTTGGCTTGACTCTTGGCATGTGGATATCAATGTGCAGCATTGATGTGCTAGTCACTAGAAATTTGGAAATTAAAAAGGAGGGTGAGTGTAGGTATACATAACTATTACAGAATTACGAGAAAAAATAATTAATGCTTACTTAGAATAAGTAGGTAAATACCTAAATTACATAAGTATTGCTTAATGTTTAAGGTTTCAACCAGAAAACGTTATTACCAGAAATTACCAGAAATACGACGATTGTAAATCGTAAATTGGAGTTGCGGAGAGATAAATATTATAAGCTCATGAGTGACAAGCCCCACAGCACCGCCTTTCTGCCATATTTAATGTTTATTGCTGGAGCTCTTGTAGTGTCTTTGTATAATAGGAAAACTGAAATTATGTTTTATACAAAAAAAAATATATCTGAGATAATGACTAGCCCTGCCGTTGAAAAATTTCAAGAATATTCTCAAATAACTGTAAACTGGGCTTGTGATTATGCCGTCAAATGCTTTAAAATCTCATGGGTGTACATGCACATTGAAATGATCAAATTATGGGAAAAATTACGCGCTTACACAATGTGGAAACAATCACAGAAGCCGAGAATAAATATTATTCTACTTAAGAAGTTACAGGAAATTGGCAAAGAGAGAAAAAGCTTAGGCCAGCTTTTGGTCTCAGCTATTCATGAAAACAAAAATATAAGAATGCAGTACGAGTTAGAGAATTTAGCAAAAAATAGACTCGCTCGGCACATTGAAAATGCGCAAAAAGTAATTAAAGAAAATAGGTCCAGTTACGTTAATTTCCAACAGTTATATTTAGCTACACACCAAGAGAACACATTTTTGAAATCTCGAATTAAGAGACTCGCAAAAGAAAAAGACGAAGCCGAGAAAAATCTGTTACAAGTAATGAACGAAGTATATAAAACCAGAAATAATCAACTAATAGCTTTTTGCAGTAGATTCATTGTGAAGACTGCCGATAACTTATTATACACAGACGCTGGTGTAGAGATAGAGAAATTTTTAGACAAGGCTCGAAGACCTGTTGGTACTTCATCCAATTGGCAACTAACAGAACGCCCGAATGTCAAAGTTAACTCTACGAACAGCTGTCCCATTTGTGATAATAAACGCTATGCTGAAGTTATCCAAGACGATGTGCTAGTGCCTCTTGTATCTGACGCACCCAGGCTCAAAGGACTTCCAGGGGAGTTCGTCTGGACGGTGAAAGATAAAGATGGTCTTATTGCAAAGTTGTATGAATATGATTTTACGTCGGATTTAGATGACGGAGACACAATTAGAAGAATCAGACAGTATTCTGTTTATTTCGACAAAGACTGTTTATTGGATTCTATTATGTATGTGTTTTTAGGGTTCCTTAAAACACACCTGTCTGTCTGTCTGTCTGTCTGTCAAGACACTTTATTTCGGGAATGGGTGGAGGTTCAACCGTATTCATATTCAGGTCCCATGAAGTTGTAAAAAAATCAAACTTCTAAGTTTACGTAAAAAAAACATACGGCCGTTTATTCAGCAAATAACCCATATTTCGACACTCTCAACGGAATCAAAATTCATAGAGTACTTCCCGTTGACCTAGAACTATGAGATTTAACAAGTAACATCGTTATAGATCACAAATACAAGAATAAATCTCAAAACTATACATTTGTAAATTATTCTTCTTAAAAAATAGGGGGTCTATGTTTTTTTATACCATCACGCCTGTATTCCCCGAAGGGTTAAGCAGAGGTGTAACAACGTACACCCACACTTCGCCGGTATGTTTAGTTCCCATGTAATAGGGGGCGAGCCTATTGCCATCAACCGGGCACAAATCCTAACTCCGAGCTGCTACTGAGAATTTCATAGAAAAACCCAATAACACTTTTTGCTCGACCTGGGAATCGAACCCAAGACCTCTAGCGTAGCAGTCGCGTTTAGTACCACTAGGCTACCGAGGCAGTTATATATGTTTCTTTATCGGGGTCGAAATTTCAAATTGCAGCTACTAGTGCAAATGGGGTATCATATAAAAAAGCTTGATATGCACACATTGCAAAATATATTTTATTTATATTTTCCGACGTATTATTTTTTATTTATAATGAAAAAATGCCGTTCCCCTCTGTCTCCGTAGTGGGTGAAACGATTTTTATTACATAATTACAATAACCTAATATTAGTTATCTAAGTAAATTTTAGAAGATACATAAATATACTATTTATTTATTTTAATAACCTACTTTTTTAATTCTGTAATCTGTTATGATCCTACATACGGAACCCTCGGTGGGCGAGTCCGAATCGCACTTGTCCGGTTTTTATATTAAAATACTAGCTTATGCCCCTTTTGAGCAGAACCCTAATTCTTTTTCTAAGCTAGTGTTACTCCTCTTAACAATATCTTTGCTGTTTTCAGTAGCCATACGAAAATATATATGTATATATTTTTTGGTATATGTGTGTGTAAACATTCATATTTATGAATTGGAACAAGCTGTTATTTTGACATTATGACATTACAAACAGAAACTTCAATTTTAATTAATTGTTAAGATTCTATGTTGAAAGTACTGAAATGCCTTCTAAAAGTAAGAAACTAAAGTAGTTAATATAAAATTAAATATTTTAATGTTTTAATTTCAGGTCGAAAACGGTAACAAATAATCCAACTTGCACTGAAAGTAGACCAGCCCTGTCACAGCGATTCGGTGGGTCTGACTACTCGAGCTATCCAATTACAACTCAACGTTTCTTGACAGGCTCACGAGCGTTTCAGAAATTCATGAAAAGTAACGAAAATATGATATCATCACATTCTACAACACACAGCGCTATAATTTAAAAGTCTCCTTTTGTAAATGCTAATAAAAATGAACTTGATAATCCTTAGCAACGGTGGGATGGCGACTCACTTCGAGAGCACTTCACCAAATTCAACGGGGGCGATTTTTACAGGCAATAGGCCGGCAGAATTTTCGGCATATTTTTATCGGTTGATTTATAGACGTTTTACCTTTGAATAAGAATTTGATTGTGAATAAATTTGTTTTTTTTTGTTTATTTTCTTTATTTCCCTGCCCTTGTCAATTTTACTTGGAATCGTAACACGCTTTCCTTCTTCCATTTTGTTTTTGTATATATCGCTATTGATATTTTAATGGTGAATAGTATATTTTTTGTGGATCCATCTTTGAAATATATATCTAATAAATAGATATCTATATTTTGATCGTGTTTACATGTTCGTAGGGAATAGCTAAATTCTTTTTCAATAAAACTTGTTCATATTTATTAGTCTCTCGCGCCAAATGGTCTTCATACAATAAATGGGGTATTAGACCCATTAGCCATTAATTGCAAGACATAACATCTTATAAGAAACACTTTAATTTTGCCCTTCTGCTTCTTAGCGATTCGATGGCAAATATAGTAATATTATTTTGTTAGTTTATTGTTTGGCCCTGTGGAAGGCCGATTACAGCTTTTCGCCCTGCGTATCCGGTAAATTTACAATGAACTGTAAAGACTTTTAATTGCTTTAAAATTAATAAAAAGTTAGTCAATTGAGTCTGCAAAAAAGTGACGTCACGGTTGTCTTTAGCCATAAAAAATCCCATTGATTTTGTCATGTCATAAAAAGTTCGTCAATTGATTGGCGGTGTCTAACCAATTGCATAGTCTGTCGCGGTCGCCTGAATCGGTCGCGTACCTCAAAGCCGTTAACGTTTTATTTTACGTGTCATCTTGAATTCTTGATGCCAACCTTTGCCAATGATTACAGACTCCTTTTTTATCACTCATCAGTTTATATAGAAATAAATCATAATGGTGCTCTTAAAGCACATCTAATATTGATAATTAGCCACGTCATTAATAAATAATTTGCATAGTAACGACGAGAATGGACGTGATCGACGGAGAGTCGTCATCAAATTATGTGCTTATCGTTTATTCAAGTAATCCGTGCAATAAAGTATCTACTCTCTACGGGCATTGTTTTCACACCTAATTACCTATATACTTGAGTAACTAGTCATTACAGGTTGAATATTTTCGTTCTCTACCTTTGATAAGGTTTGCCTTAGATTCAGAAACGATACTTAGTGTAAAATAAAGGTCATAGTTTACTATAAGAGTACCGTTCCGATACAGCAAATAGTTTGCCTTACAAGTAAGGGTTTTAAATCGTGTGCTGTAAACTCAATTTCGTAATGACAAGATAAAAAAGTTGACGACTCGCGGGCGGTGCGCAGGCAGCTGACAGTAAAATTTTTCTAAGCTATTCTGACCGAACCGTTACTGTGTCAGAGCGATGCTGTTAAAATCAGTTAATTTCGGTGTGATATTGGCAGAATGAAGCATAAGGTTAAGACTTGTTTCTGAATCTCGGCTAAGTGTTATTGCGAATATTAATATTCTTCTTGTTTCGACATCCACACATAGATACAGAAGCAGGAATGATATATTGTGCGAGCGCAAAGAAAATGAACCAAAACAAGATGCAACGCGATCCGCAGCTTTCATATCCCTCGGACTGGAACAGGCGTTTGTGCTAAAAGACAAAATGGACACCAAGAAAGGACAAAAAGCCCACATCTCCGAGTAAGTTTTTATTTCAAATCTTCATACTTATTAATAGTCACAGAGTCATCGATATTCCTTAACTTATAAAACATGTACCGCAACAGCCTCGCCTCATACGTCACCGTCTGTTTAGCCTTAGTGTGCGCGTCTTCCTCTTGAAAGGGGTTTTCGATAACAGTACTCACGCGTCGCCCGTATGTCTCGCAACCTTCGAGAAACTGCAGACACTCCTTTATAGTGTTATCTTTAACAACGATCAAGTGCTTGGCTAGGTTCTCCAGGAAGGATAAGAAACAACGCTTCGCATAAAACCAAGTGTCAGTACCGAGACGTTTGTTAAAAGGCTCCAGAGATTTGATTACTCTTGATATCCCAAACTCGTAGTTTCCCTTCGCACAATACAATGTGCCAATGACTAAGTTCACGATGCAGAGGTGATAAAATTTCTTCTGAGGGTCTTCAAATATTTGCTGCTCTTCCTCTTTTTCTATCTTACGCATGATGTCCTCAGCCTCTTCGTTCTGTGACGTCATTATGTAAGATACACAGAGGTTAGCTAAAACAACTGCGCTTACATCTAAAATATTATCGTATTGTTTCTTTACAATAGGCTCGTAGAAACTGGCAGCTTCCTTGTACTTATTTTCTTGCATGAACAGCACATGAGCAACGTTCAGCCGCCATACGTCTGACTCGTTACAGAACTCGACAGATTTGCGGAAAATCTTTTCCACTTGTCCATAGTTCTCCATGTCCCAGTAGATCTTAGCTTGGGCCATGACCACCGGGATGTATCTTTCTAGCGCTTCCTCATATTCGACGACGGCTTTCTTCACTTGATCGTTATCTCCTTGAGAACGACTTTCCTGTACCACTTTTGTGAGCTTCCTTAGCTGTTCTGCGTGCTTTGAGGCAATATCTTCATACTTCTGGAATGCTTCCTCTGGCGATGTCTGGCTAGTTATTATTGCGTCCAAAAAATCGTACAGGTAAGGCGTTAAATACTTATATGTGAACTGTGCATTTTCAGCCAACACGTCAGCCGCTAGATCGAAATATTCAAACTTGCAATATAGAAGCAGAAGATTGGCAAATGTCTCTGCTGGAAAAGGGTCTTGCTGAAGTAGAAAATGTAATTTTTCAAAGCCATCTGTTGGCTTTACATCTATCGATGTTAAAGCTATATTGTGCAAGGTTACTGCATCTAGCTCGTGTTCATGTCTTGGTGGCATATCATTGAGGGCTTCACGCGCCGCTTCTATGTTCTTCAACTGAAACTCAATTGCGGCTTTAAGATTGAATACTTCAGTCAGTGCAGTCTCGTGGAGGGTCAGTGTATTTCCAACTGATTTCACTTCTGAAGTCTCGGCTTGCATTCCAACTGCTAGCTCAGGATGGTCTCGGATACCTCTTTCAATCACTAGAGTTATATGTTTTAATGCTTGAGGGTATTCTTTAAGCTTAAAGTAACAAAGTGCGATGTTGTAATGAAGGTGTGCATTGAATCCCACGACATTGAGACTTCGTGAAAACTTCTGTAACGCCTCTTCATATTGATTTTCTTTAAACAGCAAGCATCCAAGATTAATGTCTTTATCTGGATCTTCTTGAGGATACGAATCTACGAGTCCTTTTGCCGTAATCGTATCCTCTTCGCCGTATTTTATAGCAGATTGCAATTTTATAACCTTTCGCTCAAGCAGGGGGGAGGTTATTTGCACGGTGACTTTGTAAGATTCATCATACATGGAAGCTTCATGTAGTGCCTGGGCAAAGTAGAGCTTATATTCAGGAATATCAGGATGCATTGCAGCTAGCTGTTCGTAGCAATTAGCGGCTTCAACAAACGATTGTGTCCTATAATAACAAAACCCGAGGAGAGACAGTCCAGCGCGGTTAGGGCTGAAGTTAATTGCGTCATTGAGGGCCTTGATTGCTTCATCGTACCTCGCTTCCTTTATCTGAAACAGTTCAAAGGTCATTGTAACAAAATCGATTATCAACTCGATACTAAATTGGGCAATAACGACTTCTCGAACGATTATCTGAATAGATTATTCAAATTGTAAGTGGAACATAAGGACGTGCGTGACAGCAGAGTGTCCCTGTTCATCGTTTATCAGTTGAAATGCTTCGTGTGTCTGATAACACATGTATGTCCAGTTCCCGGGGCTTTTACCTTGGAAGTCTACGACTGTTAATTAATTCGTGTTTGTTTTTTTTTATTCTAGATGATATTAATAGTAAGCGGCACCTGTCTAAAGATTTTGACGACCATTTTTAAGAAATAAGCCGTTAGTTAGTTCCAGAAAATACCATCATAACATTGCAAGCATTGTAGATAAAGGGTCGTAGAAGCAATTATTTCTAAGTTATTATAAATCAATTCATGTCTAATATCTTAAGGACTGTCATGTAACCGCAAGACATTAACGTTAAGATTATCACAAAATCATCTACATTTTATCCGCTACCCAAAGAAATATGTATGGTAAAAAAATCTACCAAGAGCAAGCCGGGAACCATACTAAACTGATCAGTCTACATACGTTGCGGCTGCTTTTCCAAATTTTATGTAGTGAAGAAGCTGCATGAACATTTAAGTCTAATTTGATCATTCATAGTAGTTATGAATGGTCAAAGTAACCTTTCCGAAGGAGGAGGTGGTAGCTCCCCCTATTACATGGGACCTAAAACATACCGGCGGACTGTGAGTGTACATTAATAAACCTCTGCCTAACCCTTCGGGGAATACAGGCGTAATGATATGTATGTAAGTGAGGTGCTAAAATTTCAGAGTTCGCTTCGGTCCTTCTTGCAACATGGACGCCATTCATTATAACATTTGAAAAATAACTTCAGGTTTTGTGTTAACGTATATTCTTGTAGGTAATGTCTGCATTTTGGTAATATTTTTATTTTGTAAATGGCTTACGATATAGTCTACATTGCTTTATACTCGCCGTGAAATAACGAGAGAGCTTTGTGACGTTATTTTTCTAATGGTATATTGAATGGAGTAGGAATAATTATGATCTTAAATAAGAGGGCGTGCGGCGTTTGCGCAGGTTAAAATACACGCTACGCTAAGTTACACTGCATTGGAAATCCCTCTTTGTTCACTTACAGTAGACATGATTCTTATCGGCTTATTAGCACATAATCTTTATGTATAATATATTTAAAGATAAAAGGTTTAACGTTATCAAATTCGTACTTTACAAAATTGGCACAGTTGTGAAGTCAAGAATAATGCATTTCTGACTGTCTTGGACACAAAGCCCCATACGGAAAATATAGTTTACAATGATTGATAACGTAACGCATTTCAACGATTGGGTTTATCGCAGAAATATTAGATATACAACTGAATAAAGTACCTAGATTAATTTGGTTTCGTTCGGGCAAAATTAACAGTAACAGTACTTAATTATTAAATTAGAAGCTTACCTACGTTTTGGAACGAGCAATTTTCTTACTAACTGACCGACTCCTTGATAATGCAAATGTGTCTGTAAGTAAATGGTATAATTGAAATAAATGATTTGACTTGAACTAACCAATACATCTCGAAATGTCTCCCATGATTCGCAGTGACAGTAATTTTGTATATTCCGATTTATTTTGTATATAAAGGCTCTGATTACAGTTAATGCTGGATAATTATGTAACACATTTGGCATTTTGGATTAGTTTGACGTATGTAATTAATTCAATTATTAAGAGATTGGGTTGGCTCATTCTTACATAACTAAGCTCAATATTGGTTGATAAAGTCGTTAATCTAATCTAGAGTAACGACGGTTACTATTACCTACGAAAAGAGCGTCCGTGCGCTAAATTCTTATCTGGTTAACGACGAGTGTGGCAGATAATTTTCGTTTCACTTAATTCGCGAATGTACACTGGCCTTCGAACCGAGACTTCCTGGTTATATCGATGGGTTGGGTTATATAATCTTTTGTTTACGAGGAACATGGTGTTATCGGATCTAATTGAGGAAAAGACCTGTAGTTTCCGTTATCTAATTCTGACTGAAGGTTAAGATAGAACCGGCGAACTACGGGTGTACATTACATTGGTGCACCTCTGCCTAATCCTTCGGGGAATACAGGCGTGATGGTATGTAGACACTGTAACTGGTGGATAGGATGGAGAATA
This sequence comes from Caradrina kadenii, assembly GCA_947462355.1. Lineage (NCBI taxonomy): Eukaryota > Metazoa > Arthropoda > Insecta > Lepidoptera > Noctuidae > Caradrina > Caradrina kadenii. Next base: position 1,417,299 of record OX381678.1, on the reverse strand, counting down.
AGAGATTCTTTATCCTATCCACCATAACGGGTGCACTTGTTCCAAAACGATGAGGTTTCGCAGTTTTTTTAATTTTGTCGGTATTCAATCCTTTAATTTTAATTACTTTTTTTATATTTTAGGGTGGCAAACTAGACGACGGCCCACCTGATGTTAAGTGGTTACCGATGCTTATAATAGACATCAGCAATACCAGAGGCCTTGCAAATGCATTACCATCCCAGAGACAAAATTGAAATTTATTTTTTATTTATTTATTTAAATAAGGCATCTGGGCGCATAGAAAATACATATTTCAATACATACTATAATATAGAATACATAAACAATATAATTGTTGAAATGACGGCACGGTTGGCGCAGTGGCTGAGCGATTGGCTGCTGCGCTGCGTGTCGCGGGTTCGATTCCCGCACGGAACAAATATTTGTATGGCCTACAGATAGTTGTTTCGGGTCTGGCTGTTTGTGTATGTGAGTTTATATGTTTGTAAACGCACCCACGATACAGGAGAAATTCCTAGTGTGGGGCAACGTTTTTAAAAAAAAAAAAAATATTTAAAAAAATGTCTCATGTGCCTGTACGTATTTATACCGGCACCCAACCCTTCAAACCGGTTGCCTGATGTAACATTCGCCAGAATGCCCATCTCGCACAAGTAAATGCTCAAGTTTATCATCGCCTTCAGGGTGTACCTTTTTTTCCAGGATAGAAAATCAACAAATGACTTTATCCGTCCTGGGCGGAGCGGAAAGGAGTGTCCGACTCTTATTAACTAAAACCCATCTGTGTTCCTCCTAACACCCTTTGCGTTCCAGTGTCGCGATAACTCTTTCCAATAAGTCTGCAATCCTGGCTTAAGGGCGTACCTACACTAGAAATCGCGCGGGTGCACGCAACGGGTGTCAGCTCCAAATGTCGTTTGCAAACCCGTCGCACACACCCTCGCCAATTAGCTGCTCATACTATAGATTTTACCAATTCATCTCATGCTTTCAAACATGTTAATCACGTGATCACACTTGAAGCACTTTCATCTAAGTATGCCTATTATTTGACCACTCGACCCGAATGTTCAACACTCAAGTATTTTAAGGCTATATAGATACTTGATAAACCCATGTAACGTTGATAGGTAATTGATTTAAAGATTCTTTTACGGTGTCTGGCACTATCTAAGGCATAGCTTTTCTAGCTTTAAAAAAAAAAAATGTATGTGAACCCTCGGACTTTTATAAATAGGGAAATGAAAAAATATTTTGTATAAATTGTAAGAAGGTATACAACACCTACCAAAATTAAAATGATCGTGATCAGGTGCGAAATTTGCGAAACGAAGATGTGTCTAACACCAATCCACATTGGTTCAGTCAGCGTGGTGGACTTCTACTCCCTCCCTATCATAAAAAGGAGAAACCTGTGTCCCTGCTTTAGGGAATAGAGGTTAAATGTTCCTACAAATGCTTACTATACTTAACTCAGGTACATAGGTGGTACATAAACACGGTTTTTAAATCTGTGGGTATACCAGTAATTATTTTCTTACCATAGTGTAAATAGTTTTCGTGTATTGTCCATCTTTAATTTGCATTGTCATATCCATATTCATTATTCATTAAATTGAAAATTTTTTAAAGACTCCAAAGCAAAAATATTACTCCAGTTTGTACTCTTGTATAGGTATTGTTTTCATTACCATAGCAACCATATTCATGTGTCATTTTGATAACCGTGACGGCAATGTTAAAAAAAGTGGTTTTACTTCAGTTTTAAATAGGTTTCAATTTTTTTTATTACGTTTCTAACAATTAATTAGACACTGTTATTTTTGCAGTAAAAATGGATTTGGAGACCGGCAACTTATGAATAGTTTGAGGTATGGTTGGTATTCCTTTTGACCGACACGGAAGGGATTGATGAGTACAAGAATTAACATTTTGAAATGTGTGCCTCAAAAACGACAATCATTCAAGACAAGACAATGGTCGAATATTTTTTTCACAAGATGAATGTCATTGTTCCTATCAATGTTGTGTATAATCTATGTCAATGTCGATGACGTTAAAAAACAAACGTCAACTTAATTGACATTTGTCATTCGTGCTAAAATGATTTGTTGTGTGCCGATGTTAGAATTATTTTTGTTATAAATAAATAATAGAAATCAGTTGTTGTTGTAATATCCAAGGTGAGCATCCCTTTTTACCTCTAGTAGTTGTTATGCTAAACATCACACCATCTACATAAATCTATGTTTAGATAGATTCATTTGGTTATCAGATAGGTACTCGAGTATGTACAATTTCATGATAAGAGGTGCCTATATAACGGAGGATATCGTTGAACGGTCACCGTTAATACTACAACCTGAAATGAATACTGTTTTCCGCGCAAAACCGCTCTCCCTTCACGTAAATTGTCAATCATGGGCTGAAAATAACGTCGTTGATGTAAATGGGAGATTATTCGAGTGCAGAGCGTTAAAAGTTGACTAAATTGTAGATTGAACTGTTGTTCGGTCGTTAAACGCCACGAGTGTGGATTCGGGAATAGAAGGTTAATGAATTCGACCCAAAAATCTCTTCAAGTCATATTGTTTTGTAATTTGTAACTGTGACTATGTGGTTTGCTCCAAATCTGCAGAGGTCTTACAAGTATATGATGTTTGCATCCAAGATGCCGTCTCTACGGATAGACCAAAGTGACCTGAAGTGCAAGAATGGCTGTGATTACTTTGGCAACCCGCAGTGGCAAGGTTACTGCTCCAAGTGTCACCGGGAGCAGATGCAACGGCAGAGAAAAGCAGGTGGGTAATATTCACATAGTAAATACAAATTCTACTTGCACATCTGGCTAACATATTCTATAATATAATAGTTGTAAATGATCGAATTATAACCAGAAATTACTGGTATTATAAGTAAGTATATTATAAATCAGTCATGTTTGGTCTTGCAAATAAAAAAAAAACCAAATATTTAAATATCAGTAAATTAATAAAACAAACCTAAATAGAGACATGTTAACCTCAATTTTTTTTTATTGTACTATTATGAATTGCCATAGATATGTACCAAGTACAAATGGCATCCAATATTTTACGAATGTTTTGAAAAAGGAATGTTATAAAATAGTTTCCTGCTATGATATGACATCAGGCTTCCAGTAATAAAACATTCTGTCTACAAACAAAGAGTCAATTGCTTTATCTATGTAAAAGCCTACTGCCACAATAATAATACTGACAAAACATTATGAAATGTAATATTCTATTTCTCTTTTCAAGCAAAATATGTATTGCATAAAAAAATCAATACTGAAATATTATGATGAAAGCATTTCATAATTTTATATAATGATGTATACATATATTTTTCTTCTTTCCTTATCTTGCAATCAGCCATGTGGACTACATGCAGATAATATGTAGACAAGATGGTGTGTCTCATACATTGTTATTGCTGAATAAGCTGATTAAATATAATCAAGATGGTGTGTTATCTAAAATAATAGTCAATACTCAATCATTTATAAAACATAATAAAAAATGTATTTTAAACTTATTGTTCTTATTTGGAACTTAGGACTTTGTCATGACATTGTCAAAATACTTCATACCAGGTAAATTGTATTCATTTTTATAAATATTTTGTTACATTCCATTATTCTGAAGGAAAGTGTTTTAAGTATCTACCTTTAGATATTACAATGAAGTCATGTTCTACTTCATGATTATAATTACAAGATAAAATGTCTAGACAAGCAATACTTGGGTTATAATCTTCAAGTAAATAATATGTTAATAAGCATAAATATTTGTTGTATTATCTTAAAATAACTGGTCCATTCGTATTCGTAACTACATTGCCTTGATAAAATTTGGTATTGACGTGGCATACAGGAAATAGTGTGGACAACTCAACCTCGTCATCTCGACTTTGCGATAATTCGACCCCCAACCACTCAATTCGCGACAACTTGATATCGTGACAACTCGTCCCTCTCATCTCGATCTTGTAACAACTCTTGCCTGTCATCTCGATCTCGTGGCGACTCGTCACTGTCATCTTGATCTCGTGACAACTTGTCGGGGGTCCTCTTCATCTCGTGACAACTTGTACAAGTCATCTCGATCTCGTGACAACTCGTCCCTGTCATCTCGATCTCATGACAATTTGTCCCCGTCATCTTCATCTCGTGACAACTCGTCCCCGTCACCTTGACTCGCGGGCAATTCGATCCCGAAAATTCGAGTCCGACAACTCAACCCCGAAAAATCGCCGCCGACAACTCAGTCGATCGACTCATACCAAACAAAAAGGTCAAATCGAGCTAAGTTGTCGTAGAATCGTCGTTTACATAAACAGGATACATTCTCAACGCAATTGTGTAACATGATACGTATCAAATCGATTTAATCAAAGATAATAATTTTTAACTAAAGGTATTTATACTTTAACTGTAAAGATAATGTGAACTTCACCTTCCTGACAGTTATCACAGTGATAAACATGGTTTTTCACATAACATGTAAGATAGTAAGTGAATTGAATTGTCAAGGTAATTTTGTCGGGAGTGCCACAGTATTATGTGATATTGAAAATAATTTCATGATGATTAAAACATTTTATTACATATATACCACCACGTCTGTATGTATTCCCCGAAAAGTTAGGCAGAGGTGTGCCAATGTATACCCACAGTTCGCCGGTATGTTTAGGTCCCATGTAATAGGGGGCGAGCCTACTACCATTAACCGGGCGCAAATCCTAATTCCGAGCTGCCATTGAGAATTTCATAAATAAAAAAACCGAATAACACTGTTCAACTTGGGAATCGAACCCAAGGCCTCTAGCGTAGCAGTCGCGCTTAGGACCACTAGGCTTACGAGGCAGTCATCGAGGTTATGTTGTTAAGGTTGTATTTTTATTATAAAATCATTTAAAATGTGACCCTGCACATTTTGTGTATGAAACCTCACATCAAATGACTATAAATAAAAGACATTGCATTCTATACAAATAAATAAAATTGAAGGGTCTATTTGTAATTTCAAATTACAAGCTTTTCACTAAATGCATGTGAAATGCGAAACTCACATAAAAAAAAACAATTTTTAAAATTTTTGTCTGTCTGTCTATCTGTTTATTCCGGCTAATCTCTGAAAAGGCTGAACCGATTTTGACGGAACCTTATAAGAAGTAACTTAGGCTATTTTTATTTAAAAAAAATTATTTACTTTAAAAAAAAAGAGGGGTATGCGAAAACAAAATTGAAACGAAATAGTGAACGCGAACGAAGTCGCGCGCAACAGCTAGTTCAAAATAAGATCACAAGCATATTTTAACTTCGATTATTATAAATACGAAAGTTTGCATAGATGGATGTTTGTCCCTCAGTGACGCTATAACCGCTAAACTAATTTAGATGAAATTTGGTACAGAGATAGATTGTAGTCTATCTCAGGAATAGCACTCACGCTACTTTTTATCCCGGAAACAATTATGGTTGCTGTGGGATAATATATCAGCTTTGACGCAGACAAAGTCGCGTGCAGAAGCTAGTTGGAAATATTTTTTAAGTAATGCAGTTCTATTCTTCGCTAAAGGAACTGTTTCATTGATAATTGTTTAATAAATCGAACGATTTAGAGATAAATGTAATTTCGCGGACACTTGGTGACTTTTCCACGGAAGCGGTGATCTTATAGAGGTTCCGTTTTCCCTTTTGAGGTACGGAATTCTAATAACATGCACGTGTCGCCCGTACATTGACTTTAGATCTATCTCTTTAAATATTTTATGATACAATGTGTGCATAAGGTGCATAATGACTAATCTATATTGAACGCAATTAATGATTGTGTTTGTTAGTCCATATCTCACACTTTTGTTTGAATTATGTGTTTACGGCAAACAATGGATTTTAATAATTTGCGTTCAAATGCTTTGTTTGTATGAAATAGCGCATCATTATCGAGGTGGTTATTCATATAATCCATATTAATTCTTGATTTTTTGATTCGAGGAATTTGACCATGCAGACGACAAAAAAAGTCATCGACTCTGGCAATTAAATTTGTCTGGTATAGTACCCACCACGAGTCGTGGGTAATTAATAATAATTAATTAATTATTAACTGCCTCGGTAGCCTAGTGGTCCTAAGCGCGACTACTACGCTAGAGGTCTTGGGTTCGATTCCCATGTCGAGCAAAGTATTATTGGGTTTTTCTATGAAATTCTCAGTAGCAGCTCGGAGTTAGGATTTGTGCCCGGTTAATAGCAATAGGCTCGCCTCCTATTACATGGGACCTAAAACATACCGGCGAACTGTGGGTGTACATTGTTACACCTCTGCCTAACCCTTCGGGGAATACAGGCGTGATGGTATGTGATGGTAATTAATATTTTTTTGGGTTTATGGGTTCTTTTCTCGGTTTTTGGGGCGCGTTTGTGCTCACGACTCGTGGCGGTTACTATAGTTCTTTTGAAATTAAACTCTTCACTTTCAACAGAAAAAGCATCATCTGCGACGTTACCCAAGCCGGAACAGAAGAAGCCAGAGCGAGGTCTGAAGATCACCACCCACTCATCCTTCTCCAAGTTCGAGGAGAAGCGCCACCGGCAGAGCGAGACCCTCAAGAAGGCCAACTTGCTGAAGTTCAGCGTCTTCAAGAAGAGTAGCACAGGTAATTTCTATGATACCTATAATCATCACTGTATCAACCGATCGATGTCTTCTGCTGTACATAGGAGGGCTGTAGGTGAATTTCATCAAACTTTTTTACCTGCTAAAGATATTTTATCTGTGGAATAAGGGCTTATACAGATTACAGATAAGTTTGCGATGACCAAACGAGCAGCTTTGGGTATTCCGTGTGTTGTAATAGGCATGTTGCGACGCAATTATTTGATTCCAAAACACCTCAAAGAAATAACTAATTGGATACTACTAATCAATTGACATACTTTTTATGAGCTGTCAAAACGCGTCTCTTTTTCGCGTTCTCCCTTATAGCTTTTGTATGACAATACTATAATATGACGTCACTTTTTTGACATCTCAATTCACTAATTATTTATTGATTTTGATCCCACTATTTGGAACTAACGTGATGGCTCCATTTCGCTTTTCCACGGGTTGTAAAGAAATATATCACATATCCGTTGACTACGCTTATTGCTCATCAAAGTAAGCAATATTGCAAAAATGATTGCTAGGGAACTAGTTTTATTTTTGTTGTATAGTGGGCAATGTAACGCACGCATGACATGTTTAGGGGTGCATTCAGCAGCACAGGTGTCATGGGGGTATTTCGGGTTTAGCGAGGCCAAACGTTCCTTAAAACCAAAAAGAACTTTTGGAGCAATTTTGACCTTCAATATATCTGTGACCAGAAAATTAAAAAATTGATCGCAATCATAGGAAGAACAACGTAACTTTCATCATTATAAGCTCACTTCTACCACAATATTTGGCGCTAAATGTTTTTAAATTATCATTCTGTCTCTGTCACCTTCTGTTAATGTGACAGGGATGAAATGATGTTGGAAATACGTTTAGGCACTTAGTGATTTTGTGATTTGTGGTGGAAGTGGGCCTAAGTGTTTTTTATACCTTTTATATGTCAATAATGCCTCGTTGGCCTAGTGGTCCTAAGCGCGACTGCTACGCTAGAGGTCTTGGGTTCGATTGCCAGGTCGAGCAAAAAGTGTTATTCGGTTTTTCTATGAAATTCTCAGTAGCAGCTCGGAGTTAGGATTTGTGCCCGGTAAATGGCACTAAGCTCGCTCCCTATTACATGGGACCTAAACATACCGGCGAACTGTGGGTGTGCATTGTTACACCTCTGCCTAACCCTTCGGGGACTACAGGCGTGATGGTATGTGTGTATGTCAATAATCCTTCATTGCAGTATTAATACCCTTGAAACATCCATACTTTATAGTGCTTATGTTAAAACTGCAAAACTAGTTTCAATAAATACTCCAGAAGTCTAGACACTTACATATTTTAAGTGGAATTCGTAGAGTTGCATTGAAATTCCAAGTATTCCTGAAACTATAAATAGTTCCCTTTCTAGATGACCACGACCACACTGCCGAGAAACGTCCCCCAGAATTCAAGATACCAGGTCTGGTGAACGAGGGTATGAAGCGGGACTTCCGGGTCCGTTTCCCACAGCTGGGCCCGGGAGTGGACCGGGACGCGCGAGTGTTTGTGCACAGCTTCATCATGGACGTCATCAAGTACGCGAATGTGATGAGCGTTGATGAGCTCTCTGAGAGGGTCCAGAGGCAGTATCAGGTAAGGATTTTACGATTCACCTAGAAAAACCTTCATAAAAGTCACTTATATATTTGTTACGACGTAACTAACAAAGCCATTTTTAAAGACACTATTGCCTATCTATCACCTACTATAACTGCTAAAGGAGCTCTGGACGGACAAAATGTGTGTGGGAAGTCATTGTCTGGATTGAGGTAAACCAATCACGGCACAGCAGTACTGCCAGGCCTAATGCTGCATTACGGTCGGCAATAAACTGATGCCTTCACCGGGCCAATTATATTTGTGGGACTGTAGAATATAGCTAGTCACTACGCGTAATTTATTAAAAAGTACATTTTCTCTTTAGTTTTTCTTTCATACTCCCGATCACCGATCCATTTGCAGTCTGGTGATTGAAAACGATTTCTGAGTATTCGTTCGTTAGGGTCATAGTGAATCGGTAAAATTATTGTTCGAATCAGTCTCATTAAGCTTATCTGTTTCATTATTTGACCGATAAATCTGTGCTTTTAGGACTTTATCGCAATGCGGTACTTTGTCGCGCATACGTAACAGAGATAAAAGCGCATACCAACCCATATTTTAATGAGTAACGATCGGAACTTAATTTACGTCATGATGACGGTCGAGTGTCAACTCAGCTGGTGCACGTGATGATTAGAGCTAGATCATTCCAGTATAAACTGGTTTCAAAGTCGAAAGTCAAAACCAAATTATTTATTTAAAATAGGCCACATTTTTTTTTTTTCATTTTTGATGTGAAGCATCTAAAGCCGCACGAAAAAGCGATTGCTGGCGTGGCGACAAATGTCGTGGCGACGTATTGTCGCGCTATATGATGGTATATTGTTTCACATCTGCCAGGTGGCGCGTGATGGCTCACAATTTTTTTTCTTGTAAGTGACATTCAAAGTTGCCTTTAAGCTTTGCACGTCATTTACTAGACAAAGAAAATAAAAATAATAAAATAAAAATAATTGAATAATTATTTATTAACAATTTTATCCACGAATTGTATATCTTTGAATTTAATTTTGTATTGTATGTTATTTGAATGCTTATTTTATAATTCTATGTTCATTAATGTAATTGGAACTGTGCCGTTTTAATTAACTTTAAATAAATAAATAAATGGAGAAGAATGGGAGAAGACTACACACTTACTCAAAACACTTTTCTTGCATGGGGACCCTTTTAAATTTGATTTGTTGACCGGCCATAGTAATACACGCCTAATGTCCGTTACGGTTCAAAAGACGCAGCCCTATGACAGACTGACGAATAGGGTCCCGTTGACATATATTCCATTTATTGCTTTACTAAAACCAACCGTATTGCGACAGTTCTGAAAGTACCCTAGCGCTTCCATTTTTAAATCTATCCTGGCGCGGAAAATAACCTGAATTGAACTTTATAGCTTCTAGAATTAACGACGTAATTCCTCAATTTGCAGCGTTTCATGAAACACATGGACACGTCGTCTCACTTCACGAACGTGGACGCCGACACCAAGGAACTGCTCATGGACTTCGTGGAGAAACATGCCATGACTTATTTACATGAGTGAGTAGAATATGTATTTATTTGAGCAGTTGATTTTGACATCTAAACATCAGAAAATAAGGCTGTAATTTCATTAGAACAGTGCAAAGAATCTGATCGGGGAGCGAGATAAAATCCACATATAGCATTACTTGTTTTGACTGGCTGGCAAAAATATCCGGCCAAGTTTGTGTCAAACTCTCACATGAAGAAGGGTTCCGTACCACAGTACAATATAAAAAATCTTTTTAAATTGTCTAGTAAACAAAAACACGTTTCTGATATGAGAGTCTCTTTAATTTTAGTAATAATTATTTGTGTTATAGCGGCCAATGTTTTACGTGCGTTAAATAGTTTACCACAAACAGCGAATTTTCACACAAAAAGAAATAGAGCCCCTGCTATATTTTCTGCTCCATATTACTTAGTTTGAAGGGCAATTAGGGCTATGTAATGTATTTTTTCACCTCGTTTTAATAAAAGACCTCTCTCCACAGGTTGCCATCAATAGTATTCTCTCCGAGCGGAACCGAAGATGAGAGGTTAGACCGCGCCATGTCAGAACGTATCCAGCAGTTGAGCTGGGTCGGCGAGCGACACCTAGAGTGCAAGCTGGATAGGAACAACGCCGAGTGCCGACAGCTGCTCTACAAAGCCATCAATGGTAAGTGTTCTGTTACCTTGTACTTTGAGAAGAACAAAATTATCAAAAAAACAAAAATTTTACTAGAAATTCCTCCTGTATATATGTACACTACTGACCATAACAACGGAACATCTAAAACATTATAACAACTACCTGTAGGCCATATAAATATTTGTTCCGTGCGGGAATCGAACCCGTGCCACAGAGCGCAGTAGCCTATCGTTCAGCAGCATGCACCCACGATACAGGAGAAATTCCTAGAGTGGGGCAAGGAATAAAAAAAATATTTGATGCAAGTCAAACGGTATCTTTCTCTTCTCGCGAGACGACTCCCGGCCACCGTAGATACGGGCCTGTGGACGGTGAGCAATGGGTAGCTCACCGTCCTTACGCTGCATAACGACAGGCCGTGTCGACGGCGCGTTCGTGTTCCACGCGCGCCTCAAAGAGATGTCAGCAAATGGAAGGAGCCACTGAGGGCCGATGCCTGCCGAGGCTGCAGGTTGTTCGTAAGAGATACCGCGCCCCCGGGACACAAAGGGCACAAGAAGGAACATGGGTGGGTTTTAGTCAGTAAATGTCTGACACTACCTCCCGCCCCGCCCAGGGTGGGAGAAGTTACTTGATGATTTCCCACCTCCCAAAAAAAAAATCTTTGTCTTCTGTATAATTAAGTATGATGTGTATGTCGCAGAGCTGCTGGGCATGGACAGCGCGCAGTCCCCGGGCGACAAGCTGGCGCGCGTGCGGCGCAGCTGCCGCCACGTGCTGCGCCTGTGCGGCGCCGCGCCCGCCTCCGCCGACGACCTGCTGCCCGCGCTCATATTCACCGTGAGACCATTTATTTGACCACATTTTATTTACTTCTTACTTTGTCACTAAACTACAGAGTGACAAATGTCCAACTTTGCCAATTTGTCGTTTGACATGAAGGAAGAATTTGCTTTCGAACCTTCTTATCTATAAAATATCTATTTCGTGTAGTATTTAACTGGCTTAACCTTATTTGGAAAAAGTACTTTTAACTTCACACACATAAAGTTTAAATTGCAATATCTTTTTTAATTACTTGCTTTTCATTCTGATATCAACCTTAGTTACTTAAGTTTAAAATTGATAATTGAAAACAATGGTTTATAAAGACTTTACTTGCCATACTTACTGAATGATTTCTGTGTTCAGGTACTAAAAGCGAACCCGCCTCGCCTGGTGAGCAACATCAACTTTGTGACGCGCTTCTGTAACGCACAGCGACTCATGACTGGCGAGGGAGGGTACTACTTCACTAATCTCGTAAGTACATGGTTTTCTTTCACACTAAGTCCTGCCCTCGACTTCGTTCACGAGGAATTCATTCTTAGAAACTTCTAAGTAGCCGTCTCAAGTAATGAGTCGGTTTGCCAAGTTTTACCATCATGGCAATATTTCCTAACGATCCTAAGGTTCAAAATTTTTACAATCATTTTCTTTATTCCAGTGTTGTGCCGTCTCCTTTATTGAGAACCTGACAGCTGAGTCCCTGAATATGGACAAGAAAGAGTTCGACTGTTACATGGCCATGCCGGCCTCCATCGGTGGCAGTGCCTGGGTAATTACAGAAATATATTTTTATCGAATAGTCAATAGTAACTGGCACGAGACGTGAGCACACACTTCAAGTTCAGTATTGAGTTTTTTGGTTTTTGTTACTTTTTACTTATCAGTTCTTATTACTTTTGTAAAATTTACGCGTGAATAATTTATTGACAACCACTTGTACGCACGGCTACATATCAAGCTATACATTTCTAGTTTATGCTAATCTCATTGCATAGGATTTACATACAATGAGAGGTCAGCTTATACTGGAAATGTAAACCTACCTTGAAATGAATCCGTGTGTACAGAAGAACTTTATACCTAAAGATAATATTCGCGTGTTTTCTTACGTTTCGTGGACCTGGCTTCATTTGTGTAGTGGCTGCCTACCCAGTCCAAAAACCAGTGCATGCCATTGCTTGTAACAATGATAATAGCGTGCACCCCCCGGCAGGCGGCGGCGCTGTCGCTGTGCGGCGCGGCGCGCGAGGCGCACGAGCAGCGCGCGCTCGCGCAGGCGCTGCGCTCGCACGCGCAGCACGTACACTCGCGCGCTGACCAGCTCGCTGCCAACGCTCTCAGCTTCGAGGTAACTCATTCATACATGGCCTATTTTAATTAACGGTAAATAAGTCGTAGATATTTAACATAGTGGATTTTGGCATCTAATGGTATATTATAATGGGATGCACACATTGACACTAAATAATAAATAATTCAGTAAAAACATTAAAGTCCTATTGCGAATCAAATCAAATTCCGATTTAAAGTTTCTTTCGATTTACCCCATTTTACGGTACTAATAGCAATATTGTCGAAGGTACGTACGCTAACGTGCGTGAAATTGTAGGGGATAAACCACTCCTCAGGGACCTTTGACCTTACCGTTCTCGGTGACGGTATTCTCAGTGTCTCTAAAACTGCGTAATTTTGTAGTTACTTTTTCATCTATTTGGAAATACCATAATGGTATTATTTAAATGTAAATTAGTTTCGGTGTGAGGACAAACAAAAAGGAAAATTGACAATTTAAACGACCTTTTCCCGTCCAAAAGTTTACTAGGATATTAGGTTAGATTAGTGACGAGGATAATTTGAAAAAAAAAAAAATAATAAAGACAACGTTTCAAGTTTTCTGATAAAAATTACCCAATAATGACAATGTTAAAATAAACTGTCTCGTTGGCCTAGTGGTCCTATGCGCGCCTGCTACGCTAGAGGTCTTGGGTTGATTCCCAGGTCGAGCAAAAAGTGTTACAGGGTTTTTCTATGAAATTCTCAGTAGCAGCTCGGAGTCAGGATTTGTGCCCGGTTAATGGCAATAGGCTCACTCCCTATTACATGGGACCTAAACATACTGGCGAACTGTGGGTGTACATTGTTACACCTCTGCCTAACCCTTCGGGGAATACAGGCGTGATTGTATGTTATGTTAAAATAATTGTTTTAATATTTACAGGAGCAAATCGCCAAAAAAGTACAAGACGTCCTAGCAAAGACACCGTTAGAAATAAAACCACGTCGTGAGTTACCGCGCATTGGAAAGTTCAAGGAAATAAGTACCGCACCACTGATCGACTTGAGCACCATACACGTCCACGAAGAGCCTCAGCCGCCATCAGAGCCGAGGCCAGAGCCTCAACTGGAGCCTCAACCAGGACCCGCTGTCTCTAACGAACCAAATATCACTATACAATCTTCAGAAAACGAGCCAAAACTTAACATCTTGGGATTCGAAGTCATCGAGAGACAATCTCCGTCGAAATCACCACAGAACCTCGACCAAACGTGGGATTTGAAACAAACCAGCTCATTGGAACTCCTAACTCCATCGCCATTAGGATTCACACCCTTCGATTCTCGATCAATCGACGAACTGATGACTCCAGATGATTTTGGAGCAGACCAACTGCCTCCAGGGCTGAGCAACATTAACTACGACATAGATCTGTCAGATTTTAGCGGAGACAACAGCATAGCCGAGGATGCACCTAAATCCGACCCTAAAGACCCATTCAGTCCAGAAGGGTTGAAGAAGCCAACTTTCGATCCTTTCGCACCACAAACTTCAAGAGGATACGAAACAGCTTTAGACTCGTTTGACGAGTTCAGTTTTGTGGATCAAAGGAAGCAGGAAACTGATCCTTTTGAGGTGATACATAGAGGTCAGGATCCCTTCAGCCCAGTAGACTTAGCAAAAGACCCTTTCTTCAGTCCACCAAAACAATCGACTTCCATTCTAGACGACAATGATTCCCCGACCTCTGGTTGCCTACTACCCTCGCCCATGCAACCACAAAGTAGCGGGAAATCAACTTAGTTGGTCTTCAACCAAAGTTGAATTATTGATCTATAAACCAAATTGGTTGGTGCTAAAGTTGAAAGTCTATTATTGATATGTTCTTGTTTATTATTTATTTAAATCATAAGTTTAATGTGTCCCAGTGGAAGTAATAAATGGCATAGAAGATTTATTTGTCCTATAATTGATTTGTCCAAATCCCTGTTGAGTTTGTGTAAATATGAACTATAAACATATAGATGGCATGAAATACGTTAGTTCCATACTTATACAGATGCTATGAGGTGCACAATCAAAACTACAATATACATTACAAAATTTATTTCAACTAGAATTTCTCATAAAACTTTTATCAGTTTATTCTTAGATATAGAATATAGAAGAGATTTAAATAATAAAGTTACGGCCTACGTCGCTCAGAGTAACAGATGCGAAGTGATATAGATGAGGCAATTAAAACTACACAATTAAGTAACGGTTGGTATAAATAAATGAAGCTAACACTAACAAATTACAGATACCTAAAATATTCATTAATCATAACAGTCGCGACGTACGAAACAATATATTTCTGGTAAGCTTGAGCTATTGTCCTCAGAAAAGAAACTTAAGGTGAAGCTACTACACTGGCGAGCAATGAAGTGGCCGTCGATTTTATAAGCTTTTCTTGTGGTCTCCAGATACTTGAAAGAGTATTCCAAAGCATCTTGAGTTTTGGAATGTAATCTTTATTCGGCATAGCAAACTGAACGACACAATACCAATACTCCTCAATCCTTTATAAAGTTGCAGATTTATTAAAAAAACACTTGTAACGAAAAACTTGCACTATCAAGGTGTGCTAACGACATGCCCTCCAGTGCGAGTACTGTGTACAGTATGCTAAACACAACTTATAAATAAAATCAAAGATGGTGTGATGAGTCTTGATAAGATAATGTAACAATTCAGCCCCGAGTGCACTGGGTAATGTATAAAATTACTTTACGAGACAGCGACTGCCTGTCTTATGAAGTAGTATAGAACTAGCGAAAAAGAATTTCACAAAAGTTATTTAACTAACTTTGTAAGTACCTACTTACTTAGTAAATATTTTGAATCTGATTTCATATATGCACATTTTGAAAACAGTTCCTTTCTCACTATATTATTTGTAGGTACGTATTTATGAGTAGGTTATCAAAATAATTATTTAGTGTATTTGCATATTTCAGACTTTACATAAAGCATCCTTGGTATAAAGCGTATGTACGTTTAAAACGGTCTTATTAACACCAATGTTTAGAATATTGTGTTGAAATGTTTGCACACTGTTTAAGTTGACTTGAAAAATCTAGTTAGCACGGGCAGTGAGACTGCTGTTTGCGCAAATGCAAAATGCTGCTCAACTATGTTACAACTTTAGGTGAATCAAATCTCTCTTGCTATCCACCACACCGTGAATACCTTGGGTGTCAGCTAGCTTGCCACCTTATAACTCGGGTGAAGCACTGCATGAAGCAACACCACACATACTTAACATAAAATGTTTATGCTCCCTATATATATACAAATGATTATAATAATATGTTAGTACAAATTTGTTCAATGTTTGGAATAAAATAATCACTTTCTCATGCGAGAGGTCATAATTTTCTTTAAACTATGCTGACAAGGCAATTCTAAAGTGAATATTATTATTCACTTGGGAGAATTTAAAACTTTCCACTACTTAAACTCTAAAGTTGAACACACGTTTACAAAGTAATGAGATAAAAAAAAAAACATTATTTTTGGCTTACTTTGATGTTGATTATTTGATAAATTCAATACAAAACATGTCAAGTCAAAATTACATCTTAAACACCACAAACTGTAACAAAAATATGGATTCATTTCAATTGCAATATATGTCTATGTTTTTTACTATATAATATTATGTATACCATAACTACTATATTGTGGTTCATACTCCATTGACTTGAAAACATAATTACATTATTATTAACAGCCAATGGAAGTCACTCCGGTTACTTTACTGTGCTATAAATTATAACAGTGTAGTTTAGGCAATAGATATTGTGACATTTATTCCGAGGTTTCCATTATCCGCAAACAATTGTGCAAGAGATGTGTCAAACACAAGACAATCCGAATTCATGATGGCAGATGACACTCCTTCATGGATAGAGCGCGGCATTGCTTCCCATGTGAGTCTCCGGCGATGCCCATTCAGCTCTAGTCTGTATGCAAAGTTCTCCGCTTCTTTTCGAGATCCTATAAGTTGCACAATGGCAAAGAATTGTTGGTGACCATCAAACTTTTCTTGTTTTTCAAGAACTAACATAAAATGGTGATTAAAACATGACTGCATCATGACCCAATCGACAGCTCCAGGGAGGTTGATGTCTGTTGCCAGGAACACTATATCCTCACCCTGGAGAGTGGTAATACTTTTGTGTGACATCATAAGGTGTGGCATGACTTGGTCGAGGCCTCCTTGCCACTTGCACGATGCACCGGGGCAGGGACATGAGTAAGGCCTGAACTCGCAGGCTTCTTCATGCTCTGCCTTCTCAGTGTGCACGAGAGTGACAGTACAGCCAGTGTTGGAGTGTTTACAGGGGAACATAACATTACTGGCGACTTTTTCCATGGCGAGGTTACGTATGTTGCCGAGCGGGCCGCGGCACGTCGGGCAGCAGGATAGCTTGGGCCTGCAGCTGGAGCACACCAGGTGCCCGCTCTGGCACTGCAGGATCGGCGGCAGCACATAGTCGAAGCACACGGGGCACTCGAAAAGCGAGGCGAGATCAGCAGACATGGCGGTCGGCGCGTTCACCAGTGCAGGCACCCCAGGGACAGAACAACTGGAACTGCTAGCTCCGCGCCGCTTGTTGTTTGTGCTCATGTCACCGTCACGCGCACATAAAACCCGTCTGTCTGACGATCACCTTACCTCAGCGCCGTGATTCAAAAAAGTTTCGCCACTGGATGTATCATTTGTAGCCCTCCTCAGCTGATTCTTTCCGCCTAGAGGTCGCGGTGAAGTAAGTTTCCATCACAGTTCTTGAGGCCAATGTTATTCAGTACATACGACGTGATTAGGGTGAACTATTCTCAGTGAGATTTGGGGCGATTGATACAATTAGTACCACTTACGAATTACTATAATTTAATACATATTTACTGAGTTGTGTTTGTATAAATAAAAATCAATTTAATGCGAATGTTCTAGTTCATCACAAAAAGACGAAATTCGTCGTAAAACCAATGACGGCCAATCGAACAAAACTCGGCTGAAAACTCACAAATGACATGACAGCACCATGATGTCATACCATAGAGTAGACTAGACCAGCTGAAGTTGATGAGAATGACTGATGAGCTTGTTATTCTCGACTATATTAGCGACGCATGGTAGAAAAAACTACTATCCAATAAATAATTCATTAAACAGAATGATTGATATGATGCATCCTTAAGAAGGAATAAATGAAATATTAGCTAACTAGTGCGGCTTGCGGCAGGGACAGGACAGGCTCAATGTTGTTACAAAACGCTATTAGCATAAGAAGATTACGAAAAAAAAAAAAAATTGTCAGGCATCAAGGCCCATAGGGTGTTAGTATTACATCTTCCTTAAAGACTATATTAGTAACATGCAGGAAAAATATAAAATGAAATTAAATAAAAAAGAAGAAAAATTACAGCCACAGAAAGGTTTAACAAGCTTTGTTGCCAGCGTGTAGCTTTGTAAATCTCTCCATTGTAGGCCCATCCAGCCTTTCTGCAAACACCCTCAGAATGCTGTTGCTGCTTCCCCTCACTCGGGATATTACTGAGGCAAAGCAATCGTCAGTGTGCGCCTCGGCGAACATACCTGACGCACTACAGCACTACACTACAGTAAGTGGAAGCACCAACAGCGCCCTGAAGGCATTGTTATATTGAATGTGCTGGGCATTGTCTGCTTTTAGGGTATGATTATCCCAAAGGCTGCTAGTGTAAAAAGTTTGGCAGTAGGCCTTAAAAAGAGTTAGCTTCACGGGAACTGAACAGCCATAAAACCTTCTGCATATCATATTTGGCCTTACAGCCAGTGCCCTTTCCATATCTGAGTCGTCTTTTAACTCTTCGGTGACAATATTTCCTAAATATTTAAAGTGGGTAATTCTCTGCAAAAGTGAACCATTCTGCTTCACAGGAGGGACAAATGTTGGACTTTTATTCCTACCACGAAACACCAACCGCTCACTCTTTGCAGGATTATATTCATATTCATATTTATTAGCATACCATAATGTGTTTAAAGATGTTACATAATGCTTAAAGCTACAGTACAATTATGGACCCTGTTAGGCACAGCAACATGGTAGTACTTAATTAAATTACAATTTAAAAAGAGCAAAGTTAAATTAAAATAAGAAAAAATTAAATAACAATTCTTAAAATAAAAAAAAGAAGCTAAATACAATAGTTAATAATAATAATTGTTCAGTTTGTCTATATATCGATATATATATTTGTCGATTATATCTTAGCCCGTGCTGTTCGGCATATTGCTCACGAATGCAGAGCAACATTCTAATTCCACTGATAGTAGGGCTAACCAGCACCATGTCGTCTGCATAACTTAAGTTATTTAGACATACTCCATCTATATGGCATCCGAAATGAGTGAAGCTGAGCTCAACAAGCAGCTTATTTACATATATTATATATTAAAAGCCCCGGGGTAGTTAGACCTCCCTACCTAACACCGCACTCGAGTTTATACGGGTCAGCCAATGCATTAGACCATTTGACGAAGTTCCTCTGCTTGCCATACCAAAGAGATAATGTAGACACTAATGCAGTAGGAACGCCCGCCTTCAGAAGCTTCTCCCATTAGACACTATAAGAAACCAGGTCGAAGGCTTTAGAGAGGTCCAGGAAACAAGCATACACAGGTGTTTTCCTGTCATTATGAAGTTTAAAGTATATTAGGTATATTATAAACTTTAATTGATAACACTAACAATATTTTGTCCCAGTGTCAAAGTGTGTGTGTGAAGCCGTTTCAGGACGAATTAAGAACATGGCGCAAAATTCTTAATAAATATATGTGATAATTAGTTTTTTTCTGTTTCGATAGTTCTAAACTGCATCTCCTGCAGCTGCTTCAGTCATAATTATATTAGTCGCCACGAGTCGTGAGCACGACGCTGCATGCGATCGGTCCAACTGACGGACCAATCGCGTGCAGCGTCGGCGGCCCAAAATACCCAGAAAGGAACCCGAAATCCAGAAAATTAACTTGACATTTGTGCTCACGACTCGTGGCGACTAGGTAATATTTCATGGGGAGGGTCATCGTTGACGTCACAATATTAGCTAGCGGATATATTGTCCTATTTGACGCACGCGATTTCTAAGAAATGTCATGAATTGCGCTGTTATCTCAACAAAGCAACAATGGTAGCAAAACACGCGTTTCTGAGGAAAGAATTTCACTAGGATAACAAAAATTTGAGGAATTGAATGTTTGAATTCAATATGAATTCAATTCAAAAACTCGATCCTAGGCATGTGGCAGGTATGCAGTATGGCTAGAGGTACTTAATATAATTTATTTAAAGAAAAACATACTAAGGAAATCGATAATGTAGTCGCCACGAGTCGTGAGCACACATGTCAAATTAATTTTTGGGTTCCTGTCTGGGTTTTTTGGGGTGCCGACGCCTCACGCGATTGCTCCGACTGACGGACTAATCGCGTGCAGCCTCGGCGCTCAAAATCCCCGACAGGAACTCAAAAACCCAAAAATTAACTTGAAGTTCGTGCTCACGACTCGTGGCGGCTACTATATCCCTATATTGAGAGTTAGATGTAAATAGCATCCACCAACGTAACCGGATCTGACTCAGGGAAGAGAATTGTGGGACCCAAAGAATAGACCCAGCATTGGAAACATTGAGTGAACATAAACATCTTAATTACTACCTAGAACAAACAAAAATTTCTCAGTAGCAGCTCGGAGTTAGGTTTATATCCTAAATAATTAAAGTCACAGTCAAAACATTTATTTCAAGTAA
The DNA here is from genome assembly GCA_947462355.1 of Caradrina kadenii. Lineage (NCBI taxonomy): Eukaryota > Metazoa > Arthropoda > Insecta > Lepidoptera > Noctuidae > Caradrina > Caradrina kadenii. Next base: position 1,396,884 of record OX381678.1, on the reverse strand, counting down.
ACCATTTGCAGGCACTTATAAATTGTCAAGGAAAGGAGTCGGTCAGTTAGAATGTTGAAGCTAGTTGCCCATTCCAAAACTTAAATAACTAGGTCATTCTCTAAAATGTTTGTTTGTTAACGTACCATCACGCCTGTATTCCCCAGAGGGCAAGGCAGAGGTGTACCAATGTACACCCACAGTTCGCCGGTATGTTTTTAGGTCCCATGTAATAGTGGGCGAGCCTATTGTCGTTTACCCTGCACAAATCCTAATTTCATGGAAAACCCAATAACACTTTTGCTCGATTTAGGTACTTATATAGGCTTATTTTATGATAAAACTATAATTAGGCAACCTTCTAGTATGACCACAAAACGTTTTTAAGAATAGTGAGATGTATGTTAAGGGAGCCTACCGCCATCTCACTATCCTTACTCACCAGTACCATTTTAATATTACTTTGTAATTAGAGTTGTAGGATTTTCAACTCCCGGCGCTAAGCCGAGTTTTGAAAATCCAACAGTGTGCAAGGCAAAGTAGTATAAAAATATTACTGCTTTATCGTACACCACACATATTGAAATGCCAGTGCTAATCTAATAGACACTTAGGGCATTCCTGTAATGTACTTTTCCTTCTTACGCTTTTTTGTTTTTTGACAAAACGTTGCCTCACTCTTGAAATTTCTCCTGTATCGTGGGTGCGTTTACAAACACTAGACTCACATACACAAACAGCCAGACTCGGAAGAACTATCTATAGGCTATACATATATTTGTTCCGTACGGGAATCGAAACCGCGACACGCAGCGTAGCAGCCAATCGCTCGGCCACTACGCCAACCGTGTCGTCAAACAACCATAAATTATATCCATAAGATTCTTTTTACGTCGCGTTGGCTCAATAGTGGTCGTGGGACTCGCTTCTCATGCATAAGGTTGCGGGTTGGATGTCGAGCAAGTACCAATGTGACTTTTTCAATGTATCCTACGAGTACTTTCTAAGTTTGTCATGGACTTACTGACAATGATGAAGGAAAACATCGTGAGGAAACCTAAACTTATAGTTATTATAAGATATAAATCGCCTTGAGCAAGCGTAGTGATCAATCTCATGCCTTCTCTGTATGAGAAGAGACCTTTGCCCTATAGTGAGACAAAAACAGGCTAGTATTATTATGGAGGTAGGTATAGGTACATTCCTGTGTTCAGTTTATCAGTATTTTGTTTACATATTCCCAAACTACGTAAATTGTTTATCTCATTACTCTCAAGTTAACTAAGTAGTTAAAATTCCTTGAGAACAGTAGTAAATTTTAACTTATCTTCTTCCTTTGATGATAATTTTGAAATTAGTGTTCTTTTTTTGTAAAGTCGCTCTTAATGCATCGCTTTAAGGGTTACATTGCGGAGTATTACGCATGCATGCTTTTTACATTAGATTACTGCAGTGTCTTTTTAGTGGTAATCATTAACCACTACAAAACCTTACGTGGCTCGTTAGCCTAGTGGTCCTAAGCGCGACTGTTACCGTAAAGGTCTTGGGTTCAATTCTCAGATCGAGTAAAAAGTGTTATTGGGTTTTTCTATTGAATTCTCAGTAGCAGCTCGGAGTTAGTATTTGTGCCCGGTTAATGGCAGTAGGCTCGCTCCCCATTACATGGGAACTAAAACATACCGGTGGACTTTGTGTGTACATTTGTACATCTCTGCCTAACACTTCGGGGAATACAGGCGTGATAGTATGTTATGTTCATTAACCACCTACATTTTCTACCTATGTACTTTACTTAAATAATAATTAAATTACAAACTATGCACCGTTTACAAAAAAAAAGGGAAGCTCACAGGGCATTAAAAAATTCATTTGCATCGCTGTCAATGGGACAAATGCCTTAAAGGCTGGCACCTTTGCCACGTTGTATGGTGCTGATTCTTTGACCCAAGAAAAGACCAACCCTCTGGTCACGTGAAGAGTGGACCAGTCCTTTGTATCTTAGTATACCGAGTTGGTGATAGCTGTTGCTAACCTGATATGAACTTTCTTTTCCTGGTTATTAATGTCAGATTGCCCTGCTGAAAGCGTAAGAGACAACTTTCAAGTTTTGGGGGCTACTTTGTAATTTTAGTTGTTAGATTTTTAATTCTCGTCGCTGACCCTAGCGTTGAAAATCCAACAGTATGTTAGGCAATAATATTGCTATAAGAGATGGTGGTCATGCCCTCTACATATAATTAAAATAGTACCAGCAAATGATTGTCCCACTTGTGGGCCAACCCCTCTTCTCAAACAGTGAAAGCATGAGTATTGATCACCATCCTTTCTCAAGGCGGATTGGCGATTCAGTCTTATATTCATAACAAGACCAGGTTTCTCGAAATTTGTAATAAGAAGTAGAAGTAGAGCTCTTTGTAAAGGAGCTCGTCCGGGGAAGTACTGCCATCATATCTATTTCTGAATTCCGGTGTTATGGGTATGGGTACTTTGTCCCTGAGATGGCAACGCATTTACAAGGCCTCTAGTATTGCATATGTCTATAGGCAGCGGTGACCACTTAACATCAGGTGGGCCAACGGCTTGTTTGCCATTATTTTTTTTTTATATGGGACAAGCCCGCCACACTATTATGTTGCACTATATTGTTTGCCATTAGTTGATTATTTTAAAATAAAACTATTTTATTCTGTTCTACTCTATTTCATCAGCGCGGTAACAATAGATGGATGGATTTTGCAACCGATCGGAATTTTCATCAAAATTGTCTCGTCAGCATTATCTGACACCTGCTCTTACAGACGTCGAAATAACATTTTATCTTGCAGATAACGGCATCAGTTGATTCACAATTCTTTTAAGACGATAACAATGACACAGTGGTTGCAAAAGTAGATAATTTAAAATGTGGCGCAATGCCCTTTTCTTATTCGACGTGAGATGCATTCCAAGCCCTATTTTGATTGTAATTCTGTTCACCTAGCAACACGTCGATGTGGGTGTCTAAGTAGTAGTAATTGTGGTCACATATCAGGCATTGTTTTTGGCATTCGATTCGATATTTGAAAGAAATACCATAGATATAAACTGCTTATAAAATTTGTGTGTACATTTAGAAAAAACAAAGCATAATGTTACCGGAGAGGCAATTCTTTGTTCAAAAAACTGTAATTAGATCAAAAATTAAAATGCTTAACAACAAAAAAAGGGTACTTAATAAATAATTTAAAATAAATACTGGCTGAATTTATTTCTACATCCCGTTGCAGGAACAGAACTCATGACTCGCGGTAGCTTTAAAACCGACCACGCTATTAAGCACCGAAATAGCATTGATTAGATAGGAACAAAATAATTAATAAAGGAAACAAGGAATTAAATAGGTGAAAAATACTGATATTCTATATTTTCCAAGATAGCTTTTCATTCTTTTTTATTCAATGTACTCTAAAATACCTAGTCCCTAATTAGGAGTTTATTTACATAACCCATTATATTTTAATTCGCAGTCAGGTACTTAACTCTCTATGACCGTAACCTAACAGAACAAACGCATTCTGTCCCCATGGAAGCCAAATTATATTTTCACAAAAACGTTCTAATTAATAAAAAAACAATGGCTACGCTAACAAATCAAGTAATCACACGCATTGTTACGCAACGATTTGTAAAAGTAAATAATGTAACAAAGTTTGCTTGCGGCTCACAGGTATTTGTCTTGGCCGGGTTGTATACAGACAGAGGGAAAAATAAATTAGTCTATGGAAAGTGTTGTTGTTGAACGCACGTTGCATCGAACGCGTGTGGCGCGAAAATATTTTAACAATTCGTAAATTACAATCGATCTTATTAAATTTCGCGAGTGTTTGTTAGCAAATATTTAGTGGTTTTTAAGTGTTTTTAAATAATATTTTAGTCAAATTAAGTGAGTTCCTTGGATTTCTGTCGTGTGAAAAATTTGCTGATAAACAGTTACAGGTAAATCATTTCAGCAGACATTTTTTATTTACAGACTTATCGTGTTTGTTTAATGAATCCGCCTTCTCGCGGTAACAGTAGAAAGTAATTAATTTATCTCATCTCCTTTACCAAATCACTTTGTTATTATAGTAATTACTTACATGAGAGTCAACTGTGATTAAGTTTTATAAAACTAGATTTTTTCTAGGTATACTTAAATATTTCAAAAAGCTACACAGAATAATTAAACATTTCAGTAAATTACACTACAGTCAGCATTGGTATAGGTAGGTACAATACGCAAAAAAATGAATTTTAATAAAAAACTGAATAGTATTTTGTCGCTAATATTTCTTGAGAGCAAATTACTGTTTGGCCTTCATTTTTTTCCTAAGAGCAAATGCATTCATAGAAACTGATAAGGGTTTTCCATTTTTCCTTTCAGGCGTTGACGTAGGCATGTACACAATATACTTATGTCACGAGCAATTATTGTAGTCGGAGTAGTTAGAGTAAGCAATTTTCTCGTGAATTATTTAAATAGATATTGGCGTTTTGAGAAAATATTTAATAGGAAGCCCAAGCGTAGGTAATTTTGTGAATAGCGTTTTTTGAGTTGCGTGAAACTGACTACTAATTTTTCGTTGCCCTGTGGCACTAACAGGACTTATGTAAAAAAAGGGCTATAGTCTAAGTTACGCGACTTAAAATACGCAACTCAAAAAAAAGCACGCTACTGCGCGCTCTTAAAGAATGCAGTTTATTCATATTTTGGTCATTAAGTAGGTAATCAAACTTGATAAAATTTTGTAGATGTGATAAAGGCACTGATATCTAGGCTTGTGTTTAGTCAGTTTTTCTTTACGTAATATACGGTAACTCACAAATTCCATTTTGAGTGTTTCATTATCTAGAATCATAATTTTTCTCTAATCTACATATTTTATAATAAGTACCGAATATGGGTTTGAGGGGCAGTTTTTCAATTGTCAGATAACTCTTTTTTTTTTTTTTTTTTTTTGTTGGGTGGGAAATCATCAAATAACTTCTCACGCCCTGGGCGGGGCGGGAGGGAGTGTCAGACTTTTACTGACTAAAACCCACCCATGTTCCTTCTTGTGCCCTTTGCGTTCCGGGGGCGCGGTATCTCTTGCGAACAACCCGCAGCCCCGGCGTCAGATAACTCTTAACGGAGGAATAAATATGGCGGTTTGACAGCTTTTGTATAGACGTTAAGTCAAACTCATATATATTCGTCAGATAAAAGTTGTCTGACTATTGAAAAATCAGCCCTAAGAATACTAACATCATACCAACATATCTTAGGGAAAAATCTAACCTTGTTACAGTTACAGTTACCAATTTATAAGAAGGAATGTTTAGGACTATAATTGTGGGAGAATTTGCCATTCATTTTTGCGAAAATGGGAACCGCCCTTTCTGAATCGCATATTCTCATACATTACACATTGATGACTTATTATTTATTCATCGTCTTATCCTGTGTACGTACTGACTAGATTAGTTTTATCATCACAATATATTGATTAGATTTAAAAGATAAAGATTAGATATTTGGATTCGGTTAATCGTTCTGGGTAATATGATCGGTTTTGGTATTTCCCATTTTTAGTACGTCAAGTACCAATAACATTATTTAATGGGTCTAATTACGATTTAGGCTTATCATTTTCATACCTCTATACCCACTTATCTTGTGTGACAAAACTTATGAAAGCAATTTTTGTATTAATTAGTACATTACTGATAATAAATTGGCCATTATCAAACAAATTATCATGGAATGAAAATAGATGACTTCATCGTTTATTTATTTACAGCTGTTTTTTTTTTTTCAAAACTTATGTTACCAATGAGGTTCCGTATTCCGTGGTCGCTACCGGCAAGAGGTGATTTCCGATGCCTAGTTGTAACAGCGCGATTTTCAATGTGTTCAAACAGAAAGCTTTGTTTGTTGTAAATATATTTGATGTTTTGATGATCTATCTTTCTTACTAGGTGTATTCCTTGTTAACTAGGTAATTAGGAACCAAAATATTGAAAACTTAATATATTTTGGTAAAGATCCTCTTTTCAGATAAAAAGTACTCTAAATTAAGATGCACAGATGTGGTCGCCGTCTAATAAGTTACATAGATTTCAAATTCTCCATTTAGATATAATAATTTCGTTAGATATAATAATTACATGTATTCATAATATTATTATGAATACATGCCACGGCATGAAAGTACTTCAATTTAAGGATAATTATACAAGTTTGTTATTAATAACTTATTAAAAACGTCATGCTGTGCGTTATCCCTGCAAATATTCGGCCTAGCGCCGGTAAATAGTGTACCTACCTACCCGCATCGATTCCGGCTAAAATTGTTTTAGATAGTTAACATTGCAAACTAAAAAAGGGCACAGAAAAATAGTATTTTTTCTGCAAATACTAAGGTTTAAAATTACAGTTTTACACGTCAATTTTTGAAACGGTTCGGTGTTTCACTACCCTCTGAAATAAACTCAAAGGTCAAAGTCCCTTTTAAAGTCCATTTGAGTTATTGTAATGGTCAGGACATAGGAGAACCATGTAGATTAATGTGATATTTTGGAGATAGAACGACTAAGCCTAGAACTGCCTCGTTGGCCTTGTGGTCCTAAGTGCGACTGCTACGCTAGAGTCCTTCGGTTCGAATGTTAGGTTGAGCAAAGTGTTGTATTGTTCCGAATATTATGTGAGTAAGCCACATGTTTTTCTATGAAATTCTTAGCAGCAGCTCGGAGTTAGGATTTGTGCCCAGTTAATAGGCTCGCCCAATATTACACTAGCTTCTGCCAGCGGTTTCGTTCGTGTGGTATTTTCCACCGGCGTTACGTTACGTCTTTGGTTACTGCTCCTCTCCCGTGTGTCGTAGCGTGATGTTATAAAACCTGAAGCCTTCCTCGATATATGAACTATCCAACACAAAAGTATTTTTTCAATTCAAACCAGAGTTCCTGTGATTATCGCGTTCAAACAAACAAATTCTTCAGCTTTATAATATTGGTATAGATGGGACGTAAACATACCGGCGAACTGTGGGTGTGCATTGATACACCTCTGCCTAACCCTTCGGGGAATACAGGCGTGTTAGTATGTATGTATGTAGAAACCACACAGATTTTAGTGAAACTGTCGGCCTTAGCTTTTTTGCTTAACTCTGTTTGATGACAGATATTATGTCTTAAATGTAAACTCGGTAGCTTTATGTTCTGATACATATATCAGTTATGGTGTTCTTAGCTTAAGTTTTGATGTTGTTCCACTTTTATTTTTTGTGTGAGCAGTGCGTGTGTTGTTCACACCGTCTCTGCCAGTCTGTTTTTATAAGTGAAGACTTGTAATTGGCTGTCGGTTTCACCTACTATTTTATATTCTGTTTAGTTTAGCTGTAAGTCTTCCATGATTATATAAATAAATAAATAAATAAAATAAATTTTGACATTATACCCCATAAATATCAGGACAATAGATAACATTTGGTCAGATTAAATTATTTGGTTTACAACGCAAAAAAAACGTTAATTTTAAAGGTATAAATAATCGTAGTTATAGTAGCCGCCACGAGTCGTGAGCATAAGCATGTCAAGTTCATTTCTTGATTTTTGGGTTCCTGACTAATCGCGTGCAGCGTCGGTGACCCAAAAAACCCAGAAAAGAACCCATTATTAAAAAAAATAACTTGAAATTTGTGCTCACGACTCAAGGCGACTACTATATTCGTTTTCATTTTAATACCTACATTAACTTTTTCTGCGTTCTTACAGCCATATCTATATTCAATTTATTTATAACCTAGTTTCATGTTTTCACCAAAAATTTCTGTTAACAGTTTATGATAAAATATTTTATACAAACAATTTATACAAATAATATTTCGTCTTCATCCTTATCAATCTATTTGCACCTAATTCTGCTGAACTGTGTCAACTAGTGTCTATATCGATTGGTTTGATTGATTGTCCTGGTCACTATCATTCGAATTTACAAAAGCAAACATTATATTTTTCGAATAAATTGCCTGAAACCTTTAAATACAATAATTGTTTGATTAAAATAGTAAATGGCCCCTTTAAACATTAAATAGTTAATGCATTATCCGCACATAATAATAATATTGTAATAACACACTTTTTTATCCAAATTAAGACATTTGAGATGCATCTGGTATTGCATGACCGTCCTGGACAAAGGTATAATGTCTTATGTACTGGTAATTAGACTGGAACACAGAAATGCTGCTTGGTGGACCGGCGGCAGTAGGGTAAGGGTTAAGGGCAAGGTGGCGCAACAGCTTCTACCATAGCTGAAATTTTACTGATTTAATAAGACATCATATAAAAACTGCCTCGGTGGTCTAGTGGTCCTAAGAGCGACTGCTACGCTAGAGGTTTTTTGTTCGATTCCCAGGTCGAGCAAAAAGTGTTCTTGGGTTTTTCTGTAAAATTCTCAGTAGCAGCTCGGAGTTAGAATTTATGCCCAGTTAATGGCAATAGGCTCGCCCTCTATTACATGGGACCTAAACATACTGGCGAACTGTGGGTGTACATTGTTACACCTCTGCCTAACCCTTCGGGGAATACAGGCGTGGTGGTATATTATGTTATGTCATATTAAAATACACATAAATATACCCATAAACTTAAAAAGGTGTAATTGCACTCTTTATTCTGAACAACTTTTACCATGAAACAATTCCTGAAATCACAAAAAGTAAAAATTAGTGGAACCATTTTGTCCAGTTCCGCGAATATAAATGTGCCAATGTGTAATCAGCTGTTTTTTTGGCATTGATCCCATAGTAAAGGATTTTCATAATGATAAAAGTGGACTTGTCAAGGTTGTGCTTTACAAAAACTAAGCATATATAGAAAAACAAACCATTAGTCAAACAGGAGACAGGATAGATGATAGGTAAAAGATACATACATACCATCACGCCTGTATTACCCGCCTGTATTAGTCCCGTGTAATAGGGGGCAAGCCTATTGCCATTAACCGGGCAGACACCCTAGCTCCGAGATGCTACTGGGAGTCAAAGAAAACCCAATAACACTTTGCTTGACCTGGAAATCAAACCCGGTTAGAAGGTACTACTGCAAATATCTCCTTTTATGACTGAGAGAGCCGATAAGACCCTAGGTACAGCAAAGACAGTAAGCCTTCCAGGAGTTTTAAACGTAATGTAACGTTGCAGTCGTCAGGCTCTCGAGTGGCGGCCACCCACTGGAAGGCACAGCGTGGGATGGCCCCCTACGAGGTGGACCGACGACCTAGTAAAGGTAGCGGGAAACCGCTGGAGGCGGGCAGCGCAGGACCGGTCGTTGTGGCTATCTTTAGGGCAGGCCTATATCCAGCAGTGGACGTCGTTCAGCTAATATGATAATGAACGTAATAACTGATTCAATATTACTTACTTGTCGACTATACTGCGCGTAGACGCCAAGTAATAAAGTTTATCTTGAGTTTTCTTATCAGGAGCAACATAATAAGTTATTTTCTTTACAAGGTGTTACAGTGTTCGTGAATTCTCAGAAAGACAAACAAGAAATGACGACAGACCTGACGAACAAATAATTTCAGTTTTGTTTGATCACACATTTATTTACAAAATGGCCGTATACTTCCTGAAAACCCGCAACAATATAATAATTAATTATGACCTTAGATGCTTGAGTTATTATTACGCTACAGAAAATTATTGCTTTTAAATCTCGAAGAAAATCTGAACTTATTATTCAGTAATAAAATTACAATTGAATAATTTTGAATACTAGTAGTGTTGAAACTTGTTGAATTACAAACTATACTACTTATTATTTATATTATAAATGGCAAAGTAACTCTGTTTGTCTGTCTATCTGTTACGCTTTCACGACTAAACCCCTGAACCGATTTTGATTAAAATTTGGCTCTTGGTAAATTTGAACCCAAATAAAGGGCTCTTTTTATCCCGCAACTTCCTCTGCACTAACCGATATTTACGCGGGCGCAAACCAAAAGCTAGGTAAAAATAAGTCCCCAAAGGTGCGGAAATATGACTAAGGTAGCTTCAAATTCACATAGTAACCGGTTACAATACTTTTATAGAAATTGTGACGACTCATAATGCAACATGTTCTAAAAAGCACAGGCAACAGGAAATTATGTCAGGCTTATCATAAACCAACATTATTGAATAATAACAAGTACGATTGCTCATAGGAATGCCACTGAAGGCGGGCTCGGCAATCGTACAAACATATTTGTGTTGGGAAAAGGATGGGTCGCCCTTCCTTTGAAATTATGAAGGCATTTTTTTGTTGTAAAAAACAAGAATTTATCCTGTTATACTTGTTCAGTATCAGTGAGCTAGGTAGTCTTTATTAGTAGAGGACCTGTACGTGAATGAGTTTATCTATACTAATCTATACTTCAATACTAATATTATAAAGAGGAAAGTTTTTTGTTTGTTTGTAACGAATAGGCTCCGAAACTGCTGAACCGATTTTAACCATTGTTTCACCAATAGATAGCTACATTATTTCTGAGTAACATAGGCCAAATAATCGTCACAGACAGTTTATAATATCACAAAACAACGCTTTCCGGGTCAGCTGCTTTGTAAATAAAAGAGCTACTGCCAAACCACTATACTAATACTACCAAGTATTACTATAAAGTATTGTGTAGGATACTAACTCTCGCACTCGACGAACTTAGGGATTGGTCGACTTTGTCTAACTAACTTCTTTGATAATAAAATACTAGCTATATTTTTATAGCACTCAGGGATATCGCAGATTCCTATAACCGAATTTTCAGTATCGGACCAGAAATTTCGAACTATGTTTACTAATGATTTTACAGTCTAACTGCCTCGTAAGCCTAGTGGTCCTAAGCGCGACTGCTACGCTAGAGGTCTTGGGTTCGATTTCCAGGTCGCATAAAAAGCGTTATTGGGTTTTTCTATGAAATTCTCAGTAGCAGCTTAGAGTTTGGATTTGTGCCCGGTTAATGGCAATAGGCTCGCCTCCTATTACATGGGGCTTAAACATACCGGCGAACTGTGGAACGCGTGTGTGCGGTGAACACATTGTTGCACCTCTGCCTAACCCTTCGGGGAATACAGGCGTGATGGATTTTACAGTCTTATCGCTAAATTAGAATTTTGTAGGTAAAAGGTATCTTCTATGGAACACCTTATTAGAATCTTCTGCAACTATGGCTTTAACATAAGGCGCTGCATACTATTCGTACAAGTAGGTCCGTTAACTGTCAGGGTTTGTCAGCTGTTCGCCTTTGTTGTAAAAGTAAGCCGCTATTATATGCAAAGTGGGCCCGCCCCTAAATTATACCGGTGATGCTGTGTAGCCTTCGTATCTCCATTGTTTGATATCGGAATAGTAAATGTATATTCTACGTGGATTGGTTGCATCCGGTGATGTAGCAGTCGAAATAAAATTAACTAGGTCATTACTGTCCCTTTGCAGGGTAAAGCTCTCTTCTAATACTGAGAAAGCCCGAGCTTACTCAAGGCGGATTGGCGGTTTTAGATTTATACTTCTTACAAGTCCAGGTTTGCTATCAACGATTTCCTCCACGGATGTCAGTGATGTTCAAGATAAACTTAAAAAGTACAGATGTTATAGAAAAAGTCACATTGGTTCTTGCTTGAGCCTTGCTTGCTTGTATTGAACCCGTAGTCTCATGCATCAGAGGCAGGCGCCTTAACCACTGTGCCATCATGACTCCGAGTCGAAATACTTCTAAATAATAATTAAATAAACAACATTGAGTCACCTATTTACATATCCGATCAGTACTTGTAATGAAAGTAGTCTCCATGACTAGTAATAAATCTTAAATGTTACGTCCGGCGCCGGCGCAACTTGGGAAGTCGAACCAGCCCCTCTAGCGCCTTGCTGATTGCCCAATATTTTAACTAGGCGACTTTTGTCCAATTTAAGTAAGTCTATAAGTATTTTCCCGTAAATACAGTAAAGTTAAATCATATTATTTTTCTTCTTTAACACACATGTCTACATTTGTTTCCATCTGTGCTCCTACCGCAAGTACTGTATACTGTTTGTTACCTTTGTTAGTATTTTCTGTTTCTTGTATGTACTTAAATGGTTAAATATGTAATGCTTTGTTCAGACAAATATGGTACTATTTTATATGTATGTATTCGTATCCATATTTATAAGCCATGTCTGTCTCGCCTCTCTCTATACCTTTATGAGCATTACTGACAAATCGCTATTAAGACATTTTATCGGTAAAGGCTCTCCCATTTAGGTAATGTTTATATTATCTCTACAGTCCAGAAGGATATTCCAAAGAAAAAATAATTGTTTATTATTATTTAACTTTAAGCAAGAAAAAGTTTTGTTGGGCAGTTGGATCAAGGGCTTGATTTAGAAAGCGGTAGGTAGTTACTTGTGAACAAACCTCGCATTGTTAGAAGGTAGGACTGTAACAACAGGACTGTTGTTAGTTTAGATTGTTGGCCACATTTTTTTTTAAATATTGTAATCTTACGACTATTATAAATACGAATGTTTGGATGGATGGATGTTTGCTACTTAATTAAGCAAGATCGGCTGATCGGGTCTGGGTGAAATTTGGCACAGAGACAGATTATAGTCTGGATAGCATATATTTTTTGCTTCTTAAAAAATATGTACGGTTCGCGTGGAATAAAGTATCAACTTTAATGCGAAAGAAGTCGCGAGTAGAAAGTATTTTTTTAAATAAAGTTTTAATATAATGTGAAGAAAATAAATAAGGAACTATTCACATTGAAAAAAATGAAAAGAGATAATTATTTTGCATTCAGAATCTGTTTGTTGATTACGGGAATAATGGAATTTGCTAATGGTATTTTTTTCCCTTTTGTTTTTTTGTAAAAAATCTAAATAGTTAAGCAGCCTTGACAATTCGACCTTCATATCAACATCCAGAGACAAGATAGTGAAACTGTCACTTTACCATTTGTAAAAATGAAGATTGGACAATTTTAGAAAACTACTACAAATAAATATCTACAGCCTCAAACGACCATCAAATTAATAATTAAAACCACTTCATCCCAAGTCAAAAGATGGCGGGAGTACTCACGGCTCATTTGAAACTGGCTACCAAGGTAAAATCATTAGTGAAACAGTTCCACGTCAATTGGAATTGCCTTTGGCAAAAGTACAGTAAATCTTAATAAACTGGCGTACAAAATTGGCTCGCAATGTTTTACTGACGACCGTGATTGAACTGTACAGTCGATGTAAGCTTGGCGATTTCTGCAACTGGCGGTCCCAGGCAAACCAGTAATTCTGCGGTTCTAATTTGGGTTCAGTTTTGTCAAAACGGACCAGCATTTCTCTATTTTTTTTTCTCTTGTATTGAAGTAATTTGATTTCGTATATTTTTCGCTAATTTTACATCTATTCTAAGCACTTTGAGTTGCACTATTAGTTTGCTTATTGATTTGACGTATTTAGTTAAATAATTGAGAGATTGTGGGTTGGTTCGTTCTGGCAAAACTAAGCTTGATTCGGAAGCATCGTTGATCATAATATCTGATGTTTCTGTTTGGCTGGCAGAGTCCAATAAATGATTTATTTGCAATAAAGTTGGAGCATTATTTAGTAATAATATGACTATTGTAATAGCACATAAGTAATCTATTGTCTTGTACTACTAATGTACCCAACTTTTTAGAAATAAAACTTGTCTGGTCTGCTACTCTTGCGTTTCAATATTATAAAGGTTGTTAGTATGCGATTGAAAATCATCGTGAATTCATCGATTAAACTAGCGAACTGCCCGCGAATTCATCTGCGTGGCTTATTTCACCCGCGTTAAGTTACGTCTTTGGTAACTGCGCCGCTCCCGTATGTCCTAGCTTGATTTTAATAGCCTGTCTATTGGTGAAAAAATTGTTAATATAGGTCTAGTACTTTCTGAGCCCTATTACGTACAAAGAAACAAACAAAAAAATAATTTCTCTTTATAATATTAGTATAGATTCTAGATGCCAATATATATATACTAATTCTCATACTAATTCTTTACTATTATACCATCACGCCTGTATTCCCCGAAGGGTTAAGCAGAGGTGTAACAACGTACACCCACAGTTCGCCGGTATGTTTAGGTCCCATGTAATAGGGGGCGAGCCTATTGCCATTAACCAGGCACAAATCCTAACCCCGAGCTGCTACTGAGAATTTCATAGAAAAACCCAATAACACTTTTTGCTCGACCTGGGAATCGAACCCAAGACCTCTAGCGTAGCAGTCGTGTTTAGAACCACTAGGCTAACGAGGCAGTTACATACTAATTCTATATACTAATATTATGAAAAGGAAAGATGTTTGTTTTTTTTTATTTGCATCTATGCTATCCCTTTCTTTTTTTTCTACTATCGCCTTGTGCATGTGCAAGCGTGGTGATCAATGCTCGTGCTTCTCTGTGTGAGAAGAGGCATTTTGCCTGCAGTGGGACAATTATTATTATGTATACGATTACAGCAACAGACTCATCTGTTAGCACACTTTCTCAATTAGATAATTGCCTAATGTTTATTGTCAGTACTTATTGTTTTCAGTCTATTGTTCAGCTCACATGAATTGTTGTATTATGCTTTCGAATGAATGACAAGTCGAAATCTGAACATGTTTACTTTTACTGCCAGATCCACACACCGTGCGACATTAAAAATACGTAGATTAATAGATCATTCGCACAATTGTAAACAAATTTGTTCACGATTGTCTCAAAAGCGCCTTTCAATCGATTGTGTAGTTGGATTCATGTTTAGTTACACATAATTGTATTCTTAATCTTTATTATTATTAAAATCTATACTAATATTATAAAGCTGAAGAGTTGTTTGTTTGGTTGAATGCGCTAATCTCAGGAACTACTGGTTTGAATTAAAAAATATTTTTTGTGTTGTGTAGTTAATTTACCGAGAACGGCTTTAGGATTTACAACATCACGCTACGACACACGGGAGAGGAGCAGTAACCAAAGACGTAACTTAGAAGTCTTAGAAGACTTGACGAAGTCGCGAGCAGAAGCTTGTAATATTATAAAGCTGATGAGTTTGTTTGTTTGAACAAGCTAATCTTAGGAACCACTGGTCCTATTTGAAAAAATCCTTTTACACTGTTTAAGCCGTATAACGAGGAAGTTTATAGGCTATATAACATTAAGCTACGACTCACGGGAGCGGAGTAGTAACTAAAGACGCAACAGAAGACGGGTGAAATAGAGGGGTTTAGGTAGTTACTTAATTCGCTTTTGTATAATATCCTCCACTATTCTTCCTAGTACCTACTACGAATAATTATACTAATGTGAAAGTTTGTGCGGATAGATGGCGGGATGGATAAATGGATGAATGTTTGTTACTCTTTCATGTGTAATAGGTTAAACGGAATTAGTTAAATACATAAAGAAATTGATCTAGCTTAACACATAGGATGTTTGTTAAGGATATTTAGCCCGTTTTTCCTCTTCGGATAATTTAGAACTTGGCTTAATAATCAGACGAAATCGCGGGCTTAAACTAGCCTGCAATATCTAGAATCAACTTGATACTTTCTAGTTTCTATTAGATTCACGGAAGGTACAGGTAAACACGATTTTATCAGAATTGCATCATATTGTTTACTGACTGTGGTCACGTCTCAGCCATTAGAGACCAACGAGGTCTTATTATACTTTTTAAAAACTTTGCGTACGTGTTAGTTGATGAAGTTTAAAGTATTTGCTGATGCAGATCTTTTTTCTATTTGGTTTGTTAAAATTAATTAGTGTTTTCTTTTTTATATACGTTTAGTTCTGTAAAACGTGGCCAACCCACAATCTCTCCCAATAATTACATAAATTACGTCAATGTTATTATAAATGTGTTACATTACTTTTCAGTAATAAAAGTTCAATGTACTATTTCAAATTTATATTCAAATATGTGTAATTAACTGCCTCGGTAGCCTAGCGGTCCTAAGCGCGACTGCTACGCTAGAGGTCTTGGGTTCGATTCCCAGGTCGAGCAAAAAGTGTTATTGGGTTTTTCTATGAAATTCTCAGTAGCAGCTCGGAGTTAGGATTTGTGCCCGGTTAATGGCAATAGGCTCGCCCCTTATTACATGGGACCTAAATATACCGGCGAACTGTGGGTGTACATTGTTACACCTCTGCCTAACCCTTCGGGGAATACAGGCGTGATGGTATATATATGTGTAATTAAAATGAATCAACATGAATTATACGAAATAAATTATGAGTTACATTTTTTTCTATTATATGGGACCTAGACATACCGGCGAACTATGGGTACACCTCTGTTTAACCCTTCGGGGAAAACAGGCGTGATAGTATGTATGTACAAAACTTTTCGTGCGCGATTTGGACTCGCACTTGGCCGGTATTTTTTTTGGCACACGGCGATATTAAAATTATGATGTCTGTATAATAAGCATGATAATAATAATTATAAACGTTCCGTGCGTCAGGAAGATAGTTATTTATTTTGCGGTTTGACCACGATTGGAGCGAGTGTGCCAATGTCCGGTGGGAGCTGCGCGTGTGCTTTATTAACTATTTTACGATCAGCTATATTCGAGCCAACTCATTTGTCTGGAAAGTAAACTGACTTAAAATAATATCAAAACTATTTGTGACGTAAGTAATTAGTACAGAAGGTTATTATTACACCTCTACAATCGATACTAAAATAATTAGCTAAAGAGTTTTTATTTGTTTGTTTAAATCCAAGGCCGGAGAGAAATCGGGCTTCCAAACACTGACTTTACGTGCTCTCTGCGGCACAGGTGTATCACACCACCAACTTCTAAACTTCGGAATTAGACGAGACATTCCCAATGGTAAAAACTCAATAACATTTTGCTCAACCTAGGGATCGAAACTAGGACCCCTAGCTTAACACTCGCGTTTGCGGTTTCATAGAGGTTTGGGTAGGTTTTAAATTGTATCACAATTGTGTGATACGGATGACAATGGTGGATCAAACAAGTATATGAATCAATCAGATATTTCACACAAACAAGATAAATATTATATCAAAACGTCAGACAACCGCTAGCGCTCCTTTGTGTATTGTTTTATTGTTATTTTTTTAAAACTACCTTTGTTTTTCAAACACATAACCATATCGTCTCTTTAAGTTAACCCCTTGTCATGAGACTTGACAGATTTATCATAAGTTTGAAGTTTATCAGAAATCTTACTTCAGTATTCGCGCTTTCCTTGGCAAGGGGGTGCTACACCACCATCTTCCAAGTTCCGGGCTATTACTGAGAAATTTCCTAATGGCAAAACCCAATGATACTTTGCCCAACCTGGGAATCGAACGCAGGAACCTACGCTTAGTAATCATGCTTGCGACCACAAGACTAACGGGGTAGTTTTATTTAAAACCAGCTTCTGCCCGCGACTTGGTCTGCGTGGATGTTTTCACTCGTGTTAATTAACGTCTTTGGTTGCTGTTCTACTCCCGTGTGTCGTAGCGTGGTGTTGGGTAAAAGAATTTACAACCTCACAAACTTTACCTCTTTTTAATATCAGTATAGATAGATAAAAGTCATAATCATCAATTCTGTAAACCAATTAATAACTTAGGATGTTAGGATTTGTGCCTGGTTAATGGCATAGGCTCTCACATGGGACCTAAACGTACCGGCGAACTGTGGATGTATATTGTTACACCTCTGCTTAACCCTTCGGGGAATACAGGCGTAATGGTATGATGGTAAACTAATTATGCATTAATAATGTAGAGAACATGTTAGGATTATTTACAAGTTTAACTTTGATATTGCAACATTTATACACAAACATCAAAGTCTGTATTTGTGTTTGTAAATAATTTGTCTTGGTACAATCTTATATTTCCGTCAGTAAACGTAGTTGCAGCTTCCGGTGGAATTTACGACTGTGACGTCATTAGTACATAAATTATGACGTCAGTAAATACTTGCTGATAAATCACTGTTGGTAATGTTTGGAGATGCGAGGAGAAAATGCAGTAGGTTTACTTAGATATTTTTGTACAATTGACATACCATCGCGCCTGTATTACCAAAAGGGTTAGGCAGAGGTGTACCAATGTACACCCACGGTTCGCCGGTATGTTTAGGTCTCACGTAATAAGGGGCAAGCCTATTGACATTAACCGTGCACAAATCCTAACTCCGAGCTGCTACTGGGAATTTCACAGAAAAACCCAATAACACTTTTTGCTTGACCTGGGAATCGAACCCAAGACCTCTAGTGTAGCAGTCGCGCTTAGGACCACTAGGCTACCGAGGTAATTATTTTGTTTATTTATTGTATGTTCGAATATGTAGGCAAACACTTAGAATTAGGTGGTGCATTAAAATAATTGTGTAATTTATCGTTCTCTAATTATTGATTCACTCTTTCATTCACTTTCACTTCTTTCATTCCCTTCATTTATTCGTTCACTTGTTAGATGCTATGTTGTTAGTAAACCTTCTAGATTGTGTGTAATGTTTAGTCATAGGTTTATTATCTGCTTTTACTAGCGTATCATTTACGCTCCACATATGGACTGAAGAATAAGCTCAACTTCAGCATTATTTACGTGTTTTATTAGTACACCGGCTGTTGTAAGTCTTTTATGGCAGTCTTTGCTAGTGATAGTTGAAAACCAACCCTGTATACACGTGGTTTACAGACAGTTTTTGCATGTTTTAGCTTTCTTCGGGCAAAATATTGGCTCTAGTGAATCCATGGAGTCTCTTATTGGTGTTTCTTGTTCCAGTTTTGGTGTACTTGCTTTACTACTAAGACATATGTGTGTTTTATACAGTAAGAAAAAGAATGTCTTAAAATTTGGTTTGACAAAGAGCTTCAACCGAAAAATCCACTTATGTAGACATCATTAGGTAGCTATTTCAGTAATTATTTATATTTACAAAAACTGCATTAGTTTCAAGTACCTACTTATTTGGACTAGTGATATAGAGTGAGGAGGTCGAAGTACCTCGCGTTCTCAGTCACTTGTCCCTGACTTAACCTTTGCCCGACTCGTCTTGAGGCTAGGGTTGTCAACTATAGGAATGACTTTTATTGCAACTCATAGTTGACTACGATTTATGTTATTTTCTTGTGTGTTTTACGAAAATACATTTCGTTTCTGTTGAAAGAATAATGTTTGAAGTTTTCAGTTATTTATTTATTAGAACCAAACAGCATACATTAAAAAAACACAAAATTAAAAATTTTAAGTAACTCCCGTGAGAAGAAAAAATTGACTACCGTAGCTAACAAAAGAGCTGATAACTTTGAAACCTTTAAACCGATTTCCATAAAACAAAGCTAAGAACATTACTGGCTAATTAATCTTTCAAACACAAAAAACAAAAATCGGTTTATGCGTTAGGCAGCTATGATTCCACAGACAGACAAACACACACACACAGACACGTCAAACTTGTAACACCCCGTTGTTTTAGCGTCGAGGGTTAAAAAGGGTGGTGACAAAAATAGAATTAAGAATACAAATGATAACTTTTTATTTTAGTCAATAGATTTAAATAGATACATAGATAAAGGTGGATACATAACTAATAAGGTTGAAGGTACAATCGTTTTATTAAAGTATATCGTATGACGATAACACTGGGTATTGTCGGTTTTTTGGTAAAAATATAATGCTAAGGAATGCAAAGCTGAAGTTTCATCAAAACGATTTCATCTAGCTTCCTTTGAGAAACGCATACCAACATTAAAATAGGGGAAACTGAAAATTACAGTTAAAGGTAGTTATTTTTGTTAACAACGTAATGCTCGTTTCTAGCTTAATTTCATATCTTAATTAGATACAGGTACAATTAAACAACGTCTTATATGACAGGGCTATTAGTAGCGCACCTGGTTCCAAAAAAAAAAAATATTGTAATGACACACGCAGTTTTAAAAGAACTCAGTAATAGGCATTCATAATGAGCTCGTTATTAAAGAAGAATTAATAATGTCACGATTTTTTGTGAAAACCCTACACGTTCATTACACCATCAGGGTCACCACCGCCACGTAATAATGGTAAGATTTTTTGCCACGATCAGCAATGCATTGTTGAACTTGTAACTATCAGTTAATCGTAGAAGTGACGAGTAACGAATGGTAAGTGGTCTCATTTGCATCGTGTGAATATGCATACTAGTATATGCGACATCTATTGCATGCTATTAATGTTTTATGACCATTTTGTGAATAATTTTATGAAATGGAAAGTCATGGTCTAGTGAGACAAAACGTGCTTTTAATATTGGTTCGCTAGAGTATCTTCATAATTTTGCATTTAATTACATGCAGGTATCCATGTACTCTGCGAAAGAATCCCAATACGGTTGTTAATTTAATTTTCTGTCTTCTACGATGTTATTAGTTAAAACTTGGCATAAATTGTGTTTTATCTTTTTGCAAGAACTGTTCTTTTATTCATATATATCACAGCTTTTGCCAATACCTATTGCCGTAACAATAATTAAAAGATCGGTTCCAGAAGTCGGTGAACTCGACACACACTTATCTTGATTTTTTTGTTATCACCAGCATCATGAAAGCCGAACGACGTCCACTGTTAGAAAAGACTTCCCCTAAAGATGGCCACAATATTATACTACTTTATAGCGAGTTTGGAATAAATGACTAGAACGATAATAATTAATATTATTATACATAATGTAAAAAATACATTGTACAAAGGCGGGCTTAATGCCTTAGGCATTTTCTACCAGTCTACCTTAGGGTGATGCAGAGACAAAACATAGTAGGTGCAAGGAACAGAAAGTTTCCAGGAATTAAATATAATAATAAATACATATATACATACAAACAAACAAAATATACAGAGAAGAGAAAGATAAAAATACAAAGGTGGGGAAATATAACAAACTAATTGTGAGACGAGTCTGCCAAGTAATAGTTATAATCTATCAGTTTCTATCATACAAGCGAAGCCGCGGGTATTTATTAAGTCGGACGCGACAAGTTTTTGCTCTCCGCTGCGCGCAGTCATGCGTCGAAATGCGCAGTCACAATATGCACTTTCCTGTGGAACATTTTTCTCAACAACTTTCAACACCTAAATGCTTGACGTGTTTATGTATATGATGACAATCTATACTAATATTATAAAGCTGAAGAGTTTGTTTGTTTGGTTGAACGCGCAAATCTCAGGAACTACTGGTTGGAATTGAAAAAATATTTTTGTGTTGGATAGTTCATTTATCGAGGAAGGCTACGACCAATAGGTGCGGAGCAGTAACCAAAGACGCAACCTAATGCGAGTGAAAAAACTACGCGGACGATGTTGCGAGCAGAAGCTAGTATATGATAAGAATGCGTTATGAATGTTTACGATGCATTTCGGCGAACGTTCTCCGGGCAACTGTTCATTCGGGCGAATGTTCTATGGGCAAGTGTCCATTCGGGCGCACGTTTTTCGGGTCAATGAACCTCAGACATTCGTGATGCAATCATAAAATATGATAAATTTGAATAGTGAACGATGGTTAGGCTTAATAATGTACTCTAATAATTTTATTAGACCTAAATAGCACTTAGATATCTCTAATGGTGGTTAGACTATTAGGTACCTATTTCCTATCATTGCGATCACTTTTTTTTTTGATCCCAGGTATTCCAGGATTGCATCTGAGAACCTTCTGTAGTTATGGAGATATTAAAGGTCAAAGTTTTCGTTTTTTTTTTAACGAAAACCAGTTTTGTTTATTCTAATTAATATTTTAATACTCTTACTACCCTTGTATGGTAACCAGCACAAGTCATGAGCACAAACTTTAAGTCCATTTTTTGGATTTCTTTAGCGGAATGAAGGAGGGGGGCGCCGACGCTACACGCGATTGGTCCGATTGACGGACTAATCGCGTTCAGCGTCGGTGCAAACAATATTTTGTATAGTGCGCTTCCTTAGACAGTGACAGAACTTGCTATCAATATTAGTTAGTTTGATGGGAAGTTTTCATAGTTTACGGGTATGTAATGTATTATTACATCCCGTATTATTGAGAATCTGAAACCCGTGACTGCCCGAAGTAAACGAAAATCGAAAACAAACTGTCGAACCAAAAATAACAATTTTGATTAAACATGTATATCGGCTGATTATGATTAGATATGCTAATCGAGTCGGTTATAGCAGTAGGTATCGTACTTAAAATGATCTACTGATAACGTCGTGTTATGGAAACTTAGTTATATTCTGAGGTCAATAGCTTTAAATATGCCCGCGAAAGAACTTATCTTCCGCTTACAATGAAATGCATCGTTCTGATTTGTTAAGCTGTTGTTCGATACTTTGTCGAGTTGAATATTTTTTTACACGATTCGAGATAAGCAAGTATGCGCCTTTATTATTGTTTATATCGTTAGCAATGCATAGAAACGTTGAAACTATTAGGTAAACCGTAAAGGTGATGATTTAATAAATGCGAACTTATTATATTATTATGTTTTGAGAATTAAAATAAAAACATACAGTCGAATTGAGAATCTCCTCTCTGTTTGAAGTCGGTTAAAAAGTCTATCAATACTAACCAATTCCGGCAATTCCCCCATTCTCTCTTTCAGCGAGAAATAAAGGTGCCGCATTTAATACACTGTGTTGCAACTACACTCTTTCCTTTGAAAATCAATGAAACTAAGATTTATATCCCCCAAATTAGGAAAACGTCTTGATCATCAATTGTTCCAGCTGAACGCGTTTGTTTCATGCAGTTTGACGATAAAAACTACATAAGTAGCTAATTACAAAAGAAGGTGGTTTTTTTATAATTAACTGCAAGTCTTTTATGTTGACGTCTGTATTTATCGATTGGTTTCCTTATAGAAGTGTGTTTAGAAAAAATGGTTGCGATGTTTTAAATATACATAAGAAGAATTTTATTGGACTGTAACAAATAAAGTAGGCTTTTTAGGCTTATAAAGTGGGGTTTAAACGTAACTAATAAATACGTACACTTTAGGACGGTAATTCGCAAACTAGATAAACCTGTATCTCGGGCATCGGAAATGCGAAGGCATTCAATTATTATTGCATTTGTCCAATTTCCTCTCGTGAAGTTAACCAAAAATATCTTTACTACATAAAATCGTAAAGCATTGGGTTACAGCGCTGTATCGCAAAACGTCTATCATTACGGGATGTGACCGCTTTTCCTACGATCGTGAACCTTGTTGGACGTGTGTGATATGACAACGCTGAAATGCGCGGCGCATTGCATGTCAGGAAATTTTCCGTTGCGGCTTGTAGCGTCGCCGATGTTGGCGGTCCAGCACCGCACCCCTTTTATGTCTGCCGTAAAATAACCAGTTGTTTACTCGTATGGACAAAGTACCCTGACGATGTCTTCTTATCTTTTGGGTGCGGTAAATTAGCTTCCATGATCGGCGATACTTATATGTGTAGGTACTACGTCTGCCGCACCCCACATAGTCAGCCTTACTACTGCTTACTAACTAACAGTTTAGATACTAGTGTAAGTTATTTATTGCCGTTTAAAGTAAACCTCAGTAGCCCCTAGTAGTAAGTATGATGATGATAAAAGTAACTCCTATTATTATTATTTTTTTTGTTGTATTGTTTTATATACATCTTAATTGTTTTCACATATAGAAGCAACAAGAATATTGTAACCAAGATTTTGTAAAAACCAAATTGAAAGAAAAGAGTGTCCATGGAGTTTCATGCTCGTTCTTCTCCATAGAGATCTACGCTGTGGAACGAGCAACTAGCTTCAACTTTTAAATGTAACTTCTTGACAATTCAAAAGTGCCTGTAAATGGTCTAATTGAAATAAATGCTTTGACTTTGACTTTGACCTATGTAAAACTCATTTTCGCCAAACACTCAGGGTTAACTTTGTAACGTTCTGTTTTCCACACCGAACTAAAAGTAGTGCGCTAACGCGGTAACAAAAATAAGGCTCAATTAGAAGAATAAAATATAATAGGTTACATTTAATTTTGTGGATAAAAGTGAGTAGAATAAATGAAAAACTATTGAAAATAATCAAAGTCACCCATTGTTTTAAACGTCACGCAGTTTTACGATACCTTATTTCAGAAAATTCTTGCAAATTATGCGATAACCATTCCGATACCCAGTTATCGGAAAACCAGCCATCATACCTGGTCATTATAAAAATATAGACCAGGGTTGTTTGTAAAAGTGTGCCTAAGCCATACCTAAATCTAGGAGCGGACGTTTACAGGCAAACGTGATGATGATAGCTACAAAATTAGACCTTTGCGTGAGTGAACATATTATAGGAAGGTACAGGTTTATGATTTACATAACTACTTAATAAAAATATTAAGTTTAATGTGACTAGAAGCTCTAAAGATAATGACATTATAATATTAATTTAATTAAATGTTATGCTGAGCAGCAACTCGTACAATTATGGTGTTAGACACCAAAAGTGTTCTGAGTAATTGAAATCACGCCTCGGGGAGATTCCAGTGTGCTTTCTCTTAATACTTATAACTTATTTTCGTCAAATTTAATCATAATTACGCTGGTAACTTGCAGGTACAATTTGCACTTCCTTTACTATAAAATAGAACCGTTTTCGCGATGGCTGAGAGGTTAAGGCCCGTCTCTCACGCACGAGGCTGCGAGTTTGATACTATGCAAGTCCTACGTGTCAGCTCACACCGAGGTCCAACACGACGCAACGCTGCGCGCACATTACTCAAAATATAACTTTATTTACTACACGAAAAGATACACATTTTATTGTCAGAATTCAGAATACGTTACATCATGTAGCGCTGAATTCTCACAATTGAAGTGTATCTTTTCGTGTAGTAAATAAAGTTAAGTATATTTTGAGTGGTTCTAAATGTGTACGCAACGTCGCGTTGCGTCTCAGTGTAAACTGACCCTAATGTGAAATTTCTAACTTGTTTTTTTTTCAATTATTATATACTTTCTAAGTTTATCTTGGACGTGATGTCCAAGATATCAAAGAAAAATATCGTTAGGATTTAGATTAATGTATGTTTGAAATCGGCAATCCGCTTTGAGCAAGCGTGGTGATCAATGCTCGTGATTTGTATGAGAAGAGGCCCTTGTCTTGCAATGGGACAATAATGGCCTGGTATTACCAGAACCGAAAAAAAATACGGTATTATTTTTAATTCTTCTTCTTGACAATTCAAAAGTGCCTGTAAATGGTCTAATTGAAATAAATGTTTAGACTTGGACTTTGAAATTTGAATAAAATTTGATCATTTCGTCAAACCAGGATTTGGAATATTGTTCGCTAAATGACTTTTTCATTGACATCAATAAACCAAATATGCAGTTACGCAGTTTTTACGAGCAGCCTGTGGTTATATTTAGATATTTGTTTGAAGCACAAGTACGCAAATTGATTGCATTTAAAGCTTCACACACCAAGCATAATCATCTCTCCAGTACAAATCTTCTCAGAAACGCATATAAATCAATCCGGACTCGTTATTGCGAAATACCACATTAAACTCGAGTAGGTACTACACAATTATTTTTAACTAGCTCTTCCCCGCGACTTTGTCCGCGTAAATTTCGGTTATACTTAATATTCAATAATGATTAGAAAGGCACGTCGCCGTGCATTATCTGAAGAACATTATTGTTGTTTTCCTGGCGAACAATACTATAAAGAGACCCTATATATACTTATTACTTACGAACACTCACATACCTAAACAGCCAGATCCAGAACAAATATCTATAGGTCAGACAAATATTTGTTCCGTGCGGGAATCGAACCCGCGACATGCAGCACAGCAGCCTCTGCGCCAGATGTGGCGTGCCATGCTATATCTATTTCTGTACACTGACAACGTATATGCAAAATCTCAGAATGATCGGTTTTGTAGTTTAGGCGTGAAAAGGTGACAAACAAAGAAACTTACTTTCGCATTTATAATATTAGTTACGATGCCCTATAACCGTTGTCTCTAATACGTTTTTTTTAATACAAATTTCACAATAAAAATAGCGTGTATACAATGCTCTAGTATTTCACAGGGAAGTGAATTTTCCGTGAGAAACCGTGGCATTATGGTTTGTGCGATCGTACGGCACTGCGCAAGCCTTCCTCGCTAATTAAGTGAAAGGCGGTAATCATTCGTATGTAAGTTATTGTCTGTCGTCGGACAAAATACCGGTAATTGCCTTATCTTTGGTAATAACTCATTATGTGTCACGTTTTTCTACGTTAATTGAAGATCTCATCAACGTAACAAACGTTCACATGACGGTCAATTGAATTCTCGTGTGATATGGAGAGAGGGTGAAAAAAGTTACCATTGTTTCTTGTGCTAATGATGGTATCTTAACGATTACGATCGTGTACTTTTAAGTACCCAGTCGCTACTAATGTGCGAACTTACGATTATTTTTGAACTCATTTTGTGCGCCACTGTTTAAACGCCAAGTTGGACTTTGAACAGTTCTTTCTGTAACAATAACAGCTGGATCAAAAGGATCCCTAATTAAATAAACAAACAACCAAATTCCAGGGAATTAAACGTAAATTGTACCATTCAAGTTCTTAAAATAAAACTGTTTTCTGCGGCATACAACTGACGTGTGGTTCACCTTTACGACCCATTTTCTTGAAGACACCTTGAGCGATTTAACTGAACTTTCGCTTTGATATTCAGGAAAACAAATGAAAAACATTCCATGTGCCAAATTCTCGGTTGGTTTTGGCTCAATCAAATATACGAGAGTCCTTGATTACGAAGGTGGGCAAATATTTACAAAAACTAATTTCCAATAAATTTTTAGTGTGGCTTCGAATTTGCTATTAGTTTATTCGAAAGGACAAGGTTTTACGTCATTCGTCTGCGCAAAAGTGGGTCAGTGCTTTGCTTATAAACTCCTCAAAATGTTATGATCTAGACAGCCTGTGCCTACCTAAACAACCTAAGACTGATAAAGATAATTAATCAATAAATCAGCTGAAAGATAGAGGCGTAAAGATGTACGTGTATCAACAACAGTGGAGGCATGTTTGATTTTCATGGCGATAAAGTATCTAATTATTATTCCCGTCGTTGTAGTAGCGAGCAAATATTGCAACAAACGGAAAATCTAAAAGCATCAATGTTATGAAATGAATTCCATCACGTCATGAAGTCAGACATTACATTGAAGAAATATCTGACTTCATCACCATTCATTGCATTACATCCATTGTATTAATCAAGACCGCCCACATCTTCCTAACGCGACGTGCTGTGTTCGAGCGGTTCCAGGTGATAAAAACTGAAACGGATCAAATATAACCATGTTCTTAAAAGTCTTAAGTTTGAGCTGTTTTGTTTGAAATAGTAGGGCGGACAATGGGGTCTGAGGGCGCACCTTTTAAATCGGTACATCATCAAGCAGTTTTTCCAATGGCTGGATTTTTCACAAATCATTTGTTGTTCTGTAAGCTCCCAAGCTAATTAACTTCATGAAGATTGCTCACAAATCATTTTATCTACCCTTTACTAGCTACAATTTCAGACAGTTATGAAGAACAAAAACACAGTTTTATCTCGCTATGAAAATAAAACAGGAAAACTAGCAAACAAGTCATAGGTAGTCTTAGATCCCAGAATCGCCAGACTTACGTCATTGTAGCATGCCTGGAATTTTAGAAAGATGTAGTTACGAAAGCATGTGTACTTCATAGCTTTAATGCTAGACCAATTTTCAGGCATCAGGTGTTAAAGGCATTAAATTTTGATGGATAATTTTCATCATGTTTTACTGAATACGAATTCAGTAGGAATACATACCTTTTGAACTACAGTAGCAGCAGAGCTCAGGTTTGATAAAAGCAAAGTGATGGATGAGTTGTATTATTATTTTTTGGGTAAATAAAAATGATGCGATTGGCATATTAAAAATGACAAGGTTCGTTTAAAGGAAGGGAACCAGAAAACAATATTCAATTGAGAACAATTGATTGTAGCGGTTAGTTGCTTTTCTTGAAATGTCGCTGTGACTCCTGGATGTGTAGTTGTTATGATTTCTACTTAGGAATCATAATAAATACATATTCCTCTATCTATTTTCAAAATTTCAGCTACGCTGAGATGACGTTCTATGGCGACTCCGGGATCTCAGCCTAGGTACTTACTTCATTATCACAGTCCTCATATTTATGACTGTTCAAGATTCATGTCCGCATGCTAATATCAGTATCGCGCGTGTTTGTACAACGCTATCTATGTTCACAGATTGTACTGTGAATTCTGTGGTTTTAATAGTACATAGATGATTTCAATATATTTTCTAATAATTAATTTGTTCAAGTGTCTTTTTCAATTCTTAAGTCTTTTCTAAGGATATCTAGGACATAACCGATATTGGTAAAGGAAAACAGGGTTAGGTAACATACCATCACGCCTGTATTCCCCGAAGAGTTAGGCAGAGGTGTAACAATGTACACCCACAGTTCGTCGGTATGTTTAGATTCCATGTAATAGGGGCGAGTCTACTGCCATTAACTGGGCACAAATTCAAACTCCCAGCTGCTACTGAGAATTTCATAGAAAAATCCTGTAGGTAACATTTTTGCTTAAGAATTCTCAATTCTTCGTCTAGGTAGGTAAGACATGAGACTTCTTACCCCAGTAGGTTGAGATTGGTAGATTACAATTTCGTTCCCAATGCCCCGTTTATCATAAGTATATCCAAATGTCTTTGTTGATAACGGGTAATGGCTCTTCAGAATGTATGAGTGTATTATGTAAGCTTGTTGACCATTCCCATTCCATTTTCCTTCAAGGTTAACGCATTGTATAAATTTATTTATTAGTTTTAGTTTAACAGGATACACTTCAATAAACACTCTCGCGCTCTTATCTATAGGAAGGAATGTGATTGATTGATTGATTACTTTCAAGAAATTTTTTTGATGGCAAATGGTCCTCGAAAATGATAAAATACTAACTTCTTCCCGCGACTTCGACCACGTGGAAGTCAAGTAGACCTTAGCCTTTGACCTACGTCAATAGTATAGTAGTTGTAGTTTTTCGAATAATTGAATCAGCATCTCCGTTGCAACTAGCTTCACCTTTCTGACTAACTGTCCGACTCCTCGGCAACTCTAAAGTGCGTGTGATTAGTAGTTCGATTAAAATAAATGCTTTAGCTTTGGAGATTATGTATAATACAAACAAACTTCCTCTCTTAATAATATTTGTTAAAGTACGTTTTTAATACTCACCTTTGTGACTTCAGAGTAGTTTTCATCAGAAAATTTCTAAAGAACATACAAAAAGAAACGCAGAAACCTTGCTTTGCTTTCTCTTCCACTTGTACGTCATAGTGTTACATCAAATTCATTTTCTGATAAGATATCGATTAACACGTTAATAATATGATTATCGAGATACATTATGTATATTACATAAGGAATAATCTCTCTTTGTTATACGCATATTACGTCAATCCCTATCTCCTACATTAGTTGCCTTGATGAAATGATTATTTCCTCTGTGGCGAACGAGGTGTGATGTTACCTTGTTAAAAGGGGGAGGTGTAATCTTGTATACCTATATCAATACAATAAGCATCATCTGATGATTGAGCTTGCAGGTGTGATGATGAGCAAGAATTCTCTTTTTATTTATACGTACTTTCTAAGTTTATCTTAGACATCATTGGCAGTGGTAGGTAGGGTAGGTAGGAAGGTACGTCGGGTACCCATGTAGGCGTAGGGTACCTAGGATATGTATGTAGATAGGTACAGTTTGGTAGGGTATGTAAGTAGGTATGTGGCAGGGTAGGGTAGGTTAGAGCTGGATTTTTGTACCAATTATCAGGACAGGACAACGTCTGCCGGGCCCGCTAGTAAGCAAGAAAGGCTAATTGCAATTAAATAATTGACCGAATTAAAATGAAGTTTTTTCGGCGCATCCGTGCTGTAGGCCTTCTGCTATAAACCTGTACATGAAGCGTAACGTAAATGCTTACGTTTCAATACCCACCTACATAGTACCTACATACACTAGAAAAATAAGATAATTGAGCTGTCACATGCCAGGGTTTTTATTGACTAACTAATAGTAGATAGATCAATGCAATCATTATGTATTTAATGACTGATTATGATGTAAGTAATTGCTGATGTTAATATCTTGCTTCTTTAATATAGAGAGGAAATATTTATTGGAATGTCTAGTGTTCAAAATGAGCTATCTGAGTTCTTTTCTTTTTTGAGGTTGTTTTTTGGTACAAACTAAGAACAATAGGAATTAGTTGTGATGAATACCAACAATTATTTTCTTAGTGACTGCGTTTTTCTGCATATACTTCACTCCTCCAGACTCCATAGATTTTTAGAGATTTATTCGTTCTTGGAACGAGCTTAGTAGCTTCAACTTTCTAACTAACTGACTGACTCCTTGACAATTCAAAAGTGCATGTTAATGGTCTAATTGAAATCAATTCTTTGACTATATTTTATAATCTATGGGTTATCAGAGATACGTGTTGCCGTCTGTGAAGTACACTCGAAACACTCGGTGCACTTGAAACTCGAAATCTATATCAGTACATAGGATAGGTAATAAAAGAGCTAGGTACTACATAGCAACTTGGTATTGGTATATAAAAATTGCCAAATGTAGTTTTAAAAGCATACTTTCCATAGAGATAAAATTTAAGTGCGATTTTCATGACTTCAGTAGGTATTATTATATAATGTGTTTGTTTGTTTTTCCCGCTGTGACGTAGAACATTTATTCAGTACAAGTACGCTATAAAAGTGTCGATCCAGCGAGCAATGTGCTGCACCTAGTAAATGCAGAAGACACATGTCAGAAAACCCACTTACTATAAGAAACAAGTGAAAAAATAATACACGGGGGTTCGGCCATGTTGAAAGGATGAGTGAAAGGCGTCTAACAAAAGGGATTTATATGGCAGATGTGAGTGGCAACGCCGGGAGAGTACGCCCTGTACAGACCTACCCTGACCTTATTGGTGAGGTTCTTCAGATAGGTCTGGTGCGCAGTACTCGAATCCGGCGTGCTTGTATGACCAGTTGTATGAACGTGGACGAGGCGAAAGAAGTATGTAAGGATCGTAACAGGTGGCGTTCTGTGGTTTCTGCCTACCCCCATGGGAAAAAGACGTGAGTTTATGTATGTATATATGCAATAATGTACGTGGTGGAAAATACATCGTGACTTTTACCAAGGATTCAGTTAAGTGATTCAAGACCCCATAGAGTACATTATTTTTGTATTTTTATACAAAATCAGGTGTTCCATACAATAGCGCAGCACGTACACGGTCACAGTGTATGAAACAGGTAAGTTTTTTTTAATAACCGGCGAAAAATGTTATAGCTCGTTGGGTTACTACCATGTACTGAATCCATGGAAAAAAAATGTGTCACGATGTTCCTTTCACCGTCTATATACAGTCTGAATATTAATTCAATTTGTATCTTTCAGAAGATGAAAGTTTTTATGAATGCGCATAATATTTATTATGGAATCAATTATAAAATGTGCAAATACATCAGCAGTTCGTTACATTTTGATCGTGTTGTAAAAAAGTTTTGTATTACATATTATTTTTCCGTATATAAGCAATGTCTTAATTGTTTCTAGCATTTTGCTCTCGTAAAAAGTGTGAACCTTCTTCTTAGTATCCAAATCAATGTACCTGTCTATTGGTGGCCGCTCCTCCCCCATAAGTACACCTAAGTACATCGCATTAGACTGGCCTTGCTCAAATATTTTTTATCCTTGTGTTGTTATTGACAAATGGTTGACTATCCCCTCCCTAATGATAAGACTTGTAATATAGTAGGTAATGAATGTTAGGACCAATGTAAACAGAGGGGTAATCCTAGTATTTTTTTTAGGATTAATTGGGTACATTTTACTTCTCCCATCCCCATTCCATCATCCGACGAGCAGAGCTAAGGCGAAGCTTTATCGCTATATGGTCGAAGTTCCACGGTCTCAAACCACGCGCTTTGATACCTCATTTATTGTGAGTACTGCCAGACTGTGGATTTCTCTGCCCGTCTCTCTGTTCCCTGATAAATATAATCTGGGTATTTTTAAGACACGAGTGAACCGGTTCATCCTAGGCAAGCGCGTTCCACCTTGGGCCGCATCATCACTTAACATCAAGTGACTTGAGGTCAAACGCAAGTCTATTAAAATATATAAAAAAAGGATTGGCCGCATTATAATCTCAGTCTCAATCTGTCGAAAATGTTTCTATTTTGACAAATATTTCGCACTGATTGTCGCTGAGATGAAATGGCGACTTGATTTTGAACGTTTTTATTACGAGAAATGCACTTATCTATTGTATGTGTTTTTAAAGATTTCGGATTTTCTAATGAAACTACTTTTTTTCAAGAAGCTGTTTACAGATCTCCCTATCCATTGGGTATAGATAATACTTCTTTGAATGACGTAATTGTATTGACTGCATTTATATTTGGAATAGCAGCGTGACGGTAATTTCAACGTAAAATGTGTGTGGTCACCTGTGTCGTATCTCTATTATCGTGACACTTAAAATATCCCACAAAAAATAAACGAAATATTCCAATATATTTACCGTAGATAATTAGCACAATTAAATAATAAATAGAATAATATAATTTGAATAATACGGAAAATCCACGAAAGGACGCCTGTTATAGTATATTAGCAATGATGTGTGAAGGCAGGGGACCTATATAGACAGTTGTACGTATGTACCTGATGTTAATTTGATGAACATTTGGTTATAAATAAGTCACGTTCTACAGACGTGGGGTGCAGTTACTGACGATTCGGGTTTAACTGTAGGTATTGTTTAAACAAAATATCTCTACACTACTTCGGGGCTTTTCGAGTCACGGTGGTGTCTCACCAACAACTTCCGAACTCGGGGCTGCTTCAAAGAAACTCCTAATGGAAAAACACACACTCTTTGCTCGACCTGAGAATTGAACCCAGGATCCCACGCTTAAAAGTCGCGCTTGTAACTACGAGACCCACGGGATAGTTAACCATGACTGTAACTATTGGCACATGAAAAAAATTCTTTGAGTTTACTTATAGTTTAAACTTTTATAAAATATGGCTCGAACCAACATCTAATACGAGCATTTTGACAAAATACATTTATTATATTTATGAAATACCAGTTTATTCATAGTTCATATCCCGGAACCTGCAAATTAACTTCAATTGAACCATTTTATCATTGAAACAAATGATATAATTAAAACAAAATGTTTTAATTATATGTATAGCTTGTCTACTCGTCTATGTCAAAGGTGAACAGTTCTGCGAACCGTGGCTTTTTTTGTGACGCCTTTGTTTTATAGATCAAAGGAAATCCTGGTCTGAAACTTGTGTCTCTGTTCTGTTCTTGGAGGTTTGTTAATAGGTAACGTTTGTTAATACATATATACCTAAATACAAATATTGTACGGGTCTACTAAATGTTTGTGAGCTACTTAATGTGTGTAAAAATGGCATTCGCGCTGCCGATGGTACGGGCTGTTAAAAGCATCGCATCTTTATGTGTCCAATTTGAAAATAGTGGCCCTTATGTTCATGTGCCGAAACCATATTATTTTTATGTCTGACGTATGAAAGTGTCAATAGTCTCTGAGGTTAAAAAATACACTTTAGAGCTGTTCAAGATTTTGACGCATCGAGGCAGTGAACTGTTGGGCTTTCGAGCTTCGTTTTGCCAAAATGAAACATGCTACAATTTTTCAATTAGAACCCGTATTTATAGACTACGAAGTATAAAATAATCTGTTTAAAAATATAGGTTCTACGTTCAAAATGACTAGGTAGATCAAATAAATTCCAGGGTGTCCCTAGTAAGGAGACTTTAGGAAGATTACTACAAATAGGAGTCTCCCCAAATGTGGCACTGAGGTTTTCGGAATCAGGCTAGACTGCTAAGGGTGCGGTATTAATTTGAAAGAGTCACCACGGGCCTGGAACGTAAAGGGCATTAGGAGGAACACGGATGGGTTTTAGTCAGTAACAGTCTGCCACTCCCTTTCGCTCCTCCCAGAGCGGAGGAAGTCATTTAATGATTTCCCATCCTTAAAAAAAAGGGCTAGACTCCCGTAAAATAAAGTTGGTTAACATTGAACTCTCTATTGCAAAATACAAGCAACTATGATAATTCTATTTCTTGGAAAGCATAGGTACAAATGCAAAAAAATGCTAAAAACTCGATTTTACACCCAGTCTACAAACTAATTAATCACGTTTATACCGATTTTTAGAATTAGGTTTTGAGAAAATACAAGAATAAATAAAAACATCATATAATTTCATGTATAATTAAATGTTCATGTAAAAGTAACAGTGTTATGCACTGTTGTCGCTAACAGTACCTCAGGGTTACGTGTAAAAACATCAAAGGGAAATGCTAATTATAACTCAATTATTCATTTATTATTCGAGTTATCTCTAGGTAAACTGTATGACAGTTTCTGGAAACTCGCTGGTAGCAACTACTTTCATTGTGAATAGAGATCATAGGGTTATGACGTCATTCATCTCAGGTAAATATTTCTCGGCAAACTGTCTGACTCATAGACGAAGTAGATAAAGCACGTTATGATTCTGTTATCATTTTACACATTGTTAACGTGAGGTGTGTTTTTCAAGTGTTGGTTTTTTAAAAGATAATAAATGGTTTCATTCTCATGACTATCTGTGCAGATATTGTACTAAAATTTGCTTTCAACGGACTATTTGCGAGCATGAGTTCGTGAAGTCAACGTAATGTATATGTGACCAACTTTTTAATTTGAAATATGGGCTATGTCGGACTTTTACCGACTAAAACCCCACTGTTACTCCTTTCATGAGCCGGAAGCCCGGTATTTACCTGATGCATGGTCAGCACCCTCGACTGTTTTTGGATCGTCGTCAGCGGGTCTTACCTAACTTCAGGGGGTAATTCTCGTCACTTCTTGAAACATTCGCATTCCAATATAAATTATACATAGTCAAAATTGCCTATATTTTTTACATTGAATGTCGCTGGTACTTTGAAGATTTTGAACGTTTTAGGGAGCTAACCTCCAAATCATTCAGTAGACTTTATTCGATTGATTTGCCTAATTTGTTTAACTTAAAAAAATTGCAATGTTCAAATAAATAATTCACGCTCTGTAAAAAGACAATGATGGCCACAAATTTTTCACAAAAAATCGCCCTTGACACAGAATAAGTTCCATTAGATCATAAGACACCAATCTTGACCTTTGCTATAAGAATATTTATTTTCCTAAACGAATGTACTAATGGAAACCGATGACGCATTCAATCATTGTTTCCAATTAATTGATATTTATCACGCTACTGAAATTAATAGGCGAAGGTACTACGTCAATGGAGCTTAAAACGTAAGACCTAAAGTCTATAATTCTTTGACTATCGGTCAATTTATTTTCGTATTAAATGTTTTAATTCCCTCAAAATAAACAGACCTATGTCAAAATTTCTGCTATTTCACAATAATTGTAATGATTTTAAATATTTAAACCTTATCATATTCTAAGTTTGGCGACATTTGGCGTATGTAATTAGTTTATGGTAATCAAATAATTAAAGAGATTATGGGTTGACTTGGTATTGGCAGAACACTATTATGATATAAATATTGACATTTATAGCGGAAACAGTGGGTGTTAACAACTGAAATTATTTTCTTATCGTGCTTTATAGCTAATTGCGGTTTTTTAAATATTTCGGAATGCACCATTTTAGTAGACTTGGAAAATTTACAGATCATTTTTCGCTGATCGCGAGCGCAATTAATACTTGTATTAAATATTAGTGCGCAAGAACATGTTTTGAACCTTTCGACTGAACTGTTTCAAGCTTCGTCTCTAGCTCCAGGCGGCTATGTCAATCTAATCTCTGTCAAAAATGTCTCTAGCTTACTAAATTTTCTGACATTATGATGAACAACTAGATTTTGAACGTTTTTTTTCGGCAAATATTACAGCAGACGGTGCTCTAGTGATTTGGTAGCCATATTTTTTTAAGTCAATGAATTCATTGAATTCTCGATCGTAAGCAAAACCTATAGCAATCATTTTTATTTGTAACTGCCTCGTTAGCCTAGTGGCCCTAAGCGCGACTGCTAAGCTAGAGGTCTTGAGTTCGTTTCCCAGGTCGAGCAAAAAGTGTTATTGGGTTTTTCTATGAAATTCTCAGTAGCAGCTCGGAGTTAGGATTTGTGCCCGGTTAATGACAATAGGCTCGCCCCCTATTACATGGGACCTAAACTTACCGGCGAACTGTGGGTGTACATTGGTACATCTCTGCCTAACCCTTCGGGGTATACATATGCGTATTGTATTGCAGAGAATCCAGAAATACGTCTGCTTGTCAAGGATAAATTAGATTTTAGCAGTGGTATTCTGCAAAAATCTCCATCGTTAAATATAGTTAAAGTGATCTTATCAATGCAGTCTGGTAGAATAACAGCTCACATTAAGCTCACTTCACATAAATTCACCAAAGGATTCTTACAGAATAACACTGCCGCATCAGATGTGTAATGTCACCCAGCAATTACTTATAAGTACAAAAGTTAAGGACCCAATTAAATCATGATCCCTTGACATCTGAACCAACACTCAAGAAGGTTAAGTATTCGCATTAATGACACCTTTAATCTTTACAGACAAAACCGCGGAACAAGCAAGTACAAAGACGGTGCAAGCAAGTTTACACCGTAGTTCCTAAAGGATAAAGTCTTAAATGGGACTGTAAGATGAGCTGGCACAGAGAACTGTTCGTCATTCACGCTCAGATCACTTAAAGCAATGAAGGTGAGAGAACATTTTTTTTGTTAATTTGTTTAAAACTACTGATTGTTCGCGACCGCATTTACGCAGAAGACGATTTCGTATATTTTAAGAAAAAAAAATAGTTAAATTTTTTTTTGAGTGCTATCAGCGAAATTAAATCATAATCGTTCCATGATAACTGGTGTTTGTGGCCGAGTGTCCGTGTGTGGCAATCAGTTAATCACCTTAGCCACCGTCTTGACTGGTATATATTAAGTTAGGGTAGTGAAAAAAAAAAGGTGAAGGAACGTTAATCTTTTATTAAATTTCTAATAACTAAGGTGCGTTTATTTATTTCCAAATATATAATTATTCCTCTTTGTGGCGTGACATGTGTAAAGTTCAATTTTCCAAAAGTTTAAAAATACATAAATTATCAAGTTTAATTTCAATGGATACCTAAATTTTTAGGGTTCTGTATCCAAAGAGTAAAACGGGACCCTATTAGTAAGACTCCGCTGTCCTTCAATCCGTCTGTCATCAGGCTGTATTTCATGAACCGTGATAGTTGGATAGTTAAAATTTACAGATGATGTATTTTTGTTTCCGCTGTAACAAAAAAATACTAAAAGACAAAATAAAATAAATATTTAAGGGGGCTTCCATACAACAAACGTGTTTTTTTTTCTTCCATTTTATAGATAATGTTCGTGCGCGAATTTGACTCGCACTTCGCCGGTTTTTTTATTTAAAACGTAGCCCCGCACCATGTTTTAATTAATCGTGCGTACACCAAATAAACTCACGTAGACAGACAAGAAAATCCACAACAATTACCTAGTACGCCCGTATGGCCCGTAGGCCATACAAAATTAAATATTTGTCCCGTGCTGGAATCAAACTCGCATACAGACCAACATTCAAATTGCCCTAATGCAACTGAATAAACAAACAAACGGTTCATTACAATAGTACATATAAAATGGACCTCGCTTTCGTGATTAAGGTCGTAGGAATTAAGTAACAATTACGTCGGCATTTTTTTGTTTCGCTGTGAATTTGATTCAATCTTGGAGTAAATGCTTGTTGGGTTATTTGTGGCGCACATTTGCGTTAATGGGCAAACGCCACTGGTATATGATTCTTTCTACATATACCTAAACAAATACAGTTATTTTTAACCGTCTACGGCAAAGATAGGAGGAGGATTATGATTTTAGCAGATTATTGCAGTTTCTTGCTCAATCTTCTCTACTAGCAACTAGCTTCAATTTTCTGACTACTTAGCCGACTCCTTGAGAAATTAAAAGTTCCTGTAAATAGTCTAATTGAACTGAAGGCTTTGAATTTTGACTTTGACTTAATGATCGAATGTTCCCTCATATTATATCCTAAACCTTTTGTATTTTAAGGGTGTGGCTAGAGATAATCAAAATATAATTAGTAATATTTGATACAGATTTTTTATAGGAAAACGCATAAGATCACGCCTTTCTTTCCCGATAGAGACAGCAGAGGTAGGCAAGTCACATGTAATATGGAGTGAGCCTGAAGCTACGCCTAAACAAATTATGTATGTTATATTACTACCCAGTAATAACATTACATTCAAAACTAATGTTTTAAGCAGCGTTAAATATCCAAAACATTAAAAACTTTGACGTAGATTTGTTAGTCTTGGCAAAATTAAATCAATATTGCCGGCTGGTGGTCATATGTAGCTAAATTATTCATACTAATATAATAAATGCAAAAGTAACTCTGTCTGTCTGTCTTACCCTTTTACGACCAAACTACTAAACCATTTTTTTTTTAATTTTCAATTTAATTTTTTTTTACTGCCTCGTTGCCCTAGTGGTCCTAAGCGCGACGGCTGCGCTAGAGGTCTTGGGTTCGATTCCCAGCTCGAGCAAAAGCTGTTATTGGGTTTTCTATGAAATTCTCAGTAGCAACTCGGAGTTAGGATTTGTGCCCGGTTACTGGCAATAGGCTCGCCCCCTATTACATGGGACCTAAACATACCGGCGAACTGTGGGTGTACATTGTTATACCTCTGCCTAACCCTTCGGGGAGTACAGGCGTGATGGTATGTGTTATGGTACTAAACCAATTTTAATGAAATTTGCCTCGGGGTAAGTTGGAACCCCAAGAAAGGACATAGGCTACGATTTAATTCGCGACTTTGTCTATGTCCGCGATAACCGACATTTAAGCAGACGAAATCTCGAGAAAAAGCTACTTTTTTCTAATAAATAAGAAATAAACAATGCACGCGCCGAATTAGCACACACAATGACTCATTGATAAGTCAACTAGTGGACAAAGATAATCATTACGTGTGAGACATGAGTTCCGTTGTATTTAATCAAGTGCGACCAAATCAGGTGTTACGATATCGGGCCACGAAAATAGAGTATCATCTGTTTTTGTTATTGACGTTTTTGGCATATGATCATACTGATAAAAGATTATCAAACAAGTGTTCAAATTAAAAAAAATAAGTAACCCCCGACAGAAGAATAAAGATCCCTACCGCATCTAATAAAAGAGCTGATAACCTGAAAACGGCTGGGCCGGTTTTGATATAACATATCTAGGACCCATGGCTAGGAAACCTGCTTTCAAATAAAAAAAACCCGCATACAAATCGGTTCACCCGTTTAAGAGCCACGGTGCCACAGACAAACACACCGACACGTCAAACTTATAACACCCCTCTTTTTGAGTCGGGGGTCAAAAAATCCCGTCTTATTACAAATTGACAAATTATGACTTGTCAATTTTGTAAATCTTTGTATTATGTTATAGGTAGGCGGAGGGATGTGTCGGACTCCTATCGACCAAAACTACCCGGTGTTCTTCGAATTACCATTGGCCGGGACATGGGTATCGCTCTGAGCATTCTTCCCTAAGAATGACCTCAGATGGGGAAAACCAATTGGGTCATTTATTTATGTAATTAAGGAAAATAGTTCGATACTGATACATTGATAACTCAGCTGATATTGATTCGAACATTCACAATAACAATTAAATACCTCATCCAGTGATAATATAAATAAATCAAAATTAATTGTTAACAATAACCTATCGTGATAATTATGTCATATAATTGTCAGACAAAGATTAAGAGTTGATAAAAATAAGTTATTGTCTATACTAATCTATACTATATCTACACCAATATTATAAAGCAGACGAGTTTGTTTGTTTGGTTGAACGCGCTAATCTAAGACACTACTGGTTTAAATTAAAAAAAAAAATTGTTTGTGTTATATAGTCAATTTATCCAGAAAGGCTATTGGCTATATAACATTAAGCTACAACCAATAGGTGCGGAGCAGTAACCAAAGACGTAACTTAATGCGAGTGACAAAACAAGTCGTGATTAGGAGGTAGTAATATTATAAAGAAAGATTTTTTTTTTGACCTCCTCGCACTGCCTTGTTAGTCTAGTGATCCTAAGCGCGACTGCTACGCTAGAGGTCTTGGGTTCGATTCCCAGGTCGAGCAAAAAGTGTTATTGGGTTTTTCTATGAAATTATCAGTAGCAGCTCGGAGTTAGGAATTGTGCCCGGTTAATTACAATCGCCCCCTATTACATGGGACCTTAACATACCGGCGAACTGTGGGTGTACATTGGTACATCTCTGCCTAATGTTATGTGTGAAAGATTTTTGTTTGTTTGTAACGAATAGGCTCCGAAACTATTGGGCCGATTTTAAAAATTTTTTCGCTAATAGAATAACTACATTATTCCCGAGAAACCTAGGTTATATACTATCACGCTACGGCCCACGCGAGCGGAGCAGTAACGAAAGACGTTACTTAACGCGGGTGAAATAAGCTACGCGGACGACGTCGCAGGCAGGTCGCTATTATTGTATAATTATGTAGTATGCGGTTTAGCCTACGTGGAAGCCAAACTGACCAATATCTTGACAATTCAAAAGTGCCTGTAATGGTTTTTTTTATATTTGCGATCGATACGCTAACAATAAGAAAATGATTTAATCAAAATAAATGCTTTGGGTTTAAGATTTCAAGAGTTTTTTTTTCTTAAATATTTTCTAATTTTGCTTTCAATTGAAGTTCCTGGTCACAGCACTGCAGAAGCAGTCAAATATCGAAAGAGACTTGGATTTAATATAATCCCACATAACACGATAACAGCGATAAAAGGTTTTGTAAAATAGAATAAATAAATGGAATGCAATAAAAGATATGAGTATGAATAAAAAAATTGTTTTCAGTGCATCACACAAAAATAGATTTACAAGTAGGTAGTTGGTATCTTTATAGGTGTTCTTTTGCAATCTGTGACCCAAAGGAGTGCAGATTCAGCAATATAGGAGCAATGTTCGCAAAAATCAAGTTAATTAGCAAAATTTGCAATAGGTAAATCTTTAAGTCAGCACGTGTTGCGGACGTCTAGGTACTTAAAAACTGCTAATT
This sequence comes from Caradrina kadenii, assembly GCA_947462355.1. NCBI lineage: Eukaryota > Metazoa > Arthropoda > Insecta > Lepidoptera > Noctuidae > Caradrina > Caradrina kadenii. The sequence goes on along the minus strand of OX381678.1, from coordinate 1,355,592 downwards.
TCGAAGTTAGTTAACAGGCATAGAAATAATAACCGACTGTTTACACTTTATGCGATCGTTTAGCTATGTTAAACTTTTATTATGACTTCATTTTGTCTTTTTTGTTCCAAAAGGGTGTTGGGTGTTGTTCTCTTTCATCAGATGGTCCGTCACATATAAAAATAATAATATAGGTAAAACAACATTACAAGAAACGTTTTTTGTTAGTTTTCTGCAGGTTCTTGATATTTCTAAGATGGTACGGAACCCTTCATTTGCTAGTCCGATTCACACTTGTCCGCTTTTTTAAAGAAGTTCTGCAGCGGTAAACCGATACTATGTCATATACCGTTCTCCTTTTAGCGAACTTGACTAAACGTGACCGATTTTCCTCGCCCGCTGAAACGGTTAATCGATTACGTGTGATCTGTAGAGATGCAATCGATTAATTCTCAAAGAAGTATCAAAACAAGATAACTGAACCAATATCAGACACCAAAAAGTTGTGCTTTTATACTTGCATTAAATATTAGGATGTCTCGTTGAAAAGTGCTTTATTTAAAAAACTAGCTATATATCCTGTGGTGCCACCCGCGTTCATTTACGTCTTTGGTTACTGCTCTGGTTCTTCTTGACATAGTTTTCAAGTTTAATTCTTAGGTAGAAAATATGAAAGGATTATTATACATACATATACTTGATACGCCTTTTTACCAAGGGGGTAGGCAGAAACCACAGAACGCCACCTGCTGCGATCCTCACATGTACCTTTCCCCTCGTCCACGTTCATACGGTCATACAAGCACATCGATTACGAGTACTGTGCACCTGACCTTTTTGAAGAACCTCACCAGTAAGGTCAGGTTAGGTCTTTCTAGGGCGTCCCCTCCCTGCATTGCCACTGACATCTGCCATATAAATTCTTTTTGAATACAACAATAGAATTCCAAAGAGTTCATGTGAGAAATACCAGCTTTAACAAATAATGTCCGTATACTCCAGTAACAAATACAATGTTAAGTGCTTCAGCATCGGAATTATCTCCAGATCAGACGTGTTCACAATGATAAGATTACTATCAGACGATTGATCCATGCATAACTCCTAAATGTAGGTATCTATTATGTATTTAAATCAAAAGCTGAAAAGTGTGAATATACTTTTTTTTTGAACCAGCTTTGGAATTCTAATTAATTTTTGTCTGTTATTGATAGATAACTCCCATCGGTTATTAACTCCCGTCCCAAGGATTTCTTTAGAAGAGCCAAAGTATTAATTATTACACTTCTATTAAAAAATTGCATAAGTGCATCGACAACATTAGCGAAAATGGCGTTTAATAATATTGTTTGAACTTGTACAGAACATAATCATATTTCATGGGCATCTCCTAATAAAAACCTATAGGCACTATTGAGTACATATAGTTAACTACTATACTTTTCTTTACTCTCTTTCCAGATGGTCCAGACTCATCGAATACCCACCGTAGCTACGCTAATACTCCTGTTACTACTACAACCTGCACTCGAAGCAAAAAAATCTAAAAGAAAAATAATATGTCCAATAGGATTCCAAGTAACCTACTCCAATATCAATGGAGAACCAATATGTTACCGGTTAAAAGGCCCAGAGAAACTCACGGACAAATATCTAGGCTGTACCGGTAATCTATACACCTCTAAACTGTACAACAGTTTGAATCTGACCAAGTCTGAGTTAGTATTATGGACAGAGTACAAATCATTGTACCCTGGGGGACCCTTCATTGATTACTCATTCACGAAATCAATAGGGTCTCTTTTAGAAACGACATTTGAAGTAGATAACCCACAAAAGGGAATCGAAGAAGAACTTTGTGTGGTTATAGACCCTGTAAGTAATTTTACAACTAGGAGATGCGATGAAGATTACTACAGGTACTGTCTCGTAGAGCCTTATGTTGATGCAGACGCTATGTCTACAGAGGGTTGTGATGAATTCAAAGGCTCTTGGAGGTTCTGGTCTCCTAAAGCGACCTGCTTGTCACCAGCCACTGCTGTTGGGGGTGGCGCAGTAAGAGCGACATGGATTCAATCAAAGGAAATATGTGAAAAACGAGGAGGTACAGTCCTCTACAATGGATGGAGGTACTCAAATAATCCTCTATTGCACATATCTGGATCATTTCCTGTTTATCCCCTGGGAATTACGTATGACTCTCAACGTCAGAGTCACATTGTGAATGAAGATGCCACGGTGAGCTTTCTTTCCGATATTGTTTAGCTCATGTCCATCAATGTTACTTTGTCTTTGATCTTGAATACGTCCATAAGAGCATTCCTAAGTATTCCAAGAATAATTTTGAACCATAAATAGTTCTTCTGTCTCTGTATCATCATCTATGTGTATAATTTTTGTGATATGTAGAATATGGTTTCCCTATAATAAATCATGCCATATTTCTAATATCTTTGTGATGTTAACTGTGTTCTAGTATGTCTGTCTATGTTCTTGTCTCCAACATGTTGAATATTTTATAATATTAATGTCAGCGACAAACCAAACACTGCTTTTGTTGTTTTAGAATGTTTTGTTTTTAATAGCTATTGGACTGTGGTGGCTGGTTACCATTAGTATCTCCTTCGATCAAACAAAGCCCTTTTGAGCTCGAAACATGGGGCGGTTGTAGGTATGATATCAGGAACCCAGAGTCATGCAGTCACAGGTTGCCGAAGCGAAGTCGTCCGCAACCTGTTTTCCGGGACGTGTGGGTGTTGGTGCGAACTTTTTCAAATTTTCAATAGTCACTAATGGTTGTGCATGAATGAAATTTGAAATAGCGTATAAAGTGTTTAAATAAAAATACATTGCTTAGCTTTTAATATGTACTCGTAAATAAATGTGAATAGGCTTAATTTCGTGAGCTTTTGAAGGTCATTTAGTATCTAAAGTTTAGTTTTTGTACCAATCGTTTATGTAAAATTACCTGCAGGCGCAGAATAAATCTACTTATTAGTCGTGTCTTTGCATGCAGATCAAAAATTGAGCTTCTAATATATGTTTAGATACATACTTGTATGCCCGTAAATGTGGTGCTTCATTCAATAAACAAGTGCTATTGTACTAATACTAACTTAATCTCTTCATAGACGCCACCAGCAGAATGGGGCTTGGAGGACGATATTGCGATGATGAGTGGCAATGAGACGTCATATGGAGCAATACGAAACGATATATGGGAATTAGTGAATAGTTCCTACATATTCTTTGATGTTATTTGTGAGAAAAACGTTGAATTAAAAAAAGTAGATTTAGTAGTTAGTGCTGATGAGTGAGTATTTCATATTCAATATTTCTTTAAATTTAATTGTATCAAGTTCCTATGTATGAGTAATAGCGAGATTAGTCTTAAGTTGGGTACTCTATCTTTCTTGTCTATATTCACAGACAAAACAAGCTGATATTGACTGTTGCTGATAACATTGACGAAAACAATATCTACTGCTTCACTGACTCCGAGACATTTTCCCCAACGCCTGTCAAGATAAGCTTCGATGATATACACAACAAATTACTAACCTACGTCCTGAAACCCATCGGCGACGGCTACTATTGGTGTGTTCATATAGATTCTAAGCACTTCCTCGTCTCAGAATCTAATAAAGCTCTCTGGGTTAGAGAGGAACAATCCCTCCGATACAAGTTCGCTGTCAAACTTGCTCTTAAGAAAGAATACAGGTTTGAAAGCGTGGAAAGACTGACGAAGATTTGGGAGAAGAAGCTTAAAGAATACATCTTCTATTCAACAAACTATTATAAGATTAATGGTGGATTAGAACAGATACAAGATCCAAAAGCCTTTGAAGGTATCTTGAGAGACTTTAAAGCGTCGCACCCAGAATTGAATCCGAACGAGAAAGATATATTGTACGGGTTGAAGGTGAAGAAATTGTTTTTGGATGCGAGAACGGTGTTGTTACATTTAAACCTGAACCCTAGGATGAAACCAGTGCAACCTGGAACTTGGGATGACATCGAAATAGTCTATATGAAACCTGTGTATTATTGTATGGCCAATAACCATGAGTTTGGTAAGTAGATCACTTTTGACTTACTTAGATTTTGTATTTCTTAATTTTGGTGGAGTTTATCCTGTCGTTACATACTTTCTATCTTCCATTTCTAATTACCTTCATATTTTTGTTCACCATGATGGTGCAGCTGTTAAGGCGTCGGTCTTGAGGTTGCGTGTACGATACCGGGCCAGTTACTTATTCAATTCATACGTACTTTTTAAGTTTAACTTTTACATTACTGACATCGATAAACAAACATTTTTGAAGAAAACTAGGGCTTATAATTAATATAAGCTTGCAATCGCCAATCTCTCTTGAGCGTGGTGATTAATGCTTATTTATGCCTTCTCTGTATTAAAAGAGGCCTTTGCTCTACAATGAGACAACAATAGGCCAATGTGCATTATTTCTGATATTTTATCTTTCTGATATCGAAACATCGGAATCTTATATGAATGAACTTGCTCGGGATCATATCTGATTATACATCTCGTGTCCTAATTAGTCTCATTTATAACCAAGTGCAAAGGTCAAACAGCCCGCCAGACAGCCGCAGCATCAATAATAATAGTAACAACACACGTAGGTACTGATATTGTTTTGTTATGTATATAGGACTAGAGTGTGAGTTTTGAACAATTGCAGTCGGTCAGAGGTTTAGTTATATTTGCACATTTTTTAGTGTTCTGTACCCAAAGGGCGCAAGCGGGACCCTATTACTGAGTCTTCACTGTCCGTCCGACTTTCTATCAGCGGGCTATATCATAAGAACTATAATTGGCAGAGAGATGAAATTTTCACAGTGTGTATTTTTATTGCCTCAATAACAAAAAAACCACATAAATACCATCACGCCTGTATTCCCCAAAGGGTTATGCAGAGGTGTACCAATATACACCCGCAGTCCGCCAGTATGTTTGGGTCCCATGTAATAAGGGGCGAGCCTATAGCCATTATCCAGACACAAATCTTAACTCCGAGCTGCGACTGAGAACTTCATAGAAAAACCCAATAACACTTTGTTTGACCTGGGAATCGAACCCAAGACCTCTAGCGTAGCAGTCGCGGTTTGGACCAGTAGGCTAACGAGGCAGTTAACAAAAAAAAAAAAAAAAAAGTTAAAAATGAAAGGGTGCCCTTACTATTCACTCGCACTCGAACTTCGCCGGTTCTTTTTTACTTGTACCTTGCACCTGCTTGAACCCGTAATATAATAATTAATATGTACCTTATCTCGGTCTCAATGTCACAACAGTCCGATTATTAAATCATTAATTAAGGATAATACCATTCATTGTTGACGGCAGTTGTTGTAAATTAACATTCTTTTAAGACTACATTGTTTTGTTTAAGTAGTCGATATAAAACCTCAGTGTAATTAAAAGGTCACATTGAGAGAAATAATTAAAATAATTTTATTGTTTCTGTTATTATACGTTGACGAGTACTTACCTACTTTGATGAGTGATTAAAAAAATACTGGAAAGAGGTTACGACGAGCCATTTTTTCAATTTCTTTTTGCAAATTCAATTTAATTTATTGTAGAACATAGATAAAGTAAGTTGTTACAATATGGTTATGCATATAGGCCTGCTATGTCTCGCGATACAAAATTCGTCAGACCATGTGGTGTGCCATGTAGTGGGTATAAGAGCAATGTACCTGAATTTTATCTTGTAGTAAAATTCAATGTATTCAATTCAATGTACATTGGTTCTTCGAACGATCATCAACATTGATAGGAGTAAAGGGATTCTAAAATATTTGGTTTAGAAGCATCGGAAAAACCTCGAGATGTTTTGTTTTTTTCTTTCTTCATAAATTGGAACCTACATAACTCGTTAAATGTATATACATACTAAATACCTGTCACCTTTTCTTTTTTAGGGTTAGGTTCCTATTACTAAGACTCTGCTGTCCGTGCGGCCGTCTGTCACCAGGCTGTATCTCATGAACCGTGATAGTTACACAGTTAAAATTTTCACAGACGATGTACATATTTCTGTTACTGTATAACAACAAATACAGAAAAAAAACAGAATAAAATTAATATTTAAGGGGGCTCCCATACAACAGACATGATTTTTTTTGCTGTTTTTGTAGATAATGGTACGGAATCCTTCGTGAGCGAGTCCCACTCACACTTGGCCAGTTTTTATGTCAGTGGCTGGCAACCAAGCTGATGGCCCACTTTATGTTAAGTGGTCACCGCACTCTATCATCACCATAATTTCAGCCGAAGGACGTCCACTGCTGGACACAAACCTCCCCTAGAGATCGCCACAATGACCGGTTCTGCGAAGCCCGCATCCAGCGGCTTCCCGCTATCTTTATCAGGTCGTTGGTCCTAGACACATCTGCAATACCAGAGGCCCTACAGATGCGTTGCCATCCCATAAACGAAGTTGCAATGTCTCATATGCATCTCTTTGAAAAACTCACACCTAATGGTATTATCGTCCATCTTTTACAGTGGAATCAATAACAGTACAATGCCAGATCCACTCTTGCGTTGGTAACTTCAACGACGGCGTGCAGGTGGTGACGACTATCGATGAGAACTGCTTCATGTCCACTAATTTGCCGACCTTGTACAACAACCAGGATACCATGCTGATGCCAACTGCTGGTGGAGTCAAAACTTTAAACGCTGTAAGTGTATTTGTGTATTTGCTTAGCATAAATCTGAACTTCTCTAATTGAACTGAATTCTGCTAAAACAAACTAACCGGCTATCTTTTCAATAAATTACGTCAAACTTATTAAATACGCCAAATCTGTCACATTATTACATACGGCAAAAATAAGTCAATGATTCAAAAACTTAAGCTCAAAATAAATTTGATTAAATATTTTAAAATGAAATAATTTTTAAAGTGGGTTAGTTCGTTTTGGCATAATTGGACTTAATTATACGTGGAAAGCATTGTCTTGATGACCTTAGTGTAGGTTTTCAGTTGGTTTAGGGTTGTCATAACAAGATATTCTTAATGGTACAAAGGACCCCAATATCTCTTTGTCATTCAGCCAAAGATTTCAGTCGCTAGATGTGCCCTACCGCGTCAAATTCTGTAATTCGATTTTGGTATGAAAACGTCACTTTAATTACACAGAACAAGGCATGTGAGCTCAGTGTCCATAGTTTAGCGGGATTTTCAGTGAAGGCACATCTTACGATTTTAATCTTTGGTCTCAGCTTTGCATAGTCAAAGACTAAGCTGAAAGCTATAACAAGTCTGCAGGTAGATATGACGTCAGGAAAAACAATACGTACAAAGATAGATTTGTAAATTCCGCTGATTGCAATTATTGACTAACATGCATAGTCATCAACTAAACCAATGTATTGTGACTAAAAATCATTAGTTTAATGATAACATAAATGAAACGTCACTCAGTTTAATTCTGGCAACAATTTAACATTTATTTTTCAAATATTTCGCCAGGTACTTAAAGTAAAAGCATCCTCATACACGAGCGATATTATCGCCGACGTAGTTTTGAATAATTTCTATTTCATCTGCAACATTATCGCCCCGGTGTTAATATCAGTCGTGTATGGGGGGGGGGGATGGGCGCCTTTAATGTACCCATAAACAAATAATTTAATTGTCCAATAAATATTTGCCTTATCGATATTTCACGCAATTATGATTTCATTCATCATTTCCGGTGATATGAAGTTATCAATACTTATTACAAAATACATAATCGATGTTAGTACTGAAACAGCAGATTTGGTTTTGGAAAGTTTGATTCGAAATCGATGTACACTGAAACATGACTGAATGTAAATATGCGTATTATCTTTAAAGATGGAAGGCTCTGTTAACTTACTCACAAAATTCTAGTAATTTTTAAAACATCAATTCATTTTCTAATCTCAATTTGTCAAAAATTGTTCCAATTCACCTACATTTTTGACATTGTGACTAGATGAGATTAACACAACATTTTAATATTTAGCCAATAGCTAAGGAATGTCAGGCCTAATAATAAAACTATAAAATAACTGCACTCCACTCATTTTACTTGGCACTAACTAACGAACTAACAATTTTAGATCACCAAGCTCCAAGTGCAAGAAAGTTCAGACAGTAGTTCAGAAGAATCGGTAGTTACTGAGTTCTCCCCCACGACGCCAGATGTAGACGCTACCAATAGTACTGCTACAGACGACGAAACTCCAGAGGATACAGATTCTACTAGTAGTAGTACTGATTCTAGTACTGTTACTGGAAGTAGTATTGTTACTGAAAGTAGTACGGTTACTGATACTAGTACAGTTACTTCTACTGTTACTACTCCTGATCCATCAACTGCTACTACATATGCTGATACAGTGACGTTTAGCGATTGGACGACGCTTGAGACACCTAGAACAGAAACGCCAATAATAATTACTCCAGAAATTACTACCACCACCAAACAACCTATTTTTACTACGCCAGCGCCATGGACTCCACCACCTCCCCCGCCACCAGTAAGTCCAAATATTTTTATATGGATATCTTCTAGACAGTTTTGTTTGGCAAGAATGATCTTCGGAATACAAAAATTGAAAGTGTCGTAAAATATTTGGTGTTATGAAAGAAGATTTTTTGTGTTTAGAATATGAAAATGAAGGTTTGTTTCAAAGGTTGGATGTAGGTAAACATTTTAATATGTCTCATTTAATCGTAACATTGCATGAATCATACGCATGAGCTGTGTTTGCATGAACATTAATTTCACACAATAATTTCTAACAGGAATAAGTGATGGTCATTTATCTCCAATATTAATTATTATAGATATTTTCAAAGAAATATAATAATGATAAAAATAATTCTAGCCTTCAGAACAACTTCAGCAAGTGATGGACGATCTGCAGAACCTAATCGACAATGACGCATCACCCGTGATGGTCAATGACATAAGTTCAGCATTTGATCAGGTAACTGTTTTAGCCGATCACAGAGAAATCAGTACTTATAATATTATAGCCTAGGTCTACGCAACAAGTACTACTACTTTGTATAAACATATAGGTGAAATCATTCACTCACTTTTCGCGACGCATGGCCAAACTGTGAAAGTATGCGTAGCTGACTAGCAAATAATCTATCTAATAATAACCAACAGGCTTTCAGGCTTTAAGAGGTTTTAAATCGTTTTATGATTGTACTATTGCTGACAATGATGACAACCACACAAACCTCTTGACGATCATGTTTAACAGATATACTCTGGTAGAAGGATAGGAAAACTGCACCCACAATAACCAAATTCTTTCAATTTCAGGTAGATGAACTTCTAGAAGAAAACATAAACTTGTCCATCCCAGGGGAACTGCTTCACCTCCTAGACGGGATTGGATCTAGGTTGGACCTGGATGGGTCCGAGAACGCGACAACTATCAGAGGCAATATAGCGTTGTTGGTGGCTAATGCTGATCCCAATCAACCGGTGAAGGGCCTCAGAATCGCAGCTAGGGAGCAAGACACCTTCACCGATGATGCCTTTCAAATTATCAGAGGTATGTAGAAACGTTGAAATTGTATAATTACGGAACAAAGAAAAATGTTAAAATATGTTTAGAAATATGGTCTTAGCAGTATCACTTTACAAATATCAACAATGGGTTGGTATTGAACACAAACATACATTTTAATAGTTTTCGAAATCAGACACTCTATTTAGTCTGAAGACACTGTTCGTTTACAAGGTCAATTTTGACTAATTTTTATAGATTTTTGAGTCAGTTGATAAGTGCATAGGTGCAATTTTGCAGTATATAAAAAACACTCAAGCATATTCTGCAAAATTCTCAACGTTTTTAATAAGTATTTGTTCATGTTATATGACGCACGGCATTGAACGCAACGCCGAACTAATCTCAATCAGTTGTAACATGTGTACCGTAATTGGTTCTTTAACGCAATGGCCGTGGGAACGATAGACTGTAAGGAAATACAAATATATTGTAGTACCAAGTTCTTAGTAAAGTTGTGGTTATATTCCTTGTCCACAGACGATTTCGACGCGGCCAACTTACAATTAGAGAATAGTGAAGCTGTGGTGAGGCTGCCTAACTCCGTGTCCGCGTCATCGCGCCGCATCAGCTTCGTGGTGTTCCGCAATGACCGAGCCTTCTACAGCAACAATACCGACGAGTACTTCGTCAACAGCAGGGTGCTCAGCGTTAACGTTGAGAATGTCACCGACTTTGATCATGGAGAGGTGAGTTTCAAAAAGTGGAATATTCTAGACTATATGATTAATATCTTAGAGTGCGTTATCTCTGACTTATTAATTTATTTTAACTTTGAAGTATATATAAGTAAATAAGACAGACACGGTAGCTTACTTTTTCGTACTTTTCGTATCTTTGTTATGGCCGACGTGAAGTAAATTGTGATTAATTTTAACAACCATTATTTCTGATTTGCAGACAGTGGACATCCACTTTACTTCGATTGGCAGAGGCCCCGCACGAAACCAAACTCGGGCGTGCGCTTTCTGGAAATTCTTAGAAGGAGGCCAGGGCAACTGGTCCCAGAAGGGCTGCACCTTCATCCGCGCCACGCGAGCAGGCATGCTAGACACTTGCCGCTGCAACCATCTCACACATTTCGCAGAAATACTCGTCCCTAGGGCCGTGTTCTCCGAACGAAACGAACGAGTGCTCGAAATACTCTCCGTCATAGGCTGCTGTTTATCCATGTTTGGTCTGGTTATGATAGGCATCACTGCCGCCTTATTTAGATCCTGGCGAAGAGACTTCAGTAACAAAATATGGCTGCAGCTCTGCATCGCAATACTACTGCTCATCATCTGCTTCTTAGTTATCGTTTTTGCAAAGTTTGATCACTACGGCATACCTTGTATGCTGGTAGGAGTGTTGCTGCACTACTCTGTGTTAGCATCCTTCTGCTGGATGTTAGTGGCCGCTGTTCTTTCATACAGGAGACTAGTGATGGTGTTCACACGCGATGCATCGCACAAACTGTTGCGCGCTTCAGCGTTCTCGTGGGGAGTTCCCTGTGCTATAGTCGGTATCCTGCTCTCGGTCGCCCCGCACTCTTACGCGGGCCGCTATGAAGACAAGACCCCGACGGGAACTTTCTGCTATCCTTCAGGGCTCGGGCTGTGGCTGGCGGTGTACGCACCCATCGCGGTCATGCTGCTTGCGAACTGGACGCTATTCGTTTTGATAGTGCGTTCCGTGTTTGCTACTAACAGAGGGATCACGAGGCACGGCGACTCCAACGAAGCCGTTCGTTGTGCCTCCGTCAGCTGTTTACTTGTATTCTTGTTTGGTTTGCCGTGGATATTCGGTCTGTTCGCTTATAACATCGTGTTGGCTTACTTGTTCGCTTTGACGGCTACTTTCCAAGGGTTCGTGTTGTTTATATTCTTCGTGTGTGGGAACAAAAAGACGCGGGATCTTTGGTTGAACAAGTTGAGGATCAAGCAGACTCGTAAGATTCCAGTTACTTCTTCGACTTACACTAACAGGAGTACGGGCCCTGGTTTGCGAGGAGCGCCTCAGAACTCAGTGGAAGCCAAAGTATCAAAGCCCAGGTCTTTAACGAATGCTGACGACTCCAGATTCTCTTGACGAAAGCAAGTAAGGTCCTTCAAAACGGACCGGCTGAGGAAAAACACCAGTGAGATTTCTTTCCGAAATAATAAGTAGTGAATTTGTAGCTTCAGCACAGATTATATCTCTTTTAACTTTTGAGAATATTAATGTATATTTACATTCCAGTTGTTTGGCTTGTTATTGTGGGTATCATTTACATCCTATGACGATATAGTTCCTTTTGATTTGGTTACGTTTGCTTGTTAATAATTCTACTAGTTCTGTTTCATGAAGAAACTAATTGTTTATGTTTTATCTAAAATGATATATGCAGCAGCCTATTATTTATAAAGTTATGTCTTTGTTTCTGTTTTTTTTATAATCTTACTTAGTTTAGACTTCTTTTACCTTCTTCAAGTATTAAGTACACATAACTATAGTTTTATTGTAATAGATCCAATTCATCCAATTCTGTAATGTAATTTTATCATCTCTAAATATTTCATCTAAACCGACTCTCAGATGTTAGAGTCTGTGTTTAATATTGCATGTTTTTGTAGAATATATTTCTTATTGAAATTTATTTATACGTCTAAAAATCCTAATATTATGTAAACAATCATTGACCATTATCATCTGGCATTGTGTGGTGTTGTTAGTGATCAACTGATCAGCTAAGTCCTAGAATTCATTCAGCATCAATCGTATTTTTAAAAATATTTCATTTATAAGCTTGCCATACACAAGGCTGTGGGTTCAGACGTGTTATAACCACAGCAAGCCTGTCGCTTGTTGCATGTGCGTGGTTTCGTTAGTGGCCACGATATGTGACCACGCGTTTGCAATATTTGTTGAACGCGATTTTTAATGTCTAGCCACATTTTGGTCGCAGCGATGTCGTCATGGTTGTGGCAAATCTATACAGACCCAATTATTGTCAGATTATTTATCATAGTTTTAAAAGACAGCTGATCTGATGATATCAGCAATATCTTGTGAGGTAGGCTTCATGTTACTTTCTAGTCTGTGTCTAAAAATGCGTTCTGTTCCACGCTTACCTATTAAAATAAAGTCAGTCAAATGTCTGATTAATTGTAAATTATAGCTTCTAGCTTGTAACGGGACGCAAAGGTAAGCATCAAAGATAGTTACCAAATAAATAATTTATAATTATTCTACTATTATATTCGTATGCTAGTTAGATATTTTGAGTAGAAGAGCTAATGTATTACAACTTAGATAATTAGTACTGAGAACTGTATAGTTACGTAATGTAGTAACGGTATAGAAAAATATTAACAATATTTACTGTGACTAGGGCGCCTATAGCGACTGATTTTGGAACTAAGAACGGGCACAAATCTGCACAAGGTTAGTCTACTTAATATTTCCTAAAAACAGTGCAGCTTCTAATAATAGTTAATAAAGTTAGGTAGTGATACAGATAACTCAAAAGAAATACAATTTAATACTTTTTCTTTAATATTCCAAATAATTTCTAGATACTGGCATATTGTTTCCTTAAAGGGACAACGTCATCACCTAATCATTTAAGTTTAGTAAATGGTACCAAATATATAATGAAAATTATCCCTTTTAAATAAATGACCCTTGAACGAATAATTTTTAATACATTTAAAAAGACGGCTACCCATTGATGTGTATAAAACTTGCAACTAAACATAACTAGGCTCAAATATAAAATAATCGTTCAAACTAAATGGTTTTTTTTTCAATATAAAATAGATTATCGCTTTACAGCAAGGGCGTTTATTGGTAGTTTTCTTTTTATAAACATAGATTTTCACGCTCGATTTGCCGCGACCTTTTACACTTCAGTGGGCTGAAGCCTTTAGTTATAGAGGCAGATGGTTTGAAGGAATGTAATTCTGTATAGTACACTGTAAATATTACTAGTAAATTGTATATAAAGAACAAAATAGATAAGAGAAAAAACCAGAAGACTATCTTCATGTTAGTATTAAAGTCTGTTGAGCCTAATATAATTATATTTTATTATAATTATAAATAAATAACACAGAATCAAATTTTCTTTTGATACGTTTAACCTGTGCCGTTAAAGAATCGAAATAAAAATGGTTGCGTTAATCATGCCCTCTCACTCATTCGCTGTACTGTGCGAGTGAAAGAGCATGATACGCTCCATTGTTTGGTCGCATTTTTTAAATTTATTTATTTAATGACGCATGTTTTGCCATTTTCATATTATGCTATTGTGCAATTTAGTATGCTCGAATACAGCGCTGTCTTTCTGGTCAGACTAACTGTACTATTTTTTATAGTTCATATTTATAATCACAGAGGCATTTACTATTCTATGAAATTATTTAATAAAAATATTTTAAGAAATTGAATGTGTTTTATTACTATGAAATGGTGGTAAAAAAATTGATTTTGAATAAATATAAAATTAGATTTTTAGTTGCTTTAAATCAATAATCGTTAGTGAAATGAGATGTAAAAAAAGTGACGTCATAGTTTAGTATTGTCATAAAAAATCTATGGGGGAATCGCGTATTGACAGCCCATAAAAAGTATGTCAATTGATTAGTGGTGTCATCTACCCAATAAGTGAGACTGAATTCGCCAATCTGCCTTTTGCTAGCGTGGTGATCAATGCTCGTGCCTTCTTTAGTAAGATAATAATAGTCTGGTATTATTACTGATAATTTTCAAACTCTTGCACAGGATAATACTTATCCCGTAGGTACTAATGTACACTGAAGCGATGTCTCTAATGTTTACATCAGTGGTTCTCAACTTTTTTGGTAACGTTACCCAAAAGGTCAGCAAAATATTTAACGGAGCCTTAAAATAATCAAAAATGTTTTTTTGTGTATTTTTTATTAATAAACATTTCACTTGACAATTGACATTTGCATGTAATGGGAAGTATGAATTTGCTTTTTACTTTTATTAATTTGTTTGATGTCAGGAGATAGTTAAAGTCACAATGTCGATTTTTTTTTATAATGACTAGTATTTTCGTGGGGGCGCTCCCACAGAGGCTTTGTGGAGCCCTAGGGCTCCGCGGAGCACACTTTGAGTATGGCTGGTTTACATCTTTTTCGCCCCTTACCCACGTAGGTAAGTATTAAAAATAGACTTACCTACCCACGTTGTATGCCACCCATCCTGTATCAATCGATACTTATTACCACTCGAGCGACTATCGAGAACCTTGATATTATTAATTAGCGATATAAGGTAAGGGTTATAGCAGACAGAGTAGTATAATGTATGTATTGTTGTGTACTTTGCATTGCTTTCAAGTAACGCTACAATGAATCATTTCCTGCACGCTATTTTAACCCTTATTTTAGTTGAAGTTTCGTTAATTTTCAATTTTGATTAGTGGAAAGTAAGTTTTATAAATATATTTTTTCGAAACACCTTGCCGCGCTGATTTTTCTTGTATCGAGGTGTATATTTATAAACATTGAAGGCACATACACCAACAGCCAGACCTACCTGACAACATTTGTAACGTGCGGGAATTTAACCCGAGACACGTAGCGTAGTAACCAATCACTCAGCCCTTTCACCAATTTTTCTGAAAAATCTGTTCTGTCTGCGTTGACCCTTATACCTATGCGTCCTTTGCGATGGCGAACTGCGGAGGCAACGAGTGCATAAATAGATCGTAACCATAGCAACGCCCCGTTCGTTAAATAAACACGCTCCGTTGAGCGTCGCCATGACAATGACTTTCATTCCATATCTGTCAGCCGAGGAGAAGACACAAAATGTTCTGGGGCATCAGTCCTGCTGTCGATTTGCAAGAGGAGTACTTAAAATACGGCGATAAGAATGCCTACGAGCTCAACTTCCTCGTCATCGGAGGCTGTGATGGGAGACATCTCCTTAAAACGCTGGCCCAAGCGTACCGACACAACCGGCGCTACATGAACTTGTTTGTTGTCGATGGATGTCCGGAGCTGGTGGCGCGACAACTTCTTCTCACATCTTTGGCGCTCGAGAAGACAACGCGATGTGGGCTGTTAGAGAAAACCCGTCGCTACCTAGAGATCTACGGGAATATGTTGTTGCGACCTGCCACTTCCAGGTACTTAATCGCCAAAGCTCGTCAATTAGTCGGCATGGTTACTAACCCTGAGTTCATGAACTGCCTTTTACCATCTGTCTCCATCGAGCAGATGAAGTACCGTGAGCGCGATTACATGGAGCACCTCATGAATTTCTGGACTACCGGTAACACTAATCAGTTTAATGCTTGCGAGCTTTGGGAACACCGTGTGAGACATAGTCTTGGTGTAAGATACGACTCCAGAATGGGTGTGTACGACTGGGATTATCATATGAGGATGAAGGAAATCGGAGGCCAGATTTGCTATCCGGAATATAAACATTTTCGAGAGCACGGCGTCGCCTATACATGGCTTGAGACAGAGGTGTGTCGGCCAAATGTGAGCCTTGCTGCAGGTGTTTATAAGTGCGGTGATAGATACCTCCACAGAGGGTACCTAGGAGACATCGTGACCTCTCCATACATAGGCTATGGTCTTACCTGCGAAGATACTGATATGTTACAATCCAGCCACGGTGTCAACTATAAACGAGCAACTGATATTGCGGAACGAAATGTAATGCGAATGCTTTACGAAATAGAAAATCGCCAAGAATTTGACGCTACTGCATTGAACTTGGAATCAGAGAAAAACCTAGGCATGGTCGTGCTCGCCCAGATCGATGCTAAAATATCCGAGAGTGGACCAGAAGCTCCTTTACTTTTGCGTGAAGATCGTGATACGTACATAAATGTGGATTACGGGAAGGTACACTTTTTATCTCTATCAGCATTGGAGCATTATCCTCATAAGCCGCAGTTTCAAGGTCTGTTCCATGGAGTGTTTGTGGGTCATAACATGTTGCCACGTGTGAAGCCAAGTGTGTGGTCGATGGCGCGTGATGACGCAGTGGTCCTCATGGAGTCTAGGAAGTACTTAGTGGAGCACAAGAGAGATGATGTGAAGGCATACGGCGAGCAGATCCAACAGGCAGCCACAGCAGCCCAGTGCGAGAGGATCGCCACGTTTGATGCAGAGAAAGATGACTTCGCCAGGTTTCTGATTAAACGAACAAGTGAGAGCACTGATACAACTATTTCATTTTAGATTTTGTCTTAATTAATTTTATTTTGTTATGTTACTTTTCAAGACATGTTATTCCGTAATCGCTGGTCATTCATATAGAATAATGTTGTTTTAGTTTGGGTTTAGTCATGTTCTAGTCTTACTTTGAAAATGTGTATTAAATAAAAGTGATAATACTGTTATTAGTGTTTTATTTTGAGGGCCATTTGAAATTACTTGTACGTTTGTGTAAATAGATCTCCCCTTCTTGACCTTCGGGAAGTGTTCAGCTGGGTATTATCGATACAGATTTTAAGCTCTTCTTTTTCTTTATGTTGTCCTGCCGTACACTGAGCCACTAGTGATGGGCAGCCATAGCGAAGCTAAATATTTTCTATGTATAGTATCGATCGCATGGCCACCGATCGCAGCCTGTAGTAGTCGGCACTAGTGGTTCAGTATGCGGCAGCATTGAGAGCAAAATCTCGCAAAATATCAGCATTCATATAAGTGGAATCACTGCGGAGCAAAGACCTCTCCCCAAACAGAGAAGGAATGACAATTGTTCCAGTAGTTTCTCCTACACCTAGTGTAAAGGTGACCACCCATCTCCAAGGTGTGGTGCTGATTAAAACAGGACCATTAAGGTCCGTTTTAAAGTGTGGTTATTATAGCAATAATGCAAGTGATCCGTGATTCGTGGGTGCGTTTACAGACACATAAACTCACATACACAAACAGCAAGCAACAACTATTTGTTGGTTATAGAAGTATTTGTTTCATGCGGGATTTGAACCCGCGACACTGCTGCGCTGCGTGTCGCTCAGCCACAGCGCCAACCGTATAGCTAAGTTTTGTACTATTCCATAACCCACTCCATCGCTGTATTGCCCGGCGTCATGCCCCATGCAAGAGGATTGGGATATTGGTCTGAAAGGTACATAAAGCAAAAAAAACAAACACTCAAAATGTGTCATCTATTTTTCATTAATAATATGTTACATTCATTTAGTAAATCATATAGCAAATATATTTACAAGGACAAAATCAAACGGAAAAATTACAACGTCTTAACGTTTTTTTTTTCGTTTAAAATTCGTATTTTTATATTATATAATATCACTTAACTTTAACATTTCTAAATCAGTAGTTCGGTAGTGGTGAACGGTTCCTACGAATCGTCGCAACTTCGCGAGTGAGGACACGATACTTCATTTTATTGAGCCATTCCTCTTTGCTTGTGCGCCGCTTTATTATAAGTACAAAACATTCAATATTCTGGTACACGATTAATTAAGTACGGTTCGATACATACAATGCTTACTGCTGGTTACCCGTGGCTGTGCTATGCACGTCATCAAATAAGAACAGTTAGTATCTAGATCTAATTAACGTATAGCACTCTTGCAAGTTAAGGCCCTGCGTCACAGTTCACAGACCAGCGCTGTGCCAAGTCAAGTGTTCAACAGTTGAACTTTTCACAGAGCTGTGTGTGCCGACACAGGGTATATGACGTCATAGCACAGCACGGTAAACTTACTCCGATACATTATTTAGTTACGAGAATTCGTATAAAGAACAGAGCACTACCGTGAGCAATGGCGGCGTCGGTCGCCGGTCGCAATTGACGTGTTAGGCCTACGCGTGCAGGCGGGCGGTGCGCAGGCGCGGCAGTTGCGATACACGCGACTCGTGCGATCCTCGCGACAAGTGCGACTCTCGCGCTCCGCACCGCGCGCTACACAGGACGCGCGCACGCGACGCCTACTGGGTGCTCCGCACTCGCGCTGCTCCGGCCCCCGGGGGACGCTGGACGACGAGCAGTGAGAGAGACACGACCCGTGCTGCCGGAGCATGAGAGTGACCGACGGTGCAGTGCGAAGTTCGCCAGCCACCCGTTTGCAATGTCGAGCTACCTCGGGGAGTCGCCGCCAACCCCGCACTGCTGCTAGCGAGTGCCACACCCAGTCACAGAGTATTGCAAAAACATCTACCCTGTACGTGATCATAGTTCCTATTTAGACTTACTTAAGGTTTAACGATTATCTAGGAGAATAATTACGAAAACAGGGCGCGCAGCCTCACAGCGCCAGTGAACATCGTACCAGTGTGACGCAACCATACGCGGCCGCTCCACTTTACTTTATTATTTAATAATTTAACTGTAAGTCAACTACATAATGAATTTATATCTGTGGCCGGGCCACCTAGCCTAGCGTAAACGCGAATCAAACGATAACTTTCTAAATTGTCACAATAAAATAAACACGAAAACTATAACATATAACATACCTCCTCTTCTATCTGTATCGGCATAAATTCGTTTTAAGTCAATACAATAATAATAGATATTCTGATAAAATCGAAATAACTTTTATTCACATTAAAGTTTTAGAATATGTGTACGTTAAGGGCTAGAATTATGTCATTATGTCGTGCACGGTGATACGAGATCGCTGAACTGTCTACAGGTCTACTCAGTGACGCGAACACAACGAATGACTAGAACACAGGGATGCGGTGATGACCTCGTGGTGTTCATTGGCGTGTCAACATCGCGAACGTAACAAATGGAACACGAAGTTGGGCGTATATTCGGAGAGGTGATAACAGTATGAAAGCGATAGTTGTTGACTCTCCGGGGACGGTTGCATGTCGCCCACCTCCTGACAGTGACGATGAGACGAACTCAGACAACTTAAACTACAACCACCAGCGAAACGATACTCTAGGACATGACGTCGAGATGCGACGCCGAGCTCATCCCTCGCCCCTCCCGCTAACATTGTGTTACATTAAAGCTTCGCTTAAGAATTAGCTCAATTTGTTAATCGCCTATCTAATTTGCAAGCTACTTGAGCTTCGTCTGTCGGAAGTGAAACGAAATCGAGCTCGACGTGTCGGAGGACCTCGGCACCGTACAGATTCACTTAGCGCTACATCCATACACCGATGAGTTTACTTAAAGTTACTTTAGACATACAATCCGCCGCGCCTCCGCCAGGGTGAGGTGGCAGGTATAAAGCGCACTGATTGGATGAACGAACATATTGATGACATACGACATGCAGCACGGGTCACCCTCCGGCGGCGCGGCAGCCAAACACTTCCAATCGAGCCTTACATTCGACGGTTACTCTACATCGTTTATGAGTACGTTACAAGTTCAGTCATATCTTTTATGTGCAATTAATATGTACTTCATAGGTCAATAATATTTACAAGTCACTGATTCGCTAACGATAACTATGTATTCACAAGCGGCGCCGCGCCCTACGTCCGATCACTATACCTTTATTAGATTAACTACGCGTGAAGAGAATTATCGTGTTTCTTACTAACGGTTAAACTAGTCGACGTGCTTACCCTAACAGTGCAGACAGAGCCAGATACATCGATATCTAGTAGCCTAGGACGCGAGGAGCCGTCGTGCGCGGCGTGCGCGACGTGCGCGACGCTCGTCAGTGCGTGTACTCGGGGAAGGCGGCGGGCGGCGCGGCCGGCGCGGGCGACGCCGAGCTGTCGGGCGACGGCAGGTACCCGCGCGCCGCCGCGCCCACCGCCTCCTCACTCGCCCACCGGGCTAACTGTTGTTGAGCTTGAATAAATTCATCACTAGAAAATGATAGAGAAGAGGAACGGAGAGTCGAGGCGCGGCGCGGCCCCGCCGGGACCCGAGCGCGTCGGGCCCGACGCAGCGCGCCGGCGAGTGTGTCAGTGTAGTTATAAAGTGGTGACGACGTGGAAATGATTCCGATACAAAAATTACAAAAATTAATGCTAATACTAAGTACCGACTGTGGCAAGGTGATAATTTTTTATGACTGGTCGAAAGCTTTTGACTATTTTAACTACAATGCACTTGTCTATTCAGCAATAAAGCACTAAGATATTTTAAAATGGAGGTAACCTGTTTATCTCGTAATTCATTATTTTCGTACAAGACAATAACATGTTAGAGTTGCTCTACTATTTTGGTTTTATTGGACAGTATTGGGGTACTTCAAGGTTCAATTCTCAGACCTTTATTTTCTAAGTTTCATTTCCACGTCTAATAAAATCATATTTGTGCAGTAAGTATACCTATCGGATTTTGAAAAAAACCTCAGCGGTGGGAAAGCCAATTGGGAATGAGAGTCCAGCAATAAAGCCGGTCGTAACTAGAAGTGATGCTCACCTCTCACTATCGGGCGCGTCGCGAAGACGTTCGGCGTCGGCGGTCTCATAGAGCGCGTCGTCGTCAGGAGGCGGGCGCGAGTGTGGCGGCAGGCCGGCGTGCGCGGCGTGCGGGGAGTGCGCCGCGTGTGCCACGTGAGACGCGTGTGGCGCCGCGTGCGCTACGTGCGGCGCGTGCGGGGGCAGCGGCGCGGGCGCGGGGGGCGCGGCGCCCGCAAACAGCGGCCCGTGGTGGCGCCCGCTGCCGCGGAACCGAGGGTAGCCAAACCGCGACTCCTCCTCACCGCCACCAATACGACCGCGGCATCGACTGGAAGTAAAAGAACAGTAATATCATATCACTAACTTATCGCTGTTCTCAGCCAGCTGGTTGAAAGAAGTCATGAGGGTAGCATATTTTAAATTATTTTTGATTTCTTTATTAGAAGCTGCTGGTCCTGGTATTCTAGTTGCTTTTGCTTGTAATTTGGGTTATAGAAAAAAAATGGAGACGTCTTTCAGGAAGACTTAACCATGATTAAGCAACTTAAGTTAAACAGGTCTTAAACCCAAGCTAGTTTGCTCTTCAAAAAGTGAAAGTACTTACGAAGATGCCATATCTCCAGGTTCGATTCTATAATGTCTATCGGCCTCCGTCTCCGACATTCTGATGTCTTCAGAGCCGGAGGGACTCATGTGCCTGCTCGAGTGGTGCTCGAGCTGCCGGATGAGGTCCTCGAGGTTCCTGATCCTGATGGGCCCGCACTGGGGTTGCTCGTCTTCTTCATCGTCGGCCCGCTGGCGGCGAAGCTCAGCTTCGTGTATCTTCTCGGCAGAGGGCGCGCGCTCTCTCTTGTACTCGTACTCCTGTAGCGCCCGCAGGTCGCCGGAGCCACCAGCAGCGCCGGCGCTGGCACGTTGTGCTGCTGCAGTCTTTAGTGCCACGATTATATTTTCGTGGTAGCCATTTAGATCCTGGAAAATTTTATGGTAGACATTAATACTTATGTAATTTAAAAACTAAAAAAATATTAAATTACTATAGTTTTAAAATAGACGTTGCAGTCCTCTGTTGAAGAAAACGTAACTCACCTTAAACTTATACTCCATATCAGCGACGGCTCCGGCGGGTTCCTGTCCATCAGACTGCGAGCCTGCTTCCAGCTGCTCTGACTGCGAGTCGTCCCCCCACTTGTCCTTGCCGTCCACAGCACCATATCCATGCTTCTTCAGGATGCCCTTCTCTGGGAGCTTGGCCATCGAGTTAGCGGCTACGTCGATAAATGCTATGTCTTCTTCACCTGGAAATTTAGGATAATTTGTTAAAAGTGAAGGATTTAGTCGAAATTCTTTGCTGGGAAACCAAGTATCTTAATAAAAATAAAGTGATATTGAGATAAAGGAATAGTTGTACTGCTAACTAAAGGTTGTTTTTATTTTCTTGTCTCGGTTAACTAACTAACAAATTTTACACGGTAATGCACAAGTAACACCTACCTGAATGAGTAGGCTCATCCTCACTGCCGGAATGAACCCGTTTCATTTGTTTGTGATCTCTGAAATAATAGAAACAAAAACAGTTTTAGCGATTTAACCAAAAGTTACTCAAGTAACGAAAGCGATCATTAAAATTCTAAACAAACAAAAATCTGTAATCGGTTGATCGTTCAAAGGTTTCCATGCAATTTCACGCTTTTATTACACTGACTTACACGTCGTCTACTAAATCGTGGAGTTGCCTGGAAATCTAAGAAGTAAGTAAGTTTAAGTTAAGGTTACTGGTAATTTTTTTTATTTTATTTTCACATTATAAATTACACTTACGGATATCTACTGCTACTGCCAGATCCTGACATGTGGTTGCCATGCCTGAAGATCACACGCGTCGAGTCTCCACGACTGTACATACAAATTGCTTTTAGAATATATTCTTTTTCTTTATTGTATGATTAGTTGTACTGTGAGGTTGAGTCAGATGTTTATCATGAATACTTGTTGATACCAAACCGAAAAACCCCATGACAATGGTTTGAGTGACCCAAAAAGCATGTACTTTTTTATTGCAAATATGGGGCAAATTATTCATATATGTTATTCCATTTTTCTGAAAAACTGTATGCCAATATAAAATGTGAATAGTTAGAGGTGCAAAGTGTAGCTAAGTATAGACTAATCTCTCTTATCTATCAACCAAAATGGACAAAGAAAAAGCGTGTTTTGTGTGAGTGCTCTCTCATGTTGTGAACACACAAATAAAAATCTGCAAAGTTTGCTCAAAGATCTGCTCTAGTCCAAAGCGTTTGGGACTTAAGCTCAGTGTAATAAAAGCGAAAATCGTGTGAGCGGAAATAAACAGCGGTGCGTAGTCCAATCCACGCGAAGCTTTCGACATACCTTAAAAGATTTCTTTGAGTAGACGAGTTCCGTTAAAAAGAGGAAAGAAAATTTTAATTTGAGGATACATGTAGCGTAGCTACCCATTTACCTTTTGTATTTACAACATTATAACATATTTAAGAAAAATAATTTGGCTGAACTAACAATTTCTTGAATTATTTTAGAAATGGGTAACTGCGTAGACGGGTAAATAAACGGGCTAAAAATTTCAGTTTAGTTTACAGAAAACAAAAGAATAAGTAGGATTTTATTAGTATCTTTAAAGGAATTTAGAACATTTTATTTATAGACACCAAGACATATAAAAGGAACTTATTTAAAAAATAGACGTTTGGATTTGAATTTAATGATGCCACTCTTATTTACACTTTTGGAATTGTAGATTGTTAAGTTCTCGACAAGATTTTTCTATAGAGTCTGGATGGCATCGTCAAATTATTTCCAAACGTCTCTAAAACACCCAAACCTACCTGAACGTATTATTGAAGGAGTGCATCTTCCCTCCGTCCAGGGAGATGTCCTCCTGCGAGTTGTTGGAGGTGGTGGAGCCAGCTGCGAAACTCTTCGCAATCGGCTTCTTGACGTAAGGCGGGTCGTATTTCCGTGAAGTACTCTTTTTCCTGAGGCAGGCGTGGCGTGGGGAACGCACACTCAGATCAATCGATAAAGTTTACGAAATCGGAGGTCGGTGACGTACAACAGATGCTGTCGTCACCGAGGACCAAAGGCGAGGAATAGAAGATGACGCTAACATCTGTAGGTGCCCAGATTTCTGGATACCACAAAAATAAATACAAGGATTGAAAGTAAACGTTAAGTAGTAAAGCTGTTTGCCATTAAAGATTTTCATTTAACTAATGGTCCCCTTCTATTCCTCAAAGTATTTGATTTGACAGCAAAGACTGGCGCTTTTGGATATTACAAAAAACAAAGTTCATTTATAATTTTTGAATTGGACTTTAGAATCAACTTTTCGTTTCATTCCTCATGGGAAATGATGTCACATGGAAATTAATATCAAGAGATCGATCTTAGCTTAGTGATTGTAGGCTCCTTCCAGTAAAATAAAAGCGGGGGACATTAGGGTACATTTACACTTCCAGAAGCAAATATTGAATGTCTGCTTGGATTAGCAAAGGTTAGCATTGTTTGCTGGAAAGATCCTTAAGTCTTAAATGTAACATTAGGCGTTGCTAACTAGATAGACAGCTGCTTGAAAGAAGAATCCGTGCATCGCACATTCGCTTCTCGTGCAATAGTTAATAGAATTTAGTGGTAGTGGTAAGTGATTGGTGACGTTAGAGTCGAGCGATCTATATCTTCTCCGGTTTCATAGTAACTGTACTGTACATACCTCGGCGTGGCACAACACCACGTACCGTGTGGGGCGGTCTCTGACCTGTAACTCGCGCGCAAACGTATGAGTGACACATCGGAAGATATAGACGCGAGCGCGCCGCCGGGCCGGGTACGAGCGCCCGGCGGCGCGGCCTCCGACCAAGAAAGGAAACGAAAACGAGTCACAGTTCACATAAGCCAATGCATACATCCAAGAGCCCAGAATCTTAAGGGTTTGAGTCGAGGTGTCTCGAGTACAACGAGGAAAGCCTTGTCGGCATGCAGCGAGGCGGTCGGACGGTGCGGCCTGTCCGGCCCGCGCGGCCCGGCCGCTCGCGGACACAGAACCACAGATCAAATGCAGTTGTGGCGCGCCAGCCAGGCCGACGCGCCACCCGCCAACTCTAACTCTACGACCACAAAGTAAACGACATAAAGAACGTATGTCCAAAAGGAAAAATAATAAAGTAAATGAAAACCAATCGCCGACGTAAAAACGAACAGAAACACCAACGCTAACGTCTAAAATAAACATACAAGTATACGAAGGTGACGATTTAAATTTCTTCTTAAAGACTACCTTTGGTCTGTTTTCTGCTCACTAACCTTAGGCACAGGGAGAAGTTTTTGTGTACTACGACTGACCTGTAGCAGAGAGCGCTCAGGGCAAATACTATGAATACCCCCCCTACCACAGACATGAGCACCGCCACGAGGAAAACCGTGTTCGAGCCGTGGTAGTTCTCTGCGCCCAAACAGAATGGAAGTGAGTCACGGCCGGCGCAGTCGATGACGTCACGGGGTCGCGTGACGTCAGCGAGGCGGGCGGCCGGCGCCGGCGCCGCGGGAGCTCGCGGTCGCCGTCAACACGACACGACACGACATGGACACGACACGACAGGCACGAGCGACACACACAGTGCGACAACACCGAGTTACCGTCCGTTACCTGAAGCAGTACGCCATCCAGGCGAACCCCACGAACACGGACAGCACGACCGCGAGCAACAATATCACCATGTTCATGGTGCTCATCTTATTCCCCTCGTGCTCACCTGCAAGAGAGGGTCCCGCGCGTTAGTGCGCCGGCGCCGCCCGCCGCGACGCGCCCTCCGAGCAATGCTCCTTGCACGTGTGTTGTGCGTATGTGTGCATCTTGCGTTACACGCCCACCGACGCGGTACCAGAAGTCTAACGTAAATTGATGAAGGCAGAATCAAAGTAACAAATTGCTTTAAAAGGTTTGTTAATAACCCCACAGTGGGTTTGTAGACGACCCCTAAATGGGTTTTGCAAATGCCCTCAAAATGGGTTGTTAAAATTACTTTGAAATGGGTTTTATAACCACAAAAGTGACTTTATAAATGACTCCAAGAAGGGTTCTGTCTACGCAAAAGCTTTAAAATATTATACGAGTAAAATCATCATCTTACATTAGACTTGGCAAATTACATATTTACTATTGATGAACATCGTAATTTAAAAAAAAAACAACAATTCACGACTCGATCCGACGATAAAACGCTTGGTGTAGCGTAATTTTGTAAAGCAGTGCTCGGATGATAATGGCCAATTAATTGAGTTAAAAGTAGGGGGAATATTAATAGAATACAGTACAAAACACCTGAAAACATAAACATGAATTACAGTAAAATTATATAAGTGTTAGAAGTAGTAAGTAATAAAAATAATAAGAAAGTAGAAGAAGAAGTTGTTTTAAATCATGTAGCGTGTTAGCTTAAAATGTTTTAAAATATTATTGATGTAAGTATTTTGTGCAAACTTTTTTACCCGGGTGATAAAAGCGTTTTGGATATTTGTAACTTTTTAAAATTGTTTATTTATTGCCATTTACATATTTTGTGCAAATTTTCTTTGTCAGTGTAAAATAAATATTTATCAGTTTTTGTTAAAATATAATTTATTGCCATTTATGTATTTTGTGCAATTGTTTTTTGCCCGAGGTGTTTAAAGCACCGAAAATCTCGGTTTTCTTTTGAAACGATTACCGATTGTTCACGATTAACCATTGTATCTGCTTGACTTTTATTGTACCAGCGAAGGCTGGCATACGAATACATTTATTTTCATAGTAAATTCTCGTTCGAAAGTAGGTTTGTACCTTTTGATTTTTTTGACCCACATTCCATTATTTAAAGCTGTTATAGATAAGAAAAGGTAGGGTAGGTAGAAGTGGGTATAAATAAATAACAGTAGAAAATATAAATAAATAGGGTACTAGACACCACCAATCAATTCAAGTACATTTTACGACCTGTCAAAAAGCGATTCCTCCATACATTTTGTATAGCAATAGTAAACTATGACGTCATTTATTTGTTTGTTCAATTGACTAACTATTTATTGAGTTCAAAGCAACTGTAAATATAATTTTAGTTAGTTGAAATTTATCGGGTTTTTAGGGCTAAATTAATATATTTTTATAGAGAAGTTGTGACTTGAAATGATTGTTTAATGGTGTCTATTACTTAATTAAGAAGGGTTAAATTATACACAGGTTTAAATTACCTTAAAACTAAGATCTTAATCTATAAATACCACTATCGTTAACTGTGAAACAAATGGATTTGAAACTTTTAACAATTAAATTCATCTAAGCAAAATATGAATGACTGAATTAAAGTTTGTCACGCTATCAAAACAATTTATGTTAAAATGATTATTAATTTCGTAACTTTTATTAATAATTGGCTGATGCCGGCGACTTCGTTCCCGGCGATTTTCTTTTTTGACCGAGAACCTTCGCGGGCTTAAGCAAAACAAACCACCAAAATGCAAATGGCAAGAAGCTTGCCCGCTATAGCATGGGACTTAAACATACTAGTGAACTGTGGGTGTACATTGGTACACCTCTGCCAAACCCTTCGAGGTATACAATCATGATGGGTATGTCCACCAAAATATCACTGGTTTACGAAAGCTTAGTTCTATATTCAATTTTATTTATATTCTATGTTTTCACAATATTGGAAGTTTATCTATTATTCAAAGTTTTGATCAACTATTTAAATATATCTAATATCTTATAGAATTTATATTAAATGTATCTATATTTCTAGTCTCAACTACAGCGTATATAACTGGGGTCGACTCACCATACGGTGTTTCCTTCTTGGTCATGTTGTAGGCAGCCTTAGTGCTGTTGTCGGGGACGTAGGGCGTGGGGGAAGGGGGCAGCGCGTCGTGGTGCGAACAGTCGGGGCCTGTCCAACCACGGTTGCATACGCACTTGTTCATGTTTGAACATGCCTGGAATCAGAGAAGAAGGTTATGAGTTTCCGAATAACTTCAACGGACGGAGAGGCTAAAAGCTTACTTTTTTATTTATATATCCATAGATTGTTCAATAGATAATTTTTGGCTATTACTGATACAGCAAGCATATTGTATTCAGAATCTCTTATATTTGTTTATTATAACTGTGTTACCACATTAAAAAATATATTTTTATACAAAATGCAACGCCTACACAATCAAGATGTATGGAAAAACTAATAATTTAAAAAGAAACTTTTTTACAAAAAACACAAACTCCTTCAAAAAGGAAGGCTGCGAAGGAGGTCGTATTTTTGTAAAAAAGTTTTTATTTTTCGCTTTTTAGTATCAATTTCTTGTCATCCAAATCCATGAAGGAACAGTAAATTAACAAGACAGCACTTAAAAGTCACAAGACGCAAAATACGCTAATTCGTTTACTTGGATGACATATTTTTTTCAGTAATTTGTTTTGCAAATGACTGATCCAATTTCGATAAAGTTTATATGGGACCACCTTTGAAGTATGACCAATCGAACAACCAAATAATCATCAGAATCGATTCATAATTGGCGGAGTTATCGCGTAACACACTTACAAAAAAAAAAGTACAGACGAATTGATACCGCCCTTCTTTTTGAAATCGGTTAATAACGAAAAATATGAACACTAGGAAATTTAAAACCACGTACTGAATCAATTTTAAAAGTTTGTGTCACACTATCCTTTCCAGCAGTACTTTTAGTAGTGTATATTACTTGCAATAATAAATTGGTTTTAAATCACTCCCTATAAGCCTCTACTCATCAATTTCAATAGCCATCAAATAAAACGAACCTAAACTTGTTCCGTTTGGCTCCCACAAACATGCTCTGTAACACTCCAAACTCCATCGAATCAATTCTAGACTTAGAACAAGTTCCAATGATATTAAGGGAATTAATTTCGCTGTAGAATCGATTCGTATTACCTAACTACCACAAATTGGTCCGGCGGTAACTACTACCGGTAGCTCGTTACGGCAAGATGTGTTTAAACTAATGTTGAAGGCTTTAACTATTGTTATTGGTATTGTGGCGACACACCGCGTATAATTGACGTCTACTACATCTACTACATCGCGATGTCAAAGTTCTCGTCCACCAGATACGCGTCTGGCCGGAGGTTCCTCCCTTTTCAATGGAGTATGAGCAACTTTACACCATCTTCCTTATACTTCGAAAATATAATTATTGTCACCATAATCATCGACCTTTTAATGCGTTTTGATTTATTATCGCCACTCATCGTCTTAGTTCTCAAAACAGTGCTCTCAATAACTAGTTACAATGTAAAAATCCAAACAAAAATCTACATTTGCCGAATAATTCCAAAAATACCAATAAATAAATCTCTTTTGTAAGTTCCAAAGGACGCAAATGAACGAATTAAAAGTGACTTTGAAGTGAGTTGCTTCAGTAACTCGATTCTGTCCGGATTGAGTTTAGGCACAAATCGTCGTCAGCCAGTGCGGTTTGTTGAATTCCAGCCAGAACGGAGGTGAGGACCGATTGGAGGACAATTATTAAACTTTATACGAAATTTATTCATGACAAAAAGTCCTATTAAGTACTTAGTTCCTTTTGTAAATTCAGATTTCATACCGATTTGGAACGGAGAGGCGGATTTAAGCAGCGCGGTAAGCGCTCGCGTTAGTTGAAAACTTTTGATTTGAATTTCTTTTTCTTTCATGATTTAATAAAAGATTGTCACTCATATTGTTGACTTTATTTAAGTCTGAAATCGCCAATCCGCCTCGAGCAAGATTGGTGATCAGTGCTCGTGCCTTCTCTATTTTGCGAAGGCGTTTTTGCCCTGGCTTGAGATAATAATAGGCTGGTATTTTTTTGTTTAATTTTATGTTGAAATGGCTCCACTTGTCTTAATTCATCATCATCTACTTAGCCTTTTCCCAACTATGTTCGAGTCGGCTTCCAGTCTAATCGGATGCAGCTGAGTCCAAGTGTTTTACATGAGCGACTGCCTATCTGACCTCCACAACCCAGTTACTGGGCAACGCGATACCTGTTGATTAGACTGGTGGTCAGACTTCCTGGCTTCTGACTATCCATAACGACTATCAAAGATCTACGAATGGCAGCCGGGAGCAACGGCTTGACGTGCTTTCCGAGGCACGTGTGTGTCACACCATCAACTTCCAAACTCCGGGTTGCTACTAAGCAAATCCTAATGGGGAAACCCAATAACACTTTTTACCCGACCAGGGAATCGAACCCGGGAACCCCACGCTCATCAGTCGTGCTTGCGACTACGGGACCAATGGGGCAGTCTACTCGTTTCCACTCGTCTTAGTTTCAAAATCTAATTCTCAATGTAAATCTCAGCTGCCTTTTACATCTATTTGAACAAGCATAATGAACACACTCGCACAAGGAATAAACAAATCTAGCTCCGAACTCTTCCTCGAAGCTACTACGTATTTAACTAAAACCGTGCCCAGTTACTATTTAAACTATTTACGTGCTAACTCGTGCCCAACTATGCAGGGTTGAGGCAAAATTCGGGAGACGGCTCGTGCGACCAATCCGATTTTGTCGGGGGCCGGGCGCCCGTCACACTGAGATTTAGTTAAGGTGGCACGGTGAAATTTCCATACGTTTGCTACAATATTTTTGGGGACGAAATTCGGAAATGACGTTGTGAATTTCATGTTCCGTATAGTGGACATGTAAATATTAGTGTTAAGAACTGCCATTTTTGTTTTTTTTTTGGTTTGTGGGAATCATCAAATATCTTCTCCCGCCCTGGGCGGGGCGGGAGGGAGTGTCAGACTTTTACTGACTAAAACCCACCCATGTTCCTTCTTGTGCCCTTTGCGTTCCGGGGGCGCGGTATCTCTTACGAACAACCCGCAGCCGTTAATAACTGCCTGTGAGTGACGCGAATCGTAACAAAGATGTGATTTTTCCGAAAATGGAATACGGTACCTATTTCCGTTTGTTTTTTTTGCAAAAGCATTTTCCTACGCTAATAACTTTTCTGGTATCGTGTGTGAGTTTGTAAACATATAAACTTACACACACAAACAATCCGACCCGAAACGACTACCTATAAGTGATACAAAAACATTTTGAATTTTCTCACCAAGAATAAAAGTCGCTTCCCAGCAACTATCATTGTTGAATGTTACTTACTATAATAGGCAGAATGAGTAGGTAACGGCTACATCGTCTTTTGACATCATTATACAATACATAAGGACTCGCAGTAGCAAACAGCGCAATGCAGTCTTGCACGTGAATATGCGATGAATCTGATTCCAATTTGTCTTGGGAAGCAGGAAACTCGATAGTTCGACAATGTTCGATAGATATGAATCTTCAAAACGTCTTCATACGTAGCAAGAGAACGCAAACATATTCCTACGTACAGGATGAGTTTTAACACAATGCCCATCTTTCAGTAGCGAAAAGTACTGACTTAGGGTACCGAGATTGAAATATATAAATGTGACTGGTCAAGTGGCAATGGGCCGGCCGTATTTGTCAAAGAAGCGATGACCGTCAGGATAGACGTGTTCTTGAGTGGAGACTGCGAATCGGCAAGCGTAAGGTGGGACGCCCTCGGGCTCGGTGGAGCGAAGATCTTCGCAGGGTAGCTGATAGCTGAGAGTTGCCGGGAATCCAGCTAAGTCGCGTACGATTGGAGAGGCCTATATCCAGCAGTGGACTGTTGTAGGCTGATGATAAACTGGTCAAGTATCAGTCGGAATCGCGTAAGAAAAATTATGTTTCCACTTCAATCAAAAACTCTTCTAAAACTCTAAAGTGAACATGTTCCGTCGATTATTACTAAAAAAATCTGCTGTTCCATGCATTTTAAACGAGTAGGTCTACTCTTGGTATAGAATTATGTACTGAATTCATGCTCAAAGCATCGTCAGAAAGGGAAAAAAACCTTTTTACAAAAAGACAACGCGGCTTCATAAACTACAAAGTGAAAAATAACTTGAAGGATTGTCTTTTTTTTAACTACTCAAAGTCACAAGAAAGTAAAATACACAATTTCGCTCACTTAGACGACAATTTATTTCTCAGTTATTTTTTTAAAATTTTATAGGAGGCCTTTATCCACTGTGCCATGCCAGCCAGCATCTACGTGACTTAAACTATTTTCACTGTAAATTAATTCGTAAAGAAATCAGAGAGGAGGTTTGCGGTCTCAGGAGTAGGTTGCGCCAACAAGGACACCTTAATACCAGTGTATAAACAGCAGTCCGCGTGTTAACCTTTAGTTCATGGGTTTTTAAACAAGGCTAGCAAGTTGGTCGTCGCTCCGGTCACTAATTACAATTTTACTAATTCACTGGGTCTTGCTAATTATCAAAGCGTCTGAAGTAACCTTCGCTTGGGACAAGTTATAGGAAACACGGATCGTATGCTCATGAATTTTGTAAGAGCAGTCTTAGTAGGTACTATAAAAATTTCAGGCACTAATTTTCAGTTGTCAGTGAACTTTGACGGCGTAGTGGCTAAGCGATTTCGTGGCGCGCTGCGTGTTTTGCAGATTCGATTTACTTACTAAACAAATATTTAGATGGCTTATACTGTCTGTGGCATCGTAACTCCCGAACGTAAGAACCGATTTTTATTTTTGTTAGAAAGGTGAATTAGTCGGGAGTGATCTAAGCTATGTTTGATGGACATCGGTTCAGCGGTTTTAAAGTTTTCAGCTCTTTTGTTAGCTGCGGTAGGGATTTCTATTTTCTCGGCGGGGGTTACTTATTTTTTTTTTCTATTTGTTTATCAGTAGCAGCCTGGGGTTTGAAAGCTGAAAGAACGTAAAGCAAAGTTCTGCGCCTGATTTTTCTACAATCGTGTCGCATCACCGTCCCATTGGATTATTACGAGGGTGAGGAAAAAGGGACTGCACCTGTGTTTACGCACACTCCATAGAGATTGGCCGCCACGACCGAAATTCGGTTCGGAGGATATTTTTATTTATTTATTTATTAAAACTTTTTGCACATAATGTAAATAATACATTGTACAAAGGCGGACTTAATGCCTTTGGCATTTCCTACCAGTCAACCTTAGGGTGATGCAGAGACAAAACATAGTAGGTGCAAGAAACAGAAAGTTTCCAGGAATAAAATATAATAAATACATGTATACATACATACAAACAAAATATACAGAGTAGAGAAAGCCAAAAAAATACATAGGTGGAGAAATATAAGAAACTAATTGTGAGACGAGTCTGGCAACTTCATAAGCAAGTGTTCACGAGCTTTTACTTTGAATATGAAACGACTGGTAGCCATCCTGATATTCTGAGGAAGCGCATTCCAAAGGAAAACCGCCTGGACAAGAAAAGAAGATTTAAGAAAACCAGAGCGGTGAGAAGGACATCGTAGAAGACGATTATTGGAGGAGCGAAGATGCTTACTGTGCGCAGAGCACAAGTATTGGAAGTGAGAAGTCAGATAGGAAGGAGAACTAGGTTTGTCTAGAAGAGAGAACAAAGTAGTCAAGGCTCTTAACGCCCTGCGCCTGATTATTTATTAATCAGAATGTTTCTGGGTATGGTCCAGTGCAAAAATATGATCGCAATAATAGGAAAAGTTATGTATTTTATCACACTCTTTAAGGGAATAATGAGAAAAAGAAAATATATTAATATTCCCGCTGTCTCTCCTACTTTGGCACCTCATTAAGGGAGGCGCACATCGCCCAACTTATAATTAACGATGTCCAAACTATAGTGCGAGCGAGCCAATTAAATGATATTGAATTAAAACTCTCCGTAACGGAACTTATTAATCCCCGTCGGAATAATATTACTCCATTTTGAGGTATGTTCCGAATTAATATTACATTTAATTTATAATGTGAAATGTTCTGGGAACTCGGGGCCGTAATGAAGTTTAAATAAGAGGTCGAGAACATGAGAATTTTGAAGCGTAAATATAGTATTATTTAACTATACGTTTTGGTTCTCATTTTTTTGTGGAACGTTGAATGCAACAAGTACCTATGTATTTATTGATTAATGAAATTGAAACGTAAATTAAGTATAAACAAATCTTAGGCACAATATTTATATTTATTAAAATGAAGGGGCATGATGGTCCAATACGCGGTCAATGGAACAATTGCCCAAAAAAGGCAGGCAGTCTTGCCAATTTGTATGGCAATGCTGAATCTTTTGCTCAAGAATAGGCCAGCTAGTCATGAGTAAATAATAGTCATATATAAACGCTTTGGTTAAAATATCGAGAACATAAAAATTCAAATTTAAAAAAAAAATCGGTTCATGCGTTCGGGAGCTACGATGCCACAGACAGACAGACACAGACACGTCAAACTTATAACACCCCGTTGTTTTTGCGTCGGGGGTTAAAAAGTAGATTGAAATAAATGATTTGACTTCGGTACACGTGGCTTGACGTTTACACACACTCACGATGTGTCTGTACCACATACCCAGGTACATAATATACAGTACGAACGTTGTAGATAATATTTTTACGTGGTCACGGAGTTGCTTTTTAATAGTTTGAGTGGTGCTTCGGGCGGCTTGTTATTCAATTTTTGCTTCATGGAGGCCGCGGTACAGGTTACACGTTGAGCTATGATATGTGCAGGTTTACGTGTGTCGGTTTGATGGTAGGAGATTAGATTTTTACGAACTTTTCTTGTAAATATGATGGAGGTCTTACCATCACATATTTTTATATTACAACACATTGATCACGTAAAGCAGGGTATAAAAAGGTGTAGGGTATAAAAATGCAACAGATTCTATACAGTAAAAAAACCTGGCCAAGTGCCAGTGGGACTCGCAGACGAAGGGTTCCGTACCACTTCGAAAAGGTTCCCGTTTTTGGCACCCTTTGGGTAAGGAACCTTAAAACGTATTTCACATAATCCATTATTTTTTTAAGCATCAGGCATATAAAAGAGGTATCTTTTATATGCCTGATGCTTAAAAAAATAATGTACTAATACTTACTTAATTTAGTCATGTTAAAATAACGTAGATCTATCGACCCTAGGTTCTTAGTTTATAACATCTCAATCCAAGCACTCTACTTCAGGAAAACAAATCTCTACTTTCAAACCACACATAAGGTACAAGGCATACAAACATTTTTTTTTGCTTGCCTCTACTGTCCTACTCATTCCAAACAAACATTGTTACAAAGTACTACTCACCCCTTTCCCAGAGCACTCGTTGTTGTTATGGTCGGTGGGGCACTTGGTGTGGTCGATGTACGGGAAGATGGAGGTGCACGTCTGGTTGACGCAGACCAGGTTGTCTCCGCAGGGCGTGCCGTCGCGCACGAGCCCCAGTGGCGCGATCTCGGAGTGCTTAGGAAGACCTGTCGTGGCTCTGGAATTACGAGGAGTTTTGGGTTTTAGAGAAGTCTGATACCATTGGTAGGATTTTTCATTCTTTCATTTAAAAATGTTGCCACACATTATGAATTTCTCCTGTATCGTCGGTGTGTTTACAAACATATAAACTAGCTTACACAAACAGCCAGAACCGAACCAACTATCTGTAAGCAAATACAAATATTTGTTCCGTGTACAAATATTAGTTCCGAGCGGGATTCGAACCCGCGTCCGAGGATGTAACCAGCGTTGCTAGATTTTTTCACATCGGGATTTTAAAATGCCCTTAAGTGAAAAAATCGGGATTCATGCTCTGATAGCGGTAAAAACACAAATTTTGGGCTCACATTACCTAAATTCACCGAGGAAGATTTTTACCGAATATCACTACTGTTATCATATTATTATTGATCACTTCTAGACATAGTGTGAGATTCTGCAAGATTATTTATTTTATTCTCCCTTACAAATATCATACCAGATTTCCACCCAATACAATATTAAGGTCTATTGCTAGGATCACGAGCCAGCATCCGAAACTATCTGAAAACAAGAACCATTCTAGGTTAGAAAAAACCAATACTCACTTGCATTCATACTCGTTCCCTTTGATACTGATGACGGTCCTGGTGTAGTACTCGTCCATGCCCGTCACTATAGGATAGCGGTTCCCCTGCTGGCACTGTAGAGAGCCGCAGCGAACGTTTCTGGAGACGATAGTTATTAATGTAGTTACCAGTACCAGTAAAATAAAGAGATGGAACGCATGCGATCAAAATAGTTATGAATAGAAATGTGGATGGATGGACAGGAAGAGGGAGGCCAAGAAAAGATAGATGGATTGTGTGAAGAATGTTATGAAAGAGAAAGAAGTCAGTGATAGCATGACGGTTGACAGGACGGTGTGGAAGAAGAAAACGTGTTGCACGGATAATGGGATAAGGGCAGGAACATTATGATCAGTTTCAGTAAAATAAACCTAGTTAAAAAGTTTTCTAATGGATCTATAAAATATAAAATAAAAGGACTATTACAACACACAACACCAGTAAACAACGGATGTTATGATTAACCATAAAAGCCATTATTTATTGCTAGTAGACATAGAATATAACAAAGCAAATCATAACGATTAAAAAAGTGTACAGTCAAATACCGTTGATCAAGTTTTGTCACCCTTCTTCTCTACGAAAGATAGCCTGATACATACGCTAGTGCATCACGATTCATGGTATCCCAAATTGTCAAATTTTCCCAATTGATCATGAACCTTATACTTTTGTGATAAAGTTGAAAAATTATCAAAGGAATTTGACAGATTGGGGTAGCTTGACATGCTGGCCTCTGTACAATGAGCTAAAAATCAAAATATCAGAACACAATACTCACTCAGTCTCACACTTAATAAAATGTCCATTGTCATCCTTCCCGCAGTGCCCTGTCACTGCTCCCTTCGAATTGAACTGTTCGAAGCACTCTTTATCAGCTCCGATCGTGCCCTGCCCCCAGATCCTCTCACACTGAAGAGATAGTGTAGGGCATTGTCCCGCGAAGCAATACCCTTTGCCCTCCTCGCAGGATTCGCCGTTCTTCCGGTGCGCGTCCGGGGGGCAGGTGCCGGACTGTCCCGTACATGTCTCTTCTAGGTCACATTCGTTCGTGGCGTCCCGGCAGGTCACGCCCCGTGGTTTTAGCTGTGTGAAAGGAGAGTTAGATGATGTAGTTATGTCTGTTTTTGAGTTAACTATTTGCTTGACCAATTAAAAAAAGAGAAGTGAGAGAAATTTTAAGTACCGCTATATCAGCGCCTGGCGTCTTGACCCTAGAAACTAAATCTCGTAAGTTTATAAATCCAGATAGGTTTGAAGAATTTACTCATTATATTGTTAGGATATCAGTAA
Source organism: Caradrina kadenii (assembly GCA_947462355.1). Classification (NCBI taxonomy): domain Eukaryota; kingdom Metazoa; phylum Arthropoda; class Insecta; order Lepidoptera; family Noctuidae; genus Caradrina; species Caradrina kadenii. Next base: position 1,318,405 of record OX381678.1, on the reverse strand, counting down.
GCAAAGAGATTGGTTAATAATTACTTCTTCTTCTCTTCGTCTTCTTTTCGTATCGATAATACATTATTATAATAATCATATAACTGATAACTGCCTCGTTAGCCTAGTGGTACTAAGCGCGACTGCTGCGCTGGAGGTCTTGGATTCGATTCCCAGGTCGATCAATGTCACTGGGTTTTTCTATGAAATTCTCATTAACAGCTCGGAGTTAGGATTTATGCCTGTTTAATGGCAATAGGCTCGCCCCATATTACATGGGACCTTTTTTTTTTTTTTTTTTTTTGGTGGTAGGGAAATCATCAAATAACTTCTCCCGCCCTGGGCGGGGCGGGAGGGAGTGTCAGACTTTTACTGACTAAAACCCACCCATGTTCCTTCTTGTGCCCTTTGCGTTCCGGGGGCGCGGTATCTCTTGCGAACAACCCGCAGCCCCGGCAGGCATCGGCCCTCAGTGGCCCCTTCCTTTTGCTGACATCTCTTTGAGGCGCGCGTGGAACACGAACGCGCCGTCGACACGGCCTGTCGTTATGCAACGTAAGGACGGTGAGCTACCCATTGCTCACCGTCCACAGGCCAGTATCTACGGTGGCCGGGAGTCGTCTCGCGGCTCCCGACGTCCGGAGCGTCTACCGCGGCGGCTGGGACGGGAGAACCGCTGTCTCAACCGTCCCGCCGCCTCCTTCTCAAGCATTACTGCCTCGCAGAAGGAGGCGACTGCATCCCATTCCCTCTCGCTCCGGACCATGGCTTGCACCAGGGCCGGACGCGAGAGTTCGCCGCCGCCGATGGCCGCCACGAGGACTCGGCGATGCTCCGCCCAAGCGGGGCATACCGCCACGGTATGCTCCACCGTGTCCTCGGGGCGATCCACACAATGGTGACACCCGGACGTTTCCTCCCGCCCGATGAGGTGCAGGAACCTCCCGAAACACCCGTGTCCGGTGAGGACCTGCGTCAGGCGGTAGGTGAGGGCGCCGTGGCGCCTCTCCAGCCACTCCTCAAAGAGGGGACTTACCGCCTCTATTAAGGCGTGCCCAGCACGAGGTTGCGACAGTCGCTGTCTCCATGTCGCCATGAGATCGAGCCGGAGGTCGGCCCGCCGAGCGGCAATTTGCCGCGGTGGCGGACTCTCCCCCCGGCCTAGTACCTCCACGCGCCACTCGTACAGGCGCGCGAGGACCAGCGCCTCCAGATCCCACGGCGGCAATCCGGCAAGGAGGCTCGCCGCCTCCCCCGAGATCGTGCGGTACGGGTGATCGCCATAAGGGTCATCCGAGGATTACATGGGACCTAACATACCTGCGAACTGCGGGTGTACATTGGTACACCTCTGCTTAACCCTACGGGGAATACAGGCGTGATATTATATAACAATCATATACTCCATTTATTAAAACATTAGACATACAAATTTATAAATAGTTCTGACGCTATCCTTATTTCAATGTTTGCACGTAATATGATTAGTTATTTTACAATAAATGCAAATGTCATTTCAACAATATTTAGTTTATTATATGCTTTAACCAATCTATAATAAATTAAGTACAAGACTGGTCAGTTTATTTAAAAGCTTTAAGCAATAAACATTTCTCTTCCAAATCATTTCAGAAGCATACACACATAATTATGCTCTCTCCCTAATTCCCAACTAAATCACTCTTTTTGCTCGGTACCAAGCGCCACATTTGCATAGTTGTCCAAACTTTATGTGGCATTAACTTTGTATTATTCAGCATTATGACACACAGACTAACATTCATCAGTTCAGAAACTGATGATATTCTGCCGCGGCATTGTAAATTAGTCAGAATACATTTGTCTGAACAAAATGCAAATATGTTTCGACTGGAAGACGAAGTATTTAAATGTGCTAAGTGCCAGTTGTTTTGAGAAAACTTTAAGACCTAGAATTCTGTTCGTTGAAGTCAAAGGCGTTTCTTTAATGAAGGGGTTTGCAGCTAATTAACGCGTGGCTCATCGGTATTTATGAAGCGAGTCTCATCAATATACAATAGGTCTACAACGCTACGTCGAATACATAAATAGAACTGAGACAGTCAATCGTATTGAATATCCTATCACTAACGGGAATCTGCCTCGATAGCTTTGTGGACTTGGGTTCGATTCCCAGGTCGAGCAAATTGTTTTTCTGGAAGATTCGGAGTTAGGATTTGTGGTACTAACCGCGACTGCTGCGCTGGAGGTCTTGGGTTTGATTCCCAGGTCGATCAATGTCGCTGGGTTTTTCTATGAAATTCTCATTAACAGCTCGGAGTTAGGATTTATGCCTGTTTAATGGCAATAGGCTCGCCCCATAATACATGGGACCTAAACATACCGGCGAACTGTGGGTGTACATTGTTACACCTCTGCCTAAACCTACGGTGAATACAGGCGTGATAGTATGTGTGTGTAACGCGGTGCCACGAACCATACGTTTATGTAATGACACCGTATTATCGTTTATATCCTGAATCCTGATGAATGTATTAATTATAGAGTCTATTTTAGTGAAAATTAATAGGTTGGTGTCAATATTAGTATTGAATTTAATAATAGCTATTAAAATTAAAATTCATCCTCTTCTTTTTTTTGTATCTTTTGATCAAATGTTATTATGTCTTTTTGTTTTTTTTGGATTAAAAGGGACATAATGCCATTAATATTATCGAGTATAGTGTACAAGTATATTACATAACTAGCTTCTAATGACCCATATATAAAGTTCATTTTACCTCATCCATAATTGTATAGTACATTTTGTCAAATGCTATGTAATTAACTTGACGTTTTATCTCGACAGCTTCTCTTGAGATTCTTAAAAGACTTGTACTACAATAGAGGCCCTTATTATCATTAACAGATAATGTCGCGTCATTTAAAATGTGCGCCATTTGTTACAGATACAATTTCGTTACCCATCGGTGATATCAGAGGAGCGATTGTACTAACTTTAAGGAACGATCGCAATCTAATCTCAGTTAAAAATAGTAGATAAATAAAGTAGACGGATTTTTGACAGTTTGAGCTGTCAAAAATCCCTTTAATTTAGCTTTATTTACTGTCAGTTATTGTCGTTCAGATAAAATTGCGGTTAGATTTTAAACATTTTTAATTATTCTTGACTGCCTTGTTAGCCTAGTGGTCCTAAGCGTGACTGCTACGCTAGAGGTCTTGGGTTCGATTCTCAGGTCGAGCAAAGTGTTATTGGGTTTTTCTATGAAAATCTTAGTAGTAGCTCGGTGTTGGGATTTGTGCACGGTTAATGGCAATAGGCTCACCCCATAATACCTGGGACCTAAACATACCGGCGAACTGTGGGTGTACATTAGTACACCTCTGCATAATCCTTCGGGGAAAAAAAGCGTGATGGTATGTTAATTATTCTTCTTTTTTACCTTGTCCCACACTAGGAATTTCTCCTGCATCGTGGGTACGTTTACAAACATATAAAGTCACATACACAACCAGCTAGATCCGGAACAACTATCTATAGGCCGTACAAATATTTGTACCGTGCGGGAATTGGAACTGCGACACGCAGCGTAGCAGCTAATCGCTCAGCTACGCGTCAATTAGTGGAATTGGCTTTTTACCTCTTCGTATTGGCTTACCTGACACCTCTCACAGCATTCTCCAGAAGCGCACTGGGACTCCTTGGTAAGTCTACACGTGAAAGGGTCGCAGCAGGGGTTGGTGTTCTGACACTCCGTGATGGTACCGCAGTCGCACTCCTCACCCTCGTCCAGGCGACCGTTGCCACATTGGTGGTGGATCACCAACTATGGGAAAAAACATTTTTAACAAAACATTAACCTCACTATGCTTCACTTTTAAAATTATCTCATTTTTTATGGTCTCTTTGTGACTGATTCATTGCAGTATATAATTATTACATAACGTTTAACTAGCCTATATTAATGTTAAGAAAATCATTACAGTTTTAACTAACTAGAGACACCATTAACCTAACCTAATCATTCATTTATTTGAGGTAAAATAAGACTTATTTTAAAGACGAAGCATAGTAAAAACTTACTCTATTTATCAAAACACGTCAAAATGCACTGATTTAACAGATCGAAGCACTTTTAGTTTGGTATAGCTAATTATTAGCATAAGTATAAACAATAACAAAACCACATTTATAAGAAAATCCCAAAATAGGAAAAGCGCTCGTTCAACACACGATCGTCTTGTCAAACTCAGTCAAAAAAGCATTAGTAGTACAAGAGAAACATTTCAGAATACCCAAAGGGTACGGCGAGCACACACATACACATATTGAATTTACATAGAGTATCGAGATTCTGACGTTCTGTGTACAAGGGTAAAGGTAGACAGAACAGCTAAGTATCATATACAGGAAGATAAGTTGAATATTATTAGAAGAAAGAAATAAAATTTCGAAGAAAGCGACACTCAAATAATATTAATTTGTAACAGAAAATAATGCTTATATATTTTTTTTTACTTGCTAATAAATACCTGGCACAAAATGTAATGTTCTTAATACCAATTGAAAACCGTTACACTTCTATTTTCAAAAATCTGTGGGATACGAAAAAAAACCTTTGAACTAACTCTATGGGCATTTTGTCATAGATTCCTTTATGGCGTCAAGAATATGGGGCGCTTTGAGATTGCCACATTCATGGTTAAGCTATATGCAGACTAAACTATCTATCCGCTTTTTGGATTGCATGTGGGTATTTATAAATTTTCAATAATAAATTTTGTAGGGATAGACTATCAAACTCTGGAGATTATTTAAAGAATAGAAGTTAAATATGAAAAATTATAAATTGAAAAAGAAAACTATTTCTTTGCAGACAACAAAAAATCTAATGTTCCCAAAAGATTGCATGTAACACGATCGTATGTACCTGTACAGTGACAATCGAATCAAGTGACATAACACCAAACTGATAAGGCAACAACATCAACACCAGAACTACTTCCATCCCACACAATTCGATAACAAATCATGCATTACTGTGAGCAACCGTGGACTGCTACTGAGAAATAAAGGCGTTCGCTCACAATCATCTCTCGATAAATATGTAAACGTGAGAAATCGAAGGGGAGAAGTAGGGCTCGGCATTATCATTCCTGACTATGCAAATTTATTCCAATAAACCCTGGCTGGCGTTCGTTCCTGTTATTATATATTCGCAAACGAAGAGATGATTCAGAGCGCGAGGGCAGCCTGTATTACCATAACTTTTATTAAAGGAGTGGGCCTTAGCGGGTCGACAAACAATACGACAGCTTCTGATTAATTTTCAACGTGAAAATCTGTTTTGAATTCGAATGAAGTCTTGCGTGGAAGTGGTGTGGTGTCGAGCTTATCCACACAAAACTTTCGACGGCTCCAAGTCAGTGGCGCTCTGCTTTCTACGTAGGTACCTACATACTAGTATTATTAAATTATAAGGCTTTGTCGTCTCTTCGAGCAGACATCGAGTCATCAACTTCGTTCGCAATGAAACCTATTTTTAATCGAGAATTAAAGTGATTTCATTCAAAGATCTTGTTGGATTGGATTTCATTTTACGATTCCGAGTTAATTATTGTTTAAATAGGTAAGCTTGAGGACTTCAATGTGATTAATATGAAATTTCTCGAACTGCCTCGGTAGCCTAGTGGTCCTAAGCGCGACTGCTACGCTAGAGGTCTTGGGTTCGATTCCCAGGTCGAGCAAAAAGTGTTATTGGGTTTTTCTATGAAATTCTCAGTAGCAGCTCGGAGTTAGGATTTGTGCCCGGTTAATGGCAATAGGCTCGCCCCTTATTACATGGGACCTAAATATACCGGCGAACTGTGGGTGTACATTGTTACACCTCTGCCTAACCCTTCGGGGAATACAGGCGTGAGTGTATATTTTATTTATATAATATGAAATTGTAGATGAGTTTTTAATCAGATTAATTCATATAACTTTACTGAAAGTTTGTGTAGTATTTGGTGCGACGTGATTAATAGTTAAAATAACCAAATAATATAAATATTTACTTAGTGAAATTATTATTTTCAGAACAAACGTGGATAATTCTATTTATAACTGGTGAAACCGCCACAGCAGCTGTTGTTGTGGTCGTTTGATACCTACTTTTAATTACGATAATAATAATTAATAATTTATTGTTAAAACATAAATTGTCATGAAAACCTGCAGGTATTTGGTTTGTAGGTTATCATTTTAACAGTTATCTATGCAAAGTTAAAGTTCAAATTAGTCCGTTCGGTGGTCGAGTTGCACATTCAATTAACCTACCAGCTTCATATTTGGAATTTTGATAGAGCGGTGCTATTCATGTGTTTACTCAACTTACCTCATTAGGTTTGTTGAGCAAGCACAGCCCCTGTCCGACCCTGAGCTCGTTAATGTAGTCGTTCTTGGAGCAGTCGGAGAACTTGTAGGGCTGCACGTTGTCGGACCCGACGATAGACTGTGCCATGATGCACCCGTGCCAGTCCCGGCAGAAGCATTGCTCTCGTCCATCGTCGTGGCCCATGCCTGGGGATAATAATAATAAAAATGTTTATTTCTCATCACAAGTAATGTTTTACAAACTTCAAAAAGCTAACGATGACATCTAATATAATATTTTTATATAATTACCTAATATAATTAATAATTTATTATAGTGATAATTTTTAATTATTATTTTGTTGTTACATCGGGAATAAAAACAGACACTCTGTGAAAATTACAACTCTACCTAATACGGTTCCTGAGATACAGCCCGCTAACAGACGGACATCGGGGTTAGTAATAGGATCCCGCTTGGCACCCTAAAATGGATAAATAATAATTACTTATTTAGACCAAACTCACCTATATTATGTCCAATCATATGCGCCATGGTCCCAGCGAGTAGATGCGGCTCATAAGTGTTGGTGTCCACGGATATGCCCACGGACTTGGGCGTGCACAGCGTGTCCGGGACAGATATCCCGGACTCACCTCCGGGGAACGTCAGCCCACTGGAAGTGACGTCACAAATTAACATGGCGGCTGATAAACTTTTTTGTTGTGTGCATGACGTTTATAAAATACGTAAGAGATGATAGTTACTGAAATTTATTTATGCTGAAATTTTTATATTGAAATACACTTGCATCTGGTTAACTTTGAAAGCTAAAACACTGGTTTCATTGTTAGGGTTTCGCGATGTGACGGAATATTTAACCCCCGAAGCAAAAACTACGGGGTTATAAGTTTGACGTGCCTGTGTGTGTGTGTGTGTGAGTGTGTGTGTGTGTTTGTCTGTGGCATCGTAAGTCCCGAACGCATGAACCGATTTTGATTTTTTGTTTGAAAGGTGAATTAGTCGGGAGTGTTCTTAGCTATATTTGATGGAAATCGGTTCAGCGGTTTCACAGTTATCAGCTCTGTTGTTAGCCGCTGCTAAGGATTTCTATTCTTCTGTCGGGGGTTATTTAAAAAAAATAATTTTGTGTTTGAAGTGAAACAAAATGTTTATGTTAAAATAATTATTGTTTTGTTGGTATTGTATTGTATAACGGGGTGGTGTCCGTAACTCTAGGGCTCAACGCGTATTTTGTGTAGGGATGATGTGATAGACAAAAGTGGACTAAATATAATAATGGGTGAAGATAATATAGTAACGGAAACTTTTACTCTGATACGTTCATAGCACGGTCATGGTATGGTACTGTGTAGGAGGCAGACTACTTAATAGCAAGTGTATGAACTATAATATGCTAAGAAGTATTAAAAGTTCCCATGTATTATCAATACTTTGGGTTGCCTCTACTTCAATTAAATGTTTTAAAACCTTTTAATATCTCTGTTGTGATCGGATTTATTTCTTTTAATTGCGTTTATTTCGCTAAAATGAACCAAACCACGTCAAAATCTACTACATTTTTCGAAGTAATTGTAATGATTTTGGATATTTACCGTTGATTAATTTTAAAGCTTTTCTAAGCATAAATTAGGGACGTAGATAGAACTGCTATTGCTGGATTGTGTCTATTTTTGATCTAGTTGGAAGTTATTTTTTATCAAAAGACTGTAGCTTAGCACACATACCATCACGCCTGTATTCCCCGGAGGGTTAGGCAGAGGTGTACCAATGTACACCCACAGTTCGCCGGTATGTTTTAGGTCCCATGTAATAGGGGGCGAGCCTATTGCCATTAACCGGGCACAAATCCTAACTCCGAGCTGCTACTGAGAATTTCATAGAAAAACCCAAAAACACTTTTTGCTCGACCTGGGAATCGAACCCAAGACCTCTAGCGTAGCAGTCGCACTTAGCACCACTAGGCTACCGAGGCAGTTAGCACATTTTGGAAAAATTATGCTCAATTACCCACCACATTTGTTTATAATTACTTACTCGCCAATTAATAAAACATCAGAACTCATTCGCGACCTCATAACTTATTTACTGAAATAAAAGGACAATATACCGCACATATGGGCTTAATCCGCCTCATGACGGGATAATGGCCTGAAACGCTTAATTATTATAATTTTTATGGCCTAACAGAGGTACCTAATTGTTTTAAGGACCTCGGCTCGGCAATAATCCCTTTGTGTTTTAATATTTTTAATAAAACTTTAACCTAACGATCCAATTACGGGACAGACCGATTGGTTAATGTTCTGGAAAACAAAACACTGCTTTCGTTTTCAAATTCCGAAGTGCACATCATCGTAGTACTTACTTTATATTGAGCTTAGTTGTGCCAAATCGAACCAAACCACAACAAGAAACGATTTAAAACCGTATGTAACTGTACATTTCTTATGTTTTATTTCTCCTTGCAAGTCATTTGTAATCTTTGGGAAATAAAGAATTTCAAACCGTAACTTGGATTCCGCAACGCAATTAATCAGAAAAGAGCAGCAGAGGTGTAGGAATACATAATTTAGACTTCCTTCCAGGAGACTGAACAGAACGGGTCGTTTTGGCTCTCAATAATTAAAATAATTACGTCATGCCAATTTAATACGCCATTTGTATTACATTTCTAACGAGTATATTCTCCAGACCGATTTCGACCACGGCCGCTAATGTTAATGCAGATTAGCTAAGTACGCAGGAGATATTATACTGCACAAGTGTGTGCGCAAACACAGGTGCACTCCCTCTCATAGTCCGATGGGACGGCAACCTGACACAACCAGGGAGAAATCAGACGCAGGACCAACGGCTTTACGTGTTTTCCATGCCAAGGGTTACTAACGATTAGTTAGTACTCAATCCATACTCAAAACGTTAAGTTTCGAATAGATTAAAAATGAATAACCGTTAAATACCTATCTAAAATCATTACTATTACTTAAAAAAAAAGACAAAATTGACGTGTGTGGGTTGGTCTCTTTTTGCAGAACCCATAATAAAATCTATGGCTGTTCACTTACCTATATAAATATTGCTAGCAATGCAGTTACAACATGCAGTTAACTGCCTCATTAATCTAGTGGTCCTAAGCGCGACTGCTGCGCTAGAGGTCTTAGGTTCGATTCCCAGGTCGAGCAAAAAGTATTATTGGGTGTTTTTGTGGAATTCTCAGTAGCAGCTCGAAGTTAAGATTTGTGCCTGGTTAATGGCAATAGGCTCGCCCCCTATTACATGGGATTTAAAAAACATACCGGCGAACTGTGGGTGTACATTGGTATTATCTGTTTATGCAGTTACAAACAGAACCTGAGCAACTCAAAAGCTACAAAATATCACCCGTAATAAAAGGAAAACCGGCACAAATGTAACTCAAACATATTTAAACATGAAATTAAACAGGTTCCATGCAAAGAACTTGGAGCGCTGTAGAAAGACGTATGTGCAACTATTCATACAAAGATTCATCGCAGTTGAGATTCAAGTACACAAAGTTGGAAGTTCCTACGAATACAGGCGTGTGTGTAATATGTACGACGTATAGAAGCGAAATGTCTGTCCTTTCTTTATAATATCATTCTAGTTACTTTAAATAGAGATGCTTTGAGGGTGTATGTTTGTTAGGTAGCGTGAAGGTTGTTCACCGCATCAACCTGGCTGAATTAATTTTCATTCAAACACTCAGTCGAATTCCTTTTTGGAATTCGCATGAATTAGAATAGAGACAGTTTTTCTATTTGCACTTGTTTGACCACCTTTGAGTCAGTGACATATCAAAGAAATCTATACTAATTTTATAAAAATGAAGAGTTTGTTTGTTTGGTTTAACACGCTAATCTCAGAAACTGCTGGTTCGAATTGGACAATTCTTTTTGTGTTGGATAGTACATTTATTGAGGAAGGCTATAGGCTATATAATATCACGCTACGACTAATAGGTGCGCAGCAATAACCAAAGACGTAATACTATTGCGGATGAAAAAGCTACGCGGACGGAGTCGCGAGCAGAAGCTAGTGATATAGTAAAGTTGTAAAATGTTCCTGCCTTTAAATCATATAGTTATATACCGTAAAAGTGACCACAGTAATAAGTACATACATACCATCACGCCTGTATTCCCCGAAGGGTTAGGCAGAGGTGTAACAATGTACACCCACAGTTCGCCGGTATATTTAGGTCCCATGTAATAGGGGGCGAGTCTATTGTCATTAACCGGGCACAAATTCTAAATCCGAGCTGCTACTGAGAATTTCATAGAAACACCCAATAACACTATGCTCGACCTGAGAATCGAACCCGAGACCTGTAGCGTAGCTGAGGACCACTAGGTTACAGTATACTGTATATAGTGAACCCTTATTTAGTTTGTGTAACATGAGCTACGCCTTTGTAGAAGACAATTAAAACATGATAGAGGAAACTTTGTTGCACTTCGGCTTGAGAAACGTCGTAACTTTTAATGCAGGAAAACTGTGAAGCAGGTTGAATTATGTAAGTATTTGATGAGGACCTGTCCTCATCAAATACTTACATAATTTAACCTGCTAATTTAATCTTTATGGAGTCCACCAGAACCAGAGTTCAGAACAGCAATTTTATACCACCGAGACTCAATAAGGCTGTGAAACAACTTGAAATCGGTTTGGCATCTTATGATGAACAAATATCAATTTCAACTGCCTCGGTAGCCTAGTGGTCCTAAGCGCGACTGCTACGCTAGAGGTCTTGGGTTCGATTCCCAGGTCGAGCAAAAAGTGTTATTGGGTTTTTCTATGAAATTCTCAGTAGCAGCTCGGAGTTAGGATTTGTGCCCGGTTAATAGCAATAGGCTCGCCCCTATTACATGGGACCTAAATATACCGGCGAACTGTGGGTGTACATTGTTATACCTCTGCCTAACCCTTCGGGGAATACAGGCGTGATGGTATATTTTTTTTTTGTTTAATATCAATTTAAACAATTCAATTTAACCTTATGACCGCCGCGTCAAAAAAGCAAAAACGTGCCCTCAGCGCCAAGCTACGAATTCATCCTTTAACACCTACAAAATAGTAGCGAGTTCGGAATTATATCGATGTTGTTTTACGAGTTTTATTTACATTAAATATCTGTCATGTGATCGTGACCGTGGCGTGCTGGGCACATTTTGGTTTGTCATCTATACATGACTGCGGCGGTCAATAGGTTAAACAACGTAATAGGGTATAATACATCTATCAATCAATTGACATATTTATAATTTTATTTATGAGGTGTCAAAATGCTATTCCTTCATAGGTTGTATATGGTAATACTGAACTGTGACGTCACTTTTTAGCAAACTCAATTGACTAATTATTTATTGAAAATTAATCGGGTTTTCAAAACTAAAATAGAGGTTAGTAAAGTTGTGTTTTTTTAATGTCATTGGATGGCAATCAAACCGACGGGCCACCTGATGTTAAGTTGTCACCGCTACCTATAGACATCTGCAATACCAGAGGCCTTACAAATGCGTTGCCGTCCCAGAGACAAAGTTGAAATGTCTCATGTGCTTGTAATTACACCGGCACCCATACCCTTCAAACCGGAACACAGCAACGTTGCTTTGCGGCAGAAATAAGTATTGTTTAATAGTGTCTATTACCTCAATAAAATTGATTATATGACATTATAATAATAAAAATATTAAAGTTGTGAGTAGGTACTGTATTATTGGACGTGTGAGTGACCCTTACAGGTAGGGTTGGTTCACACTAGCTCAAAATACAAAGGGTTGGAAAGGAAAACGGGCACAGGGACTACAAAGCCTTAAAATAAACTAAATAAATAAAATAGAGTTATCGTAGATCACGACGTCAAAGTCTTGGTTATGCATACAAAAACATGTGTAGTTAAGTGTTAAAAACTATAAGGAAAACCATGGTAATCATGCAATATGTAATAAAAATTGACAGGAGTAATAATTCAGAAATATTAGTAATCTCTTATCAAGTTTGTGATCGAACGCGAATTTGACAAACTTGGTAACGAGACGCGATAACGTCACAACTTGTGGAAACATTGAAACGTACTGATCAAGAATTATGGGCGTGCCTGATTGTACTAATAGTTTTCGATAAGAAGTGTGTTTTACTTGTGTTAAAGTTTTTAATGCGAATTGCTATGTCATAAGGTTGAAAGTTCAAAAGCGAACAAAAATTCTAATAGAGAGTTTTGAACGATTTTTCCGCAGAATATTTTCATAAAATTCCCCTACAATCTATTATTTCACAACATCAAACACCAGATTCGAAGTTGCGCGCGACACGATAAATAAAAAAGTGCAACACTAGTTGGAAACATTCACTCGAGCACGCCGCGTCGCTCCCTCTGTATGTTTCCAATCCGTAGAGTACTTTGCGACGCAACTTTCAAAGGTACACTCGATGCTCAAAGAGCGGGCACGCTTCCACGAGAACCGATTCGACTCGGATATCGGAAATTATAGTTGAATTACTTCGCCAACAAGCGATAGCGCTGACGTCACCGCCGCCATCTTGGATCCTTTTGTAACAGACTTTAAGAGATAATTAGAAAAAAGAACGCTGTTTGTGGATTGATCTGATTGATTTTGAAATTGGAAGCTTTTGTTTTGATTGGTATTATAAAAGTATAATGAGACCGCTTTTAGTTACTTTACTATAAAAATACTGGCGACCATGACATTAGAGTCTACTTTTGAGCCTCTGTAGCTCAGACAACCTTATAGTTTATGTCAATGTGCGTAGTAGTGTTTGTATAGCATAAGGGACTCCTTGTATCTCTATTTCGTTTGGCGAGAGACCGTAAAACGACCTGAATCATCATAAACAGAGCACTAAAAAGGTAACGACAATGCTAAGGACTAATTAAAGAAACACACTCCTAATACGATACTTAAGGCGCACCAAGTTTTGTGGAATGCTCATAAATCCAGCCAACCGCATAAGCATAAAACTGCCTACTTTTTTATATAGCTATCTAATCAAGTCGGTGAATGCCATGCCCGGTACCAGGGTAGGCATAAAACCCTGCCAATTGTGGCAGGTATTCGAAGCACGTTGAGAAGCGAGCTTTGGCAGCCAATCTCATAGAGGTTTTTGAGCCTAGTTATATTGTATGCATTAGTAATATAGGTGCCAAATGGTACTAGAGGATTTAAGGGATCAGGAATCTAGTTAATAAGGGCCTAAAACGTAGAAGTTACGTATATACATCGCTGTGAAAGACACATCTTTATCCGAAGGGCGTGGTTGTAAACTACTATTTGAACATATCTTTGCTAGCATTGGAAAAAAGATTTGTTTGCATTAGGATAATTTTATTCATGCGCGTTATGAATATAATGATTGTTAATTACCTACATCGAAATTATTAGGACAGTTGACAATGATATAATTTGTCGGTATTGAAATAGGAGGTTCACCCATGTTCATTGATAAATATTTATTTTTAGTGCTATTTTGTCACAATTTACTTAATAATTGAATTTTGGTCAAGTAAACTTCAGGTGAACTATTATCTCGCCTGATGCTAAGGATTACAAGTATGCCTGAAGAACACTTCATCTGAATTCATCAAGATAGGCTTAAAAAACAACTAGCTTCTGTCCACGAGTTCGTTTGTGTCAAATTTGATATATTATCCCGCGGGAACCGTACATTTTGCGGGATTAAAAATATCCTATGTGTCATTCCACGCTACAACCTATCTTGTGCCAAATTTCAGCAAGATCCGTTCAGCCATTTAAGCGTGAAAGAGTAACAAACATCCATCCATCCGTCCATCCTCAGAAACGTTCGCATTTATAATATTAAGTCTAGTAGGAAGTATGATAGCATTGCTGAATCTTATAATGGTGACATTAAATTAGTGCAAAACCCACAACATCAAAAATAACTACAAAACTCACAACGAACACGACCTCTTTCGAATACACCCTCCATTTGGAAACCATAGAGAACTCAATTAGTTTCCATAGAAACATTCGACTCAGTACATAAAGAGACGTTGGAAATTAGATAAAATTTCTGTTTGTCTATGCCCCTGGGCGGAAGGCTCGCCGGTCAGACTATTTAATATGACTGCCAACTGTTATTACGTTAGTCGTGTTTACGTTGGACCAGAGAAATATTATAAATTAATAACATTGATTTGTGTCATTGAGTTTAGTAATGTGGAGGTTATATCTGGGTACATGTTCCTACGAAGGATACGTGACATTTCGAAGTAAAATATTGGCATTTCTTTTAGAACTAAACTAAAGGTAACGATAGATGGCTTTGAAACCTCAGTAGGTAGATTTCTAGGATATGTACTTTCAGCATACAGTAATTTAATTAATGTAATATTTTATTGATTTAAAAAGAGTGTTGATGGAGTTTCTTGCTCGTTCTTCTTCATAGGTGCGTACAATAAGGAACGAACGACTAGTTTCAAGTTTCTAACTGACTGAATTTTTGTCTTGTTTGCGAGTTTATTTGAAATAAATGGGTTAGGTAGAGTTTGTTTGCCTCACTGAAAGATGGCTATTTTCACAATAGCATCAGAAAAATAGATCATAAATAAATTTCTATGGTACACTGAACAAACAAATACTTAAACAATAATTACAAAAACACAAACACAAAGCTCATAGTTACGTTACGTCATGCCACGTCATCGATCTACTTGGCCAGATTCCTGTAAGCTCACATCGACACAAAATGAATATGTAGATTCAGCAATATCCCAAAAAAATCGGGCAATAAATGCCAAGACCGCATTGTTCGACTGTCAATCCGTTGGCGGCATTCTTTCCCGAAGGATCCGAGCCATTTCAGGCTACAGCTATCGTAAATATTTGATAGACATCAATCATTCACACGACAAACTCAGGAATACACCCCCAAAACGAATCGGAGACACTGTACCGTTCCGAGAATATCGACGTATATCTGTAGCTGACATTGTAAATTATGACAGGATACCGCCTGTCGGAAACATTACCGCGGATTCGTAGTAATTTGTAAAATTAGAGCGATAATAGCCGATGATATTTCGCGGGTCGTAAGCTCGTAACACCACGCGAATATTACCCCAAAAACTAGGATATTAAAGTTCAGAATGAGAAAACATAACTGGTGTAACGCTTTTCGTCAGATTCGTTTATCGCTCGAATTAATTCTCGACCTCGGTTCGCTTTCGAGATTAATTTTCGAGCTGTTTAGCGCACTGCCTGCTGTCTATCTAGCAATTTCGTTCGTTTGAAGAGAAAAGGGTTTTGTAAGCAGATTTGTGGAGCTCTCCGGTTGAAACGTCTCTGGTGAATATTTGTATTACTTTACAAAATGCAAGCGAGGAACGGTGCCGTAATAAAATGCAATGTAAGGAGAGTGTTCTTGTACTGTGTTTCCGAGTGTTGTGTCTTTTTAAAATAAGATTTAAGCAGGAAGATCTGATGTGATTAATTTTAAAATATGGTGGAGCAAAATAT
This sequence comes from Caradrina kadenii, assembly GCA_947462355.1. Taxonomy (NCBI): domain Eukaryota; kingdom Metazoa; phylum Arthropoda; class Insecta; order Lepidoptera; family Noctuidae; genus Caradrina; species Caradrina kadenii. Next base: position 1,302,546 of record OX381678.1, on the reverse strand, counting down.
GTTTTCGTATTGTGCGTTGATTTTAGTGTAGTTTTAAAATGTGATTTGTACGTTATGAGTATTTTCCCGTGACTTCGTCTACGTGGAAAAATGTTTTGATTTTTACTTTGGAAGTCAAAGTCAAATCCGTTCTTAGCTCACATCTCTTATCTGTCAAATTTCAGCTTCACAGTCCAACAGATTTTGAGATTTCATGTTTAAGTGACCTTATTTTTTTATTATTTTATATAACATTATAAAATGTTTATTACATATTATAGCACCGTTTTAGTTTTATTAAAATAATTATTTTAAAATGATTGGATTACATACTTTTCCTACAATTACGCGTACGTGTTACCAAGATATCTAGTTAGTTAAATGTGTAATAACTGGAAATAAGAAAAGAAATGGCAAGTCTCCAAGGCAAGATTTTCCATTTCCCCCAGACCCACTTGGAACTTCAATGTCTACAGCTGTATAACTTACGTGAGCAGCTGTGTGGTATCCTTTTCAATCTTGAACAGTTTCCTGGCGGTGTAGTCGCTGAATTTGTGTATGGCTCGCGTGATGTCCTGCTTCCTGTCTATATCCGCCTGGTCTGCGCTCTGCCAGGACTCGATGTACACCAGCGACACCCGGGTGTTCAGGGTGCGGAAGTACTGAAAAAGAATTACAGGTTAAATGCCATTCAAGGTAGGACTTTACATCGTTTGTATTAAAGTAAATTTTATAATGACATGTAAAAAAGATGACGGCTTACGGGCGGTGCACAGTCAATTAAAAAGATTTCTAATTTACTCAAGGGTCAGGACAGGCAGGACTGAATACAAATCAATTTTCTTATTGTTAGTAGTTTCCACTCATCACATAGCATAGAGGAGGCTGTTATAGTCTCCTCACTCTTCAAAAAATCGAATCTACCTTCCTACGAAAAGAAATCATAAACTACATTAGTACCAACATAATAAAACTAAATTTTTCGTCTATCTGTGCCTCGCACGGAACTCTTTTCACGAAACTATCGCCCCCATATGTAGGGGACAACTTCGTTAAGCACAAAATTGGTTGTTCGCCACTGTTTTAAGCCCGGAACACGCTATTATAAGCTGGCAAAACGTTTTGATTAACTCAAAAATTGAATTTTAGCCAGGCATTACTTATTTTAAAGGTAGGAAAGTTTTAATGAGATTATAAGTTACGGACGCTGCTGAATATGATTGAAACTTTCTGAGTTTTACGCAACGTTTTTCGGATATCATCTTGGTTTTACAGTGTGAATATAATTCTTGTTACAGAGTTACCAAAGTTCGCGTCAAGGACTTTTTTTTATTCGGGTTTGGCTTTATGTGGCCCGGGGTTTGTGAAATGGTTTGTGCTACTTATGATCAACTAGGTTCTGGCTGCGATTTTGTTTGCGAAGTCTACAGAATTAAAAATTCTAGAGATTCCCTAAATATTATTTATTTAATTAATATGGAAGACTTACAGCTAAAAAAACAACCAAGTAACAGTAAAGTAGACTGACAGTCAATTACATATCTTCACTTATAAAATAACTGCCTCGGTAGCCTAGTGGTCCTAAGCGCGACTGCTACTCTAGAGGTCTTGGATTCGATTCCCAGGTCGAGCAAAAAGTGTTATTGGGTTTTTCTATGAAATTCTCAGTAGCAGCTCGGAGTTAGGATTTGTGCCCGGTTAATGGCAATAGGCTCGCCCCAGACTGTGGGTGTACATTGGTACACCTCTGCCTAACCCTTCGGGGAATAAAGGCCTGATGATATATGTTATGATACTTATAAAAAAACTATTATATTCTATGGATATTTCAGTAGGCTTCTAGAGAGAAATATCTTTACTAGATATTTGTGCCAAATTTCAGTTAATTCCGTTTGGCTGTTTATGCTTGAAAGAGTAACAAACATTCTTCATCCATCAACACATTCACACAAACTTACGCGTTTAAACTTTACCGACAAACAATTGAGGTTTATCCATTTCGGATTCAGTTTGAGTGTGTTCAATGTTTTAAAATAGATGAGTTTGTTGATTTGATTGATGAAGAATACCAAAGGCAACTCTTAGCTAAAAGACTTACTGTCAGTTTATTAATTGCAAATAGTTAGAGTGAATTCTTAGCACTTGTGCCGGGTGCTTGAATTTTAAAGGAATCGTATTATAAATAATGTTTAATTTTATCAAAATGTTATCTAACAATTATAACGTCCATTGCGTGCTTCAGTTTTATATAAAACTAGTGAACAGCCCGCGACTTCGTCCGCGTGGCTTATTTCACCCGCGTTATGTCATGTCTTTCGTTACTGCTGCGCCCCCGTGGGCCCTGGCGTGATGTTATATAGCCAATGTTACTCAGGAATAATCTATTGGTGAAAAAATGGGTAAAATTGGTCCAGTAGTTTAGGAGACTATTCGTTACAAACAAACAAACAAATCCTTCCTCTTTATAATATTAGTTTAGATTGCGCGATGTAATTTTGGTCCGTGCGCCAAGCACGCGCGCGTTAGCGTTTTTGATTTTAGTGGATTTACTTTATTTTATTTATTTATTTAGTGGATTATTGTAAAACATTTAATTTTATATGACAAGTACAAATTGTATCACCTATAGATATGAAAAAAAAAGCTCTCAAACTAAATAAATAGTATGTGCGAAACGGGTATTTCCGAGTTAAATGTTACTCCGTGGGCTTGTATGCCTTTTGCGGTCCGACTGCCAATCAACGCCAATGGACCAATCGCGTGTAGCGTCGGCGCCCCAAAAAACCCAGAAAGGAACACAAAATCCCAAAAAATAACTTAACGTTTGCGCTCACGGCTCGTGGCGGCAACTAAACATAGTCTAAAAATCATTGCAGTCGTACACACGTCAAACCAGCCGAACTTTTCGCTAACACCAAAATAGACAGCACAAAAATAATGTATGTATTCTTCAACAAGAAAAATACATTCAAAACAGACACTATACCAAAAACTCATACATCTTCATCAGAAAAGTACACTTTATCCTAAAAAAAGGGATCTAATCCTGTAGTGTTGGCTGTCTGTTCCATCTCCAGAACAGTAGCAGAGCGCTCATCATAATTTGTTTTACCCTTCGGTGACACATGTCACTTCATGACATGTGTCGAGTCCCGCGCTTTTTATTATTTTGGCTACTGTAATTAGGTTTTGTAACCCCGAAACTTTATTCTAAGGACATTGTTCAGTTTTACTTTTATTAGGACTCGGTTTAGGTGGTCCTTTCGGGCTAGTTGTAAATATAAACTGAGGACTTACACAGGCATGATTACTTGTTGGTCGTAAAAAGTTGGTTACTTTTTTAAGTATACATTAAATGGTATACTGTTGGGCGGAGGTTTTGTTGGTCCGCTGATTTTTTGTAATAACAACCTGTCATATAAGTTACTCTAAATGCTTATTAGGTTAGTTTTGCCAAAATGAACTAACCCACTTGAAGTTTTACTAGTGCAAATGACTCACTCGTTATGTATTTGTATTAGATGCATACACACTACAACATTATAAGTCTATCACCTCACGCAAAGAAACTCGAGGTTAGCTTACACTGGAAATGACTTACAGGACTTTATGTGTAGTCCTGTGTACGTACGAACGTTGAAGCAACCCTGTACCACCCCATTAGAGCCAACTTACCAGATCAGCAATATTAGCCACTTGTATAGCATCATGGACGACCTCAGACCTGGTGCTGCCATTCCTCCTGTCGAACATAGCCTTATCGATGACGAGGGCTGTCTCGATGTACTTGGTGGTTTCCCTGACGTCACGCCTGCGTCGCTTGAGGGCGCGGAGCCCACCATCCTGCCACCAGCGCCAATCCCGCTCTTCTTTTGTTCTTGTTGGTGAGGACCTGGGAATAAAAACGAGGAATTAGTATCGCGTCCATTTTTAAAATGTCAAAAAGTCAATTCGCGGCTTATAATACCAGCCTATTATTATTACATTGCAGGGCAAAGGCCTAATCTAATTCAGAGAAGGTATGAGTATTGATCTCCTCGCTTGCTGAAAGCGGATTAAATTCCAGCTTTCCCCACGCTAATCGTTTAAAACTACACTATGATATACCACAGATTATAACAAGGCACAGATGATATAATGTGCGTATCCTTAAAAATCGGTTTTAAGGCGGACGGGGGAGTTTTATTGCCCCCTTAGATGGGGGGAGTGCTTAATCAAGTTTATCAGTCCCTTCACGCCCCCATTATTGGAAACTAGGGAAATTTCCCGGACCCGTCCGGGTAGATTGCTTCCGGGTCTCCGATTGGAGTATTGTAAATAGAGAATGTTTTCTCGACTGTATGTGGGGGTGGATGTATGATGACATGAACTTGTGTGTGTATGTTTGGACGGATGTTTTTTTATGGGGTTTGTCTGAATGTGCAGTGTCGACATTGATCTTATTTTTAATGTTTTCAACGAAAAGTCTGAAAAGCTTTTATTTCCATTATACGCAATGAAGGACAAATAATTTAATAAAAAGAATTTCATACAAAAAATATTAGCTTTTAAACACTATATCATTTATTTTATTATCGATTTAATAATAAACTACACCAGAAAAAACATAGTTCCATGTACGGACAACCTCAAAATCTCGTTAAATAAAAAATCTAAAACAAAATCCTGTCAAATGTGTTAAGACAATTTTATTTAATGTTTAAGATTAATTCCTTTTTGAATTGCTTTCACGGTGGATGAGTCCAGGGGGTAGGTCCGCGGGGTAAAAAGAGAGGGGGAGTGAGCTTAGCAGATTTGTCACTAGCAAACCGCATGTTGAATCTACCTACCCGGGAAAAATAACCACCTCAACCCTACTCAGAGTGAGCCACAACGACCCTTGTTTAAAAATAGTTTAAAACAATTACTAGGTAGGCAAAGTTATTAAGTTGTAAGTATTTTTTTTTCTAGTAATCCCGGAAACGGTCTTGTCCAAACCTTCGTTTGTAGCGACACCTACTAGATCCATTTTTAAAACTAAACCATCCCAGTATTAAAGCGAACAAAATAAAAACGAAAAAAGTCAAATCTGTCAAGCCATTTTCGAGTTTTTGCGAGACTAACACACGCCAATAGATTAACACATATTAATATTATAACTGTACAGAATTTTCCTTAGCTTACGCAGTCCAGCTGTTAGATTAATCAACCCAAGACAGTCCGTGAACTGTTTTCCCACACCACCTCAAACAGCCCTAAGATCATCTCGTCAAAATAACAAAAAAAAATACCGTTATCTCCAGCTTAACAAGACTTCAAAGCATAATGTTTATGGATATCCCGTTTACCATTTATATTAAATTAGCAGCAAAGATAATAATGATAATAATAAATTTTACATTCCACGACGTTTCTTTTCATTAAAACCAGCGTCGAAGAACTTTTTTCCATTGAAATTGAAACTCCGTTCCAAAGGAGACGTTCATTGTAACAAATTCTTGAAAATCGAACACAAAACCTTCACATAATTAATTAAAACTTCAAAATGTTCGTTCATTCCGTTCGTTCATTATCTTTCTAAAATCAAATCATTCGGTAAGCGACACTTTTTGAATGTCAATGCTATCATTAAAATATTGCCGAGACATCAAAGTGAATGAACGGCGAGTGAATAGGAGTGGTGGGGAGAGCCTCTGAAGAAATTGGTTTTGACATTTATATAGGACTTCAGGTACTTTGCCGATAAGCTACTTTGTTAAGTAATCTTTAAAGGGTATAATTATTATTAAGATATCAGTCTGCTATACAGGCCTCATTTCCATACAGAGGAGAAATGCCATTCAGTATAAATATTTCCTCAAGTTGTTTTCATTTATAGTCAATCAGCGATGTCTATTTGTATTAGAAAGCTAGTAGTTTGTCTAAGAATGGTGAAATTCCTTTTCGTGTCGTTGTCGGCGTCGACGTGAAAAATTAAGCTAAACCGATTATAGATAGTAATAGTAAATACACGAGGATTTCCAATCAGAAAATCTACTTCAATCAAATACTCTTATGTTAGCGCGTCCGTGCTAGGCCTACACTCAAAAAAGGTCAAGGTCAAATCAAGTCAAGAACATTGAATCTTTTAATTGAGCTGCCTCTTCTGAAAGGTAATTTCGTATACAGAAGAATGGACAAGAAGCTCATACGACGGACTATGTAGTCTCATTGAGAATTGCTCGAAAAAGTCAACGCGTCATTTCATCTATCGATAATTTTGTCCTTTACACATCAATGCAAAAGTAGAACTATCATCATAATGCGCGGCGTAGGTGCCAATAATTAAATCGAATTAACAAACTGGTCGGCTGTGGTGACAGTATCGTGTGTCCTACATATGGATGAGTATGAGGGCGCCTGCATTTTGGATTTTGCGTCTGTCAACAATCGGTCATGGTAAATTAAATAGGGCGCAAGTAGTGGTGGCAGCAGGTGGTTGTTGATACTGAAATGGGAATATTGAAAATGTTTTTTATGTTTGGAATGATTATGTGAAAATTGGGAGAGAAAGCGTGGACAAGAAAGAGATGTCGTAACAAGTAAAAAGTAAGATGAATCAGATAACCAGCTTGCGGAATTTGAAATAGACAATGCCGAAAGATGTGTCAGTAAATGGTTTAATAGCGAATATTTACATCCACGCCTAGATAAACTATAGCTCAACGGCTAGGTTACGGGTCAGATGCAGAAGAAGGTCTCACTCACTCTAGATCCCTTACCACCGCATCAGTCGCTTGGGTCTTGCCACGTCGCTAATGATGAAACGAAAACTATTTTTTATAATTTCTTTTGTTTAAATAATATGTTAATTTTGAAACAATTGCTGATGGTACAAAGGTGTATTGTTTTTCAACGAGTGGATAACCATCACGCCTGTATTCCCCTTAGGGTTAGGCAGAGGTGTACCAATGTACACCCACAGTTCGCCGGTATGTTTAGGTCCCATGTAATAGGGGGCGAGCCTATTGCCATTAACCTGGCACAAATCCTAACTCCGACGACAACGAGTGAATAAACAACGACGAACGAGTGAATAACGAGTGGATAAAAGTACATAATAAAAATCATCCTCTAGATGCAAGTTATCTGACATTATTCTATATCAATAGAATCGGTAACGACATTTTCTATATTGGCTTGGTCCTTAGCAAATTATCAGCAGAAAAATTGGCTGTAAGTGTCACTCTCTTTCCTAGATTGCTGTAAGAACTTCAATTCTTACTATACAAATATCACAAGTCAAAAAATCTGTCCTAAATTGTGTTTAAAATCTTCCCCATTATCAAAACATCCCACTTACTTCCAGCGTCACAGTCAAACAAAATCAAAATAATACTATACGAAAAATATGGAGAGCTGCATAACAAAGTATTTTCCTTTGTCGGCCAAGTTTAAATTATTTCTCAAACAAATTCAAATAGAATCCAAGAAAAGGAAACTCCCAGTGTGTAGTGGAGCGGGGGAAACACTTGCCTGCCAACTTGGCACGCTGCATTATTCACTTTTCACTTGGCCTTGGCTTGGCAGACAAACCTATGATTAATAGTTCAAACTTTTTCTTTTAAAGTCGGACTTAGCTTTCTAAGCTAACAGTGCTAACTTTTAAATCATTTTGAGTGTTTTCGTTGACTATTTTTACCTTTACTTTTTCAGGCAAAGTAATTTATGAATTAACTAGCTTTTGCTCGCGTCCTCGTCCGCGTAGTTTCTTCACCCGCGTTAAGTTACGTCTTTGGTTACTGCTCCACTCCCGTGTGTCGTAGCGTGATGTTATATGGCCTAGACTATTCCTCATGTATCTGGCTATCGCATATAATAAGATTTTTTCCAATTCAACTGGTAGATCCAGAGAACCACGTAAATTAACGCGATTGAAAAAAACCAAGCGTACAAAATCGCGGGCAAAAGCTATAAGGTAATAATAATGATACCTCCTGAACGCTTTAATCCTTCCGAACGTTAAGCAAAAAGCTTATAAACCACATAACTCTTAGGGGTATTTCACCTTTTAACCTCTGTACTTAATCGCTTAGTTGACTTAACGACACACATGGGACTCTTTAGGGGGGGATTGTCCGGAACTATACATTGATTATCAAGATTTACATAATATAGTAATCATTGCAGGATACGGGAAGTGTAAAATACCTATATTAATATTATAACGAGATAAAGTTTGTTTTGTTTGTAAAAGGTAATCTCAGGAAGTACTGGTCCCGTTACAAAAATCTTTACAGACAGAAGTCGGACGAAGTCTCAAGCAGAAGCTGCATAGCTTAGAATATTTTAGCTGTCGTGTAGTCAAATGGAAGACAATCACTCCTTTTGAGGGTCGCGGACTTGGGTTTGATTTCTAGGACGGACAAAGGATTACTACTTTTTTGTAGAATTTTTTTTGAAGCGTCTTGTATACTAAATTTGTGTAGTTAGACTCACTATTTTACACTATAACCATCTACTTTCCCCTTGAAGGACACAGTCGTGAATTCGTGATGTTATTTATGAATACCTATAATTGGTGGACATCACAGACGCTACCGACTCGTCACAAATTGACGAACGGTTCATAAACAAATGATTGGCTTACGAAGGTATCCCTGTTGATGGTTCAATAACTCAGGGATTTGACCCCCTCCAAGGGTCCGAGATGGTCGTATTAACACTTGAATAACTCAAATGTAATCAGGCAATTATTGTGTCCGTATTTTGTGCAAGAATTTAAATAAGGTAAATAACAGGAAACTCCGTTGTGAAATAAACCTTTGATTTCTGTACTTGTGATCTATACTGATTTCAAAATCGTTTTAATTTCGTGCCTTGACGGTGAGAAAATAATTTGCATTAATAACATTGTAATAATAATGCTAGCCTATTATTATACTGCAGGGCAAAGGCGTCTCTCATACAGAGAAAGCACGAGCATTGATTAGCACGGTTTCTGAAGCCGGATTGGCGATTTCAAACTTATATTAATTATTTTGAGTGGCGACCACGCACCGGAAGGCGCAGTAAGGGAAGGCCCACGAGGTAGACCGACGACCAGGTAAAGGTCGTGGGAAATCATTGGATGCGGGCAGCGCAGAACTGGTCATTGTGTCTATCTTTAGAAGAGGCCTATGTCCAGCAGTGGATATAGTTCGGCGGATAAGATGATAATAAATTCAGGTTTCCTTACGCTGTTTCTTCATCGATGTCAGTGGTGTCCAAGATAAACTTAGAAGTGGTTATGAATTGAAAAAGTCACTATAAATCAAATCTTAATCTAAAAATAAATGTTATGCCAAGTCACACATAATAATAAAGCTTTTTATTAGCGACTAGACGACCTGCCAGTGATTTCGTCCGCATGGCTTGTTTCACCCGCGTTAAATTACGTCTTTCGTTACTGCTCCGCTCCCGTGAGCCGTAACGTGATGGTATATAGCCTATATTACTTAAGGTGAATGTTGCTTTATAATGATGAAATAATTTTTGAAATAGGCGCAGTAGTTTTTAAGTTTATTCATTACAAACAAAAATACTAATTTTTCCTCTTTATAATATTAGTGTCGAAAGATTTTTTGAAACTTAATTAGTACTTCTAAAGATAAACTCTAACAAAAAAGGATTAAATTATTTATCTCATTATAATATTAACTTAAGATAGATGTAGGAGGTTTGTAAGTATAACGCCACGTTCCATAGTAGCTGTTGAAGAAATCGTAAGAATCTTTTTGCTCAACAAACAAAGTTAGCTGTAAACATTGATTTTAGGAACTTGTTCAATAATAAAAGCTTCTAAATTAGACGAAGTCGGCAGCAGAGTGTAATCCTCTGCCTTCCGGCAATAAATCGATTCAGTAAGTACTTGTTACAAGTTAATACTTCGCGCTTTTCACTTAAGATTTGGTGCTCAAATTGTTGGGAACGGATTTCGTAGGCGGTTCATTAGGGAGATAATGTGGCGTGCTGGTAAGCTGCTTATATCTGGTGCGTTGACCAATCAGAAGTGTGTATCGTGCAACGTGGGTCTAAATGCCGGTGCTTAGTTGCTATAGAGGGTTTTGTTGTATAAGATACTAGTTGTGCTCGGACCAGGTGAGCTAGATGACCTGCTTTTTTTTTAGGGATGGGAAATCATCGAATGACTTCCCCCGCCCTGGGCGGGGCGGGAGGGAGTGTCAGACTTTTACTGACTAAAACCTATCCATGTTCGTTCTTGTGCCCTTTGCGTTCGAGGGGCGCGGTATCTCTTTCGAACAACACGCAGCCCCGGCAGTAGATGACCTGCTGTCCCTTGACTACCCCGTTGATTTTATAGTTGCGAGCGTGACTGTGGAACGTGTGGTTCTGGGTTGGATTTCCAGGTCAGGGAAAGTGTTATTAGCTTTGTAATCTTGGAGTTAGAAGGTTGGGTGTTGTGATACCCCCACATCAGTCTCTGAGAGTGCAGGAATAGAGAGTGCAACTGTATTTGCACTCACACTTGCACACTATACTATTTTCTGAGTACTTGCCTACACTCCGTTGAGATTGACTGTCGTGCCCGAAATTCGGTCAAGAGATTATTATATTATGCCAAAATGATTTGAATACATACCACTAGGGCTGGTTTAAGGTGTTGCAGGAAAAGAGTTCCTGGTAGGATTTAAGGACGCCTTTGCCCAGCAGTGAGATAACGCACGATAGAGGAAAAATGTCTTGCTTATGTTCGTAAAAAGTAATTAAATATTAACTCACGTTTTGCTAGGTTCATCAGAGAGCGGCTGCTCGACGTAAGGCACGTGCTTGGTGCGCCGACTCTTAGGCCTGAACTCCAGCTTGTTGGCGCACCCCTTGTTGGCCTTCGTACGCGCCTCAAAGATCACATGTGGGTGCTTCTGCTGAAACGAATCGGTAAAACGTGTTCATATTAGAAGAGGCCTTTAAAACAAACAAAAAAATAATTACACATAAATTTCATTTTACTAAGAAACATATAATAAAGTTATGCCAGGGATAACAAAGGAATAATCATACATTTTCATAGGTTTCAGCTTAGAACAACATTATTCTGTGTTTGTTAGTAAGGGAGATGAAGTTCCGTTCGAATCCAATTAACGATAGAACATTTTACAGAAACAATAATAAAGTACACAAAGTAATTCTTAAAATAGAACTGTTTGATAGACACGTCTTTGTTGTTGAAAAATGTCATAAATATTTCAGTTATTTAGAGTTTTTCATATTGAAAATATCAGAAGCAATTTAAATATTCATAGCGTTATTGAACATTTATAAACAATTCAGATATTGATAGCCTGTTGGCCAATGATCTAGCCTTTTTGTTTAACTATTTATTTTTACCTTATTTTACTTTCTTAGGTCATAAAACAGATACACGTTACATATTACAAGGTAAATAAGATTCATTTTAAGGGTAGATAAACAAGTAACCCCTATCAGTATATATTAGACAACACGGTTAGCACTGCGCGTCGCCGGTTCAATTCCCGCACGGAACAAATATTAGTACGGCGTACAGATACTTGTTCCGGGTCTGGCTGTTTGTGAATGTACGTTTACATATTTGTAAACTTATAAAAAAAAAATAAGTTGACGGCGCTTCGACATTTTGAAAGTACAAGCTACCTCAAAACTGACAACTGTCATTTGACAATCGTGGGTTGACGTTTCTTCACTCTTCGACTCAACTCTGCGATAATGGCCATGTGCCGTTAAGTATATCTGCGATATAAATCAACAATTGAACAAATACACAGAAAAAAGGTTAAAAAGTCCAAGATAAAACAACGGCGAAGAAGAAGAAGACCGCTACACTTCTTAAAAGATAAGTGGCAGTAATATCTAGCTAGTAAGCATTACGTTTCCTGTCCAACGGCACGGAAACCGCTCCGGCTTACGTAACAACATTTCGGGACATTTTTCGCGCTAAAATTAGTTTCATTAATCACATTTTCAGATGTCCGTCGGTTCAACGCTTACTAATTTGAAAGGGATTAGTTACACTCGATTTCTTGTAGAAAAGTGAACAAAAACTTTAAATTTCTTGTTGTTCTGGGATAGTAACAACTAGCTTCAAAGGCAAGTGTACCACGAAACATCGCCAAAGGCACTCAGTAGTAAAGAAGCTTTCTATCAGTGATTTTTTTATAATCGGATCAATAGGTATTACCTACGATGACAAACAAAAAGTCAAAAATTTAAGTAACCCCCGACACAAGAATAAAAATCCCTACCGTAGCCAACAAAAGAGCTGATAACTTTGAAACCGCCGAACCGATTTCCATCAAACAGCTAATAACACTCCCGACTAATTCACCTATTAAACATAAAAAACAAAAAAAAAATCGGTTCATGCGTTCGGGAGCTACGATGCCACAGATAGACACACAGACACGTCAAAGTTATAACACCTCGTCGTTTTTGCGTCGGGGGTTAAAAAAATACATTATTTTGTTCCTTTTTAAAATACTAGTATAGACAATTTTAAATCTTAACAAGAAGGATTACAGTAAGTTATCGACCAATCAACCAGTTAACTCTATCCCTTATCTAACCAGCCAGTATTATTTAACATGAAAAGAATGTAAAAGAAAAGTCTTGCCTAGTGACAAGATCCCGTAGGGACGACCGACCTCCTTGGTAGTTGACAGTAGACAAATAGATGCACTTGCTTAACCTTAACAGCCAGTACTTTTACACCCGTATAAACCCACGGGTATCGTAAAAAAAGTAAATAAAAATATGTACCTAAAAATCTAAACACCTAAAAACTGCCTTGTTGGCCTAGTGGTCCTAAGCGCGACTGCTACGCTAGAGGTCTTGGGTTCGATTCCCAGGTCGAGCAAAAAGTGTATTGGGTTTTTCCATGAAATTTCCAGCAGCAGCTCGGAGTTAGGATTTGTGCCGGGTTAATGGCAATAGGCTCGTTCCCTATTATATGGGACCTAAATATACCGGCGAACTGTGGGTGTACATTGGTACGCCTCTGCCTAACCCTTCGGGGAATGCAGGCGTGATGGTATGTTAGTTATGTTATACCTAAAAATATCTTATTTTTTTTATAATAAAATAAAGTCTTCTTAGCACTTAGGAATAACGTAGATTCTTATTAGCAAAAGAATTTTAAGAATCGGATTAGAAGTTCTAGGGATAAACGCGTTTAAACAAAAAGAAAACTAACTCTTCTGTTTCATAATTCTGATAAAAAGAAGAAGATAGATAGAGAAGATAAAAAATAATTATGTACTATGCTGTACGATATAATAAAATTGTCTCCTATTATCATTGTTTCTATTGTCTCTAAAAAGTCACTGATATCAGCTAATATATGGGGTCGTTAAATAAATGTTAGGGACTTTTTTGGGATCTCCAGCACCATGTCGCTTAACGTGAAAAACGCCTAAGTCGTAAAATTTGATTGAGGGAGAATGGGCACTGAGAGGTGCTTTAAAACTGTGAATATTAGTGTTGGAATAGTTTAGCGGTTGACGTTTATTCGATAAAAAAATATATTAAGAAAAAAATTGAGGAAATAATTTAACAATGGCTTATAGGTGCCTATAAAAAGCTAGTATTAACTTTTATATACGTATATGAAAGTCAATACTAGCTTTACCAGCGGCTTCGCCCGCGTAAATTTTTTTAAAGATTCCATTTTTTGGTGATAAAAATATAGCCTAAATCTCTCAGAGAACGTACCTACGTAAGTGAAAGAATTTTCAGAATATGACTAGTAGTTTCGGATATTCACGCGATTTATTAAACAAAGAAAACAATCATCAGCTTTACATTATTACTAGCTTCTGCCAGTGTGAGTGAGAGTGTTTTTTTCACCCACGTTAAGTAATTGGTTACTGCTCCTGTCCGTTGTGTCATAGCGTGATATTCCTCGATAAATGAACTATCCAACACAAAAATATTTTTTAAATTCAAACCAGTAGTTCTTGAGATTAGCGCGTTCAACCAATCAAACAAACAAACTCTTCAGCTTTACAATATTACGATAGATTCATAACATCATTGTATATAACACATAACACATAACATACCATCACGCCTGTATTCCCCGAAGGGTTAGGCAGAGGTGTACCAATGTACACCCACAGTTCGCCGGTATGTTTAGGTCCCATGTAATAGGGGGCGAGCCTATTGCCATTAACCGGGCACAAATCCTAACTCCGAGCTGCTACTGAGAATTTCTTAGAAAAACCCAATAACACTTTGCTCGACCTGGGAATCGAACCCAAGACCTCTAGCGTAGCAGTCGCGCTCAGGACCACTAGGCTACCGAGGCAGTTCCATTGTATATAAATATTTAAAAATTTAAATTAAAGTCCAAATCAATACTATATAAATATACAAATTTTGCGCCAAACACATTCAAATCATCATTCTATCTTTGTCAATTTCATACGATTGATAGAAATAGAACGATGTTTTAGACTTGTTTTGCTTCAAATGTAATTAGACCTTTGTGGTACTGGCAGACCTACGAATGAAGCTTACAGGACAAAATGGATTACAAAAGGAATTTCACGACCATTTCATGCAATCCTCAAAACTTCCGACTGCAATAGTACTGGGTACTTATCTTTAAGCGATCCTTTAGCAATTACTTCACTTACACCGACAGAATGGACCGAATTCATTGTAAAATTAACTCAGGAATCCCCTATTGACAATCTGGCGCAATCAGCTTTGGACGAGATTAACTTCGTTTACAATTGAAAGGAACAATGGTTCAGTCCTGACGGGGTCTATTGATTAAAAGTCTTGTCAGATAAAAAGGGGGTCAAGCTAATCAGAACTAATCGGACAGGAGTCAAGAGTGGAGACTCTTGTGGCGTTTGAACTGTCAATAATCTTGATGATGGGTTTCTAAGGGTGTTTTGGAATAAAGCTGATTCTTATGATTTTGTTGTTTTTGTAAGAGTTCAGCGGCCGCCGGCACTCACTGATGTTTTAATAATAATCAAGAAATAACTTTAATAGAAAAAACATTGACACTCACACACCTGCACGAACAACTACGTGTAGGTCATTGAAAAATTAGTTCCGCGCTGAAATCGGACCCGCGATACGAAGGCGACTAACAAAAGGGATTTCCATGGCAGCTGTGAGTGGTAACCCCGGAAGGGGACGCCCTAGATAGACCTACCCTGACCTTATTAGTGAGGTTCTTCAGAAAAGTCGGGTGCGCAGTACTCGTAATCGGCGTGCTTGTAAGACCAGTATGAACGTGAACGAGGCGAAAGAAGTATGTAAGGATCGTAGCAGGTGGCATTAAGTGGTTTCTGCGTACCACCATGGGAAAAAGGCGTGAGGTAATGTATGTATGTGTACAAACAATCAAATCTTCGACAGTTGTTCCAATTATTCTATTCTTCATAAGCTGCCTGTTAAAATTCTACTTCGATAACGTAAAAGCGTTTAGGTTGTCAGTTGTTTGAACAACACATTCATTTAATTAGTAGTCTATTTGTCCTAAAAGGGGTTTTTACTGTCATTTTGTATTTTATAGTATTTTTGGTAAAAGATGTATTCAATCATTGTCAGTATGAATTTATTAAAACCCAAATAGAACTGAACCAATAAGGTCTTTTCTTGCAAAAAAGAAAACGCATAAAATTATATAAAAAGTACTTTTTCAACTTACCCAGAACAAACGTTACGCTCATAATTATAAAGTACAAAATGGATTCTACAAACAAAAACATTTTTGCTTTTATAGGGTGGTGGAAATTTGAAGATTTCGTTCGATCTAAACTGAAATCAACCTTGGGTGTCCTAGACAACCTTCGCAGCAGAACGGGAGGGGGGTGGTTCCGAAGGGATTGTCTGAAGTTAGTGTAATCATATTTCTATAAAGCCTGCAGAAGGTATAATTAAAACAGAATAATGTATAATTAATTTGATAGACAAGGGTTTTGAGCGCTTTTGAGTTTTAAAAGTGATTAAGGACTGGATTTTGATGACAGATCTGAATATTTTGAATGGTTTTCGCGAAAAGTCTAGATTTTTATCGAATAACATACCATCACGCCTATATTCCTCGAAGGGTTAGGCAGAGGTGTAACAATGTACACCCACCAGTTCGCCGGTATGTATAGGTCCCATGTAATAGGGGGCGAGCCTATTGCCACTAACCGGGCACAAATCCTAACTCGGAGCTGCTACTGAGAATCTCATAGAAGAACCTAATAACATTTTTTGCTCGACCTGGGAATCGAACCCAAGACCTCTAACATAGCAGTCGCGCTTAGGACCACTAGGCCAACGAGGCAGTTTTTATAGAATTACCAAAATATTTGTCGATTCTTTTAATACATTCGTATAGTTTCATAAACATTTCGCTGTCTGTGTTATTGTTAACAAGTAGGCTAGGATCCCAGAATAATCTGTCTACCTATACAAGTTACCTCCTCATTGCAAAATACCCTTTCCAACACTACTTTAGTACCATTCATCCCTAACCAAAACATACGTAAAGCCTCACCACGGACTGTAATCTAATTTCGCCGTCAATACCTTAGAAAGGACTATTGAATGCCGTAGTGATGGACCGGCCAAGCGAGCCAAGACACGTTGCCAAGTTTAATGATCTAATAAAATACGACTGGTCCACAGTACGTGAGGTGAGAGCCAAGTGGTTCGCGGATATAGAGAGACGCGACTTGGCCGGCACTTGGCTCAACTTGGCAGGCGGTGGAGTGGTTAATTTAAATCGTAGAGCGTTGAGGACCGAGTTGTGGTGTAAAAATTGAATGTGTCGATTAGGTTTTTAGATATATTTTAACGAAGTGACGATGATGATTTAAATATATTTCTATAACGAGACTTTGATTACCTATTAAAGACTTTGTCGAGTTAAAGACTCACGCCATCTTGTTGCATTAAAAATCACATAATATTGAAGTACAAGGCCACGCCCTCGCGTAGCAAATCAGCTACGCCAGCGTAGCTTTTGTAGCGGTGAAGCCTACGCCATAGCCACTGAGATAATTAAAAAAAAATTACATACGATTATTATAAATCTAACTTTGAAGACGGTTATAACATAGTGTCAGCGACTATTCTAAGCAAAAAAGAACTGTACTACTAAATGTTTCTAAGTTGTCGCTTCTAGAGGCTAGTATCTGTGTTTCACACAGTCATAGTTTCAGAAAAGGAACAGAGTTGATCGATGTACTCTCCCAGCCAATATAAATGGCGGGCAGCTGGAAAATCGTTTTATCGAGATCGTATTGTTTGTATTTATTTTTACAATTACTTTTCTTTACATCACTTACAACTTTGGGAATTATTATTATGTTATGTTATTTTATGTATCTTTAAGATTCAGGGATGCTGCTTTATTACAGTTTTAAAGTGAAATGATTAATTTATATAAATTAAAAAAGCATATTTGAAGGACGGGGATTGTGTTGAAATTATTTGTCCTAATTTAATGTCTTGGAAATAAAAAAATACTTACTGTGGTATTCAGTGTCAAGCAAATACCAATCTGACTTTTTCAATGCAGATTATTATTAATCTTGTACTTTTTAAGTTTATTTTAAACATCGCTGAACAAAAACACTTAGAAAGTAATAATACCATACCATCACGCCTATATTCCCCGAAAGGTTAGGAAGAGATGTAACATTGTACACCCACAGTTCGCGGGTATGTTTAGGTCCCATGTAATAGGGAACGAGCCTATTGCCATTAACCGGGCACAAATCCTAACTTCGAGCTGTTACTGAGAATTTCATAGAAAACCCCACTAACATTTTTTGCTCGACCTGGGAATCGAACCCAAGACCTCTAGCGTAGCAGTCGCGCTTAGGACCACTAGGCCAGCGAGGCAGTTAGAAAGTAATAATGTAAGCCTGAAATCGCCAATCCGCTTTGAGCAAGCGTAGTGATCAATCCACGTGCCTTCTCTGTATGAGAAGAGGCCTTTGCCCTACAGTGGGACAATAATAAGCTAGAAGAACTTTATAATGTAAGTAATTAAAAGTTCAACCTTTTTCAGCTATCTCATCCCTTGCATCGGTCCCAAAACTTTTCGTTTCCAGATCTGCATACAAACGAAAGTACGTCACAACTTTGACAATATTGAAACTTCCAAACATTATTCTTACATTTATTATTGTGAGAAATCATTTTGGTGTTTCCCTTTCTAACGAAAACTGGAGTAAAAACAGCGAACTCTTAGTAGCAGGAGGTTCAGCCGTGAGAAATATCCAATTTAGCTGCGTTTGCCCTGTAAATTGACGCCATTTTTCATTTAGACCGGCCGCCATGTTGTGTTGCGGCGGCGTGCGAGATGGCCGCGCTCCTACTCAAATATTAAACAAATAATAATAGTAATGTTTTGGAAAATAGTGCTAGTTTGTTTAGAAAATAAAGTTAGTTTTTGTTTATGAGAACATTTTTTAAATTTGTTGAACCCCAAAAAAACATAGACTACTTTCATTTCGCGACTTTTACATGGACAAAGTTGTGGTCCAAAGTGAGTTTTAAATAAATAGGAGAGAGATAAAAAGCCCTTAGATCGTTGTCCATCGACAATTGAACAACATATTTACACAAGAACAATTTCACTATTTAATTATATCAGTAACAGTACTTCATTCGACGTTTATTTTGTCTAATTCTAAAACCAAACGCATACTGAACGTGATTGGACGCTTAATTCGTTTCACACCTGCCAACCCGGCTGAATGGAAGAGTCCCAATTTGTATACACCTGGGGCCTTCTTGTTACCTAGTGTATTTGGCGGTGTAATACGTTTTATTTATTACCGTGAAAGCCGTGCGATGGGAATTTATTAGTCGCATACAATTATTAGGAATACAGGGAAATGCTTTTCGTTCAATTTAGGGGGAAAGGGTTATACGAAGTATTCAACGCTGAATAACTCTGTTTTGTTCAATATATTGGTGGTTTATTGGTTTTTGTTGGAATCTCAGGTTTAGCGTAAAGTCATTAATGTTCATTTTACAGTGAACTATCTGGGTACGGTGAATTCCTGTGTCAGTGGAATTTTTTAACGATTATTTGTGATATTTAATCACCTGGTTTATTCTGTAAAATCTCCCTCGGGGTGAATGTGGGTGGAGTGAACTTTGTGTTAACATATGACAGCTTATATTTTACTTTATAGTACTCCATTAGGAACACGGATGAGTTTTAGTCAGTAAGAGTCTGACACTCCTTTCCGTTCCGCCCAGTGCGGAAGAAGGCATTTGGTGACATCTCATCCTTAAAAAAAAGGTAATTTGGTCGAATAATTGGTATACAACTGCCTCGGTGGCCTAGTGGTCCTAAGAGCGACTGCTGCGCTAGAGGTCTTGGGTTCGATTCCCAGGTCGAGTAAAAAGTGTTATTGGGATTTTCTATGAAATTCTCAGTAGCAGCTCGGAGTTAGGATTTGTGCCCGGTTAATGGGAATTGGCTCGCCCCCTATTACATGGGACCTAAACATACCGGCGAATTGTGGGTGTACATTGTTACACCTCTGCCTAACCCTTCGGGGAATACAGGCGTGATGGTATGTGTAATTGGTATACAATTTATAAGATTTTTTTTAAAAGTAAAGGATCAAGGTATCTTTCAGAAATGTGTTACACGAAATTGAAATCACGATAAACTTTATGATCCTTATCTAACAAGTGAGACGGTTATTACACACAAAATCACCTGATGATGAGGCAGATGTGAGTGGCAATGCCTAGGGAAGGTGCCCTAGAAAGACCTACCCTAACCTTATTGGTGAGGTTCTTCAGAAAGGTCGGGTGCGCAGTACTCTTAACCGGCGTAATTGTATGACCAGATGTATGAACGTGGTCGAGGCGAATAAAGTATGTAAGGATCGTAGCAGGTGGCGTTCTGTGGTTTCTGCCTACCCCCATGTGAAATGTAAAATCACCTGTTTCGTACAAAACTGCAACATCGTGTTTCACGGTCAAAATGCACAGTTACAGTTTTTTTTTTTAAAATATCCGTCTTAAAATATCTACCCTGCGGGTCTTATAAACTGAATCCGTGGTAAGTTTTTCTTTTATTGTCGATTAACAAATAATATTGAACTATAACAAGTCTTGATACGGTTCCTTTTACTAGTTCTCCGTCTCCGTAAGTCCTTGCGTTATTGAAAGCCAGTTTTTTTTTCTACTCACTTTACCCTACGGAAGCCCTATAAAAATCCATCATAAGAAATGAAATATTACCGTGTGAAGCACAAAATATAGGACTGTAGGTACATGTTTTTGTGTTACGAGGTCTACAGTGCCTCATATACGATACGTCATTTAGGAAACCTAAAAAGTAAGGGTTTGAGTTCCTAACCGTATTCGACGTAGGTTTTTATTACATGAGCGTTATTTGCTCACATGAAAATAAAATGGTTATTTGAAGACGGATTTTTAAATATCGATTCATCATAATAGTTTTTTTTAAACTTTACCATTACTGCAGAGGTGCAGTAATAAAGAAATTTATTAAAAAAAAAAAATTATATATACCATCACGACTGTATTCCCCGAAGAGTTAGGCAGAGGTGTAACATTGTACACCCACAGTTCGCCGGTATATTTAGGTCCCATGTAATAAGGGGCGAGCCTATTGCCATTAACCAGGCACAAATCCTAACTCCGAGCTGCTACTGAGAATTTCATAGAAAAACCCAATAACACTTTTTGCTCGACCTGGGAATCGAACCCAAGACCTCTAGCGTAGCAGTCAGTAATTTTTTTTTAATCTTCCTAAATTGCGTTATATATTCAAAAAATATCATTGTTTTTTTGTGACATTTAAAACGACGTAAGTTTAGCGACCCTGAGGTCTTCGATCATTAGTAGACATTATTTTCCACTAGGATTTTGTAAAAACTTGATTGAAAAGAGTGTCCGTGGAGTTTCTTGCTCATTCTTCTTTATTGAGACCTACTTTCAATGTTCGGAAACGACCAAGTAGCTTCAGCTTTCTGACTAACTGGCCGACTCGTTGACAATTCAAAATATAAATAAATGAATGAATATATAAATAAATCATTTGACTTTGACTTTTACCTGCCGTTTTTAAAAATCTCAAAAATACATTAGATCAGATAATTATACACAATTTGTAGACACCATCGTCCTCATGTTCAATCAATTTGATTGCTTTTACTACGAGTTGAATGTTTGATGCAATTACTGAAGCCTTAATGCCCGTCAAACTTCTCGTAACGAGATAACTTTCACCAATGAGACCCAGAACATACTTATTATTTCTTTTTTTTTACATGACTGTTGGGGATTTTTAACGAGTTTTTTTTATCACTAATGGTAGCTACGACATTTTTAAATTTAACGAATAGCTTATGCTTGCGTTGTATTATATTTACACGATACCCTGATTCTTTTCCATAGCCTAAGTTACTCCTTATAGCATCAGCTATCTGCCAATGAAAAATCGGTCCAGCTGTTTTGAAGATTGACCGAAACAAGCAGACAGTAAGTAGTAATAATAATGTTAGTCAAAAACCATGCAGGCACTTATTCGCAGACACAAATGTAGTTCGGAAAAAAGACATAATCGTGAGTCAGCAAAAATGTACCTAATATTCAAATACGTGTTCTCAATATTGAGACATCCCAAATAACCCAAGTATTATTATTTATTGTAAATACATAATGCTTATCTTTTCATGCTTTCATATTTAAATGTGCTATCATAAATGAAGAGACATTTTAATAAAAATTAACATTTAACAAGGTCCCTAAAATTTGCTCTTAAAAAACCTGCCCCATTTAGTTAATGACGCTTAGGCGTCAAGATCCTCTGCCATGTATGTAGATAAATATTTAAAGTTGATGGCATTTAAAGTATATATCCACCATTTAATATTAAACGGCGCATGGTAGATAGCACTTCAATCAAATCTTAGCAATATGGATTGGAATAAATCGCACCCTTGCAGAACTCACAAATTTCCACCAGCTCTGCTAAATATCACCCCGTATATTCAAATAAATCAAACTAAACCCAACCTTATATTAATGACACAAGACTCACCACGGCCGCATATCAAATTTGTACTGCCAGTAAACATTGCAAATATAACTTTGACACAACACAAGCGAATATGAATCTTACTACGAAGGTGTAAGGTTAGATTAAGATGCATAGAGAGTATTTGGTTATCAAGGCATTTTATGGGGAATACAGTATTAAAGCGAATGATATTTCTTTATAAATCGTTGCAAGGTGTTGGGGGTTTGTGTGGTGTGTTTAAAATATTTTGCGTTAGATTTAAAATATTGGATACGGCTTTAAGGCTTGCTATACTTTATGATGCATCGTTTTGAATTTGATATTGGTACATAAATTGCTCTGTGCGCCAGCCAAACGACTGTTTAAAATTACGTGTAAAAAGATAAGAGACGTTATGTTTGATCAGTAAGGAATGTGGTGTTACAGTAACTAATTTCCATACAGGATAAGGTGAAAAAATATTGTTTAGTCATGTAGGTACAATTAAAAAAATACTCAATTTAAAAGCAACTTTTTTCTATTAATTTTATGGAATTTCTGTTACCAAAGGCCTTCATATCCATTAATATAAATACGATTAGAAAAAAAATGGGTCTCCCAATAATTATTAGATGAAAAAACGAAATAAAGTAATTTTGTTTTTTAACTGCCTCGGTAGCCTAGTGGTTCTAAGCGCGACTGCTACGCTAGAGGTCTTAGATTCCATTCCCAGGTCGAGCCAAAAGTTTTTCTATGAAATTTTCAGTAGCAGCTCGGAGTTAGGATTTGTGCCCGGTTAATGGCATTAGGCTCGCCCCCTATTACACGGCACCCAAACATACCAGCGGACTATGGGTGTATATTGGTACACCTCTGCCTAACCCTTCGGGGAATACAGGCGTGATGGTATGTTATGTTCTTTTTTTAAAACTTGCAAACAATAGTGTGGATAATAATGTTTACCACCCTTAACATTATAACACCTTTGTTAACATGTAATATTCCAAAAAATGAAATTGAACCACCAATTCCAGCACATTTGGTAACAAGATTATTACTGTTCTTTGTCAATTGACAATATTTATTACCTATTGAAACCGTATTCCTCTAAAAGTGTTATAAACTCAATGTACACAAAACCAATTTATTTATTACATCACCCCAACATGAGATAAGACAAACCGATTTCAAATATCCACTTAATTGATCAGTCATCCAATAAACAACGCTGCTAAATGATGCCTTCATAATGAATAAATACCAATAACACAGCTTTACAAAACGAGTGTAGAATCAAAGCAATTTCCCCAACAACTGGACTGAAAAAAATAGTATTCAATTTACAAACCTTTCAGTTGAATGAAAACCTTGTTTTTTACTGAAATTCCCATTTGCCTGTAAACAGTGAAAAAAAGTTTAAAACAAAATAAAGGCTTTCCATTTCACTTTGAGCTGCGAAATTATTTTTTAAAGGACCCTAGAATACGTAGAGCCTAATATGTTTTGACCTTTGTTGAAGTGGATCTGTTTGCTGCCATTGACGGTGGCGCCATCTGGGTATAAAATTGAATGAATGGAAACTGAGAAAGAATCGTGTATAGGTGTAAACTTTTTATGGTGTGGAATGATGAAGATTGCAACTGTTACGGCCAAAATTAGCGATAAATGTTCACATACTGTTTTGGCGACGCAGCTAGCGTAGTGGTTGAGCGATTTACTGCTACGCTGCGTGTCTTGGGTTCGATACCTGCACAGCCAAATGTTTATTAGGTCTACAGATAGTTGTTCCTAATTTGGTTCTTTGTGTAGGTCAATTTATATGATTGTAAACTCACCCACGATACAGGAGAAATCCTTAGAGTGGCTTTACGTTTTTGTTTTAAATAGACATAAATGATAAGGCGCGCTTGCGACCACGAGACCAACGGGCAGTTCGGGCAAATAAGTAAAACGCTATGAAGCAAAACTTTCTAGTTTAAAATCACACTAAACCAATGAGCTATATATATCCTAGCTCAGTGTATAATATCCATAAACTAACTCAATGCATTTAACGTTCGTACTAAACCCCGTAACGTCAACTGTAACTTGAAGTTCCACACAACATGGCGCCGAATCAAAGCGCACTTCGAAACTAACTGCTGTTAGAATAATAGAAAGTTAATTTAACTGAAACTTTTGCATAACTATGCTAATTTTATAGCCAGCGATACTAAAAGTGTGATTTAGTGGCATTAGGAGATTAGGACGCGTGTGTTGGGGTCTTAAAATTCGCGAATGTTGTAAAACTATGTAGAATTTGCATACGGTTATAAGTTTAGCGCAAGTTCGAATATAATGTTACACTGAAAACACGTAAGTCACTAATGTTTGAGTTTGTTTCTCAAGTAAAACGGGTTCAAAGCTTTTACGAAAGTGTATCAGTACCAGTACAATAAAAAAGAAGATATTAAGAAGTAGACTGCCTCGTTAGCCTAGTGGTCCTAAACGCAACTGCTACATTAGACGTCTTGGGTTCGATTTCCAGGTCGAGCAAAAAGTGTTATTGGGTTTTTCTATGGAATTCTCAGTAGCAGCTCGGAGTTGCCTAACTATGAGCTGCTACTGAGAATTTCATAGAAAAACACTTTTTGTTCGACCTGGTACCTATTGAACCCAAGACCTCTAGCGTAGCAGTCGCGCTAAGGACTACTAGGCTAACTGGGCAGTTAGCCTAGATAGCGTCGATTATTAAGAAAAAAAATGCCTGTTCTGGTCACAAGTGCGACACCTACACGGCCAAAATGTATGGAACAGCTGGTTTAAATCACGATGTCTCTTCCACCAGTTTTTCTACCCGCGAACTGCTCAAGCATCCCCACAAAGTGTCCCTCTCAAAATCTAGTTCAACATATAAGTGAGTCCACATTCAAAGCTGGTTGGCAAACTTTTAACACCCCTTACATCTATTTGAACAAGAGAATTCCACCCCACGCTAACATATGCATGAACAGAATCTTCCCAGTAACCAGCACTAAGAAATATTTTCTGGAGATTGCATTATTCAGCCATGTAGTCGTATCTACGACTATAAATAAGTCACAGGTGGGGTCGAAGCAAATGCACCACTTAAATCCAGTGTTCCTTTCTAAATTACATCTGTTGGTGCAAGCAGGGACGGACTAGGACGGGGAAGTGAGGGTGGAACACTGTATTAATGGTGTGAAAATGTTTATGTATATTATCCAATGCCAATTTGTTAATGTTTATTCTATGAAATTTAATAATACCTTACTTCATAATTGACATTTGATATTTTGTAGTATTTCCTTCGTTCATTGGTAATTATGCATTAATTAATTTTGGTTGCATAAATACAGCACATGTGTTTAAAGTAAACGGCGTTTTGATTTCAAATAACCTATATTTTATCAATAGAATATAGAATTTATATTTTAAGTTAAATTACTATTTCACATACACTAATTAATATTGAATGATTAAACCAATTAGCATGAATGCTATTATGGTATGTATCGAGCGAAAGAATTAAATGTTCCCAATCAGTATTAGATTTATTTGCGCCAACATGCACCCATATTACCGTCCTATTTCGACCCTGGTACCGAAACTGATTCTATGGTATTGTTTCTTCTAGTTTTTTAGCCCGTAACATATTGGGGGCACATAAATCGAGTTGCTCTCCCTAGTTCGAGCACTATATTCGTAGCGAGTTGTATACCATTTGTTACTCTAAGAAAAATGGTAAGATACTTTTTTTTTTTTTTTTTGGTGGGTGGGAAATCATCAAATAACTTCTCCCGCCCAGGGCGGGGCGGGAGGGAGTGTCAGACTTTTACTGACTAAAACCCACCCATGTTCCTTCTTGTGCCCTTTGCGTTCCGGGGGCGCGGTATCTCTTGCGAACAACCCGCAGCCCCGGCAGGCATCGGCCCTCAGTGGCCCCTTCCTTTTGCTGACATCTCTTTGAGGCGCGCGTGGAACACGAACGCGCCGTCGACACGGCCTGTCGTTATACAACGTAAGGACGGTGAGCTACCCATTGCTCACCGTCCACAGGCCCGTATCTACGGTGGCCGGGAGTCGTCTCGCGGCTCCCGACGTCCGGAGCGTCTACCGCGGCGGCTGGGACGGGAGAACCGCTGTCTCAACCGTCCCGCCGCCTCCTTCTCAAGCATTACTGCCTCGCAGAAGGAGGCGACTGCATCCCATTCCCTCTCGCTCCGGACCATGGCTTGCACCAGGGCCGGACGCGAGAGTTCGCCGCCGCCGATGGCCGCCACGAGGACTCGGCGATGCTCCGCCCAAGCGGGGCATACCGCCACGGTGTGCTCCACCGTGTCCTCGGGTATGGTAAGATACTGAAGTTAATTTAATTGTATAAATACACAAAGATACTTAACAAAGCCAAAACATGTGACATGTTCTTTCTATCAATGGTGATGTGATCCGACCGATTATAATTTCATCAATGGTACGAAGATATTGAAGGTCAAATTTAAGTCATGTTTTTTTAAGATACTATCATGACGCGAGTATTCCCCGAAGGGTTAGGCAGAGGTGTACCAATGTACACCCACAGTTCGCCGCCTCACTCGGCCTCGAATACGGATTCGAAACTGCCTTAATAGCATAGTGGTCATAAGTGCAACTGCTATGCTAGAGGTCTTGAGTTCGATTCCCAGATCGAGCAAAAAGTGTTATTGGGTTTTTCTATGAAATTTTCAGTAGCAGGTTGGAGTTAGGATTTGTGCCCGGTTAATGGCAATAGGCTCGCCCCCTATTACATGGGACCTAAACATACCAGCGAACTGTGGGTGTGCAAATTTTTTTTACTAAAACATATTAGTTGTATATATAAACATATAGTTATTAGTTTGACGGTCGGTATGTGTATAGTTTACGGGTGTATCTTGTGTCATTTTCTACCACGTATTAAATTTTTCCTTGCACCATACGCTAAAGGCCACGTTATCCAGTCAGGGACAAAGACAATTATGCAAAGTGCGCGACCTACCAATACCGAGACAAAGGCATCTATTTGGCGAGCCTCCTGCAACACCAAGGATTATGTTAAAATCTTTATAGTGATGTTACATGGAGATAAGTTTGAAAAAAAAAGTTATTTTATATCAAGTAGCGGTAGGCATAGAATAGTTTTATTTTTACGATAAAATAAATCGATTCATTTTCTCTACGATGTGTACGGTTTTAGAATTACCCTTTTCATCCCTTTTTTGTTATTGAATTGTTAAAAACCTCTAAAGCAACACGATGTCATTAAGTAAAACAAAAGTTAATCCCAGTTTAATGTAAATTAGAAAACGTTAAACTAGTTAAGCCAAATCGTTTTTGTTTTAAGCAGTTTAGTTAAAATCTTATTTTTGTTAATTATTATAACGTTAAGTCTTTACAGGCGTTTTGCTTTGAGAGAAAAATAGCATTAACGGACTGGCTACAAAGAGGGTGAGTTTTGGTGTCAAAGCTTGACACGATAAGGAAAAAAAGGGTTGAAACAGAATTTCAACGCAGATTTCAATTTGCAATCTTGAATAGAAACTAATGATGAACACATATTTATTTCACCTATGATTCGGTAGATCACTGGATCAAAAAAATAATATCGATATTTAAATCCAACGAGACAATCACATCACTACCGTCCCAAAAATACGCAAAACCATGCGTGTTACTTTGCATGTGTTGTATGTAACGTTTGCATGTGTGCGTCCGGCCAATGAGGGGCCTTCGATCCCCATGTCCCGTTTTTATCATTGTCAGAATGATGAATTAGGCTCATTTGTTGGGACAGCGGAGGCCTAGATTTTAAGGTGCTTTGGGATAGAAGGTACTTTTGTACGGTGAAGGTATTTTGTAGGTATTGGCGAATAACTGGTTTGGTTATGTGTTACTAAAAGGAAAATCGGATTTATGGGGTAGGGAGACGTTATTTATGGGGTGTGAGTATGACAAAAATTTTAGTAACAGGTTGCTCTCTCAGGAATTTGTTGATAATAAAGGATATTTCTGATCAGTAGAAATGCAAGTGATAAGATTTCAATTACAATTGAAAGTAATCGTTTTGAAAATTCCTTATATACCTTTAAAACCGATTACAGAGGTAAAATTATCAATGAAATCGTGTAAAATAAATACAATTACATATTAATTGTTTTAGTGGTACGGAAATAGTGGATATCTTTATGAATAAGTACTGCTGTTTTATAAATTTTGAACTGATGTTTAATAATCGTCAGAAAGTTACATTTAGTCCGAAAAATAAATATGGTGGTTTGATATAGTTTTCTATGTACAAGCTGTAATACTGTTCTTATTTAATGCTTCAGATAAAAATCACATACAAATCAATGCTTAGTAGAGTTTAAAAACTCAAAAGTAGTCCTCCCAAGAGCATAACATCATCAAAATAAAATCGACCAAACCAAATCGGGTGCGAAAGCTAATAATTTCTGTACGATTCTCTAAGATATATTACACCCCATTTCTAAGAGGATGAGAACTGATTCTGAATAGTTTGAGATATTCACTCGATTTATCGTCTTAGGAACCGAATTTTACACGTTATTGTCACCTCACTAAAGATGCTTGTTCAAGGAATTTAGACTCTATTTGGCTCGTTATAGAGTTGGTATTTGGCTGGGGTAAAAATGATATACGGCACGAATATAACCGATTATCCATTGATGTTTTTCTGTTCTAATAGTTTATGACGTCAGGTGGTGATAGGTGATATTTGAGGGTTCATAATATTGAAGAGGTACAGTTATTTATAGGTACACTAAAATTTGATTAGACTAAGCAGCTAGAATTATCAATTATTAGGAATTGACTTGACGTTGTATGTTAGACTTGAATGATCCAAAAGATTTTTATGACTGACTAAGCCATTGTCAATTAAGTTCAAAATTGCATGTCTTGTCATTCTATATGTATTGTTTTTTTTTGCCTGTCACGTTCCTAGCACGGTCATGGTATGGCACGGTATCTTGGCCAGATTCATTTATAATCGACGAGGCGTTAATAGTAATATTTACGACACGTAATTTTGAACAGTAGGGTAACCATATTATTATACCTGGCTTACTGTAGTGTCCTTTATAATAATATTAACAAAATAGAAAGAAATTGGCATAACGTTAAAGGAATATTGCAGAACATAAAACGTTTCGATTGCTAAAGGAACTCCCGGTGAAGTGAAGTTAATTAAAAATAAAGCGAGTCCTGAACAAATTTCATCGATTGGAGATGCTTTTAAAGGAAGATGTACAAGTAAATAGCTACTCGATTTAAAGCTATACTTATATAAACTGCAGTCCGTTAACTCCTGTCTAAGTGGGACACAATCCCAGGTCAACAGCGCGGATTGTGCGAATGCAAATTAGCGTCGCTTCGCTTCCGAACTTGCCCGAGTGCTTCCGAACCCACCCGAGCGCAAGGTTGCTTGTCATGTAAATTGGGAATTAAAATTATGGGGATACGTGCGGGGGACAGATATATCACGATCTAATAGAATGTGTAAACTGGGGTAAGTTTAAAGTTTATATGTACTCTACAGTTTGGAGACGGTGTCATACGGGCATGGTTAACCTCACTTCTTGACGGGATTATGATTTGTAGGTGTGTGTGATTATGTGTATTTGAAGACTTTCCCGACAGCGTGCTCCATACGAAAGTCATAATAATACAAGCCTGTCCCAATGCAGGGCAGACGCTTCTTCACTACGCTAGCTCAAGGCGGGTTGGCGGGTTCAGACTCACTCCAAGTTTCCACACCATGTTTCCCTTCAAAATGTCCAAGATAAAGAACACATACCATCATTCCATTGTATTCTGCGTAGGGTCAGGCAGAGGTGTACATTGATACACTTACACCCACAGTTCACCGGTATGTTTAGGTCTTATGTAATAAGGGGCGAGCCTATTGCCATTAACCGGGCACAAATCCTATCTCCGAGCTGCTACTGAGAATTTCATAGAAAATTTTAATTAACCCCCGACATAAGCATAAAAATTCCCACCGCATCTAACAAAAAGAGATGATAACTTTGAAACCGCTGAACCGGTTTCCATCAAACATAGTAAAGAACACTCCCGACTACTTCACCTTTCAAACAAAAGAAACAAAATCAAAATTGGTTCATGTATTCGGGAGCTACGATTCCACAGACAGACACACAAACACACACAGACACGTCAAACTTATAACACCCCGTCGTTTTTGCGGGGGTTAAAAAACCCAATAACACTTTTTGCTCGACCTGGGATTCGAAGCAAAGACCTCTAGCGTAGCAGTCGCGCTTATGGCCGCTAGGCTAACGAGGCAGTTATAAATTTGAAAAGTATATGAATTGGAAAAGCTTTAACTATAAATAATGGGACAAGCCCGCCACACTATTCCCAACCACTGCAACTTCTGTAAGCCGGAATCAACAGTGGAGACCGCCAGAAGAGCGCCGAGGCAATGAAGCTCGACGAGTCCCGGAGAAACGATATAACTGTCTTGGATCCCGCAACGAAATTAATCAGAAATGATTAGCGGAGGAGTAGGAAAAAATAATTTCTACTGCCCTCCAAACAAGCAGGAGACAGAACAGAACTAGGCCAATAGGCACAAGGGGATGTTTACAACTGGGAGAAGCCCAGATTGCCAAGCACCACGGATTGCAATTATTATTAACTTAATAGGTCCTAATGTGAGCGTTACATTTGATTCCAGTAATAGGTATGGCAAAAAAGCCTGAAAGCACGGAAATTAGTTCTAGTTTCTACGAGGTCCGCGTAATAAACTACTCCGGATGTAACCAGTACCTCTACCATGAGATGTCATCGAAAAATTACTCGCTAGCGTTTAACTCGCTAGCGTGCGAACGTGGATCAAATAGATTTCGATAATGCTTGCACCATGAGATTTATAGAGTCTTACGCAGGCGCTAAGGTAAGCTCGATAGATCGTGTCGTATGGCTAACTTCACTCTACTCGTTAGAATGCTTCACTACTTATGTTTTGTTTCTTTCTTTCTCACTAATAAGAAGAGAGAACGGCTCGTAAGCTCAAAATGTAGTATTACGCTATGCTAAAAATGTTAAGACAGTCAATATCACAAAATAAACCGACTAAATAGAAAAGCTCACGGTGCGTGGACTACTTATGGTATTTAGTAGTTTTTTTAATTTTTATTCCTTATAATATGCCACTGTCGTCTATTCAATTTGTAATTTTGTTTGTTGACGTGGTGTCACAGACAGAGCGGCGCACGTTGTATGTTGTGTGCTTTGAAAGTACAATAGAATATTTCGGATGATTTAATACAATGAGGACCAGTGTCTCATATGTTTCTACTTTCTATTAAATTGTTTTAAATCCTAAGGTTACAAAACCCCAAATAGTTGTCCTTCATCACAGGTAGATATGCCAAGCCACTTGAAACTTTGAAAGTGTTAGGTGAGTTTAAGTGTATTTTCAGTTAGTTCAAGTGTCTAAAAATACTTAAGACGTGAGCAATGCAATTTATTAAGGAATACTTCTTAATCATCAAAGTTTCTTTAGAGAGTCTGTAAATTTTAATAAACTATCTTTCACTTATATTTTCCAATTTTGTATCCGACATAAATTATCATTTTGGCTTGAAATTCATGTTGTTCACATCGTTGGTCTTCAAATTTAGCAGCCAGTTAGATATTTCATGCTAAATAAGCTCTTACAGACATTATTTTAACTTAAATAGGCTCAAAATCGTATGTAAACATATGTTTCACACGTCAAAATGCTAGTGAGCTACGTAACTACCATCGCAAGCGTATCATTCGATAGCGTCTGTCGAATTAGTGAGTCATGGTACCGTTTTGTATGGCGGCAGCTGAGAAACGTTTGCGACTATCGAATAGGCTACGCTAGGTTTTCAACCTATCGATATCTATTACGCTCATGGTACGAATTTTAATTATTTCTGTGACCGCTTGGGGCGCTGTACAATATCTCATACAAATAATTTACGGAGACGCTAGCGAGTTTTGGCTGTGTAAACTCATGGTAGAGGTACAGTATACTGTTTAACATAAAGTTTCGTTCGTTCGTAAGCTTTAACTATAGTTAGTGTATAGATAAGATTCAATAATCTTTCAGAAATCGAAGAACATACAGGATTATTTCAAGTTTATGTTAAACTAAGCTCCCCGACATGGCCACATGAACCTCAATTCCAAGCTAGAATAACGGTTCTCGCTAACTCTCAACAAAGTATCAGTTAAGGTTAACATAAAGTTAAGTTGTTTTAACAAGTTAGGGGCGCAGCTATCGAGTGAAGATAATCGATAATGTTGTAGGTGCTTGCTTTACTTGTAAGCTGTTTGTTCAATGGGAAATATTATTAATATTTATAATTTGATGTAAAACTATACATCCGCACGTCACTCTTAAGGTCCAGTTGAAAACCAGCGTCACGTCCAAGTGGTCTGGCATTATTGCTGAACTGGGCACACATCTATATTACCTATTTCTTTTGTTAAATTTGATAAGATGTTTTTTAAATTACTTTTTTTATGTGTCTTAATTTTTGCCAATAAATGGTTTTTCTTTCTTTTAAAATAGATGCACTGAGGATTTGGATGCTGCGCTCTGTATCGCTGGTTCGATTTTCGCACGGTACAATTTTTTTATGGCTTACAGGTAGTTGTTCTGTGTCTGGTATCCACGATACAGAAGAAATTTTAGGTATGGAGACATGTTTAAAAAATATGGACAACGCCCACCCCTCTTCCATCATCCCACAGTTCTTTTGAGCAGGTACTACAGTTACTGTGAAAGTCATTGGAACTGACTTATAAGTATACATCTTGCAGACGCCCTGAGCAGTTTGGAAGGATTAATCTACTTATGGTGGAAAGTTGGCTGGTTGAAATAGCTGGTTAAAAAAAGACTCATGCGCTGTAGCCCACCATCAAAGACTAAATGCGGAAGCCATACCCCCCTCCATGATAGATACATGAACAGATAGCTCCCTTGTATTAAAAACGGGTTAAATACAAAAGTTTTTCATTCTTTTACAAAATCTGTGGTCGGTCTCGCAATAAATTTTATTATAGGGGAATGATACAATCTGGACAAGTTAAGCATCGCTTAAATTATTAAGCCCTTTAAACTTGCGATAAAAGTCTCGTAAATCTTCGGCCAGACTCGGCTATCTTCGGTGATAAAGCGGAATACTTGGAGTCTCGGACGGAACCACGACTTCATTAGGGTTCCTCATGCTTGGGTAAAAAGGTCTAGTTTTCGGTTGCTTCTGATATTGTGCTTTAAACATGTTTATTTTATATTGTTTTTAAATTTAATGTGTCGTATTATAAAATGAAAAAAGGTAAACTTTTTGGGTTCCGTATCGTTGAAATAAAAGTTTATTTTGCATACCTAAAACTATAACTTTAAGAGTATTTTGTAAATCTATAAAAAAATATTCAAAGAGCTTAGGGATAATATAAATCCCAATGATTAACTTTCTATTGTCCGAACAGAAATCAATAAATAATACCTGCTATACACATGAACATCCTTCCTACCAAACTTATGGCTTGGCCAAGTAGGAGTTACTCTACAGGCTATAAATCTTGGCCATGACTTCGATACTTGGCTGTCGTTAACTTTTGACTTGGACTGGGCTGGACTGAACGACGTGTATGAATGGCCTGTGGCGGATAAGTTTCGGATATATCCGAAAGCGGCTACGGAGGTACCTATTTATATACACTGTGTAGATATCCTGTAAATGTCAATTTCAATTTTGTAATTGATGTAATTTTACCACCAACATTTCTCTAATCTTTTAAGCAATTTTTAAGTTTTTTTTCTTAACGCTGATTTATTTTAAGTTTTAGTTTTCTGTGTATTGCAGTAACTGTAAAGTGATATAACTTATTCAGTATAATTAATTAATTTGACGTAAATAATTGTCTTGATAATCGCTCGTTTGGGATAGCACATTTAAAGCTACATAAATAGTCTCTTGGTAGTTATTAAAAAGGGAGTGAAATATCTAGCGTATTTTTTGACAAACTCAATTGATATTTTTCACAGGTTATTGAGATACTAGACGCATTTAAACAGCAGACGATAAACGTCTTACTGCAGGGCATAGACCTCTTCACATACTCGTACAGAGATGAGAGAAGGTACGAGCATTAATTACCATGCTTGCTTAAGACGGATTCGCGATGCATTATAATTGCAAGTCCAGGTTTCGTCACAGTGTTTTCGAAGTTTGTCTGTGGTAAACTTAGCAAGCACATATGAATTGAAAAAAGCCACATTGATACTTGCCAATAGAACTCGCGACCTTACGTAAAAGGCGAGCGCCTTAACCACAGAGCTATGACGACATATAAGTAAAATAAATGCTATCTAAATCTGCAAAACCTGCATCCTCTGCAGTATTAAGCCGGCATAAACCACGGCATTCAATTGTGAGCTGAATAAGCGTCGGTTCAGAACTTATTCTGCCAGTGTCCGGTGGTTCACGTAAATTAGTTTAGTTCGCCGGGTGAACCGCCACGGTAATCAACGCCAGGGTGCTCCACTAGCTAGCCACAGAGTAGTCAGAGAATGCGAGAATAAAGACAAGAAGTGTTGGTACCTTGAGAATAGAGTAGAATTTCGTATTGGTTATCGAACACCACAAATAAAAAAAATATGGGATGTCACGGAACGTCTTGCAGATGTGAAATATCGAAATTATTTTGTACAAGTAATATGCATAAAAGAACAGATTACGACAGGAACTAAATATGGCATAATGTAAAAACATAGCATGGCGGCGCGTTGCCACGGCATGCGTCATAGATATTTCACATCAATAAGGACTTTTTTATTGTGTGTATTTTTTTAATTTCATAAACAGCTACTGTATAACACTTACCTACATTTAGGCCTAGCTCTGCCAAAACCAACTAATCCACATCAAAATTTCTCTCTTACGTTTTCCGCAGTAGATGTAATAATTTTAGATATTTTAAAGACTGATACGATAGATAATCTATCGAAAGCATAAGACTGGAATGTACCTACATTGAACTATAATTTGCTGGATAATAATGTAAGACGTTTGGTATATTGAATTAGTTTGACATAATTAATTTAATTATTAAGGTATTGTGGTTCGGGAACTAAGCTTATTTGTATTGTATTAGAGAATATAGTATCAACGGAATATAGCAAAATGGTTTATCATCTTAAGATTGACATATTATAATTAGTAAGTAGAATGATAAATTACATAAAGATTCCTTTCTCAGGAGCACTGAGCACCAGTAGCTTGGATCCTGTTCCCGATGCTGGTGGGTATACTATTTTTCAATGTTTTTATTTTTAATAAATGACAATAATATGTACCTAATAATCTTTTTAAACATGTAACAAAAGTAACCAGTTAAACAGTTTAATACTAATTTAAAAAAATACATTAAAAAGTGACATAGTATAAGAAAGTGAAGCAGACCTACTGCAATTCTTTAGTCTGTGTTCCGCTTAGCGAGAACGGCTAATCTGCAATGCATGCAAGAACTATATGAGTAACTAAATAGCCTCGCATAGCATTTAGTTAACTGGATGTGAGATACTGGTTCAGCTTTTATTTAAGAAGAGTAACAAACGATGCCTATTTCATTTGTTTTTTTTTTTAAGTAAATAGTGTTTTTTTTTTATGTTGGCTATTTTATGTGGATACTGAGTGTTATAACGCAATATGTACGAGAAAGAAATGAGGTTTATAATGACAATAAGGGCGAATTTTACTAAACTACTCAAATTTAACAAACTTTACTTTTTAATAATATAAGTATAAGTATATTGATTAATTTTACATGAAATAAGTCAAGGGTAACCACAAAGCGGTAAGGATACATATATACATACCATCACGCCTGCATTTACAGGAGGGTTAGGCAGAGTTTTACGAAATGTACACCCACAGTTCGCCGGTATGCTTAAGTTCCATGTAATAGCGGGTGAGCCTATTGCCGCAAGGCACAAATCCTAACTCCGAGCTGCTACTGAGAATTTCAAATAAACCCCAATAACACTTAGCTCGACCTGGGAATCGAACCCAAGACTTCTAGCGTAGCAGTCGCGTTTAGGACCGCTAGGCTAAAGAGGCAGTCAGATGTAAGGACATTTTAATATATTACTATCGTAGCCTAGCATGAACTGAAACCGCACCCCCGTGACTCGGAAAGCACGTAAAGCCATTGGTCCCGGCTGTCATTCGTAGATCTTTGACACTCATTACGGATAGTCAGAAATCAGACAGTCTGACAACCAGTCTAACCAAGAGGTATCGTGTTGCCTAGTAACTGGGTTGTGGAGGTCAGATAGGCAGTCGCTCCATGTAAAACACTGATATACAGCTGCACCCAGTTAGACTGGAAGCGGACTCCAACATAATTGGGAAAAGGCTAACTAAATGATGATGAGCGTAGCATGAACTGTTTTGCACTTTTAGTTTCCTAATTCCCAAACAAAAAACACTAAAAGCACAACCTCGCTCAACAAATCGAATATGTCCATTCGTTCGCGAACGAACATCTCTACAACACTTGTTCATTCCTTTTGTCGAGTCTCACGTGCTTCTAACAAAATCGAAGTCGGAACTATTCAGTTGTACGTTTATTTTTCGTTATAAGTGCCGGTAGGCTGTGGCAGACATGGTATTGTGATTTTAAAACATTTATCTGTTATTTTGAATTGAACTCGGAGAAAACCTCGTTCTAGGTCTCATTTTAAGCCTTAGTTCTTTAAGCGTGAAAGAGTAACAAACCTCCAGCCATCCATCCTCCCGAACTTTTGGATTTATAATACAGATAGTACCAAGAATGAAGTAGGATTAGTAAGATAATTGAATAGGATTAATTACATCATATTAAAGCGATTTAACTGCCTCATTAGTCTAGTGGTCCTAAGCGCGTCTGCTACGCTAGATAGAGGTCATGGGTTCGATTCCCAGGTCGAGCAAAGTGTTATTGGGTTTTTCTGTGAAATTATATATCAGCTCAGAGTTAGGATTTGTGCCCGGTTAATTGCAATAGGCTCGCCCCCTATTACATCCGACCTTAACATACCGGCGAACTCTGGGTATACATTGGTATCCGTCTGCCTAACCCTTCGGGGAATACAGGCGTGATGGTATGTTATGTGTTAAAACTATTTAGTACCATTTCATTTACACTATCGAAATGTTATTTTCGATTAAAACTTTGATTGCATTCGGAATATATCGCTCTTTACTTGTCAGTTTCATGAATTTAATGTTTATTTGACAAGCCTTTGTTATTTAGTTGTTGTGACTTCGTCCATGTGGCTTATTCACCCGCGTTAAGTTACGTCTCTCGTTACTGCTCCGCTCCCATGGGCCGTATCGTGATGCTCTATAGCCTATGTCACTCAGGAATAATGTAGCTTTCTAATGGTGATTTTTGAAATCGGTGCAGTAGTTTTTGAGCTTATACTTTACAAACATACACACACACACACAAACATATAAATCTTTCCTCTTTATAATTATAGTGTAGATATGTAATCCCCGACAAGAACAGAAGGGTGTTATAACTTTAACATGTGTATCTGTCTGTGGCATCGTAAGTCCGTAATGGCTGAATCGATTTTGTCTTAGTTCTTTATGTTCGATAAGTGTTTTGACCGAGAGTGTTCTTAGCTATGATTCAAGGAAATCGGTTTAGCTGTTAGAAGATCATCAACTTTTTTGCAGTTGAAAATGGATGTAAGCATTTTGGCATAGGTCTGATCGGGTTTTGAATGTAAAGGGGGTATTTTTTTTTTTTTTTAATTAAAATCTAGCTGCCATTCACATTGATAAGCCCATGACCTCATGACCCAAGTGACGGGAGCCCACTGCACCATCACGACACCAATCCTATGATAAAAAAATCACAGCGAAATTTAAAAACTCGGCACAAAAATTCAACCCTATAACGCGACGGTATCCGAACTCCGATCACCGCCCATTTGATTAAAGCAACTGCATTCCCGTAACAACTAAATTTATTTCAGAGCAAAATTAACGTATTTTGTTTTTATGTGCACCGCAGCCTCGTCATTGAGGACACACGGCGGGTGTCACGCTGTTGATAGAGTGCTGACAGCGTGATTGATAATGGTTGAGGTGTAAAAGGTTTTGCAATATGGGGTGTGTTTTTTGTTTGTTTTTCTTTTTTGATTTACAAACAAAAACCTAATAAGTATACCTTTCTTCGGGGGTGGACTTTGTGCATTTGTCCTTAGCTTGGGGGCCTACTTAATTAATCAAAATAAATACCATATTGTCATTTTTTTTTCAACCCCCGACGCAAAAACGACTGTGTGTTATAAGTTTGACGTGTTTGTGTGTGTTTGTGTCTGTTTGTGGTATCGTAGCTCCCGAACGCCTGAACCGATTTTGATTTTGTTTTTTCGTGTGTGAAAGGTTAATTAGTCGAGAGTGTTCTTAGCTATGTTTGATGGAAATCGGTTCAGCGGTTTTAATGTTATAAGCTCTTTGTTAGCTGCGCTAGTAAGTTACTTATAGCAAACACATATGGTTAATAATAGAATAGAATAGAATAAACGTTTATTTGCAAATATGGGTACAAGTGAGCTTAGCTTATCATTGACATGTGACATTATGTGAGGGCTAATTGTAGCCTAAGCGAAAGGCGAGGCCGCAATACAGCCAAGAGTGTAGTGATAACAACCAATCTAATTCCATACCTATCACGCCAGTATTTCCCGAAGGGTTAGGTAGAGGTGTACCGATGTACACCTACAGTTAAAAAAAAACACTAAAATATTAAATAAAAATAGTAATAATTTGGGGGTCCAGGAGCCCAAAAATAATATAATAGATCTGTCCCTGCATCTCTTCAGCAACATTAAACCATAATTATCACAAACACTACACAACCAGAAATATTTAAAGCGACGTATACATTTGTATAACACCTGATTTATAGTCAAAGATTTGCGTCGGACGTATGAATGCGTCTTAATATATCTCTTGTGTCAGGGGATTAACCCTTCGTCGCCCGATTGACGGGTACAAAGTTGCTCCAATGGCTTTACAGAACGGCGTTTTCTAATGATATTTGAGGAAAAGTTTTTTATTTTGGCTATGTGATTTTCTAGCAAAGATAAATAAATAGTATTAGGAAATATTTCAGCCTGCCAAAAGTAGGTGAGTATAACAGCTCTCAGACGTGGAGAACCTTATGAATAACTAGCCATAACCGACGGTTTTACTCGCGTTCCGTTACATCTATGGTTACTGCTCCGCCCCCGTGAATCGTAGCGTCATGTTATAATATAGTCTATACTATTCCTCATAAATTTGGCTATCATAAGCAAACTCATTTTTGCCAATCCGACTGGTAGTTCCTGAGATTAGCGAGTTTTAACAAACGTCTTCAGCTTTATTACATTAGTATAGATTACCTTCTAACAAATAAAGTAACAGTTTATCCATAGGTATAAATAAAACACTAGAAGCTAGATAGCTTAACTTTTGAACAAACTTAGCACATATTTTTAAACACCTTTCTCCCGTGTTTACTCTTTATAAATAAATACATTAAAACAACAATTTGTCGCACATAAATCGCGTCGATCCGGGAACAAAGTCTAAAATACAGTTGGAGCTAGGTCTTACCCCAACTTGGGGGAGATGGGGAAAGTTATGACAAACGATGCTACTCCTAATCCCGATGAAAATTTACACAAACATTTGCTTGAAGTTTCATCTTTCCTGGTATACTTTGTAGGCGTAGGTGTGTTTTCTTGTTTTTGCGCTCCTTCTTTTTATTCAGGGGGTCAACGGTTTTAAACTATATTGTGATCAATTCAAGTGTTGCAGGGTGTCAATATTTTAAGGCATCATTAGAATGTGATGCACGTATGTAAAATACAATGCAATAAAGCCGCCGTGCAATAGGACCAATAAATAATTACAGGCGTATAAGTACGTGAGCTCTTTGAACACTTTTTATTTTAATCCCTACAGAATTTCCACTTTAAAAGTGAATATGGACGAATTGGCAAAGCTGCAAACGAATTCTACATTCCTTTACACGCCAAATCAGTAGAATTGTTCGTAGATTGTTGAGTGCATTACAGGCACGGTAAGTGGTTAAAACGCGTCGTCAAAGTCAAGCCGGCTGACTCGGGAGAGTCATAGGATTCGGCCGATAGGCTGACATGACAGGTGATGCGGCAAGATGGATGGCGGACGAAGTGATTGGTGTACTAAGTCCGCGTTAATTTGAGTGACTACTGATTGGTGTATGTCTGGGAACGTAGCTGTTTCCGAGATTTAGTTTGACCTTTGACCCTTTCTTTTAGTGTTGATGTTTAAAGGAAAACAAGAAAAATCTAGTGAGAGACAGTTTTGATTGATAGAAGAAGGTTTTTGTTTTGTTTTGGCTTGGACAAGGATCCTCTGTCAGTTTGATATTAACAAAGGATAGTATAATTTTAAAAGTACTGTTATTAAGAGCCGGCTTTATAACCGTTAGTCAACCCTTGACGGTTTGACAGCTTCTGTAAAGAAAATATGTTAAACTGCCATATTTATTCCTCAGATAAATGTTATAAAAATAATCTTATTTTATTTCCAAGAATTTCTTCACCTGAGAAAATTCTCATAGAATGTTTTATGTTGAACAAGACAAAGAAACAACACCACAATCTTCAACTATATTGTATCTTCCATCTTAAATATTACACCCATTTAAGTAACATTCCAACCGCAGCAGCTTGTTTTAATATTCCTAGACGCAAAGGAATGCACATGTGCCTGACAGCTTTGAAACACGTACCAAAATTAAACAATGTCAGTTTAAGATATTTCATCTGTGGCATCGTATGCAGCGAATGCAGACAGCTTGAAATATTGTCATTGTCACGACGATGTCACGTGCCTGTCACGCTGACATCTCGTGCCGTCCGATAACGTTCTGTTGTCAAATGCGGTTTGGCTACAGTTTAACGATTCAATGCTCAATCGAATTCGTATTCGGCTCTTGGTTATAATCGAATAATGCGATTCGATTGTGTCCGATTATGATTGTGCTTGAAGTGAGGTTTGGAATTTTAATTTGTTGTTAGATTTCGTGTTTTGTATTTGTAATTTTATGTCAGCATTGACGGCATCATATTTAATTGAAATCGCCTCAAATTCATTTGTAATGATGGAGTGGGCTTATTCCAAATTGTAAATATTATAATATGAAAAATTCTACACAATAACGAGAAGACATGTAACAATTCGCCCCACGTTCCCCTACAGAGCTGCTATCAACACAACATGCACTAACAACTAATATTTTACAACTAACACGTGCTGTTTATCTCATGAGCGTCTTTATCTCGACTCGAGCTAAAATATAAAGGCTGGGGCTCACTAGCTGTTTGAAAAATGCGAACCGCCAGTGGCGCGGGACATCCAATATTTATTGGCGAATACTTCAAGTGAATGGGGCTCTTAGCGGCGCCCTTAGTGGGAGAGCCGGCATTGTTTATTCTATTTATAATGTGCTCGGACTTTTACAATTGTGGTGTGTTCACGGGTTTGGAATTCATGGTGAGATAGTTTGAGGGTTAAAATAATGGGCCTGAAGGCAACTGAATAATAACGTTCGCAGAAATTAAGTTTGTTTATTTTCGGTTTTGCGATACCGTTGGTTTTGGAAAACAAATAAAATTTTTAGGTGTCACAATAGATTGACTGTTTCAGCTGCACTCTGAGCGAGTTCACACGAGCCGCATTTATAACTTTCGTCATGATAAGCATTCATAACTACACTATTGTATTAGGTACACCCTGTAATGATAGTTGTATGTGGATTAAAATAAATAAAATTAAAAAAGCACCGTGAAAGATAATCAATATAATATATTATGTAATAGTGTGTTCCTACCCTATGTATATTGCGACAAAAATACGAGATTCTTGATCCCGTGAGAGTGATCTCACTAATCTTTGTAATCTTATGTGGTGATCTTCATGATTGATAGCAATTTTGTATTTTTCTTAAGATATTTGAGCGCAGTTTAGGCATTTTGAAAACAGCGGCAGAGAATTTCTATTCTCCAATTTTGAGGCATTTCGTGTAGAAGGTCAAACTTGCAACTTTTTTTATTTTCCAAGACTGAATGCTATGCAAACGCGGCTACTACGCTAGAGGTCAGGTTCGATTCCCAGGTCGAGCAAAAAGTGTTATTGGGTTTTTCTATGAAATTCTCAGTAACAGCTCGGAGTTGGGATTTGTGCCCGGTTAATGGCAATAGGCTCGCCCCCTACTACATGGGGCCTAAACATACCGGCGAACTGTGGGTGTACATTGTTACACCTCTGTCTAACCCTTTGGGGAATACAGGCGTGATGATATGTTTATGTGAATGCTATCAAAACCTATGAGAAGAAACACACGGACTGCGCTACATACATCAGTAAGTTTTATAATAAAATTACCAAAATGCGGACCTGATATATTAGTTGCCATAGGTCGTGAACACAAATGTCAAGTTAACTTTTGTTTTTTAGGGTTCCTTGCGGGGTTTCTGGGGGCGCGGACGCTGCACGCGATCGGCCCAACTGAAGGATCAATAGCGAGCAGCGTCAGCGGCCCAAAAAATCAAGGAAAGAACCCAAAAATTAACTAGACATTTGTGCTCACGACTCGTGGCGACTACTACAGCTCCATTTGTTTCTAACAAACCTACCTTACAGTGACGGCCAATCAAACAAATGCCATTTGGAATTTATTCTCTTTATTAGCAGTCGACCCCGGCCGGCTGACAGTGGTATTATTATTATTGTTAGTTGAAATTGTACATAAATAGGTCAGTCATTGTACTTTGAGTGTAATAATTTAATATGTGTAAATGTGGAATGCATGTTAATTTATGATGATATTGTTATAAATACAAAAGGCTGGTAAGTTAAAAGTAGGTTCCAACAGAACATGACGCCAATATTGTACATTTAGTTTGAAATAAACGAGAACATGAATAATTTAACTCTCATTGCTCAGTTTTTACTTGGTACGTAATGTACTATTAATAC
Source organism: Caradrina kadenii (assembly GCA_947462355.1). Classification (NCBI taxonomy): domain Eukaryota; kingdom Metazoa; phylum Arthropoda; class Insecta; order Lepidoptera; family Noctuidae; genus Caradrina; species Caradrina kadenii. The sequence goes on along the minus strand of OX381678.1, from coordinate 1,259,442 downwards.
ATAACATCAAGCCTGTATTCCCCGAACGATTAGGCAGAGGTGTACCAATGTACACCCACAGTTTGTCGGTATGTTAAGGTCCCATGTAATAGGGGGCGAGCCTATTGCTATTAACCGGGCACAAATCCTAATTCCAAGCTGCGACCGAGAATTGACAAAAAAGCCCAATAACAGTTTTTGCTCGACCTTGGAATCAAACCCAAGACCTCTAGCGTAGCAGTCGCGCTTAGGACCACTAGGCTAACGAGGCAGTTGTAGTGTTTATAGTCGTTTTATTTAAGGTGCTCATGTACTTAATTAGTGAATTATTGTACCTTTACAAATTGTTCTAAAACAATTCAAAAGAGTAATGAAAATCGAAGGGAGTACGGAATTCTTGTCAATTTTTTCCATAAAAAACTACATCTAGATTTAATAATATTTTCTCTTTTTATTGACGTTGAAAAGTTTAATGGTCTAATTGAAATAAATGATTCCAATTTGGATTTTTATAAAATACTGGCTACTTGCCCGCGAGTTCGCCCGCGTGGCTTATTTCACCAGCCTTAAGTTACGTCTTTCGTTACTGCTCCGCTCCCGTGAGTCGTAGCGTGATGTTATATAGCCTATGTTACTCAGGCATAATGTAGCTATCTATTGGTGAAATAATGGTTAAAATCGATCCAGTAGTTTCGGAGCCTATTCGTTACAAACAAACAAACAAATCTTTCCTCTTTATAATATTAGTTAGATTAGTAAGTATAGATGATGTAGGTAAATATTATGTTGATCGTCGTAAGCAACACAAAACACCATTTTTTCGTGATAAAAGGGAAGCTCAGAGCAAGCGCATGAATACCATCCACCAACATTCTTTAAAATATCCATACAGACTAAACCAACATGCTTAACAGCATTAAAAAAAAATCTTGTCGTCCCGGTTTACACTCACGCGGTATCAAATCCCACCAGTTGCACGCAAAGCAATACCAATTCATTGCAATCAACAACACATCCTGTAACACAAACGGAAAAAATCCCATTTACTTGTCCGCCAACCCGCGGATGGTATCGATACCCAAGTTATGACCCACTTCATAAAAGGGCGCAAACACGGCAATATATCGCCGGACCGCTAGCAAAAACCGGGACATGCGGCCACGGACCGTACCGGCCGGTGGCCGTGAGCCGTAAGTCACACGTGGCGCCATCTAGTAATTTATCGAGCTATGATTGGATGGCCTTGTTACATTTTATATTTACTTTATGTTTCATGTTACATTATGTTGCTATTATATTTCGGAGTTAATGTCCCACTCCAAATTGAGTTTCGTTTATTTTTCTCACCGAGTTGCTATTTGTTTTATTATACTTTTTTTAGATTGCGGTTCACGGGCGGCCCGTTGGGTCTTTCTTACGATGACAAGTTAATATTTGAAGGTTCAGGATGATATTTTGTTTTAATTTTTTTTTTGGGCTAAATAATAATTCATTTTCCGATATGTTCTACACTTTTTTATTATCAGTATCGGTGAGTATCTATACTTGTAACTATAATAATAGAAAGAACGACTTCTAAATAGAAAATACTTTTTTTTTAATATTTGTAAATTAGTCACACAGTGTGGGTACCACTATTTTTCTGACAAGCAGTAAACCGTAACAAGTTCCTCAACTTCTAAGTTCTGCCTCGCTAACAATATATTTTTTCATCCAAGAAAATGGGAAAAAGGGCTAACAAGTTTTTCATGCCACGCAATACAAATCACAAACACGGACCGACCACCATAAATTTTACCTCAGCGTATTTTTTTCCAAAAAATACTCGGTTATTTATTTATAACATAAGTTTATATTTTGGTACGTATAACGTCTGGTACGGGAAGCCCGCGGAACTCATTTCCTCAATAAATTCCCGGTATAGCAGTGAACGGGTTAAATTAATGTAGGGGCCCTCGCCAAAAATCATTTTTAGGTCAAATGATACATCGATATTCGCGTGAAGTTTACCTTATGTACATTGAGGAGTATCGCCGAAAATATGATGACAATAACTGAATTTTCATTTCGGCTGTGCGAATTTTCGTGGCGTGCAGTGTAAATTATGTCACGATCAGAAGAAATATTTGGCATTTTACTTTCACATTCAGTTTCATCCATTTATCTGGTTTCTTTGAGCAAACGGCCACTTCCAGAATGCAAGTCTTGTATATGTGCCTGCGCAATGTAATCTTACTGCTATTCTAACATATGTGAAAGTTTGGATGGATGGATGAAATGTTTGTTACTCAGACCAGAATGGCTGAACTGATCTAGATGAAATTTGGCACAGAGTTAGATTATAGTGTGGAATAACACATAGAATAGCTCTTATCTAGTTTTGTGTTTCAGAAGGATAATATAGGACGTTACTTAATTCTGAAGTTTATGCAGACGCCTTTATGTCGCGGGCAGACGCTAATGAATGTAAATAGTGCACACACTATTATATTAAACCACATAATTGTACTATTTTCAATAAAATACCAATATTTTTAGAAAAAAAAAATACAGTGACGTCACACAGATTAAAAGATAAATCAGTTAAGTCCAATATTTCAGTAATCAAAACGAAACAATTTAGATACTGAAGCGAAGAAAAAAGACAATAATTCACGAAAAGATAACCCAGACCGATAGTAGGAAATAAACACAGGAATAAAGGACGTTTCGCGTTATCTAGGCCGGAGCAAAAAATATGTGATCGGCCGAACTGATAGCGAGTCCACCGGCCGCTTGTAATTACTTAGGACTTCTTTATTTATGGATATAATGGTCTCTATGCATTGTAAATGGTGTACTTTTAATTTATTGCGTGCGATTTAGAATTTTAAGTAAACGTGGTTAAGTTGATTTTAGGTCGGCAATAGGGTAGTTTTAAACAATAAATTGAAGACACAATTTCTCTAAAAAACACTTTATTTTGGCTCTGAAAAGGTGATTAATTTTTAGTTAATTGTTTATTTTTTGTTGCTTTGAATTCAATGAGTGACGTTAGTTTCCTAAGTGCCATACAAAATCTATGGGGCAATTGCGTTTTGACAAATAAAAAGAATGGCAATTGATTGGAAATGTACCACCTAATTAGAAACGTTTTAAATCTGGTTCCAATATCTCTTCTTGGCGAAAATTAATGTTAAAAACACAACTAAACCCACATGGATTTAATTGTGTTTTCGACTGATTGAGAATTAGATTAGAATGCTAACGTTCGTGCGTCCGTCCGTTCGTGTTCGCTTGTTCGGTGCGTGCGTGCGAGTGTATACATAAATTGCCTCTAGTCTGGAAAACGGCTCTCGTACTGTGAGTATCATGAAAGGCTTTAAAGGGAGTCCCTCTTCAAACATTAACAGTATCCTTGGACCACTACATTCAATTCTTATTTCTTATATTAACATCTAAAACTGAATTTTAATGGTTTGATTGAAACAAATGATGTTTTTCCTTTGACTTTTAACTTTGGCAAAGCGTTTTACATTGTACAGAGTTTTTATTACGTATTTACCAACGCACTTTAAGAAAATAAAATGAATATTATTGTTAAGGCTTTGTACACCCTTTAAAGTACAAGTTCCCTCCGAATCATTTTACATTATCCAAAAAGTCTAAAATAACCACGAAAAATATGTCAAAATGAAATATTATTTACGAGGCATGGTGTATTTACGAGAGCCTCACAAATTGCTCCACGTCGGAGGAAGCTGGATAAAATTTTACTGCAAAACTTTACTCTTTTTAAGACTAAACTCAGAAATTTCGGCTGTTTGTCTCAGATCCTGTTGGGTTTATTGCCCCCTCATGTAATGGGGTTACCGTAGTTTTGAATCTAGGTGAGGGTAGTCAGTTCGTGAACCGATTCTGGTTTTAAATTACACTTTGTAAGAAGGAAACTGTACGGCAAAAGATTTTTTTACAGCCTGGCTTTTTATGGATAAAGTAACTGTGTAAGGGCGCAGTCAGATTGGTGAGCTATTAACTAGTTGATAGTGTGCTAGTAAACTATGAGCGAGTGGCAGTCATAGCTAAGTTACTTATTAGAACATAATAGAATAGGTGGACTTGTAGAATTCAATCGTTGAGAGAGTAGTATAATTTACTAGTCGAGCTAGCTGAGCTGACAAGCAACTAGTAAGCTATTATATTGCCATGTCGCTTTAACTTGTAATCTGTACTCATATTATAAAGCTGAAGAGTTTGTTTGTTTGTTTGGTTGAACGCGCATATCTCAGGAACTACTGGTTTGAAATAAAAAAATATCCAAAAAAAGTTCAAGATAAACTTAGACCTGTCAGATTTCCTTATCCTTGTGTTTTTTTACCCTGCTACTTCGTACGTGGGACCGGGCGCCTTCATTACTGTGCCATCGCGACATTATTTACACGGCTCTAATTTCGAAAATCAAATCGCAGTTTAGCTTTTCTTAAACTATAAAATAGCTTCTATAAGTTTCAATTTGACCTCGCCCTTATTTTCAATTGTGTATTCTTAAGGTTTCACGTTACAAAAAAATCCACTAGCTTTCACAAGTCTGCTCCCATGACCACATCTCCTAAATGCTAGAACAAATTTATTTAATCAATTTACGGGTCCAAAGTTCTTCTCCTACACACCCCATTAAACAAAAACTTGATAGAATTTTCCCAAAACGTAAGGGGGTCAATTTTATTGGCCGGAAGTTGACCAATGAGGCAGATCCTTAACGAGTCTAACTGCTAACTACCGGAACTATACGTCAACACCAATTAAGTCAGGCTCCATAATACATAACAAGTTTCGCGTACTGACCGGTCAGAGCTGGTACTGGGTAGAGTTAATGCAAATTAGTTTTGTTCGCCCAGCAGTTGTTAACAATACTTGTACACGGAATAATGCTATGTTGAGAGTTCGCTGCAGTTTATCTGGAGTCTAGTTTTGTGGTGGGTTTGGGTATTGTTTGTAATACCCGGTTGGTAAATAGGATTGAGTGGAATTACTTTACTACTGTTGACATGAAAATGAAAATCGGTCATTACCCCTAAATATCTTTATAACATTGTCTTTATTCGAGCGTTTAAATATTACTTGACAAAATATGATATTTAAAAACGACGAAAAATTAAAAGCCTATTATTTAAGTACATTCTGCTTGTGCACTCGACTACGTAAACTTCTGAATTAAATATAAACTGAACTCCTACATTATTCCAACATAACATACCATCACGCCTATATTCCCCGAAAGGTTAGGCAGAGGTGTAACAATGTACATCCACAGTTCGCCGGTATGTGTAGGTCCCATGTAATAGGGGGCGAGCCTATTGCCATTAACCGGGCACAAATCCTAACTCCGAGCTGCTACTGAGAATTTCATAGAAAAATTCAATAACACTTTTTGCTCGACCTGGGAATCGAGCCTAAGACCTCTAGCGTAGCAGTCGGCATTAGGACCACTACGCCAACGAGGCAGTTAAATTATTCCAATTATAATATATGTTCCTAATTATTATTCTAGATGTGTTAACCTAGGTCAATATCTAAATTGAGTGCTAAACAGCTGATTAGAAAAAGTAACAAATATCCATCCATTCTTACAAATTTGGCCTTAATAGTAGTCATACCATTAATTCATAAACCAAATACAATGCATATGAAACTGTCTATGATCCTTGAAGGGCTCTAAGATCTTAGAGCCCTTCAAGAGATCTGGAGCTGCATGCTTGGCCGTAGACTTAACTAAGTCTACGGCCAAGCATGCAGCTCCAGATCTCCAAAACAATATTAATTACTCCTCACCCAACTTCCTGCCAAACTACGAAGACCTTACAAAAAATATATATTTCCTCTATATGTGGGTCATCGATATCAACTTCAATCATTAACTATCGTATCCCAACACTTTTCCCTTAAACTTTTTCAATCGAACAACACGAGGCGGCCATTTGTTATTGTCTGTCGTCGTACTGGACGTGTCGTGGAATGCTGCCTTTATTTTGTAGGCTGTCTTTGGGAGTTTGGTCAGGTCAATCTCTGTGAAGTTCTTAAGGTGCTTATAGGAAGGTCTTACGGGCGCTCTTAAGTTATAATATAATTGTGATTGACATGAATGAACTGCCTTGCTAGTCTAGTGGTCCTAAGCGCTAGAGGTCTTGGGTTTGATTCCCAGGTTGAGCAAAGTGTTATTGGGTTTTTCTATAAAATTCTCAGTAGCAGCTCGGAGTTAGGGTAGGTGCCCGGTTATTGGCAAAAAGCTCGCCCCTTATTACATGGGACTTAAAGATACCGGCGAACTATAGATGTACATTGGTATGCCTCTGCTTAACCCTCCGGGGAATATAGGCATGATGGTATGTGTATAAATGAGCATGGCGGTTGAGCATTGTCATGCTCATTTAAATGCCTCACTGGTGGTGGCGCGTGTGTTGGATCATTTGGTTAAGCTAAATGGAGCCAATCTACGCGTCATGTTCGTGAACGGGCGCTATCAGTTGGGACTGGTAATTTATTAATTGATTTAGCTTAACTTATCTTTTTTTATTTGTTTTATATTGTTCTTCGGAGTTGCTCCTCTCTAACTAACCGATTCCTAGGCAATTCTATAATAAAATCAGTTTTGTAAATGTGAGTACCATGGAGCCATTTACTTGTTAAGTTACTATGTTATGGACACTATAAGCATGGTGGTTGAGAGCTTTGTCATGCTCACATAAATGTCTCGCTGACGGTGGCGCGTGCGTTGGATCGTTCGGCTCCCTTTAAGATGGTTGAGCTAAATGGTGCTAATGCGCGCGTCATGTTCGTGAACGGGCGCTGTCAGTTGGGATTGGTCATCTCTTAACTGCTATGGCTTACATCTTTAGTAGTTACTATTTATTAATATTTTTGTTTTTTGTTGTATTGTTTTAATACATCTTCATTGTTTTCACATATAGAAGCAACAAGAATATTGTAACCAAGATTTTGTAAAAACCAAATTGAAAGAAAAGAGTGTCCATGGAGTTTCTTGCTCGTTCTTCTCCATAGAGACCTGCGCTTTGGAACGAGCAACTAGCTTCAACTTTTAAATGTAACTTCTTGACAATTCAAAAGTGCCTGTAAATGGTCTAATTGAAATAAATGCTTTGACTTTGACACCTAAAGTCGTTACATTGAAATTAATACTTAAACTTTAACTTTTGAGGGGTGTCATTTCCGTGTATGATTTTTTTCTTATTAGTGATTTCGAGTGCGACATTTTGAATACTATTACTGGGAAGCGCAATCAGTGAATAATAATAATAAGTAGAAGAAAAAATAAGAAAAAGAAGTAAAAGAATTATGGTAGTTCAAAGGTGTTTGAAATCCTACCAATTAATACTCTTAAAGCATACATAAAACCGAATACTTACCTACTTCAAACCAGTGGACAGAAAGTTAAGATCAAATACATAATTTTGTTAAGAATTTTGAAATCTACATTTTTAAGGACAAGTCTTCAAATAATCACAAGTTATTATTATAAGTTAACGTCAAACGGCAGCTTAACACTGGGAGTCAAGCTAAGTGACTTACTTAGCTTGGTGTTGATAGCGTCTCGCGTAAAACTTAACTACCAATCTCCATTGGTTTAACATTATACTAAAAAGAAACTGCTCTCAAGCACATCTTCATTACTACTTTATTATTTTTATTAAAAAACTAAGTTCTGTGATATTATTTTCATGTTGGTCGCGTTTTATACAAAAGGAGTCTTATATCTTAGTTAAGGGGTTAGCCGAACACAGGACACCGTGAAACACATTTTTTTTGTCGCATAGTCTGGCGTATTTGTATATATTACAAGCTTGAAACAAATTCAGTGTATTGTCAAGGGTTCAAAGAAATCAAAAAATACACTCTAGGCTTGTTGCTAATTATTTGTTTTTGTTGGGAAGTTTGTTTGAAAGAGTTACCGCGACCTCAAGAGTAACACGGATGGGTTTTCGTCAGTAAGAGTCTGACACTACCTTCCGCTCCGCCCAGAGCGGAAGAAGTCATTTAATAATTCCCCTACTTAAAAAAAGGCACATTTCTAGCAAATGGTGGGTGCTTTTTTCTAAAATCGGGAGGAAATTTTACGACCAACATTTTTCTCTCATCGACACACCATAACCCTTTTACTACCGCCTTTAAATCCCTAACGGCTTGAAAATTGGAAAATAACCGAATACCACTGAGCAATTACTCGTTATCCCTAACTTATTGCTCAAACGGGATAAAGTGGGTCCCACTGATCAGTGGTACGATGGGCCTTAATGGGGCCTCAGTGGTACACAGGGCCCTATCGGGGCCTAATGCTGCTGTATATCAGCTTTTATCACTGTTTTACAGTAATGGTTTGGTATGTTTTGTGTTATTCATTGATAATGGGTATAAGGTGTTAGTGTAGCTTGTAGAGACAGATGAGTTTTTGTATTTTTAAATTGTAATCATGGTTCAGTGGTTAAGCTGCTGGCCTCTCATGCATTAGGTTGTTGGTTCGCAACCGGGCACGGAAAACTACCAATGTGGTTTATTCATTTTTGTACAGAATTTAAAAGTATACTACTTCAAATGCTTCGTTAGCCTAGTGGTCCTAAGCGTGACTGCCACGCTAGAGGTCTTGGGTTGGATTCCCAGGTCGAGCAAAAAGTGTTATTGGGTTTTTCTATGAAATTCTCAGTAGCAGCTCGGAGTTACGATTTGTGCCCGGTTAATGGCAATAGATTCGCCCCCTATTACATGGGACCTAAACATACCGGCGAACTGTGGGTGTACATTGGTATACCTCTGCCTAACCCTTCGGGGAATACAGGCGTGATGGTATGTTATGTTCATAAGTATATCTTAAACATTAATGATATCGGTGAAGATAAAAGGAACATCGTGCAAAATAGGACCATAATAAGTTGGTAATATTATAATTATTTTAATTGAGGGTAAGGTATATTCATAGACGAATACTTAAGGGGAAGACATTTCTTATCACAATAAAATTTAGAATAAATTGCCACTTGTAGATAATTTTTTAAGGGCGAATTTTACAAAACTTTTATACCAAGCTAAGTATTAACCTGTAATTTGTTTTAAATAATTTTGAAATCCTGACATCTTTTACATTTAAAAGAACTGTCAGGCGCCTATTTTATTCGACAGATAAAAAATTATTGAAGCTTAGTAAAACCTGATAAAAAATCTCAAAACAGTTAATTCCAGACTTTTAAATACAAAACGCGAACAATTCTTGCCTATCCCCCCCACCCCTAATTACAAAATCAAAATTCTAAATCAAACAAAACGAACTGTAAAATTATTTAAATCAAAATGTTAATTTACCACCTGCCACGCGATCACGTCTTAACACTGTCCGAAAGTTGGTGCGCTCACCCCACAAACTCGTGATTAGCGCCCGTTTAGCGTAGGGTGGAGTGCCCGAAAGTTGCCCTCGACG